>BSBM01001000.1:14301250-15735000 GCA_027924585.1 Larix kaempferi
AGCTTGCCAAAGATCCAGTTCTACATCAACGCAGCAAACACATTGAGCTACATATGCACTTCATCAGAAATCTTGTTCGTGATCGTGTTCTTGAAATGCTCTTTTTCCCTACAGATGATCAAGTTGTAGACATCTTCACCAAGTTTCTTACAGAAGCGAAGTTTTCTAAACTTCGATCTATGTTAGGAGTTCAGGAACTTGTCATTAAGGGGGGATAGGCTCTAATGCCTCCTTCCTTCTCCTAATAGTGTCACTTTTGTAAATCCTTCAATCCTATCCCAAGTTGCTCTTAAGGGGGGATGTTAGGATATTTAGACACTTAGGAGTTAGTTAAGATCAACTTGTGTAATATATCCGTTAAGGATAGTGTGTTTCTTTAGTATGCATTAGTATGCATTTGTAAATACTTAATCCGACGGTCATGATATGTTCCCGACATAGAGTGATCCGACGGCTCAACTTCTCTTTAGATCAAACCTAACCTTGATCCGTGGCTTAACACCCGATTGGTCCATGATCTCTATTTAAAGAGCATGGAGGGTCATTGTTTAGTTGATCGATTATGAGAAGCTCATTTGTAACTTTCTTTCTTTGCATAATATATTGTCCCGTAGAAGCTATTTGGCCGGGGCCGTGGAGTGTTTCCCTCAAGAGGGTTTAAACCACGTCAAAACATCGGTGTGTTGATCTGTGATCTGTTTGTGTGAAGTGGTTGCTCTTGTTGTTCGGTCCTTTGGTAGTATCCTGTGTACCTGAACAGTCGCCAGGTGGATTCAAGTCTAATTTTGGAGAGTGATTTGACTAAAAATCTACCAAAAAAGGAAAATAAAAGGCAGTGGAGTCGCCAGATAGATATCAAATCTATCAAAAAGGTAAAAAACTAGAAAAAACTAAGGTCGTCCAGGAACAAAAAGATTTGTCCCCGGCAACGGCGCCAAAGATGTTGTCCGTCGAGATGCACACCAGCAGCAAAAATCTTTCGAAAGTTGTTCCCTCACTACAAGTGGGGAAGGTGTGGCCTTGGGGGCAAGCAATGAGCCAGGTACTGTCACCTAAATCCCAACTCCTCCGTTTAGGCAAACTCCTAACGAAGCCAAGGGGGGTAGTCCCTAACAAAGACTTTTCTATGGCTCTTGTTTTCAAGTGTTTTAAGGTGTTGCGGATGCGGATGGGTGTTGTTTAGGAGTTTTTAATGAGATCACAATTTATAAGATGAAATAAATAAACACAAGATAAGAGCAATCCACGTTGTCGATACAAGATTTGTAGATGAACAATATAATGAAGACTAATAAAATGGCATCCACAGATAATAACTTAAACTGATTTCCAATGGACAAATGGCCCAGATTAATTAAAATATGAAAGTGTAAAGCAACCAGTGCCAAATGGAGTCAAAGGTGTGTAATGCTTCGGGATGCTGAAGATGCAAGTCTTAGAATATTGTTTGTGAGATTGTTTTGCAAATGTTCTTGGTTTATTTTAGAAAGTTTTAGTGATCTTGATTATTAGGGTTTAGAAAGCAAGGATGAAGTCCAACCGGAAAAATATACCTTCAGTGGCTCCGTTCGAAGACATGACAGACCTGTCTGGAATCACAAGCTAGGTGTTCAGAGAATTTAACCAGCGAGTGTCCAGATTGGGTTGCCCAGTGCCCACACTTGGAATTTGCCCACTACCTGAGTATTTCTCGAAACAACGTCGGTTCGTTGGTTATGGGGTAAAAATTTTATTATGGTTATCACTTGCAAGATTAACAAATCCAATCACCGTTCTAAGTACGAGTCCAACTTTTTAGGGTCGACAGAGCATACTAAGTGATGGAAAGCAACGAAGTAAATTTTAGAGGGGAATGTGAGTTTGAAAGTATTTTATTAAGAGCACACAGTTAAACTCTCCGACATAGAGTGCTCTTGACTTCATCTTATGACAGAAGTTCAAGAGACTTTAACTAATCTATATGCTGAATGCAAGGAAAATGCAGTGCTTATCCTCTCCGACAGAGAGTGCTCTTGACTTGTATTATGACAAGTTCAAGAGTCTTTGGTGCTTTTTAAAAGTCAAGCAGATTGAAGCAAGAACACAAATGATGGCTCAAAAATAATGAAACAATGATCTAGCAATTAGTGGAAAGAAAATCTAAACTAGCAATTAGTTTCTACTTGCAAAAATGAAGCTAATCTAGCAATTTTAACATTTCTACTTGCAAAAGGAAACTAACTAATAAACCAAGCAAAGAGACTACAAGGCTTCCCCAAATGGGGGAAGTGAGTGTGGGGGCTTAAAAACCCCACTTGCAAACTTTATTATGAGAGTACAAATGCCTTTGGGATTTAAACCCATGAAAGGACTTTGAGAGCAATGAACTTGAGTGAAAAAGAAGAAACTCTTATGCGTTTGTACAAAGGATAATGGTTTGGTTCAAATGACATTCATGGTTTGGTTCTTCTCCTTGGTTCAAACTTCAAATATTTCCTTAATTGATTTTTTATTTTCAAGCTTGGATTTTCTCTTTGGTTCTCTCTTCCTCCAAGTGCCTACACAACATAGATCACCTCAAAGCACCCATTAAGCATTGGATAAAACAACAAAAGTGAAATTAATTACATCTAGAAATATAACAATCAAGTACTTTTTGAATGCAAGATTTTACTTAAAATGAGATGTGAGATCTCAAACAAAATTACCAATTCTGCTACAAAAGGAGATCTACTAATGCAAATGCAAATTAACATGAAAATGATCTAACTATTTAACAAGTTACTATTTGTTTTTTATGTCTTTTTGCAGCTAACAAGGGGAAACGAAAAGAGAAGGAAGGGGCTTGAGGTAGGAGGATGAGAGCAAGGAGAGAAAGGAAAAACGAAAGGGTTGAGAGAGCTAAGACGGAAGGGAGATCTAGGAGGAAAAGAAAGGAGGAGACAAAGGGCCAACTTGAGGAGGGACAAGAGTAGGAAGGGGTGAGAAGATTAGGGAAAAATGAAAGGAGGAGAGGTTTGAAGGATGGTAGGACGAGAGCTAAGGAGAAGGGAAGACCCAAACGAAAGGATGAAGGAGCCTTGGGAGAAGGAGGACGAAAGGAAAGAGGTAAAAAGCTAGAGGAAACAAGAGGGAGAGGACCAAAAGATGGAAAACGAATGGATGAAGAAGACAAGGCCAAAGCAAGTGAAGAAACCAAGAATCAAACAATGAGGAGGGATCAACCTTGGAACAAGGTGACCACTAGAACACTAGTCCCGAAAACCTTCCAGCTAGCTGGATGCACGCATGGATGCTAGTGGGGAAAGAGAAGTAGCCACAAAGTTATGTGGCACTTGGGATCAAATCCCAAGCTACTTTCTCAAGGCAAAACTTACATATGAGAACACAGAGAAGAGTGTGGGAAAGAGAAGATCCACTACTCAACAATGTAACCAAGTAACCAGAAAGAGAGATTGATTCGTTTTTGAGATGGAGCTTTGGAGTAAGATCTCCTTGTGTTTTCCCTCTTGGAACAAGCCCAACTCTGTATATCCTGAAAGACAACAATGTTAGAAGGTTCTTATGATGATGGAGAGGAGCTCGATGCAACTGAGTTCACACCCTTCTCCAAATAGCAATATCTGTTAAGACAATCAAACTTGAACCCCAGTGAGATCAAACGAAATAACTAGTATGCTAGGAAAATTAAATCAAAATCAATACTTATATAACTGAGTACTTGTATTCATCTAGATTATAACAAACTTTGCATAATAATCCAACTTGACAACTGCAAATGGAAAATCTTATGTTCTAACAATAGACCTCTAAAGCTAGTTGTTTGATCCAACACATAGGAAACAATTTAAAGGAAAGTAAGGAAAGATATCACCTCATAATAAACACATCCACCAATGAAGAAACAATCACATAGACCTCCAAAGTCGAAAAGCTTTATTCAATGAAAGATTGATTACAATTTTAGCAGAGTTTCTATGCCCAATTCTCCATGAGAAAAGAGGAAGCAATGCCTTCCTTATGTAACAAAACTAAGCTGAACCCCTACCCTAATTCGAATTGGCAAAGAAGGAGCCAATAGCACATGACATAATTCGAAATTCCAATCAAATCCCATCTAAATCGTAGCTTGGAGTGCAAACTCCCACCATACAACTCGAGCTGCAATAAAGGAGATGGGGAGGTGGCCTCCACCTTGGCAAGGCGCCCCCCATCCCATCTTTGGAAACATCAACCAACAAATAAAGAGATGCCACATAGTAACTCGAGCTCCAAACCTAGATTGACGTGAGGGAGGAGAGAACACATGAGGATGAGGTAGATGTGCTTGGAGTTAACTCGAAATTGATTTGAGATCTTGGTGGTTGAGAATGGGAGGTGGCCTCCACCTAGGCAAGGCGCCCCCACTCCCATTCAATGCAACTCAAACCTAACTCAAAACCATTTAATATCTCCTCCACATCACCAAATCGAATTCTGCATGCAGGTGGGCGAATTCTTTTGAAGGAGATCACTGCTGGTGACTGGATAATTGACTGAATGGTGACTGAGATGATTGGAAACTTCATTAATGCCTTGTGCCATGTCATTTAGCCACTGAAATAAATCCAATTTGGATTATTTTGGAGAGAATTGGATTATCTCCAATTATTATTTTTTTCAATTTAATTAATTAATGATCCTCTTTATTGATTTTTTGAGGAATTATTAATTAAGTGGCCAAATAACGATCTGAAACTTAGGATAGTGGTGTCTGGGGTCTAAGTATGATTTTTGGCTTAGGAATTGAGCCTCCAATCACTGAAAAACACCCCCGGACGACTGACATATTACAAATTGAATTTTCCATTTAAACTATGGAAAAATTAATTATTAAAAAACAAAATAATTAACTGTCCAACGCGTCCGGTAAAAATATTTCGGACAACGTTTAAAAACCACTACAGACCTAGGAAATGACCATTGACTCGACTCATAGTGTCTAGTAGGTTCATATACATCAGTTGGACTCTAATAACCCCCCATGGCCATAATTTCAAAATCGGGCATTCCATCTTTGGAGGAAGCGGGAGAAAACCTTGTCAATTATATCTCAGCTGAAGGCAAAGTATAATTGGTCAGGGTAAAAAACTCCCTGGAATACCTTAGCTGATAAACCAGTCATAGGTTACCGAGTCACTCAAACCCTACTAGCACACTTTTATTAAAAAAAACCGTGGGGCATGGTCATTTCAAGACAAATAACAAACTGACTAGCCAAAACTGGCTAGGCACAAAAGATGGATCATCTGATACACTGGAACACAAACACTTATCATGTTTGTCATATGGCGGCTCTTTAGATAATCCAACTATGGTACAAATAAGTTGGTAACAAATTTCACTTTTATATGTGGTTTAGGCTTACTAGTTCATTGCAGAAAAAACAAAGCTAAAAGAGCCCTAACTTAAGATCATGCTGGAAATCATAACTAAAAATTTTGGGTTTAAGATCTAAATTTTTTTGAGTTTTCTAGTGGTTTCAACTTTCAAGAGGCTAATATTGCATTTAAAGAATTCTAGAAATTATTACAGCAATATTATAAATTCTGAAAATTCATCTTAAGCCTTTCCTAGCATCTGATTTTTCAGATTTTCTGCACTTTAAATTTCTGCATATAATTTTGGGGTTAAAATCTGAAAATTTATTAGTTTTCTTGCTTGTTTCTTGGCTGGAAAAACACTTGGACAGAAAGCTCTAATTTCTGGAAAACACTTTAGTTAATGATCATGTTTCACTTGTTTAACACCTCTAATTGTTGGCTAAAGTAACTTGTTAAATTTCTAGAAATTTCTGAGTTTATTGTTATATTTCTGTGTCATATAACAGCAAGATAATTTGGTGTTCTTGTTTAGTTAAAGGCCGATTTTATATTGCATCCATCTTGGACATATTCACTAAACAGTGACACTTGTTAATTCTAGAAAATCTCTTGGTCCATCGTTAAATTTTTAATGCTATATCTCACATAATCATCACTAGGAATTATGGAATTCTATTAGTGCAAGTTTTACTATATTGCTTTTCATTTCTTGCACATGCTCTTTATTACCCCTCAAACTTTACAAAGACTTATCCAAAGGGGTAACGATGCTGAAGATCAAGATGAAGTTCAATGTATGCCTCGTCTAAGCCATACATGTAAACCGTGTCATTTGTATCAAGTGGTCCATGGTTGTAATGAAATGTAATGATGTAATTGAAATGTATCTTGTATATGTAAAGGGCCAGTTATAACACATACTCAGCTCCCCTATGACGGTTGCACAAAGGGAATGTCTGAGTATTATTTACATCTTCACAATCGTAAATCTTCCAAGGTTTTTTCACTCGAAAATCCTCCATGTCAGGGGCGTTTCCTAGGTGCAACCCACCATACATTTGAACACTTGAGTCCTAAGAGTCAATATAATGTATAACATCTCATGTATTGAATCACCATGGACACTTATGTAATTCGAGTTAGAGTCTGGAGTCTTTGGAGTCCTTGTTAACCCTCTTTCAGCAAAGGGTGAATATTGATCAGTTGTTCCCTAGATGATATCTGTGGTTGCACTATAGATCAGTTGTCAAATATTTTTTAAACAGCATCAAATGGTCCATGGTCCTTGATATACCTAGCCAGAGACAAAACATCACTCCCTAGTGTTGTGATATCTCTAACCCTCATCTTTACTTAGCATGTTTTTTGGCGTGATGGTATGTTAGCATAGATATTACATATATGCTTTGATAGTAACTCATATACTTAAACTGTTACTTGTCTTTAGTCTCACCTTGGTATTACTCTTCTTGCCTAATAAGTGTGTTATGATGATGTTGATGTGTACCTTGGTGAACTAAGCCATGTGATATCATTCATTCTATAGCATTTTACCTAACCATTTTCATTTTGCTAAGCCAAATCACCCATCCCCTTCACTTTCCCCTTTGTGGATGATATGTTATTAGTAACTACCTATGGTCTCACTACTATTCCAACATATGAATGCCTCAAATCAAAGTTTAAAAAATCTTGTTCTCTCAAAAAAGAAGTTGCTGATAAATTAAATGCAAAGGAAAATATCATGGTAGACGCACCCCATCGCAAAAACCAAGTTCCCTTGCCCAGGTTGTCTATTTAAAATTTAAAGCAAAAGGAACTAAACCAATGAAAGGGCTAAGCAAAAGTGCAAATGAAAGAAGCACCAAAGCCAAAGAAATAAAGAAAAGTAAAAAGGGATCACAATATGAACGTGCAAGGATGGATGGCCCATGACAACACTTCCCAGGCACACATGTGAAAGAAAAATCCAAAAAATCCTAACTCTTGAAATTTAAGGATAGACCTGACACTCCTATATTGCTATGATAGTTATTTCACAAAGACCCCCTTTCTTCCCTATGTGCATAATTACTCCATATACCCTCACTTGAATTAAGTAAGTCAAGCAATGCATATTAATTTAGAAATCTCACATGTAAAAGGGTTCTAAGGGTTACACCAATGTTGGATTGTATAGGTAGAATTATTAATCAGTGAGTTATTAGAAAAAGTGTATGTGTAAAGCATATCTTGTGTATTATTATCATGTTAGACTAACATTCCCTAAGTTTTCATGATGTCTTCATTATTATTGCATTATAGGGGTTTATTTACACATACTTTGATATTTGCCGATTATTGATGGCTATTAGGCATGAGATGATGGAGCGCTACACTTACAGACCTTTGATTGCTTCACACATGGCCTAGGGATCATTCTAGTTGACCGTTGGACCTTCTATGAGTTCATTCCACCTTGGTTTGAGCACATGCATGGATCGTTGGGCCTATTTATGAGGATGTTGGGCCTTTCGACCACGTTTGGGACCTTTCCCAACCTCCTGGACCTTCGCGCACTACTCATTAATGAGGTCATTGGCTTAGTTGACCACATTCTGAGCTATTTGGACCACACGTGTGGTGGGTTTGAGGCTTTCCTGTGGTTTTGCATACCATTTGATGGATTTTGCTCATGGTTTTGGGAGGCAACTTGGTTTTTGCACATCGTTTTGAGGAGCTCCCCTCTCTTTGAGCGAAGTTAGTTACACTCTAATGGTTTTGAGAGGATTCCTCTTGGAGCGCCCCTTATTTTGGGAGATATTGTTAGTGTTTGACCTTGTTAGCTTGTCATGTCCCCAATTTTTATGTTCTCTAGCTCTGCAAGTGGATATGGCTTTGAAGTTATATTGGCCCAATAAAAAAAGGGGAATTAAGATTTTATTATTATGATCACCATGTCGTCATTATATTGTTTTAGTAATGTACTAACATAAATAAGGAAGCCTTGACGCTTCATGTTGCATACAGTTTTCAGCCATTACCATTTTGACCAGATTTCGATTTTGGTCATTTATTATGTCTTGGGGTCCCATATGCGCCTCCAAGTGTCAGAATCAGAAAAAGTTGAAGCGTTGATGAGATTTTTAATTATTATGGGTCACTAGGGACCTGTTTTAATTAAAAAACTTGGATTTTGGGCAAACAGTGCCCAATTGATGGATTGGGGTCATTCAAGTGACCATGTCTACTATATTTGGGGTCTATGATCACATTGCAGCAGACGGTTTGTCAATCCGGGCAATATAAGTGGGTCAAAAGTGCAAATTACATCTTCAAAAATAAAACCAGCAATAAATTAAATATGGAAAATCAAATATGGCAAAGGTAACTGTTATCACACCATAGTAGTAGGGCTACTATTCTTGCTTAGCAGATATCTGCACATTCCAGAGCTTAGATTATTCAAAGCTTGGCTATGATGACTTTATATTTTGAGATCACTCATGATCAAAGTAGTGTATTATTCAGACTTATGTTAGACCTTGTGTCAAGGCTGAGCCTTGAGAGTTCAGATTTGATGACCGATGTGACCCTTGATTCCATACATCTTCAGTTCAATGCCTAGAGATGTATTGCAGCAGTGTTTTAGATGATATATGATGATTATTCTTATGATGATGTTGTATGACCTATGGATTTATGATCATTGACTGTGGATTATTATCTTGTTGCTTTAGTCATGTTCACAACATTAGCTTGGTATATAATTCATGATGTGGCAAACTTTGTAAAACTTAAAATGGACTATCTTGATGATAAACTATAAAATGGACATTTTACTTGCACATTTAGGTTGTTTGACAAAGCTCACTGGTTTACTACCTTGCATAGATATGGTCTTTCTTGACACCAGTTGTCTGCTAGCTTAGGCTCCACTTTCACTTATCAATCCATGACTTTCCTTATTTGGCCTTAACCCTTGACTTGTCTTACTTGGCTTTCTGATATTGAGGACTTCCCTTTTACTACCTCTGTGTTTGGACCGCATCCCTGTTTGTTTAGTGTCTCGGCTTTGAGTTGATGACAGAACTTGCCTTTGGTAAGTTGGATTGTAGGCCTAAATCATTCCTGTCGATTGTCCCGATGTTTGGCACTGGCACGAACTCCCCCTAGTCACTTGAGATGTTGTTGGTTAAAACTGAAAGCTCATGTACTACTTATGGAAACTTATGTAAATTCACCCATGGAAACTAAAAAGGGCAAGAGCGATGAACTGCTAAAAATACTCCTCGAAGAGTATAAGAAAAGTCCAAAAAGCAATGGTTCTTAAATTCTATATCTAAACAATTGTTGACCTTATATATATAAAAACATGCCCTGGATGCAAGCTAAAATTAGTTGTGCTTATCAGCAAACCTGAGATCCGAAGGGTTATGTAGGCCAAAAAGGCCATGAAATGAAATTGAATGATCCTAATGAACTTGGATCAACTTGATGTAGACATGATGCCTAAGTTGAATAAGCACTCTCTAAACAACTTACCCATTTGTGAGGCACAGCCATTCCCTGTGTTTATTTTGTCCAGCATAGGGCTTATAGCTTCCCCTTTCTCCCAGTCCAAAGTGTCTTTTAGTTGAGTTTAGACAAGTCACCCCCTTTGCCCAACCTTGTTCCTAGCCTTCATCCTTAGCTAGTAGTTAGACCATGTCCAATGGGTGAGTTTGTCATTTAAGCTATTGTGCAAGTAAATATAAATAACAACGGAATGAATAAATATAATGCCACTAAATGACGTTATGCTTTAAGTTAAGCTGTGAGGATGATTAGAGGAACATGTCTTAGTCTATTGATATGATTTATCCTTGGTTATATATTGACCTAATCAAACCCAGTTTGACTATGGTCATTTCATGGGATTCGTGATGATGTAAGCCATGTATGCTTATGGATGATGATTGATGGTCCCACATACTCTTGATGATGATACTATATGATGGACATATGATTCAGATGACGATTGATGCAGTTCAACAAGTTTTATTATTACTTCAGATCATCAGATTATGCACTGTCCATATATGGTGGACCCTACAGCTAGCCCATCTGGGCAACCCATGGTGTATGAGTACACATTCTTAGTAGATTTGGGTCTTCTAGATCCAATGAGACACTTACCATTCAGTTCCGGGCACTTCTGACAGTAATAGATGCAGTTTTCCACTTGTTGACCAGATTTGGGGCTAATTTCCCAGCCTGAGCAACAGGGGCCATGAGAGGCCAGTTCACCTAGGGCGTTGTATGAGGAGGGGGTGGTCCAACCACTTGTTATTACCATTTATCCCCCCTTCTGTGGAGCCTGGTAGGCTCAGTTTGATAGCGCAGGTGCCCTAGGAGGCAGTTTCAGCACTTTCACAGTTACCGAGGCAGTCCAGAAATGGGATAAAAGGGTCACTGAGGAATTCAATTTGGGCAACTGAGGCAAGGTTTTGGCACTTGGTTTTCACAGAGGTCTTCCAGGGTGAACCCCCTATCTTCCAACCAGTTTTCATCATTTGGGTGGGTTTACAGAGGCCACGGGAGGCCTTTTACTGCTTGTCTGTCACAGATTTTGAGGACAGATTTGATCATTTGTATTTATTTTGGACATGTTATATTATTTTATTGTGCCATGGGGATGAGCTAGTAAGGATTGATGCCTCCTAGCCCCACCATGAGCTCCATGTGTCATGTCCTAGTCATATGAGGTGGGCTCTTGTACTTTTACCCCCTCTAGTGGATGACGTCACCCTCCATGAGTGTCTTTTAGCTATGACGTCATCATTATTTGAGTGATCCATGTGTTATATTGTTATGATTCATTCTTAGCCATTGATCATGTATTGAGATCTTTTAATCTCAACCACTCATTTCATAAAGTGGTTTTGAGATCTAGGGTTTTGGTCTTTATTATCCTATATAAGGAGGAGACCCCCTCATTGTAAAATCATCTAGAGAATCTGGCTCTTGGCTCTTGGAATAAAATTTCTATCTTTTGGCGTACATGCTTGGATCTTGGAGTGGGTGTTGGTTGCTTTGATTGTAAATGCTTTTGTCCATTGCACTGGAGGATCTCTTATAGCTATCTTGCATATTTTGCCATATCTTTTTACAGGTGGAGAAGACTTCTTTGACAAGTGCGAATTGGTGGGGAGGCTTGCCCTTCAAGCTTGGAGGAGGACGTTTTGGTTAATCAGGGAGTGGTTTTGTCTTTGTACCAACTATTCTTTGCTTATGTCTTTCTTGCTTGTATCTACCTTCAACATGTTAAACTGATTGATGCTTTGCTCCTTGGTTTTGACAGGTTAGAGGGACACACATGTGGCTTGGAAAAAAATCGATTTGGCAAGAGGGCTTCAAAAATTCTTCATTTGATCTTTGGCAAAAGCAATCCTCATCTCAACTAGCATTCATCTCTTCATCCAGGTATGCTCCAAAGGTATGGTCTTCTTCTTCCTTAGCTTATCCATAAATTCTAGATCACAAAACCCTCATTTTTCACTTCTTCTTAGATCTACTTGGATCTAGCTTGCCTTTGGGTAAGATATTGAAAACCCACCTCTATAGCATCCACGGCAATTCGGATCTATAGTTTGGTGAGGATTGGCCTTCATTTGTCACACTTTCCTAGGCACATTAGTCTTCTTGAGGGAGGTCGCACTTCTTGAGGGAGGCTATTGGGGCTACTTCCAAGAGATGGGTAGGTGAGATCCCACTTGATTCATACTCTCCTCACTTGATAACCTACCCCTAGTGCTTCACCTTGTTGATTTTTGCCTTGTGGGCCCCATTCCTCATTTTGAGGGTTATGCCCCACTTAGGTCAATTTGGTGATGCATTTTCCATCTCAGATCTATGGAGATCTAGCCATTGGATCACTTTGATTTTCTAGATCCACATTGATACTTGCCTAAACTACTTGGATCTAAAGTTGGTGGTCATTGGACTTGATTTGACACACTTTACCATGCTTTTAGCCCTCCTTAGGCAAAGTCGCACTTCTTGGGTGATTGAGTTTTCCTACATTGAAAAAATGGGTGGTTGAGATCCCATTGGATTTGGAAAGAGCATACCTTGAAACCTACATCTAGTGTCTCACTTTGTGAAGTTCTGCCTTGGGGGTAGCATTCCTTATTTTGGGGATTGTTGTCCACTTGGGTCACTTAGTGAAATATTAGATCTAGTAAGATCCAACCATCATACCTCAAGTAGCCCACTTGATTTGCATCCTAGGTGTCCCGATCTACAATTTGGTATCCTTTGACTCCATTTTTCCCATCTATTTCAAGGGACTAGTCGACCTTGGGCAATTCGCACTTCTTGGGAATTGTGTCAAGTACTAGATCTCATATGTGGGTATCTCTAATTTCATCTTAGATCCATAGATCTATCTCTTGCATACCCTTTGGTACCATTTGCACCCCTAGCTTCACCTTGTGTGTCCCACTTGTGTATTTCTTGGTACTAGATCTGTCCTTTTGGTCTTCATAGGTGGCCCAACCCATTCATTGGTTGAAGCAATTGTCACTCCTTAAGCCTCTTCAACCACCACCTAAACTCTTGGGTCCACCTAACCTTACATTGGTTTCCGAAACTTATCATTTACACATCCCTAGGAACCTTTGTCTTAGTCCAATCACTTTTGAGTGATCATAGGGTCTCCCCCTTGATCTTGATTCATCTTGATCTAAAGTGAAGAGTGCCTCGGTTGTCGTGACTCCCAGCCTGCACTAGGAACCATGGCATCTCTTGGGTCACCTCTTTAGTTGTCCATCTCCTCTACCGTCCCGGATGGGATACCTTTAGGGACAACTACAAGTTGTGTGATAACATTTTTGGCGCCGTTGTCGGGGAGGTAGAGGCTTACCTTAGGTGTCTGCGATTATCCATGCATAACTCATATCTTATTGCATCCGCATTAATCTAGATGGTTATCATTTCAATCCTTAATTAAAAGCATATCCATCTATTTGTCACTCACTCTCTCCCTGCATTTTAAACGACATACATCTTGGTAGAAGAGTTTTAAAGTCTACCTGGCGACTCCACATAAGCGACTCCACTGGTGATCGATCCTATCATTATCTAGAACCCATGGGGTGCATCATTTTATATTTAGGTTCTTGATTTTAAAAAAAATAAAAAAAATTCCATCCATGGCTGCTTCTGAGCAGCCTAGGACTTTTGGTCGTTTGAAAGTTTTTTACTTCTCGAAAATTGTTGGGTATCCTCATCAAATCCCTCATCAAGCCCGTGAAAGGTTGTCTAAATTTGATGGAAGTCATGAAATATCTGCTAAAAGACACCTTAAACTTGTTAGGGAAATTATTAAAGAGTTATCCATAACCCATGAGGATGTGTGTATGAAACTATTGGCTTCATCTTTCAAAGAAAGAGCTGAGCTCTGGTTTTTGAATTTGAAGGCCAATAGCATTTCCGGATATGACATGTTCGAAAATAAATTCCTAGAAGAATGGGGAAGTGAATTCAATGATATATATTATTCAAATCAAGTCCAAGATCAAAACCTTCCCCTTTCTGATCCTATTGTTGAATCTGTTAATAGTCGAATATCAAGTGAACATTCAACATCCGGAGATGACCCCTCTTGCCCAATTTCGTTTGAAGATAAGTCTTCCACTTTTGAGTCAATCAAAAGTCAAATCCCTAATCATTGTATAAATCATGATTTTTCAAGTGTCTTTTTAGATAGGCCTAGCCTTGCTCCTGAGAAAATTTCCGAAGTTGAGCTTTTAATCAGTAAGTCTATTGAAGTTCCTCCCTCGGAAAAACTCATTAGTCATTCCATATTTAATGATCACTTATCCTCTTGTAATTTTAATGATGAATTAATAAAAGATCAATCTCAAGATAAGGAAGAGTTAATAAATCAGACTAGGTGTTCTAATCTTTGTTCCACTTCTTATAATGAATCTTTAAACTTTCATTTTTTCATCTTTAATCAAGATAACTTAGAGTTAGATAGTTATGGTCAATCTTGTCTTCAGATTGTAAAAATTAAACTTGATCAAAAGCATGAAATTATTCCTAGAGTAAAGAGTGTTTTCTTTTGTCAAAATCCAAGGTCAAACTTGTCTATCCATTTGGGAGAATTTTCATATTTGCAATCCACCCTCCCTTCCGAACTTTTTCAATCATCTTTGGGTTGGTGCTCTGGTCGTTTTTTTACCTTGGAAATTTTCAATATGAAGTATAAGCATGATTACATGATTGGAGAAAAAGCATTTCATTTCTGTTTTCAGTCACCTTGGAACAATGATTCTTGTTGTCAAATTATCAATCATTCTTGGTGGCTAGAAAAGGTGTTTAAAGATCAATTTCATCTTTTCTCCATTTTTTAGCATCAAGTGGGCCTGGTTTTGATTTTTCGTCTTTTAAGCCTTGATCTGTCCCCACTTGTTTTTTATTTGATCATCGGTCCCAAGGAGAACTGAATTGAATATGCAAGAGAAGTGAGTGGGGAAAGTAGTTTATTAAATCAAATGCCATGTGTTTTCCCTCCATCAATTTTAAATAACCATTTGCATAAATTTTATGATCCTATCAGTTCTTTGATGGAGGATGTCTGCAGCAATCAATATTCTCCTTGGCATGATTTCATTTTGCACCATTCAAATCCTTCTTCAATTTTTGAACAAGTCAAGAAGATTGTAGACTCAATTTCATTAATCTTTAATCCAATCTTGACTTGTTTTATCAGCAAAAATCAAAGAGAAATCATTAATTTATTTGATGAATGGTGGCACTGGATTTATCATTTTACCTAGCATTTGGTTTAACTGGTTAGAGTAGGGTAGGTAGTCTTCCGAATAAGCTCGTTTGAGCAGTAGGATTTGTGTGCTTTTTCTTTTTCTGTGTGCTGAGTATTGCCATCTTTTTCTTTTCATTGAGTTGTCTGTTTGATTTTTGTCCTTTGATGGGTTGATTGATTGAGTTGAAATTTCGGCAGCACTTCCTCCTACCTGTTCGTCTTTTGCTGCAAACCAGCAAGCAAATACTTATTAAAAATGACAAAATTTAACGAAGTAAAACAAGCAATGGGGCTTGTTTACTTGGGATCTTTGCAAGCTTTGTGAGCTGCAAATTATAAGCTCTACTAACAGCTATATAAAACCTTCTATAATCAGAAAATACTACTTGTTCAAGTTACTTAAAATATGTAGAAAAATTCTAACTTTGACAAGAAGTAGGCTAGTGTTAGATCTAGATTAGATTTGACTTCAAAATTACATAAGATCTAAAACATAAATCAGATCTACATAAGGTATTAAAACGAAAACAAGATCTGAGATTTGCAAACCAAAGTAACCGGAAAAGTTTTGTAGAATTTTCAAAATTTGCTGAGAAGGATGAAGTAAGCAGAATGGTCCTCGAAATTGGAGACTTTGAAAGCTTAGAAGTGGGACACCGAGGGTAAGATCCACCAAAGCATGCACAGGTGAGGAAAGTGAGAGCAAACAAGCTATCTTTTCTTCAACCTACCAACCTATAGCTAGCAAAAAAACACTTACAAAGCACCCATCAACTAGAAATGCACAAGATCAGAAATCAAAATAACATGCACATAAACAAATGATACATGTACATTTCAGATCTCTAACAAAATGATAAATAGAAAACTAATTAAATCAAACAAGAATAATTAGTTGTCCTCACAAAACCGTTACCAGTCCTTCAAGTGAGCTCAGTTGATGGCTGAGAATTTACTTGCACATAATTTGCTTTTGCTACAAATCACCTCATACAAAGAGATCACAAAAAAAAACCGCTCACAAGGCACACCACATATGGACCTCCAAAGTCTTTTATTCATTAACCAAGATAGCATAAGCTTACAACAAGTTTCTGCTCATTCTCCCACTAGAGAACAATGGAGACAAAGCTCTCCAATTTATAGAAAACCAAGAGAGGGATGGCGTGAATGCTAGAGGAGAGTGGGAGTGATGGGTGGAGAGAAATGGGGTTGTCCCAACCAGCACCTAAAGTGCCCACGACTCAGCCCAAATGGTGCTGCAAAAATGCCCTTACATGCTGCCATAACACAGCTAACAACCAGCCACCATTCAAGTTGGGTTTTCCTTACACGTGGGGGCCCCATCTCAGCAAGTGCGCCTAGCTCAAAGTGGGGGAATCATGCCCATGATATGGGCTGCCCACATGTCTGAAAAACAGCCCAAAATGCTCCTAATAACATGCTGACCCAAGTCAGACCCTCCATTACTCCAAAAATCTTTTAATTTTTTAAGTCACTTTTTCATTTTTGTTTTCATTTTTTCATGACTTTTTTTACTTTTTTGGGTTTTTTTACCATAGGTGAAAAAGTAAACACCCAAACATTAGAAAAAGTGGGTTTAGGGGTTAGGGGTGTGCTCTGAGTTGGAAAACGAGCACCCCTAAGGCAAAAAAAACCTCCAAATGCCACTTCTAGGCAAATTACAAAAACATTTAATGAAACCATTAAAAAATGGCTCACTTACAGGATCAAAAAAAAAAAAAACTTTTTGCCAAAAATTAAAAAACAACCTAGGTGGACTTAGCACATGTCCATATGACTCAAAAACAATGTCTAGCATGTTCATATACATTGACCCATGGACTTTAACAATCCCCTAAGGCTCGTTAACCTCCCAGGCCTTCCATCTTTGGAGAAGAGGAAGAAAAACCCAAAAATTATGTTATGCACTAATGCAAGACATAATTAATAGGTGAAAAAACTCCTTGGAATACCTGACTTGGCCAAAAAGTCCTAGGGAACCAAGACCTTTACAAAACACCATGCTAGTACATTTTATTACAAACCCCACAGGGCCATGGACACGTGGAAATTTTTTTAAAAAGGGGGCATTTAAAAGGCCTGTTGGACATCAAATCATCAAAAATGAACATGTAACATGTTCAACTCTACTTGTTCGCTTGACAATCCAACCAAGTACAACTTAGTTGGCAACAGATGCCACCCATCTTCCCTAGATCTAGATCTACTTACTCTTGATCTCTCTCTCTCTTCAACTTCACATCTCCCTAGAGTGTCTAGAGTAGGTTCGCTAGCCTCCATTAGCTAGCTAGGGTCTCCCCTTGGTCTTGCATTTGCTTGATCTAAAGTGAAGAGTGCCTCAATTAGCGTGACAACCTTTTATCCTTGGGAATCGAAGCTCTCTTAGGTCACCTCTTTAGTTGTCCACCACCTCTACCATCCTAGATGTGATCACCTTTTGGGACAACTACAAATTGTGTGATAACAATACCCTTCCACTTTTTTCTTTTTTATTTGTAAACATTTTTTTGTAAATATAAGACGTATTTTTTAAATTTAAAAAAATAAAGGTTCAGAAGATGAAATGATACGAATGAAAGCTTGAGTTGTTTATTTAAACACAACTCAAGTGAGGCACCCCTACAAGAGGGGGTTATGGACCCACTAATGAAGGGCACACACCCCAATAGGGTTATTAAATCTACATGTCGTGTTTCATTAGATCGACCTTAACCATACCTAATAATACAATAAACAAAATAAATATGGCCTTACCCATAATTACAATTATAAAATGATGTATATGAATGGGTCATGTCCACATGTACAAAATGCACCAATAATTCCAACATCCTCGAGTTTTTCTTGATTCCAAGTCTAGTAACTATGATTTACTGCTCTTGATTCAAGATATTTTTAAATTTCACTTGTATTATGTTAAGTACTTTTAGCTGGATCTTATCTGCAATTCACTTAGTCTCAACATTGCTTCATGATGATAGGAATAGGGTTGGAGCTCACAACTGTATATGGCCTTACCCATAATTACAAGTACATAAGATATATATGAATGGGTCATGTCCACATGTACAGAATGCACCAAAAATTCCAGCATCACTGAGTTTTTCTTGATTCTAAATTTCACTTGTATTATGTTAAATGCTTTTAGCTGGATCTAATCTGCAGTTAACTTGGTCTCAATGTTGCTTCATGATGATAGGAATAGGGGTGGAGCTCACAACTGTGTGAAGTTAATGTTATAAAATAAGCAAACACTCTTTTTAATAATCTTAAAGACATAGAATGTTTCTCATTCAAGGTTGTAGTTCTATTTTTCCGCAAAAATCATCTTCATGATGAATTTAAGCACATTGAGACCTGGCAAACCAAGCAAGTAAAGCAATAAGTTCAGTCTCTCCACCTCTAATGTTGCTTCAAGATAGAGCTAAAAGAAGAAGGTCCCTCATGGAAGATAAGATAGGCCATTGGTGCGAAAAAACATTATTCTTGTTCTTTGGTAACCATGACCCATTACTCTAGGAATCACAATGAGAAGCTCGATACCATTTTCACTATGTAGTTGAACATATTTACAAACCAATAAACTTGGCCAAACAACAATAAAATCCAATTTTCAGTATCGCCAGTGTGGCGTGAATGCATTGCACTTACTTCATAAGGATATCATAATACTCGGGGTCCAAAGAAATAAACACCGCATCTACATCCTTACTTGCCATTAGAACACGATGCACCACTATCCAATTCGCTGACTGCAAAAGGAGCCAATGCATTAAAAAAATCACTGGTAATTTCCAAATGAATAATACATTGATTTCATTATCAAGTCAAAAACATGACAATATATTAAAATGCAGATCATAGAAAATATTCTCTAGGAAAATAAAATTAATACTACTTTACAATGAGAAAAAAGATCAAACGGATCACGAAGTTTGTACATTGTTACCATGTTTAAAGATAACCTACTTCAGTGTTAGCTATAGCCTATAGGTACTTTATCTGGATCATTAGAATTTGTGGATTTATTTATATTTTTTGTTGTTACTGAACTTAATGTTAAGATAAAGGTCATGTTAGTTGTTCTTTCCTGTCAGTTAACAGAGGTTTACACAAATTCTAATTATCTCGAAAGACAAAGAAGCAAAAGCCAGATCATTAGCTATAAAAAGGCTCTTTGGTATTAGAGTAGGGGTCTTGTGAAGAGTGGTAGTGCAGGTAGTCTATAACAGACTATTTGGGACAAGTCCCATTCATAGCAATGTTATTTGACTTGTGGGAAACTCAGCGAGTCTTTTGAGACTAGCCAAGTCTCGTTGAAATGAGACTTAGCTCAAACTCACCAAGTAGACAAGATTCACCAAACCTGGCCAAACTCAAAAGACTCGCAAGCCTTACCTGAGACTCACCTCAAACTCATGAGTCTGACCCAATGACGAATTCATGGACCCCGCACAGTTTTTTGGAGGTAATAACATGTTTCTAAGGGAAAAAAATGTCGGGAATGAAATCCTAAAACCATAATGCATTTTTAAATAGAAACCCCCTCTCATTTCACTCTCGACTCTCATCATTTCATTCTCTTATTCATTGTAGATGTGACTATGTTATTGTGAGGGGTGATTTTATTCATTTTGTGTGTATTTGACAATTTATGAAGGAGCTCAAGTTCTGCAATTGTTGTAGAAGACCATACTCAGCTAGTTTGTGAGTGTGCTTGTGAAGGAGTCCTAATGCATTTTTAAATAGAAACCCCCACTCATTTCACTCTCGACTCTCATCATTTCATTCTCTTATTCATTGTAGATGTCACTATGTGATTATAAGGGGTGATTTTATTCATTTGGAGTGTATTTGACAATTTATGAAGGAGCTCAAGTTCTGCAATTGTTGTAGAACACCATACTCAGCTAGTTTGTGAGTGTGCTTATGAAGGAAGCCAAATTCTCCTAGCATTGTTTGTAGGGCGATTTTATTTGTTGTGTGGAGGGGCATTTTTATTTGCTATGTGAAGGAGGGGCATTTTTAATTGTTACATTTTCACTATGTGAAATTCTCAAGGAGGCTGCAATGTTGTTGTGTGAAGGACATATGTCTATCATGCAAGTATATGTTTCTGATTTTTTTCCTATATCAAAATTCAGTGCTTATTAAATTTATAATCAATCTACTAGCATATGAAATGCTGAGTTCTTAAATTTATAGTCAATCTACTAGCATATGAAATGCTGAGTTTTTAAATTTATAATCAATCTACTAGATTATTATCCATGGCTCCTAAGTCCAAATCTAAAAGGCCTCTCAATCAAGCATGGGAACAATATGTCTGAGTGGATAAAAATGATGAGAAGCAAGTCGAGTGCAAATATCATTCAACTGTTATGTTTGGGGGCATAAACATCCTGAAACACCACCTAGCAAGAATCCCATGCAAAGATATTGTATCTTGTGACAAATGCTCTACAGAAGTCACAACCCAAATGCAAGTTGCTTTGGATAACATCAAAGAAAGCAATGCAAAGAGAGATAAGATCAAGTTAGTAGTTGCAAGAATAGGTATATCTCCAATACCACCTCCCAGTAGTTGCTCATCAAGTGCTACAGCAAGTCCCAGTATCACCTCTCCTTTTTTCCTTCCTCACACAACCCTAGGAGCTTAACCGACCTTGGAGAGTTTTAACAAAAAGAAGAGGAAAGAGGCAGATATGGCAGTGAGGGGGTTTTGGTACTGTTATCACACCCATAGTAGCTGAGCTACCATGATTGCAGAGCAGTTATCTGCATGTTTTTGAGCTTTTCCTTTACACAACTTCAGTGAGATCAGCTATGATGAGCAGTGTTATTTGTGATCACTCACCAACAGAGCAACCCTATATCAGACATGCAGTAGACCTTATGCCAAGGCTGAGCCTCTTGACCTCAGATATGATGACCGAGATGACCTTTTGTTCCCTACAGATGCAGTGCAGTGATTAGAGTTTCAGCAGCAGTGTTCTCAGTGGTTACAGTTGGTCCAGATTACAGATGCAGGTATATAATGTGCATTGGTTTTATTATCATGTTGTTTTGGTCATTTTGATAGCTTGACTTAGCATCTAGTGATTATGATCTAGCAGTATATCTATATAAAATGAAATTAGTTATTATTGATTATTTAAATGATTGTATTACTGACAATTAGAAGCTCTTGTTTTATACTCGTTGGTTTTACCCTCTAAGGAGTGTGGACATGATCATTCCCCCCTTTATGGCTTGCTAGCTTAGGCATCACCTTCACTTTCTCCATCCATCCGTTGTCTTTCCCACTTTTGGTTTTTACCCTAACTTACACCTTAGCCTGTGATATGGAGGACTTCCCCACTTTTGCCTCTATGTTGGATAGCATCCCTGTTAGTCTGTGTCTCGGCTTTGAGTTGGCAACAAAACTTACCTTTGGTGAGTTGGATTTGATACCTTGATTACTCTAGTCGGTTGCCCCGATGTTTGGTCTTGATTGTGGAAAATCCCCATAGTTGCTTGATTTGTGTTGACTAAAACCTGAAGCAAACAATACTACCATCATTTACATATGGAAATTACAGTTATATCTTGTGAAATTATATTGAAACTCAAATGAAAAACAAACCCTGGATGAGAGCTTGAGTAGTTGTGTTTCTAAACACATGCAAAATCCCCAAAAGGGTTGTGAAATGAAATGAAATGGAAACTCAAAAGCACCCTGGATGAAAGCTTTAGTAGTTGTGCTTCTAAGCACAGGTGAAATCCCCAAAAGGGTTGCCAAATGAAATGAATGGAAATCTTAAAACACCCTAGATGAAAGCTTTAGTAGTTGTGCTTCTAAGCACAGGTGAAATCCCCAAAAGGATTGTATAGGCCTAAAAAGTTGTAGTGGCTAAACGAATGCTAAATCTAAAGAACTGTTGGCCAAGGAAATGAAATGTAATGATGAGATTTGTAGACATTTGCAAAGGTTGGAAAAGCACCTATCTAAACAACTTACCCATTTGTGAGACACTGCCATCCCCTATGTATTCTTTATCCAACATATGCTTAAATGTGTAATACCCTTTCCCTTATCCAAAGTATCACAGTGTTGAGTCAGTCAAGTCATTCCCCTTTGCCTAGCCTTGCATCCTTACCCTTCACCCTCTGCTAGTAGATTGATCATGTTTACAAAATGAGTATAACCTTGAGGTTCTTTTGAAAGTAAATTATTATTTTAACCTATGCTTAATTATAATTATCTATTAACTGCCAGTGAAATGATGCTTAATGTCTTAAAAGTCTTGCTATGAGAATGATTAAAAGAGCATGTCTTAACCATTTGCACTTGCAGCAGCAGGCTTCTCTAACCTGGGTCATATTTTGATCAGTTTGACCGGTCAAACCTAGTTTGACCAAGGTCAACCTTGGGATCTGTGATGAGTTGGACCAGTGATGTTGTATGATATTGATCTATGGTCCTTGATATACCTTTTGATGACTTCATATATTGGACACAGGTTTCAGATGATGGTTGATGCACTTTTTATTGATTATTGTTACTTCCAGACCATCATATTTTTATTTGTCCGGATATGATGGATGTTACAGATGATCTTATAGGTTGCCATGAGGTGTATGAGTACTCACCTTTAGTAGATTTGGGTCTTCTGGATCCATTGAGGCACTCAGTTTTCAGTTTCAGGCACTTTCAGTGATGATACGAGCCGTTTTTCACCTGTTGACTAGTTTGGCCATGTTGAGTTGGCTTGTCCAGCAGTTGCTTTGATGAGCGTAGTTTCCTAGGGTGCTACAGAGGAGAGGGGTGGTCCAGCCACTTGTCATTACCATATTACCCCCTCTCCGAACATGATGGTACAATCACATTTAGTGCCCGGGCACCAGGCAATGGGTTGTGCGCAGTTTGATGGTTTTTCAAGTGGGATAAAAATGGAATAAAAAGGTCATTAAGGAAATCGATTTGGGCAATTGAGGCAAGGTTTTGGCATGAGGTCTGTTCAGAGGTCATCTATGGTGTATCCCACTCCTTCCAGATCAGCTTGCAGCATTCAGTGGGGTCCACACAGTCTCCAGGTTGTGTTTTGATGCATTCTTCTCTCAGTTGAGGGGGGCAGGATTTGATCATTTGTTCACTTGGACATGTTATTGAGTCATATGTTATATTATTGTGCCATGGGGTGATGCTAGTGAAGGATAATAAAACCTCCTAGCCCCACCATGTGCTCCTAGTCACTTGTCCTTGTCATCTTATGTGGCACACTTGTTTTCTAGTCACTTTTATGTGGTGCGCACCCCCCCCTAGGGCATCTTTTAGTGAGTGCGCACCCCCCCCTAGGGCATCTTTAAGTGAGTGCGCACCCCCCTCTAGTGAGTGATCCATGTTATATTGTACCGGCTCATCTTAGCCGTTGATTGTATTATTTTATCTTTCGATCTCCACCACTTATTTTAAAAAGTGGTTAGGGTTTTGGTCTCTCTCCTCCGATTTAAGGAAGAGACCCCCTGTTGTAAAGGCACCTTTGGAGCTCTGAAAACTTGGAATAAAAATACTAGTTTTGCAGATCTACTTCTCTAGTCTTGATGGATGCTTTTGCAAGTTGAATATACAATCTTTTCTCTATGTATCATTGTAGATTTTGGGGTTTCAAACGTTTTTCTGCAGGGAGGCCGTGTTGGTGAAGAGGACGCTCTAGGGGGATGCTATTGTGGGGAAACCCCATATCTTACCTTTAGATCTTCCCTTTGTCTCAGGGAGTATCATTATTGTATCTTCGTGACATAGTTGATGCTTTCTCTTTTATCTTTTCATCGTTTTAGTCATTCTTTTGCTAGATCGATTCTTACATAGATCTTTTCTTGCAGGAGGAGGGCGCACTAGCCAACTTGGAGAGATAGCGATTTCACTTGGAGCACTTGGATCTCACTCTTGATTTGTAATGTCCTCTTCTGCTTAAGCACAGAGGACCATCCCACTAACCTATCTGATTCCCATAGGTTCGAGCGGGAACTGACATTCAGGGAATCAACTGAGGATTGTTGCCATATGCACCCTAAGAAGATCTCTGGCATAGGTATTATATCATCAATAGCTAAACAAGGGCCACCAGAGCTGAAGGCCACCTGCATGCATGACATCCGAGCATTATTTCATGATGCATGCACCTGATTGAGTCTCCAGACACCTGCATGGAAGTCAACTGCGAATTAGAAGGTAAAGTGACCTAATTAGGTCAAAAGTTAGGTCTGACAGGTGAAAGTTATAAAAGAAAGGTAAAGCTAATGGAGAAGACCTGCTTATATGATTATTGATTTGTGGATTCGAATTGGAGAGCTCAGCGAGCTAAGTTGGGGTTGAGTGCATGCACTCAGCTACCTGGTGTATTTCGGCAGCGAAATCTATCTGCCCTAATCGCCATCAGGTTGGATCATCCAGATTCAGCATTGCTTCATCATCAAGTATTACTATCATTCAGATTCTGCAGAGTTTTAGTTTATGATATACTGTGGGATTTTCCCTCTCTTGCATGGGCGCATTGTCCAAAGACCTTCTTATTCGCAGTACAGTCTACAGTGAGCATATCTTCTGCATGTTGCTCTCATCCTCATCAGAGCAGTGATATTACCCTTCCCCCTGGAAGAAGGGCTTCTTAGCTTGAGTTCCAAGCTATTTATCAGTATTCATCATTAGTGGAGGACGTCTTTTCTGCATGTGGGCGACTTCTCAAGGAGAGGTTCACGTTTTGGGCTTCAGAGCCACCCTTCTATCTGCATGATGCTTCTATCTTCACCAGAGGGGCATTATAACCCTACTACACATTATCTGGGCATTAATCGGTGAACTATTATTTATTAAGGAGCATTTTGAGCTTGGAGGAGGGCGCATTTATTCTCTGGAGGGCGTCTAGCTTTATCCTCCTATTCCATCAGCACAATTCTTGCATGCCGGGATTATATTGATCTACATCAGCTGATCTATCTACTGGTATGTACATGCATTGATTCCTCCTATTTTATAGCATTTCAGTTTATCTGGGTTATAGATCTGCATGCATGTAGAGATCAGTGCATACTTTCATACTCCATTGAGGCATAATCCTACTAGCCATCTATAGTACAACATAAAAAAGAAAAAATATCAGTTTGGGATAGTACATGATTGCCCCACTTGAGAAAGATTATCGATTTGCAAAATGGCCACAAGCTTTTGAGGTATGTTCTACAAGGTAAGTATCTAGTTCCATGCATTTTTACCCATTGGTCACTTCAAACCTAAGTTACCAGAAACGGCCCTCCCACCCTGCTGAAATGTCGTTCACTGCTTCATAAACGGATTCAGATAAGAAACGGCTGTGATACAGACATGGTACAGATCCAAAAAAAATGAAACGTTTCCATACTGTACAGATACATATCTGCGCAAAAGAGAAACAGATCCGGAAAAGTGGATACGGATCTGGCTTGGAGGAAACGGATCCGGTTGAAATTCGATGACTTTTCATGCATTTTAAAAATAAGATTTTACAAATATGTTTTTAATCCCTAAACCGGCCAATTCAACGCACCAAAGTTGGTCCGCAGTGTTGTCACCCAAAACTGACATGCGTGTGCTGAAGCCCAAAAAGTGAGCACACCAGCTCGATGACAACTCTCAGGAGAGAGGCCAATGTCACCACACTCTTCTCCTCTCACTTCAGCTTGGCTGTTCTCCAACTCAAGGGGGGTATCCCTAAGATAGGATCGCTAAGGCAGGTGCAACGGAGGGCAAGGTGAAATGAAGAGGCTGCCTTGGGAAACGATTGTAACAGAAAAATGTATCTTGATTGAGTGATGGGAAAGTTGGGAGGATCAGTCCTCGAGGGAAGGCCAGTGCCAGTATATCAGAGGGGCGAATGGAGTCAAAAGAGAGCTCAAAGGGGCCTTGTGTCATATGTGACTAAGGGGGAAAGATCGCATGATTGAGCAAGCCCTGCTCAGTCTAGTGTTTGACAATCAGATAGAGTACTTCGTCTTTTCTAACTGTGGGAGGTGCGCTATGCAAACAAAAGATCAATACCCGTGTATGCACACTCACAAAGGGAAAAAGAAAGTAGATACTAAGAGTTCTTCGCCAAAGGGAAAAAGAAAGTAGCTGCTAAGAATTCATCACCTTCCAACGTGGTGGATTGTCACCCTTCTATGGCCTCTTACACAAAGAAAAGAAGACGCGGAATCTAGATATATTCACACTTATCAAAGAACTCATAAGATCACGCCACACAAAAAGAGTGCTCAGTTTATCCAAAAAGGCCCATAGTATTTTTTCTATTATGCTTAAGGGAAGGAAACTCCCAAAAAATTTCCATGATTACAATGAAAGAGGCTATCCTCTATATAGACCAAAAAGACTCTCTTTAAAAAGGGAAAATGAAAAATAATAATAAAATAGTGAAAAAGGTGGATCCTAAGTCCACCTTTTTCTCCATCGAATCCCCAAAAGATCCTAAAATCCACTAAACGCTCCTACCAACATAGAGGATAGCTCAGCAAAGGAATTGCTACATGCTCCATAAGCCACGTTTACCATAAAAACCCCACTGATTCTCCCATGAGACTTTTCAAAGCTCCACGTAACAACAAAGATACCCCCCACGCAGCTACTAAACCCTGAAAACGTGGAATGTATAGGTCGCCGAATGAAATGATACGGGGTTTCAGCAGTTTTACCTAACAGTAGATAATACACAGCTTCAAAAATCAACTACCAAATTTATGTATGAACACATCTTCATAACATTGGCCCGATCCAAGAGAAAAATCTTTTAAAACATGTCCACAATGGCAACTGTTAAGACTGAAAACTCGACCACCAACGCAAACGGATTCTTAAAACTCGAGTTGGCGTTTGAAATGGCCCCCGATGCAACTACCTAACAACAGGTAGGGTCAACAGCCAGTTGATTTATCCACGTTGCACTCAGCTGTCAGTGAGAAACAGTCGATAGGTGGGTTGAGAAATAACGCCAACATCCCAAAGAGAATTTTTAAATTAAGCCCATTATGGTTGCCGCCTGCAGATCCTCGTGACCCCCGATCCAACTAGAAACTCCACTGTTGATTAATTCGCTGAAAAACCCGAGCTTTGGCATTTGTGAAACAGGCTTAAAGTCGGTGAGTCTGGGGTAAATCTTGACGCACTCAGCTGCTAGTGAACACTCGATCAGCGGTCAAATGAGCCCTTTATACGAACCGGTGCTATCAATAAAACTGCAGAATTTTCTGTGTAAACATGACTTGTTTCATAACAGCTGCCCTAGCACTCCACGTAGCAACAAGGATATAGCCAAGTGGTTGCTTCACAATGGACTTCCGGCTTCAATTCTGTTCGTGTGTTGATCGTTTCATTTAACCCCGAGATCTGCATTAAAAACTCGGTTGTTGATGAAAACGCTTGGTATGGTTCCAAACCACATGTGAAGTGCCAGTCTTGGGCTTAGTACCAGCGAATGCTCTTTTACCATGTATACCACGGGATGGAGATGGAGACAGTCATATTTTAATACAGCAGAAGCGATATCAATTAATAGGATGGCGGGCAATCTTCCAAAGTCTCCTCCAAAACTGGTGCATTTCCTGTAGCTTTCAGCAACCTCTTCAAACTTGGTGTGTTGGCAACATTTCCAGCTTTCTGTCCCCTTTTCTTGGATAAAATTCAAACTATGAAGATATGGCAGCTCCAGAGGTAGAAATATTTGCAACAGCAACCTCGTTATTAGAATCACAAGCTTGTGCTTGAAGTGCCAGTAATGTTGTTCGAGCAGCCTTAATTTTCTGCTTCTTTTCTACTATGTTTATGTAATACCACTATTCTGCTTGTAGCTTCCAAATAACAAATGCCCGACCAACGGAGAGATTGTGGCTCTAAAACCTTTTCTGGTCCTTCCAATTTCTTTAACAGCACTCCCACCTTGTCCCGACCATCAAGTGATTCATCAGCTACTTTTAGATTTTAAGGAACAAGAAAATTTGCTTAAGGAACCTTTCCTTTCAATCATTGAAGGTAAATTTAGTTGTGCACACTGAGAATGAATACCATAACAATCATATTTTCTACAGTTCCATACACAGCAGGTTTTCTTTGCAATCCCTCTGCTGGCAGATGAATGTTTCAGAGTTAGTCCTTTCTTATATGCTGCAGCTTCCATTTAAAAGTTTACTCGTGCAATTGCATCCGCAACCATCTTCTCAATCGTGTATATATATGTCAGCTCAGATGCTCTGTTTCTCCTTTCAAACCAGTGAACTAAATCTGCATCAAGCCTTCACCAAGGCAGCATGTTCAGACTTTTAGGCATATCCATAAGCAGCTTCCTTTGCTTCTGAAATTTCTGCTAGGGCTCCTTGTCAATCTCTGATTAATTTATCTGTGGATACCCCTGCCAAAATGGGGGGTAACATCTGGCTCCATATGGGGACATGTGCTCAACTTGTGAGTGCATGAGAACCTCAGCATCTCTGAGCATTCGCAGACCATTTGAAAGAGAGAGGAACAGTGTGGTTAAGATGGCTTGATTCACATCCCAACACCACACGTTTATTACATAAAAATTGCAAAAAATGATAAAACAGATAACACTAATAACAGCAAAAAATGCTCATGCAAGAGCTTTATTCTTCCTACCTACCTATACTAATATGAGATAGCAACACGCTACGTATATGCATACAACCAGTGGAGCCATTTTAGCATTTCTTTCATGCCAATTTGTTTTTTCTTGTGCTTTTTTAGAAACACAGACAGAGATACATATACCATAAAACCAATCTGTCCTACAATCTGTTCATGGAGTACGCTGAACTGAAACATCAGATTGTTGGGATAAAAAATACTATCACAGCTATGGCAAGAATAATGTGCACAAGAAACTTCTATCCACTGATTGATAGGGCTGAAATACAAACCTCTATTATGAAGCTGTTCCGGCTGATCTGTAAAATGAGCATTGCTATTTTCAATAAAGTGGATTTGAGGCAAGTCCAGATCTTCATCATGAAGTTGTTCATGAACTTGGGGCAGCTTCACATCTTCAATGTTTTCTATTGCAGCAGGAGGCTGTTCAGCTATATCTTCAAACAAGGAACGTTCTGATACTTCTTCAAGCTGTTGTTCTTTTGGTTCAAGATGGGCCCTAGGGAGGAGGGCATCATACTCGTCAAAAAGCTGCTCAATTTCATCCAATGTTCCATCATATTAGTGAAGGAAAACCTCTCGAAAAACTTTGCCAATGAATCTATGGATTCATCCAAAAGGCCATAGAACCAATTTAATGCATCCCCTTCCAAAGTTAAAGCAAAAATGACCATAAGGTCATCCTCATGATAAACATTAAAATCAACCACCAATTTGCAATAAGAGGCAATGTGATGGATGGCTGAAACATCATCATTCCCATGGAATTCTGGAAGAATGTCATGCACCTTCGTACAGTCGTAGCACACATTAGGAAACCCACGGATATTTGAGACATCCAGAGGGGTGAAAACTTCGTGCAAAAGAGCACGCTATCTTTCTTTATTATCATCCATAAATGCAACAATGAGGTACTAAATCTGAAAAACGTATATAGTCATACCTCATACCAAACTGTGGAGTCGCCAAGGTGAGCTTGAAAGCCTTCTAACGAGTGTGCTCACCTCTACACCCAATAGGATCTTCAAATTTGCGAAAGGACAAGGGCTCTGTCCCTTCGTGGAGTCGCCATGTGAGAAGAAGAATCTGCAATATAGTCTCCCACAAATGTCGTCAATGAAGCATAATCTTCAAATTTATGGGAACTGGACTTTGTCCCCGGCAACGGCGCCAAAATGTTGTCACCCAAAACTGACATGCGTGTGCTGAAGCCCAAAAAGTGAGTACACCAGCTCAATGACAACTCTCGGGAGAAAGGCCAATGTCACCACACTCCTCTCCTCTCACTTCAGGTTGGCTCTTCTCCAACTCAAGGGGGTTATCCCTAAGATAGGATCGCTAAGGCAGGTGCAACGGAGGGCAAGGTGAACTGAAGAGGTTGCCTTAGGAGACGATTGTAACAGAAAAATGTATCTTGATTGAGTGATGGGAAAGTTGGGAGGATCAGTCCTCGAGGGAAGGCCAGTGCCAGTATATCAGAGGGGCGAATGGAGTCAAAAGAGAGCTCAAAGGGGCCTTGTGTCATATGTGACTGAGGGGGAAAGATCGCATGATTGAACAAGCCCTGCTCAGTCTAGTGTTTGACAATCAGAAAGAGTACTTCTTCTTTTCTAACTGTGGGAGGTGCGCTATGCAAACAAAAGATCAATATTTGTGTATGCACGCTCACAAAGGGAAAAAGAAAACAGATACTAAGAGTTCTTCGCCAAAGGGAAAAAGAAAGTAGCTGCTATGAATTCATCACCTTCCAACGTGGTGGATTGTCACCCTTCTATAACCTCTTACAGAGAGAAAAGAAGACGCGGAATCTAGATATATTCACACTTATCAAAGAACTCACAAGATCACGCCACACAAAAAGAGTGCTCAATTTATCCAAAAAGGCCCATAGTATTTTTTCTATTATGCTCAAGGGAAGGAAACTCCCAAAAAAATTCCATGATTACAATGAAAGAGGCTATCCTCTTTATAGACCAAAAAGGCTCTCTTTAAAAAGGGAAAATGAAAAATATTAATAAAATAGTGAAAAAGGTGGATCAATCGAATCCCCAAAAGATCTTAAAATCCACTAAACGCTCCTACCAACATAGAGGATAACTCAGCAAAGGAACTGCTACATGCTCCATGAGCGACGTTTACCATAAAAACCCCACTGATTCTCCCATGAGACTTTTCGAAGCTCCACGTAACAACAAAGATACCCCCCACGCAGCTACTAAACCCTGAAAACGTGGAATGTACAGGCCGCCGAATGAAATGATACGGGGTTTCAGCAATTTTACCTAACAGTAGATAATACACAGCTTCAAAAATCGGCTGCCAAATTTATGTATGAACACATCTTCATAACATTGGCCCAATCCAAGAGAAAAATCTTTTAAAACATGTCCATGATGGCAACTGTTAAAACTAAAAACTCGACCACCAGCGCAAACGGATTCTTAAAACTCGAGTTGGCGTTTGAAATGGCCCCAGCTGCTAGTGAACACTCGATCGGCGGTCAAATGAGCCCTTTATACGAACCGGTGCTATCAATAAAACCGCAGAATTTTCTGTGTGTAAACACGACTTGTTTCATAACAGCTGCCCTAGCACTCCACGTAGCAACAAGGATACAGCCGAGTGGTTGCTTCACAATGGACTTCCGGCTTCAATTCTGTTCGCGTGTTGATCGTTTCATTTAACCCCGAGATCTGCATTAAAAACTCGGCTGTTGATGAAAACGCTTGGTATGGTTCCAAACCACATGTGAAGTGCCAGTCTTGGGCTTAGTACCAGCGGATGCTCTTTTACCATGTATACCACGGGATGGCGATGGAGACACTCATATTTTAATGCAGCAAAAGCGATATCAATTAACAGGATGGCGGGCAATCTTCGAAAGTCTCCTCCAAAACTGGTGCATTTCCTGTAGCTTTCAGCAACTTCTTCAAACTTGGTGTGTCGGCAACATTTCTAGCTTTTTGTCCCCTTTTCTTGGATAAAATTCAAACTGTGAAGATATGGCAACTCCAGAGGCAGAAATATTTGCAACAGCAACCTCGTTATTAGAATCACAAGCTTGTGCTTGAAGTGCGAGTAATGCTGTTCGAGCAGCCTTAATTTTCTGCTTCTTTTCTATTGTGTTTATGTAATAACACTATTTTGCCTGTAGCTTCCAAATAATAAATCCCTACCAACGGAGAGATTGTGGCTCTAAAACCTCTTCTGGTCCTTCAAATTTCTTTAACAGCACTCCCACCTTGTCCCGACCATCAAGTGATTCATCAGCTACTTTTAGATTTTAAGGAACAAGAAAATTTGCTTAAGGAACCTTTTCTTTCAATCACTGAAGGTAAATTTAGTTGTGCCCACTGAGAATGAATACCTTAACAATCATATTTTCTACAGTGCCATACACAACAGGTTTTCTTTGCAATCCCTCTGCTGACAGATGAATGTTTCAAAGTTAGTCATTTCTTATCTGCTGCAGCTTCCATTTAAAAGTTTACTTGTGCAATTGCATCCGCAACCATCTTCTCAATCGTGTATATATATGTCAGGTCAGATGCTCTGTTTCTCCTTTCAAACCAGTGAACTAAATCTGCATCAAGCCTTCACCAAGGCAGCATGTTCAGACTTTTAGGCATATCCATAAGTAGCTTCCTTTGCTTCTGAAATTTCTGCCAGGGCTCCTTGTCAATCTCTGATTAATTTATCTGTGGATACCCCTGCCAAAATGGGGGGTAACACGCGGGAAGCATATTCACTGTTCAGCAGTCGCTTGGAAGTGGTCTGATAATCCCAAGTCTGCAGTGGTCCGATAATCCGTTGGTCTCTTGGAAGCACGTTAGCAGTGGTCTGATAATCCCTCATCGGTTCAGGCTTTCACTGAGCAGTGATACGATAATCCCACATTAGCACGGAGCACAGTGAGCACTGAGCAGTGGTCTGATAATCCCACACTAGCACGGAGAGCAGTGAGCACTTAGCAAGTTAGCATAGGTTCGTCGTTTGTGAACTGCAGTGAGCACTTTGAAGTTTGTGAAGTTGTCGGTCTAGGGGAGCAGAGGTTCGCCGCTAGTTCCAGGTTAGTTCCTTTTTTTTCTGTTTTAAAAAATGTTTTTTATTTTAGGGCCAAATGGGGCTACCCTTGGGCCTCCTGGCTTGCCTTTAGCGGCTAGTGGCTACCCTCGGGCCTCTTCTATTTGCTTAATATTTAAATATTACAATATATTTGCTTAATATATTGTTACATCCCAAAATCTCATGTATGCCAAAATCGGACTCAACTTAAAGCCTTAAACCCATCTCACAGTTGACTAAAAGTTAAAAACTTTAAAATTTAAATTATATAATATGTAATATGTTAATATGTAAACTTTATATAATATGTTAATATGTAAACTTTAAACTTTAAAGTTTATGTAATATGTTAATATGTAAACCTTAAACTTTATGTAATATGTTAATATGTAAACTTTAAACTTTATTATATAATATGTAATATGTTAATATGTAGTTTTAAATTTTAATTTGAAATTTAAATGATGAATGTCAAATTTTAGTTATATTTTAAATATATATATATATACACGTCGTTTCCCTGCCGTATCGTATCCATACTTTTTGAAAATTTGTCATATCCGTGCCCCCCCCGGCCCCGTATCCGTATCCATTTCAGTGCAACTTAGCTTCAAACCCTTAAAATCAAAACCCTCATTTTTTTTATTTTTCAGATCTATGGAGATCTAGCAATCGCTTGGGCTTAATAATTAAAACCCGCCTAAATATTAATTAATACATCTCGGATCTAAAATTTGGTGGGCATCCGAATCCATTTACCCCCTCATCCAAGGGAGGTCACACTTGTTGGGTAGGTGGGCTTTTGCTAGATCCACAATTTGGGTATTGTTTGTTCCTTGTCAATTCATTAGATCCATTGAGTAGCAAACCCTCTAGTGCCATTTCATCTTGATCTTCACCTCGTGGACCCCATTTGGACCATTTTCCTTAATTAAATGGTTGGCCCCACATGAATATTTTTACTTGGCATTAGATCTATCTAGATCTACTAATTTAAACCTATACGTGGCCTTATCTTTCATTGGTTGAACATTTTTCCATGTATAAGCCTCTTCAACCAAGCCCTAACTCTTTGAGTCCACTTATCCATTCTAGATCTAGATCTATCCTCTCTTGATCTTCTCTTTTTTCATCTTCACATTTCCCTAGGAGGTCTTGAGTAGGTTCGCTAGCCCTCATTGACTAGCTAGGGTCTCCTCCTTAGTCTTGTTTAGGCTAGATCTAAAGTGAAGAGTGCCTTGGTTAGCATGACACCCAATTGCATTGAGAATCATGGCATCTCTTGGGTCACCTCTTTAGTTGTCCAACACCTCTACCATCCTGGATAGGATAACCTTTTGGGACAACTACAAGTTGTGTGATAACAGGTACCATAAACATAAAGCCTATCATTAACATTGCAAACTCTCCTTTTTATCAACCCATGGCAAATGATATCGCAAGAGTTGGTCCTGAATACAAAGCCCCCTCTGATAGTGCACTTAGGGGGAAAGAGCTAGAAGAGGGATTACAACGTGTCAAGACACTGTTGAAAGGCCTTAAAAGTTGATGGGAGAGTACCGGTTATATCATTATGTCAAATGAGTGAGCAGATTAGAGAAATAGAACAATCCTCAATTTTCTTGTGGCATGCTCTAAAGGATGCATGTTCCTAAAATCCATTGATGCATCATCACATGTAAAGGATGGAAATCTAATATATTCAATATTGATGGAGGTTGTGGAAGAAGTTGAGGTTAAACATGTTGTCCAAGTAATCACGGACAACGCTTCAAATTATGTGGCAACTAGAAAAATGTTGTGTGATAATATCTTATTATTTTTTGGACCCATGTGCTACCCATTGCATAATGTTAATTTTAGAGGGGATAGGGAATTTGGGGTGGGTGCATGTTATTGTTCATGAAAGCAAAGAAATAAACAATTACATTTATAACCATGCTTGGGTGTTGAGCCTTGTGAGACAGTTCACAAAGAACGAGCTCACTCACCCAATTGTGACATGATTTGCAACAAACTTTCTCTCGCTCTAGAGCCTTTTAAACAAGTGCCAAGCACCAAGATGGGTGTTTTGTAGAGAGAAATGACTATATTGGAAAGACGTCACAAACTAAATGTAATGGTTGTCAAGGTGTCTCTCTTTAGAGATGATTTATGGGAGTTTGTCACTGAGGTTGTTAGCATGACTAAGTTTATGGGGAAGTGTTGAGGATCATGGATAAAGACAAACCATCAATGGGATACATTTATGAGGGCATAGATACGGCTAAAGGGGCCATCAAGACATTCTATAAGGGAGGTGAATTTAAATATCTTCCCCATATGGAAATTATTGATTACATGTGGGACAAGCAGTTACATTCACCATTGCATGTAGTTAGGGCATATCTCAATCCAAGCATATTCTATATTGAGGGGTCTAAAATTCAAAAAGATCCTGAGGTGATCAAAGGTGGGATAATTTTCATTAAGAGGATTACCTGAATCAAGACATTCAATACAAGATCAATATGTAGCAAGATTTGTATGAGGATCCAATAGGCATGTTTGGAATTAATTCAGCCCAACATCTCAAGGACAAGAAAATGTTGGGTAACATTTTATTTGTAAATTGTTACATTATGACCTCCTAGTTTTCTTTTTCATGATGGCATTGCAAAACTTGTAATCTTTGTTTTTTAATAGGCTATAGGTGAATAGATTGTGGCTCTAAGACACTATGTACAAGAATTCACCATCAAAATTTTGGGTCGGCCCTATAGCTCTTCAAGTTGTGTGTAAGTGCAACTGGTTAGTATTTGAGCCCATCACACCAAGAAGTACAACAGGTTGGAGTATCAATAGTTAAAGAAGTTGGTCTTCATTTACTACAACCTTCGCCTACTCAGGAAAGAACTGCAACCAAAGGATATGTATTCTATTTTATTGAATAAGAATCATAAGATTGATCTATACTTTGAATGGGTCTTGGAGGTGTTAACCCCTAGATTTGCTCCATAGCCCCAACTAACCCCAACAAAAATGAATATCCCTGTTATCACACTATCTCTAGCTGTTGATGATAGGTGTCCCAACAGGGATGGTAGAGGGTGAGCAGCTAGGAAGGTGTAACCAGCAATGGCCAAGTCCTCCGTTCAAGGAACGAAAGTCACACCGGACAAGGCTATTGTCACTTCAGACGAGGCACGTAACCAAGTCAGAAGGGAGACCCCAATCAACCGGTGATGGTTGAGAGAATAAAGTACACCCAAATCCCAATATATAAAGAGATAAAGACAATGGATGAGTGTTAATTAGGTCCTAAGGTCGATTTCAACCACCGGTTGGACACAAGTGTGAATTAAATATGAAAATGAAATGTGACCAACGATCAATCGTGGTGAATGAAATAGATTAGATAATTGATTAAATAGCTGAAAATCAACTAAGGATGCAAACAAGCTAGAAGTGAAGGAGTGGAGTGATTCTACCCAAGGAAGAGAGTTAAGCAGTGAAATAATGGACCTAGGGCAGCGACAAATTAGTATTTAAAAGCACTTCTAGCAATCGGTAGCTTGATTTCTCATGGTAAAATGATAAATTAAACCCAAATCTAAACTACCCAGAACCCCAAAGTGACCCAATCAAGCTGAAAGAGAAAAACGCCCTAGAGGGGCATTTTTGCCAAGTGGACCAGTGCTAAATCTATGGGCAAATGGAGTCTAAAAGATCTAAAACTTTGGATTTAGGCATTTAAGAACAATTAATAAGCGGGTTTGGAAAGAAAATTAAGTTTTAACGGTCAAATTTTGGGATTTTAATTTTTAGGGTTTATTTAGTGGTTTTGCAGCTTAACATAGACACACTGAAATTGGAACTCTATGAGATCAGCAAAGAGGAGTACCTAGGATAGAAGTGTATGGAAGAAATAGGTTGAAGACCAGCTTCACGTCCAATAGTTGAGCAACCAACGAATTCTATGAGCGTTTTGAGCAACCGAATGATCAATAGTGACCTGAGTACCTGCCACAACAAGAGAAAATCAATAGGTGCAGCAAATAACCAAGTAAGAACAGCAAATAGATGGCTGAAAGTAAAAGAATTGACAAGCTGAAAGCAAAGACAACTCCCTTGTGAATAACTTTGAAGAAATTTGCTAGAATGGAGCTCCCACTCCAAGTGTAGCGCCTCCCTTCAAATGGCCACCTTCCCTGCAATTCGTGTTAGCCAAATATGGACAGAAAACTCACTAAGAATGCTCCACAAAGCTATGAAGACTAGCTAACAATCAACACGATTAACATCTGTTATCACACAAACTCTAGCTGTTTGGTAGTAGGTGTCCCAACAGGGATGGTAGAGGTGAACAGCTAGGAAGGTGTAACCGGCAATACCCAGGTCCTCCGTTCAGGGAACGGAAGTCACACCGAACAAGGCTACTGTCACTTTAGACAAGGCACGTAGCCAAGTCATGGAGGAGACCCCGCTCAACCAAGTGGTGGTTGAGGGACAAAAGTACACCCAAATCTAAAAGACGGAAAGACAAACAGGCAGGAGATGAGTGTAAGTAGGTCCTAGGTCTAGTTTCAGCCACCGGTTGGGCACGCGGATGAAATAAACACTTGAATGAAACGTGACCAACAATTGAAAAGATGAATCGAGTAGATTAGATTAAAGATGAGATGGCTGAAAATAGTCTAAGGATGTGAATTGAGTTGGAAGTGAGGTAGTGAAGTAAACTGCCTAGGAAAGGGGTTAGATAGTGGACGAATGGACCTAGGGCAGAGAATAATTAGCATAAATAATCACTTCCAGCAATCGATACTTGATTCCCGGAGGTAAAACGACGCTATGAAGCCAAATCAAAAGTACCCAGAAACCCAAACTTGACCCAAGCAAGCAAAAGAGAAAAACGCCCCAGGTGGGCGTTTTTGCCAGGTAGAACAATGCCTAAACTATGGGTTAATGGAGTCTAATGGATCTAAAACTTCGGATTTATACGTTTAAGCACAAATAATAAGCGGGTTTGCAATAAAAAAAGGGTTTTAACGCTTAGAAACTAAGTTATCAATTTTTAGGGTTTTCTTTAATGGTTGCAGCTTAACATCAACAATGAAAGAGAGATTATGAGAAACGAAAAGAGATTTAGTACCCGGATAATGAAGATGAAGATATCCCCGTGCTGAAGACAAACCCCGAACATCAAGTGCTGAGCTAGAATGCGTTTTCCCCTTTGCATTTTGGAGCAGCCAGTGAGCCAATGCGTTTTTGTACCTGCCAAAGAGAGATAAAAATCAGTTTCTCTAGCAAATAACAAAAATAGACCAACAAATGAGCGACAAATGATGAGTAAAGCAAATAGAAACAATGCAAATTCACTTCCCTGTTGAAATCCCGAAGAGAAACGCTAGCAAGGAGCTGCTGGCTCAAGTGTTGTGTTTTCCTCCAGTGGCCAGCTTCACCTGCAAATAACTCAGCAATGCATCAGAAATATGATCTCAATCAACACAAGAAAGATTTCACTCCATATCACAAGTAACTCAATCGAAGTGTCTCTCAAAAATCTCTATATCAAGTCTCAACAATGTCAAGAGAGCTCTACAATGGAGTGAGTGCCTTCTCTTATAGAGAAAGGTCACTCTCAAAACAAGTTTCCCACCAAAATGAAGGGCTAGGATCACTCCCCCATCAAGCAAATCGAATGGTGGAGAGCTCTCCTAGTGGGGGTGCAAATTGCCCAAAGAGAGCGCACAAGTGGAGGAGAGGGGCCCATTGTGGGGCCATACAATAGATAGAACAACGTTGGGGGCTATCTATATGGGGTTTTATCCCCCCAACACAATACACATGGTCCCACATACAACATAAACATGAAATCGAATTTCCCTAAGTGGAGAAAAACGCCCCCCATGGGCAATTCGTCCACCTAGATGAGTAGGGCAAGAGAGAGCCCCACAATACATAATACCATGCCAAAACATTACCAATTTACCTTAGGAATCATCCTTATATTTGCCAGCCATTGATTTTCACCTTTGCTATAGTTGCCTTTGTCAATTTTTTATTTTCCATGTATTTTATTGCTGGTTTATATTGTTGAAGATGTAATTTGGGCTTTTGACCCATCTAAAGTGCCCGGATTGTCGAACCATCTGCTGCAATGTGATCGTGGACCCCAAAAATAGTAGGAATGACAACTCGAACGACCCCGATCCATCACTTAGGCATTATTTGCCCAAAATCCATGATTTTTAATTAAAACATGTCATTAATGACCAATAATAATTAAAAATCTCACAAACGCCTCGATCGTTTTGCATTCTGTCACTTGGAAGCTTATGGGTCCCCTGTAGATAATAATTGACCAAAAATGAAATTCCAATCGCAACATTTTTTTCGGGCCCATTTTTTACCTAGTCAACCTAGTTTGACCAAGTCAAATCTGGTCAACAATGGTGCTAACTGAATACCTGTGTGCAATCATGAAGCGAAAGGCTTCCTTATACAAGTTAGTACATTACTAAACAATATGACAATAATATGGTGATCCAAAAACTGCATTAAATCTCAGAAAATACAAGGCCTCAGGTGAGGTGGGCCCACCACATCCGAAAGACTCAACTACTATGCACAACCTATAGACTTGACCACCTAGCTGACTTTGGGTGATGTGGAATACATGGCGAAGGATAAGGGATGACAAGGATAAAGATCGTGTATCCTTTTGGATAACTCGGGAAAGCGGGGTCCATTGAGATAAGTATACCATGACAAAACACAGGGAAGGGCGGTGCCTCACAAATGGGTATAGTGCAGGGAAACCGCCACTGGTCATTTAACAAGTATCTCACAACTCACATCCGTGCCCGAAGACTCTGTGAGGTTCTTTTCTAGAGCCGCCAAACTGGGTGTCCGACAAACCATAACTTGAGACTCTAGGGGACAATCTTGAGCTTGTCCCTTGCTCCCTCTCACCTCCTTGCCCCGCAGGACTAGGTGAGGAAATAGCCACTACAAATGCTGACATGTATGGCTGACCTGTGTCCATGTGTGTTTACAAACACATTGCATGGATTTTACAATGAGTTTCATACTTAGCCCTTTTTGGCTAGATTTACATTTACAAAAAGCCTTTTTGGCTTGCTTTACATTTCTTCATTTCTTCAATTTACATCAAGGCCCTTTTGGGCTACATACATATCTCAATAGATATAATCATGGTGCTCATACTGCAAAGTAATGGGGGTGAGCAATACATGCTTCGATGACCAATGGGGAACACCCGGTGAGGCTACACAATCCTAACTGCATTGCAACATCAGGGGCAACCGACAGGAGCAAATCCCAAGTTTGAGAGTGCATCTCACACACTAAAGAGCCGAGGCACAATAGACAGGGAATCATGGCATACTCAGAGATCAGTGGGGAAAGGGATCCTCAAGGTCACAAATCGGAATCCAAGTCGAGAAATAATATCATGTATGAGTCAGATGGATGGAGAAAGTGAAGGTGGATCCAAAGTTAGCTGCCTAGGGGACTAAATGACCAAGTCTATACTAAGAGTAGGGGTGTAACCCGGTGTGCATATAACAGGAGCCTACTAGGAAGGGGTGGACTGACATCACCAAGGGCCCAATCACATATCATAAAAATAGCTAGATCACCAAATCAATCATCATATGTAGAGTTAGTGTACTATCATGTATAAACAAGTCTAAGCAACAATCATGAGCAATTTACATCAAATGCAATACCTGCCGCACCATATACCTGCTGCTGAGGTTGTTCTGAACTGGATCTCTGCTGAATCCGGGCACAAATAGTAAACCAGCAATACTCTGTGATAGTCTCAATCAAAACAAGACTAGGCAACTGTCTCAATGGGCTCATATCAAATCCTAGCATGGAAGGGTGACCCTGTGGTAAATGCTAAGTAGCATGTCTGTATCACTGTACAACCAACTGTCCCCTCTGATACATCTGCTTGGGGCAATCTGAACAAAACTGTGGGCCTCCTCTAAAGGCATCGGATCTTTGATCTCGAAAAAAAAAGTACTGTGCGGTCCTCGGCCGCACACTCTGCAGTATGGTAGCTCCTACTAACATAGATGTGATAACATCAGGCTCCAGCTTGGACAAGTGCTCTAAGGGAGAGAGTGCTTGAGAACCACAGAAACTCTGTTCCGTAACACCCCTCTCATCACCATCAACGCGCATGCACATGCATGCTATCTGCATCATCATCATCAATATGTACCTATCCCTGTAATATGCAGATGCTATACCAATCTCTGCAGATCGCTCATCAGGACAAACATCATATATATAACATAATCCAGCAGAAAGAAACAAAATGACAATGCTGAAATGAAACATGTCAATAATGAAATTAACTCTACAGCATTTAAAATTTATTAAGCCGACACATGAGGTGTAATAAAGGTGAAAAACAATTGAACAGAAACTATGGTACAAAAGATACTAGAAAAAGGGCAAATTGGTGTCATGAAGTAAGAAAGGAAAATACAACAAAACAAAACGTGGGCAACCAGTCGACACGCAAGGTAGGTTGGTCACGGTAAAGGCAAACCGGCTGCTACTCTCGGGAGCTTATTGGCCGCAAAAAGGGGAGAACCACGGGCTCGGGTCACTCGTTGTCCATCAATGGGAAGTAATGTTTCAATAACCTCCCATTTACAGGTAGTTCTAATTCCTCACCTTCCAGTGTCTCTAAGCGTACAGAGCCCTTTCCTGCTACTCTGGAAACCCTGTAAGGGCCCATCCATAGCTTCTCCAACTTGCAATGTTTTCTGGGTTTCTCTTTATGTGTATCCCACAGCAAGACCACATCACCAACCTTGAAGTATTCGTCTCGGGTATTTTGATGAAAGGTCCCCTTTACCCTTTCTTGCTCTATGACAGTCCTGTTGAAAGCTTCTCTTCTCTTTTCATCAAGTTCGACTAATTTATCAATCCTTGCTTGGATTGCTTCCTGATCAGATCCGCATTGGTGCAACAACTCATAAACAAGGATCTGCAAGTTGATGGGGAGTCTGCAATCTTGTCCGAACACTAATTCGAACGGGGATTTACCTATTATTCTCTTTACCGTAGTTCTATCAGCCCAGACAGCATATTTAAGCTTGTTGTCCCAGCTTCTCTTGTTGTCCCCCACCATCCTTTTGAGGAGCCTGATAAGGTTCTTGTTACTCGATTCTGCTAGCCCGTTTCCCTGGGGATAGTAGTTCGAAGAGTGGGACAACACTATGCCATGATTAAGGTAGAAAATCGACATTTCTATTTTGCTAAATGCCTTGGCGTTATCCGTAGTGAGCTTGAGGGGACACCCATATCTTGAGACAATATTTTTCTCTAGGAATTTTACCACAACTGCGGCCGTGGCCTTCTTCGTAGGGATGCCCTCAACCCAGCGGGTGAAATAGTCAATGCAGGTGAGGATGTACTTGTAACCGTTACTAGAATTTACATCAAATGGACCCACAAAGTCCATTCCCCATTGCTGAAAAGGGGCTTCTACTATTACCGGGCTCAAAGGTAAGGCAGCTAATCTTGGTTTCCCTGTGAAGAACTGGCATTCCTGGCACGTTTTTACGTAGTTGTAGACATCTCGGAACAGCGTGGGCCAGTAGTAACCTGCTCTCATGATCTTGGTTGCAGTCGCTCTGGGGGCATAATGGCCACCACATAGCCCAGAATGCATTTCTTTAATGAATACCTGTGATTCGTCAGGTACAACACACCTTAGGATAATTCCATCCGGGTTTCTCCACCCAAGACCGTTCTCAGTCAGAACAAACTTTGAGGCCTTTAACCTGAGAGCCCTTCTTTGGTGATCAACCAGGTGATCAGGGCAAGTTAGGTACTTTAAGTAGAAAATTACATCCCTATACCATTCGTGGTCCTCTAGCTCATTAATGATCACTCCATCATCCCTGTTCTCGACTACTTGATTAACCTGGGCCCCATTTTCTTTCTCATTTAAGAGTTGGGCTAGTCCTTGTCCTTTCACAATCTTGATTGGCTTGATTTCCAAATCATACTCTTGGATCTTAGAGATCCAGTTTCCCCTTGCACCGATTCCGTATGTCTGAGACAAAACATCTTTCACGGCCTGGTAGGGAACATAAGCCTTTATTTTGGAGAAACCCACATAAGTTCGAAAATGTTTTAGGGCCTTGACCAAAGCGTAGGCTTGTTTCTCAGTGGTAGCGTACTTGAGTTCCGCATCCCTGAGGTTTTTGCTCATGAAGGCAATGGGTTGTTCGTGATTGTCCTCGTTCTTTTGCAACAAGACCCCGGCAATAGTATCCTCAGAGGCATACGAATAGATCAGGAACTCCTTGTTGTAGTCAGGGCAGACTAGGACAGGGGACGAAGATATGGCCCTTTTTAGTTTTTTGAACGCAATTTCGCACTTCTTGTCCCACACAAATTTGGCATCCTTCTTCAACAGGGCGTTCAAAGGGTTTGCCAACTCGGCAAGGTTAGGGATGAATCTTCTCACAAAGTTAATCTTCCCAAAGAAAGCCCTGAGCGAGGTGACATTGTGGGGAGGTGGGATCTCTTTGATGGCACGGATTCTTTCTGGGTCAATTCTAATTCCCTCCTTGGACACAATATGTCCTAATAACTTTCCTTCATCAATCCCAAAGTTTGGATTTCTTGGGTTAAGGGATATCCCAAACTTCCGACACCTGTCGAAAACATTTCTCAAGTGGTCCACATGATCGGCCCGTTCCTTGGAGAAAACAGTAAAGTCATCCTGGTAGATCACGATGATCTTTCCAATCAGGTCACTGAATGCCTGGTCCATAGCCCTCTGGAACGTGGATCCAGCATTTAGTAATCCAAAAGGCATGCGGATGTACTCATAGGTTCCCTACGGGGTGGTGAACGTGGTTTTCCCTCTGTCTTCCTTCTTGATCTGGACCTGAATGTACCCGGAGAAACCGTCTAACATAAACAACATCCCTGCTCTGGTGACACTTTGCAACAGGTTTTCCATGTTGGGCAAAGGGTAGTTGTCTTTGAGGCAAGCCCGGTTCAGATTCCTGAAATCAATGCAGATCCTGATTTCACCATTTTTCTTCCTCACTATCACCAGGTTAGACACCCAAGAGGTATGCCTTACAGGTCTAATGATTCCAACTGCCAGCATCTTCTCAATCTCCCTCTTGACTAAAGGGGCTAATTTCGGGTTGACATTTCTCATCTTTTGCCTGTATGGTGTGGCATCCTCTACTAGCGGGATAGTATGCTCGATGACGGATTTATCGTAAGTTTTTAAATCATCATATGTCCAGGCGAAAACATCTTTGTACTTGAGGATCAGCTCTATGATTCTTTTGCGTTCCTCTTTGGATGCATTCTTCCCAATCCGTATCATTTTGGGGGAAACCGAAGAGCCTATATTTACTTCAATTACTTCATCAACAGGTTCAACTCTGCCCCCACTGTACTCGTCGTGTCTGTTGAAATTCTTTTCGAGCGGTAAGGATAAATCCAATAGGTTAGCACCACAGAGTGATTGTCCCGAGGACTAGTCCTCAAGGTTGATCATTGGATCAAGGGTGTTTTCCACTCCTTGCAAAAAACGCACTATGTGGGCATCATCCTGGAACACTTGCCAGTAGTCCTGGTTATCGGGCACAGAAGGCCTAAAAAGGACCTCGACCTTGCACTTTCACTCAGTTAAGGCATCCGGGACTTCAAAGGTACCAGCAGCCACAACTAGTGCGTCTGCCAAGGAATTGTCTTCCCTAGGGACAGCCTTAATTGAGAAAGCGTCGAATAACTCGATAGTGTCCCATACTGCATTTCTGTAGGTGCGCAATCTATCGTTCTTGGCAGCAAACTGGTTTCTAACTTGGGAGACTATAAGATCAAAATCACCAACAACACTCAAGCACTTGATCTTGCGGTCTCTGGCAATTTCTAGTCCGAGGAGAAGGGCCTCATACTCCTCCACATTGTTAGTGCAATCAAACTCCAAGCAGAAAGAATATATGGTTTCTTCACCAGAGGGCGAAGTTATGACCACCCCGGCACCCGCACCGTGCCTGGAGTGAGCTCCATCGAAATGCATCTTCCAGACCTCACTAAGCGGGAAAGGGTGCAACCTAATGTCTTCCTAGTAGTTTGCTAACACCATAAAGTTTCCGACCTCAACCGTGGGGTGGATTGCTTCTTCATAAAGGTAATCGGGGGTTTCCACATGTTCTTTCATCGGAGGTTCGTTAAGTAAGGTGATGCCTTTGCCTGGTCCCCTTGGGATGGTTGCATACGTGAGGTCCATTTGGATGTGTCCACCCAACTTAGCGGCCCATTCTCTGGATAGGAGCATGCCCCACACATCTGGGACATCGATGACGAGAACATCCATGGACATCTCGATGTCGGGGCACACAGCCAACTTCATATGGAGGTTTTCAATAACTCCCACTACTTTTACCGGTCGGGAGTCCATCCCACACACATTTCTAAAAGGCCTGGAAGGGATCAACTCAAGTTGTTCCATGACACGCAGCGGCATGACGTTGACCTCAGCCCCCGAATCAAGCATGCAATTGTGGAGTATAAGTTGGTTTACCTCGAGGGAAACGTAAAACAGAGCGCACCCCTCAGAGTTACCTAATACATTATGGATGTTTATTGGCGGGTCAGGTGCAATCTCAATTGGTTTCTCAGGAGGGGTTCCCTTTGGTTGTATCCCCCAAAAGGAACGAGCTCTATCATGCATCTCAGGAATCCTCAAAATCTCATTTAGGGGTATGGGCATGCTAAGTTTGGATAGAAAGTTTCCTATGTCATATTGAAAGGCATGTTGTTTCACTTCGTTAGTCGGAGGGAGTTTCACGCCAAGGAATTCCATGATCTGATCTTTGATGACCGGGATTTTGACTAACTCCTTAAAAGGGACGTGGATCAAGGAGCTGGACAGCTTGCCTAACACGTTCACCTTAATGGGTCCAAGACAAGGGGGTTCCTTACCCGAGGTCTCTTCGGGACATTTGACCTCCCTCTTCCACCTATTGGCTTGTGAAGGAGTGGCCTTTACTTGAGGTTCTGAGCTAGGCTTGGTTGCACCCTTAGGTGCGCTCATTTCCCCTTTTGGGCTAGGCTTATCCTTTCCCCGGGATCTCTCGGGACCAAGAGTAGGCTGAAGATTGTTCCTTTTAAGGATTTCAGGATTAGCTTTCGTGTGACCACCGTCAGTTGGGCCACCTCTCTTCTTAGCCAATTGGCTCCGGGTGAGGAACTGGGCAGATGCGGTGGAACAACTATAAGCTCCCTCGTAAATGTACGGGATGTGTCGGTCACATTCCCTATTTTCTTAATCTTGTTGTTTTAGCAGGAGCGTGACATTGCTGACCAACTCAACTAATTGAGATAGTACTTTCATGGTCATCCCACACACCATGGTATCCTTTTCGGTGGCGGGCATACTGACAGGCGTAGGGGAGAGTTTTCTCAAAGTTTTCGTCTGACGTAAGTGATAGGAGCACTATGCAATATATCAGAACGATCAAGGTTATGATGGTTATATGGGTGGGTTCGGCCTCTAGTGGAGCCGCAGGGTGGAGTCGCCAGGTGAACTAAATACCTTGTTCACCAAAGGTGGAATGTCGTGGGGGAAGTGGTGAATGAGACAAAAATGTGTTGGTTGCAATAATTATGTAAAATGAAATCAGCCAACAGAGTTTTAAGTTCTGATGTGATGATAGATGAGAAAACAAACAGACAGACTCAAAACTCAATCAAAAACACGGGTAGGCCTCTACCTCCCCGGCAGCGGTGCCAAAAATATTATCACACAAACTCTAGCTGTTTGATAGTAGGTGTCCCAACAGGGATGGTAGAGGTGAACAGCTAGGAAGGTGTAACCGGCAATAGTCAAGTCCTCCGTTCAGGGAACGGAAGTCACATCGGACAAGGCTACTGTCACTTTAGACAAGGCACGTAGCCAAGTCAGGGGGGAGACCCCGCTCAACCAAGTGGTGGTTGAGGGACAAAAGTACACCCAAATCTAAAAGATGGAAAGACAAACAGGCAGGAAATGAGTGTAAGTAGGTCCTAAGTCTAGTTTCAGCCACCGGTTGGGCACGCGGATGAAATAAACACTTAAATGAAACGTGACCAACAATTGAAAAGATGAATCGAGTAGATTAGATTATAAATGAGATGGCTAAAAATAGTCTAAGGATGTGAATTGAGTTGGAAGCGAGGTAGTGAAGTAAACTGCCTAGGAAAGGGGTTAAATAGTGGACAAATGGACCTAAGGCAGAGAATAATTAGCATAAATAATCACTTCCAACAATCGGTACTTGATTCCATACGGTAAAACGACGTTCTGAACCCAAATCAAAAGTACCTAGAACCCCAAACTTGACCCAAGCAAGCAAAAGAGAAAAACGCCCTAGGTGGGCGTTTTTGCCAAGTAGACCAGTGTCTAAACTATGGGTTAATGAAGGTCTAATGGATATGAAACTTTGGATTTATACGTTTAAGCACAAATAATAAGCGGGTTTGCAATAAAAAAAGGGTTTTAACGGTTGGAAACTAAGTTATCAATTTTTAGGGTTTTCTTTAATGGTTGCAACTTAACATCAACAATGAAAGAGAGATTATGAGAAACGACAAGAGATTCAATACCCAGATAATGAAGATGAAAATATCCCCGTGCTGAAGACAAATAACAAAAATAGACCAGCAAATGAGCGACAAATGATGAGTAAAGCAAATAGCAACAATGCAAATTCACTTCCCTGTTGAAATCCCGAAGAGAAACGCTAGCAAGGAGCTGCTGGCTCAAGTGTTGCGTTTTCCTCCAGTGGCCAGCTTCACCTGCAAATTGAAATGCTTAAGGAGAGATGGGGACACCACAAATAACTCAACAATGCATCAGAAATATGATTTCAATCAACACAAGAAAGATTTCACTCCATATCACAAGTAACTCAGTCGAAGTGTCTCTCAAAAATCTCTATATCAAATCTCAACAATGTCAAGAGAGCTCTACAATGGAGTGAGTGCCTTCTCTTATAAAGAAAGGTCACTCTCAAAACAAGTTTCCCCCCAAAATGGAGGGCTAGGATCACTCCCCCATCAAGCAAATCGAATGGTGGAGAGCTCTCCTAGTGGGGGTGCGAATTGCCCAAAGATAACGCACAAGTGGAGGAGAGGGGCCCCCCATTGTGGGGCCATACAATAGATAGAACAACGTTGGGGGGTGTCTATATGGGGTTTTATCCCCCCAACACAATACACATGGTCCCACATACAACATAACCATGAAATCGAATTTCCCTAAGTGGAGAAAAATGCCCCCCATGGGCAATTCGTCCACCTAGATGAGTAGGGCAAGAAAGGGCCCCACAATACATAATACCATGCCAAAACATTACCAATTTACCTTAGGAATCATCCTTATATTTGTCAGCCATTGATTTTCACCCTTTGCTATAGTTGCCTTTGTCAATTTTTTATTTTCCATGTATTTTATTGCTGGTTTATACTGTTGAAGATGTAATTTGGGCTTTTGACCCATCTAAAGTGCCCGAGTTGTCGAACCGTCTGCTGCAATGTGATCGTGGACCCCAAAAATAGTAGGAATGACCACTCGAACGACCCCGATCCATCACTTAGGCATTATTTGCCCAAAATCCATGATTTTTAATTAAAACATGTCATTAATGACCAATAATAATTAAAAATCTCACAAACGCCTCGATCTTTTTGCATTCTATCACTTGGAAGCTCATATGGGTCCCCTATAGATAATAATTGACCAAAATCGAAATTCCAGTCGCAACATTTTTTTCGGGCCCATTTTTGGACTGGTCAACCTAGTTTGACCAAGTCAAAACTGGTCAACAATGGTGCTGGTTGAATACCTATATGCAATCATGAAGCGAAAGACTTCCTTATACAAGTTAGTACATTACTAAACAATATGACAATAATATGGTGATCCAAAAACTGCATTAAATCTCGAAAAATACAAGGCCCTAGGTGAGGTGGGCCCACCACATCCAAAAGACTCAACTGCTATGCACAACCTATAGACTTGACCACCTAGCTGACTTTGGGTGATGTGGAATACTTGGCGAAGGATAAGGGATGACAAGGATAAATATCGTGTAACCTTTTGGATAACTCGGGAAAGCGGGGTCCACTGAGATAAGTATACCATGACAAAACACGGGGAAGGGCGGTACCTCACAAATGGGTATAGTGCAGGGAAACCGCCACTGGTTATCTAACAAGTATCTCACAACTCACATCCGTGCCAGAAGGCTCTGTGAGGTTCTTTTCTAGAGCCGCCAAACTAGGTGTCCGGCAAACCGTAACTTGAGACTCTAGGGGACAATCTTGAGCTTGTCCCTTGCTCCCTCTCACCTCCTTGCCCCGCAGGACTAGGTGAGAAAATAACCACTACAAATGCTGACATGTATGGCTGACCTGTGTCCATGTGTGTTTACAAACACATTGCATGGATTTTACAATGACTTTCATACTTAGCCCTTTTTTGGCTAGATTTACATTTACAAAAAGCCTTTTTGGCTTGCTTTACATTTCTTCATTTCTTCAATTTACATCAAAGCCCTTTTGGGCTACATACATATCTCAATAGATATAATCATGGTGCTCATACTGCAAAGTAATGGGGGTGAGCAATACATGCTTCGATGACCAACGGGGAACACCCGGTGAGGCTACACAATCCTAACTGCATTGCAACATCGGGGGCAACCGACAGGAGCAAATCCCAGGTTTGAGAGTGCATCTCACACACTAAAGCCCTTCTCATGCTTGATTCATGTATTTTATAACCAACCTTAGCCTCCTATGGTTCGAATTCCTCCCATTAGCTTCTAGAGATTTCCAATTAGGAAAGATTCCACATTATGCCACTTGTCTCCCAAGTTCCCAACCTTCCACCTTCTCTCAATTCGAGTAGGAGTCTCTTTGGCTTCTTCAACTCCCATGAGCGCCACCTTGGAGCCTATTTTTGGGCCTGACATATCATATTGGTCAAATGTCAGCAATCAGGTCTGAAATTTGTCATAGGTGTCATAGATTCTTCATCATTGTTGTCATAGGAGCTAGGGAATCTAGCCCAAGTGTCCACAAACTTCTAGTTTGACTCTTCCTCTTCCATGGAGGTTACCATTCCATCCAAATTCGGCCTATGATGCTAAATGCCATGTGTATGAGCCTACCAACTCATCCAAGAATGTTTGTCTTCTCATGGATTCGAAATGGCAAGAGAGAGATGCCATGTGGCATTGAAAAATCAAGCTAGTGTGGGTCCCACATCCTCCATATGTCTTCAAAACCAATTGCCACCTAGGATTTCTCTTGAATTTCTTTATTCAACCTCTTTATTAAATACTTGAACTATTCTAATGTCTAAACATCATTTATTAGCCCCCTTATTACAATTCCAAATGTATCCATCCAACCTAGGGAACTAGTAGGATTGATGGGATTGTCTTGCTATGCAATTATTTGAATGGGGACATTACATCAGGAGAAAGGAAAAGTTGTTAAAACTGAAGCTAAGGATTCCTCAAAAGATGCAATGAAAGAGATGACCGATACTATAAAAACCTTAGTAGCAAACCACACTACTCAAATGACTACCATGCAAAATAGGTTTGTTACTATGGAAAAGCACCATGCCTCTCAACTTTCCCAAATGCAAAGGTTTCCCTCTAAAGGAAACCAGGATAGATGGCAGAAGAAGGCTCCTCCTTATGAGCAGAGGCCACCCAACTAGTTAGATTCAGCCAACATGGTTGAAGAAGTAATTCCTTTTTGCAGACCTTGTAAATATTTCCACGAGGAATCTACTTGCTATAGAGCTTGTCACATCATGGAACATGGTTTACTAGAAACAAGTAGCCATGAAGCACCTTCAAGAGAGCCGGAGTATATCAACACTGTATGCCATACCTACCCTTTGTCGAATCAACATTAGTAGCAAGCTGTAGCATATAGTCAAGAAAAGGATTTCATCACTCAAAATTATGGAGAAAAGCCTACACCAAACTAGGTCCAGGAAATGTTTAATGCCAGATTCAAGGGAGCAACTTATCAAAGAAGAGACAATCCTTCCCCGGCCAAAGCAAAGCAGTACATTCCAAAGGTAACAAATCCTCCCAAGGTACATGCTAAAGTAAATGTACCTGTGACTGATATGCTTAAGATTCCAAAGCAGAAAGATAAGTTCTTGAAAGCCTTAGATAATCCCCAACATAAGATTTATGATACTCATCCTAAAACTAAAGCTCCACCTAAAAATGAGATTTTGGATAAATCTAAGGGGAACGTTGTGAAAGAAATAAACACTTTTGGGGATGCTATGGATATCTTGAATAGTATGGATCCAAGGAGGGAAGATCATCCACCCTTTTATGTTTCATTATTGGTAAATGACTTCTATCTTCACAACTACATGTTAGACTCAGGAGCATCATCCAATATTATCACCTTGAAGGTTATGGATCAGTTAGGCTTGAAAATCACAAGGCCATACCACAATGTTTGTGCCATGGATGCTAGAGAAATCAAAGTTGTTGGAATAATCACAAACCTTGAAGTAAGATTAGCGCAGTATCCAGAAATCCATTTAGATATGGATGTGTTAGTCATTGATGTGCCAGATACATGCGGTATGCTTTTGTCGAGAAAGTGGGCTGCAACTTTAGGAGGACACATCCAAATGGATTGGACTTATGCAAAGGTACCGACATCAGAGAACACTCAAGTTAAGCTACACAAAGAAGTTGACAAAAGTAACATGTTGAAAACCCTAAGAATCCACATAATGAATTTGTTGCCAAATCAGATAGTCTCAGAAACTATGCTATCCTATCTAACTTCATGGCTCCCATTAAAGAAAAGATAAAAGATGAAAAGTTAAATAAAGCATGGAAGTTATACTTTGATGGAGCATATTCTAAATCTAGAAAAGGAGCAGGAATAGTAATCATTTCCCCATCTAAGCAAACCTTCAACTTTGCTTTCAGATTAGAGTTTGATGCATCTAACAACGTAGCAGAGTATGAAGCACTCTCACTTGGCTTAGAAGCTACTATGGGTATCAAAATGTTAAGTATAAAGGGTGATTCTGACTTGGTGATTTCACAGCTAAAGAATAAGTTTGCATGTAAATGTCAGAGAATAAAGAAATATAGGAATGCTATTTGGAACACTATGGAGTGGTTTGATGCATTGAACCTTGAAGCAATTCCTAGAGAACAAAATAGCTTGGCCGATAAGTTAGCAGTAGCAGCATCCACTCTTCAGCCTACGGATGAAATGATAAATGGTGATGGTAAGCTTGAAATCAACTTTAGACCTTCGGTTCCTGATAATGTAGATCATTGGCAGGTGTTTAATGATGATAAATAAATCTTAAGATTTATCCACAATGTTGAGGAATTTTCAGATTGTAAGATCGGTTTTAAAGAGAAAGGAAAAGAATATTCAGAGCAAGACATAGGATTTGAGCAGATGTTTGACAGGAAGGGCAATCACAGAAATAAAAAAGAGTCAATGAAGTCGGGGGAATATATTGAGATAAACATTGGAACAGATAAGGAACCAAATATTATAAAAATTGGAAAAGTCACCTCGAAAAAGGAAATGAAAGATTTAATTGATCTTGTTAGAAAGTATAGAGATGTGTTTGCTTTTACTTATGATGAATTAAAAGCTTATCAAGATGATGTATTTCAGCACACTATACCCCTGAAACAAGAAATGAAGGAAGTAAAACCTTTCCGACAAAAACATAGACAGATAAACCCCAAAGTAGCACCAATTGTAAAAAAGGAATTAGAAAAGATGTTGACTACTGGAATCATTGCACCAACAAGACATTCAACTTGGTGTTCTAATTTGGTGGTTGTGAGGAAGAAGAATGGATCAATTAGAATATGCATTGACTTCTGAAACCTCAATACGGCATGCCTTAAAGACAATTATCCGTTGTCGAATATGGAAACCCTTCTCCAAAGGGTAACAAGTTCACAGATGATGTCCATGTTGGACGGTTTCTCCGGATACAACCAGGTGTTGATCAACAAAGAAGATCAACATAAGACCACTTTCACCACTCCTTGGGGTACTTTTGAGTACTTAAGAATGCCATTTGGCTTATTGAATGCGGGAGCTACTTTTTAGAGGGCTATGGATTACGCTTTTAAGGAAATAATTCATAAGATCATTGAAGTGTATCAGGATGATTTAACAGTTTTCTCATACTTATTCTCAAAAATTTAACACATTCTAAAATCTGCAATTTATGAATGTGAATACCCTGAATTTACTCAGCCAAATATGCAAGGGAAGCAATGAACATCACACACATTTGAACACAGGAATTTTGGGCAATGCCCCTAGAAAAACCCATAAGCGAAAACCAATCACAATGAGAAATTTATTATGAGCTCATGAAGAAATAAATGGGTTTGCAGCAGTACATTTTCAGCCCATCAATCACTGTACTTATCTCAAAAAATCAAGTCAACACCACCTCGATTTATGTGCAGTAGTATACAGTAAACTGTATGATCGATCTGGCTGTAACAGCAGCCTTGAAATCTAAGCCTGATTATGTACTTGCAGGTACGGACAGTATGGATTTACCACAACAGTAAATTGCCTTGAAATCTATGCCAAGTCTCCCTCAAAATCTGTGCAAAAGATGCCTCGATTTTTGTGCCAAAGTACGTTGTATGGCTAGATTTTCTTGATGTATGGACTGTATATTCTCTCTGCTGTACGGACAGATTTAATGCTGAGAATACCTTGGTTTGTGTGCCACCAATAACTCTTGGTATCTATGCCCCCTTTGCTGCTACTTCTCTCCTTCTCCAAGCTCTTCCTCTCTAAATCTCTTATTCACGAATGTGTGTCTAAACTCTCCTAGAATTCTCTTTTTATTTAAAGAGAAAATTACTTTGTCTCTTCATCTTCCAAGTGACTTTGTCTCTTCATCTTCAAAGTCAATGGATGAGACAAATTGCACTTAATGAATTAAAAATCATTTTTACTCACCAATTAATAAAAAGTCACATTAACTTTATAACACTAAAATTAATGTCTGGGAAATTCACTTAGGTCCTTTCTACATACCTAGACACCAAGCCTGTGTAGAAGACCTCCCGAGCTATAAAACCTAACATATTCCACCCAAGTTTTCACTTTTTTAATACTTGTGTCTATGTATTTCTTAACACAACATTTTTTATTGAATGGTACCACACATTCCTCTGCTAGGCTTCCAAGCCTGTGACATCTAAAGCACTTGGACGAAACCCCATAGTAATCAAGGTCTACAGTAATAGATTGTTAGGAGGTAAAGTCAATATCCAGATCTTTGATATTTTCCTAGAGAGTGCTACATGGTTAATCCATGTGTGATTTCTATACGTCGGGCGCACCACATGAGGGGTGAACTAGGCCCCCCTACCCAGGGGTGCGGGAGCGAAGCCCCCAAGGTGAAAATTTATGGAACCTTCCAATGTCTTTCAGTTCCTTCTAGAACCCTCTTATGTATAGTATAAAAGGGAATGACCTTTAACATTTTTGGACAAGAAAGCATTGTAAGTTCTTTGCCGAGTAATAATAAAATTTGATGCTGCCATTGCCCTGTGGTTTTACCTAAGCACAACAGGGTTTCCATGTAAATCTCATGTTCTATTATTATTGTTGTTTTCTTCTGTTTTTATATATTCTAACATCTGGTATCAGAAGCAGGCTCTCAGAAAACTCATTGGCTTAGTGTTTTCTGCGAGTGGCAGCTGCAACAATGACAAGAGGTTTAACCAAGTTCGAGATTGAGAAGTTCAATGGAAATATTTTCTCCCTTTGGAAGATGAAGGTAGAGGATTTGATGGTTTGAAATAACCAAGCCCTAGCCTTGAAAGGGAGTGCACAGAAACCTAGCAGCATGACATGAGTGGAAAAAGCTAGACAGGAAGGTGGTTTCTACAATTTGTCTTTAGTTGTACTTGCTTGCTAGTTAATGGAGTTTTACATTAAGTCTAATTATCCCACATGTGAAAGACAAAGAAGCTAAAGTGGGATCATTATCTATAATATTAAAAGGCATTTAGGCAATAGAGTAGGGGTCTGGTGAAGTGTGATATTACAGGTAGTCTGAAAGAGACTATTTGAGCCAAGAGCAGGCATCCGTACCTTGTCGAGAAAGTTTCTAATCAACATAATTTCTGGGTATATGATATTCAGCTACAGACTAGTTTCTGCTAAGATTTACTTATGTTTTTCGATTTGTGTTCACTTCTTACTGTTTTGGCTGAAATCTCCGGTATTTCACTGTAGTAACGTTGTTACTATTGTTCAACACTTTATTAGTACTCTTGAATCTATTGAAAATTTTACTGCTGTTAGTGTCCTGCTAGTTTCAGATTTTGGATTTCTTTAGGTTTCAGTTTTCAGACCTAACTCTAGTTTTCAGATTTCAATTATAATGGCAGAATTCAAGTTTGAATCATAACATACATCCAGAATGCATCAGGGGACTATGCCTTTCGCATATTTTCTGGGCGCTTATTTAACTATGAGGCCTACTTTGGGAGATTTGCGTTGATTGTAGATGTCATCAAACAGAATCAAATTTTGGTTAATGCATCTGAGATGATAAGATGTCAAATGAACATTAACAGGCTTTTCTTAACGAATATTCCTATGGTACCCAAAAATGGGAAGTTTGGTTGAGGCTGTGGAGAGTCGAAGACTGCAGAGGTTCAAAAGAAATTGCAAAGGAATTGAAAATTGGCTCTATTAGAACAAATAGTACAATGAATAAATTTGTCAATAAGTCATGCTCGCCAGATGATTTTGATCAAAGAGAAAATCATGCTGGCAAAATGATTTTGAGCCATGCAAAGCCATGCTGGCCAAGATGAAGAGAGGTGTACTAATCAGGCATGAAGTTTGAAATTTGAAAAAGGAGAACCGTGTCTGAGCATGGTTTTGGGATATGAAGATCTTTGAAAAAGAAGAATTTTACCACAGCACACGGTTTGGCAAGTGAGATGCAGCAGCTAGCCATAAGTCATAATTCCAAATACTGTGGAACCATTTATCATGCAGACACAATGTGGGCCAGAAATACGATACTAGACATGCCACTCAATAAGGACTGTAAGCAACAGTGGATTGGAGTATGAGTTTAAAAGACAACTCTCCCATTGATGTTCATGTCTGTGATGCATCTCATTCTCAGAAAGCTCAACCAGAAATATAAATTTGCCATCAACTGTTGGTGGAACCCTTTTTTAAAGCTTTCTTGAGGTAGTTAGCTTTAGATACAGTTAACTACTAAGGAAAGCTATTATATTTTGTGAAATAACTTATATATAAATTGCCCGGCATCGCTGGATGCAGTTAAGGGGAACCATCTCTTTTCTACAGTGATTATTTAATATTTATATACCACTTGGCACCACTTGTTGCCGTGATAAGGTATATGGGAATTCGGTTAGTAAAAAAGCATAAATATTAAAACAAGTCAAGGATGATAGTAACCGGATTTTGATTGCAACAGAAGGACTGATTTTGACTCTTGACTGCTATGCCCAAAGCAGCATGAATCGGCAACCATCTTAACATTCCAACATTATGCTTAGCATTAGCCTTAGCCTTAGAAGTTAACCTTAACCATGAATACATTAAATTCGAGATGGTAGGAATCAACAGTGCACAATTGCAAATCCAGAGGTGGCTCAATTGCACAGTCAATGCCTGAAAGTGTGTGTCTACTACAGCTTGGGTACTGATAGCCCAAGTTTTATAATACAGTGATGCCTATTTTTGCTTTTCGTTTTTGTTTTTTTCTTCCAAAACACACGGCGAGTTAAATAATTTGAGTAAGAGGAGTAACCTTGCATCTCTCATCCTTGGTTCTTGTAGGAGAATCCTCCAATGCAGTTTTCAGAGCCTCTGTGTGCCGAAATCTGAATAGTTTACCATTACCAGCAAACCTAACATTAATACATACTTGTTCGAAACAGAGATTGATAATCTATCAAAGACCGCCCTCGCCAACCCCCCAAACCCCAACAATCCTTAAATGCGTGTGAGAGAATTGATCGATTGATTAATAACGCTGATACTGTATGTATGTAACTGACATAAATGAAGGAAGAATACTCACAGTCTTAGCAAGCGTTCCACCTGGCGAGACTTGTGTTCGATTCTGGCAATGATGGCCTCGGCATTCTCCGCCTCCACAAACCTCATCCTCTCGTGACCACCTTCCTCCTCCATTACACCACACTCTGAAGCCAAAATCTACCTAACCTGGAATTGCTCTACAGGATTAGTACACCTACACCTACACTGACGACGTTTTCATCCATGACCAAAAACGAAAAGCTGGAGCTGGGCTCCCCATGGGCCTTAATTTCACTTGGATTGGAGTTAAAGCAAAGGCCAAAGTCAGCCGATCAGTGAGGCAGCGTAGGATTCCAGTATATGGATGTAGTCAAATGATTTCTAATTCGTTTCATTTGATCCCAGGCAGCGTAGGCTTCGAGTATATGGATTTCGTCAAATGATTTCTAATTCGTTTCATTTGATCCCTACAATTTGCCTAGGCTTGCTAGTACTTTAACTTGTTAGAATTGATTGAAAATATATATACCATGAACTCTTTTTAGAATGAAGGAGATGAATGTCCTCTCATGGATCACTGAAATTTCATGGTGACCATATCTTTATTACGTTTCTTGAACAAGATATTGCTTCAATCCAAGGAAATAGAGAACAATAAACTTGTCCACCAAGGTGTAAACGAATATGAGTAGAACCGGTATTGTTAAAAATTAATTTTTTTATTGAATTTAATGTTTTTATAGTGTTTTCACACTTTATGAGATTTTGGTAAGACTAAGTATCTTAGCCATATTTATCGATCGTTTCAACAATGATAAGGTTGGATCGGGTAGCTTTTTGTGTTGTGGTTGGGCTTGCAATCCCTAGATTAGTCGGCATAATGTTATTGGGGGCAAATTGTTTCTCTACTACTTAATGTCAATTTCCAAATATTTTTTACGAAAGCACATAATTGCACTAAGAGTACTCTCGAAGCTCTACAGCCTAATAGTACTCCTGGTGCTTTACAGCCCAGTATGGGGAAGATGTTGTAACATGTAACGTTGTGTAATGTTATGTAATATGTCGTTCCCATTAAAAAAAGTGCAAAAGATGTGGGCTTAGACAAAAAAAATTAAATTATAATGATTTGATCTTAAACCTAGATATATCAAGCACCTCAAATTTCTTGATGTGAAATTTTTTTCTTAATGTGTAAAAGATTTAAGATAAAAAAATTTAGACCTCAAGAAATGGGATCCCTCTCGATGTTTGATAGATATGGGTTTAAGATAGATCTATGTTAGTAGTAACAACAATGGTGTTATAGAAGGTTCCTCACAAGTTTGTCCCAATGGTTTACCATCCGGAACTGAGATGTTTGTTCATGAAATTGGTTAAAATCTCTCTAAATGCATATGTTATTGTTTGTGATGGTATGAGGCATCAAACCCTATCAATGTACGTCAAAGGGAGGGTCACCCCATAATTTGTTATTAGAGCTTGGGTTAAAGACACTTGGGAGCCTTACAACAGGGTATGCACAACCACTCACAGCCTAACAAAGGACCTTTTCCAATTTCATTTAAGGAGGAAAATCTTGCCATAGAGGTGGTCATGCAATGCCCATATATGCATTACAATATCCTAGTGGTATTGTCAAGATGGTATGAAAAAATTTCAGTTGAAAAAATTGCTTAGTTTCATTATTCCATTTGGGTTGAATCCTTAGGCCTCCTCATGAAATATTGGGATTTTCTCAAGTGCGTCTCAACTCCTCTTGAGAAATGCATTTGCCGTGAACCTTATCATTCTTCAACCTTCACACTCGAAAGTGTGTATGCATTAGGGTTACATATCTCAATACTTATGGGAAGATGTTTACAGTAAGATTGGCCCTAAGGTAATTCATCATCCTTATAGGTATATCAACCTTCTAAAGACTTGATTCTAATGCCAAGCACAAACCATAGGATTAGGGGTTGTCCTTTGTTGTTGAAGACATATTCCTTTGATACCCCCTATGTTATTGCCCCAACCTCTCAAAGCCAAAAGGCTTCGACATCTCTTGATGTTGGAAAGTGGATTCAAGTGATAAAGAAAGACAATATGGAAATGTTTCTTTTAAAGCTTCAAATAAGAGCAAAACCAATTCTATCCTGATGCCTACCAAATGGGTTAACACAATCACAAGCAAGGAACTCATTAGCTCTTCTCAAGTTGCTCCCTACCATAGGAGGCTAGTTGTTGGCCTCCTCCTTCAAGACTGGACAGGCAAGCCACTATCAAAATTGATGATGACCATAGAATATCTAAGAAGAATACCCTTAATGGGTGGGTCACACATGCATTGGAAAAAATAATCTCGTGACTCTAAATTCTTATCAAGCATTAAGTGGTACGAATATTGAGGAGATGGATGCCTTTGTTGATGATTCTAAATGAAAGTTGCATCATGAAGTGTAAGGGGTCTTATAGATCCACCCAAGACGACCATGGTTCATAGAGTTCACTTGTCGATTTTAGTTGGATATCGTATGTCTACTAAAAGTTGATTATGAGCATGGTAAATGACCAATTCCCTGCACTATTTTTATCGATTATTCAACTACATTCCTTGTACTTTTTCAGCCATTTTCATATATTTCCTCCATATCCTTGAATCTTGGAAACATATAATTGCATTCGTATTTTTATGTTAAAATGAGTAAATTATACTCTGAATTGAGCTAATGACCGAGATCTACATGCAATTGTGGAAGTAGCTTGTTTTACATATGCAGGTTTGGAATAGATCTTTGTTGCTACAGTCTTCACCAGTGTTGTTGATGAGATTTTCCACATGAGTTGCCGACCAATCTTCCCACAATACTCGCTAACTAACTTTCCATCAGTAGACAGGTAGGGGATGTGAATCATTTCCAATATCAGCGGACAAGATTGATGAAGCACGATCAACAACACAACACCATTGTAATATCCTGGTTTTGAACTTATTGCATTAAATATGTAAATGATGTAATATCATTGTAAAATCTTGGTGAGGAGCCCAAGGCCAAGGCTCCGCCATCAATTTAGCATTTTGTATCGGCAATTAAAAATCGATGCATGTGGATTGCGTGCTAGGACGGCACGATGGAAATTATAAATATGATGTAAATGTATTTTAATAAAAATACCTACAACTAGCTATGAAGGGAAACAAGAGTATGGGGGCATGATTTTTACAAGGAATGGGGAAGGAAGTATTAAAACCCTTGAATCCAATAGTGTCAAGCCAAGTGTCAATGAGAGAAACCATGAACCATTAACTACCCATGTTGACTTGTGCACCCAATCATTTAATTATTCCAAGAGGTGTTTGAGGTAGTTATTGTTTTGGGAAATGGAGAGTATTGATGTCCAAATTTCGTGTATGGGCAAGCCATCATTTTGGAAAAACGAGTTTGGCTTCCTGGGCAAGAAAAGACCCACGAATTTGCTTCCCAATCCATCATTTTTTCTCCCTCGCATCCCTATTTGTCACATCCCCTCCCATCATACCAGTGTGATGGAGAGAACGTGACGCTAAGGCTAGGCATCTAGCCCCATGATTATTAACAAAAATCACATAATATATAAAAAAGAGACATATGCAAGAAACACAACGGAAGTAATTCTATTACACATCTATCATACATTCAACATATTCATGATAGTCATCAAATACATTACAGAATTAACACAAGAGAGTACTTGTCTTAAAACAAAGTAGTCCCGAGAAATTGGCTATGCAACTGCAACGTTCCACCCAACCATGGGCCAGTTGTGCTCATCAATCTCTCAACACAATTGCCACCCCCGAGTTGGGCATGATCTCTACAAGGAAAAAATGGAACAACATACTCACACATAGTCAAATATACACCAAAATCAGCCAAGCCAATCTACAGTTGGGTTTATTAGGCTGCTAAGGCAATGGAAAGGAAGAATTGCTAAGTTAGTGAGCTCAACCACAGAGATATGGATACCCTCTACAAGATCTATCTAGCTTGGTCCCCACAATACCTACACACCCGGCACAAGGAAGTATTCCCTTCACTACTACACAGTCCCTCAGGCCATACCTCCTATTATATTGTTCTTCAAGGTGTGCATAAAAGAGTAGCTAGCCATTTTGATCTTCTTTGGGAGGTGACCTTCCTCACTAGGTTTATCAAGCCAATTTTGGTCCACTTCCACTCCTAATTCTTGCTCACAAGTTCCAACCAAAACAGGGATGCACATAATAGTAAAACCACAAGTGTTGGGTATGAAGAAAAACGTGGGCAACCAAAAACGAAATGGTAGATGGGGAATCAACCCTGGGAGAGCAAAATCGTTTTCAGAAAACGTTTATGGGCATTCAAGGGACAGAAACGGCCTCCATAAACCCCCAAATCGTGACTCCCTTCCTCCCAACCATTGTGCAATACAAAAACGAGCTCCCAGCTATGGAAAATGCAGTAAAATGATGGAAGACGTGAAGGAGAAAGCCCCATCTAGCTCAAACTACGTGAGAGAGCAAAGACCATGGGTGAAGAATGGTATTGGGAAATATTTTGTGGATGTTTTCTTGCCCAAGAAGCAAAAATAAGTTTTCCCAGGTTGATGGCTTGCCCATACACGAAATTGGTTGCCATACCTCTCCATTCCCAATGCATAAACTACCTCAACCAACTCCTGGAAGAATTAAATGATTGGGTATCATAAGTCAAAATGGGTAGTTGGGGTTTATAGGTTCTCTCAATGAAATTTGGATTAACACCATTGGCTCAACGGTTTGAATAATTTCCCTCCCTATTCCTTGTAGAATCATGCCCCAATATCTTGTTGCATTGCATAGCTAGTTGTGGGTATTTCATTGAAATTTATGTTTACATATGTCTTAATTTCTATTGTGCATAGCTAGCACAAGAACCATATGCATCGATTTTCAATTGTCGATACATAAAACGCTAAATCAATGGCGGGTACTTGGCCTTGAGCTCCTCACCACGATTTAATAACGATATTTACATCATTTACAATTTTAATGCAATAGGGTCAAAATCGGGATAGTACACAATTGCTTGTTGTGTGTTTTCCTCCATGAATTTATTGTGTTTTTCTTTATTTTATAATTGGGAAATATGTTTTTAGTGTTGCAAAATGATTGGGAGGAATAGAATTTCAAGTTGGGGGTTCATAGAGGCCGATTTTGCCATTTAAATGTTGGTATACCTATTGGAGAAATCATTTTTCTCCCTAGTGTTCGATTTCCCCTCTCAAATTTTATTTTCTATGCCCAACGATTGTACCTTGTTGTGTGTTTGGGATATACCTATGGTTTGGGTTATGTGCATCCCTGGTTTTTTTGGCTTGAACTTGTATGTAAGAAACCATGAGTAGAGAAGGATGGGGAATTGGCATGATAAACCTAGTGAAAGGTGTAACCTCACCAAAGATGATAGGGATTTGGCTACACTTCTATGCACACCCTAGAGAGCACTAGAAGGAAAGGTATGGCCTGAGGGACTGTGGAACAGTAAAGGGGATACTTCTGTGTGTTGTGTGTGTAGGTATTGTGGGTGCCAAGCTAGATAAATCCTGTAGATGTCTCGATAGCTCTATGGTTGAGCTCACTAGCTTAGCAATTCATTTCTTTCTACTTCCTTTATAGCCTGATAAACCCAGCTGTGGACTGGCTTCGCTGAGATGTGGTGTATACTTGGCTATGTGTGAGTTGTTGTTCCCTTTTCCTTGTGGAAATCATGTCCAGCTAGGGGGTGGTAGCTATGCTGAGAGATTGATGAGTACAGTTGGCCTATGGTTGGGTGGAATCTTGTAGCTGCATAGCCATTGCTCGAGAAAACTTCATTTAAAGATAAGTATTAAATGAAAGCTTTGTTGCGTTCCAATTCATTAGTTATTCCAGTGTCGAATATAATGAATACTTACATTGGTTGTTTATGAATGATGGTTGTGAATATTATGCTTGTTTATGCATGTTAGATGTGTGTAGTAGAGTTTATTTCCGTTGTGTTTATTTTGATTATGCATATGTACACATTATTTCACTTGTATGAATTCATAAAATAATGATGGGGACAACCTTGGAAACCCAATTTTAGTGTCATGTTCCCTCCCTTGAGCCGGATTGACAGGAGGGGACGTGACAGTGTGGTATCAGAGCCATGGGTTGCAACATTGGGCCTGCATGGGCTATGTCATGCAACTTGCAGTGTTAAGATTGCTTCCTGATCACCACTGATCATCAGGAAAATTTCTAATTTTTTGCTTAAGTGTGTGTCGGGGGATTTGAGCAAGTTGCACTGACACATTTCGGTAAACTTAGCCAAGTTTCGTCGACGTGCAATTTTGGTGAGTTTTGCAAAATTGCGCCGATAAGCATTTCGGTGAGTTTCACGGAGTTGCGTCGATAAACATTTCGGTGAAGAACAGGAAAATCCACTGAATTTTATGCGAGTTTTGTAAAAATCTGTCGAAGTTTTGGCGAGTTTTTGAAAAGTTTCCAAACATAGAGTTTCGGTGAAGTTTTGGATAAGTCGCTGAAATAGTTCAGTGAAGTTCTGAAAAAGTTGTCGAAAAGAGAGTTTCGATGAAGTTTTGGAGAAGTCGTCGAAATAGATCAACGAAGTTTTGAAAAAATTACCGAAAGAGTTAGACAAAAAATGAAGGAGTCGTCGAAAAAGGCATTTCGACGCAAAATGAAAAAGTCCGTCGAAATAGTTCGACGGGTTTTGGAAAAGTCACCGAAAAAGGCCTTTCGCCGCAGAATGAAAAAGTCATTGATAAACGTTTCGGCAAAGATTTGAAAAATGTGCCGATGAGTGTCGCAACATTTTGGGAAAAGAGGATGATGCATCGGCAGACCTGGAGAATCACACCGAAACAGAAAAATTGGGCAGTTTTCCAGGGAGATTTTCAGGTGCCAAAAAGGGAGGCTGCAAGGGGGCAAGCCCTCTTGACCCCCATTTTTCTTTTTTTTAAATCTACAAAGTTAAGTCTTGGGTTCAACCGTGACTGTTGAAGTAGTATAAAAATTTAGCGGGTTGTGGATTTTGAAGGGGTGATTTAGAAGCTCTGTGATTTGACTAAAATTGTCAATGTGAGCTTTTCCCAAATGCATGAAAATAATTATATATCTTTTAGAGAGCGTAATGCAACTAACAAATGTGTTTATGAACATGTTTTGTAAATTCATAGTCATATCAGAGACAGTTAAAGCATTCCATATAGTTCAGTTTGGAAACATTTGGTCTTGGTTGGGCCAAGAATATCATCATCATGGATGATGCACAGGATCCCTATGAGCCTGAGACATATGCCATGGGAGAGAACATACAGGTTGAGAATGAATAGACTGAATCTAATGGTAGAAGAAACCAAGAGACTCCCCCAGATATTGCAGCCACCATGAGGATCCTAAGGGTGGAGTTGCAGAACCGTAGGGAAGACAATGAGAGGCTGATTAAATCTCAAGAAGAATAGAATCAGTTGAATGTAGCTATGCTACAAAGTTTGACATACATTCAAAGGAGCATTAACTCTGGGCATCACTCAAAAAATCTAGAAGACATCTGGCTCTGAAGAACCCATGGAAGGTTCAAGCTCTTCATCTCACAGGAATAAGAGGAAGAGGCATTACAAGAACAATTCACATGGGGAATTTAGCAGGCCAAACCTCCTTCATTTGATGGTGAGGTAAATTCTGTTCAAGAAGCTTAAGCTTGGCTTCTTGGGATGATGAAGTATTTCCAAGTCCAAGACTACTCTGGAAATATGAAGGCAAGGGTGGCCATATTTAATCTAAATGGAAGAGCATCTATATGGTGGGATCACCTTAGGTAAGTGAAAAAGATCATTGAAAGGAAGATTGTGTGGAAGCAGTTCAAGAATTACTTCAAGCATAAGTACCTCTTCGATAGGTACTACAATGATAAAATCAAAGAATTCCATGAACTCAAAGAATTCCATGAACTGAACTGATAAAATGACCATGGACGAATATGCAAACAAATTTTGGAGCTATTGAGATATGTCAAGTATGTCAGAGATGATAAGGTGAAAATTCAGCATTTTCTAAGTGGGCTACCTCAATCATATAAAGACAGAATTGAGTTTGATGAACCTCGAACTCTAGAGGAGGCCATGAGAAAGGACAAGTATTGTTATGATCAAAATAAAATCAAACCTGATTTCCTTAAGGCATGGAAGGACGAGAAAAATGAGAAGTTTGACCAAAGGAGGAAGGGGTTCAAACCTCCTCATCTCATAAATCAACAAAAGCAACCACCATAGGGTATGACTAAGCCAACTAGAATGATGGAAGACAAGCCAAGAGATCCAAAGGAACCAAGAGAGCCACTTCAATGTTGGGGATGTGGAGAGGACCATATGCTTAGGAACTGTCCACATCGGAATGGGAGCGTAAAGCAAGTTCACGACATCCAAGGAGATGAAACTGTGGGTCAAGTAGCAAGGACCATCCCTAGAATCTATGTAGCACTAGAGGACCTCCAAGCAAACCATCAATCAATTGTGGTTGAAGTTGAAGGTGTAACCCGAGGGAGCGTTTCAAACCGAGCCATTGCGCATCCTAGACAGGAAGGTAACATTGCTCTCGAACCGATCCATCGGATAGGTGAAGGTGCAATGGAAGCACTATGGTCTAAATGATGCTACATGGGAGATGGAGAATGCCATGAAAGTGGCATATCCATTTTTGTTCAATTCTAAAGAGCATTGAGGATAGTGATAATTTAAGGGGGAGGGGAATGTAATATCTCGATTTTGAACCTGTTGCATTAAATATGTAAATGATGTAATATCATTATAAAACCATGGTGAGGATCCCAAGGCCAAGGCCCTGCCATCAATTTAGTGTTTTGTATCGACAATTAAAAATTGATGCATGTGGGTTGCATGCTAGGATGGCATGATGGAAATTATAAATATGATGTAAATATATTTTAATAAAAATACCCACAACTAGCTATGCAACGCAACAGGAGTATGGCGGCATGATTTTTACAAGGAATATGGAGGAAAATATTAAAACCCTTGAAGCCAATAGTGTCAAGCCAAGTGTCAATGAGAGAACCCATGAATCATTAACTACCCATCACTAGTAGAAAATGAGAGGTAAATAGATGTTGTTGCCAGCTGTGACATTGCATAAGTTTTTTTTTGCTGGAGCAGTGAGCAACCGATCGACAACCCCCTCTGCACAACTAATCAGTGGCCCCCTGCCGAGAGCTAGCCTATCCCCAGTCGTTTGGGGCCGGGTCCATCTGAACCAGTCCCCACTGCCCTGCCGATCGAGATTTGATCGACCTTTCGCCTAACCTACTCGGCTTTCTCGAGAGTGACAACCTCGGGGCCATCGCCAATGTCTTTCTCTTGCAGGTTCTGTTTTTGAGATCGTTGACTACTTCTGCTGAGGATCGCTAAACTTTGACTTAGGATCCTCTCGACTCCTCCATCACCGACGAATCTCGTTTGGCCACCGTTATTATGCCTCAGAAGGAGTCCCTCCTCTCCCCTCCGATCTACCTGACTTCTTGAAGCTTGTCGCTACCTAGGGGAAAAATCCCCTCACTGCCTCACAACAGAAATTTGTGAAGAAAATCGACGAGATCCCTACTTTTCGACGGAGCAGACATGCATAATGGCTCTTAATCTTTCTGATCGGGGATTGATAGGCCAATTTACAGGCCTATGGCCCTCCCCAAAATCCACTGAAATCTGGGTGCAAAAAAACTGGAGATCACTAATCACAAAAGAAGTAAACTCTTACTTCCTGGGGAAGGGACTCTTCGCATTCGTATTAAAAAACAAACAAGATTGCGAGCTAATATTAAGGAATGGACCATATTTCATGGGACCACAAGGCCTCTACATGAACAAATGGAATTCAGACTTCGATCCATCCCAATACATCCCCTCCGCTGTCCCGATTTAGGTTAGACTCCCACATCTACCCCTCCATTGCTGGAACTCAGAATCACTAGAAGCCATCGGGAATACTCTCGGAAAATATATAGACAGAGCAGATTGAAAGGATCAATACGCATGCGCACGGATCTGCATTGAAGTAGATTTGGAACGCGGACTCCCAGAAGCAATAAACCTCAAAGTGGCAGACTAGTCTCATATCCAAGAATTAGACTACAAACAAATACCCTTCAAATGCAGGTATTTCCATGAATACAGGCACTTCGCTCGATCATGCAAGAGGAAGCCCGCAGATCCAGAGGCAGGAAAAGAAAAAGAGCATTGGACAGTCTCTCAGAAAAATGCCAGAACAAGATAAAAAACTTCATCAAAAGGACAAAGTTCTAAGAAAGCGGAATATCAACAGCAAAAGCCAATGGACACCAATAGTAGGAATAGATTCAAACTTCTTGAGACATTAGAAAACCAAGAAATCCTTGGAGATCCTGCAGAAGGAGAAATCACCGAGCAACAAGAGACTCAACAAGCATCTCAGATTCATGGAGACCCGAAAGATATTCAGCCTCAAAGCACCCCAAGCCCCAAAAGGAACAAGATCACCTATGCGGATGCTACAAAAGCCAACCCATCAGCTTCCCCTACTTCATCGGAAGAGCCTACCGATAAATCCTCCAAAAATATTGGAAGAAAAACAATCAAAGACCTAAGAGAAGAAGAAACAGAACGTGAGTAAACACAAGGATCCCAGGCAACTATCGATATGGCTTTCAATAGAAACACTTGAGCCAGAAATGCAGGAAAGAAAATAGGAGAACCAACAGGAGGAGGGCCCTCCATCACCTACAACAACAGATAATCAAGATAGTCTCTTGGAATTGCAGAGGTTTGGGAAGTCCCAACAAAATAGAAGCAGTCAAAGATCTTCAAAAAATTGACATGCCAAACATTCTCATGCTCCAAGAGGTCAAACTCGATGAAAAGGTCGTCCTAGACATCGGAAAAGAAAATTGGAAGAAAAATACCGGAGTTGTTGTAAGTGCTAGAGGGGCATCCGACGGCCTAGCAACCCTTTGGTCTTCAGACATTTTCCATCTGCACAACTCCTATGCCACCCAGCACTGGATCTACACCGAGCTCACTCACATCCAGTGTAACAATCATATTGCACTTTTCAACATGTATGTCCCCAATCTATACTCTGAAAAGAAAGAGTGTTAGAAGTTTCTCGAAGACTTCTTAGATGCATATGCCCCACATAATATAATCATAGCAGGAGACATAAATATAACTCTATCTATGGCTGAAAAAAAGAGGAGGCACCACCGGAAAGGATCTATTCAGATCACAAGTAGATTCCCTCATCTAGAGATGGGATCTACTCGACATCAAACCTAAGAGAGGGAAATATACTTGGTCCAACAAGCGTTTGGGAAAAGGAAATATAAAGGCTCGACTTGGCAAGTTCCTCGTTCAAAGCAACCTTCTGACAGACGGACACACTATCATCTAAAAAATAATGGCAAACCTAGCTTCGGACCACAAACCAATCCAACTTCAGTTTCAGGAAAATGAAGATCTTGGCCCAATTCCCTTCAGATTCAGTACCCAATGGCTAGATCATACTAGCTTTTAGGACATATTGGACAACTCCTGGAAGACCCCTGTCTCTGGCTCCCCTAGATTCGCTTGGGAGCAAAAACTCATCATAACCAAAAAGGCTCTAAAAAATTGGGCCAAAGCTAATTGCCCCCCTCCAACGAATTTCAGGAAAACAACAGTTAACGAATTGGAGTCCGTCCAGATCCTACAAGATTAACACCATGTTGATAGCAATGCGCTCCAGCAAGAAGTCACTCACCAGATCAAAGCTTACCAAGCTTTCCGCAAAGAGGAGGAGTTTTGGAGATTAAAATCCCATAGTACTTGGCTAAAAGCTGGTGACATAAATACTGCTTACTTCCATAAGCAAACCAAAAGCAGACAACAGATAAATTATATCTCATAAATAAAACTTGAAGACTACTTGACAGTCAAAGGGCATGAGAACATCAAAATCGCAACATAAACCCACTTCTCCACTCTGTTCACCGAGATAGATATTGTTGATGAAGAAGGAGAGCAGATTCTCCTCCAGCACATCCCTAACAGCATCACATAGGAAGACAATGATGATTTACTCAGGCCTTTCACCGAGCAAGAAGTCCTCAACACCATCTGGTATTTTGACCCTGACAAAGCGCCAGGGATTGATTGGTTTTCAATTCAATTTTACAAAGCATGTTGGCAGCACATCAAAATCGATTTTATGAGAATGGTTAAGAGCTTCCACTCAAAAGCAAAATTTGGGGGATGTACCAATTCCACATTCCTTGCTCTAATTCCAAAAGAGAAGAATCCAAGCTCCTTCAACAGATTTCGGTCTATCTCCCTTTGCAACACATCATACAAAATAATATCCAAAATGCTATCTAAAGAATGAAGCCCCTCCTCAACAAAATTATCTCTGACAATCAAGGAGGTTTCTTGGAAGGGAGACAAATCCTCGACAACATCATCCTAGTACAAGAATCCATTCACTCCAGCAAGATCCGCAAAGAAAAAGGTATGTTAATCAAACTCGATATGGCCAATGCATTCGATCGTGTCAAATACTCTTTCCTCTTCAAAGTTATGAAAAAGTTTGTTTTCGAAGAAACCTTCATTAGTTGGATCTTTGCATGCATAAAAGGGCCTTGGATTGCCCCCTTGGTTAATGGCCGCCCCACCAACTTCTTTCAAGCCACTCGCGGGATCCGACAAGGATGCCCCCTGTCCTCCTTTCTTTACATCCTTCTGGCTGACTCACTTAGCCAAAATCTGAACTCTGAACTCAACTCTGGTTCCCTACCTGGCCTCAATCTTGCCTCTAATTCCCTGCCTCTCAATCACACTCTCTTCGTTGATGACTCTCTCCTACTGGGAGGAGGTTCCTCCATCATTGCACGAAACTTCAAACGAATTTTAACCTGCTACTGCAACGCCTCTAGAGGCAAGATCAACCTTCTTAAAAGTGCAGTTTACGGCTGGAACTTGAACAACGCCTCCACAACAAATATCAACAACATCCTTGGAATCAAAGTCCATAAGCAATGAGATAAATTTATATATTTGGGTCTCCCTATCACTCAGGGACACACAAAAACTGAAATTTGGAACGAGACCATCACCAAAATCAAGTCTAAAATCGGGAATTGGGGAGGACAGTGGCTTAACAAAGCAGGGAAAATGATATTGGTAAAGGTTGTGTTATCAACTCTTCCTATATACCAATCCTCCGTACCGCTGGCACCTACAAGAGTGTCCGACCAAACTAGGAAATTATTGAGAGACTTCCTTTGGATAGGAGGAAAAAACAACAACAACAACAAAATTCACTTAGTGAATTGGAACACAACAAAGCTCCCAAAATCTTCTGGCGGCCTCCAATTTAGAGATCCCCTTCATGCAAACTTGGTGTTGGAAGGCAAAATTCTGTGGCAAATCCTACACAACAAGCATCACCGTGTTAGTCAAACGCTCATAAAGAAATATTTAAATGACAATAGCTTAAGATGTCTAGACAACAAACCCACAGCCAAAGGATCCTCGATCTATACACTCTGCAAAGCAGCATGTGATTTTTCATTCAAGAGCTATATTGGGTTCCTGGCGATGGAACAAAAACCAACATTTTCTCTGATAAAATAATGGGGAATGAACCACTCTAGAATCTTCACGAGCTACATGATCTTTCACATTGGCTTGAACAACAAAGCATCATCACACTGAACGATCTCAACTCCTGGAATACCTCAGGTGCTTGGAAAAGTTGGAAGAACCTCTCAATACCAACCAACCTCGAAGCTTCCAGGACCTTTCTAATTGAAAAACTAAACGGATGCACCTCCACTCATCTCCAAGACAATGATGACTGAGGATGGGGTTCAAAAGGAGCATATTCCACTAAATTGGGATACAATATCCTCCAAAACAATGTAGCCCCAAATAAAAGTCTCTGGAACTTAGTCTGGAACCCCTTTGGACTCCCAAAAATAAATTTTTTCATCTGGACTCTCGTCCATCGAAAGGTATTAACCGAAGAAAATTTAGTCAAAAGAGGATTCACCGGGCCACATTGGTGCCCTCTCTGTCGCAAAAGTTTAGAAATGCTTGACCATCTATTCATGGATTGCTACTTCTCAAAATATGTTTGGAATCTCATGCTCCATGAGCTTGATATAACCCTTCTGATCTTCAATACCACAACCTGTCTCTTCAAGAATTGGAAATCCATGTATCCCTCCCCCCTTTGCAATAAGAAACTCTGGCTACAAATATGGATCACCATCCCTAAAATAACTTGCTAGAAGATTTGGATTGCTCGGAACCATGCTATTTTCCAGGATATCAGATACTCCCCCATACAGGTTGTTGGACAAGCTAAAGGACTGCTTATCGAATGCCTGAACATCTCCAAATTGAAAATGGACTCAAAGCTAAGTGATAAAGAATCAAATTGGATCAGAGTCACTATCCCAAGCCCCAGGAAAATAAGTTATCGAGAACGCCAACGACCATCTTGGAAAATTTCCGAGTCCAACTTCCAGAACTGGAGAAACAAGCAAGCAATGGATAGTATTCTTTTTGATGCTGCATCCAGGAGAAACCCTGGTGCAGCAGGAGCAGGTGGTGTTTTGGTAACTTCTGGGGGAGTACAAAGAATCAAATTCAAATGGGGCCTTGGAGTCTGCTCAAACAACTCAGCAGAGGCCCTTGCCCTACTAAAAGGGTGTCAAATCGCTAAAGAAAGAAAAATTGACAGCTTACAGGTGTTCGGGGACTCTCTCATCATCATCAAAGCTCTTAATATGAGTACCAACTTCAACAATTTAGCACTGAAAAGGATTGTGAAAAGAATTCAAGATACAGCAAACTCTTACATTTTAGAGCCTTTCACATCCTGCGAGAACTGAATCATGAAGTGGACACGGAGGCGAAAGCTGGCACAAGCTTAGAACCTGGAAGAATTCAATTTTCCAACGATGAAACCTGTCATCACCACATTCCTTAACGTTTCTCACTTGCTTTCTGTATGACTCAGTTAATGGACTGCAGCGTCCTCGCACTCCTTAGCTGGAAATCTGGCATTGGAAGGCATAATAGGTTCATCGATGCTCACTAAGCAGCACTCAACCCACTCAATTTAGTGCTTAACTCAATTCAATGCTTAACTCACTACACATTGCCTTCATGTTGAGCATGAAAGCTGACTTTGGAAACATGGAAAAAGTTCTATCTCAGGGTGTTTGCCTAATCGAAGACACTCAGTGCAAAGAAGCAAAGCACATGATTACACTGCGCATAAGATGTTAAGCAATTACTTGAACGAACATCATCTTTCAAAACTCAAAAATTTGAAAACTGCAGCCATAACTCACAGCGCTCTGCGATCTTTTGGAAGCGTTTGGAACGACCAACAATCTCTTGAAGAATCAACAACTCGGTACTCAAATGTCATTTGCACTTAGCATTAATTTTTTTTTTACCATTTAAGCTTTTGATCATTGTATCCAGCTGAGTTGGCTTTAGCCACAACATATTCTTTTTTTACCTTATCAATAAATTTACCTGTTACAGTTAAAAAAAAATGAGAGATAAATGACCAAGCGACCAAAAAAATTGGTCACCACAATTTTTTCAAGGTATAAATTATCAAACTTGAGTGAGCCAACTAAAAATGACCAGAGGAATGACCAATTGAGTCACAGGATAAAATATATGATCAGATAATAAGTAACTAAACTAAAAATGACCACATAACAATAACATTAAGAATATGAATTGGTCATTTATTTGGTCATTGTTAGTTGTGTCACTTTGACAATGGAAAATTGCAATTTTGACAATGAATTTGTACAATTTACTAAATTCTAATTCTGAATACATCTGCAGTGTTAGAATTTAGTAAATTGTAGAACCCCTCATGTGTCACAACTCATCATCAATGCATGAAGCAGATTTGCACCGCTTACATTAACGACCTTATACGTAGTCTTCTGTTCTTGGAGCAAAAGCAATTTGCTTATAAGATTTACATCCTTCCCAACGTATCATAATTAATTTTCAATACATATGTGGTACACGCATTAATAAAAACCATCCCAAGCTAAGGTCCCATTTTGGGCCTCATTATTATTTGTATATCTTGATACGAGCATGGGTATGCCCGCCTCGTCCATATATTGAGATCATTCCTCATTCATTGTTGAGGCCATGTATTTTCAGTTTTAGTCTTTGTAGTTCGTATGGAGCACATGTTCCGGTCTCCAACCAGTTTCCGATCTTCTCCGTCACAATGCTCATACCCCTGGAAAACGACAGAACCTATGATGTCTATCGGCCATACGATGAGCTCCTACCCTCACACATCATGGGGCAATTTGTTAACACCCAAAATTTGTCCACTAGCTCATCTCCCTAGTCACATAACTCATTTGTCCACTTTTCCTACCATTTTGGCCTCCAAAACCTTAAAAAACCCTAAAATGGTTACCAAAAGGCAAAAAATCAATATTTCCCTCCTCAAAAGAATAAAATTCCTTCCAAAATGTCAAAAAACCCTCAAAAGGGGTCCAAAATTCCCCCCAAAAAAATAAAAGGGAAAAAATGTCAAAATAATTTCAAAAAAGGAAAAAAGAGGGCAAACCCTAAAACCATTTACCAAAACCGTTAGTTGCCTAAAACCATGGGTCAATACTCAACCACCCAAAATATCTATAAAAATGTGATGGTGGCCCCCCATTTCATATCCATCAACCACTCTAACCTTATTCTACCGAAATTCCCATTGAACCCTAGCCCATCACTTCAGCTTGAGTTCATCATTCTAGTTGAGTTTTTGGCCACCATTGATGCATTTGGAGAAGAGAAGGGAACATTGGAGCACTGGTGCACTACTCCCGTACTGTTGCAAGGGCTCCAACCACCTCACCATTTGAGGTAAAATCTTTGCAAACCCTAGTTTGCCCATTAATAAAAAACTGCAAATTTTTATTTACTGAGTTCTCATGGACATTTTATTGTTTACTGTTGTAGTTTAGGTTTAATCTTGATATTTTCATGCACATGTTATAGTTTTATGCTTAGTCTTTCCCTTGTTTTACATTTAGTTTTTGTACCCATTTATTGAACTGTTACTAAGGATTCCTTAATCCTTAGTAGGTGCTCTTTAGCACAAGCTGGTGTGAAAACACCAACTACAGTTTTGGCGACTCCGCTGGGGAGGCTACCATAATAGTGGGATTAGATATGATCTGTCGTGGCGCCGAGAGGCACCGTTGGGGCCTTCTTCATGGTTTAAAGAGCTCAAAGAAGGGATAGAAGTGTGCTCAAGATGGTAGTGTCGTGTGGATTTATACGATCCCAGGACAGTGCATGCTCATGTGTGCTTTCAATTTTAAGGAGTTTGAAATTGATAAGAAGACTCTGAGATGGTTGAAAGGTACCGTTGTGTGGATTTGTACGAGCCCAGGACGGTGAGTGCTCATGGTTGCTTTCAATTTTAGAGAGTTAGAAAGCAAATAAGAAGACTCCAAGAGGTTTTTTTTTTCGTATGTTAGTCTCCAAGGCCCAAAAAAGCATAAAAGTATGCAATGGAGAACTCTTCTAGTTGGTGTGACTAGAGTATTACTTTTTCGTAATTAGTCTACTAGGTCCGGAAAATGGTTAAACTTATACCAGATAAACGCCCTTTTAGATACTTTTAGCGAGCATGAAAGGAAGCAATATTGCTCGGTGATCTTTTCATTCTTTTAGGAGTAAGAAAAGAGCTTAACATAAACTCCCTAAGAGTAAAGGAATTGCTCGGCAAGAAGGAAGTGTCCAATCAAGGGGAAATTATGAGAGCCAAGAATGAAGGTGGGGGGGGAACACTAATGGGACCTCCTTGTGGGTTGCTGAATGGGATTTTTGGCCAATTTAATCGCAGTGTTATGAATCAAAAGAGTCCTTGAATTCACTTATTTCTCCCGCAAATACTCAAGAATTTTCCTTGGCCACACAAGTTCTTTTGTAGCCTCTATTGCTGCCACGTATTCAGCTTCTGTTGTCGAGTCTGTAGGTACCGGTTGTTTGCACGATCTCCAAGAGACAACTGTTGATCCTAGACTCATAAGATATCTTGAAGTTGATACCCCATTCTCCTTATCTGCATTAAGTCTGAATCAGAATAACTAGAAATTTTGAAGTCTTTAACCTGTGAATATTTTAGCCCAAAGTTCTGCATTCCTTTCAAATATTTCAGAACTATTTTTTTTGCTATCCAATGTGGAAATAAAAATATACTTGGGATTTTGAGTTACTTCAACCCCTAAGTAATAATGAAGAATTCCTAAATCTGTCATTTCAAAGGTATTTCTAGCTCTCTTTTAATGGATGCAATATAGTGATCATTGTTCCCTATCATACGAAGATCATCTACATATACAACTAAGTATACAACAGTTTTCCCAATTTTCTTTATAAAAAATGTTGCATCATCTAAATCAAATTGCTTAAAGTTCAGTTTCAAAAGTCGTTCAATCAGTTTTTTCATACCAGGATCAAGGGACTTGTTTCAACCCGTACGCCGATTTTACCAGTTTGCACACTTTTTTTTCTTTACCTTCTTCAACAAAACTTATGGCTGAGACATGTAAACATATTCTTTCAGATCTCCATTCAAAAAGGAATAATTTACATCCATGTGATGTACTTTCCAGCTTTTCTACGCTTCCAGGGAGAATAAAGTGTGTATGGTTCCCCATTTTGTTGTAGGAGCAAATGTCTCGTTGTAGTCTATTCCTTCTTTCTGTGCAAATCTCTTTGCCACGACCCTTACTTTACGTTTTTCAAGTGAGCCATCTGATTTGTATTTATGTTTATATACCCACTTGCATCCAATCAATTTGATTCCAATAGGAGGATCCGACAACTTCCAAGTGCCATTTTTAATGAGAGAGTCACACTCTCTTTGCATAGATTCTTTCTAATCATCGTTGGAAGCAACTTATTCAAAAGAAGCTGGTTCATCAACAACATAAAAGTTTAGTTCATAATTATTTGACATATGCAAATTATTACCTGAATTTGAAGTGGTGTTTTCTGCATTTCCTCCATTAGTCTGTCTTGCAGAACTTCCAGTTCCTGTTTTTCCAATCTCATCCTCATGAACACTTTCAAGTGTTTTCTTTGCCCATGTAGGCATTATGTGAGAAACAGGTTCTTCAAGAGTTGGTTCTTCATTCTCTCTAAGACTCAATCTATCCAACCCTTCAATTAACTCATCTAACTGATCCTTTTTCTCTGATGAAGAGGCATGAACTGATTCACTAGAGGAAGATGGTTCTTGTACTGTAGAAGGAAATTCCAAAGTGTGAGGAACCTCCAACAATTGATTAATGAAAACGCACGATATATCAGAAATAACATAACACATAAGAGATTTATTGATCGCATGCCACTTCGAGGAGGAAACCTCCTCTGAGCAAGCTCAATACAAAATAACTCGTGGATGCCTTCATTGGCCTCAACACGTACTTATATACTAAGTCTATGCTCCAATACTATGGATCAATACCATGGAACATATAATACTACGGGACGACTTACACAACATATGCGCCCAATACTATGGATCAATACCATGGAACATATAATAATATGGGATAATACAAACTATGGATCAATACCATGGAACATATAATACTACAGGACGAATTACAAAGCATATGCGTCCAACAACAATATACTAACAAAGTAAAGAGAAGGGTTGACATAAGGTTCTTAACATCCCCTCCCCCTTAGAAAAAGCTTTGTCCTCAAAGCTTTAGATGTGGAAATTGATGCTGAATTTGAAGGAGTGGTTCCCATGTAGCATCCTCTGGTTGCATTCCGTGCCACTGAATTAATACCTCTGTGATAGATCGAGAGCGAAGTTGATGAGTGCGCCTATTGAGGATGGACTACGGATCCAAAGGGATGGATCCTTCATTATCCAGTTTTGGTAAAACAGTCTGCGCTCTGATGTTGGTGCCAAGAAATTTCTTTAGACAAGAGACATGAAATATTGGATGAATACCGGAAGAAGGAGGAAGTTCCAATTTATAAGCAACGGACCCAATCTTCTGAAGAACCTTATAGGGCTCATAGAACTTTGGAGCGAGCTTATGACACCCTTTGAGTTTCAGGGAGGATTGCTTGTAAGGTTGTAGACGAATAAAAACCATATCACCTGCTTGAAAAGTGCACTCAGAACGGTGTTGATCGGCTTGTTGTTTCATTCAATTTCTTGCCAAGTGAATATTGTACTGCAAAATGCGAAGAATATGATTGCGGTTTTGAAGAACCATGTCAACTTCCTGAATTGGTGAATTGCTGGGGGTGTATGGAATAAGAATTAGCGGTGCCTGACCATAGACTGCTTCATATGGAGTCATTTTAGATGTAGTGTGTTAGGAGGTATTGTACCACCATTCAGCGAGAGGGAGCCACTTTTCCCACTAATGTTGTTGTTCGGAGGTGAAGCAATGAAGATAAGTTTCTAAACATTTATTGATAATTTCAGGCTGACCATCTGTTTGTGGGTGATACCCTAAACTCATCTTCAGTTTGGTTCCAGTGTGGTGAAATAGTTATGTCCAAAAATTACTAGTGAAATTTGCATCACGATCCGAGACAATGGAAGAAGCGATTCCATAAAGATGAAAGATCTGGTCCAAGAAAATTTGTGCAACTAAGGAGGCTGTATAGGGATTGTCGAGGGCACAAAAATGACTAGATTTGGAGAGGCGATCAACCACAACCAAAATAATTATCTTCCCTCCATATTTAGGGAGCCCTTCAATGAAATCCATATAATATCTGTCCAAATCCGTGTAGGGATGGGCAAGGGTTCGAGCAATCCCAAAAGGAGTGTCGTTTCACCCTTGTTGAGCTGGCAAGTATCACATTCAACCACCATCTATTGAATTGTCCTTTTCATTCCTTGCCAAAAGAAGTTACGGTGTGCCCGCTCATACGTTTTGAGGCACCCAGAGTGCCCTGCCGATTGAGAAGCATGGAGTTCATAGAAGACAACCTATTGAATATTTGTGCTCTGGGGAAGCACCATATGACCCTTGTATCTCAGGGAAGCAACATACCAAGAGTAATGCGATACAACCGAAGGGTTGTTGGACAACCGTTGGATGATTTGAGATAACGAGGAGTCATTGACATAACCCTGTTGAACATATTGCAACCAGTTTAGAATAAGCATATAAATAGTTGAAAGAGAAACTTTGTTATCAAATGTGCGAGAAAGAGCATCCGCCACTAGATTGGCCTTACCCTTCTTGTAAGTGATCTCATAGTCATAACCCATGAGTTTGATAACCCATTTCTATTGTGTTGGGGAGGAGACCCGTTGTTCCAGGAAATATTTCAGACTCTGGTGATCAGTCTTGATGCATGAATAATTCCCTAATAGGTATGGCCGCCACTTCTGTACTATATGCAAAATAGCCATCATTTCCTTCTTAGATGTAGAGGCGGCTAAATTCTTACCGGAAAGGTACCTTGAAGGTGGAAATCCCACTGGTTCAGTAAAAACACTTGCATATCTATCCAAAATTTGTTGTAGATTCAAAGGAGTAGTGGAGACCGTTGATGGGTGCATCTGAATGGAATGGAGCTGAGCGATGACACCATGTGAATTCTTCTTAAGGATATTTTCCATGCGATGTGAACTGATGATGCATAGAGACCCTGGTTGTAATCCTGTTGATGTGTGTTTTTTTCCATTGACTGAAAAATGCATCCAAAGTTCAGCAAAATCCCATAAGATGGGGCCAAGTGTTCGTAACCATTGAGCGCCCAAAACTACATCACAACCGGCTAAGGCCAAGGAAAACATGTCAGAGCGCAGGTTATAACCTTCCATAGAGTTACACACATTGCGACACTTCCCTTTCAAAGGTAAGGTGCCCCCATTGGCAATCATGACTTCAAAGTTGGAGCAAGGATGGACAAAACAATCAGCCTGTTTGGCGATCCGAGGGTCAATGAAGTTGAGTGCTACCAGAATCAATGAGTATTGTAAGATGGAGATTCTTGAAGTAACCCCTGACCCACATTGTTTGTGCAATGGTGACTCTGGCTAAAGCATGGAGAGATATCTATGGGTGGTCATCCTGAGACGGAGGGTCAATAGGTGGCTGCTGAATTTCAACCTGATCATCTATTGTATTTGGAGATTCTTCACCAAGTTCAGAGGCACACGGAAAATCCACATCCAAGAGATAGAGCTTTTGCTCAACACATCTATGTTCCCGAGTGAATTTCTCATCACAATTATAACAAATCCCTTTTTCTCTACGTGCTCGCATCTCTGCTTCATACAAATGCTTGATAGGAGTTGGTCGAGGAGCTAGAGTGATGGGAGGTCGTTGGGAAACCATATTTCTGAATGGAACAAAAGTGGATTTGGAGTGTTGTTGGGCTGTGATCTTGTCCTCCGTCAACTTAGCCAACCCTAGGACTTCCATCATTGTTTTGGGACATAACATTTTAACCTCTGATCGGATTGCATCCTTGAGACCACTGATAAAACAACTCCTGTAGAATTCATCAGACAATCCTTCTGTGTGATTGGCCAGTTTCTAAAATTCTATCTGATACTCTCTCACAGTGCCAATTTGGCGAAGTTTAGTGAGTGTTCCTGTGAAGTCATCAAAAGAACTAGGACCAAATCGTTGCAAAAGGAGTTGGAAAAAATCTATCCATTTTGGCTCTTCATGAGCCTTGATGTACCAACGGTACCATTGGAGGGATTCATGTTCCAAATGAAAGGATGCAAGTGGAACTTTGTTGACATCAAAAGTATTACGCAAACTGAAATATTGTTCTGCCCGGTATATCCATGCAGTCAGATCATTACCATTGAAGCGAGGAAAATCAAGCTTCAGCCCACGAAAATTGCTGGAAGAAGAGAACCTAGTGTCTACAGAAGATTTTGGATGTCGTTTATTGTTCATCGATGAATGTTGAAGATGGAGGCTAAGAAATTTTTCATCCAAATCTTGGAGTTTGGTTTTGAGGGATGCAAGTTCTTCCTCCATGATTTTTGCTCCTGCGCGGGTGACAACCATAACCAGGAGGTTTTTTTTTTGTGAATGGGTAGAAAAACAAAAAAATAAACTTCTTTAGTAAAGGAAAATTTGGATTTGGGAAAAAATCTGATGAGTAATTGGGGTTTGACTAGGTTTTGGACACTTTCTGATGGACATGGAAGCAAAAAATGGGGATTTCAGAAGCGGGGTGAAAGAATAGGAAAATTTGTCAAAGAGGGACAAAGAAGAAGAAATAGGAAATGAACACTGTGGAAAAATTTGAAGGCGATTGGGTGAAAAGCGAAGAAGTTATTACAAACCCTAAAAATAGACAGATGTTGGATTTCTGGATTTGGGAAGTGGAATTTGGGATAGTGTCCTTAGGAATGAAATATGAAGAATGGGATTGCAGGGGTGTCAGTGAATTTTCAAGGGAAACAAAGTTAAAACAAAGAAGATAAGGCGAAAAAACAAGGGTGTTAGTATTTTTTTTTCTTTTTCGGGAATGGATCTATAACGACTTAGAATTGATCTGCAATAGTTATGGACAAATGTAATCTGCAATTTATTAGCTGGAAATAGATATGGACCCCAGGTATGCGCTGCTTTCTAAAGGTTCAGGGGATTCACTCGGCCACCAATGTTGTCTAATGTCTTGCGTATTTGGGCAGTACCCCACACTCCACGGCTCAGGTAAAACTGATAATCGCTTTGCCACAAACGACAGCTCTTGGTTTACCTCACGGGTGGGAACTAGTCAATTAGGTAGGGGTCATTTCCCTTTTCGTTGGAAGGTCCTCTGAATGGGCCAACTACTTCGGGGTTCCTATGGTATTCCTCACAATGAGTTTTAGGGTTGTTCCCAAGTACTTCCCACAGTTAAGTGGATAGGGATTATTCCCAGATCCGAACCTGCAATTGAAAGGAACAATATATATGTGATTTATTGATCGCGGGCCACTTCGAGGGGGCAACCTCCTTTGAGCAAGCTCAATACAAAATAACTCGTGGATGCTTTCATTGGCCTCAACACGTACTTATATACTAAGTCTATGGGCCAATACTATGGATCAATACCATGGAACATATAATACTATGAGACGACTTACAAAGCATATGCGTCCAATACTATGGATCAATACCATGGAAAATATAATACTATGGGCTAATACAAACTATGGATCAATACCATGGAACATATAATACTACGAGACGACTTACAAAGCATATGCGTCCAACAACAATATACTAACAAAGTAAAGAGAAGGGTTGACACGAGTTCCTAGCACAAAGTTTGATCCAGAATATAGATTCCCCCTTCAAGGTTTGTAATTTCATTATCCATTTCAGCGTACATTTTTCTGGGATTAAATTTTTCAAGGTGGTTGAGCTGTGTATCCATTGTTTGTTCATCTTTTTTTCAATTCAATGAACACAATATCCCTATAAATAATGAACTTCTTATTTACTTCATCATACATACTGTAAGCCTTTAAGGTATTATAGTACGCCAAGAAAATACATTTTATACTTCTTGCCCCTAACTTATCTCTCTACCGTTTAGGAATTAGAGCATAACAGCTGGAAGGTGTCCATACGACATCCCATAAGGAGTTTTATTATTTAAGGAATACGAAGGACTCTTGTTTCTAATATATGCAACACACAGTACTGCTTCACCCCAAAGCATGATTTTAAAATTCTTAAAGAACATCATGGATCTAACCATATTCAACAAGTCCTGTTCATTCTCTCTGCCACACAATTCTGTTGAGGATTATAAGGGACCAATTTCTGATGTTTAATTCCATTTTACTGCAAATAATGTTCAAAAATATTTGAAGTGTATTTTCCACCATTGTCAGTCCTAAGTGCACCAATGTTCATTTGTGTCTCATTTTTAATCCATAAATGAAAATTCTTAAATTTTAAGAATCTTAGAGTCTTATTGGCTGCATGTAAAGTCACAAAGGCAGATGATGGCCTTATTTATGACATTCTTGCCAAGTTGGGGCCTGCATATTCTATGTTTGTCTCAACTTTTCATTCCACTAGAGAAGCTCTTCTTTCTTCAGGAGCTCCATACAAAGCTCCCTCTTTTGATGCTTTTTGTGATTCTTTAATAAGAGAACAAGAAAAAATCTTATATCTTGGACAAATTAATACTGCCAGTACTTCTCACAAAGCTTTAGTAGCTCAGGAGCCGCATGGTCTGAAGAATTCCAAGAATTCGAAGAATCCAAAGAAGCAGTATCCAAAGAAGAACAATCACAATAACAAGGGTCCTAAATATTCTCAACCTCAAAATGATCCTCAACAAGATAAAGCTGCCAAATTTAAAGGAAAGAAGACACAAAGATATTGCAACTTTTGTAATCGTGATGGGCATGAATAGTCAAGGTGTTTTAAGAGGATGGAAGCTCTGGAAGCAGCAATGAAGAAGCATCACATTCATCTTGATTCTTCTTCAACTTCATCTTCAGGACAAGCTCTTTTAGCCTCTGGTTTTGCACTTACAACATCTTCTTGTCCCTCTTCAAATGAATGGCTTATAGATTCTAGAGCATCTTATCATATGACTAAGGATAAAACCATATTTTTTGATTTAAATAATTGTAACACAAAACAAATATTTGTTGGTGATGATAGATCACTTAGTGTTGAAGGGTCTGGTACTGTTCATCTAGACAATGGACAGTTTAATGATTTATTATGTGTTCCTACTCTTTCAAGTAATATTTTATCAGTATACCAGATCACTCATTCTAGTGAAGGTAAAATCGTAGAGTTTTCACCTCCCCAAGTTGTAATCAGAAACTTAAAGGATCCATGACATGTATTAGCTACTAGATCAGTTGATGATATTACCAGGTTGTACAAGTTTGACAACTTTGGGTCATCTTCACTTCCGTCAGTTTTTGTTGCTCATAGTGATGAACTGAGCAAGCTTTGGCATGAGCGATTTGGTCACTTAAATTATCGCTCATTGCAACAACTATGTAAAGAAAATATGGTAACAGGTCTTCCTATGGTCTCTTGCAAGGATGGTGTTTGTTCTGGTTGTGTACTTGGAAAGCATCATCGGGACAATTTTGAGAAACGTGCCTCTTGGCATGCCTCGGCTCCTTTGCAGCTTGTGCACAATGACTTGTGTGGTCCTCTACCTTCTGCTTCCTTCTCTGGTTTCAAGTACTTATTGACTTTCATTGATGATTACTCCAGACACACTTGGGTTTATTTCTTAAAACATAAGAGCAAAGTTTTTGGCATGTTCTTGACCTACAAGGCCTTTGTTGAGAAACAATATGGTCATCAAATTCTTAAGTTAAGATCTGATAATGGGGGATAATTTGTTAACAACAAGTTCACTACTTTCTACACTGAACAAGGAATCCAACAACAACATACTATTCCATATACACCACAACAAAATGGTGTAGCTGAAAGGAAAAACCGCACTCTAAAAAAAATGGCTAATTGTATGCTCCAAGCTAAAGGACTAAGTCTCTCATATTGGGTTGAAGCTATAAATTGTGCAAATTACATAATTAATTGCACCCCCACTAAAGCTTTAAAAGGAATTACACCGAAAGAAGCATGGATTAAAATTAAACCAGATGTCAGTCATTTCCGTGTGTTTGGTAGTGAAGCATGGGCTCATATTATGGATGAAAAACAGAAAGCATTGCAGCCTAAAAGTAAAAAGTGCATATTTGTTAGTCATTCTGAAGATGTCAAAGGTTATAGACTTCTTCTGCCACATTCTCATGATATAATTATAAGAAGAGACATCAAATTTAATGAATATATATTGGCCTGCGAGCCTAATTCGACGCTTGTGCCATCATCTTCTTCTTCTTCTTCTTCTTCACCTCTTGATATTTCTCCTACTCCGGTTACTTCTTCAGATGATGATGACAGCGAGGATGAAAATCCTCCTCCGCCTGCTCAACCTCCTCCAGCACCAGCTTCACAACTTCCTAAATGGGTCCGTTCTACTAGAGAAGCTATAGGTGATGTCGCGTCCCCTCCCGTCATCCCAATGCAAGGGAGAGAACATGAACCAACATACCGGGCTTATTGGCAATCTCAACCCCATTCAAAATGTTTAAGAAATGCATGGTTAAATAAAAACTTGTGCATACATATTCGTACTCAACAAGCACAATGGAATTAAACACTATAGATGCACATAGTTTCATCATGTATTCATCATATAAACATCAGTCACTAATTAAGACATTATAGAACATAGAATTAACACAACTCATTTAATAAACACATTGGAATAATCATAATAACATACAAGCAGAAGGAGATGCATCAGCCTATTTCTTCCACGCAGAATGATGATACGGTCAAACAGTAATCCATCCCATTCTCATGCTATACACAGGCATCATGCCAACTAACTTAAGATAATCATTTCATCCAAGTAACATGAGTAATTTAACATACAGGATTAACACATTGTTGAACACATAATGCAAATAAATTAATCCACAGAGAATACTTATCTTGAAATGCAAATGTCCAAACAACTGGCTACGTGAGAGCAACGTTCCACCCAACCATAGATCTCTGTTCAACCTGTATTCTTTCAGCTGAGAGATCACCCCGAGCTGGGCTATGTATCCACTAAGGAGGAACTAGACAGGCTCACTCACAGCCATGGATTCACTCAAACGGTCATGCTAAGCCAATACACAACTAGGTTTATCAAGCATGCAATAAGGAAAATGAGGAGGATGTTAAGCCAGTGAGCTCAACCACAGAGCTACATACATCTCCAGCTAAATTCAAGCAATCCCATCCTCTGTGCAAACATCCACACTTGGATTCCTAACCATTCTGGCAACAAAATAACTCAATCCCGTCACTGGGTTTCTGGGCTATCAAAAATGGGTTTTCCAATGGATTTCAGGGTAGTTAATGCTCCCAAATTTGCCCCAAGGTTCATACCTATGGATCCCCCATTGCTGTCCAATACCAAATCTGGGTGTTTTTGGCTCTTCAAAACGTGGGTTCTTGCAAAGTTGCGATTTCTGGTTTTTCTCTTTGCTGGGAATTTGTGGTTGATGAGAATTGATGCTGGGTGATCAACAATGGAATGGGAATGAGATTGGAAGGATTCCCAAGAGGTAGAGTGACTTGTGGGTCAAGCAAAATAGAGCCCATACCCTGCCATACGAATTTCTGGGCTGCCCATGTTCCATTGAAACCATGGATTGTTTTCTTCAACCACTTGCTTACAACATAATTAAATGTCAGCAAGGGAAGTCAAATGGGTTCTCAAGGTGAAATATGACAGCCTATGGTTCAATCCCACAGCCCCCTCACCACTCCCTAGTGGATACACATGGCCCCTTCTCATTCGTTGCCTCCATAGCAAGTTTTGGTATTTGATTGCATGATGTTTATTTACATCATTTTTACAATGTTCCATGGCTAAATAGCACATGGGAAACATAATGTCTAATACTTTCCTTTAAATAAAATTCGAGCTTCTACTAGCGGGGCCTTAGCCTTGAGCTCCACTCTAGGAAAACATACATCACATGTAAACAATATTTACATTAAAAGCTAATATATCCTAAGGTTCAAAATGGGGTATTACAATCCCCTCCACCTTAGAATAACACCGTCCTCGGTGTTCCAAGACTTAGGAATACATATACAATTTACACATGTCCAAAATTTGAAAAACACTTTGCAGGTCTACCCTGCATTCTATCCTTTACTTTGAACTTTCAGGACCAAGTCCTTTGACTTCCACGAGCTTCTCCTGCTGGTTCTGATCTTTCAACTCCTCCACAAGTCTGAAAACTTTATGGTTGCTACCCTCTTGAGGTTCCCTTGTTGGGCCGTTGCGGAGGCAATGATGTCCTCCACATTTCCAACATTTCACTGGCTGCTTCATCTTTACCTGCTCAATCTCTTTTGAGTCTTCATGCCTGGAACATTTCTTATTGGACCGATTGGATGAATGCCTCTTCATTAACCCAATGTCTCCTCTACTGTTGATTGCTTCCAAAATGCTTTTTACCTCCCTTTGCAGACAACTAGAGTCCTGCAAAACCTTGTGGTTCATCTCATTTTGCCTCATCTGTATCTTGAGCATCTCTCCAAGATTTTCTTGGGTCTTGGAAATTGTTTGAAGAAGACTTTCATCCAATTCCAACAGCCTATGGTCTGCTTCCATGGTCACTGTGCACAGTTGGTTCTCACTTTGCTCACAAGCAACACTTGTTCGTACAATTGCAACCAATGGATTTAATTTCCACCTGTGAAATTCATCATTACAAATCTTGTTAGGCCAAGCATAACCTAAACATTAAAAACCAGTCAATTTTTTTTCCCCAATTAACATGGAGGTCCCATGCTTTATTCATGAGACTTTCACACTTTCCATGCTTTCCTAGCATACACATGAATTCATTCATGTCCATTATTTCACAAGGAATTAACTACTTCAGCATTCACAATTTATTTAAGCAAATAAACACACTCTACTTTCAGCCATACATGCATTCAACAATTTTCTGTTTTTATAAATGCATCAAGAAAAAAGGAAAGAGAGAGCAGTAATAGTTTCTTCTCTTAGTCTTGTTCCCTTCTGGAACCCACACCACCACTATGGTTTTCATGCTCCTAGCCTCTTTCACTTCCATGTGAATGCTTGACTAACCCTTCTTGGCTATGACACTTAGTGTCTATGGTCTATTTCAGACCTCTCAACCATGGAGTCCCTCCACATGGTTTGTCTACAACTCCCTTGGCTTCTAGGACCCCTACAAGTCCAATAGCACCATCATTCATTTATGCACAAGCTGAGCCTTTTAGGATAGTCACATGTCCACACGCATCCTTAAGATGCTTTTATAGTCCTTGCTTCCAACATTACCTACACTCAAACATTGAATCGATTTACATGTTTAGTTTATTTCATAGGATTTATCTCTAAACAGGAGATTAGGAAGTCATAACCAAATCATATACCCATGTATATTCATAAGCAAGAATTTACAAGGTAACCAAATATTTATCTGCATTGGATGTCTCCACTTTTTTCCATAGGGTCCTTCTTTGCTTTACGAGCCTTGGAATCGCCTATGGACTTGAATGTTTGGTCAGCACGCAGGCTGCCCCTCACCATCAAATAATATGGTATGTTTGGCCAGCATGTAGGCTGCTCCAAATCATCAAATAACCTTGTATGTTTGGCCAGCACGCAGGCTGCTCCAAATCATCAAATAACCTTGTACGTTTGGCCAACACGCAGGCTGCTCCAAATCATCAAATAACCTTGTACGTTTGGCCAGCACGCAGGCTGCTCAAAATCATCAAATAACCTTGTATGTTTGGCCAGCACGCAGGCTGCTCCAAATCATCAACTAATTAATGCCCAACTAGTCACTCTCTGGATTTACCAAGCAATTTATAGTTCTTTCAGGGTCCTTGCTTCCTGTAATGGCCAATGTTTCCAACAAAGAAACAATAGTGCATCAGCTGAACTATTACAAGACTTATACTTGAAATCTTCATTATTCTAAACAATAAATAAATGAAATTGAATACTTATCTGTATTGTGCATTTCCTCTTTGGTCCACAGGGTCCTACTTTTACTTTACAAGCCTTGGGATCCTCCTGCGGGCTGGGATGTTTGGCCAGCACGCAGGCTGCTCCAAAACATCAAGTAATTAATGCCCAACCAGTACACCTTCACGCCGACTGGATTTACCAAGCATTTGGTGGTGCCCAACCAGTCCCATACCTGGTTGGCCCTCTCCATTTCCAAGCCAACACATCCATTTGGGTCATCGGCCAATGGAAGGTAACTGCGCCACCAACCATTATAGGTCAAGGCTCTACTACTCTGCCTTAGGCTTGCATCAGCCTTTCACATGTGTCACAATCCGTCAATGCGCATAACAATTCTTCACCCACACAAGGGTGGCACTCCTCTTGTGCAAACCAGTGGTTCCCTTTAGGAACTCTTTAGGTGACTTTCTTAATTGTAGGATATCATGGCCCCATGATACCCACTTACACTACACAAGGGTTACCACTGCTCATACAGTCCTCTTGAGTACCCTTTTATTCACTTTTCCCTTTAATGTGCAGCACCAAATTTCATATGTATAAGCTGTCAATACAAAATGGATAAGCAAGCTCATTAGTATTGCTGCTCTAAAACTGTAAACATATTTCATAACATTCACTATCCAACATTGAAACACCAGGAATGCGTCCATTTCCTTAGGGTGTAGTCAATATTGGCATCCCTAACATAACTCAGCACCAGAAAGGTGTGCACTCCTCACTGATGTGAACTATGTAGGTCCTAATCATATTCAAGCAATCTGCCATAATGGAAATAAAATCAGAACAGGCTCTGCATATTTAATCCAACAATTAAACATGCATATTCTTGGCTAGGGTCAGAGAACACTTATCCATTTGCAGATGTAGTCTTTCTTTATTAATGAGGAATGGGGGCTCCTTCTCTGAGTTGACAGTCCCTCGGTTTGCCCTCCCAACCCCTTTTGATGTGACATAACCCTCATATGTCTTACTGACATAATCTTTACCATCTCACTCATATTGTTCACCAATCATGCAGTGCGGATGAGACATTCATAATGTCTAATGGCGTTTCACCCGAAACCCATTTCCAAATCATGGAATCCCTTCCCATGAAGTTTGGCTTCTGCAGGCCCTCTCTCTTGGTCTTACTGCAATGTGTCTTTCTGGCACACTTATTAAATAGCCAAATAGTCAGCAACATTTAACATTAAAATTCAAATCTGATTGTTTCATAACCAATCAATGGCACTAATAATTAAATTCAATATGAATTTGCAACTCTGTCTACTACAAAAATTGATTTTCTTAGCCATAAGGCTATCCTCATATTGCTTGGCTCTTGTAAGTGGCACCATTCTATCCATTATGGATTTATGTTTGCTGCCACACATGGACATCCACCTACAACATGTCCTTTTGACACAATTTTTCATAAGCCAAACAGTCATTAGTAATTATAAGCAAAATTTCAAATCTGGAAATTTACAAATATGAGATTACAATTCTTCTTTCTAACAGAGCTTAGATTTCTCAACCATGAGATTCCTTCTCATAAGCTCTAAATCGAATTTGCAAATTTGTTCCCTACAAAAATTAGACTTGCAACCATGATATTATTTTGATAACTTAAATCAAAATATTTTCAGATCTGTTTCATGCATAAGTTAAATTTCACAACCGTGAGAACCTTCTCATAACCTTTGGCTTTTGCACATGGTAGACTCCAGCCTTCATCATGGACTTACCCACATTGCCATGAATAGAACAATTTGTCTGAAATCTGAAACTTCAATCAGCCAAACACTTTGTAAGCCTCCATGCATATAATATTTTTATTGCTGCAACAATCACTGAAGCATTTCCAGAATTATAACATTCCCATAATTCAAACACTTCTAGCTGTTGACATGTCAATATCACCAACTCATTTACTTCACGTAAATCAATATCATACTAAAATTGCAAGGTAGAGTCATATCATTTATACAATCAACTTAAAGCTTTTAAATGCTCATTAATTCATAACCATATCATTTATACAACTCTGTCCTTCCAATAGAGCACTCTGGAAGCCTGTCAATCATGACTACCTTCATGCAATTCTTCCCTTGCATTCATAGCAGCTCATGAAATGATCTCAGAATTATCATTAATTCATCATTTCATCTATTTCTCAATTATAATAGGACATATACATATATCACAATCATGCATACACACAATACATCTCCTCAGGTGTAGATACCCACATGCATGTATATTCACAACATTTACTCAAGTTTTTCATATGCATTCACTCAATGCTTAACAACAAGATTTACAAAATATTTTAATGCTCATCCACTCAATGCCACCTTACATTGTTTCATGAGTACTATGCATTCAAACATATTATGACTTAATCATGACTATCTCATATAACATGCATTACCATAATCAGAACCACCAGTCCTCACTTTCTTTGGTTATTAAGCTCATAACCGACATACACATGGCATGATGTATTTTATATGATTGCAATCTAAATTTCTAAACAACCACATGGTATGAGGCCTCTTTCCTTCACCACTTCATGCTCCACCACACTATGGCAGTATGGCGTTCACATGAATGCATTTCGACTCTAAATGCATACCATTTTATGATTACCGAATATGGTTCAATGGATTCTTACCCAATCCCCTTCAACACTTATGCAATCATCATAAGTAAACCATTACCTGCATGGCTCCCATTTACACCTTTGGTGTTACCTGATTGGTTGACTTCTTACCAAGGCTACACAGTCCTTTTGCCAACCTCATGATCACATATTTTTTGCACCATCATTTCTTCATAAGGTTGTTGGCTTCATGCAACAACATCTTCAACATATTTAGCCATGCTTCTGTTGTCTTTGGTCCTACAACCAAAACCAATCACCAATAGTGATTATCAACCACAATATTTACCATTAGTGGTTCACTGCATATGTAAAATCTCACTACTTTTAACAATATGTAATGTCATATGCATGCAAAACATATACTCATGCACTGTGCAATGTTTATTAATATGCCAATCAATGCATATTCATGCCACTCATCTAATCTCTTGCATTTTCAGCATTCTCATGCCATAATTTTATGCACATAAAGCTTATAAAATATAAATGCAGTTAGCAAGACAGGGGTTAAGGAATTCTCCCTTTCCAATCCCTCATCTTTGCATGAACTTCCTCTCCCACATCGTAGCTGGTTCGATTTCATGGCATGCTACTTCCAGGCATGCAATTCTAGAATTTGCCCATATTGACAATAATATGTCAAAAACAGTCACTGACACTTTTCAGTTCTAATTATCTATGTCTGATGCCCTCAATCGAATTCCGTTTATGTGCCATTATTCCCTGCTGGATAAGCTTTCCAATGCCTGTCCACTTGATCCATTCCGACATTGGGTGTGGAAACTGCGTTATTTCAAAAATGACAACTTTCACCTCAATTCTGCATATTTTTACACAGTTGTATTTTGGTACCGAATGCCAACTTCAGCCACCTGTGGGAGAAAATCTATGAAGAATCACGAAAACTTTTCTACCGGGCGAAGTTAGTCCATATAACAAGGAACGCTCAGAAACTCGCGGATCTCTATTCAGATGCACCATCATCTTCTATAAAATTATGGGTTTGACTACTTTCCACCTTTTCACATTTTTCCAAAATTCCAAATTTTGGGCCACAAATGGCTATTTCCCAAATGGTGCATTTCTGGAAAATATTTGTCTAACGGAATATGTTTGGTTTACTGATAATATGAAATGCTGAGTTCAGTAAATTTCTTGATTCCGGATTATAGGGTCACTTTCAACCACTACAAGGTTTTCAAAATTCCCAAAATGTGGCCCGGAATAGTGCTTTTCGGCCTTCTTGCACACCCCGAATCCACATCCTTTGGAGTTCGGCTCCAAAATTCAAACTTAACACCGTGCCTGCTCCATGACTTTCCCATATCAATTTCGGCTCAATCCGACCTCCCATCAAGCGTCGGGACACTGATTTGTAAAAGCTAATAATTCCACTTTTATGCCAAATTGGAGCATAATGAGCTCGGGATCTTCACTGGTTCATTCATGGCCTCCATCGATGGCCTCAGAATGTCACTGACCTCATCAAAATATGATCTTGCATGCTCCTTCCATCCAAAATTCTAATTTCGGGCTCTATACTCTTATCTATCCCGCCACACGCAGGCCGCAACCCAAAAGACGACGGTTCGGAAAGTCAAGTTTCGGTCACGGGGATGTAATCGTCCCGCAACCCGCAACCCGAAACCTGAAACTGCGGGTTCGGAGGGTCAAGTTGCGATCACGGGGATGCGACCATCCCTCAACTCGCAACCCGCAACCTAAAATTGCGGTTTCGGAGGGTCGAGTTGTGGTCACAGGGATGTGACCATCCCGCAACCCGCATCCCGCATACCTCATCCCGCAATCCGACATTGCGGGTTCAGGGGGGATCAAGCTGCGGTCACGGGGATGTAACCATCCTGCAACCCGCATCTCGCATCCTGCATCTGACAATCCGAAATTGCGGGTTCGGGGGGGTCAAGCTGTGGTCACGGGGATGTAACCATCCTGCATCCCAACATCCCGAAACTGCGAAAACACCTGCGTTTTCCTGCAACTTGCGGGGTTTGTATCTCCTTCGTCCCTTGGCCAAATGAGGCGCGTCTAGTACCGTTGGAAAGCTCTTGGAGAGATCTATGCACCTGTGCAATCTTCTTTCTCATTTGAGAAGTCTGAATCTGTCATTTTCTCCAATCAAAATTCCGCCCCCAACTTCCCAATACTGTGCTAAAACATCCTGTTACATGCCTGTAAAATCTGAGTCTTGCCCAAGAAGCCCCAATGCTGCAAGCTGGGCTCTGATACCACTCTGTCATGTCCCCTCCCGTCATCCCAATGCAGGGGAGAGAACATGAACCAACATACCGGGCTTATTGGCAATCTCAGCCCCATTCAAAATGTTTAAGAAATGCATGGTTAAATAAAAACTTGTGCATACATATTCGTACTCAACAAACACAGTGGAATTAAAAACTATAAATGCACATAGTTTCATCATGCATTCAACATATAAACAACAGTCACTAATTAAGACATTACAGAACATAGAATTAACACAACTCATTTAATAAACATAGTGGAATAATCATAATAACATACAAGCAGAAGGATATGCATCAGCCTATTTTTTCCAGGCAGAATGATGAAACGGTCATACAGTAATCCATCCCATTCTCATGCTATACACAGGAATCATGCCAAATAACTTAAGATAATCATTTCATCCAAGTAACATGAGCAATTTAACATACAGGATTAACACATTGTCGAACACATAGTGCAAATAAATTAATCCAGAGAGAATACTTATCTTGAAATGCAAATGTCCAAACAACTGGCTACGTGAGAGCAACGTTCCACCCAACCATAGATCTCTGTCCAGCCTGTATTCTTTCAGCTGAGAGATCACCCCCGAGCTGGGCTGTGTATCCACTAAGGAGGAACTAGACAGGCTCACTCACAGCCATGGATTCACTCAAATGGTCATGCTAAGCCAGTACACAACTGGGTTTATCAAGCATGCAATAAGGAAAATGAGGAGGATTTTAATCCAGTGAGCTCAACCACAGAGCTACAGACATCTCCAGCTAAATTCAAGCAATCCCATCCTCTGTGCAAACATCCACACTTGGATTCCTCACCATTCTGGCAACAAAATAACTCAATCCCGTCACTGGGTTTCTGGGCTATCAAAACTGGGTTTTCCAATGGATTTCAGGGTAGCTAATGCTCCCAAATTTGCCCCAAGGTTCATACCTATGGATCCCCCATTGGATTTTACTTTCCAATACCAAATCTAGGCGTTTTTGGCTCTTCAAAATGTGGGTTCTTGCAAAGTTGCGATTTCTGGTTTTCCTCTCTGCTGGGAATTTGTGGGTGATGAGAATTGATGCTGGGTGATCAACAATGGAATGGGAATGAGATTGGAAGGATTCCCAAGAGGTAGAGTGACTTGTGGGTCAAGCAAAACAGAGCCCATACCCTGCCATACAAATTTCTGGGCTGCCCATGCTCCATTGAAGCCATGGACTATTTTCTTCAACCACTTGCTTACAACAGAATTAAATGTCAGCAAGGGAAGTCAAATGGGTTCTCAAGGTAACATATGACAGCCTATGGTTCAATCCCACATCCCCCTCACCACTCCCTAGTGGATACACACGGCCCCTTCTCATTTGTTGCCTCCATAGCCAGTTTTGGTATTTTATTGCATGATGTTTATTTACATCATTTTTACAATGTTCCATGGCTAAATAGCACATGGGAAACATAATGTCTAATACTCACCTTTAAATAAAATTCGAGCTTCCACTAGCGGGGCCTTGGCCTTGAGCTCCATGCTAGGAAAACATACATCACATGTAAACAATATTTACATTAAAAGCTAATATATCCTAAGGGTCAAAATGGGGTATTACAGGTGATCTTGTCGGTGATCCTACAGATCAACATTGTACTCACTCTCAGTTTCAGCGAGCCTCATTACTTTTGGATCAAGTTTAAGAAAATAGTGACCTAGATACATTTGAAGAAGCTTCTGGCCATCCAGATTGGGCTACAACAATGGATGAAGAATACAACTCCTTAATGGAAAATAACACTTGGGATCTTGTTCCTCTTCCCAAAGGAAGAAAACCTATCAGATGTAAGTGGGTTTACAGAACCAAATATGGACCAGATGGCAGTATTGACAAACATAAGGAAAGACTAGTTGCTAAAGGATTCTCTCAAGTTGAAGGCATAGACTACACTGAAACCTTTGCACCGGTATCCAAAATGAATTCCATCCGCCTTGTTCTTGCCCTTGCCGCATCTTTTAATTGGGAAGTTCATTAGATGGATGTTAAATATTCCTTCTTGCATGGGAATTTGCAAGAAGAAATCTACATGGAACAACCTCCTGTTTACATTTAGTATGACTCAAGTCTTGTTTTTCGCCTCAAGAAATCTCTCTATGGCCTTAAGTACGCCCCTTGGTTCTGGTATGCTAAAATGGACACATTTCTTCTAGATACTGGTTTTCCTAGATGCCATTCTGATTCAAATGTCTATACCAAGAAAGTCAATGACCATCTCATAATCCTAGTCCTTTATGTTGATGACCTAATACTTATTGGTAGTGAGCCCAAACTTATCCACCATGTGAAGTTAAGTCTTAAGCAACAGTTTGAAATGACAAACCTTTGACACTTGCACTATTTTCTTGGCCTCCAAGTCTTGCAAACTCAGAAAGGTATCTCCCTTTTCTAGTCTAAGTATGCCTGTGATCTTCTCCATCGCTTTCACATGGAATATTGTAAACCAGCTCCCTCTCCCTTCCAGTCTGGAGTCAAACTTTCCACCACTTGTTCAACACCTGAAGTAGATGCTACTTTGTATCGTCAGCTTGTTGGTAGCCTCTTGTACTTAACTCACACATGTCCTGACCTTTCCTTTGCTGTTGGTCTTGTTTCCCGATATATGCAATGCCCTCATGAAAGTCATTGGAAAGTAGCAAAAAGAATCCTTCGGTATGTTCGAGGTACAATTCAGTTCGGGATACTTTACAGTTTAGGGGGGACTCCTTCTTTAGTTGGTTACACTGATTCCGATTGGGTTGGTGACCCTGATGATCGGAATTCCACTGCAGGATATGTATTCACTTCGGGTTCAGGACCTATTTCTTAGGCTTCTAAGAAACAAAGTGCAATTGCTCTTTCTTCAACCGAAGCCGAGTACCTTGCAGCTGTTTGTGCTAGTCAGGAAGCCATGTGGCTTCGACATATCCTTTCAGAGTTTGGTTTCCAGCAGTAGAATCCGACCACACTATGGTGTGACAATTAGAGCGCCATTCAGTTAGCCAAATATCCAATCCAAGATCAGCGCAACAAACACATTGGACTTCACATGCACTTCATTAGAAAGCTCCTACAAGATCATGTTCCTGAAGTGTGCTATTATCAAACAAATGATCAAGTTGCAGACATTTTCATCGATTCTCTTACCGAAGCGAAGTTTTCCAAACTTCAAACTATGCTAGGAGTACAGGAAGTTGTCATTAAGGGGGGATATGCTTTAATGCCTCCTTCCTTCTCCTAATTTTGTGTCACCTTTGTAAATCCTTCAATCCTATCCCAAGTTGTTCTTAAGGGGGGATGTTAGGATATTTTTGACACTTAGGAGTTAGTTAAGTTCAACTTGGTCTATTATATCTGTTAGGTATGCAATTGTATATATGTAATCCAACGGTCACGATATAAAGTGACCCAACAATTCAACTTCTCTTGATCTTAACAACACTTGATCCATGGCTTAACACCCGATTGGTCCATGATCTCTATTTAAAGAGCATGGAGGGTCACTTGCCGAATGATCCATTATTGAGAGAAGCTCATGTAATATTTTCTTCTTATGCATAATAAATTGCTCCGTAGAAGCTATTTGGCCAGGGCCGTGGACTATTTCCCTCTAAGGGGTTTTAACCACATAAAACACTGGTGTACAGATCTTTGATCTTTGTGTGTGAGCGGTGTCCTTGGTGTTTGGTCTGTGTGAATATACCTATTATTCAAACACTAAATTCATAAGCTAGTTTCATAGGATCATTTTCTTTCAAGTATAAGTTAAATAGTTTCATCAACAGTTGTATGATTTCAAGCTCAAAATGTGAATCATACAAATATTTTAGTTTTTTAAATTCTTCCCAAGCACTTTTGCTCGAAACTAAATGTATGCTTACTTCTTCAATTACAGAGGCAATGATCAAGGCATAAACCTTCTTGTCCTTTCTATTCCAGACATCAAGCTCTTTGGCAGTAGTAGGCAATATTGGTGCATCTTTATCCTCTTTATCTTTCTTGTCTTCATTGTCTTCAGAATTCTCACTTTCACAGATACCATCCCACAATTCATTAAAAATAAAAGTGTGTTTTATTTTTCTGAACCATTCCCGATAGTTCTCTTTGCCGCTAAGAACAATGCCAACTATAGAGATCAAAGAGTGCATGGTGATTCACTGTAAACATTTCTTTTAACCAAGTTAGAATAGGAAGACAAGTTCGCTGCAAAGAATAATGGAGCTCCAAATGTGAATGAGGAAGGCACTTCGATGGCGCTCATATGAACAATGTTTTGCACTGTAAAATCTTACTGATGCCTTTTAAAAGGCACTCACACATGGAGTTCTCAACTTGAACCTTGAACATGCAGGAACGCTCGAACCTTTCTCTGATACCAGTTTAGGACAGACGCGGATGAGAAACTCCATAATGATATCATTATTATTGATATGAAAGATTGAATATATACATAGAATGAACTAACTATTTGAATACTCGTGAGATGATTCATATTCCTAATCCCAACGGTTCAATTACCAAGTTAACTTAATTGTAATTAGATTATAGTACATTAATCCCGTAGGATCATCCAACATGCATGCACTGAGTTTGCTCGATGCAACTTCCAGGTGAGGGATATAATCCACTTTAGGGAAACAACCTTTTGAAGAAGGTTTAGCTGATTTCTTCGGGAGCTCATAATCTTTAGTGACATTGCCCTTAGAAGCATCAAAGTGAGAAGAAGCAAGGGCCCCGTTAGGCGGAGCAAGATCCATAATTGGAGATTTTCCCATGGGAGAGGATATTTTAGGTTTGCTTAAAGAAGAACAAGAGAAGATAATGTTACGATAGAAGGGGGAGCCTCCCCCTCGTAGAGGTGATGCCATGGAAGAGGGACGGAGAGGAACATAGGAGGTGATCAGAAGCAAAACCTTAGTATAACCAAAAATCTATCGGCGAGATTTTACCCTTTTATACTAGTTAATGTCAATTGATTTGAAAACTTATATTAATTAAAATTCTTTAATGATCAAATTATTTACATTTAATTTTAAAATGAATAATTTTTTTCTCTTCAATATTAAAAGACGTTTGATTTGGAAACTTATATTAATCATAATTCATTAATGGTAAAGATGTCATTTTTAAGTGCAATTAATTTGTAAATGAACTATACATTTCTAGTTAATATTAAACTTCATTTATTACTTACTAGTTAATATTAAAATTCATTTATTATTTATATACTTTGTTAATGTATATTTTAACATTATTTACATATTTATGCACACATAATTTGTTATGCTCATTAGATATGCATAGATCATTCAACTTTTAAAGCTAGTCAATCTACACGATAAGTATAAAATGTCTATTTCCATAGCATTATAAATTCATATTAAATATCGACACACATATGATACACACTGACCTATATTTTTTTAATATCGATATACATATGATGCCCTAATAATTCTAAAATTTTATATTAAGTATGCAACGATATATAAATGCCTTCAACTAAAATAAAATTATTTTTCAATCAATCCCTCCATACAATCACAAATTACTTGATAAACAAACACATTACGCATCAAATTGATTGTTAAACAACTAAAATTGTTTAAAAATAGCTTGTAATTAACTTTCCATTTCTATTGTCATAAGATGCAAAAAAAACAATTTAATTAGAGAATTAAAGGTATCAATAATAAAATGATACACCAACATTGTAAATGATGAAATAAAACATGTACATATCACTTTTCGTTGTCATCATCTTGATTATCTTCCTCGCTTGGAATGATAGCATTGCTATTATAAAAAATATGTTTTGATATAGGGTTGTGTCTTAATATGAACCACCAATCCCTATCCAACACTTCCGGGTAAAAAACCACTTGGTTGAAGTGTTTTGAGAAAACATAAGGCTCCTTAGTTTCATCCCACATATTTTTAGAGTTGATACATATCATCCCACTATCACGATATTCCTTTACATTACTCCAGTCGAAGGTGCCCCACCACTTGCACTAAAAATAACACATTGGAAATATGAGAAGTCCACTTGAATGATCTCTTGTATCTTTTTGACGTAGCCTATCTCCCCCCCTATAAGGTTTTGATCGCGGTGACTAGCATGACTAGATTGGTCAATCTTGACTTCCACTCCATAGTCTTGTGTGGCATGCCCATCATTGACATCCTTAGTGCGAAAATGATGCCCATATGCCCACATAGATGGGAGAAAATGCACCTATATATAACCCAACCATCTCTCTCTCTCTCTCTCTCTCTCTCTCTCTCTATATATATATATATATATATATTATAATTCAAAGGTGTATTATAAAGTTAAAAATGTACACAAAGAGATTATTACCGAGTTCAGCAGGTGGGTAACAACCAGATGCATCGTGTTTCTCTTTGACTTGGTCAACAACCCAACTGTTGGGATAGATCATTGGCATATTTTGTTTTAAATGATCAAGATAAAGCATGCTTCTACCGTTCAATTGTCTCAATTCTTTCCTATCAATGTCCCATCTCCTCCTCTTCTCTTCATACAATGCGACCCATAGCTGTGTTTCCTCCGTATTGTAAAGAATGAATTTATTGATGGCATCAATTTCTGAATAAATTGTTGTCTTCATGAAATCCAATCGACATATAGTATGTATGAGATCAAATATAGATTATGAAGCTCAGTGTGAATAGTTATTCTATAGAAATGTGACAAAATACAAGTGACTTACTCTTTATCATGTGCCTTTTTCCATTCATTTGGAGTAGCTCCCATTCCCTTTTGTCCTCATCCCTTTGGTCATCCCAAACCAATGCACTTGGTGTGTGGTCGTTTTGCTTGATGTACTCATTAATATAATAGAATGAATCATATACTATGTACCCCTCTACCATAGAACCCTTAGGTTTTTCCCTTTGTTGAACAAATACCTCCAATTTTTTCATGTATCTCTCTCAGAAGAACATCCAATGACACCATAACACCTCGAATAATTCAACCCAATCAACTAGGTGAATAAGAAGATGAACATGCAAGCCCAGGAAACTTGTTGGCATTTCCTTCTCAAACATACAAACAATCTCAACAATTTTTGGACACCACCATGGAATGCTAGCCATATGAATCTCCTTTGATGTGATCCAATGTACAAATGCAAGTAATTTAGATATGGCTTGCCACAAGTCCTTGGGAGAGTCATGGTTCACCCACCCACTCACAAACAAAGTATATTGAAAAATTTAATTGTGTTTTAAAAATTTAGTTGCATTTTAACTTGTGGCGTAGAAAATAAAAAGAGAAAATAAAAACATGTTTTTGACATGCATACCCTTAGAATCTATAGATAGTCATGTGATTTCAACCCCGACGAATGTTCTTCTACAATGAAGCAACGACATAGAGTAGACCGATATAAATAAGGCACCTTCACAACCAATATAACTTCCTTTTCCAAAGAAAAATCATCTTTCTTCAAAACCCATGGGACATCACCTTCTTTAAAAGAGCAAGAGGGCCCAGTCTCTCCTCTATTTTCTTGTCTTGGCCAATGCTTCTTTTTAGTATTTCAAGAAATAATATCTCTTCTAACAACCAATGTGTCACTTTGTTTTAATAATATGTGCCTCCACAAAGAAGATGAGACATTTTTAAATATATGCATGGAATCTAGTAAGTGGACAATCTTAAGATGATCCCAATACGGGAGCTCATAAAATACCAATTTCCTTTTCATCCCAAAGGACATTTTCTCAACATAGGTGCGAAGAATTCAAAATCATCTAACATAGGTTCCCCACTTGAATCAAACATTTATGCAATTTCCTTCTCCTTATCTCTGTCATATGTCCTAAATTAGTGAATCAATTTCATTATTTCAGGCCTTTGGGTTCTCTTTGGTTTACCATTGAAAGTAGATGTTTCTCTTCTATAAGGGTGTCCTTTTGGGTGGAATACCCTAGAGAAATTGTACATCGAATTTCATAGGTGGTTGGACTAACTAGCCTTCATATAAGGTCCACAACATTTACATCCATGATACCGTTTTGTTACAAGACGTACAATGTTATTATATATAGACCATATTAGTGTTGTTGATCAACACAGTTGCATTGAATTAACTATGCTAAAAAATATTGTTACGAATATAAACAAGTCAATCAACACGTTTACCAGAGAAAACTTCTAATTGCAAATAATCATGTGTGGTGTATGCGCATATGCCACACAATGTAAAACTCCTCTTTATTGGATGGGACTTGATACATCGTATACTTGCATCCATTCCCATAATTCCTTCAATTCATCAATCAATGGTTGTAGGGACCAAGACATGGGGCTAGAACTCTAGATGTGAGGGGGCCTTGGAAGTTTCCAAGGAGCGATGGATAGGACGTCCCAGGATTTGAGGATGGCGGAGTCTTTAGGTTTACATTGCCAGACTTTAGTCGACCAAGAATTGAGGAGAATAGTTTCCTGAATGTTTGAGTGGATTTTCCTACATATCTAATCCAGAGATAAAATTGAGCTCTTAAAAACGTGCCTATTTGTTTCTTTCGAAATTTCCCACTGCAGAAAACCAGGGAAGAGCTACCAAATGTGATTAACAATGTTGTTGCTTGAGATATGGGATCTCTAGTTAGCTATAGTTTCTTTTATAGAACCTCTTTTGCGATCCCGTTGTATGAATATAAGAGCTCCCTTGTCCCAGAGAGAAATGGAGAAGGGACATGAGTTAAGTAAGTGCTCCATGTCTTCTTATGAGATATTACACAACACACTGGGAGAGATCCACGAAATCCCTTTTTTGAATTTGATCACAGGTAAGAATATTTTTGCCAGCAACCAACCAAAAAAAAGTAGACACTTTCAACCAAAGGTTTGAGGTCCAAATTTGCTCCCACACCTGATCTTGAGGAGTATGGTCGTGGTCTTCCAGAAGAGAGTATGCCTCCTTGAGGTTAAAGGTTCCTTTGATCTGTTGACCCCAATGAAGAATGTAATGAAGAATGCCCAGTCCAACATGACGAGGAAACTTCCTGTTTTTAAGCTCAAACCTGAACTCATCCTAGGAGAAGCTGGGGGGAGAATGGGCCATCTTCCTTTCACATGCCCAAAACACCATTGATCAAAGGAAGTAGAAGGTGCCCAAAAGTTTGAAATGTGCTGTCTAAGAGAGTTAAGAGAAGCCCAATGGAATTGATCAACATTCAGGAAGTTAGAAAGATTTGGTCACTGTTTCTAGGTGTCATCCCAAAATAAGGCAGTGTTTCCATCCTTGATTTCCTGGAATGCATGATTTTTGCCAAGCCAAATTCCGGATAAGAGATATATTACAAGTACCTTGAAGACGATTGAGATCTTGAGGGTTAGAGTTAGGGTCATATTTTCTTCTCCATATTTGAGACCAGAGAGAGATGGGAGTAGTGAGCCATCGCCATCATATTTTGGCGAGTTGAGGATTGTTCTCTAGTTCGAGGTCTCTAACACCTAGGATGCCCTTGAGCTTTGGAAGGCATACTTTGTCCCATGCCACCAATGCCTATTTGTGGTTTTTCCCTTTTGATCCTCCCCAAATTAAGGTTCTCTATAGACCAAATATTTCATTGATGATGTACTTGGGAATAGAGAAGATGGAGGAGAGGTTAGAATTCATGCTTATAAGGACATAATTGACAAGGGAGAGGTGGCCCTCCAAGTTAAGGGCATAGAAGGTCCATATAGAGAGTTTATTTTCAAGCTTGGAAAGGAGATTGTCCCAATCTATATGATGAATGTTTGAGATAATGGGGGTGGAACCCATGTATTTGGACAGGAGGGAGATTCATTGAAAATTTAAGAGGCAAGCGATTATGCCCTGTAGATTGGGGGGTATTGAAGAAAAATATTTCCAACTTATATTGATTCAAGGATAGCTTAGATGATTATGATCAGGTGTTGAGGATATATTTAATAGCTTTGGCTTCCCTTATAGTGGTGTAAGCAAGCATAAGGGTGTCATCCACGAATTGAAGATGTGAGGAAACCATATCATCATCCGCAAGGTGGAGCCTTGAGATAAGTCCATTGTGGACAACATTTTTCGAAAATCTACCCAACCCTTCCACCATGGGGATAAAAAAGAAGGGATAAAGGTGATCCCCTTGGTGAATTCCTTCAGAGGGGGAAAAGGTGGCAGAGGGAAATCCATTTACCAAGATGGAAAAAAAGCTAGAGGAAGTGAGAACAAGAACCCATCTGATCTAGAGTGGGGAAAAACCAAAATCCTGAAGGGAGCGGTTGATGAAGCACCAAGATATTTATTCGAAGGATTTCAAAATATCCAACTTAATGAGCACGCCAACCATCTTATATATTTTAAGAGTGTGCATGGTTTCATGGGCCAAAATGATTCCATCTAAAATATGTCATCCTTCCACATAACCCATCCGCTCTTCCGAGATTAGAAGAGGGAGGATGGGCTTTAATATGTTGGCAATAATTTTGGTAATGATTTAAAAAATGACATTGCAAAGAGAATTAGGACGAAACTTACTCAAGTGGGATGGGTTCTCCTCCTTAGGAATCACCATTAGAAAAATGGAATTGAAGGCCAAAAGCACATTCACTATGAGTCGAGATTCTTTGACCGCATCCCAGACATCGTGCTTCACAATGTTCCAACATTGGTGGTAGAATAAGTGGTAAAACCATCTAGGCTCGGGGCTTGAATGACTGGTATATTCATCACCGCAACTTCAACTTCCTCCATAGAGATCAATCATAAGAGGCTTTCATTTTGTTTAGCTGTGACAAGAGTAGGGATATTTTGAAGGATTTTGTTCATGGAAACATCTCTATTGGTATCGTCCTCAGAGAGAAGGTTGTAGTAGAAGGAAATGAGCTCTTTATCAATATATTTATCATTAGAGAGGCACTGTCCTTGATATAAATAAAGATAAGTGATGCCATTATGATGATGATGCTGAATCATAGAGTCATGGAAAATTTGGAATTTTTCTCGCCTCCTTAGCCATTTAATCTAGGATTTTTGCCACCAGAGGACCTCTTCTTGAGCCATTCACTAGTTTATGTTGTTTCACATCTCCCTCTCTCTATGTAGGAGGTCATCAAAATATCCTTTCTCAATAGATTCTTTTTGAACTAGAGCAAAATCCTACTCCAACTTTCGCTTGGCTTAAAAGATATTGCTGAATACTTCCTTGTTCCAAAACCTCAGCTTTCCTTTTATGAATTTGAGGCGTTGTTGTAGTTAGTACATTTTGAAATTGAAATGTAGAGACGACCTCTTCCACCATTGTGAGAGGGTCTCCATGAAATTCAGGTGGTCTAGCCATAATTTTTTGAATATGAAAGGCCTATTGCGGGGGTTATCCGCCAGGGTGATTTCAAGACTAATAATCTAGTGATTAGATCCTGTGCACGTGAGAATATATGATTCAATGGAGAGGATGATACCAACCAAGGGAGAGGTGACTAAAAAGTGATAAATATGAGAAGCAACTTGAAGGGAACCCCACCATTTGTTGTTCTAGGTATGTTGTCCATGCGTAGGTTCAATGTCTGCTAAATCAAGCGCAATAATAAGGTCCCGAAAAGATTTACTAGCAAGGTTAAGACGAGAGACCCCTCATCGTTTTTCAAGCGGAGAGGTGACCATGTTAAAATATCCTCCAAGGATCCAATGGCGGGGCATAATGAAGTTACGCAACCTCGTAAGGAGTCCAGGAAAGAAGGATTAACATCAGGGGAGGGGGGCCATAGATATTGGTAATGATTCCAAAGGCTTCATAACCTAAAACATTAAAAGAAGTAGAGAGCAAGAAGGCAGTTGCAAAAAAGTTGGAGATCTGAATAAGGGAAGGGTTCTAGAGGATGGAAAGACCACCCACAAACCCTCGAGCATCTAGGGCCATGGATTGACAATTTTGTGAGTATAAAGGGGCAATTTTGTCTTGCAAAAGATATGTTGAGCACTTGGTTTATTGTAGAAAAAACCATCATAGGAGATTCCTGATAAATATTTGATCAGAGAGTACGTTGCTTACTATTACCAAAAAGAACCCGAATATTCCAAGAGAGAATATTCAAAAGGAAAATTGTGTTAGGCTAATTAATACTCCATACTTGTCCTACTTAGCATTATTTTTTTCCTAGTAGTTGATGATGTCTTTTCCCACCTAGTAGTGTGCAACTGTCATCTAGGAACCATTAGCCACCTAATGCGCCATGCATGCAACATTTTAGGACACCAGAGTCAGTTCCATACATTTTAGGAGCCAACTTAGTGATATGGTTCAGTCCACCTGAGTTAGCTGACTCTTGTGGGGGGTCTATGCTCCAATTGCCACTATTTGTGATCTAATGCACCATTTTTTGAGTGATTTGCATGAAGAACTCACTAATGCACCCTCCTTGGTCAGTTAACTAACTGTGTGTTCAGTTAACTGAGTTTTGGTTCAGTTGAGTTGATTTTGGGTCTTCCAAAGAACTCTAGTGGTGGCAATTCCTATGCCAGAAAGACCGAGACTCGAATTCTTCTAGCATATTTGAATTCTCTCTATTGTAACATAATTTTGGACTATACTGATTAATGGATAATGTTACACATTTATGCTTCCATTTGAGTTCCAATGTCTGATTAATTTTACTTCTCTTTTCACTGTAATTCACCTTCTCTGCTCATTCTTTCACTGTGATCTATTCTCAGTTCTATGATCTGTCGTGAATTAGAATTTCACATGGTATCAGATCTCAGAGAGCATAGGTTGAGCAATTGCTTTCAGTAGTGCACTAGAATCCTTTGGATTTCCATAACAAATCCTGGTGCCATTGCATTGAATCCATTGGAGAAATCCTTTGAGGTCTAGCCAGGTGTGAAGGATCCATATAAAAGTGCCTATTGTCCTAAAGCAGTGCTTAGTAGTAGTTTATCTCCAAAATTGATAGTTTTTTGCAGGATATTGAAGGTTTTTCAGTGCAACAGTAGCAACAGTTTTCAATTTGTATTCGCTCCAATAGTTTCAATGGAGAATTCAAATTCTCCCTTGTCTCCAAGAATCCAGACACCCTTCAATTATCTTGATTGGAGGGATGATATGCATATGGTGTTGCACAAGAAAAGTATGTACATGGTCACAATGGGAAAGGAGGTCGAACCTCAGGCAATTGTTGAGAAGGTCAAGTATCTAAACATATTAGATGAAGTGTTTGGTTTCATGTGTATTCATATTTCCAGAGATTTTCTCTTCCACCTTGATGGATTGAAGACTCCAAGAGAGTTTTGGTTGAATCTTGAGACCCTCTTCCGCAAGCAAGATGAGCAGAGGGGCCATATTCTAGAGAATGAGTTAATTGCTATTCAACCCAACAATTTCGAAACCATACAACAATTCTTCTCTAAATTCAAATCCTTGTCATGCAACGCTAACAATGTGGCATTGAGAAGAACGATGAGCAGCTGGTGCTATCCATTCTAAGCAAACTTGGTCCAATGTTTTCTATATTTGTTTCTACCTTCCATTCAGGTAGATTTTCAATCCCCAACTGGAAAATTCCTTCTTTAGATGCATTCACCGAATCTCTCATCAAAGAACAAGACAAATTGATTCTGCTAGGTGCCTTGAAGGCCTCCAAAAATCAAGCTCTTATGGATGGAGAGTCAAAAAGTGCGAATTCCAAAGGGAAGAACAAAGGTAAAGAGAAGAAGCAATTTGAGACAAAGAAAAATCCAAAGACTAATCCATCGGAAGGATCCTCCAACTCCAAGAAGGATAAGAAAAATGGGTTTGCTAAGATTAAGTGTTCCTATTGCAAGAAAGGAAACCACCCAGAGAGATCTTGTATGAAGAAGAAGATATATAAAATGACCAAACTTCTTGAACAACACAACATTACCCTCCCAGAAGGTGCAAGGAAGACTGATTCTGGAAGTGAGATAGATGATCATGAGAGATGGCATGCACCGAAGGCTATATTCTCACAATCACAAGCGTTCCTCATTGATTCTGGAGCCTCCAACCACATGGCTACCTCCAAATACTCATTTTCTTCTCTATATCTTACCAATGGTTCGAGTATTCACATGGGAGATGACTCTCATATCTCTGCTGAAGGGAAGTGAACAATACAACTGGATCATGTAGAGTTTAGTAATGTTTTGTATGTGTATTCTTTGGTAGCAAACTTGTTGCTTGTTTACCAGATGACACACATTGGTTAATCGAAGAAAGTTACTTTTGGACTTGACATAGTTGATATTACAAACATCTCATCTGGGAAGTTAATAGATAAAGGTGTTGCAAACCATGCCTCAAAGGCATATGAGTTCTCACAGTTTTTTCCATATTCACATTAAAGTGCTCTCTTGACTCATACAAATGAGACAAGTAGACTTTGGCATGAAATATTCAGACACCTAAACTTCAAGTAATTGCAACAGTTGCACAAGGAAGAGATGCTTGAAGGATTGCCCGACATAAATTTATCTCAAGGGATTTGCAAAGGTTGCTTGGTAGGGAAGCATCGAGAGCGAAAGTATGATGTTGGGAAGGAAAGGAGAGCTTCCTCAACACTTGATCTAATACACAGTTATTTCTTAGGACCGATGCCCACAAATTCTATGAATGGATCTAGATATCTTCTGACCTTCATAGATGACTAATCTAGGTTCCGTTGGATCTACATTCTCAAGTAGAAGTATGAGGTATTCAAAAATTTAAAAGTTTTCAAGGACTTAGTTGAGAACACTGTTGGAAAGAATATCAAAGCACTCAGATCAGATAATGGAGGAGAGTACATCAAGAGAGAGTTTCAGCAGTTTATGCTTTCGAGGGCATCCAAATGCAACATTATTCCCCATACCCACCACAACAAAATGGTGTAGTTGAGAGGAAGAATAGGTCATTGAAAGAGATGGCTACTTGCTTGCTTAAAGTAAGGGATCTTCCACCATATCTCTGGGGAGAAGCAGTGAAATTTTCTACATACATTCAAAATAGGGTGCCCCGCAAATATGTGGATGGGGTCACTCCATTCAAAGCTCCGAAGGGACACAAACCTGATGTCTCTCATCTAAGGGTTTTTGGATCCAAGGCATGGGCTAGAATCCCATCTGACAAAAGAAAAGCTCTTCAACCCCAAAGTAGAGAATGCATTCTGCTAGGATATGAAAAATATTCAAAAGCATACAAGCTGATGGAGATTGCAACCAAAATATGCTTTATTGGAATAAGTTTCAGGTTTGATGAAGATCCATTGCAAGATCTACAGCCAGTTGAAGATCAAGGTAGATATGATCTGCCTACTCCATTTGCACCCGATGAAGATTAGGATGAGGTATCTTCTGATGAGTACCAAGTTTAATCAGATATTGATGTTGAGAATGAAGATCATGCAGATCTAGATCCAGAACCAACACCTGCTCCCAATCCATGGACAAGGCCAAAATGGGCTCACAAAATACTTGCAGCTGCTCGAAGCATAGCTGGGGATCCATCTGACATTAGGAGAACCAGATCTGAATATCAAGTTGCAAACCTTGTAATATGTCATACAGATCCACTTCTCTCAGAGAGATGCTACATGATGTTGGGGTTTGATATACAATCCTTCAAAGAGACTTGCCATGATCCAAGATGGAGGACTGAGGTTCACATGCACTACATCAAGGAACTAGTGCACAACATGACCAACACACTGCATTATTGTCCTACAAAGGAGCAAACTACATAAATTTTTACCAGGTTTTTACACATGTGAAAGCTACTTGAGTTTCCCGTTGTTCATTTTTTAGGGGGGTATTTTTCCCATGAATTTTTTCCCCATTTCCTTAGTTTCATGAATAATTATTTTTATCATTTATTTGATTGTATGGGTGACCTTTGGTCTCAGTAACTAGGGCCTAGGATGTCCAATTTTGGATTAGGGGGGGTGTTAGTATAATTAATACTCCATCCTTGTCCTACTTAGCATTCTTTTCTTTTTCCTAGTAGTTGATGATGTCATTTTACCCCTAGTGGTGTGCAGATTTCATCTAGGACCCAATAGCCACCTAATGCGCCCTACATGCATAATTTTAGGACCACCAGAGTTAGTTCCCAAAATTTTAGGAGCTAGCTCAGTGATCTGGTTCAGTCCACCTGAGTTAGTTGACTCTTGTGGGGGATTTGTGCTCCGATTTCCACTGTTTGTGATCTAATGCACCCTTTTCTGAGTGATTTATGTCATGTCCCAAATTTTTCATTAGGTCACAATGGCCTAAGCCCATTGGCCATATTCATGAGAGTTTGTCAAATTGATGCTAAGGGTCAAATAATTGAAAATTACTAGTTTCCTAGGTTGGGGGTGGAAGCTTTGGGATTTGGAATAAGGTGGATAATAAATGATGTGTGGACATTAGAATAGAACAAATGTTTAATAAAGGAGCTAAATGAATATATACAACTGAAAATAAAAGTGGCATTTGATCATGAAAACACATGGAGGAAGTGGGACCCACACAAGCTAGAATTGATGCGCCAAATGGCATTCTCCTCTTGCAATTTCGAATCCATGGGAAGCCTAAGGTTCTTGGGATGAGTTAGAAGGATCATACACATGGAATTTATCATCATAGGTCGAATTTGGATGGAGTGGTAACCTCCATGGAAGAGGAAGAGTCAAACTAGAGGTTTTTGGACACTTGGGCTAGATTCCCTAACTCCTATGACAACAATGATGAAGAATCTATGAAACCTATGACACAAATCAGACCTGAAGGCTGACATATGACATATATGACATGTCAGGGATAAAAATATCCTCCAAGAGGGTGATCAAGTGAGTTAGGGCAGCCAAAGAGACACCAATTCGAATTTGGAGAAGGAGAGGGCTAGAATTGGAAGGACAAGTGGCATACTTGGGAATCTCTTCCCAACTTGAGTTGGCATGAATATCTTGGGAGGAATTTGACCCATAGAGGACCTTAGAAGACTAAGGATGTTTATAAAATTTAGAAATTAATTAAGAGAAGGGATTTTGATCATTTGAGAAAATTGCATTTGTGTAGAGAGAGAGCTAGTGGATGACTAGTTTCTTGCCTTAGCCAATTTCGAGGGTGAAAGATTCCCATCCAAGTTGGTGTTTGGAGAGGCCATTCAGGTATTTCATGGAGCTTTAATGGAGTCTTTATTTGCAGGTGTAAGCTACATGGAAGCTCGTGGCTTCTTCTATTGCAACTCATCCACTCAACCATTTCCAGTTTTCATTGCATATTCTTGCTCCTTGAGGGAGGGCATTTTTGGTGAGCTCTTGTACTCTTTGGGAGAGCTTCTCATGATCCATTTCTAATTGTAATAGGCTTATTATCCTCTGTTCTTGATCTTGAAAAAGTATCAGGTCGAAATATCAAGTGGTGTTGGTCTCCAATTTGATCTAGAGGTTTTCCAATGTAGACCCAGGTACTTCGTGGTGCAAGATACCAACAAAACCCCTATTCAACGGCCCTTTCGGCAACAGGATACGAGCATCCTGATGTCTCACTCGAGGCGAAGTTGTGGGGGTGGTTGCGGAATCAGGTTTCCACAACCTGGTGATGCGAGTGCTTATTTAATTGATGTGTAGCGCAGTAGAGAGCCCCCACGCTGGGGACAAGGGACTATGCGAAGTCCAATACTTGGCGTCAACTGGGCTACGCGGTACTGCCAGGCTACCGTGATGAGACAACGCAAAGGGTAGATATATGCTTCCTACAGATCTCTCTTTATGGAGTCTTAGACTTGGTGATATGACGATAAACTATCAACAACTAATCTCACAGCTCTTATCAAGGATCAACGCGTCAACCAGACCGCGCGTTCACTTCAAAACTTAATCAAACTAACCAATCTTACTTAACTGTCTTAATCATTCATCCACACTTAGACCGATTTGAAGGATACGTAATGGAATGAATTATAGAATGCTGCGCACCCTGGTGCAACACTTCAACTTCTAACGATTAACTCTGTGATTATTTAGCAGATCCAGACATTCAAAGGCTTATAAATGCTGAGCATTACCATTTATCCATATATGCACTACTTAACATCTTATTCCCATCTCTTCCACGATGAATATATATAAAAGCAACAAATATCAGATAACTGTAACATCAAGCATTCATATTGAGCAATCGAACAATGGAAAAACACACAAAGCAATCACATAACATAGTATTTAACGTGGTTCACCCCCCCGGATGGAAGGCTACGTCCACAAGAACTGTTGTTTTATTTATCTTTAGGGAAGGGTACAATAGTTCTTCGTCTGCACACTCAGCTACAGATGCTCTTCTCTCTCTCTCAAAATTAGGTCTCTGCGCACTCAGCTGCAGAGCCTTTACAATAGCTTCAAGCTTACAGATTTTAACAATATTCAATAATGATCAACAAAAATGAAGAGTAACCTGTTCCCTTACAAAATTGGCTTACTTATAGATCAAGACCCATAGGTCATGTCTTTTACATTTCGAAGGCAGAAACCCTTAGGTTTACAAAAATTTCACATGCCCGCCAGTATGTTGCTCTCACCGAGCTGTTCCTTCTTTCACGGCCTTTAGACGACTGGTTCAAGTAGTAGTTCTCTGTGTGTGCGTCCAGTCACCTTCCTCCCGATCCGCACCTACCCAACGCTTGCTAGTTATCGAGTATCTTTGCCAAAAATAGCTCTCTGATGACCTAACCGAAACATGTGCTGTCTTCCGTCCAACACTCTACTTAGCTGGATCTTCAGTTGACCAAGCACATTGCAGCACTGTTCTCCTCGCAGTACTGTCTTCGCGGTTCTTCCAATACTGCGCTGTGCGCAACTTCACAGCGTACCAAAACTTATCCCAAAATTGTTCCAACTTAACTGCGCTCAGCTCCGTAGTTCTCAAAATCCTTCGTGCTCAAAATGCCCCACTTGGGCTTGGCCCAACAGGCCCCTAACACTTAGATGTGGCTCGCCCCCGAGCCACCTGCAACTTCTTCAAGGTGTTCTGCTGATTGTGGGGTGAGCTTTGCAGTGAACTCATTGAATGTGCTGATCAGCTTTTCTACCGTGGTCTTCGTATCCTGCTCGATTTGCCCGACTGTTTCCAGCATCTCAAGTGTTATCTCATGGACGATTTGGCCTTCCACCTGCTCATGATTCTCGTGCATCTCCTTTAACTTTTATTCGATCTCCTGTGAGATTGTGCCGACCTCCTCTAATAATGGCTGCGACTTATCGCCCATTTGTGTCTCTTTCTCTCGTAAGGCTTGCACTTCCTTCTTGAGGGTGTTGATTTCTCTGTATTTTAGCAGCTTATCTCTTGCTGGTAGCACCTTAACTTCTTCACACAACTTTTCCAGTTCTGCTTGCTTTTCTTTCACTTCCTTCTTTACCTCCATCAATTGTTGACCTTCCTCGAGGGCATTAAATAGATTGTGGCACTTAGCCACTTCGGCAGCAATATTCTGTGCTGCGGTCTTCATTGCTCCCTGTCTTAATTGTTGTTCATCTGGTGGGGTCTGTGGATTGATCCGCGCCTTCAAGGCAGCAATTTCAGACTCATGGAGAATCTCGATGTCTTCCTTCTCGTTCTTAAGACTAGTGACCAGATCGCCAATCTTGAAAATATTATCTGCTGGTTCTAGTTGTACTTCAAATTCATATATGTTATCTGCAACCGCAGTGATCGTGGATTCCAATCTCGGCCGACGATCCTGCTAATCTTGCAATTCCATGGTTCTCCGTGAGCTATCTTCCTCTAGCTGCCTCTTAGCCGTTTGTAGCTCAGCTTGTCCTTTCAGCGCATCTATGGTTCTGTCATGCATTTCTTCACAAACTTGCATCTGCAAGTAATGTAGGCCTGGCAATGGTATCTTTGAAAGATCAAGCTCCACACGCTCTACATTCTTCGTATCTAGCATTACATGATCAGGTAATGGAAACCTTATAGATAATGGTTGCAGATGGACAACACGGGACCTCGCGGGAACGGTGATTTGCTGCTGTGAAGTCTCTGTCGACTCTCCTTTAGCCTTTGATTCCCGTTGCAATGGTAATCTTTTGCTTACTTCATCAAATTTTTGGGAAATCCCTTGCAGTGTAGTCAGATTCTGGTCCAAACTGTCCTGAATCACCTTTTCCTTCTTCTCCTTGTCGGTCAAGAGCTCCTCCATTTGTTCAGTGACCTTCGCGGCGATCATTAGGTAGTCATCCTCGCGAAGCACTGTGTCCAATTGGTCTTTACTTGATTTCTGTTTCTTCCTTGGTTCCTTGCACACTGAAGGACTCCCAGTGTCCTTCCTTTTCCTTGACTCTTTGTCTTCTACTATGGGACACGGGATAGGGTTATCCTCGCCAGAATCACTTTGGATGTCCACAACCTCAACTCGGAATTCAACTGGCCATTCCTTCATGATATTCTTAATATCTTACTCGTACATATGGTAGTTTCCTGGCTACCAATTAGGATTCTTCGTCTGTGCTTTAGCTGAAATCGAGATGCATTTCATCGCAGCATAAAAGTTGACAATGTGGATATATTTGCTTGTTACTTGCTTTGGTATTCGTGGGGTAAGCATGATGGCCCCACGCAGCTGGTCATAATATGTGCAAAAGACCAGTGCTCTTTCGTGCTGTCTTTCGGGATTCAAATTTTCCCAAAGGTTCTGATAGCGAGCACCTCTGCAGTCCGAAGTGTCTGTGATCACTCCAACGTATTGCTTCGGCTCCTTCCATCCCAGTAAGGTGATCAACACTATTAGCCAGGTGAAATGGAAATATCCACCATTGATCTGTGTATCATTCAGTTCCTCTAGGAACTCTCTCAGTAGGTATTAACACCAATTAAATTCTTCTCCCTCAGCGGCTGCGGCACCGAGTAGTACTGCACCTACAAAGACTTCTAACGGTTTGCACTTTCTGAGAATTTTGCCCGCTAACAACTATGTGACAAACCTTATTGCTTGGTCCTTTATGTCATCTGTATGGAAGCCTTGCTTCCCTTTGATGACAGACTGCGTTTGCTTCATCAACGCAGCTACCTCTTTATCCTTGCTTTTCCCCTGAAAAAACTTCCTTGGGTCTGCTCCCCTTTTTCTCAACCCAGTTATCCGATGGATTAAGTCAATCGTGAGGTCGATATTCTGGTCAAGCCATAAATATCCCTAGTGGATGCATGCCATCAAAGTTCACACCACCGCATTGAGCTCTGGTGATTTGTCAAAATGTGGGAGCCTGAGCAGGTTGAGTAGCCCCGACTTGGCTACTCCAGACAACCAGCTTTCCGTGACCAAAGTGAGGTCGCCCTTTGCATTCTTCTTCCAGCACATGTATTTGTAAGGCTGGAACTGTGGGAACCTCAGCTCGCTGGGCTTCTCCTTCTGCATTGCAAGAAGATCATAGTCCTCCCATTTACATTCGGGAATCAACATATTTTTGTCCACCTCGACATGCTTTGGCCGACGCATCTAGTGCACATGGTGAGATATAATCTGGGGTCATAGTTAAAGGTATCTCCTTATCGGCAATGGGATTATTTGGCCCCACCGAACTTGTCTTCGGTGGTTTTGATCTTGGCGCTACTAGATTTTTACCTTTGTCTTGCATTGAAGGGCCGTGTTTCGGTGATCTTCTTGGACCCTATTCTGGTTCAGTGATGACTTTCTTGTTTGGGGTTCTCATTAACCCGTCAATCCCTCCGTATTGGAACAACCTCACAGTCTCTTCAACGGTGAACTCCTTGTCAACAAAGGACCTTTGTGACATTCACTTGCACACTACTCGGCAAACTAGTGGATAACTTGCAGAAATTACTCAGAAAACAATGTCCACAAGAGTTTCTAAGTGCTTTGGTAACGCCCGCGAGTCTAACTACTGCCTTATTTATAGCCGTGGATGATCCCCCTCCACGACCCTTAACAGTTAGATAAGAATTAAATGTAGTATCCATTAGCCAATTCCGGCAGATGCTTCGGTCAATTCCGTCATTAAGTCGTTCAGAACAGCTATCTGTGCTTTAAATGCCGGAGCGGTCAGTAGGAAAGTACTGCATAATGGCTATATTTCCGACCGACACTGTAACGACTATTTTCTGGAGCCTTGCATCAAACTGCGCAACAGGTCATCTTTGGTCTTGCGCAGTTACTTCGCGGTGTCTAATTTATTTTCTCTTCAGGGTTTCCTTTTGAATGTCGCAACAATGCATTGTTTCTTTTCTTTTCTTTTCTTATCATTTTTTTTTGAATGCGTAGCTTCAACAATGCTGCGTGATACATAGATCTATCTCTACAATTTTGTGTACAGGCTCTTCCGCAGTTTCTAGTGCCCAATTGCAACTATACTTGGCACTTAGAAACTTTCCCCTTCTTCTTCCATTTATCAAATTGGGTAATGTATCACCGACTAAAGTAGCTAACTAGACTGCACCACCATTAGTAACATGTATGAAAGTATATAGTCCAAGCCAATGCATTTTAAACTTCCCAGGAAACTTCATGAATTTACTATCGTACAGGAGGACTAGATCACCTACCTGGAAAGACTTTCTCTTGATGTGGCGATCATGCCATGCTTTCTCATGCTCTTTCTGTACTTGTTGGTGGAAGCCCGCGATGAAGTGATCCTCTTCCAGACCAACCAAATGTAATAGCCTTTCTTCCAGTGCTGCGCGATCTGCCATTCCTGTAAATGCAGCTATTTTCAAGCTGGGAATAATATACTCCATTGGCATTATTGCTTCCTGTCCATAAGCCAATCTGAAAGGTGTATGTCCAGTTAATCTCTTGCATGTTTTTATGCATGCCCATAATACAGATGGAATGCGCAGGTCCCAGTCATCGTGGTTGACGTTGCATATCTTAGTTAGCACATTCTCGAGTACTTTGTTGAACGCTTCAACAGTTCCATTCACTTGCGGATGATAAGGCGTAATGTGCTGATGATGGATGTAGAATTCTTCAGTCAAAGCTTCAATAGTTTTGTTCAGAAAATGAGTGCCTTGATCACTCATCAAAATTTTTGGGCATCCAAATCATGTAAGGATGTTCTCAAAGATAAACTCGACAGCTGTGGCTGCGGTGCATTTTTTTACTGGTTTTGCTTCTGCCCATCTAGTGAGGTAGTCAGTTGCAGTAATAATGTACCTTGCACCAGTTCTTTTCCCCGGTGGGTTGATAGGTCCCACGAAATCAATTGCCCAATTTTTCTAACATTGCGGCTTTGATATCTGCTAGGGTTTGCGACTGTGCTTGAGAGTACTTCATAAACCAGTGTAATGCTTTATCTCTAAAAGTAGTGATGAACTTGATTTACACTCCATACCGCTTCACAAAGAAACCAATGCTGATTAGGGTCTTCTAGACCCGTTCCTTTTAATATCGGCAGCTTTATATCGTTATCAGTCATCCTCCTTCTGGATTGTGTATGATTTTGGGATAGGTTCCCTGTGACAAAAGTAGATGCAGGCTGCTGGGTCGTGTTAGGGATAGTAGTCTGTGGAATGGCCTGAGTCGTAGTGCTCTGCGCACTCGCTCCTGCGGTGTTACTAGTATTTATGATCTGTGGGATGGGCTGCGCGATGCTCACAGCGGGTGGGCTCTGGATTGCTAGATTCTCAGGTGTAATACGCTGGATTGTGGCTGATAACTGCGTGTTCTAATTATTGAGGTCATATGGAATTTCGGTATCTATACAATTTCTAGATCCTTCGGGATTCTTTTCGTTAGTGAGATTATATCTCTTTTCACTTCTCAAAGTATGGTTTTCTTCATCAGAATCAATGTATTTATTTTATACCATGATAGATTTAGAATTATTACTGCATTCTTAAAATACCTTTCTCAGCTAGAATCATTTTAATGTATAGACTGAGATTTTTCAGTAACTTACCTCTGAATCCTTCGAAAAAGTATGCTTCAGCTTGGCTGTAGGATTTCAGCGTGTCTACAGTGAACTCGGTCACAAATCCCTCAAGTATGCTATCAACCCAGAAGTCAACTTCTCGCGACAGTGGGCTGTCTATTGCTTTGAGCTGTGCAGTAAGTTCCGGAGACCACTTTGTAGGTACTCCTCCTTAAGAAAAATTCTTTCTTTCTGCTAGGCGCGATATCCACTCGTGCAGCTCGTTTGGAAACGACGCCCATAAAATCTCGTGGATGTCCCTCCACAAGTATCTATTTAACCACTCTACGTTAGATAGATGTGGGTGTTTGTTTTCTTTCTTTGCAAAATCTCTTTTGATCTTATCACACCAAGCCCAGATATCTTTCTTTTTTGGATGCCAGTTGTCTGACCCTAATGGGAACTCGTATTCTTCTTCACACATTACTTTTCAAAACACACTATCGCATCACTGAGTCTTAGCGCGGAAACGGAACTGTTTGTTGGTCTCCAATCTGATCTAGAGGTTTTCCAATGTAGACCTAGGTACTTCGCGGTGCAAGATACCAACAAAACCCCTATTCACTTGCCCTTTCGGCAACAGGCTGCGAGCAGCCGAGGTGAAGTTGTGGGGTTGGTTGCGGAATCACGTTTCCACAACCTGGTGATGCGAGTTCTTATCTGACTGATGCGCAGCACGGTAGAGAGCCCCCATGCCACGGACAAGGGACTATGCGAAGTCCAATACTTTGCGTCAACTGGGCTACGCGGTACTGCCAGGCTACCGCGATGAGACAACGCAAAGGGTAGATATATGCTTCCTACAGATCTCTCTTTATGGAGTCTTAGACTTGGTGATATGACGATAAACTATCAACAACTTATCTCACAGCTCTTATCAAGGATCAACGCGTCAACCAGACCGCGCGTTCACTTCAAAACTTAATCAAACTAACCAATCTTACTTAACAGTCTTAATCATTCATCCACACTTAGACCGATTTGAAGGATACGTAATGGAATGAATTATAGAATGCTGCGCACCCTGGTGCAACACTTCAACTTCTAACGATTAACACTGTGATTATTTAGCAGATCCAGACATTCAAAGGCTTATAGATGCTGAGCATTACCATTTATCCATATATGCACTACTTAACATCTTATTCCCATCTCTTCCACGACGAATATAGATAAAAGCAACAAATATCAGATAACTGTAACATCAAGCATTCATATTGAGCAATCGAACAATGGAAAAACACACAAAGCAATCACATAACATAGTATTTAACGTGGTTCACCCCCCCGGATGGAAGGCTATGTCCACAAGAACTGTTGTTTTATTTATCTTTAGGGAAGGGTACAACAGTTCTTCATCTGCGCACTCAGCTGTAGACGCTCTTCTCTCTCTCTCTCTCAAACTTAGGTCTCTGCGCACTCAGCTGCAGAGCCTTTACAATAGATTCAAGCTTACAGATTTTAACAATATTCAATAATGATCAACAAAAATGAAGAGTAACCCGTTCCCTTACAAAATTCCCTTACTTATAGATCAAGACCCATAGGTCATGTCTTTTACATCTCGAAGGCAGAAACCCTTAGGTTTACAAAACTGTCACATGCGCGCCAATATGTTTCTCTCGCCGAGTTGTTCCTTCTTTCACGTCCTTTAGTTGATTGGTTCAAGCAGTAGTTCTCTGTGTGTGCGGCCAATCACCTTCCTCCCGATCCGCACCTACCAACCGCTTGGCAGTTATTGAGTATCTTTTCCAAAAATATATCTCTGATGACCTAATCGGAACATGCATTGTCTTCCGTCCAACACTCTGCTTAGTTGGATCTTCCGTTGACCGAACACATCGCAGCACTGTCTTCGCGGTTCTTCCGATATTGCGCTGCGCGCAACTTCGCAGCGTACCAAAACTTATCCCAAAATTGTTCCAACTTAACTGTGCTCAGCTCCGCAGTTCTCAAAATCCTTCCTGATCAAAATTCCCCACTTGGGCCTGGCCCAACAAGTGGTTGTATGTAAAAGTGATGATTAATGAGCAAACAATGACCATTTCCCCACTATATTGATGTATGCCATTGTAATGCTGATGATTTCGAATGAAAGAATGTTTTTATGATATATTTATGATGAATGGACAACCATTGATGAGTATTACAAGTTTCATGTTCAGCACTTAAGCATTTGAAGTCATTTTACTCAGTTTATTTGCATTTGGAAGAGTTTTGGTGCCATTTCCCCAAGGGTCAAATTAATGATTCTTGTTGTTGTTTGGGAGAAGGTTAGAACAGACTTAATAACTGATTAATGGTGCATATGAGAACTTATTAATGTCCCTCAGACATCCCCTACCTCCTTTCTTAATTTCGAATGGGTTTGGAGGCATTTGGAGAGCCATTTTCAGTACTTACCCCGGGGGGATTTGATCCCCAAATTGCTAGTTAAATCCCATACTTTGTCCAGAATCTTAAACAAGTTTGCAGAAGTCTTTGGAGGGTCATAAATCATCCCTGAACCTCATATTCAAGTCTCATTATCAGTCATATACCCTCACAAAATATTTGGGAGCATTTGGGTCAATTTGGAGACCTACACATCAAAACTAGTCAAAGGTCGAAATAGGGAAAAAAGTGAAAAATTGGTCATTTTAATAAAATTCAAAAAAGGGACATTACAGTGGTATCAGAGAATGGTCTTGGCACCTGATGTGGTAGACCATTAATGAATACCAGGAGTCAAATAAATAATCCACCACCCTTAGAAATTGAAACTGAAAGTACTTTGGTGAAAGGGAAGAAGTAGGAGAAGAAGTGCATTCCTTGGTCACCATGAGTAAGGATGAGAAAGGAACCTTAGAGGAGAATGAGGAGTTTAGAAAATTACTGAAACCATCCTTTGAAGACATGACAAAAGAACTACTGCAAGGGTTCGAATTGTTGGTTAGTCGATTTGAAAGCCAAGTGGAAAAAATAAGGAGCAATGGTTCTTTTTTCAAGGAAAAGAAGGAAATGGATGAAATAATTTATGTCACAAAGGAGGAACCTCATGTAACGGTGGAACATGAGGTACATGTTGATATGCAGATGCTTGAATATGATACACTCAAACAAGAAGAAGAACAAGCACTTGTCTTTGTTCAGATGGATTATGAGTTGCCTCATGGAGAGAGTTGCAAAGCCTTGGAGGAGGCACATGATCTCACAATAGTTGGACCAGCCAATTATGGAGAAGATGAATTAAATATTTTGATGGGTAAGAGTTGTAAAGATTTAAGGTTGGTTCATAATTCCTCACCCCCTACTTCTTTTTCATCCACATCAATTGGGGATGAAAATTGGGTGAAAGGTTTTTTTCTAATGGTGCCACGTGAGGGGTATGAAACTCATACATCTCCTTTTGATGATGACATGAATAGAGCACCTCATTATTTACATTTGCAGCAGCATATTGTTTTACCTTATGATGATACATATCTTCATGGATGCACCTATGATGTTCACTTGAGTCACTTGATACTCGTGATTTTCCTTGCTCTTTGCTTAGTTCCATTGACGTTGGAGGAACTTCATTAACTACTTGGATGAAAGAATACAGGGCTGATTGTTTTGATGCATCTTACATATTTTTGGAGCAACATTATAGGACATGGGATACTCAACTATGTCATTGATCAGATTTGATTGTTCACTTGATGCTTGTATGCACCTGGCAAATGGTGGTCTACTTACTTGGAGGTACAAGCACTTTCATGATTCTTTAATGAGGCACCTCCTTGATGCACATTTTTATTATGTTGTCATGTACTTGGATGATATATATTTTATACTCATGATGTTGGGAATAATGCATACAAGAAAATGGGATCCAGGAACTATGAATTGGAGAGCACTTCTAATTGTTGGAGTGTAATACAAGCAGTGGGACCCTGGGATAATTCTTAGTCTCATTGGTTTCAATTTTTTGGTGAAACAAGTAGTATGGGGAATGGATTCCCCACTTAATAAAGTGAGTTTCATTAGATTAGTGCAGCAGCAATCATGGTTGTTCCTCTCTAAAATATTCATGGAATATCGAAGACTCAAAGTTGGGAAACTTAGTGGCAACTTTAAAGAATTATACAAAAAGCAGGTTCTTCAACACCCATGTTTGAAATTGCTTAAGGACAAGCAATATTGGGAAGGGAGGATTTGTCATGTCCCAAATTTTTCATTAGGTCACAATGGCCTAATCCCATTGGCCATATTCATGAGATTTTGTCAAATTGATGCTAAGGGTCAAATAATTGCCAAGGAGGAAAATTACTAGTTTCCTAGGTTGGGGGTGGAAGCTTTGGGATTTGGAATAAGGGGGATAACAAATGATGTGTGGAAATTAGAATAGCATAAATATTTAATAAAGGAGATAAATAAATATATACAACTGAAAATCAAAGTGGCTTTTGATCACGAAGACACATGGAGGAAGTGGGACCCACACAAGCTAGAATTGATGTGCCAAATGGCATTCTCCTCTTGAAATTTCGAATCCATGGGACGCCTAAGGTTCTTGGGATGATTTAGAAGGATCATACACATGGAATTCAGCATCATAGGTTGAATTTTGATGGAGTGGTAACCTCCATGGAAGAGGAAGAGTCAAACTAGAGGTTTGTGGACACTTGGGCTAGATTCCCTAACTCCTATGACAACAATGATGAAGAATCTATGACACATATGACACAAATCAGACCTGAAGGCTGACATATGACATATATGACATGTCAGGTCTAAAAATAGCCTCCAAGAGGGCGCTCAAGTGAGTTAGGGTAGCCAAAGAGACACCAATTTGAATTTGGAGAAGGAGAGGGCTAGAATTGGAAGGACAAGTGGCATACTTGGGAATCTCTTCCCAACTTGAGTTGGCATGAATCTCTTGGGAGGAATTCAACCCATGGAGGACCTTAGAAGACTAAGGATGTTTATAAAATACAGAAATGAAGTAAGAGAAGGGATTTTGATCATTTGAGAAAATTGCATTTGTGTAGAGAGAGAGCTAGTGGATGACTAATTTCTTGCCTTAGCCAATTTCGAGGGTGAAAGATTCCCATCCAAGTTGGTGTTTGGAGAGGCCATTCAGGTTTTTCATGGAGATTTAATGGAGTCTTTATTTGCAGGTGTAAGCTATAGGGAATCTCGTGTCTTCTTCTATTGCAGCTCATTCACTCAACCATTTCCAGTTTTCATTGCTTATTCTTGCTCCTTGAGGGAGGGCATTTTTGGTGAGCTCTTGTACTCTTTGGGAGAGCTTCTTATGATCCATTTCTGATTGTAATAAGATTAATATCCTCTTTTATTCATCTTTAGAAAGTATCAGGTCGAAATATCAAGTGGTTGTATGTAAAAGTGATGATTAATGAGCAGACAATGACCATTTCCCCACTATATTGATGTGTGCCATTGTAATGCTGATGATTTCGAATGAAAGAATGTTTTTATGATATATTTATGATGAATGTAAATCCATTGATGATTCATTTATGAGTATTACAAGTTTCATGTTCAGTACTTAAGCATTTGAAGTCATTTTACTCAGTTTATTTACATTTGGAAGAGTTTTGGTGCCATTTCCCCAAGGGTTGAATTAATGATTCTTGCTGATGTTTGGGAGAAGGTTAGAACAATATTAATAACTGATTAATGGTTCATATGAGACCTTATTAATTTCCCTCAGACATCCCCTACCTCCTTTCTTAATTTCGAATGGGTTTGGAGGCATTGGGAGAGCCATTTTCAGTACTTACCCCGGGGGGATTTGATCCCCAAATTGCTAGTTAAATCCCATACTTTGTCCAGAATATTAAACAAGTTTTCAGAAGTCTTTGGAGGGTCATAAATCATCCTTGAACCTCATATTCAAGTCTCAATATCATTCATATACCGTCACAGAATATTTGGGAGCATTGGGGTCAATTTGGAGACCTAGACATCAAAACTAGTCAAAGGTCGACATAGGGAAAAAAGGTGAAAAATTGGTCATTTTAATAAAATTGAAAAAAAGGACATTACAATTTCAATGAAAAAATCACTAATGATCCCTCCTTGTTCAGTTAATTGACTGTGTCTTTAGTTAACTGATTTTTGGTTCAGTTGAGTTGAGTTTGGGTCTTCCAGAGCACTCTAGTGGTGACAATTCCTACGCTAGACAAATTGAGACTCGAATTCTTCTAGGGGATTAAAATTCTCTCTATTGTAACATATTTTTGGACTATATTGATTAATGGATAATACACATTTATGCTTCCATCTCAGTTCCAATGTCTGATTAATTTTACTTCTCTTTTCACTGCAATTTTCACTGTAATTCACCTTCTTTGCTCATTCTTTCACTATGAGGTATTCTTAGCTCTATGATCTGCTGTGACTTAGAATTTCACAAATTGTTGCATGTAGGAGAAATACTAGATCCATCCCATAAGGGATCTATGGTTACTAGAGGCCATGAAGTGATCTTTGAGTTCTGCTAGGTTTTGTTGATTAGATTTATGTCCTCTATTTGTTTCTTTTCTAGGACATAAGGGTTTTTAGGATGATTTTTTTGAATTCCAAAATATCATTTAGGGTTTTAAGGCATAGACTATAGAATGGGGGTTTTCGCTACTACTTCTAGAAGAGATTTTTAGATAAGCGATATTTGAGAAGCAGGTAGTGCTTGAAGATCGCCTCTATTATTGGCATAAATGATACTCTTTCATTGTGTTGTCCTCTGGCGGATTGATTTTCCTTTACTTTTCCTGTTCCAGAGTACTATCATGTGGATTAGGTATGGGGTTAGTTGGTTGATGAGGATAAGCTACCACGATGGCCATTTCAATGTCCTCCTCATTTCCAGGGCACTAAACCAGTTTTCTTGCTTGAGCGTTGATCCGGGGGTGGCTTGGGATTACGTTTTCGAGTTCCACTACCGATATTTGACCAAAGAGAAGTTGCACATTCTGGTTTTTGTCGGAGGGGGATCTTTTTACATGTTTTTGACTAGAGGGAATTCCTTGTAGAGATTCCCATGCTCATGACACTTTGTACATTGGAAGGGAATGTGTTCATAATCCAAAGTTTGGATCCATTCCTCATCTTGATAAATGAGACATATTGAGTCTGGGAGAGGTTTGTAAACATTCATGTTAACACATATACAAGAAAAGGATGTGTACAACTTGTTTTGGTAGCATCTGAAAGCTTGATAAATTTACCTAGGATATTTCCGATGCCCATTAGGGTTTCCTCTTACTAGTATTCAGGTTGGAGAAAGTAAAGCCGAAGTCAGACATGAAACTCCTATAAGTATTCACATTCAGGTATTAAATTGTCCCTCCAATATCTCATGAAAATCTCAGCACTATTGAAGAAATAAGGGGCCCGATCAACCACACGTTCTCTATCTTTTGGATTAGAGAAGATTGCTGTAAATAAAACCTTAGAGCCCAAATTGAGATCTATTTCTCCCTTTGGATTCCAGACATTCATGATCCAAGTTGTGAGGGCTCTCTCATTAGGCCAGAACCCCATGAACTTGCAGATTAAAGCATGATCCTACATGTGTTTCAAGTATTGTAGGACAAGAAAACATGAGAAACTCCACAATGATCTCATTATTATTGATATTGAAGATTGAATATACAGAGAGCGAACTAACTCTTCAAATACTCGTGAGATGATTCATATTCCTAATCTCAACGGTTCAACTACCTAGTTAACTTAACTGTAATTACATTATAGTACATTAATACCATAGGATTATCCAACATTCCCCCCTTAATTTGAAGGGATGTATGTCACTCCAAGCATCATTATGAACTTTTTCAAAATTTTCTCTTCCTATAGCTTTTGTAAAAATGTATGCAGTCTGCTCAGTTGTGGAACAATGTTGTAGATGACTATCTTGTCCTTTACATGATGTTGAATCAAATGGTACTTTGTATTGATGTGTTTGGATCACTCATGAAATCTGGGGTTTTTTCGCCAATTTAATTGCAGAAGTGTTATCAATCAAAAGAGGCCTTGAATTCACTTGTTTATCCTGCAAATCCTCAAGAATTTTCCTCAGCCACACAATTTCTTTTGTAGCCCGTGCTGCTGCCACATATTCAACTTCTGTTGTCGAGTCTACAGGTACTAGTTGTTTGCATGATATCCAGGAGACAACTGTTGATCCTAGACTCATAAGATATCTTGAAGTTGATACTCCATTCTCCTTATCTGCATTAAAGTCTGAATCAAAATAACTAGAAAGTTTGAAGTCTTTAACCTGTGAATATTTTAGCCCAAAGTTCTGCATTCCTTTCAAATATTTCAGAACTATTTTTTCTACTGTCCAATGTCCTCCACAAGGTTTTTGCATGAACCTATAAAGAATTCCAACAACAAAAGCTATGTCTGGTCTGGTAGTAGCGAGGTATATCGGAATTCCAACAAGCTATCTATACTTAGTTGCATCCTCAACCTCATTTCCTTCCTTTCATGCGAGCTTTAAATTCCATTCCATTGGAGTTGTAACTAGATTACAATCATTCATCCCAAATTTATTTAACAATTATCTAATATACTTCTTTTGGGAAATAAAAATATACTTGGGATTTTGAGTTACTTCAACCCCTAAGTAATAATGAAGAATTCCCAAATCTGTCGTTTCAAAGGTATTTTCTAGCTCTCTTTTAATGGATACAATATAATGATCATTGTTCCCTATCATAAGAAGATCATCTACATATACAACTAAGTATACAACAATTTTCCCAATTTTCTTTATAAACAATGTTGCATCATCTAAATCATCTAGATCAAATTGCTTGAAGTTCAGTTTCAAAATCCGTTCAATCAGTTTTTCATACCACGCTCGAGGGGCTTGTTTCAACCCGTACAACGATTTTACCAGTTTGTATACTTTTTGTTCTTTACCTTCTTCAACAAAACTTATGGCTGAGACATGTAAATCTATTCTTTCATATCTCCATTCAAAAAGGAAGACTTTACATCCATGTGATGTACTTTCCAGCTTTTCTGTGCTGCTAGGGAGAATAAAGTGTGTATGGCTCCCCATTTTGCTGTAGGAGAAAATGTCTTATTGTAGTCTATTCCTTATTTCTGTGCAAATCCCTTTTCCACGAACCTTACTTTATGTTTTTCAAGTGAGCCATCTGATTATTATTTGTTTTTATATACCCACTTGCATCCAATCGATTTGGTTCTAATAGGAGGATCCACCAACTTCCAAGTGCCATTTTTAATGAGAGAGTCACACTCTCTTTGCATAGATTCTTTCTAATCATCGTTGGAAGCAACTTCTTCAAAAGAAGTTGGTTCATCAACAACCTAAAAGTTTAGTTAATAATAATATGACATATTCAAATTATTACCTGAATTTGAAGTGGCGTTTTCTGCATTTCCTTCATTAGTCTATCTTGCAGAACTTCCACTTCCTGTTTTTCCAATCTCATCCTCATGAACACTTTCAAGTGTTTTCTTTGCACATTTAGGAATTATGTGAGAAATAGGTTCTTCAAGAGTTGGTTCTTCATTGTCTTTGAGACTCAATCTATCCAACCCTTCAATTAATTCATCTAACCGATCCTCTTTCTCTGATGGAAAGGCATGAACTAATTCACTAGAGGAAGATGGTGCTTCTATTGCAGAAGGAAATTCCAAAGTTTGATCAAGAATATAGACCTCCCCTGCAAAGTTTGGAATTTCATTATCCATTTCAGTGTACATTTTTCTGGGATTAAATTTTTCAAGGTGGTTGAGCTGTCTATCCACTGTTTGTTCATCTTTTTTCTGATTCAATGAACACAACATCCCTATAAATAATGAACTTCTTATTTACTTCATCATACATCCTGTAAGCCTTTAAGGTACTATAGTACGCCCAGAAAATACATTTTATACTTCTTTCTCCTAACTTATCTCTATACTGTTTAGGAATTAGAGCATAACATGTGGAACCAAAGACCTTGAAATGTCTGACTGCTGGAAGGTGGCTGTACCACATCTCATAAGGAGTTTTATTATTTAAGGCACGTGAAGGACTCATGTTTCTAATATATGCAGCACACAATACTACTTCACCCCAAAACATGATTTTAACATTCTTAAAGAACATCATGGATCTAACCATATTCAACAAAGTCCCGTTCATTCTCTCCGCCACACAATTTTGTTGAGGATTATAAGGTATTCATTTCTCATGTTTAATTCCATTTTACTGTAAATAGTTTTCAAAAATATTTGAAGTGTATTTTCCACCATTTTTAGTCCTAAGTGCACCAATGTTCATTTGTGTTTCATTTTTAATCCATAAATGAAAATTCTTAAATGTCTCAAACGCATGAGATTTTATTTCAACAAGTAAACCCAACACATCCCGATGTAGTTGTCAGTAAAGGTCATCATATATTTATTTCCATTTCCCGATTGAATAGGCACAGGGCCACACAAATCTGAATGTATCATTCCTAATTTCCTACATGCTCTAGAAGTAGATTCATAAAAAGGATGTTTACAATGCTTTCCCATAATACAAGCATCACATTTTGTTGATCTTCTTGGAATTGTGAGAAATCCTTGAATTCCTTTCTGTTTTAAATGTCTGATACTGTCATAATTTATATGCCCAAATCTAGCATGCCATAATAAACTAGAAGATAAAGTAATTTCATGCTAAGCCATGTTTGCAGGATTCTTTGTGCAGGTAGATGTTCATTTCAACTTTAGAAGTTTTTCATCCTCCACTCTAGTCATCACTATCATGTTGACAGAATCTCTCCTTATTTCAACAATTCCATCAAATACATGAATGGACTGACCTTGCTGTCTAATGTGCACTAATGACATCAGATTTCTCTTTAACTATGGAAGATACAAAACATCATGCATAATATAATCAACATAACCAAGTATTTTAAGTCTAATTGAGCCAATACTCGAGTGTTTTAATTTAGACTTATCTGCAAAATAAAGAACTCCATCAACTTTGTCATTTAAATTCTAAAAAAAGTCTCTTCTAAATGTAATATTGCATGTGGCTCCAGTGTCTAACAACCAAGTATCTTTCCAACAGGAAAATGAAGTGCTGAAAACTTCATTAATTCCAAGATTACAATATGCAACAACACAATTTGCAGATTCAAGTGGCTTTCCCTTTCCCTTTTTTATGCTCTTACTTGTTAGTGATTTTCTCCCAAGGTGTCTTTCATTGTTTGGAAATATGTCCAGCTCTGCCACATCTATAACGTTCTAAATTCTGTCTATCTACTTGATTGTATCTTCCCCCCTTCCTATGGACTAACCTCTCTATCTTCTACCTCGACCTCTGCCGCTATCACCCTTAGATGGTTCTTCTTTTGACTTTTGTCCTCTCTAAGTGAGGCACAAATTTTCTTCAATGGGATTATAATCCTTCTTCCCAAATTCTTTCTCTCTCTCTGCAATTTTCTCAACAAGTTTGTAAAAGGTCATGGATTTCATCTGGCCACTAGATTGAAGGAATTCAAGATAATGTGAACAGGAGGGGTATAGAGCCTTAATAAAGGCAACAAGTTGAATGCCAACTTTCACACCAGTGGCATCAATATTATGGAAAATGGCTCTAAATTCATAAGCCAGTTTCATAGGATCATTTTGTTTCAATTCCAAGTTAAATAGTTTCATCAACAGTTATATGATTTCAAGCTCAAAATGTGAATCATACAAATCTTTTAGTTTTTTTAATGCTTCCCAAGCACTTTTGCTAAAAAATAAATGTATGCTTACGTCTTCACTTACTGAGGCAATGATAAAAGCATAAACCTTCTTATCCTTGCTATTCCATACAACAATCTATTTGGCAATAGTAGGCGATATTGGTGCATCTTTATCCTTACTTCTTCACTTACGGAGGTAATGATAAAGGCATAAACCTTCTTGTCCTTGCTATTCCATACAACAATCTATTTGGCAGTAGTAGGCGATACTGGTGCATCTTTATCCTCTTTATATTTCTTGTGTTCATTGTCTTCAGAATTCTCGCTTTCATAGATTCCATCCCACAGTTCATTAAAAATCAAAGTGTGTTTTATTTTTCTGAACCATTCCCGATAGTTCTCTTTTCCGCTAAGAACAATGCCAACTATAGAGATCAAAGATTGCATGGTGATTCACTGTAAACATATCTTTTAAGTAAGTGAGAATAGGAAGACAAGTTCGTTGCAGAGAATAATGGCGATCTAGCTGCAAATGAGGAATGCGCTCATATGAACAATGTTTTGCACTGTAAAATCTTACTGCTGCCTTTTAAAAGGCACTCATACATTGAGTTCTCAACTTCTCGAACATGCACAAATGCTCGAACCTTGCTCTGATACCAGTTTAGGACAGGCGTAGATGAGAAACGGACAGGCGTAGATGTGAAACTCCATAATGATCTCATTCTTATTGATTGAATATATACAGAGAACGAACTAACTCTTCGAATAGTCGTGAGATGATTCATATTCCTAATCCCAATGATTTAACTACCTACTTAACTTAATTGTAATTAGATTATAGTACATTAATCCCGTAGGATTATCCAACAGGTATGCACTGAGTTTTCTCGATGTAACTTCCACTTCCAGGTGAGGGATATAATCCGCTTTAGGGAAAAAAGTCAAAAGCCTTTTAAATAAGGTTTTTCTGATTGCTTCGGGAGGTCATAATGTTTAGCGACATTGTCCTTAGAAGCATCAAAGTGAGAAGAAGCAAGGGCCCAGTCAGGTGGAGCAAGATCCATAACTGGAGATTAGGATGCTGTAGGTTTGATGAAAGAAGAACAAGAGAAGATAATCTTACGATAGAAGGGGGAGCCACCCCCTCGTAGAGGCGATGCCATGGAAGAGGGACGAAGAGCAACAAAGGAGGTGATCAAAAGCAAAACCTTCGAAAAATTTATCGGCGAGATTTTACCCTTTTATACTAGTTAATGTCAATTGAATTGAAAATTTATATTAATTAAAATCCTTTAATGATAAAATTATTTACATTTAATCTTAAAATGAATTTTTTTTTCTCTGGTTTGGTTTGGAAACTTATATTAATCATAATTCATTAATGGTAAAGATGTCATTAATTTGTAAATGAACTATACATTTCTAGTTAATATTAAACTTCAATTATTACTTACTAGTTAATATTAAAATTCATTTCTTATTTATATACTTTGTTATTGTATATTTTAACATTATTTACATATTTATGCACACATAATTTGTTATGCTCATTAGATATGTATAGATCATTCAACTTTTAAAGCTAGTCAATCTACATGATTAGTATAAAATGACTATTTCCATAGCGTTAGAAATTAATATTAAATATCGACACACATATGATACACACTGACCTATATTTTTTTTATATATATATTTTTTTTCACATAGATGGCTTAGACTTTTATATAATAAAAAGGATAAGATAGAACTGGGTTACAAAGCGTAGGAGTAGGCTGATCTTCATCAGTGATGGCCATCATCTACCCTACCAATCTTCTTGTTTAGAAAATAAAAAAAATCCCTATCTAAGCATATCAACCATCCGATATACAATTGTCAAAGAAACCCGGTTCTTCATAGCTTATAGCGTTGCATACATATATCAAATAGAAAGTAATATGGCCGAGAAACAACCAACATGATACCAAATGGACCTAGAGACTCCACAGGCTCTGTTCTTGAAGGCAGTAGACAATGAAAGCTATCCCATCATGAAAAAGGAGAGAGTAATGGCCATCCTGTAGGCTCGAGCCTTTCAAAAAAAGAAAAAGGATAGAGTTCAAATCGAAATGTGCAGAGAGAATTGGCAGACAACTCTACCGATTCATAAGAAGAACTTTCAGTCCCGTGCATTCCTCACAAATTCCATGGACATTTGCTGCTACTTCGTTGGTGATGATACGTATTTCTCTGATCTGAGCTATGTCTCGTGCGTCCCCCTGCTCCATTGCCACCTCCAGGGTTTGTAACTTGTCTTTCAACCTGTGAGCTTCCAAGTTTGCTGCCATTTCCGAATTTTCCAGACGAGAGACTGTTTTCTTTAGATCCACATTATCCAAGCAAAGAACAAGTACCTGAGCCTCGAGGATGGTCACCCAGTCATCCATGACGCTGTGTGAAGCCATTAGTGTCTCCTTGTCCAAACCCCTAGATCCGTGGGGCCACTCCAAGCTCAGTCCGAGATTGGCATTAGCAAAATTACCAACTGAAGAGAGTTTGCGTTTCCTTAAAACTGTATCACCAACTGTATGTCCATCCAACGCTGAACACTGGCCAAAGTTTGCGTTTCTTGCAAAATTACCAACTGTATCACCATCCAACGCTGAACACTGGCTCCTGTGATGTAGGTCCTCCCCATACTCTGGCCATGTGGGAGCTGTTTTACGAAAATTCAAAGCATTGCTGCCTAAAACAAGGATAGTGCTCATACGAGTATGGTAACCAGAGAAATCCATATTGTTAAAGCGATTTTGGAGATTTGAATTGCTGACCCTAGATTGCTGTCGGGCTATCTCATACTGCCAAAAATAATGCACTTCCACGACCTTTCGTAGGGGCCAGGAGGGATGCCCCGTGCGAGCACCTGAGCCATTGAAGTCTACTTCCTTGCCTCGGAGATCCCAGATGGGTTTAGGACTATATATTAGGACTTGTTGCCAAGCTATTTCCACTAATGGATGAAACCAAGTCAAGTGCTTTGTGCATTTTGACATTGCAATCGAAAGTTGTAGAGTTAAGGGATCCCAATGTTATTTCTGGTTATGCCATTGCTTACAAGGACTCCTCTACCTAGGATGACTCCTTCGTTGGCCTTCTTGTCCGCAGCTTGATTATTCGATCTCAGGACATGGTAGAAGCTGATGGAGTTGAATTCGCTAACCAGATACTTGACGAGGCTATGTAATTTGGATGTTGGTCTTTTGTTATTCATACTTAGGTTCCTTGCTTCTCTGATTACAATCATAGAGTCGCCACAAATCGCAAGGTCGGTAATTCCATCTTCTCTAGCAATCTCCAGTCCTTTCGTAAGGGCAAGCCATTTTTCCCTATTATTCGTGCTCCTTCCAATGCCCCAGGCATAATCGTTTCTTCTATTTCCACCAGAGTCGTGAAGCACTCCTCCCGCACCTGCCAACCCAGGGTTTCCCTTCGAGGCTCCGTCAAAGAAGAGGGAATCGCATCCAATATTTCCCTTCCACAATTGTATTTCTTCTGTATTCATCCTAAGTTGCCAGTGCTTAGTGCTGGAGCTCCCATTCATGGCTGGGTGACAAAGATAGGAATTTGGGGAAATGAAGTCTTGAGCCCAAATTTTTTCCTCCACCGTGAGGGGTTCTTTGGAGATGTTGTGCATCCCTTGAGTTAACAGTGCTTCAATCCAGAGATATTTAGCCGAGGCAAGTACTCGCGCAGGGGAAGAGACAAGTCCATCAAACACTTTCTTTTTTATGGTTGTCCAGAGTCTCCAACAAATAAATTTGGGAAGGGCATCCCAGGTTCTTTTGAAGTCAGGTTTGTTATGAAAAGTACCTATGTAGTAGTCACTCCAGTTGGCATGAAGGTCATCCCAATTTGTAGGGAGAGTCACTTCAAAATTTAGATCGTGATAGGTCCTATGCCAAGCATCCTGGGCATATTTGCAGGTAAAGAACATGTGTTCCACCGATTCCTCCGATGCTTTCAAGAGGATGCATCTTGTCGGCCCCTCAATGCCTCTTTTTTTGAGATTCTTAGCTGTTAGAATTTTCTTATGAGCAAGAATCCAGGTGAACGCATTTATCTTAGGAAGGCTGTCCTTACCCCAGACTTTGAACCATTTTTTGTTTTTGTCCCTACTATTGTTATCCAAGTATCGATACCCAACTTTTACAGTATAGAGGCCCGAGCTGCCCCATCCTCTTTTATCCAACATTTTTTGGTGTATTGGAGCCGCAACATATAAGAGGTCTAGAAGTATATCAAAATCAGGCTGAAGATGACTTGGGATTTCGAGGGAACGCCAACCAACCCATCTGCCAGAATCCGAGCACTTCGAGAGATCGGATAGGGTGAAAATATTGCTACTGGTCATCCAATCTTTGAGTTCTCTGAGGTTGTGCTAAAAGTTGACAGGGTAGGTGGAATTCAGCCCCAGTTTGTCCCCCTCAAAGTTTGACCTTCTTGACGTTGCCAGGGATCCAAAAGGAGAGGTTTTGGAGCATTGACGCTGCCTTTTTGCACAAGTTCCAGATGGGTGAGCCAACTATTTCCTGATCAATACTCTCAAGACACCGGAGTCTGTTACCAACCATATACTTCTTACAAAGAATCTCTTTCCACCAAGCATTTTTGCCCGTGATCACTCTCCATAACAATTTGGCACCTAAGGCTATGTTCATGAGTGAAGGGTCACGTATTCCTACACCTCCAGCGTCTTTCGTTCTGCACACTGTGTCCCATCTTACCAGGTGGAATTTTTTGGTTCCATTGGTCTTCCCACTTTGCCACAGGAATTTTCGAAGCTCTTTAGTTATATTTTGATTGACTCTATTGGGAGCTAAGGAGATAGAGCTGGTGTAGATGTGGTATGCAGAGAGGACCGACTTGATCAGAACAAGTTTCCCTGCTAAATTAAGCCACCTGAATCCCCACGCGGTGACTTTGTTTTTAATCTTATCTTTCAAATCTTGCCAATCCAAAGCTTTTTTATTTCCTTTGAAGATGGGTATGCCTAAGTAGACAAAGGAATTCCAAAGAAGGCAGCCTTCGAACCCCAAGATCCTAGAGATTCCAATTAAGGTTTCATTTGGATAGTTCCAAACATATATTTTGGACTTAGTGGCATTGATTTTCCCATTTGAGGCTTTGAGAAAGCTGGATAACACACTCTTGAACCTCTCAGCTATGATAGTCGAAGCCCCGCCCAGCAAGATCGTATCGTTTGCAAATTGGGCATGGTTGGCTGGATGAACTCCTCTTTCAATCTTCAAACCTTTAAGATCGCCCGACCTTTGGAGGTGATTAAGCTTGCGGTTCAAAGAATATGCCACCAGTAGATAGAGGAAGGGGGACATAGGGTATCCTTGCCGTAGTCCTCGAGAGATTTGAAAGAAAGAAGAGGGTCTGCTGTTGACAAGAGGGGCGATCCAGGGCTTTCTTATACAAGCCTTCACCCATCTAACAAACCTGCTGGAGAAACCGAACTTCTTCATGATCTCAAATAAGAAGACATGATTCACCCTGTCAAAGGCATTTTCCATATCCAGTTTAATTTCCATTCCCTGCTGGTGTCTCTCCATGCTTGAATGGATATCCTCCTGGACTATGACAATGTTATCCAAGATCTGACGTTCAACGATGAAACCTCCTTGAGAGTCAGATATAATATTAGCCATGATGTTTTTCATGCGGGTGGCTATGATATTTGAGAGGATCTTATAAGAGGCATTACAAAGGGATATAGGCCTAAATCTGTCGATAGAGCTAGGATTGCTGTTTTTGGGAATAAGCGCGAGGAAGGATGCATTGGTTGCTCCTCCAATTTTTTCCTTCTTTCTGGTCCAGTTTAACATTCTCTTGAGATCATCTTTGATAATGTCCTAGGCTGCACGATAGAAGTTAATGGTGAAACCATCCGATCCCGGGGCTTTATCCATACTCAAAGCCCAAACAACCTCTCTGATTTCATTCTCATAAATAGGTTTATCCAACTCATTATTTTCAAAATTAGAGATAAGTGAGGGAATACTTGCCAAAAGGTCCGATTATGCTCCTGGATCGGCCTCATTATTGTTAGCGTAGAGATTCTGGAAGTGCTCAAAGGTGTGTGCTTGAATGTCAGCCTACCATTCAATCCGATTGCCAGCGCTGTCTTTTAGTTCTTTGATAGCATTATAACTTTTCCTAGCTTTGGCTTGCTTGTGGAAATTATTTATGCCACAATAATTCTAAAATTTTATATTAAGTATGCAACGATATATAAATGCCTTGAACCAAAATAAAATTATTTTTCAATCAATCCTTCCATACAATCACAAATTACTTGATAAACAAACACATTATGCATCAAATTGATTGTTAATCAACTAAAATTGTTTAAAAATTGGTTTTAATTAACTTTCCATTTCCATTGTCATAAGATGAAAAAAACAATATAATTAGAGAATTAAATATATCAATAATAAAATGATACACCAACATTGTAAATGATGAAATAAAACATGTACATATCACTTTCCGTTGTCATCACCTTGATTATCTTCCTCGCTTGGAATGATAGCACTGTTGTTATCAAAATATGTTTTGATATAGGGTCGTGTATTAATATGAACCACCAATCCTTATCCAACACATCCAGGTAAAAAAACACTTGGTTGCAGTGCTTTGAGAAAACATAATGCTCCTTAGTTTCATCCCACATATATTTAGAGTTGATACATATCATCCCACTATCACGATCTTCCTTTACATTACTCCAGTCGAAGGTGCCCCACCACTTGCACCTAAAAATAACACATTGGAAAGATGAGAAGTCCACTTGAATGATATCTTGTATCTTTTTGACGTAACCTAGCTCCCCCCTATAAGGTTTTGATCGCAGTGACTAGCATGACTAGATTGGTCAAACTTGACTTCAACTCCATAGTCTTGTGTGGCACACCCATCATCGACATCCTTAGTGAGAAAATGATGCCCATATGCTCACATAGATGGGAGCAAATGCACCTATAAAAATGTGAACAAATGATGGTGTCATATGTCTAATAAACCAACCATATATATATATATATATATGTTATAATTCAAAGGTGCATTATCAAGTTAAAAATGTACACAAAGAGATTATTACCGAGTTCAGCAGATGGGTAACAACCAAATGCATCATGTTTTGTATTTGACTTGGTCAACAACCCAACTGTTGGGACATATCATTGGCATATTTTGTTTTAAATGATCAGGATAAAAGCATTCTTCTACCGTTCAACCATCTCAATTCTTTCCTGTCAATGTCCCATTTCCTCCTTTTCTCTTCATACAATGCGACCCATGGTTGTGTTTCCTCCATGTTGTAAAGAATGAATTTATTGATGGCATCAATTTCTGAATACATTGTTGTCTTCATGAAATCCAATCGACATATAGTATGTATGAGATCAAATATAGATAATGAAGTTCAATTGAATAGTTAATCTATATAAATGTGACAAAATACAAGTGACTTACTCTTTATCATGTGCCTTTTTCCATTCATTTGGAGTAGCTCCCATTCCCTTTTTCCCTCATCCCTTTGGTCATCCCAAATCACTACACTTGGTGTTTGGTCGATTTGCTTGATGTACTCATTAATATAATAGAATGAATAATATACTGTGTACCCCTCTACCATAGAATCCTTAGGTTTTTCCCTTTGTTGAACAAATCCATCCAATTTTTTCATGTATCTCTCTTAGAAGAACATCCAATGACATCAGAACACCTCGACTAATTCAATATAATAAACTAGGTGAATCAGAATATGAACTTGCAAGCCCACGAAACTTGTCGGCATTTCCTTCTCAAACATACAAACAATCTCAACAATTTCTTGACACCACCATGGAATGCTAGCCATATGAATCTCCTTTGATGTGATCCAATGTACAAATGCAAATAATTTAGATATGGCATGCTGCAAGTCCTTGGGAGAGTCATGGTTCACACACCCACTCACAAAGTATAGTGAAAAAAATTAATTGTGTTTTAAAAATTTAGTTGCATTTTAAATTGTGGCGTAGAAAATAAAAACATGTTTTTGACACGCATACCCTTAGAAGCTCTAGATAATCATGTGATTTCAACCCCAAAAAATGTTCTTCTACAATGAAGCAACGCCATAGATTAGACCGATATACATAAGGCACCTTCACACCCAATATAGCTTCCTTTGCCAAATAAAAATCATCTTTCTTCAAAACCCATGGGAGATCACCTCCTTTAAAAGAGCAAGATGGGCTAGTCTCTCCTCTATTTTCTTGTCTTGGCCAATGCTTCTTTTTAGTTTTTGAAGAAATAAGATCTCTTCTAACAACCAATGTGTCACTTTTTTTTGATAATATGTGCCTCCACAAAGAAGATGAGACATTTTTAAATATATGCATGGGATCTAGTAATGGACAATCTTAAGATGATCCCAATATGGGAGCTCATAAAATACCAATTTCCTTTTCATCCCAATGGACATTTTCTCAACATAGGTGCGAAGAATTCAGAATCATCTAACATAGGTTCCCCACTTGAATCGAACATTTATGCAATTTTCTTCTCCTTCTCTCTGTCATATGCCCTAAATTAGTGAATCTATTTCATTATTTCAAGCCTTTGGGTTCTCTCTGGTTTACCATTGAAAGCAAATGTTTTTCTTCTATAAGGTTGGAATTTTGGGAGGAATACCCTAGAGTAATCGTACATTGACTTTCATAGGTGGTTGGACTAACAAGCCTTCATAGAAGGTCCACAACATTTACATCCGTGATACCCTTTTGTTACAAGACCTACCATGTTATTATATATAGACCATGTTAGTGTTGTTGATCAACACAGTTGCATTGAATTAACTATGCTAAAAAATATTGTTATGAATATAAACAAATCAATCAACACGTTTACCAGAGCAAAATTCTAATTGAAAATAATCATGTGTGGTGTATGCGCATATGCCACACAATGTAAAACTCCTCTTTGTTGGATGGGCCTTCATACATCGTATACTTGTATCCATTCCCATAATTCCTTCAATTCATCAATCAATGGTTGTATATAAACATTCATATTCTTCACTTGTCTTGTATCGCAGACTATAAGAGCCAGAATAAGATGTTCATTCTTCACGGACAACCATGGGGGGATATTGTTATTGATCACTACTACAGGACAAACAAAATAGTTGGTATTTTGGAGGGAATATGGGTTGACGCTATCCACGGCTATGGTCAATCAAAGTCTCTATACTTCATCCTTGAATTTATCAGGTCATGTATCCTCTATGTGCTTCATGTCTATTGAATTTGTTGGGATTCGCGTAACTCCTAACTTACTTCAGTGTGAAGCATGCCATCCCCGCAACATAGTTAATTATTTCCAACAAAAGAGCCTTTGAATACTTGGCATTATAGGCATGTGCCTCAATATATTATGAGGAGGACCATGTGCTTTACCTTTGTTTCTTGATTTATGGTACCTACCATGCCCACATTTTGGATATGTCTCTTGGTTTGCATATTTGGATATGTCTCTTGGTTTGCATATTCGCCTCTATATAGAATACAATGATCCAAACACACATGCTATGATATGTACTCAACCCTCAATATTTTCAACAATTCCTTTGCCTCTTCACAACTATCGAGTAAGACATTATCACTCGGAAGTACCGTGTATTTGAATAACCTACAGTTAGTGGGAAATAGAAATGTACAATTCCATTTAACATTCATAAAATTGACTATTTTCAATGTTGATTGTGTGACAAGATTCCTCAAAATATAACAGACTTGATGGCCAATTACCTCAAAAGTGTCGAGAAAAATGCGTTTGACATGCCATACATTGCTTTCAAGTTATATAGTAACATTGTTGTCCCTAAATGGGTAGAATCTGACCACCCAGGTCCAAAGAGAGGGGTGGTGGAAGTCGATTTAAGGCTTTTCAAGAAGGTAAAAGTCATATGAGCGTCATCCCCTTGGTCGTTGTCCTGTAATGTATGTAACAACATGTTGGGCTCCAGAATTGTCCTTTATAATGATTTTATTTTACATTAATTTCCCGGGCAATTACCGTAATTTAATACATCTATCTTTAAAAGGGGATATCTTTTATTGTGTTTCATTAATTAAAACTCGTAAACGTAAAAGAAGCTTAATCCATCATTTTTGATGTATTATTGCATTTAGTAAGCATTTCAGTACTCCATCCGACCCTTTTTCCTTTACTAAGTTATGCACTGGGATTTATGAAATGATTCACCAGCTTGACTACCTTTATCTTTTGGTTTTTGATAATCATGCCATACCTGCACATGCAAACCAATATTGTGATTTGATGATAGACTTTAATATTGTTTTAAAATTTAAACAAATAACAAATAAACGAATCCTAAAAAATTATTAAAGAATTTGTTTACATTATAAAAACAAAACATTAAATAAATCCATTTAAATAAGTATTAAAATATTTAATAAATCCATTTAAATAAGTATTTAGATATTTAAAAATCCTTTGAATTAAATATTAGAAAAAAACCTTTTTGAATAGAGTTACGTTGGGTATTGTTTCATATAGTTAAAAGCCACATATATGTTAAAGCCACCTCATATTACTCCACTATGATTTAATTACTTTAAATTTAAGCCACTTCATTTCCAAGGAAAAGCTAAAAGTGAATTCATATTTGATATACGTTTCCTTTTTAATTGCTGTAGGTTAATACAATGTAAACGTTTTGTGCAGGATGTAAAAGATGAATTCGCCCAGATTCAGGTGATGGAGGAATGGAGCGCACAAAGGGGATTGAGATACTTCCGATTCAAGAACCCAACCCATAATTAGATTACCAATCAGCAACCTAGCACCCATCAACTAATTTGGGCAACAACCTAGCAGAAATTCAGCCCAAAAATTGGATTTGTGAATTAAATTTCAGTTACAGGTCATTCATACCTACATTCTCATTCGGACGGTCATTCGGATTGCCAAACGCACCATGAAAATCATTTGTTTGCCTACTTGGGAGCAATTATGGCAAAAACAGAAACGTGGGTTTTGTTGCCCACCTGACACACATGGTTCACAAACTTCTGCTGCAAATATTCGCTCCATAACTCGTCCAAGCATCCAACGGTTCTGTTGCCCAAACCTAGGAAGCCAATATTCATGATTTGGGGAAAAATGACCTGTTCATCAATGGAGTTGTTTTTCTAGCTTTTAAGACACTCTATTATTAGAGAGGTCGACCACTGAAAGGGTCGACCATCTCTCTATTGTAAAACACTATAAAAAGACGTCTTGGGTTGTGTAGAAAGTAATGAAAAACACTTTGTAACTTTTGCGTCCGATTTTAATAGCAAAACTCCGTTCAAGCTGTAGATTTCGTTTTTATTTCATGGTTGGTGACTGAGCAGCGTAGAACATCCACCGTTTCTTGAGAAGGGCCCCTCAACAACAACGGATTCAATTGTGCATACATTTTTGTTTCCCTCTTTGTTGTACAACTAAGTAGTTTGATCTTCAGTGTTGTGGAATGTTCATAGCTTCAAATCGTTTTTCTTGTGTTCATGAGTTCAGTATGTATAAAAGCAATTTAACTTTCCTCTGTTTATAATTTGTGTGTTTTTATCATTCGGCCTGTCATATGCACCATGCTTTCGAACTGTCATTCCACCTTTACTATTTTCAGTTGTATTTCATAATTAGCTAGGGTTTGAATTCTTGGATTTAGTGTTTCATTTACATCGTGTAGCTGGATAGCATTTGAATTTACAGTCAAAATTTCCTTTTTATTTAAATAGCACAATGTTATTGTAGATATTATTAATTCCATTTAGATTTCAGTTCATTTCACTTCTGTAGCTACAAGAAGATTCAACATTTCACTTCCATCTTGCATTTGAACTTACAATTAGTATTTCATCTCTAATTACATAGCACGTTATTGCTCTAGATCTTGCTAGTTCCATTTGTAGTTTGGTTTATTTCATTTCTGTAGGTGTAAGAAACTAGAAATAGATTTGTAATTAAATCTCAAGCTAGAATAATCTCATTTAGATGCAGTAGTTCAAAGTTAATTGTTATGCTTTTCAACTAAAGATCAATTTTAACTAGTTTAGTGTAGATTTGCTTCTCAGTTGCATCATCTTTTTATAATTGATCAAAATGCCTTAGCTTATGGTTTGATTTACTGTAGAAGTAGAATAACAGTACCTTGTTTTATGTTTTGCTTGCAAATTGAATTTATTTCTAGCCATTCGAATCATTGTTTTATACATAGGTCTGCTTACAAACACTGAGTTCAGATTGTTTTTGTATTTGATGATTTATATAGCTTGAAGTCTTGATAGGGTAGAAATTAGATAGGTATTGCATATTTCAATTACGAAATAGTCATTAGAGATAAAATAACTCAGAGTGCATGCTTTTGATTTCCTGTTAGTAGAGTTAGATTGTTAAGTAGCATTTAATTTGAATTGATAGTATAACTAGGTTTTCAGCTGTCATTTGCTTAATGGATAAGTGATAATTTACAATGTTTAAATTTTCTTGTAATTGGTCCATTTTCAGCTTTCATATCTTTATAGAAGTTAAGCTAGATTTACTTCCGTTCTGTATTTTTGTAGCATTTGTAAGTCACCTTGACACAATCTCTGAAGAAGAGTGTAGTTAGATAGTTTAGGTAGGTTTGTTTCTGAATCATTTACTGTCGAAATATTAGTTGTCAATGCATGCTTAAATTCTAGAATAGTATTTTCTTTTCCTGAATTTGTAGTTAACTGTTGATTGGATTTCTTAGGTTAATCAATTGTCTTTCTCAAAGTCGTATAGTTTTCCTATCTTTTGAATAATAGATCACAATTTCATTTTGTTTCATTGTTAGAATTTTGATTTCGCATAATAGCTTTTCAATTCCTAGAATAGGCTAGAAATTATTTAGGGTTTGAATGATCAATTATAATTCTACTTCCATAGTATAAATTGTTTTCAATCAAGCATTGTTTCCTAGAATAGTGATCTCCTTTCACTTTTGCAATCTCAATTTTTGTTCTTAGATTAGTACAAAGTAAGTCTTGAATTGATAGTTAGTTTGGATTTATATTTGAAGTTCCATTATAACCTTTTTACTAGGTTAAGTTTGAATCCATTTAATAGATCATAGTTTAATACTTTTAAGTGACTCGATTTTTCATTTTAAAAGAAAACATCTCTAAGAACTGCATAACAAACATCCTAGGTTTCTTTCTACCTCAGCACATACTGTGTCACAACTCTAAGTGTACAAACCCCGGTCGATAATTAAATATTGGAAATTTAGTAGACATGAATTATACCAACATTTTGGTGCCACTGATGGGAAGTTGTAGTTAGGTAGAAAGCTTAAGTAGGTTGAGTAAATGCATGTTAGTATTAGACTGGTGGCGGGGGAGCGGTAAGACAAGAGCTAAGAACCTGCGCATCTGTTGTAACAGGTTCCCCCAAACCCATTGCTTCTCAATATTTTGTTTCTTCCTTTTATGCAGAGAGTGAGTGTGAGTTTATTTATTTCATGCAAGTGTGGGACTTATTTTACAATTAAATCACTTAGTGGTGTTGTAAGTGCCACCCATCCTACTAACAAACTGACAGGAACATTTGAAAGAGGAGCCTCAAGATAACACATGAAGAACTACTTATATTGTGGGAAGATATGGCAAGAGAGAAGGATGAAGAAATTGTTACCTTTGAATTCCCTATTAGAGATCCGGGAGGAGTGGCACAAATGCAAAGCATTCCTCCATCCATTCTACCAAATTTTCACGGACTGGAGAACGAAGACCCTGATGAATTCTTATTTCAATTTGAAGTACTTTGTAGAGGATATGATGTTCAAAAGTTGAAAATTTTTCCTCTTTATTTGAAAGGAGCAGCCTTCTGATGGTTCATGAGCCTAGGTGGGAACTACATTCAAACTTGGAAAGACATGAAACATGTATTCTTGAAAAGATACCAAGATTATTGCAGGGTCAATGAGGATATCTTCGAAATAACACAGGGAGAAGAAGAAAATTTGGAAAATTACGTCGAACGCTTTCAATACAACCTTCAAATATCAAAACTAAGACAATTGGGGAAAGACACCTTGTAAAGACTTTTACTCAAAGGAATAAAAAATGAATATTTAGAAATCTTAAGTCTGATGGGAACATGTGATGTATTTCAGTTACCATATGATGATGTTTGCGAGTTATGTAGAAGGTATTCAAGAGGAAAATTCAAGACTGGTAAGAATATACCCTCTTCTCAGTTTTTGAAGTCTGCTGCAGGAATTGGAGTTACAAGAGCTGAAATTGGTAATTTATTTGAAATATTTAAATCTGATATTATCAGCTCTCTAAATTCACAAATGGATATTTTGCAGGTTGGGAAAAATGAGGAATTTGAAGGAGCATTTTTCCATCAGTGCCAAAAGAAACATCTCACAAAGGATTGTCCTTTGGATAGTCTCAGAATTTGTGGCATATCTAGCTTGAATCATTCCATGGGTAGTTTCTCTTCCTTACCCAGGATGGAAACAACATGCCAAGGAGATATGGAAGTTGCAACGAGTTCACTTTATGCAATGGTACCACAACTGTCATGGAAACCGTGGCCTACATGTATGGTTTAGAGCTCCATCCCTCCATTGCCCTACTCTCATGATCAATCAGTGAATACTCCGACACCATGGTAGCTGTTGCAGCCTCAGCTTAACCCCTACCAACCTTGTCCACAAAGCCTTCATGGCCCATCTTATGATCATATGGATACTCTCTCTTACGTTGCGACACTACCTAGTCCTCTATACCCTCCACAAGATTTTCAACAATATCCTATTTATCCGGCAGGATCAACCACACAAGCCAATCAACTACACCTCCCACAATCACATTCTCATAAAAATCCTCTATGCCATACGCACTTTCCTGTTCAATCCATTTCACATTCTAACAACAATAAAGCAATACAATATGCTTACAATGTTGAACTGCAACATTTACCCACCTTTCCTACCTCACCGACATTACTGCAGAAAATTCATACGAGGTCTGGAGAGGTTATAGATCTAGGAGTTGTAGAAACTATGGAAGAAAATGAAGTTTCTACTTGGCCTTATCCACAAGAAGACAAGATCAACATGGCATGCATCACATTTGATGAGGGACAAACATTAGAACCTGAATATTCCCCATCACCAAACTCAAATTATTTATGCATTCTAGAGTTTGATGAAAGATATCGTGACATGACAAATGAAGAAGAGAACCTAGAATACAAGGATTACATCGAAAGGTGGTTCCAAGAGGTAACGAGGCCACAATACCATTCTTTCCTTCGACACCTTCTGATGAAGAAACAAGTAAGTTGGTTGATTTTCCACATTCAGGTAATCATTGCTATAACTTTTTCATATGTGGATAAAGGTATCCTTTTCATTTTGCTTCGCTCTTGGTTACATTGGAAGAGATCATATACTTGAATAAAAATATTTTCTTTGTTCTTAGGTAGAATAGGAAAATATATAAATAAAGAGTTGCATGTTTAGTCCAGAAATTAATGCAACTCAGTTTTCTTTTTCAAATAAAAGAACTAAGAAGAAGATAATGTCAATAACAAAATCGAAACAATTTTCCATCATTATTTATTTTCATACATGCATATTTCTGACTATAACAATCACTCAAGACCAATTTTAAATACCATGGGAATTTACCATAAGTTTAAGGTCTATCTAAAACCTAGAGGTCACTCGTACATCCTAGCTTCATTATCAGAGTCTGTTATTTAAGCATCTTTATTACACAGTAGCATAAGGGTGAATGAAATTCCTAGTTTGTGAGGGAACACTACCATAACTCTATATGGAAGGGCGAGTTTTGGGACTAGAGACAACTTTCAATCATTCTCTTATGGATTCATCCACTATACATTAATTAAGTTTGGCCATGTCATGTCTTTGGAATAAACTAAACGCGTAGTCTATTTTTCATGCACACAACCTTTAAAGGGCAATTTATAGAATGTCCTCCAACCCATATGCCATCCCAATCCGTAAAAGGTTTTTAGAGCTACCTCCCCATCTTGTTGCAAAAAGAAATACATGTATAAATCTCTTAAGGGTGGTGGTAAAGGCTAGTTTATGCTATAAAAAGGGTGTAAGAGGCTAACCCGCTGGGATACTGAATAGGTCTACTGGTAGTGGGTATTGGCCTGTGGTATGACTAGGAAAACCCATCGGGGTACTGAATAGGCTCGCTGGAAATGGGGCATTCTATCTGGGGAGGATATTTCTTAGATATCAAAGTTACCCCATCGAGGTATTGAACAGGCTTGTTGGCAATGGGTTCTGACTTTGATGTCTTTCACTATGCCTAATCTATATTTGTGTGTATGAACGATATACTTGTGTAAACTCTTAAGAAGAAGCATGCATGGTTGAACAACCGATTAAATGAGCCTCATATATATGCCATTTGAGAATGTTTGTAAGTTGCACTTAAGACCCTGTCGTCTAATTCATACTATACCTAGGATGTCACTATCCTAGAAGTGGGACCCATAAACTAGAGAGCCTAATGAACTCAAATGTAAACTTTGTCCATAATTACTTGAATAACAATAAACCTTTGAGAAGTAGCAGGGATAGATAGTTTCCTATAGGCTTTACAGACTATCTATACCCTCATGTTTTTCTATTTTCGGAGACATGAGGAAAATTCCCTATCGTAGGCTATATGTGGTCTTCGTGAGCATACACTAATGAATTTGCATGTATTGAAGAATCTAATTTAGTATGATATTGTTTTGGTCATATCATGAATATTTCTTTTCTCGAAAAGTTCTAAGTTTTCTTTAGAATAATGATGGCTTCCTTGAATTGTTTGTTGATTGTTATTTATCCCGAATACAGATACCAGAGAATACAACCCAGTTTTAATTTATTGATGGCCTGAGGATGTGCCATATCTTCGGTCTGGGGAAGATTCCGACGGGTTTACCTTGGTACTGTAGAAGTTTAATGAACTCCAATGTGAACTTTACCCATATAACTTGGATGACAGTTAGCCTTTGAAAATAAAACAAGGATGGCTAGTTTCCTATAGGATTTACATAAATTACAAGCCATCTATACACTCGTGTTTCTAGTTTCAGGACACGAGGAAAATCCCCCATCACAAATTATATGGTCTTCATAAGCATGAATTGTTACTACTTGATGGAATTGTATGTATTAAAAAATATTAATTAATATGAAGTTGTTTTGGTCATCTCATAACATAACATTAATAATTCTTTTTCTAAGTTCTAGTTTTTTTATGCAGTAATAAAGTTGGCTTAGTTTTGCTGAAGATTGCCTATAAACTATTGATGATCAAACATAGTTTTTTTGAAAGAACACTTCCAATTCAATTGATGGCACGAGGACGTGCCATATCTTCGGTCTGGGGGAGCGTTGGGCTCCAAAATTGTCCTTTATAATGATTTTATTTTACATTAATTTCCTGGCCAATTACCGTAATTTAATACATCTATCTTTAAAAAGGGATATCTTTTACTGTGTTTCATTAATTAAAACTCGTAAACGTAAAATAAGCTTAATCCATCATTTTTGATGTATTATTGCATTTAGTGAGCATTCCGATACTCCATCCGACCCTTCTTCCAGTACTAAGTTATGTATTGGGATTTATGAAATGATTCACCAGCTTGACTACCTTTGTATTCTGGTTTTTGATAATCATGTCATACCTACACATGCAAATCAAAAGTGTGATTTGATGATAAAATTTAATATTGTTTTAAAATTTAAACAAATAACAAATAAACTAATCCTAAAAAATTATTAAAGAATTTGTTTAAATTATAAAAACAAAACATTAAATAAATCCATTTAAATAAGTATTAATATATTTAATCAATCCATTTAAATAAGTATTAAGATATTTAAAAATCCTTTGAATTAAATATTAGATAAAAAAACCTTTTTGAATAGAGTTATGTTGGGTATTGTTTCATATAGTTAAAAGCCACATATATATTAAAGCCCCCTCATATTACTCCACTATGATTTAATTCCTTTAAATTTAAGCCACTTCATTTCCAAGGAAAAGCTTAAAGTGACTTCATATTTGATATATGTTTCCTTTTTAATGCTGTAGGTTAATACAACGTAAACGTTTTATGCAGGATGTAAAAGATGAATTTGCCCAGATTCACGTGATGGAAGAATGGAGCGCACAAAGGGGATTGAGATACTTCTAATTCAAGAACCCAACCCATAATTAGATTACCAATCAGCAACCTAGCACCCGACAACGTATTTGGGCAACAACCCAGCATAAATTCAGCCTAGAAATTGGATTTGTGAATTAAATTTCAGTTACAGGTCATTCAGACCTTCATCCGCATTCAGATGGTCATTCGGACTGCCAAATGCACCATGAAAATCATTTGTTTGCCTACTTGGGAGCAATTATGGCAAAAACAGAAATGTGGGTTTTGTTGCCCTCCAGGCACACATGGTTCACAAACTTCCGCCTGCAAAGATTCGCTCCATAACTCGTCCAAGCATCCAATGGTTTTGTTTCCCAAACCTAAGAAACCAATATTCATGATTTGGGGAAAAATGACATGTTCATCAATGGAGTCGTTTTTCCAGCGTTTAAGACACCATATTATTAGAGGGGTCGACCACTGAAAGGGTCGACCCTCTCTCTATTGTAAAACACTATAAAAAGACGTCTTGGGTTGTGTAGAAAGTAATGAAAAACACTTTGTAACTTTTGCTTCCGATTTTAATAGCAAAACTCTGTTCAACCTGTAGATTTCATTTTTATTTCATGGTTGGTGACCGAGTAGCGCAGAACATCCACTGTTTCTTGAGAAGGGCCCCTCAACAACAACGGATTCAACTGTGCATATGTTTTTGTTTCCCTCTTCATTGTACAACTAAGTAGTTTGATCTTCAGTGTTGTGGGATGTTCATAGCTTCAAATCGTTTTTCTTGTGTTCATGAATTCAATATGTATAAAAGCAATTTAACTTTCCTCTGCTTATAATTTGTGTATTTTTATTATTCGGCCTGTCGTATGCACCACGATTTCGGCTTGTCATTCCACTTTTAATATTTACAGTTGCATTTTGTAATTAACTAGGGTTTGAATTCTTGGATTTAGTGTTTCATTTACATCCAGTAGCTGGCCAGCATTTGAATTTACAGTTAGAATTTTTTATTTATTTAAATAGCACAATGTTATTGTAGATCTTATTAATTCCATTTAGATTTCAGTTCATTTCACTTCTGTAGCTACAAGAAGATTCAACATTTCATTTCCATCTTGCATTTGAACTTACAGTCAGTATTTCATCTCTGATTACATAACATGTTATTGCTCTAGATCTTGCTGGTTCCATCTGTAGTTTGGTTTATTTCATTTATGTAGGTGTAAGAAACTAGAAATAGATTTGTAATTAAATCTCAAGCTAGAATAATCTCATTTAGATGTAGTAGTTCCAAGTTAATTGTTATGCTTTTCAACTAAAGATCAATTTTAACTAGTTTAGTGTAGATTTTCTTTGTTGATGTATATGTAACTTCGGAATGTATTTCATCTATGTATTTCATATATATTTATTGTACCCTTATTAGAGATGTGTTATTCCTCTATAAGGAAGTGTCGTCATGTGGATTGACAGGTGTCGCAAGTGTGTGTACTTGCCGAGGGGTTATTAGACCACCATTTGTGGGGTCGGCCCTGAAATATATATTATATTGTGGATGTATCTAGATAGACAAGTCGGCCCCATAGTGTAACTGGGCAAACAGGTTAGTATAAATAGAGATCGGGAGATCTCTATTTTGATCATTCGAAAAGTCACACTTCTCTCCCTCATAAAGTAGCGCACTAGTGAGGAGGAGGATCATCTGCTTCTAGGAGACTATCTCAGTGTATTTTGGTTGTACTTTGGTTGAGCCATTGCTCTCTCTATCTCTGAGGAAGTTGTGGGGTTTTTCACCTTAGGGTTTTCCCCACGGAAACTCTGTGTCTCTTGTCTCTCATGCTTTTGATTCTTGTGATGCTTGTGATGCTTATTGTGATTGTTATGCATTGATATACTGTATTTGTTATTCTCTCAGTGAAGATCCTAGAGTATTGTGAATTAATGCTCAAAATTTAACATGGTATCAGAGCTACCCTGAGAAGAAGACATTTTGCAGTGATGGAAACTTGAGTTTCTTGTTTATTGGGTTTCTCTCCACAGTTTTTGGAAAAGCAGTATAGTAGATTGACTCTACTCATCAAGGCGAATCTATCTGTCCAATCAGAATTCAATTCTGAGCATTTTCAGATTTGGCCCTAAAAATTAGGGTTTTCACAAAAATAGGAATTTATGGAATCTGAAGACACAGCTGGAATCTCCTTGCAAAAATCAAAGTTTAGAGCTTTGGATCGAGATTTTTGGCTGGGTAGATCTCCGGGAAACTCAAGCCCTAATTCAGGGCTCTCCCTAGTGAACCCAGGAGGACAAAAAGACAAATCTGAAGGGTAAAAATTTGCTGATCTCAAATTCTGAATGCACCAGGCTGATAAGCTCATCAAGACGCATCTTTCTATCCTTTTAGAAATTTGAAATTCACATTTTGAATTTTTAGGGTTTTTTCGACAAACCCTAATCTGGGACCAGATCCAGTTTTCAGCATTTCAAGTGGTAAGACCTAAATATTTTCTATTTCCATTTGAAGTACTCTTTAAGATGTCTCACCACACCAAGCTTGAGGATAATCTTGAAGGGGCTGATAACTTCCGAGCCTGGAAGTATAGGCTTGGGTTAATCTTGGAAGAGAATGAGTTGGACTCATATATAAAAGAAGACATCCCTATCCCAGAGGATGAAGAGGCCAAGGTATTGCATAAGAAGAACTTGGTCAAGGCAAAGAGAATCATTGCTGATTCTATCAAAGACCATCTCATACCCCATGTGTCTTCTCTAAAGACACCCAAGGAGATGTTTGACTCTTTGACCATGCTATTTGAATGGAAGAACATAAATCGGAAGATGACTCTGCAGAATCAGTTGAAAGGGGTCAAGATGTTGAATGGAGAAACCATTCAATCTTACTTCTCCAAGGTCTCTCAGATCAAGGAGCAACTTGAAGTTGTGGATGAAGTAGTGGAAAATGGTGAAGTTGTTATGACCACTCTGAATGGCCTACCTAGGTCACGGGACTCCTTTATTCAAGGAATCTGTGCAAGAAAGAAATTGATCTCTTTCAGTAAACTATGGGATGAATGTTCTCAAGAAGAAGCTAGACTTGTAGCTCATGAGGAAAAGATCGGAGGTGAAGATCAAGCTCTCGCAACTCACACCAAAAGAAGCAAGCCCAAGAAGGAGCACTCTCGCTACAAAAGATCCTATCAAAAGAATAAGAAGGATCTAAGATGCTTCACATGCAATGAGAAGGGTCACTTTGCTTCAGATTGTCCCAAGAACAAAAGGGATAATGACAACAAATTCAGCAAGAAGAAGAAGGGCAGCAAAAGAAAGTTCCATGCTCATGCTGTCAAAGATGATGAACCTCCAAAGAAGAAGGCTAGGGCAGAAAGTGATGATGACTCATTAAGTGAAGAAGAGTATGTTCTAATATCTGCTCTCACAGGTACTATCTCCCATGGTTGTAATGATTGGTTGATTGATAGTGGGGCTTCCAAACACATGACTGGGTTTAAGGAATCTTTTGTGAATCTATCTGAACATGAATCACCCCATAAGGTGAAACTTGGGGATGATTATCAATACCCAATCAAAGGAAGTGGTGAAGCCTCCTACAACCTAGATTTTGGAAAATCTTTGAAGATGAAAGAAGTCCTTTATGTACCTGGGCTGAAGAACAACTTACTCTCCATCTCTGCATTGGATGCAAAAGGTATGAGGGTTGCATTTGTGGATGGCCAAGTCCTAATGTGGCCAAAGAGAAAGACCATAGATGATGCAATAGTGATTGGAGAGCAAGAGGGATGATTGTATAAATTGAAGGGACAAATTGAACATGCCATGGTGCATGAATCCATGGAGCCAAGTGAACTTTGGCATAGAAGACTTGCTCATATGCACTATAGGGCACTTCCAATTGCAAGCAAGGCTGTAGAAGGTCTTCCTGAAATCAAGACCAAACATGAAGGTGTTTGCAAAGGATGTGCAAAAGGTAAGAACATTAAGAAGGCTTTCCCAAGCAGTGAAAGCAAGGCCAAAGATATCCTGGAAATCATCCACTCAGATGTATGTGGTCCTATGTCATCCAGTTCTCTTAGTGGGTATGTTTACTATGTCTCATTTATTGATGACTTCTCCAGGAAGACTTGGGTATACTTCTTGAAGAACAAAGATGAGGTGTTTGATAAGTTCAAGGAATTCAAAACCTTGATGGAGAATCAAACTGACAAGAAGATCAAAACATTTAGATCCGACAATGGTGGAGAATTCACCTCAGGTGACTTCAAGAAGCTTTGTAGTGATTCAGGGATTAAGAGGGAGTTGACTACTCCTTATAATCCTCAAAAAAATGGAGTTGCATAAAGGAAGAACAGAACTATCATGGAAGCAGCAAGGGCAATGCTGCATGACCAGGATCTACCTATGCATCTATGGGAAGAAGCAGCTAGAACAACTGTATATGTGCAGAACAGAACACCCCACAAGATATTGGACAACAAGACACCAGAAGAGGTATTTTCTGGTAAGAAACCTGAAGTCAGCCATCTCAGAATATTTGGTTGTTCAGTATACACTCATGTCCCAAAGGAAAAGAGGACTAAACTAGATCCTTTAGGAAAGAAGGGTATCTTTGTGGGTTACAGTGAAAGCTCGAAGGCTTACAGAATATACTTTCCAGGGTTCAAGAAGATTGATGTCAGCAGGAATGTAACATTTGATGAAAACTCAATATTCATCAAATCAAGGAAGGCACCTATCGAAGTTTATGAAGAACCTAAGGAAACTAGATTTCAAGACACTACCATGACTGAAGCAGTTCCAGAAGTTGTTCGTGAGTTTGAAGATCCACAAGAACCTATAGATCCACCCCGTGAGGATAACTCTCACAAGAGGAAACCTGCATGGGATAGAGAGCTCATTCAAGATGAAAAAAGATTTGGCATTCCAGAAGAAGAACACAGAGCAAAGAAGAGAACCAGATCACATACCAGCTATGTTGCTTTACTCTGTGACATTATGAACAAAGAGCCTTCCAGTTATGAAGTAGCAGCGGAAAAGAAAGAATGGAAGGATGCCATGGTTGAGGAATACCAATCAATAATGAAGAATGATGTTTGGGATGTTGTCCCAAGACCTAAAGAGAAGTCTGTTGTGACTTCCAAATGGATCTACAAAATCAAGCATGCTGCAGATGGCAGTGTAGAGAAATACAGGGCAAGATTCGTAGCTTGTGGCTTCTCTCAGAAAGAGGGAATAGATTATGAAGAAACCTTTGCACCTGTAGCCAGGTATACTTCCATCAGAACAGTACTTGCCCTGGCTGCAGCAATGAAATGGAAAATACACCAGATGGATGTCAAGACTGTTTTCTTGAATGGTGTAGTTGAAGAGGAAGTATATGTGGAGCAGCCACTCGGTTTTGAAATACATGACAGGGAGTCATATGTGTGCAGATTGAAGAAAGCCTTGTATGGCTTGAAACAAGCTCCCATAACTTCCTATGGTAGGATGGACAGTTTCCTACCTAGTTTGGGCTTTACCAAGAGTAAAGCGGATTCCAACCTTTATTACAAGGTTGAGGAAGGGAATCCTGTGATTCTACTCCTGTATGTGGATGAATTATTTGTAACAGAAGATGACAGATTGATTGCAGATACGAAGAGGAAGCTTGCTGCCGAGTTCGATATAAAAGATTTGGGAATGATGCATTATTTCCTAGGTATGGAGGTGTGGCAGAGTGCAGGTGGGATCTTCCTTGGTCAAGGGAAGTACACAGTAGATATCCTGTAGAGATTCGGGATGATGGATTGCAAGGCCATGGCCACACCTATGGCATCGAATTTGAAGCTTCTATGTGATGATTCATCTGAGCCGATTGATGTCTCTATGTATCGTCAGATGATTGGGTCCTGATGTACCTGACTAACATGAGACTAGATATTTGCTTTGTAGTGAACACATTGAGTCAGTTCCTGACAGATCCAAGGAGTGTTCATCTGGTTGCTGTAAAGCATGTTCTGAGGTACCTGGAGGGTACAATGGATTATGGGCTCAAGTATGAGGTGAATCAAAAGTTTAACCTGCAGGGTTATGTTGATTCAGATTGGGCTGGCAATGCTGCAGATAGGAAGAGCACATCTGGGTGCTGCTTCAGTATGGGATCAGGTGTGATCTCTTGGTTTAGCAGGAAGCTGTCCTTCTTAGCACTGAGTACAGCTGAGGCAGAGTATGTTGCAGCCTGTTCAGCTAATTGTGAGGCAGTATGGATACGGAAGCTACTGTCTGAGTTATTTGATCTCCTATTGGATGCTATTGGTATCTTCTGTGATAACCAGAGTTGTGTGAAGCTGTCTGAGAACCCAGTGTTTCATGACAGGTCGAAACACATAGAGATCAAATATCACTATATCAGGGATATGGTGCAGAGAGGAGCTGTGAAGATCCTGTATGTTGTGACGGACGAGCAAATTGCAGATGTGTTGACGAAGCCACTAGCTAGGGTGAAGTTCGAGTACTTCAGAGAGAGGCTTGGTGTTCTTCGGATTGATGATACTTCGAGGAAGAAGTGATGGACACATTTGCTGAAGCCATTCCAAGCATGTTGGAAGGAGGATCCTTCACATGGCTGTGGATGTAAGCACTGGATGATGAGCATCAGGATGATGTTCTGGTTTATGCTGGATATGATTAGTTGTATCATTTATATGTATATGTATGTATGCATCATGTTGGATGCTGGATATGATCAGTTGGATCATTTATATGTATATGTATGTATGCATCATGTTGGATGCTGGATATGATCAGTTGGATCATTTATATGTATATGTATGTACGCATCATGTTGGATGCTGGATATGATCAGTAGGATCATTTGTATGTATTTTGTATATGCATCATGTTGGATGCTTGGACCATGTATCTGTATATGTATCAAGTGGATACATTGTATGATCAGGTGGATCATGTATGGTGATATGTATCATGTATTTGTATTTGTATCAGGTGGATACACTGTATGATCAGGTAGATGCATTGTATGATCAGGTAGATGCATTGTATGATCATGATGATCATGGATGATGAGCTTCAGGATGTTGCTCCAGATGACATGCAGCAGGATGTTGCAGTGATGATGATCAGGATGATCATGTGAACATCAGGATGATGTATGGTGAGTATTAGGTTGATACTCTGTGGCCGTGGAACAGGTTGTGCAGATAAGCATGTAATTTTTGCCCTGGGAGATTTGTAGATAGTCTTTTGAGGTTTTGCCTATGGCATGTAATTTGTACCCTGGGATATCTGGCAAATGCTCTTTTGAGGTTTTGCTTGGGAGGACATATAATTTGTGCCCTGGGATATCTGCAGATAGTCTTTCAAGGTTTTTCCTATGGCATGTAATTTTGTGCCCTGGGATATCTGGCAGATGCTCTTTCGAGGTTTTGTCCTATGGCATGTAATTTGTGCCCTGGGAGATCCGATAGGTTGAGCCGTGTGCTCGTAATCAGTCCTGGGATGCTCTTTCGAGGTTTTGCCATGACCACATGTAATTTGTGCCCTGGGAGATCCGATAGGTTGAGCCTTGTGCTCTTAATCAGTCCTGGGATGCTCTTTCGAGGTTTTGTGGTGACCACATGTAATTTGTGCCCTGGGAGATCCGATAGGTTGATCCTTGTGCTCGTAATCAGTCTTGGGATTCTCTTTCAAGGTTTTGTGGTGGGGTCACATGTAATAAGTCCTGGAGATCTGGCCATGATGAAAAAGGACTCAGATGCTCTTTAGGGTTCTTGCTAGTCAAGAGACTCTTTTAAGGTTTTGTGACGCACATAATAAGTCCTGAGATTTCCACAGTATGGCCAGTGATGATGAAGACCTGCTGGTGGTGGGCCTACATCCAGTATGAAAAATGACTGGCTCTGTAGAAATTCCTATGATGAGTAGAGTCAGAGATTGGTTGAGATAGCAACAACAGTGACGATGACTATGACGATGCATCGATGACGATGATCCAGAGAAGAAGACTTGTCTAGCAGATCTATGTCGAGAAATACCTTCCTAGTTAAGAGGGAGTGTTGATGTATATGTAACTTCGGAATGTATTTCATCTATGTATTTCATATATATTTATTGTACCCTTATTAGAGATGTGTTATTCCTCTATAAGGAAGTGTCGTCATGTGGATTGACAAGTGTCGCAAGTGTGTGTACTTTCCGATGGGTTATTAGACCACCATGTGTGGGGTCGACCCTGAAATATATATTATATTGTGGATGTATCTAGATAGACAAGTCGACCCCATAGTGTAACTGGGAAAACAAGTTAGTATAAATAGAGATTGGGAGATCTCTATTTTGATCATTTGGAAAGTCACACTTCTCTCACTCAGAAAGTGGTGCACTAGTGAGGAGGAGGATCATATGCTTCTAGGAGACTATCTCAGTGTATTTTGGTTGTACTTTGGTTGAGCCATTGCTCTCTCTATCTCTGAGGAAGTTGTGGGGTTTTTCACCTTGGGGTTTTCCCCACGAAAACTCTGTGTCTCTTGTCTCTCATGCTTTTGATTCTTGTGATGCTTGTCATGCTTATTGTGATTGTTATGCATTGATATACTGTATATGTTACTCTCTCAGTGAAGATCCTAGAGTATTGTGAATTAATGCTCAAAATTTAACATGCTTCTCAGTTGCATCATCTTTTTATAATTGATCAAAATGCCTTAGCTTATGGTTTGATTTACTGTAGAAGTAGAATAACAGTACCTTGTTTTATGTTTTGCTTGCAAATTGAATTTATTTCTAGCCATTCGAATCATTGTTTTATACATAGGTCTTCTTACAAACTCTGAGTTCAGATTGTTTTTGTATTTGATGATTTATATAGCTTGAAGTCTTGATAGGGTAGACATTAGATAGGTATTGCATATTTCAATTACGAAATAGTCATTAGAGATAAAATAACTCAGAGTGCATGCTTTTGATTTCCTGTTAGTAGAGTTAGATTGTTAAGTAGCATTTAATTTGAATTGATAGTATAACTAGGTTTTCAGCTGTCATTTGCTTAATGGATAAGTGATAATTTACAATGTTTAAATTTTCTTGTAATTGGTCCATTTTCAGCTTTCATATCTTTATAGAAGTTAAGCTAGATTTACTTCCATTCTGTATTTTTGTAGCATTTGTAAGTCACCTTGACACAATCTCTGAAGAAGAGGGTAGTTAGATAGTTTAGGTAGGTTTGTTTCTGAATCATTTACTGTCGAAATATTAGTTGTCAATGTATGCTTAAATTCTAGAATAGTATTTTCTTTTCCTGAATTTGTAGTTAACTGTTGATTGGATTTCTTAGGTTAATCAATTGTCTTTCTCAATGTCGTATAGTTTTCCTATATTTTGAATAATAGATCACAATTGCATTTTGTTTCATTGTTAGAATTTTGATTTCGCATAATAGCTTTTCAATTCCTAGAATAGGCTAGAAATTATTTAGGGTTTGAATGATCAATTATGATTCTACTTCCCTAGTATAAATTGTTTTCAATCAAGCATTGTTTCCTAGAATAGTGATCTCCTTTCACTTTTGCAATCTCAATTTTTGTTCTTAGATTAGTACAAAGTAAGTCTTGAATTGATAGTTAGTTTGGCTTTATATTTGAAGTTGCATTGTAACCTTTTTAATAGGTTAAGTTTGAATCCATTTAATAGATCATAGTTTAATACTTTTAAGTGACTCGATTTTTCATTTTGAAAGAAAACATCTCTAGGATCTGCATAACGAACATCCTGGGTTCCCTTCTACCTCAGCACATACTGTGTCACAACTCTAAGTGTACAAAGCTTGGCTGATAATTAAATATCGGAAATTTAGTAGACATAAATTATACCAACACAACATTGCATCCATGGCACTCGTATGTTATAGTAACTCATCCATACCAACCTCTATTTTATTGCATCCATCTCCAACATGTGAAGACATACTATTACTGTAGGCATTCATAATTGGTGTGTCTGGACACAATGGGAATTGAATAAGTGGTTGATCCAACAATTCTTGGTATGCTTCCTCTCCAAGTTGTGCTCTTTTTGCAACCTTCTCTCGATTTGAAATTGTAGTGGGGTGCAACAGAAGATGGTAGATAGGTCTCTCATCATCAGAATCCCGATTTCAAAAATATTGATCATGACATCGATGATATTAGTAAGCACAATGCTATTGGTTTGTTCCAAAATTATACCAAACAATTATTACAGAACATTGAGAAATTTATTCTAGTAGTAAATGTTCAACCACAAATAATTTATAAAACAAAAGTTCAAATTGAGAATTACATTAACATCAATACCATTGAAAATTAACATATACAATTATTCAATGTTTTTTGTCTTACACCCCAAGGGGACCTCTAAAGGTACTCCCAATGCAAGGCCTCTCTGACGAGCGGTTGGTGGTCTACGAAAGTTATAGTTTATTAAAAACTTGTCACCAGGAGACAAACATGATGTATTTCAAGCACACAATAAAATTTTTGGACGCTTTCCTTTTCATAAAGAACTCTTGGTCATTGAACTATTGCTCAAATGACCAATTTGCAGAAAATAAAGAGCACATAGAACTATTTATGAACACTGTAATAATCCTATGAGTGCATGGATGACCATCGATATATAACGGGTTCTTCTTGTTAAATTTTCTAGAAACATAACCAATCATGCACATACTATAAATGGAAATGCTATGTTTGTATTTAATAATATTCGAGTAATCTGGCCGACAATAAATAGGACCTCAAAATTGCTTAAGTGATATTGACTATTTAGGAGGAACGAGTACATGTGAAAAGATAAACAACCCAATATTTGAATAATTTATCTTAGACTTGACAATCATAAAATTATTACCACTAAAGGAGAATTCGGTTCCAACATCAGGAATAGGTATAAAGGGAAGCCAAGTTCCATACAAAGTGAAGTTGTAACAAGTTTGGTATTTACTTTGAAATGCATGGGAAGAGAGAAGTCATCGCTACCCTCCAACAATTGAACCGAACTTGGTGTGTACTTGAAATGTTTTGCTCTCAAGTCATGCCGCTTTTTGGATCTCCTAGTAGATATGTTTAGGGTGGTATTGATATCATACTTTGGATCACTAAAGCTTCTAGTTGACTAAATAAAAGCAGAAGGGTTGGTTAATTTAGGACAAAACATAGTTGTTTTGATTTCCATTTTTTCAAAAAATGAGAATAAGGAAGTGTTCCTAGGTGTCTTTATACTGCAGTAGGAGGTATTAGACCATCAACATGGGGTAGTCGATCATTAATATAATGGGTGCATGTGACACATTAGGATTCTTCTTCAACCCTTGACATTTTAAATAACCACATACTACTGGGGTGTCATAAAAGAGATCTATCTCATGATGAATTAGCATCGATGACACCAGATTGTGGCTAGAAAATGGCATGTTATGATTGGTGGGTAATGCCGTTGTCCATTTTAATCTACCAACTTCTTGCAGTATCTTGCTCTTTATAAGAGCTTGTGACATTTTTAAATCGGTGGAATATTTTGTGCATCCGAACTCGATCTTAAATCAAGATCCTACAAAATTGAATACATTGTTATTCATATTGACATGGATAAATAACATAAATTCAATTAGATAATCAAAATATAAATATAATCTGAACTCACTAGAGATGGAAAGGGAGAACTCAATGAACTTTGGAAAATATGGAATGAGCTAGAATTTGAAGAATTGGACATTTGATATTATAACTTTTTCTCCCTACATTTGAGCCAAATCAACAATCAATATGTGTCTATAGTATTAAAATAGATTTTGAGAATCATATCACAATCTAACTTCCAATATAGTTTTAAAACCATTTTTTAAGAATAAGGTGATTTTAAGCAACACATGTATACTATGACGTATTGTAATTGATGTGGTTGAATACTAAAAGAACATTTGAGATGAATATACTATTTTAAGTTCAAACATACATTCATAGGGATTTTTAAATACTCCGGTGTGCCTTTATAATACAAATGCACTGTGCATATTGAGTAACTAAACACACTCGTGCGTCTAAAACACTTTTGCACCATCTTTAAACAACTGAAAAAATATTTTCTATATTTGATAACAAATATTTAACTATGTGTTTGTGCTAGAAATTGATCCTAGACTACAAAGGAACAAGCTAACACAATCTCAACAATACAAGCATGGGTTTTGTTTTTGTAGTTTGTTGGTTTGAAGGTTTCAATTTCAAGAAAATAAAAGGAAATCAAACTAAAACAAGTTACTAAATCATGTAATTCATTGAAGAACTAAGATCATAAATTTAAACAAGGTAAATATAAACCATCACATTCATAATCATACAAATAGGTTTTTATCTACAACACATAAGCATTCACTGGATTAAAACATTAAAACAGAAAATGAAATCATATGTTGAATGATCAAACTGATCAGAAGCAAAATCTCAATCAAACTAAATAAAATGGCTTATAGCACATATATATTAATCTTAGTCTTCAGGACTTACATAAGAGTCTTGAAAGCTTCAATATCATCACTGTATATAGCTTCTTGAAACCAAAAAATCAAACCCTACTACCTCCTCCTTTACTCCCTTTTATGTATTTACAAAAAGAGTAGTTTGTAACTACTTTAGGTTTAGGTCTCAAAAACAGTTACATAAAGTAGTTAAGATAACTTCGAGTCTTTTCTAAAAACTTAACTATTAACAATTATATATTTAATATAAAAATGAGAATGCATTAATAACCTAGGGACTAAGAAGCCTTTCTAGTAGCTTCCACTAACATGGCAATTCCTTCGAGTGCATGAGACCTTTTGTTATGTTGAGGTTGTTCTGCTTCTAAATCTTTGATTTTCTTCAACAGAAGCTGGTTCTTCTCTTTCTCATTCTGCACCTGCCTGTTTAAGACATCAGCTTGAGCCTCTGCTTCCCTTTTCCTCTTCAGATCTTTTTTGGACACAATGATCAACTCTTGATAACGAGCATTAGGTTCTCCTAAGTCTTCCCTCAAACGTTTATTGGTCTTTGTAATCCTGTCATTTGACTCATTAAAAAACAATATTTATGCTTAATGTTGCTCCTGATCCTTTCTGAGACTTTCAACCTCTGAGCATATGTTTACCTCTCTTGTAAAAGTAGCGTCTTGAGATGTGAAAGGTGGAATATCCAGTTTTCTGAAGATTAAATCTTCTTCATATTTATCCTTTGCCATTCTTTCTGCAATTTCAAATTCATCTTGTTCCATTTTGAGAATAGTTTCTTCTTCTTCAACTTTGTTAACTGCTTCATATGCTTCTTCTACCATTGTACAATCCTGCTATATGCTCATTTGATTCTGCTGAGAATTTGATTTATCTTCTTCCTCTTCATCGCTTGAAGAACTTTGAATTAAAGTTATCTCTTCTGTCTTCTGATTAGAAATTGAACATTTTTCCATATTATTCTTCATAGCTAATGTTGTTCTAAACTTCCAACTTGATTCTCTTAACTGCATGAGGAGGTTTGCATCTGCTTGAAAGTCTATATCCTACAAAATTTTGTCTTTTGTATTATCTGTAGAATATTGTAAAACTAGGTTCTTAATTATACCCTGTTCTGATGTAATTGGACTTTGAACTTGTTCAACAGTAAGACTAATTGTCTTCTCCAGTTCTTGATTTTCTTGACAGTGTTCTTTCTTTTCTTCAACTACATTAACCTGTTCCTCCTTTTCGGGACTTTTAGATTTTTCCTGTAATAGAGGCTTTTCAGAAATTTCTTGTATCAGAACTCCCTTCTTACCCTTTTTACCTTTCTTTTTAGACTTATTCTTATTTATACGCTCATCCTGTTCAGCCATAAATCCATACCAGAATATAAAATGCTCCCAGGTCTTCTTTTCCTTCTGTAATACTATTTGAATGATCAACTTTATAAGCCCATGATGAAATATGGATTGCCTTGTATGCTTAGGATGCACTTTCACCTTATTTGACATTTTTTGGATGCTCTTGTACAAGAAGTAGGGCAAATTTATTTTACAGTGCGATTTAAGATGCATAAAAAACCTAACATGGTATTTAAAAACCATTGAGAACCTGCTCTCACATGTAATGTAGGCTTGTATAATGTCAAGCACCTCCCTCCATTTTGGTTGAAAATTTGTTATATGAACTCCATTGCTCCAATTTAGGGTTTCATTACCTGGTAGCAAGAAAGGATTTAGGTCAAACTTGAAAGGAACTTTTTTGAACCACAATTCCCCGTCCATGGCGATGCCAGTAGCTTTAGAAATTAAGACTTATGTGAACTGAAATCTTAAGGTTTTGAACTTAATAATATCATCAGTCAGATTCTTTGCAAAGTAAATCGAAACTTCTTCATTAAAACCAGTAACTTTCTCGAATAAATTGAACCATCCATCTATTTTAAACAATTCTGCACATTTCAGAAATTGCGTAGCCCACTTCGTGTCCATCGGTTCTACCCTCTTAATCTTGCCACTTTTTCCCATCTTATAACTGCAAGTTTGTTAATTAAGCTTCTGAGGAAAAACAGAGGTGACAAATGTTCAAAGATCTAGGACTAACCGCATTCAGCTGCAAATGTCTTCAGCTTTTGCATTTTGCGATTCCTAAATGGACTCGTGGCACTTCAAACCCCGATCTCTCTCAATGATGGGATGTAATAGAACTTGCAACTATCATCATTCTTCAACATGTGTTTTAGCATCTCAAGTCATCATAACTCATAACGAGCCACCATTCAGCATGAATAACCATGATCTTTCATCATATCGGATTCCTGTAGCGCATTAGGGGTCTGTTTTGAACTTTGCGCTGCAAGAATCTTTAAACATGACCAATTTGACAAATGAACTTTGGACAAAGGTTAGATCTTAGTTATAAGCTTTATAATAAAGCTAAATAGGTATAATTAAAGACTTTGAGAGAAATATCATGTTTCATAAGCCATTTGAAAGACTTTAGACAAGAAAATAAAACAATAAAAAATAATAAAAATTGAAAAGATAATCAAAACCATGGGTAAACAAAGGAAAATAAAGTTCAAATAATTCTAAAAGAAACACATAAAAATGAAAACAATTTCAACATTAACACTATGCATTTTCAATATTATTGAATTCGGTGTGCTTAGTATATTTAAGTGCACTGATGCACTCATATTTATCATACACATTAGTGAATGAAAATTCATTTTTATGTGTATATTTCTATTGTATGCCAATACAGTGCGCTTTAGAGAATATATCGCACTAATGCACGCATATCGTATTGGCGCATCGATTTTCCGGAAAAGTTTAAACACAGTTATATGGGAATTGTGCATTGTCTATTACGTTGCACTAGTGCACCTCTATATATAACCACACTAATATGAAGAAAATCAAAGATAAAAAAACACACGATTATTTTCCATGAGCTAAAAAAGGAGCGGGAATTTCTTTTTCAAAAAAAAAAATTTCATAAAGTGTCTAAAAAAAACTTAATTACTATTTCATTGTTTTGATGAAATTTCAAGGGGAGAGTTTTGCAAGAGAGGCTTTCTGGGGAGGATATAGGAGCAACTAGATTATTCTAAAGATCGATATTCATAAGGTATGGTGAATCACACAAAACACTGCATAACATAAATTTCAAGTATGTAAATTATTACTGTTGATCTCAATGCATGATTTATTTATGTTCATATTAAGATTTAAAATAAATTCATAAAAAATACAAGATTTCATAGTGAACTTTAACTCTGGAACCCTTTCTTTCTTGTTGCTTGCTTTTGTTCAATGTGGCTGCAAAATTTCACATTAGGGTTTAACTCCCTCTATTATTTCACAATTCGAGTTTTTCTTTTTAGGCATTCTAGATTTAATGGGTTTGTGGTTCCGTATATAAGGCATTGGGTGCAATGGGATCAATTATTGCATCGGATCCCAAACCTTTCCCCTGTCATTTTTTTTATATAAAAAATGCTTTCATAGTTTTCAGTGCGGTCGTTTTCATATAATGCATAGGTGCGCTTGTAATAAAAGTGTACCGCTTGACTATAAATTATTTTGAAAAGTAATAGGGAATATCCGGTGTGCTATGGATAATGTGTCCCACCGATTCTTTAGATTAAATATATTGCACCGAAAAAGGCGTGGATTAGTTTTTTAATTTAAATTTGGTTATCTGTGCATACAATTATGATGCACCAGTGCGTACAAGATGTAAACGCACATGGGAATTTGTATTTATAAAGTGCACCGATATGACAGACTACTTTTTTACCTGAAACTTATGTAATTTATTTGTATAATATATTTAATAGTTTCTCTATTTAATTGTCCAGATTATTTATTGATAGAAAATGTGTGATAAGGGTTCAAGGAACAATAATTCTATTTGGCACGTTGGGAGCACAACCATAAATGCGAAGAAGGCAATTTCTCTGTGATTTATGTATTAACTTAATATATTTGAATTATATGTAAGTTTAACTAATATGTATTGGTTGATGTGTTTCATACAGAGCCAGAAATGAGGAGGATTGATAATATTATTTTCAATCTAAGTGCATACGAGTGTAAAACCTTGCTGGAAAAGTTGCAGAGGGATGAATAAGGTGAATAAAAAAATAATCAATATAAAAATTTTCTTGAATTTTCAATAATACTATACTTAAAAATATTCGCTAACATGTTTCAAACAATCTATTTGACATGTTGAGTGTTCTATAGGGATGCACAACAACAGAAGGGAGTGCCATCATAAGAAATAACAAATTATGGAAGATGTAAATGATCATGAATTGGTCCTTAGCTCATTTGGAGTGGCATTGAAAGTTAATGAAAGGGGGGACAACCTTTATAAAAGTATGCGGGATATAGTGGAATGAACGTATAGATGTACTTTCCACTTACAGTAAAAAAATCAATTAAATGATTCCAAGAATCAGGTTATATCTAAACTACATGAGGTGTTTCCAAAGCAATGGTCAATGAGACCTATCCAACTTGCAATAGAAAAGACATACAACAAGAAAAAAGAATAATTCAAAAGTAATATTCCTAAACATGCTTTTATAGAATATGTATATACTACTATAAAGCATTCCTTTATTAATATTATTTTTTCTATATTTACTTTTCATATCAATATAAAAATAGTTTAATGTCATTTTTTATTTTTTTAAGAAGATTATGAAAATCCCAAAGGATGAACGAGGTGATATTCAAAATAGTTCAGTAGGGATGCCTAAAAAAGTGTACGAGGAGATGGTGAAAGAAATAGACATAATTTCATCGCAGGAGGAGCCATCTCAACAACAACGTGCTTCAAATGTATGTAATCATTGAATTTTTCTGTTATGTACATATAATTAATTAATTTAGCATCAAATATTAGTTTTCAATTGTTTTGCTGCATAAAAGAAAACATAAGACACAACAACACGTGAAAAAAGGGTTGATAGCAATGTTTGTGAGTAATTGTGATTTCCTTATAACAAATTAAGATTTCATATTGGTTTTGATCTTTATATATATATATATATTACACGGGTTATTCTTGGATGTCTTCAAACATGTGCTAGCATACAAAGAAGAGTCATAAGAAGAATTGATTGATGTTGGTTGTTTGTGGGTTGTGAGTATATGCTGGCACACACAAATTTAATTGTGGAATTTGTAAGTATTGATGTATCTGTGTTGTTTTACTTCTCTCATTTTGTAATTAACGGAACAACAAAAATCATTTATATTAAATCTACGATTTGTGATGGGGTATAAAACTTGCAGGAAACAACGTATGAAGTGGAGCCAATAGAAGAGGCTTTGAGAGAAGGCATGAGATTTGGTTTTTAAAGAATGTGTATCATTCATGAGTCAATTCTTTTTATGGTATGCTTTTCAATTTACCTTCATGTATATTATCTATTTTAATTTTTCATTATTCCTACCAATGTAGATACACTAATTGCACTTTATTTTTATGTTTGTAGATGGAAGCTGAATATGGGGAACGCAATTGAAGCAATTAACAAAACATTCAACCAAATGACCCAAGGCATGCGAGTAGCTTGAGTATCGACAATAGTTCCAGTGAAGAATGATGATCAATATAATTGGATGTTGATGCAAGTTGTTGTATAATGTGAAATAATTTTCTATGAGAATCAAACATTTTGTATAATATACCAGACACAGTGTTCCAATTGAAAGACAACGGGTTACCAATAAGTGTAACAATTATGTATTGACATTTTGATTATTGTGTACCTTTATGTTGTCCCATTTTGTTTGACAAAGGGATTCTTATTCATATATAATAAAATAAAGTTTCTTATTCTATTGCATTGTCCAATATAATTGTGAAGTGTTACATCGCTGATTAAATATATGGATGATTAAATATACAATAGATGCAAAAATTGTTGACATAACAAATTAATCCAAACATCATATCCAAATGGAATAATTAAAATTAAAATTATATGAATACTATTTAAAAAATATTTCAATTTGTGATGAATATGGAATTAAAAAAATGAAATATAGATATTTCAGTGCAATGTCACTGGTCACTATTCAACAAAGAGAAAATGATTACCAGTGCATTTAAGTAAATGTAGCACTGGTGTGTTTAAAACTAAAGTGCACTGGTGCAACAAACTACTCATTCCATGACCTAGTGCGTTTTTATTATTACACCCTAGAGACTTTTATATAAGCGCACCAATGCTCCAATATATTGTAACCACACAGCTGGATGTAAAAATGCAATGAACATCAATGTCCCAATCAACTTCACCACTGTGTTTTCCTTCCCTTATAGCACCGGTGCATTATAAGAGTTCATAAGAACTAGTGCTATATTTATTATAAAGCACCAGAGCATATAGTGTTATAAAGCACCGATGCCTTTAAAATTTTGGTACGCACCGGTGCTTGTTTGTATTTAAATGCACCAGTGTATTTTTCATTTGTTAGCATCGATGCAATTATATAAATAAATCACATCAAAGAAAAAACCTCCGCTAAAGCCTCAAATCGTCGATTTTATTTTTAGTTGTAATAAATTTCTGTGAAAACCTCTTCCAAACCATCCGGTACCATTGGCAGAGGTTGTAGTGGATTTTTTTTTTTAAATTTTGGTCAATATTTTAACACTAAAAACATCTGCTATAACCTTTGCTACATAGCCTTTTCCTAGCAGTGTTAGCTACAATGAAAGTATTGTCCTATTTAAAAATTACTCCAGAGCTAACATGAGAAATATTAGGGGATGCAGAGCCCTTGCACCTCCCATCACAAAGGCCACCATTGTCAGAATCACAGAAGTTGAAATAGGGAACCAATAGAAGATATGAAGACAAACATATTGAATTTATTGCCTATGCAACTAGACACTTTGTACCTAAAATGGAAAGAAGAATAAATGGAAAGGAATTTAGCCATTTTTTGTATGAAAAGCTACAAAAATCACCCTTGCAACAAATGTCCGCTCTCTACTACTGGTACAATTATTTGCAGCATCTGTACAGATCACCATGATACCCGTAATTGATCTGAACTACTTGGACTGAAGACAACATACCAGAGTATGAACCAAAACTAGAGTATGAACGAAAACATTGAACATGTATGATTTACCAATCAACAGAGATCCAGGCAACCGAGACCACAATTTCCAGATATGAGTCAAGAACCTCATAATGTAAATTCATTTTGGAAAATCAATATACTCCACATCGTTGGTATTCACCACAATATCCAATTAATCATTAGTATTGGAAACCATATTTTTCAACCCCTTGGTCTTCACAGATGCCTTATGGGAAATAATTTTACTTCAACTAAGGGACATAGTGGCCAAGTCAACAACAATATTATAGGCCACGTTGAAGCCAACCCTTTCACGAAAACCAACTGTCCTTACCTCCTCGATCGCAACCTTTGAACCAAATGACAACTAGACCTTCATTACCTTCAAAACCCACTCCAAACCCAAACAACAAGGTTAGTCAACCAAACCAATTGACATGCACTAGTGAAATTAGTGAGTACCCCACCTACACTCTATCCACACTAGATTGTTAAGCTGCTCACCCATGGTTGGGAAAAGTCTCGGATAATCCATCCTCAGTTAGAAAATTTGATAAAGATAAATCTACTTTAGAAGAATTTACTGAGGAGCAGGATAAACCAAAGGCATCCACTCCAAAGAATGACCTAGTTGTGCCACCATTTTCAGAAAGAAAAAAATAGATCAAGAAACAAACCCAACTAACTTTTGATATTGTAGATGAACCGAGGATTTTCTAGATAAATATTCCCTTATTGTAGGATATAAAGGATGTCCCCATTTATGGAAAAAAATCAAAATTGTGGAAAAAAAATCAAAATTGTGCCTCAAGACACCAGGAAGAAAGAAGCAAGATATCCCTACCATCCATGTGATAGGGAAATTAGTCGACCTCATGTTAGGAAGGATAACTAATCTTAAATATCATGATCCTGGCAACCCAATTTTAACAGTTCACATTGGTAGGACTCCCATCCAAAATACACTAGTGGATTTAGGAGCAACAATTAACATCATGACAAAGAAATCATGGAAACCTTAAAACTTCAAGAGATGAAACACCAAACACCTATAGCGTTACAGATGACTGACATGTCAATTGTTAAACTTGAAGGAATTTTGGAGGATACTATAATCACAATTAAATTTTGGGAATATCCTATTGATTTTATGATCTTACACACTATATATAGCCATTGGGGTTACCCCCTCATTCTAGGGAGGCCATGGCTAGAAGCAATTGATGCTTACATAGGACGTCGATCAAGAAATATAATAGTTATCCAAGGTAGTTCAATCAAGAAACTCATGCTTTATTAACTAGCTAAGTCTGTCATGGATATAATAGACCCCTTATGGGTTCCTCAGGATGAAGGAAATAATTATTATGATGATTTTGTTAAACTTATTCTCACCATTGAACAAGCTCTTATGTTGAAAGAACCATACAAGACGAAATGATCCTTAATTTCATGTAGAACATGTATCCCTATACTGTCCAAAGTATGGAAATTGACGATTATTTGAATGAAGTGGTTAGGATCCCATGTACAAGGGAGTATCCATTGCAACATATTCTGTTAGAATTCAATATGCTAAGACAGAAAATAGCAGCATTACATTCCATTTCACAATAATAGCATATACAGGATCACTGAAGAAACAACAAGCACAGCATAAACACAAGAGACAGAGATTTATCCTAGGAAACCCTCATGGGGTAGAAAACCCAGCAAAGCTTCCTCAATATAGATGACCAGCAATATACAAAGATGAAACCCTGAAACATGATCTCCTCCTCCACAATAGAAGACCTCTCCTCCACAAGTGCGATATCCTCAAGTGAGTGAATGTGTATAATGAGGAACACACCTCCTCTATTTATACACTACTCTGATATGTATTTTACACAAGTACATGTAGGCTCGTATTTAACCATTAGGTTAAATACCCCATTATAACTGACTGGGCCGACCCCTCTAGGGTGGTCTAATAACCCTTTGACCCACATAACACATACAGGGCCGACCCCCACTAGGGAAGTCTAATAACCCAAGTTACCACATTCCGACGGAGGAATAAACATCTCCGGATATACAATAAGATCTTCACGGAGGAATGAATCATCTCTGGAATAATAAAGTACAAATATAATATTCTTTGAAGTTACAATATCTCAACACTCCCCCTTAACGAGAAGGATATTATAACAGCATCTGCACGAGCAAGGAGTCATCAACATCATACATGATACATCTATAAATCATTGGAAGCTTTCTCAACATCATCAGTAACTCAACCAGTTACTGGAATATCTTCAATACTGGAACATCAACATCTTCAGTACTGAGTCTTTATCTTCTGCAGCAATCAAACAGCTACAGCAACATCAATATCTGAATCCTCACGATTGTCAGCATCGCCATCACACGATCATCAGCATCGTCATCACATGAACAACAACATCGTCATCTCACTATCATCAACATCGTCATCACACGATCATCAACATCATCATCTCACGATCATCAGCATCATCATCACACGATCATCAGCATCGTCATCTCACGATCATCAGCATCGTCATCACACGATCATTAGCATTGTCATCTTATGATCATCCGCATCGTTATCTAACGATCATCAGCATTGTCATATCATCTCGATCTACAGCATCTGGATCATCTCGATCTACAGCATCTGGATCATCACGATCTACAACATCTGGATCATCTCGATCTACAGCATCTGGATCATCTCGATCTATAACATCTGGATCATCTCGATCTACAGCATCTGGATCATCTCATCTATAGCATCTGGATCATATCGATCTACACCATCTGGATCATCTCGATCTACACCATCTGGATCATCTCGATCTACAGCATCTGGATCATCACGATCTACAGCATCTGGATCATCACGATCTACAGCATCTGGATCATCTCGATCTACAACATCTGGATCATCTCGATCTACAGCATCTGGATCATCTCGATCTACAACATCTGGATCATCTCGATCTATAGCATCTGGATCATCTCGATCTACAGCATCTGGATCATCACGATCTACAGCATCTGGATCATCTCGATCTACAACATAAGTATCCTCAACCATACAAGTACATTAATCAATACATGTATCATCAAAAGTATGTATTCTCACCAATACATCTATCATAAAAACATGTATTCTTACTAATACATATATCATCAAAAGCATGTATTCTCACTAATACATCTATCATCAAAAGCATGTATTCTCACTAATACATCTATCATCAAAAGCATGTATTCTCACTAATACATCTATCAATACAAGTATCCACACTGATACAAGTATACACAACAGCAGCATACCCTGCAACACACATGATCCAATTACGGGATGGTCAATCCCTCTCAATTTAAGACATCTCTCATGTCTATGGATGATGCAATCCAGATCAACTTACAGGATGATCAATCCTTATCCTTTTAAGACACCTCACCATGTCTAAGGATGATGCAATCTCGAATCAAATTACAGGATGATTACTCCTTATCACTTTAAGACACCTTACCATGTCTAGGGACGATGCAATCCCAATCTACTTACAGGATGATTAGTCCTTATCACTTTAAGACACCTCACCATGTCTAGGGACGATGCAATCCCAATATACTTACAGGATGATTAGTCCTTATCACTTTAAGACACCTAACCATGTCTAGGGACGATGCAATCCCAATCTACTTACAGGATGATTAGTCCTTATCACTTTAAGACACCTCACCATGTCTAGGGACGATGCAATCCCAATCTACTTACATGATGATTAGTCCTTATCACTTTAAGACACCTCACCATGTCTAGGGACCATGCAATCCCAATCTACTTACAGGATGATTAGTCCTTATCACTTTAAGACACCTCACCATGTCTAGGGACGATGCAATCCCAATCTACTTACAGGATGATTAGTCCTTATCACTTTAAGACACTTCACCATGTCTAGGGACGATGCAATCCCAATCTACTTACAGGATGATTAGTCCTTATCACTTTAAGACACCTCATCATGTCTAGGGACGATGCAATCCCAATCTACTTACAGGATGATTAGTCCTTATCACTTTAAGACAAGTCTCATGTCTAGGGACGATGCAATCCCATCACGTACATTTTGAACCCAGTTCATGGACGATGCAGTCCTCACGTACATTTTGAACCCAGTTCATGGACGATGCAGTCCTCACGTACATTTTGAACCCAGTTCATGGACGATATAGTCCTCACGTACATTTTGAACCCCGTTCATGGACGATGCAGTCCTCACGTACATTTTGAACCCAGTTCATGGACGATGCAGTCCTCACGTACATTTTGAACCCAGTTCATGGACGATGCAGTCCTCACGTACATTTTGAACCCAGTTCATGGACGATGCAGTCCTCACGTACATTTTGAACCCAGTTCATGGACGATGCAGTCCTCACGTACATTTTGAACCCAGTTCATGGACGATGCAGTCCTCACGTACATTTTGAACCCAGTTCATGGACGATGCAGTCCTCACGTACATTTTGAACCCAGTTCATGGACGATGCAGTCCTCACGTACATTTTGAACTAGTGGTTCCGGGATGATGCAATCCCCATCACTTTATTCTCGAAGACCATACGTCTACGGATCAATTCAGGGACCAAGGTCCGGGGATGATACAATCCCCACTTCTCGGAGACCTTACATCTACGGCTCTCTTTAGGACTGAAAGTCCAGGGATGATCCAATCCCCTCAACTGTCCACTAAGGACTTCATTCTCAGAGACCTCACATCTACGGCTCTCTTTAGGACTGAAAGTCCATGGATGATCCAATCCCTTCAACTGTCCACTAAGGACTTCATTCTCGGAGACCTCACGTCTACGGCTCTCTTTAGGACTGAAAGTCCAGGGATGATCCAATCCCCTTAACTGTCCACTAAGGACTTCATTCTCGGAGACCTTACGTCTACAGCTCTCTTTAGGACTGAAAGTCCAGGGATGATCCAATCCCCTCAACTGTCCACTCAGGACTTCATTCTCGGAGACCTCAAGTCTACGGATCTCTTTAGGACTGAAAGTCCAGGGATGATCCAATCCCCTCAACTGTCCACTAAGGACTTCATTCTCGGAGACCTCACGTCTACGGCTCTCTTTAGGACTGAAATTCCAGGGATGATCCAATCCCCTTTTCTTTCTCGGAGACACCTGTCTACAGCTCACTTTAGAACAAGTGTTCAAGGATGATACAATCCCCACATGTATTCTCATCAATATACTATCGATCCTGGGAACCCATACAGAACCTGATTCACACATCTTCTTTAATTACACCATTAAGAGAATGGTCTTATCTAGCCACTTGGAGCAAACATCTCATCATGATTCTCTTCCTCTTTCTAAGAGAATCTTCTAGCCACAAGCCTTCTATATTTTGTTTGATTTGTAAATCTTCTTGTTGAACATCCATCACTTGTTCGGTGTTCATTATTCTTCATGATCTTTCCTACAAAACAAAATTAAGTACATGATTAGTAATCCTTCATAATCATGAAATCATGATAACCTATTATGCATACAGATATCATTTACATAGTTATGCAACTATCTTGACCAATACTTTGGCACAACACTTTCCCATATCCTGTATGCATACAGTGGCTATCTAGATGCCTTCCATCTCTACCAGAACATACTATCGAGAGTGTGCACAGCTCTCAGCATGTCAGCAAAGAGGTTTCATTCTATACAAGCAACAATGGAATGTTTGTCCAACTTACCAATCATATGCATATTAGTAGTATAATGTTCAATGCTCTATGAATGTTTGCACTCAGCATGATATGTTCTAGGAATACAAATATGCATACAAGAAATATCATTTACTATTTCAAATAACAACTCAAATACTTATATTTTATGTTTGTGTGGTTGCCTCCCACTTGATCTTCTATATGTCCTTTGAACTTCTATTCATTCTGTACCACTGTGCATGCTCAAGTGTGCACTAGTGTCATCCTCATGATCTCATACACAAACATTCATTCATTAGTATATTCTCAAAACATTCTAATTCTAAATAATCTTGAATATGTATAGTCATGATCATTAGTATTCAGGGTTTCAAGTAAGTCTTCTTTTACTCATGCATATCATCAATCAAGATAAAAGATATAATATGCATAATCCCTTGATTACTAACTTTATGAATAAGCATAACCAATCATTCCAAGTATAATTATATAAGGGATCCTAACACAAGGTAAGATTCATGGGAAACATACCTGGATTAGTATACCTACTTGGTTATGTACAACACACCTAAACAATCTCTTCAATGATTTAGAGATCCTGAGCTAGAACCTGCATGTCTCATAGGTTAAGCATAATATAACAAAGTCATACATACCTCGTAAGTAGAACAAAGATTATGGATGAGTCTTTGTCTTCATGTTTTCATGGTCATGGAACCTGATTTGTCTTTTGTGATGTACCTGTATCTTGTTAGCAGACAACATCAACCTCACACAACATCATAATGCATTAGTACAATCATAAGTGTCAACACCCTAACCAATGAATATCTTCTATCATGCATTCATAATTTTGTTAAGGTTATACGAAAAATCTAAAATCAAAATTGTACTAACTGTAATAACCTGAAGACAAACATACCATAAACTTAATCATTGACAAATATCGAAACATACCTCGATGAGTCATACCTGTCGAGATCGCTTGTATTCTTCTTATGTAAGGCCTTATCCTCATCTCCCTCTGAGACAGGAACTTCTTCACTTATGCAGGTGACCAATCCATCTTCTTCTAGGATTAACCCAATCCACTTGATTTGCAAGAAATGGACCTGGAGCTAGATATGGGTTTGTCAGAGAAACCCAAAAAATTCAAACTTTGAATTTCAAACTTCCAAAAGGATAGAAATATGCGCCTTGATGAGCTGATCAAACTGGTATATTCAGAATTTGAAAACTGCAAAGTTTTACTCCTCAATTTTGCCTTTGAAACTTTCGGATTCACTGGACGTGACCCTGAACTGGGGTTTGATGAAGCCCACTCTTTTTCCCCATCAAAAGGTTTGATCCAAAGCTCTAAGCTTCTATTTTTCTGAGGAGCTTCCAGCCGTGGTCACAGGTTTCAAAAATTCCCATTTTTATAGAAGCCCTAATTTTCCACTTTTCTGATCAAAGTCCCGAACTAGGGTCTAATCAAGCCCGGGCTTCTGCCCAACCAAAAATTCTGATCTTGGTCTCTAAATTTCTATTTTGATGAGTAGCATCCAGCCGTGGTCTCCGATTACAAAAATTCCAACTTTCTTCAAAGCCCTAAATTCCGGAAGCCATGAATGAAGGTACCAAAAAATAATTCTGTTTTGACAGAAATATGTACCTGATTGTTTCTGGTGTAACTCCGAAATTTTTGATCCACAGGGTCTGAAAAAGTTTTCTGAGATATCCTGACCTGTTAGCTTTCCATCCTGACAGGTCTGACCTCAATTGGATGTTCTGAGAGAGAGTTATGCCAAATGTCGCAACGTGACCTGTTTTGGGAAAATACAGGAGAGCGAACTTGTACGGAGGGCCACGTGTCACTGTTTGACCTTCGGCCTCTCAAAAAGTTTTCTGAGATAGCTCAGCCTGTTATCTTTCCATCCTGATAGGTCTGACCTCAATTGGATTCTCTGAGAGATAGTTATGCCAAGTGTCGCAACGTGACCTGTTTATGGGATAATACAGGAGAGCGAACTTGTACGGCGTGCCACGTGTCACTGGTTCAACTTCGGCCTCTGAAAACGTTTTCTGAGATAGTAAAGTCTGTGTACTACCTGTCACTTTTCACTAAATTTCATTTGGAGCTTCCTAGCCCAAGTTATGACCTTTTTCCCAAGGTCACCTGATTTTGACTCAGATCTGGAAGAGGCAGAAACCCTATATTGTACAGATCATAAATCACAAAGTACAACGAATTAGAGGTTTTCCTTTGGACACAAGGTACCTGGAGATTTCAGCTTCGTCCTGTAACAATTTCAGATCCGAAAACTTCGCCAAAACGGATTTATAGCGAAAGTGCTACGATGACTGGTTTTTTCTATGTAAAACCCTAACCTTCAAATTGTCGTAAGTAAAGCAAGTGTCTTTAGTGCCATACCTTGTCTTCCTTCAGGTTAGCTCTGATACCATGTTAGAATTCAATATGCTAAGACAGAAAATAGCAGCATTACATTCCATTTCACAATAATAGCATATACAGGATCACTGAAGAAACAACAAGCACAGCATAAACACAAGAGACAGAGATTTATCCTGGGAAACCCTCATGGGGTAGAAAACCCAGCAAAGCTTCCTCAATATAGATGACCAGCAATATAAAAAGATGAAACCCTGAAACATGATCTCCTCCTCCACAATAGAAGACCTCTCCTCCACAAGTGCGATATCCTCAAGTGAGTGAATGTGTATAATGAGGAACACACCTCCTCTATTTATACACTACTCTGATATGTATTTTACACAAGTACATGTAGGCTCGTATTTAACCATTAGGTTAAATACCCCATTATAACTGACTGGGCCGACCCCTCTAGGGTGGTCTAATAACCCTTTGACCCACATAACACATACAGGGCCGACCCCCACTAGGGAAGTCTAATAACCCAAGTTACCACATTCCGACGGAGGAATAAACATCTCCGGATATACAATAAGATCTTCACGGAGGAATGAATCATCTCTGGAATAATAAAGTACACATATAATATTCTTTGAAGTTACAATATCTCAACATATTCCCTTTAAAACAACCAAGCACATTCCATTTACCTCAAGGACTACTTTGTAGCCGACAAATCACTCCAAATCCAGAACTGTTGAGACCTTTCCTGGGGAATTCCTCAACATCAATAACCAGCTGCATTTTAACCAACAAATAAAGCTAATAAAATAACTGATTGAGAATCATACAATTTTTTCCGTATATTAAAAAGACGTGATCATGATTAACCCTATGATCTGCGTGCACCATATTTACATTAAGCACAAGTTCCACCTAGTTTGCTAGCTGCAAAGAAGAATGAATCATGATCTCAAAGACATTATCAAAGTAGAGTTGCAGAAGCTATTAAAAACATGGTTCATTTATCCTATTTCCGATAGTATATGGGTCTCTCCATTAGTCATCGTGCCTAAAAAAGGAGGAAAATGGTGGATCTATGTAGATTAGTGTGAATTAAATAAGGACAAATAGAAGGAACACTTTCCTCTACCTATTGACCATGTTCAATATTCTTTAGTGGGAAATATGCATTTCTCTTTCTTGGATGGGTTTAATGGGTATAATTAGATACAGATAGCCCCCATATATTAAGATAAGACTATGTTTATGTCCCCTTGGAGAAAATTTTCCTATTGACTCCTTCCTTTTTTCCTATATAATGCACCTAGAACCTTCCAACGAGTTGTGCTTAGTATTTTTGTTGATCTAAATCCTGACAACGTTGAAGTTTTTATGGATGAATTCAAAACCTATGGTGATACCTTTAATGAATCCTTAAGTAGGCTAGAGAAATTTATTAAATGATGTATAGAATCCCATCTTTCCCTAAGCAATGAAAATTGCTTTATGATGCTGAACCAAGGAATTGTTTTAGGACACCACATTTCAGCTAATGTGATCCAATTAGACTCCACAAAAATTACCATCATCGAGTAGCTTAGTACACCCCAAAAGCTGAGAGATGTCAAGAGTTTCTTGGGGCATGTTGGATACTATAGAATATTCATTAATGATTTAAGCAATATTACCTCCCATATATTTACATTTCTCACCAAGGATGCAGAGTTTGTATGGACCCTACCTTGCCAATGTGCTTTTGAAGAACTAAGAGAAAAACTAGTCACTGCTCCTGTCTTGCTTGGGCCCAATTGGGATTAGCATTTCAAATTCACACTGATGCATCTGATAAGTGCATAGGAGTAGCCTTAGGACAAAAATAATAGGCGCTCTTGTATGTGATATATTATACCAGTAAAAACCTTGCAAACAAATAATTCAACTACACAGTCACTGAAAAAGAATTCTTAGTAGTAGTATACGCTCTTAATAAGTTCCACCATTTTGTAATAGTTACCCATTGTTTGTGCATACTGATCATTCTGCTATTAAATATATTATGAACAAACCAATTCTTAAAGGAAAGATCATTTGATCATTATTATTGCTTCAATAATTGAATGTGACTATACTTGATAAGCTTGTTTGAGAAAATGTGGTTGCAGATTTCTTATCCAGAATGACACAAAATACTGAGGATGATCTAGTAGATGAATATTTTACAGAAAAGAACCTTTTTGCAGTATTTGTATCCACCCCATGGTTTGCAAACATTTCCAATTACTAGGTAGCAGAGGAGTTACTGCAACATTTCTCACATAGGGAAAAGTGTGCACTGATACAAACAAGTGGACCTTTCTCATGGATCAATGGGTATTTATTCAAAATAGGACCAAACCAGATTCTACATCGTCATGTTCTTGAGAATAAGGTATATGAAATACTGAATTCCTTCTAGGATGAGTGTTGTGGAGGCCATTTTGCTGCTGAAAGAATCGTTAGAAAGATTCTTGCTATTGGATATTTGTTGCTCACAATCCTTAATGACACCAAAGAATATGTATGCTATTGGGGAATATAAAATCATACGTTAAAGACTCTTCTTCTTTCATCGAGAAAATTAAAGGCACACATATTAAAAATGGTGATATTCTCTGTAGCTTTGATGTGGTCTCACTATACACTATGAACCCCATAAATGAGGCAATGAAGGTGATTGAACATTTGACGGACACTGAAACAACTAAATTGGTAAGATTATGTCTAAAATCCACTTTTTTTTGTTTGTTTCCATAGCAATATTTATGAGCATATGCATGGAGTGGAAATGGGTTCCCCTTTGTCACCGGTAGTGTCCAACTTATTTATTGAAAAATTTGAGTAAGAAACACTTGAATCCTTTATATTGTAGCCAGATTGGTGGATGAGGTATGTTGGAAACATTAGCATGAAATGGATCCAAAGGAGAGACGAGCTTCATAAATTTATGGACCATTTGAACAATCAATCAATCTCCATAAAATTTACCATGGAAGACAAAGAATACCACTCATTACCATTTCTAGATGTCCTGGTAATAATAAAACATAATTGTGACAAAGATCATAAGTGTATAGGAGGAAAACACATATAAACAAGTACTTGCATGCAGATTCTCACCACCTCCCAAGCCAGAATATGGGAATCCTGAACACACTTATCAAAAGAGCCACTAGGATTTCTGATAATTAGCACCTAGACCAAGAAAAGGGGCACTTGCGGAAGGTATTTCACAACAATGGATACACTGAAAATCAAATAAATAAAATTCCTTGATAAAAGAAGAAATGTGATAACAAAGGATCACTAAGCAGATTGAAAATACAGAATATAGAAAGGTATCCCTACCTTACATATAAAGAAAAATAGAAAAACATTCCAGGATAATGAAAAAGAAAAACAATAGCACAACATTATCTCCTTCAAACAATATTAAGAATATCCTAAAATATGAAAAAGATCTAGTCAATCCACGTCTACACAAGGGTGTTTATTACATGGAATTTTAGTTAGTTGTGCAAGACCATGTGACCTAATGTTTCCACAATCCATGAAGCCACACCTATGGTGAATGATCCTTAACTCTTTTTGCACTACAAATAACCTTTTTTTGTGACTTCAACACACTTTGCTTCATTAGAAACATGCGTCGAAGACCATTGACGTGCTTTGATCTACTGTCAACCCATTTCAATGATGCAACTTGCCTTCACATCAACTCACGTCGAGATAATTTGGTGCACGTTTCTCTATGTCCAAGTCGCGTCGATATCTGTATGGAGAGAAAAAGGGGTAATCGAGAAGTATCTAGAACCAAATATTATCTAGATGAGATCCCCTCACTATTTGCTAGGATCTCACACAAATTCCTCACTTGTTGAGATCACATCTCATCCATTATCCCAAAAGATTATCATATCTCTCCTATCCATATTGTCCTATAAATTCAAAGCTTGGCCATGTGTGAGGGGATGAGGAATTGAGAATAGGGTTATGTTGGAGAAATTACACTAGGAGTGATAGAATTTGGATCCTTATCCTTCCTTCATTGAAGAGGCATCTTGAAGAAAAGAGAAACCCATTGGAGAAGAGATACGACTCCAAGGCTTAAGTGGTTCTAATCTTTACCATTTCTGTTAATACAATACTGCATTTCATTTCCCATAAATGGTTAGTTATTCATTTATTGTGTATCTCCTTGGTAATATATATAACTTAATCTAATACTAGATCTAGTTTAATTCTTGCATTTCTTGGCTTACATGTTTTGTAGGTGCTTCTTATAAGTGGATGAGCAAGCTTGCTGGAGCATTAGATCGTTGAAGACAACTCACAGCTGAAGGTATGTCTTCTATCTTTCAATTTGTGATTGGATCAAGTTAGGGATATGTATGTATGATTGCTTGATTTTTTCTAGTTTAGTGATTAAACTAGGGAGGTCAGCTTATGTCTGCATTCACAGGATAATCCATAATTGTTTTTTGGCGACCATACTGGGGAAAATTCTCCCTAGATCTATTTCTTTTCTTTGCTCCGATTTTTCTTAGATCGTGTCACTTTTTGGTTTGGATATGATTTTATAGAGTCATTGGGTCATCCAGATTACACCTGGAACCCTAGGTCTACTCAAATGTGTTGAGTTTAGGGGTTATGTAGCTTTCATTTTTCAAAAAATTCACTTTTGGAAGCTCGACGCGCTTTACCTTTGACATACCGTGCTCCATTGATGCACCTGGGTAGTGTATTAGACTGCGTCGACCTACAAAGACACACTTTGTTGTACTGACATACCGCGTCGCATTGCAAAATTTTGTAGTGAGGTCTTTATCCCTGCTTAGACTTGTACCTAGTCATCTTATGAGTTTATGTCAATGTTTGTATTTTCCCCAGATCTTTGTTTCTGCTTTTATTCTTGAAATTTAGAGTAGTGTGCTTTCTCGTTGAGTCTTTATAGTCAAGTAGTTACTCACTTTCCTTTGAGTGAGTTTGTTCTCTTGCAAGCACAACTAGTCTTGTAGACCTGTAGGAGCCTCTAATATGCTCTGTTTTAAGTCTTGAAACCTACGAAAGTGTGTTGTTGTACCAACTCTTGCTAGTGTAAGTTTGGTTTGGATTGTTGTATGATTTGAGATTGATTGCTTGAGTGGATACTTTTTGTTTCCAAAAGTTGAAAAACTCTCTCAAAGTGAGCAGAGTCATATTTGAATCTCATTGAACATCGTGTTAAAAGGAATTGGGTTTTCATTCTCTTCATCTTTGAAGTGTAGTGCTTTGATTTGCTGAGAAGATACATATTTTGGATCTTGAATAATTGTTTGAAAAACTTGAAAGAGATAAGAATTTTACATGTTTTCTTCCTTCTGATCTTTGAAAAGTATTTGTAAAAAAGAAGAATTCTTAGATTGATCATAAAGTCCATATATTTTCAAGCATTTTTGACAATTAGTGCATGTTCCGAAGATCTCTTAAATCGTTCTTTTAACTCTTTCATTCTTTGTTCGAAATTGAGTTGTTTTGCTAGTTAAAAGACTCCATTGTTCTTTTATTTTCGATTTGCATCATCAAATATCTTTTGAAAAAACAAAAAGTTTTTTTTCTTTCTTTGGTGTTATTTTTGGTATCATTGGATTTGATTGAAAAAGTGTTACTTTCTTATGTCTTTTGGATTTGCTTAAGAAGAAAAGTGAAAGGATAGTATTGCATTTCGGGGTAGATTTTGATTGTTTCAACAAAGGAAGAAATATCTCTCTCCTTTCCTTAGATAGTTTTCATTGAAAAATAAAAGACTTGCATCTCATTTATCTTATCCATGCATATTGGTTCGAGTCTACACTTCATGCATCCACTTAACCATACAATATAAAATAAACAAGATAAAATAAAGCGCTAGTCTAAGTTAAAATCTTTAGAAACTCGTGTGATAGGTTAGAGACGTGCTTCAATGTCTTTAAGCGTAGTAGCTGTTATTCTTTGCCTACACTGCATTCCGGGGGTTTGTAGTTCTTCCACATACTAGTCGGTATATCGAATGGCCTTTCACGTACCTAAGGGTATATATAAAGGTACTTCACGTATTCGATAGTGTATAGGAAGGCTCTTGTTGAATGGTTGTGCATTAGACAACACTACTACGGATTGGATCTCCCACGTACCTTTTTTATATTGGGAGACCCGACTAGGATCCTGAAACCATCTGAGACAACCATTGGCCATCTTGACATTGCAATACATCGAGAACAACACTCAGGGAGCTACTACGCACGTACTGTTAGGTAGTCGGGTAATACGATTAGGGGTACGGTCCTAATCCTCCCTGGTTAGTGCTCTAAAATATTAGGCCAAGTATTACTGTTGGACACTACTGTATATCGCGAGTTGCGATGCCTTGACAGTCCTGTGAGGATCCAGATATTTATCCAACCTGTCACATAAGTTTGCTTGCGGCTTTAGCTTGAGTAGGAATTAAAGTTTGCTTTTATTTAGAAGACTCTTAGGAGGATACTTTAATCATCCATTATGGATGAGAAACCCTTAAGGAGATCCAGCAGAATAAAAAACTTGCCACCAGAATATCCTCTCATTGAGGAAGGAAACACTAGGTAGATATGGGCCAACCCACTACAATTGGTTCACATGAAGAAGGAATTCTAGTTACTGAATCAGGAGGGGATTTTTCTCCTCCTATAAATCCACTCATCACCGATCCTATGGGACCATTGGTGGTAGAAAAACCTTCTTCACATGACACATATTTTTACCATTCACTTGAAGGACACCTTAGTGCCGTCGATTGGATATTCACTCGACCTCTAGATGAATCGATAGAGACTGCTTTCGGTCCAACCGCTTCATTTTTAGGGACCTCGTTAAGGCATGTTATTTCCGATTTTGGTTCACCACCGATTGTGGATACACCACCACCTCCACGTCCTACCATAATCATCTCGAATGAATATTTTTTCGAACCACTTCAAAATACCGTGTCTTTCTTACGGATACTGTTATGTAGAATTTTGTCCTACGGATAAGCCAAAACTCTCTTAACTTTAAAGCAGACTTTAAACTAACTCTAAAGCAAGAAACAAGTCAAAACAAATGCTACCTTGAATCCCTAGATCTAACAAACATTTCAGGATCAAAATGCTAAAGAGAGTAGAAGGAATTTAACTGACCTTCTATCCAGACGCTTGTTTTTGGTATTTGCTCCAAGCTCCAAGCCCTCATAAGTGAACCTGTCAAAATGGAACCAAAATACAAGAATGCACTATTCTCTAGCAATCTGAAACATGAGTTAGGATCTAAATCTGTGAAAGATACAAATCATATCATTAAAACAAGATTAACACAAATGATTTGGGAAAACAAGACAAGTTATTCCATTACAACTTGAAGAATGCTTACAAAAGGTGCTTGATGTCCAAGCCAATCCTCCGGCTCCAAGTGTCTTCTCCTCTAGCTATCTCCACAATGCTGCAAGACCATAAGTTTGGTGCTCTCAAGAGTCCTCCCCTTTTCCAATGGCATGCCTCTCTTTTATAGTGAATGGTGAGGTTAACCAACAAGAGAGATGGGTGGATCTAAGGAGAGATAAGTGGATCAGGGTTTCTAATCGAAGGAGATGAGTTGAGATCGAATCAAGGACCCTAATCTTCCATTATCTTCGAAAATCCAAAATCCCACAAACCAAGGGAAAAAAGCTATTAAAAGAGTACCGCATTTTGCAAAGACTGCAGAACGCGGCACTGCCGCGCTTTGAGGAAAAAGCAGAACGCGGTAGTGTCTAGTACCACGTTTTGGAAAACTAGCAAGGCGCGGTAGTGTATGTAAATAAAGCCTAAAGTGGGTCAAAACTTGCCAAGGTGGATTCACTTTCAAGGTTGACTCATCATCTGTCTCTTCTGGATGGTTTAAAACAGTAGGGAAAATGTCGTCAAATCGATTTGTGATGGAGATGCGACACCGTGAAACATAGAGGTATAACAGATGCCCCCTAAAGTGTGAGGTCAGAAGGGACTGATGGCCGAAAGACTTTACGAACATAATGTGCAGAGATAGCATCGAGGAGAGCGACACTGAGCTGAAATAGAAACAAAGTGCTAGATATACCACCGAGGCGGGCATTCCCATGCTCGGAAACAGATGACCCAAAGCATGGCTGCCGACCAATACATTGCAGATCCATGAGTACTGAAATAATGTAAACTGTGGACAGATCATGGCTACTATGAACAATCGTAGCTCCATGAGACAATAATGACACAGCCACGACCAATACAATAAGTGGATCTGTGTGACAATACAAGAGACATTTCCATCGCAGCCTGGACGCAGTCAAAATGTAGAGGTGCGTCCAGGGTCTTCTACCCGATCGCAAAAAGATACGAATCTAACCATGTGATTACAAGGTGTTGAAGTCGAACATGGTAGAAACCATTTGATTACCGGTCAATGATGTGGACCGTTAACAAATGCGAGGGAGATCACCAATGATGAAAATGATTCCCAAGGTATCAATAGTACATCTCAACGAAATGCGAATGAATGAGTTGATGTCGAGCATCCGAGAGATTGCTTGATTAGAGGTCAATGATGTGAACCTGCTGTCAAACACGAGGAAACCTGCCATTGAGGCATGCAGGTACCAAGGTACTAATGGTTGATCTCTAAGTCTAATTCCCGGATAGTAATTTGGTGTCGACAGGAATAGACTCGTCGAAGGAGGGCCATAATGATTCCCACATCATCGACACGAAATCGGCACATATGATAGGATGATGAAGCAATGGAGTATGTACTGACACAGCGGAGGCCTGACACAGTGAATGACTCGAAACAATGCAACCCTTTGAACATGTAACAGCATGTAACAGGACTTGGCAGCAGGGATTAAAATAGAGGATAGACATCGGATGAGTGGACTCGTGGCCAGGGAGACGACTCATGATGATGACCATAACTCAGTGAAAGATGGATACCCAAATATAGACAAGAGATGGACACATGCCATGTTCAAAGGTAACGACTGACAAGCTGCCATAGATAAACTTGACTTATTCCCCCATATTTCCCCGACATGATGGACGAGTACCTCTTTCTTGTTTTACGAGCTTGAAGAGGATAACAGATGCTTGGTGTAGCCCATCTCGTGGATGAGTCCAATCTCACATGTTTTACGAACCTGAGAAAGGAGGGGTTTGTCCCAAAGTGGGTCCTTCGATGTTAATATTTTAACGAGTCCAAGGAAGGAAAACTCGGTAGTTTTTCATATTTAGAGAGCCTAAAAAACTTAAAGAAAGCTCCATAATGTACTTTTTCGTAAAATTTAGTCCCTCGATCCCGAAAAAGTGTAAAACAATTCCCGAGAGAACTCTCCCAGCCGAGATTGACTGAGGTATACCTTTCTCGTAAATAGTCTAGACGGGCCGAAAAAGGGGTAACCTATCGCCGAATAGATGACCTTTCAAATACTTTTACAAGTGTGAAAGAGTCAAGATCACTTGGCAATCTTTTCAATTTTAAGGAGTCTGAAAAGAGCTTAACTATGGACTCCTATGGTCTTTTTCGTAATTTTGAATTATTCTGGTCCGAAAAAAGAATAAAATACAACCAGGATAATACTTTCCTCATTGTTTAACGAGCATGAGTAAAGTTGACCGTACTCGACACTGTTTACTTGAGTTTGACAAGCACGATACAGGTGTGAAAGCGCTTGGAATCTTTTTCAAGTTTTAAATCCAGAGCACGAAAAAGATAAAGTGGGCTCAAAATGAAGGTCAAATTACGAATAAACACCGGTGTGAATGCAGCTCATTTCTACCGCGGATCCTGTCAATAAATGCTCAAAAACTGGACATTAGCAATGTGAACAAGGATTTATCTCAATTATTTGAAATAGTAATTAATTAATTAATTAAAAAATGTGAAGAAATGCTATATAAGGAATGGTAAAAATAGAAATTACTATTCATTTGTGTTTTTTACCCAAAGGAGACATTTTCACCCATTTTGGAGCAAAATTTCAAGGATCCATACCGGGAGTTTTGGGACACCATTTCGACTGCCGTCTGCGTCATGTAAGAGTGCTTGAGCTCCTCTTTCATTTCATGTAAGAAATTTTTGCTTTCACCAGGAAAAAATTAATTTTTTAACAAGCCCTTTTGGGCAAGAATCGCCCTCCACACTACCGCGTGGGGGCCCTATCGAAATACGCGGTACTGTTGAACAGTACCGCGCTGTATCCTCAAGATGAGGCGCGGCAGTGTGGACTGCCGCGCGGTAGGGTGTCCTCCAGGCGCGGCACGGGCGAATTTCAAGTTCAAAAAATCAATTTTTTTCCAATTTTTTGCTGGAAATAAGTTGTTAAATAGTTATTAATTATTTTGTTTTCCCTTTTGCAGGGATTTGCAACTTATTCGGAGCAAAATGGTAAGCTGGAAAGAGAGAGAGCATGAAGCGGATGATTTTGTAGCCGAAAATGACTTACCAACCGTGACCACATTGCGAGAATGTGGTTTGCTAAAGTTTTTCAAGACCAAAGGGATCCGCCAGCAACCTAAGCTCCTTACTCACCTTATCCAATTGTGGGACCCCGATATTCAAGCTTTCCGAGTGGGAGAGCACGTGCTTGAAATCCAACTCGAGGATATTTACTTCCTCACGGGCCTCTCGAAGAGAGGGGCCCGGCCGAACTTTACCGGGTACACTGCTTCAGAATCAAGCACAGATGATTTAATTGCTCGATACTGCCAGGCAGGTTCGAGTAAGAAAAGTGGGAAGGTGGCCATAAAAGAGGTCACAAATCTTCCTTTAAAAACCTTGCTATTCACTATCACGCGTGCAGCAGGAAGCGTGAGTCCACATCAGGCATCCCGCACGCAGGTGAATCTCGCAGCAGAGTGCATGGGAGGAACAGTTTTCAACTGGTGTGATGCAGTGTTGTCCAATCTGAAGGAACAGGTGCACAAGTGTAGGACTGGGAAAAACACCCAGTTTGGCTATGGGAGCATCCTGCTCACTTTCTTTTTGGCGAGGGTGCCACTACTACGTCCAAAGATATCTATGCCCCCTCGTCCACCTACTGAGCCATGGATGGCTCGATGGAGTGACTATGCTGGACGTCTCGGGGGACCTCAGCGGCTAGCTTTTGGAGAGGATTTCTTCTCTTGGCTAGAGGAGCAGATAGTCATGATTGACGACTATCCCTATTCAGGGGTAGATTTCCGTGAGGATATCGACTTGGCATTGCCGGAGGATGATGACTGGGACAACTCTGGTATGACCTTCATGGATATGTATTTTTTCCTTTTTGAATATTTTAATTTTTATTGCTTTTTTAGAATGTGTAAAAGACGCCTAATATATATTCGCATGCATGTTGCAGACCGTGGACCACAGAGGCCAGCTGGATACTCTCCACTACGTCGTGGTGGTGTGGATCGTCAAGCTGCTCCTGATGAAGAGGAAGATGAAGACGAGGCAGGAGGCATCCGGGACATCGAGAGGAACCTGCAGGGATTGACCCATGGTATCCCTGCTATGCGGATGGATGACGTTCCTTACCACCTCCAGCGGCATACTGTGGGTGTACCTGGTCGTATCAGTCGACTTCTTCGCAGGGTGGTTCGAGCTGTGGTGTGTTACCACCAGCAGCGGGAGGAGTCCGATGATAGGTATCCTAGGTCTCCATAGATGGTCCTTTGATCTTTTTGCGGCATGTATGCGATATGTAGGCTTTGAGGGCCAATTTTTGTATGTGGGATTTGATCCCCAATTTTGTCTTTGACACAAACTTTATGTATTTTTTGAAAAAACACTCTTATATACAGTGATATGGACCTATTTATGATCTAAATATTTACAATGACTTGTGCATTTTATTTTTTATGATGTTTTTATGTATGGGAAAGATGCCAATCCAAAATGTAATTAGCCAATGAATCGGCAATACAATTGAATTCTCTCGGTATGTGTTGATATGTGATAAAATTAAATGACCGTTCCAAGAGGCGTACTCTTCGAAATAAACGAAGTAATATAGGATCGCGAACTGTGTAAACATGGTTTAAATGAGAAACCATGAGTTGGGAGTCTAAAAAGACTGATACGGAGTCAATCCCGAGTGAAGCAACCTCTGTTAAGAGACCAATGACTGCATGGTACTCCGCGATATTATTGGTTGCAGGACCTAAACAATTGGCTCCTGAAGAAATCAACTCGCCAGTGGGGGAATAGATCACCCATGCTGCGGAAACGAGATTCCGGGTATGTCGGCTTGCACCGTCGGCGAACCCAAAGTAGGCTGACATCTGCGCATAAAGTCACGAGTCAAAGTAAGAGTAGATACATAAGGTCCATGCGCACACTAAAAAGAAAGCAAAAAGCAAACTAAGTACATTATGTACAAGAAGTAACCCGCGTAGGGTAACCTCACGCGTAGAAACGCTTGAGGTATAGCCCGTTGCGGGGCCGTGCCAATGGCGTACCATCACAATCGATTAGTTCATAGGCTCCTTTTTCTAAGACACGTTTTACAATGAAGGGGCCGTACCACATAGATTCAAGTTTACCTTTTCCAAGCTTATCATGCATCTGATCATATGTAAGTACGAGGTCACCCTCATTGAATATCCGAGGTTGAACGGATTTGTCGTATTGAGCTTTGACGCGTTTTTTGTGAGCTTCATTAGCCAAAGCGGCGTCGCGGCGGGTTTCATCTAGCTTGGCTAGGTATAGAAACCGTTCTTCTTCGGAAGTAGTGTGTGGAAGTAGCTCTATGGCTATCTTGAGTGATGGAATTTCACATTCAATCGGGAGAATGGCTTCTAGGCCGTACACCAATTGAAATGGTGTAAACCTAGTAGCACTTTTCACTGAGGTTCGGTATGCCCACAGTGCTGAGAACAGAGCTGAGTGCCAATTGGATTTTTGGGTACCCACAATGCGCTGAATCATTCGTTTCAGGACTTTATTAATGGCTTCAACTTGGCCATTAGCTTGTGGGTAATACGGGGTTGAGTTTTCGTGGCGAAAACCCAGTTTGGCACTTAGTTCTTCGATCATATGGTTCCTGAAATGGGAACCATGATCGGTCACAATAGACTGTGGGACACCGAATCTAGCTATGATATGATTGAATATGAACTGCGCTGCTATTTCGCCGTCTTCAGCATATGTAGGCATCGCTTCAGCCCATTTTGTAAAATAGTCGACAGCTACTATGACATAGCTATGCCCCCCGGCTGAAGTGGGCTTACAGTGCATAAAATCGATGCCCCATTTGGAAAAGGGGTCGACGACAATGACAGGATGGAGTGGAGCAGGATGCGAGCGTGCTTTGCTATGAAAGAATTGACATGGCGGACACTTCTTGACTGTTTCAATGCAGTCTTTGAAAATTGAGGGCCAGAAGTATCCTGCTCGTAGTATTTTCTGGGCCGTAGCCATCCCAGAGAGATGACCACCACATGCTCCAGCGTGGCAGTCGTTGAGAACGCGTTCCGCCTCATCTATGGTCAAACAGCGTCGAAGGACGGTGTTGACACCACGTCGATACAGAGTATCGTTCACTATAAGGTAGTACTTTGCGTGATGTCTGATACGTCGTCGTTCATCGCGGGAGAGATCGGGACGAAAGCGTTGGGTTTGGAGATATAAGAGAATATCCCCATACCACGGATCAGACGTGCTAATGAGGAACAATGATTCATCGGGAAGAGAATCAATGGGCTCGGATTGCTCAGTAGCACGGGGCAGGTTACAAATTAACTCAGCAAAGACCAGAGATTTCTTAGACTTGGCTTTGACAAATTCCAAGTCAAACTCTTGGAGGATGACAATCCAACGAGAGTATTTGCCCCCAAGCACTTGTCGTGTGAGGATATAGTACATTGGATTGAAATCGACGATGACGGTGGTCCGGCGGAGTAAGATGTAATGACGGAATCTCTGGACAGCAAATACTGTTGCCAGAGCCAGCTTTTCAACATGTGAGTAGCGAGTTTCAGAGTCAAGAAGACTCTTGCTAAGATAATACACCACATGTTCCATGCCGTTGTGATCTTCCTGGACTAACACCATACCAATGGTGGAAATCGAGGCTGCGAGATAAAGGATGTAGTCCTGTGTGTAATTGGGGGGTTGAATCACAGGATCTTTGGTTAAGGCTACCTTTAAATTGTCAAAGGAGCGTTGGGATTCATCATCCCATATGAAGGGAACATTTTTCTTGAGAAGCCGCATGTAGCCTTTTGTTATCTCGGACAGATTGCAGATAAAACGGCGTAGAAATTTTGCATGCCCTTGCAAACATTGAAGTTATGGGATATTGGTAGGTGAAGGTAGGGCTATGATAGCTGCTACCTTTGCGGGATCTAGACGTATCCCATCTTTGGAGACTATGAAGCCCAATAGTTTTCCGGCTTCTACACAGAAGACGCACTTATGCGGGTTCAAACGTATATTGTAGCGTCGGCACCTTTCGAAAATGGCAATCAAGTGATCTGGATGTTCTTCCCGAGTTCGAGAGTGAGCGGGGAGGTCATCAAGATATGGCTCTACGATATGTTTGATATCATGGAATGCGTAGGACATCGCCCATTGGAAATTTGCCCTGGCATTTTTGAGGCCAAAAGGTAACTTTCGGTATGCAAAGATCCCCCAAGGGCAGATAAAGGCCATTTTGTGCTGGTCGGCTGGGAGGATATCGATCTGATTATAGCCAGAGAAGCCATCCATAAATGAAAAGATAACACTTCCGAAACAGTTATCGATGATCTGGTCGATAAACGGAGTTGGGTAGTTGTCCTTGGGACAAGCTTTGTTCAAATCACGGTAATCAACACAGACTCTAATCGTTCCCTGTTTCTTGGCTACGGGAACGATGTTGGATACCCATTCTGTCAATGGGACAGGATAGATAAAACCAGCACGCAAAAGTTTTTCAACTTCTGCTTTGATGGCGGCTGCCTTACGAGGATGAACGGGTCGAAGCTTTTGTCGAACAGGTCGGGCGCCAGGGAAAGCTGGAATTTCGTGGACCACAATCGACGGGTCGATCCCTGGCATCTCTTCATAACTCCAAGCAAAAACATCGCGGAATGTTTTAAAGTAGGCATTATAGAACTCCGTTTCAAGAGGAGTACATGTTTTTCCAATGTGTACGTTTTCCACGATACCAGGCTTTACTGAAATATCGATGGGAGTGGTTGCCATAAGGTTGGCCAAGTTGCCTTCGGAGAATACTTCGTCGAGGGAAGTGGGGAACTTGGTTTGAACCATCCCAAGTGAAGCACTGGATTTGGTGTCAGGCTCAAGTGACTGAATGGTGGGGAATGAAGATCGATGATGAAAATCTCCCCATGGTGGCTCATTACCGCACATAACCTCTATAATTGATTCGTCAGTGGGAAAAATCAAGTTGAGAGGATCAAACAATGGTGGGTGTGTATGAGTTTCAGTCGAGAGCTGTGCCACTGTGTGATTAGTAGAATAGTCGACCCAATCCGTGGCTGATTGGATCGCGTCATATGCTGCGAGGTTTCTATTCAAAGGCATGGAATTGCCATAGCCTTGGATCTGAGTAGGACTCGGAATCACCCATGAATCATCGGAAGGGGTGACATGCGATGAAATCATGTTGACTGGTTGGAGATGGGTTCCCAGCTCTGGAAAAACTCCAATGAGGGATGAATCCTTCATGAGACCAACACCTACGTCTTGGAACCGGTACCGAGGTTGATCCAATAACGGGATGGTATTGGTGGAGTTCGGATGGGAGTCTGGGATACAGTAATCCAGTTGATCAATAGTGACAATTTTCTCCTCATGAGGAAATTGTACAATCCGGAAGACTGTAGATGCGATGGCGGTCATGGCATAGAACCAGTTCCGACCAAGTAGGAGATTGTAATCCAAAGGTGCATCTACGACTTCGATGTGTACGGATACTGTCTTGCCCCCTAGTTCAACACCGATTGAGGGAATGAGTCCATATGGTTGAAAACCATGTCCATCAAACGCCCTAAGAGTAGTGGGAGAGGTTGTGACCTCGGGTGAGCCTAAGGCTCTCCAGCAGTTCAAATACATAATCGACGTGGAAGCAACCTCATCTAACACAGTGCGGTAGATAACATTTCCATGGATTTTCGTATGCACCTGGAAGGCTAACTGGTGAGAAAGCCTAGGTTTAGCGTGCTCCAAGTTAAACATGATGGAGTTTGAAGTATCTGGGTCCAGTGCCCCCAGTGCTGAAAGTAGGGTTCTGCGTTGCATGGGGCAGTGTTGGAGAACCTCGAGAGTTGACATAGCGCAAGGTGCTTGAGCCAAATCCTCAACAATGTTGTAGTTTTGGGCAGCTCGCGCATTCGGATTGAATGTCGCCTTTCGTATGGTTCCCTTGGGTGGGCGTAGCACTGAATCCATAAGTGGTCTCTCGATATGGAGATGACCGTTAGGGGGGGGAATAGGAATTGGATCTTCAACAGGAGATTTGCCTTTGGCTGTCTCCGATTGTTTGTTTGAACTTGGAGGATTGTCATACGTGTTTAAACGAGTGGTGATATTAATCTCCTCATTACTTGTCATTAGGATTTCGCGGTTTGTGGACGTCTCTCCACGGGAAGGATTGGTCGGGTTGCCCCCTTGTGGGGATTCTTGGGCAACCATTTGCTATTTCTGTTGGGGGAAAGGGTCAGTTAGCACTGCTGGGCGAGAGGATCCTTTAACGAACTTGTGGAGCTCGTCCTTGTAGGGACAGTCACGCGTATAATGATCATCTTGACAAATCAAGCAGGGAAACTTAGCTTTTCGACGTGGTTTTTGGTCATTCTGTGTAGGTTGTGGCTTGGGGTTCTCCTGCTGGTTCTTCTTGGGTTTACCACGATTGTTTTTCTTCTTTCCTCCGGATGGTTGTGACGTAGATTGGACTGCATTCACTTCGGAGGAGACAGCAGGAGAGGTGGAAGCTTTTGAAGCGGCCTGGGTAAAAGCGGGGGAAGCAGAAGCTTGTTGCCCGGTCGAGTTGGTAGCAGGATGAGCCTTGACTGAACCAACGATACCATCGATGGGTGGTTCAGTGGTAGGCTTTGTAGGATCAGTGTGAACGCGGGAGGCATGTGGAAGAAGTTCATGTAAAGTACCGGATTGAGTATATACTAAATCCATGTATTGTGCTGCCGAGATGGCTTGTTCTTCTGTAACCGGTCCGCGCATAGCAATATCTCTGGCTATGGGAGGCAAAAAGGATTTTGTAAACCAATCAGCAAGTAGCTGATCCGGAATAGGTGCCTTTATTAGCCTACGGCGTCTTCGCCACTCATGGATGTGATCCGAAATATGTGTAGAAGTGGTTTGACGTAGTGAAGTTAGCAGTTCTGTTCCAGTCTCATATCGGATGGGAAGCTGGAAATGTGTCAGAAACTGCATAGCCAAAGTGTTGAAATCACGAAAAGAGTGTTGTGGCAGCTCGATATACCATTTTGCTGCCATTCCAGTAAGCGTGCGTTGGAAGAGCCGAAGTCGGATGGAATCATCCATCAAGGAGTTGGATGAACACCAAAGATGGAAGGTCATCACGTGGTTCTTGGGGTCTTCCCCGGGTTTGGCATCGAACTTAGGAATTTCCGATGGTAGTTTGGCTGGGATAGGTGGCCAGTGAGGTTCGTGCCATATAGGATCGTTGATAAGCCTCGACAAATCAGGTAGATCAAGTGTGGCCAAAAAGGGAAGTTGACGGTTGGTCTGCGGGAATGAGTAATAACCATGTGGTGCCAAGAACCCTGGAGGGCCCTGCATAGCATACTGCTGTGTGTTATACCCATATGAGTTTCCCGCGGGATACTGCTGGAAATTCTGTGGATGGTAAGCCATCTGGTTAACCGGTTGATTGTAGGTAATCGGTTGGTGAGTGTTCTGCTGAGTGGGTATAGTACCCTGAGGCTGTTGATACCCAGGAATGGTTGCTGTTCCTTGTTGGGGAAAAGTTCCTTGGAATTGTTGTGTTCTAGGGATGTTACCACCATACTGTGCAAGTGGAGGATTTCCCATAGCAGGGTTGGGGGGAGGCTGCGACGGTGGTGTCCATGGAAGGCTCGTTCCTGCTTGAGGAGCGAGTGGAAATTGAAGTGATGGGTTCCATGGAGCTGTAGCAGCTGAAGGGTAAGGGAAACCAGAATTCAAGTTGGGGGAAATCTGAGATTGCCCCCCAGCTTGGTTCCAGTTTCCAAAAAGTGAGTACCCCCCACTCTGTGGGATTTGATGATCCCAAGAAGGAAGCATGCCTGATAGGGGTTGTTGAGAGTAAGGCCCGGTTGGAACACCGGAATAAAGTTGCCCACTGCCAGGTGGATTGTACATACCGAACTAAGTAGACGCTGCTGGTTGGGAAGCTTATTGGATCGAGCCAATAGGTTGTCCGCCAGCAGTTGGGTTGGATGGCTCTATATGAGGAGGCTGTTGACTAGGAAGTGGGTTCCCAGTGAAAGGTTGTCCTCCGACTGGTTGGGTTGATGGCCCACCAGTTGGAGGTTGTTGACTCGGAACAGGGTTCCCAACGAAAGGTTGTCCACCAACTGGTTGGGTTGATGGCCCACCAGGGGGGATTTGGTAGCTAGGGTTGGGGACCACTGTAGTCGGTTGTCCACCTCCTGAGATAGTGTAAATGGTGGCTGAGGGTGATCCTCCGGTCCAACCAGAAGATCCAGCAGTGTGACTAAGCGTTCTTCCATCGCTGGTCAAATATGATAACGTGGATTGGCCAACGGCACCAAAAGTACCTATTTGCGGAGGGGGTCGTCCATATCGAACAGGTGAGGACGGGGAAAAAACTGGGTTATCCCTCATAGAATGTGCATCAAATATGGGTGATGACAGTAAATGCGGGGAATTTAGCCCAGGGGTATTAGCGTCGTTCGTGACATGTTCAATGGTAGGAGGACCCTCGAAAACTGGGTCCGAGTTCATGTCCTGGAAAAGGTTTTGGGGATCCGGCAGGAAACTAGGTATGGTAACATCTGAAGGTCCTGCGCCGTCTGCAAAGGAGTGTCGAAACTCTGTGCTGGACGGGATGTTGGGATCCCTATAGTCAGAAGGACGAGTGTCAGGGGGATATCTAGAGACTGACGAGAGCATGTGCTCTGTGCTGCGTCTAAACCGTGCCGATGCTAACGGAGAGTTCGCTAGGCTAACCATACTAGACTGGATGGAAGCCATGATTTCATGTACCGGTGGGAGATTGGGTAGAGCTATAGTACGAGGTACGTTGCTAGAAGAACTTGTCTCCTGAGGATGAACACTGGGTGACGTAGTGATAACAGGCGGAAGATCCTCCTGGGAAGTGATGAAACCATAATCAGGTTCAAAGAGTGTGTCAGGTAGACGAGTATCTTCAATGATTTCAACGTATCCGCCTGGGACTGAAATTAAGCCAGGTATGTCCTGGTCGGACCCTTCTGTGGTGCCAATAGATCCGTCTATATCATCGTGAAAAGTGTTTGATGGACGGGAAGTGTTGGCATCTGGTAGAAGGATGACCTCTGGTCTAGTACTCTGGGTTGTACTAGGTTCAGTTGCGGTAACTGTGTCCACTGTAACAGATAAATCTGGAATGACAGTGGGTGAGGTGACAGTGGAAGTCTCAGACGTGTTAGTGGTTGCAGAAGCTGCAATAGATCCTGAGACTGTGCTGTGTGTGGCAGTTACTGGCGTAACTGAAGATGTTGTACGTATCGGCGGTGGAATATTGCCTCGACCAGCACCGCAGCCAGGAGGAGCAGGAATGCGTGATGCAGGCGGACCAGTAGTCCATGGCGGTGGTGGTGGTGGAGGGCTTTGGCCCTGTTGTCTTCGTGATCTTCGTGGTAGATCTGACATGATGATAGGAAAATGAAAATCGGGGGCAGTATCGTAAACAAAGAACTCAAAAACTCTAATGCAACCGAGTGTGCAGAAGAGGAGCTAGAAAAATCAAGGCTCACAGGCCAAAAAAGCAAGCTCTAAAATCTATACTGAGACCGATGTCTCAATAAGCGAGCTGATCAACAAAAATGGCCAGAATGCCAACAAGCAGTCCCTATAAAGAAAAAATGACCCTCTACAAAGATGAGATAGCAAGCAAACTCCTAACTAAGAGCTGGAGACCTCAACAGGCTGTATCCTTTGCAAGGTGATGAAATCCAAGTCGAACGATACAACATGAGAGACCGATATAAGAAGGATATCCCTCTACCGAAAGGGATCCTGGGTAAAAGAGCCCTAGTAGAATAGATACTAAGCCACCTCGTTCATGACACGTCGGAAAAGGTTTTGGGCACTTCAGCCTTCCGAAGAAGACAGCGATCGATGTTGCCTTAGGGCTAAGTGGAGTGCGGTATTCCACAGAGTCCGTCCGGTTCTCAATCTCGCGGCCGTTTAACCCCTGAAAGTTGGAAACAGTCAGGAGGCCCCTCCACAAACTGGCTGTGACCGTGTCAATAAGTACTAGAGGATTTTAGTTCCCTAAAGACAACGACTATGTCTTAGATGAAAATGACAAGGGGGAATTATTTTGATGCCTATCCCTGGTGTCCTACCTAACTACCAAATTCTTTTGATTTCCTCAAGTGAGGTTAAAGTTGGTTTAATTAGGGTGATTAATTTTAGTGGATGTCTTTACTCAATCGGGTAGTGGACGTGAAACTTGATGGTGTTATGACGACTCAAACCATGCAAATGAGAATGAATCACAAACAAGCCTTTGTCTTCGATGAAATCTAGCTAAGGTAAAGATAGAGGTTCTTCGATCAAATATGCATGAAAATTTTCACAAGCAATCAAAGTAAGAGATTTTTCTTTTCTTTTTTGATTTATAAACAAAGCCAAACTGAAGTAAACACTCTTTTCAATGCACTGATTTTACAATCTACAATGCTTCTATAATGAGAATTTCTATGGCAAAATCAATGGTTCATTTCCCTATGCAAAATACTACTAGACTTTTTCAATTTAAACAACAAAATTGCTCTCAACCAATGATCTTTTTAATTTACTGAAAATGATAATGACAATATGACTGTAAAAAGTACAGTATTCAGTAACAGAGAACAGTGGTGTTGAGTTGGTTGTGGGGAAAAAATCAAGTCAATGCAATCAGACTGAAAAATGACCAATATGTCAAAAGTGCCACTTAATTCAATCAACAATCAAGCTCACAAACTAGGTAATAAGCACACCATACAGACTGGAAATTAACCAGGATGCTAACAGGCAACAGTAAAGACTATCTAAGGCAGAGAGAAACTCAGGAAACCAAGCAAAAATAAGAAAAATTTTAACACTTGCAGACACTACCGCGGGTGATAGTCTGGCTGAAACGCAGCACTGTGACAGTACCGCTCTGGTACTAAGGCAGAGGGCGCGGTACTATCGCGCTGGAAGCAGTTATGAGGGCGCGGGTACTGTGGAAAGGGAAAGAAAAAGCGCAACTTGAGAAGAAAAAGTAAGATTTTCAGGGTTGTTGCTAACCCAGGGGACTCAGTAATTAAACAGGGAGATAAATACTGTGAGGAGGGGTGAATAAGGGTAAAAAAGGACCAAGATTCAAACTGGTTTGAAGTGCAACAAAAAACTCACAATTCAAAGATAAATGACTGTGAATTAAATCAATCAAGCAGTAATCAAAACCAGCGGAGTCGCCATTCTTGTTATGTAGAATTTTGTCCTACGGATAAGCCAAAACTCTCTTAACTTTAAAGCATACTTTAAACTAACTCTAAAGCAAGAAACAAGTCAAAACAAATGCTACCTTGAATCCCTAGATCTAACAAACATTTCAGGATCAAAATGCTAAAGAGAGTAGAAGGAATTTAACTGACCTTCTATCCAGACGCTTGTTTTTGTTATTTGCTCCAAGCTCCAAGCCCTCATAAGTGAACCTGTCAAAATGGAACCAAAATACAAGAATGCACTATTCTCTAGCAATCTGAAACATGAGTTAGGATCTAAATCTGTGAAAGATACAAATCATATCATTAAAACAAGATTAACACAAATGATTTGGGAAAACAAGACAAGTTATTCCATTACAACTTGAAGAATGCTTACAAAAGGTGCTTGATGTCCAAGCCAATCCTCCAGCTCCAAGTGTCTTCTCCTCTAGCTATCTCCACAATGCTGCAAGACCATAAGTTTGGTGCTCTCAAGAGTCCTCCCCTTTTCCAATGGCATGCCTCTCTTTTATAGTGAATGGTGAGGTTAACCAACAAGAGAGATGGGTGGATCTAAGGAGAGATAAGTGGATCAGGGTTTCTAATCGAAGGAGATGAGTTGAGATCGAATCAAGGACCCTAATCTTCCATTATCTTCGAAAATCCAAAATCCCACAAACCAAGGGAAAAAAGCTATTAAAAGAGTACCGCGTTTTGCAAAGACTGCAGAACGCGGCACTGCCGCGCTTTGAGGAAAAAGCAGAACGCGGTAGTGTCTAGTACCGCGTTTTGGCAAACTAGCAAGGCGCGGTAGTGTATGTAAATAAAGCCTAAAGTGGGTCAAAAATTGCCAAGGTGGATTCACTTTCAAGGTTGACTCATCATCTGTCTCTTCTGGATGGTTTAAAACAGTAGGGAAAATGTCGTCAACTCGATTTGTGATGGAGATGCGACACCGTGAAACATAGAGGTATAACAGATACTTGGAGAACGAGTAAGGCACCAGAGTTTCCCTTTCTAGTCCACTTCGAAAGTAGCGAATCCCGAACACCATTATACCATGCATTCTTTTGCTCTTCCTTCACCAAGAATGTTTGTTCCCAACATGACCTCCTATGAACCAGGCCAACCATCTTTTCCACTTGTTTCACAACTGGTCAGTTCGAGATCTCTTTTAACCCCAATGATTGGGGGTAAACCTCCAGGCACTGTTAAATTCGTGACTGGAACACAACCTTCGAGACAAAGTATGATTGGAGGCCACCCTCTAGTTAGTGCTCAGAATATGGCCATAGGGAAACCTATGGTCAATGGTCAAAATATAATTACGGGGCAAACTTCGGTTGGTAGTTAAAACCTAACTAGGGGGCAACCTCTAGTTAGTGGAAAAAATCTAACTGGGGGGAACCTCTAGTTAGTGGAAAAAATATAACCAGGGGGAAACCCCTAGTTAGTGGGAATAATGTAAGTGAAGGAAAATATTCATTTATGACTTATAATACGACTGGAGGTCCACCTCCATCCATGGGACAACCTTCTTGGGAACATCACTCGTGGGGAACACCTATATGGTATCAAACCAAACGGGGTTATACATACCCAGGTAATCGAAATATGGAAATGAGTCAAATCTATCAAATTGATCCAGGAAACCTTTATCTTGGAGTAGTTTACCCCATAAAAAAAAAACACCTCATCGGGTGAACAAAACTTTCCGCTGGCTGGAACTCCAATTGATGATCCACCACCACCCCCACCACCGGTCCCACCTCCACATACACCACTTGTCCCACCTACAACCCCACCATCCAGACAAGCCCCTCATTCTGGAGGATCCGCTCATGCGGGAGGAGGACCCCCATCGAGTCCACCTCCTAACTTGGGAGGACCCCCACCATTCAGACAACCCTCTATGGGAGGACGTTACGATCAATCGATCTATGGTCCTATTGGTACTCAAATGTCGTACCAATACTACCAGTACCCACATCCAAACCGATAGTTACCATTTATGGCTACATTAGATTTTCCGAACCTATCATGTTTGACCAACGATCCCATTCAACATGGCATGAATTGGCCACCCATTCCTGTAAACATTCCATCAGACATACCCAAGTTTGACATCAAACCCAACGAGAATCCCAAAAAACACGTAATGAAATATCACTTGTGGTGTTCCTCGAACTCATTAATGGATGATTCTATCCGTTTGAGGCTATTTCAAAGAACCCTCACTAGCACAACCACCAAATGGTATATCGAATTACCTCCACATTCTTTCACCGAATTTTGATCCTTAGCTATGGATTTTATTATGCATTTCCAATTACCAAACTGCTATGAAACCGACACGGATCTTTTAACTTTTCTCTGGAAATATACCTCCACTCATAAGTCCGATCATATTCACGAATGGAGGAGAGGATGTCGGCTCATTAAGGCTCCCATTACGGATCAATTATTGGCTGATTGGTTTACCAAATCATTGTTTCCTATCATAGCCAAAGATGTCGCTATGGGCAGGGTGGTTACAAAAGAGCAAGCCATTACACATGCCCAGTACTTAGAATTAGTCTATGCTCAATCTGGCACTTTATACGACATCATTCCCATTTCCCCCCACCCCACACATGACCCAACAAAACGTTCGCCATATGTCAACACTGTTATACCTCAATATTACACATTTCGTATTAGTGTCGCATCCTTGCATTACCGACCTAAACGACAGTTTCCCTTAAAGATCATCTTAACATCCAGAATGAAAACCATTGACTGAACACTGAAAGCAAAACCTTTTTCTGCCATCTGCCAGCCCAACTTAGCCCTGTTTGTGAGCACTACTGCTCCTTGCACATCTACAGGGGCGTGGTAGTCACCACTACCTCATTTTGCTCCTTCTCTGAGGCGCGGGTACTACCGCGTTATGCTCAATTATAGGGGCGCGGTAGTCTGAAATTAGCCTTTTTGCCTTGGATTTTGGGATTTTGACCTTCGAGGATATTTTGTTGGGATTACCATCTTTGGTTCGATCCTAACTCCTTCTTTGTTTAGCTGGCCTGATCCACTAAACCCTCCATAGATCCACACTTCTCTCTTGTTGGTTAGCCCTCCCATGTGCTATAAGAGAGAAGCCTTCCATGAGCCAAGGGGAGGACTTTTGGGGCATCAAACCTATGATCTTGTAGCCTTGTGGAGATAGTTAGAGGAGGAAGCACTTGGAGCTAGAGGATTGGCTTGGACATCAAGCAACCTTTGTAAGTATTCTTCAAGTTTGTAATAAAGATAACTTGTCTTGTTTTTCCCATTTCATGTGTATTGTGCAAGTCTTTAGCATGGAATGTATCTAATCTAGATTTGAATCTAATCTTTACTTCAAGGTATTTGGAAGCTTGTATGTTTGTTCTTTGGTTGATCTCAACAGGTTCTACATTGGAGCTTTGGATCAAGAGGTAGAAGTGGGACAAACGTCAGATTGAAAGGTGTGTCATATCTCTCATTGTTTCTGAATGCATATAATCTTGTTGTGAAAGTTAGTTTAGGAATTTCAAGGTAGCATTTGTTTTGTCTTGTTTCTTGCTTTAGAGTTAGTTGAGAATCTGCTTTAAAGTTAAGAGAATTTTGACTTATCCGTAGGGAAAAATTCTACCAAACAAGAATGACGACTCCGCTGGGGATCGAATCCATTTTCTTTGCTTGTGAAGTTTGCTTTCACTCATTGATTGTAAGAATTGGGTTCTTTCACCCTCATTCACTTCCCTGTTCTCTGCATTAGACTTCTGTTACAGATCAGTAAGTCCTCTGGGTTGGCAAACCCTTGAAAAGTCAAAATCTTTTCTCAAAATTCTGCCTCTTTCCCCCTATTCACACACTACCCCGCCCCCGTAACTGTCTACAGAGCGGTAGTACCGTGCCTTAACCACTGCTTACAGAGCGGTAGTCCAACAGTATCGCTCCTTAACCACTGTCTAAAGCGCGGTAGTCCAACAGTACCGCTTCTGAAGCGCTATCTAGAGCGCGGTAGTCTATCAGTACCGCTCCCAGGTGGCCTGCAGGCCCGTGGTAGTTCCTGGAAAGTGTGTTTATTTGGTTTGTTTGGTTATTTTTGGGTCTTTTCGAGATTTGGATCCATGTTGGCCCTTTGAGTAAATACTAGTGTTTTGTTTGCAGTTTTTAAGTGAAATGGGTTCTATTTTTGAAAAAAAATTCGGGCCATGAATCGTGCATCCTACAGTCGTTTTGACCCATATTAAGGTTTTGAGATCATTTTTGGTTTGGTGTGCTTGGCGTGTTTGGATTGCTTGGCATCTTATTTCCTTTACATCCTAGCTAATGATTGTTTGAAAATATTGATTCCTTGCCTCCACTTTAGTTCAAAGAGAAGCTTGAGTTTGTCATTCTTTTACCATATTCATGAAATTGAAACACATAGGTATTCTTCTTGCTGTAATTTAATCATTTGACATTCTTGGTGTTACATTCATGAGAAGAAGAAATGCTTTCATATTTATGTGCATTTGAGTTAGATGATATTATTAGGTTCTTCTCTTTGTCTTTCATTTGATTGGAAGCATTTGTAGAATCTTTCTTTCTGTAGCTTGGATGTGTCTTTTTCAAGTGTGAAAAGATAGGAAATGGATTAGAATCATTACGTTTTTGTGTTCATATAAAGAACTTTTTTATTGCTTTGGGTTAGTTTTGGGTACATATTTTACTTCTTTCTATCATTTTGAAAAGAAATAAAATTGCATGTGCATTGGGTTGTGCATATTGGGAACGGAAAGAATTCTTCCTTACTTTAGCTAGTGTTCATCGAAGAGAAAGGCTCATTTCGATTCATCTTCATTTGCATGGTTTGAGTCGTCACAACACCATCAAGTTGCACTTCCATAACCCGATTGTGTAAGGAAGCCTCTAAAATTAATCTCCCTAACTAAACCAATATTAACCTCACTTGAGGAAATCAAAAGAATTTGGTAGTTAGGTAGGACACCGGGGATAGGCATCAAAATAATTCCCCCTTGTCATTTTTCATCTGAGACATAGTCGTTGTCTTTAGGGAACTAAAATCCTCTAGTATTTATTGACACGGTCACAGCTAGTTTGTGGAGGGGCCTCCTGAATATTTTTAACTTTCAGGGGTTAAACGGCCGCGAGATTGAGAACCGGACGGACTCTGTGGAATACCGCACTCCACTTAGCCTTAAGGCAACATCGATCACTGTCTTCTTCGGAAGGCTGAAGTACCCAAAACCTTTTCCAACGTGTCAGGAATGAGGTAGCTTAGTATCTATTCCACTAGGGATCTTTTACCCAGGATCCCTTTCGGTAGAGGGATATCCTTCCTATATCGGTCTGTCATGTTGTATTGTTCGACTTGGATTTCATCACCTTGCGAAGGATACAATTTGTTGAGGTCTCCAGCTCTTAGTTAGGAGGTTTTGCTTGCTATCTTGTAGAGGGTCTTTTTCTTTGTAGGGATGCTTGTTGGCATTCTGGCCATTTTGTTGTACAACTCACTTACTGTGGCAGCGGCCTCAGTATAGTTTTTTGAGCTTGCTCTTTTGGCCTGCGAGCCTTGTCTTTTCCTAGCTCCCCTTTCGCACGCTCGGTTGCCTGAGGGTTTTTGAGTTCCGTTTAACAAGACTTCGCCCACATCACTTAGTTTTGTTTCATGGAGAATCTACCTCCATGCACCCATGCTCCTTCTGGGACTACCAATCCGGAGACCCCTTTTCAAGGGGTACCTTTTACTTTTCCTCCAGTTGGAGATATTGGTCCTCCCTTTATTGCCACGTTAAATCTTCCTGGATTAACCATAGGATTACCGGTATGGTTATTCAATCCGGTAATTCCGATTGCACCCAATGTTTCGAATGTCAACTCTCCACCACGAGAGAGTCAATCCCAAACTAATCCTTCCCCTTCTTCATCGGATGAATCTTCTTCTGTTCCTTCTTCCTCGCCTGACCAAAGCAATAGTGTTAGTAATCAGGTGGATAAGAAGAAGAAGAAAAAGAAATTTAAGAAGAAGAAGGATAAAGAAGAGACCAAGCGTAAACCAGTTGCCTCTAATAGCACTCATTCTACGAAAACACCCCGTAAACCCAATTTCCCTTGCAAACTTTGTAAGGGTGATCACCTTCTCAAGGGTTGCCCTGATCTTTCCCGTGTATCAGAAGTGTGGTCTAAAAAACCCAAACCACTTGTATCGTCGACCTCTGACCATCATGTCGATGACACTCCCTCAACCAGTGACCCCTTGGTGAAGGGTCGTAAGGGTAAAGTCCTATATCCTTGTTTGATATGCAAGGGTATGCACCGTACTTTCCTTTGTCCGAGCATGGATGAAGCCTCGCGGTGGTTGGAAGATATTACTAGTTCTCAACTGGTGCCTCCAACAGACCATGGTAAACTGTCCCTCGACCCCCCGCTGGTTGGCCAAGTGATCAATTCAGTTTCATCTGCAATTGATCCCACTCTCCCTTTCGAGAGTGAAGTGATCGAGTCGCCATCATCCCCACTCAGTCTCGCTCTTTCATTGGAGAAGGTCCAGACTGAAGCAGTCTTCTTGACACAACCTTCGTCTCATTCTTATCTTCCAAGAGAGAGTGAATTGGAAACCACTGATGTTTTCCTTATTGGTTCAAAATGTCCTCGGCAAGGGGAAACCCTGTCCGTTTCTACGAGACCCCCTCCAAGTACTGAGGTTATTTCCTTTGATTGGAATGGTCTAACAGAATCTCGTCTTCCTTCGAGTGTTCCTTTTCAAATATCTGTAGGAGTTTTCGATAAAGAAATTTTTCGTACGATAGTTGATGAAGGAGCTTCTGTTAGTATTCTATCCTCAACTGTTTGGCAAGCCTTAGGTTCTCCTCGGCTTGTGCCCGTCACTGACCAGATATTGGCTTTCAAGAGAAGGTCTACTGGACCTTTATGGTCCCTTCCTCAGTTACCTATCACTTTGGGAGGGAAAACTGTCTGTATTGATGTCATGGTCATCCAAGGTCCCTTAGATTTTAATCTACTCCTTGGACGCGATTACGTCCATGCCATGAAGGCTGTAGTGTCCTCACTCTTCCGAGTGATGTATTTTCCCCATCAGGGGAATGTTGTGACCATCGATCAACTTTCCTTTGTGACGCCCACTCATCGCATGACTCCTAGTCACCAGACATCCCTAAATGTTCCGCATGTTTTAGTGGTTTCTTCTCCCTAGGGGGGGGGGAGGACTTTTGGAGCAAAGTTCTATTCCGGTGTCAAGCTCGTTAAAAAATGAAACCATTTTCCCAAGCATAGTTTACTTTTGGTTTTAAGCTTGTGTAAAAATAAAACCAACCATCATTTCAAGCATAGTTTACTCTTGGTTTTAAGCTTGTGTAAAAATGAAACCAACCATCACTATGAGCAGAGTTCCCTTTATGTGTCAAGCTAATTAAAAAATGAAAAAGGTCACCATGAGCATGGTTCCCTTTCTATGTCAAGCTCATTAAAAAATGAAATAGATTCCTACGAGCATAGTTTATTCTTTGTTTCAAGCTCATTAAAAAATGAAACCGATCCTCAAGCACAGTTTATCGTTGGTTTTGAGCTTGTGTAAAAACGAAACCAATCCCAAGCATAGTTTACGTTCGGTTTCAAGCTTGCGTAAAAATGAAACTACCTTCGAGCATAATTTCTTCCTCTTTTAAGCTCATTAAAAAATAAAAAGGACCCTTTCAAGCATTGTTATTATCTATTTCAAGCTTGTGTAAAAATGAAATAGATCTCCCTTCCATTTGTTCGCGTCTCTTGCTAGAGTTAGGATTTGAACCTTCATTTCATCTGCCTGGGTCACTTGATCCTGGTTCTCCCTACCCCCCCTGGTGAACACATTTGGATTAGTAGCCAGGATTTTTGGGTAAAGAAGAAGAGTAGTCAGATGAAACGAAGCTTGGGGGGCATGTTTAGCCGTTAGCAATCATGCTGGGGGCATTTACCAACCTCTGGTCATCATGTTGGGAGGGAACCCATCAATGGGCCTTAACCGTGAGCAGAGTTTACCATTGGCTTCAAGCTCATTAAAAAATGAAACCAGTAGTCTGAGCAAAGTTCTACTCCTGTGTCAAGCTCGTTAAAAAATGAAACATATCCTTTCCCTTTAAGTCGAGTCTCCTCGTAGACTTAGTACCTGAACCTTCTTTTCACTCGCCTATACCTTAGGCGAATAAAATGAAGCTTGGGGGCATGTATTCAACTTCTGGAAGTTACGTTTAAGTCAACTCGATCGCCTCTCCACACCACGTTGGAGCTAAGTCACTTACTTCTAGCAATCATGCTGGGGGCATGTACCAACCTTTTGTTTTCATGATGGGAAGAAGTTCACCATTGGGAACATTTTCGAGCATACTTTCCTTTTAGGTTCCGAGCTCATTAAACCATGAAAATTATCCTGAGCATAGTTCATTTTCTGTTACAAGCTCATTAAAAAATGAAGCAGACATCATGAGCATTCTTCCAACCTATATTCGAGCTCGTTAAAAACAGTAAGATGGTGTTTGAGCTTACTTTTCACTTTTTTCGTGCTTCGGTTAAAACATGAAAAGTGGTTTGAGCTTACTTTTTCCTTTTTTGTGCTCTCGATCCAAACATGAAAAATATTCCGAGTGCTTTTGATACCATTATTGTGCTCGTTAAACAAATTGGAGTAAAAAGGTGTGTCTAACGAGTATAGGTTTATCACTTTATCCGGCCTCGCTAGACTTTTTACGGAAAAGGAACTGTGCCGAGTTTAATTTTCCTTTGTCGTACTCGGTCATCAACCATGACAAAGTTGTTCATGGAGTCCTTTTTAAGCTCTTTTCAGACTCCCTAAATAGAAAAAGATTGCCAAGCGAAATTGATTCGTTCACACTTGTAAAATGATTTGAATGATCGTCTCCCTAGTGATAGTTTACCCCTTTTTTGGACTAGGGGGCACTACTTATGAAAAAGGAATACTCCAGCCAATCATGATTGGAAGAGTCCTCTCCCGCGTTGTTTTACCCTTTTTCGGGTGATGAGGCTAACCTTACAAAAAAGGACCATTGGAGTCTTCTTTAGTTCTTTTCAGACTCTCTAAACATGAAATGACGACCGAGTTTTCCTTCCTTGGACTCGTTAAAATTTAACATCAAAGGGCCCACTTTGGGACGAACCCCTCCTTTCTCAGTTTCAAAAAAAATGTGAGATTGGACTCATCTATGAGATGAGCTATATCGAGCATCTGTTATCCTCCTCAAGCTCGTAAAAAAAACAAAGAGGTACTGGTCCATCATGTCGGGGGAAAATGGGAAAATTAGTCAAGTTTACCTTGTTGACAGCTTGTGAGTCATCACCTTTGAACATGGCATGCGTCCTCACCTTGTCTGTTTTGGGTACTCAGTCTTGCTGATAGTGTCATCATTATGATCATGCATCCTCATTATTGCTATGAGTTCACACTTCCTGTGGTTCTGTCTGTTCAAGTAATCCCTGCTGCCAAGCTCTGTTTCATGCCGTTATATGTTCAAAGGGTTATTACCTTGAGTCCACCTCCACTTCATGTCAAACCTTCCCTTTGTGTCAGTACATATTATATTGTTTCATCGGTCCATACTATCTCTCGTTCTGATTTCGTGTCGATGATGTGGGAATCATTATGGCCCACCTTCGACGAGTCTATTCCTGTCGACACCAAATCACTATCCAGGAATTAGGCTTAGGAGTCAACCACTAGTACCTTGGTACCTGCATGCCTCAATGGCAGGTTTCCTCGTATTCAACAGTAGGTTTTCATCAATGACCTCTGATTGAATGATCTCTCGGATGCTCGACATCAACTCCTTTATTCGCATTTCGTTGAGATGTACTATAGATACCTTGGGGATCATTATCATTATTGGTGATTTCCCTCGCATTTGTTAATGGTTCACATCATTGACCGATAATCAAATGGTTTCTACCATGTTCGACTTCAACACCTTGTAATCACATGGCTAGATTCGTATCGTTTGCGATCGGGTAGAAGACCCTGGACACCCTTTTGTATTTTGATTACGTCCAGGTTGCAATGGAGATTTTTTAATATTGTCACACAGATCCACTTTTGTATTGGTCGTGGCGGGTGTCATCACTGTCTCATGGATCTACGCTTGTTCATAGTAGCCATGATTTGTCTATAGTCTATATCATCTCAATGCTCATGGATCTGCAATGTATTGGTCGGCAACCATGCTTTGAGTCATTTGTTTCCGAGCATGGGAATGCCCGCCTTGGTGGTATATTTGACATTTTGTTTCTATTTCAGCTCCTTGTTGCTCTCCTCGATGCTATCTCCGAACCATATTTGTAAAGTCTTTCGGCCATCGGTCTCTTCTGACCTCACACTTTAGGGGGCATCTGTTATACCTCAATATTACACATTTCGTATTAGTGTCGCATCCTTGCATTACCGACCTAAACGACAGTTTCCCTTAAAGATCATCTTAACATCCAGAATGAAAACCATTGACTGAACACTGAAAGCAAAACCTTTTTCTGCCATCTGCCAGCCCAACTTAGCCCTGTTTGTGAGCACTACCACTCCCTGTACATCTACAGGGGCATGGTAGTCACCACTACCGCATTTTTCTCCTTCTCTGAGGCGCGGGTACTACCGCGTTATGCTCAATTATAGGGGCGCGGTAGTCTGAAATTAGCCTTTTTGCCTTGGATTTTGGGATTTCGACCTTCGAAGATATTTTGTTGGGATTACCATCTTTGGTTCGATCCTAACTCCTTCTTTGTTTAGCTGGCCTGATCCACTAAACCCTCCATAAATCCACACTTCTCTCTTGTTGGTTAGCCCTCCCATGTGCTATAAGAGAGAAGCCTTCCATGAGCCAAGGGGAGGACTTTTGGGGCATCAAACCTATGATCTTGCAGCCTTGTGGAGATAGCTAGAGGAGGAAGCACTTGGAGCTAGAGGATTGGCTTGGACATCAAGCAACCTTTGTAAGTATTCTTCAAGTTTGTAATAAAGATAACTTGTCTTGTTTTTCCCATTTCATGTGTATTGTGCAAGTCTTTAGCATGGAATGTATCTAATCTTTACTTCAAGGTCTTTGGAAGCTTGTATGTTTGTTCTTTGGTTGATCTCAACAGGTTCTACATTGGAGCTTTGGATCAAGAGCTAGAAGCGGGACAAACGTCAGATTGAAAGGTGTGTCATATCTCTCATTGTTTCTGAATGCATATAATCTTGTTGTGAAAGTTAGTTCAGGAATTTCAAGGTAGCATTTGTTTTGTCTTGTTTCTTGCTTTAGAGTTAGTTGAGAATCTGCTTTAAAGTTAAGAGAATTTTGACTTATCCGTAGGGAAAAATTCTACCAAAAAAACATTATAACATCCACCTAAATCATCACAAATGCATATTTTGTGTGGAGTCCGGATGTCTGCTTGGATTCATCATATCAAAATATGGGATTTGTATCAATCCCCCTCATGGTAAAGGCTATTCTAGCCCTACCCCCCACCTACAAACATCACTGAAATTCAAAGTTTGCATGGGAAAGAAAACTATTTGTGCCGTTTCATGTGTAATTATGAGGAAAAGACACAGGGTTATATGTGGTTGTTAAAAAAGGATGTCCCTTTTGTTTGGGATGATTACGCCCAAAGTGCATTTGACAATCTCAATCACACCATTACCCATGCACCCATGTTACAACCACCTGATTATACTAAGGATTATATCCTTTATCTTGCTACCTCTACCTCGACTATTGGTATGGTTTTTAGTGTAGGAAGATAGCAACACGCAAGAACATGTGATTTATTACCATAGAAAGCGTCTTATAGACTCCGAAACTCATTATTCACATGTCGAGAAGTTGGCTTTGGCAGCTTTCATCATCGTCCAGAAGTTCCATCATTATATTATGCTATGTACAACTATTATCATTACCACTTCAAACCCTACCTACCCACATCTTAACTCGTCAAGTAATAGGGGGAAGATATTCGCGCTGGATTGTGATTCTTTCGAGAATTCGATTTATAGTTTGAAAAGGAAAAATCTAAAAAGTCATTAAAAATTCATTAGTATTCGTGATGCTAATTTGCAATCTTTCCCATATTGATAAAGACTCTGAACCAATTGACTCCCTTCCCGATGAGTCATTGTTCCTGATCAGTACCTACGATCCATGGTACAGAACACTTCGAGCCTCACCTATCCCATGACAAACGCCATCGTATCCATCATCATGACAAATATTACTTAATCATCGGTGACACCCTATATCACTGTGGTATTGATTTGATCTTACGATGATGTTTGAATCACGAGGAGGCCGAGCGTGTTTTGAATGACTACCACTTAGAGGCATGTGGCGGTCACCTCTCTGGGATGGCTACTGCCCAGAAGGTCTTACGCATTAGATACTTCTAGCCATATATTTTTAAAGATTGCATGGAAGACGTTAAGAAGTTCCCTCGCCCGTTTTTTCATTCCAAAAAGCGCACTCATCTTGCCCCCTTTACACCCAGTTATTGTCATCGGCCCCTTTGCAAAATGGGGCATATATTTCATTCACTATAAGCCTACCTCGACCAGGGGGCATGGATATGCTATTGTAGCTGTTGATTACTTCAAAAAATGGGTCGAAGCTATGCCTACATATAAATAAGATGACAAAACTGCCACACTCTTCATGTTCAATCATGTTATTGCTAAGTTTGGTGTTCCACGAGCCATTGTCACAGACCCATGGCTCACATTTAGAGAACCAAATGGTAACTGAATTGAGCGCCAAATTGGAATTTTCCATGAACACTCAACCCCCCTACTATCCCCAAGCGAATGGTCAAGTAGAGGCCATCAATAAGGTCTTGAAAACCATGATACAACGGATGGTAGGGACCCATAGATCAAATTGGCACTTAATGATCTTTTCATCCCTTTGGGCATATAGAACCTCCATCAAAACTACTACCAGGTTCACACCTTTTCAATTAGTATATGAACTGGAAGCAGTATTTCCTATAGAGTGCGAGGTCCAGTCTTTGAAACTAGCCGTTGAACTCTTTCCAAACACCATGGATGAAGAGGAACACTTTCTATATTTAGCCAAACTGGACAAAATCCACCGTGATGCCGCTCTCGCTAATGAAGCACATAAGAAGTGCATCAAATCCCAATACGACAAGTCCGTCGAATATCGAATCTTCAATGAAGGCGATTTGGCCTTGACATATGACCCAAAACATGACAAACTGGGTGCAGGTAAGTTCGAGTCCATGTGGCATGGGCCCTACATCGTGAAACATGTGTTAGAAAAAGGGGCCTACAATTTAGTTGACTATGATGGGACACCCTTGGGGGATCCTAGAAATGGGATTTACCTCAATAAGTACCATGCTTAGAGAAATCCTGCATAGATACCTTGTACACATTGTATATGATGTATGTCTAATATGGTGTGAAGTTTTCTTTTCATAGGTTAGGGCCTCATCTCCATCATTACTGCTTATACCATGTTTTGCTTGAATGCGCAGATGACAACCTATTCAGGATTTGCAGATGATGCTAGCCGACATACTCAAAACCTCACCTCGGCAGCTTGGGTACTCTATTCCCCTGCCGACGAACTTATAAACTCAGGAGGAACTTGCCTAGGTCCTACATCTAATAACATCGCTGAGTAACATGCGGGTGATTGGATTGTTAACTGACGCATATTCCCTTGGTGTGGACCACATTGTCATCTATTTGGATTCCCAACTGGTGGTCTCCCATCTAAACCAAGTCTACACTGTTCACAACCCAACACTACTTCGTATTTTTCTAATGAGTATGTCTATTGGAGAGGTCTTTTGAGCTAGTTCAATACCTACATATTCCGAGACATATGAATACAGTTGTTGATTCTTTGGCCAATTTCATTTTATATTGGTACATATTGTTGAATATTGTAACTTCTAACAATATTATATTTGTATATTATTTATTCCGGAGATGTTCCATACCTCCGATGTGATTATACTATGAATCCGGAGATGTTTATTCCTCCGGATTGGTTTTGGTAACTAGGGTTATTAGACCCACCCATGTGGGGGTTGGCCCAATCAGTTATAATAGGGTATTTAACCTAATGGTTAAATATGAGCCTACATGTACTTGTGTAAAATACATGTCAGAGTAGTGTATAAATAGAGGAGGTATGTTCCTCATTTGACCCACTCACTCACTTAAGAGAGGCGCACTTGTGGAGGAGAGGTCTGCTATGGTGGAGGAGGAGATCATGTCTTTGGTTTGCATCTTTGTATATTGCTGGTCATCTATATTGAGGAAGCTTTACTGGGTTTTCTACCCCATGAGGGTTTCCTAGGATAAATCTGTGTCTCTTGTGTTTATGCTATGCTTGTTGTTTCTTTAGTGATCCTGTATATGCTATTATTGTGAAATGGAATGTAATGCTGCTATTTTATGTCTTAGGCATATTGAATTTTAACATGGTATCAGAGCTAAACTGAAGGAAGGCAAGGTATGGCACTTACGACACTTGCTTTACTTACGACAATTTGAAGGTTAGGGTTTTATATAGCAAAAACCAGTCATCGTGGAACTTTCGCTATAACTCCATTTTGGAGAAGGTTCAAGATTTGAAACCTTTACAGGTCGTAGATAACATCTCCAGGTATCTTTTTTTCCAAAGGGAACCCTCAGATTCGTTGTACTTTGTAAGTTATGATCAGTACAAGTTAGGGTTTCTGCCTCTTCCAGATCTCAGTCAAAATCAGGTGACCTAGGAAAAAAGGTCATAACTTGGGCTAGGAAGCTCCAAATGAAATTTCATAAAAAGTGACAGGTATTAAACAGACTGTACTATCTCAGGAAACCTTTTCAGAGGCCGAAGATGAACCAGTGACACGTGGAATGCCGTACAAGTTCGCTCTCCTGTTTTATCCCATAAACAGGTCACGTTGCGACATTTGGCATAACTCTCTCTCAGAAAATCCAATTGAGGTCAGACCTATCAGGATGGAAATATGACAGGTCAGGTTACTGCAGAAAAAGTTTTCAGACCCTGTGAAGTGAAAATTTCAGAGTTAAAGCAGAAACAATCAGGTACATATTTCTGTCAAAATAGAATTATTTTTGGAGCACCTTTATTCATGGCTTCCCGAAATTTAGGGTTTCGGAAAAAGTTGAAATTTTTGAAGTCTGTAACCATGGCTGGAAGATCCTTAGAAAAATAAGAGTTTAGAGCCTTGGATCAAACCTTTTGATTGAGCAGAAGAGTGGGCTTCATCAAACCCTAGTTCGGGATCCTGTCCAGAAGATCCAGAAGTTTCAAAGGCAATTTTGAGGGGTCAAATTTTGGAATTGAAGTATGCTAGTTTGATCAGCTCAGCAAGACACATCCTTCCATTCATTCGGAAGTGTGAAAGTCAAAGATTGAATTTTTAGGGTTTCTCTAGCATACCCTAATCAAGCTCCAGATCAAGTTTCAGGGGGAGTTGAGTCTAAGGCCTTACATAAGAAGACTACAAGAAGTCTCGATAGGTATGACTTAAGGAGGTTCAGGTATGTCTTGAAATCTTATTCTTGATTAAGTTCATGATGTGTTTGTCTTCATATTATTTATTAGTACAATCTTTATTAATGTTAGAATTGTCTTATCACCCTAGTAAGAGTATGAATGCATGAAGACATTCATTGATTAGGGCTATATGATTGTACTAATGCATTATGGTGTTGTGTGAGGTTGATGTTGTCTGCTAACAAGATACAGGTACATCACAAAAGACAATTCAAGTTCCATGACCATGACAACATGAAGACAAAGACTCACGAGGTATGTATGACTTTGTTATATTATGTTTAACCTATGAGACATGCAGGTTCTAGCTCAGGATCTCTAAATCATTGAAGAGATTGTTTAGGTATGTTGTACATAACTAAGCAGGTATACTAATCTAGGTATGTTTTCCTATGTCATGTTAGAATCTTACCTTGTGTTAGGATCCCTTATGTAAGTATACTTGGTATGATTGGTTAGTAATCAAGGGTTTATGCATATTATGTCTCTTATCTTGGTTGATGATTTAACTAACTAGATCAAACAAGAATATGCATGAGTAAAAGAAGACTTCCTTGAAACCCTGAATACTAATGATCATGACTGTACATATTCAAGATTATTTAGAATTAGAATGTTTTGATAATATTGAGAATATACTAATGAATGTATGTTTGTGTATGAGATCATGAGGATGACACTAGTGTACACTTGAGCATGCACAGTGGTACAGAATGAATAGAAGTTCAGGAGATATATAGAAGATCAAGCGGGAGGCAACCACAACGAACATAAAAGATAAGTATTTGAGTTGTTATTAGAAATAGTAAATGATATTGCTTGTATGCATATTTGTATTCCTAGAATATATCATGCTGAGTGTAAACATTCATAAAGCATTGAACAGTATACTACTAATATGCATATGATTGGTAAGTTGGACAAACATTCCATTGTTGCTTGTCTAGAATGAAACCCTCTTTGCTGACATGCTGAGAGCTGTGCACACTCTCGATAGTATGTTCTGGTAAAGATGGAAGGCATCTAGATAGCTACTGTATGCATACAGGATATGGGAAAGTGTTGTGCCAAAGTATTGGTCAAAATAGTTGCATAACTATGTAAATGATATTTGTATGCATAATAGGTTATCATGTCAATAAGATTTGATGATTATGAAGTATTACTAATCATGTACTTAATTTTGATTTGTAGGAAGAGAATCATGATGAGATGTTTTGCTCCAAGGGACTAGATAAGACCATTCTCTTAATGATATAATTAAAGAAGAAGTGTGAATCAGGTTCTGTATGGGTACCCAGGATCGGTAGTCAATTGATGAGCTTAATGATCATCATGGGTGATGTGGATCTCAACCTTTGCCTACAAGGTTGAATATGGCTTCTATACACATATCATGGATGGATGCAAGAAGGAACTCACCATAGAGTTCGATGATTTTGAGGCTCATATTAGTAAACCCATCTGACGAGAGATGGCACAGATAGATATGCAGAAGATCACTCAATGCAGAGTGTGAATAATGGACAATTGACAGCTTCATGACAAAGCTCGGGCTTTACCAGAAGTAAAGTTGTTCCTAACCTTTACCTTAAGGTTGTGGATGATGAACCTATCATACCATTATTGTATAACGATGATCTCTTTCTGACAAGGAATGAGAAACAGGTCATGAAAATGGCTGCAGAAATGAAAATGAAAGATCTCGGATTAAGGCACTACTTCTTAGGTCTAGAAGTATGGCAAGATCCAAAAGGAATCTTTTAAATCAAGGTAAGTATGCTGTGAAGTTTCTAAAAAGATTTGATATGTTGGAGTATAAAGCCATGGCCACTCCCATGGACTCCGACTTGAAGTTATTAGTTAATGACTCATCGTATTTAGTGGACCTAACCCTATATAGACAAATCATTGGGTCATTGATGTATTTAACAAATACTAGGCCAGATATATGCTTTGCTGTAAATACCCTAAGTCAGTATCTAGTAGAACCTAGAAAGGTTCACTTAATAGCTACAAAGCATGTAGTGAGGTACCTAAAAGGTACATTAGATTTTTGGTCTATATTATCTTGGAGGTCATGAACTCCGTTTACATGGTTACTCAGATTCTGATTGGGCAGGAAGTGTCTCAGACAGAAAGAGTACATCAGGTGGATGTTATAGTCCAGAATCTGCCATGATCTCATGGTTCAGCAAGAAACAATCTAGTGTGGCTCTCAGTACTGCTGAATCAGAATATATGGCTGTCTGCTCTGTCAGCTGTGAAGCAGTATGGCTTCAGAAGCTTTTATATGGAGTGTTTGACTTAGAAATGGATCCCACTGTGATTATGTGTGACAATCAAAGATGCATTAAGATGACTGAAAATCCTGTGTTCCACGATAAGTCAAAACACATAGAGATCCGATACTTCTATATACGAGATATGGTGCAAAGAGGAGTTATCAAGCTCGAATATATAAGAACTGAGGATGAGATTGCTGATATCTTGACTAAACCTCTGTCTCGAGTGAAGTTTGAATACTTTCGAGACAAGCTTGGTATAGTTCAAAAGAACTCTCCTCGAAAGGGGGAGTAGCATAGTATCTGATAACAAGTCTACCTCATCAATGATGAGGTTACCTATTCACTACACTTAGTTACCTAGAATTATTTAGATTTAGGACTCTTATATTTTTACTTTTGATGATAGATGTATTAGTGAGAATACATGCTTTTGATGATAGATGTATTAGTGATATACATGTTTTGATGATGATATACATGTTTTGATATACATGTTTTGATGATGATATACATGTTTTGATATACATGTCTCGATGATGAGGATACATGTTTTGATATACATGTTTTGATGATGAGGTTACATGATGCCTTGATGTATTGATACGTGTTTGTACTTGTATGGATGAAGATACTTGTACCCATAGTGATGTGGGGATTGCATCATCCCTGGACTTCAGTCCTAAAGAGATCCGTAGACGTATGTCTTCGAGAATGAAGTCCTTGGTGGACTTGAGGGGATTGGATCATCCCTGGACTTCAGTCCTAAAGAGAGCCGTAGACGTATGTCTTCGAGAATGAAGTCCTTGGTGGACTTGAGGGGATTGGATCATCCCTGGACTTCAGTCCTAAAGAGAGTCGTAGACGTATGTCTTCGAGAATGAAGTCCTTGGTGGACTTGAAGGGATTGGATCATCCCTAGACTTCAGTCCTAAAGAGAGCCATAGACGTATGTCTTCGAGAATGAAGTCCTTGGTGGACTTGAGGGGATTGGATCATCCTTGGACTTCAGTCCTAAAGAGAGCCGTAGACGTATGTCTTCGAGAATGAAGTCCTTGGTGGACATGAGGGGATTGGATCATCCCTGGACTTCAGTCCTAAAGAGATCTGTAGACGTATGTCTTCGAGAATGAAGTCCTTCGTGGACTTGAGGGGATTGGATCATCCCTGGACTTCAGTCCTAAAGAGAGCCGTAGACGTATGTCTTCGAGAATGAAGTCCTTGGTGGACTTGAGGGGATTGGATCATCCCTGGACTTCAGTCCTAAAGAGAGCCGTAGACGTATGTCTTCGAGAATGAAGTCCTTGGTGGACTTGAGAGGATTGGATCATCCCTGGACTTCAGTCCTAAAGAGATCCGTAGACGTATGTCTCCGAGAACAAAATCATGAATGAACAGGTAAGGGGATTGGATCGTCCTCGGACTAATAGTCCTTTGAATTGAGCCGTAGACATGATGTATCCGAGAACTAAATCCTGAATGAACAGGTAAGGGGATTGGATCATCCTCGGACTATGGTCCTTTGAATTGAGCCGTAGACATGAGGTCTCCGAGAATTGAATGATAGGACTGGATCGTCCCTGGACTTCGGTTCAAAAGGTACATGATAGGACTGGATTGTCCCTGGACTTTGGTTCAAAAGGTACATGATAGGACTGGATCGTCCCTGGACCTCGGTTCAAAATGTACATGACAAATCCTAGAATTGTTCTAGGTTACATCCAGCATGAAACAGGGCTGGCTCTGTAGATGTGATACATCCAGCATGAAACAGGGCTGGCTCTGTAGATGTTATACATCCAACATGAAACAGGGCTGGCTCTATAGATGTGATACATCCAGCATGAAACATGGCTGGCTCTGTAGATGTTATACATCCAGCATGAAACAGGGCTGGCTCTGTAGATGTGATACATCTAGCATGAAACAGGGTTGGCTCTGTAGATGTGATACATCTAGCATGAAACAGCGCTGGCTCTGTAGATGTGATACATCCAGCATGAAATAGGGCTGGCTCTGTAGATGTTATACATGCAGCATGAAATAGGGCTGGCTCTGTAGATGTGATACATCCAGCATGAAACAGGGCTGGCTCTGTAGATGTGATACATCCAGCATGAAACAGGGTTGGCTCTGTAGATGTTATACATCCAGCATGAAACAGGGCTGGCTCTGTAGATGTGATACATCCAGCATGAAACAGGGCTGGCTCTGTAGATGTGATACATCCAGCATGAAATAGGGTTGGCTCTATAGACGTGACACATCCAGTATGAAAGAGGACTGGCTCTGTGGCGGTAAATCCTAGATCTGATCTAGGTCACATCCAGTATGAAAAAGGACTGGAACTGTGGTTGGGATTAGATCATCCCTAGACATGAGACTTGTCTTAAAGAGATAAGGATTGATCATCCTGGAACTTGATCTGGATTGTATCATCCATATACCTTTGTCCTAAAGAGAGCAGGATTGATCATCCTGTAATATGATCGTGTGATGACGATGCTGATCGTGTGATGATGATGCTGATGATCAATGCTGATGATCGCGTGATGACGATGCTGATCGTGTGATGACGATGCTGATGATCATGTGATGACGATGCTGATCGTGTGATGTCGATGATGATGATCGTGTGATGACGATGTTGATCATGTGATGGCGATGCTGATGATCATGTGATGACGATGCTGATGATCGTGTGACGACGATGTTGATCATGTGATGGTGATGCTGATGATCGTGTGATGACGATGCTGATGATCGATGCTGATGATTGTGTGATGACGATGCTGATCGTGTGATGATGATGCTGATGATCAAGTGATGTCGATGTTCCAGTAACTAGTTGAGTTACTGATGATGATGAACTGAAGAAAGCTTCCGATGATATATATATATGTATCATGTATGATGTATGACTCGTTGCTCCTGCGTATGTTGTTATAATATCCTTCTTGTTAAGGGGGAGTGTTGAATATTGTAACTTCTAATAATATTATATTTGTATATTATTTATTCTAGAGATGTTCCATACCTCCGATGTGATTATACTATGAATCCGGAGATGTTTATTCCTCCGGATTGGTTGTGGTAACTAGGGTTATTAGACCCACCATGTGGGGGTCGGCCCAATTAGTTATAATAGGGTATTTAACCTAATGGTTAAATACGAGCCTACATGTACTTGTGTAAAATACATGTCAGAGTAATGTATAAATAGAGGAGGTATGTTCCTCATTTGACACACTCACTCACTTAAGAGAGGCGCACTTGTGGAGGAGAGGTCTGCTATGGTGGAGGATGAGATCATGTCTTTGGTTTGCATCTTTGTATATTGCTGGTCATCTATATTGAGGAAGCTTTACTGGGTTATCTACCCCATGAGGGTTTCCCAGGATAAATCTGTGTCTCTTGTGTTTATGCTATGCTTGTTGTTTCTTTAGTGATCCTGTATATGCTATTATTGTGAAATGGAATGTAATGCTGCTATTTTCTGTCTTAGCATATTGAATTTTAACACATATCGCATTCTTAAACATTTGATTAAGAAGCATAACATGTAAATTATTCATACATACGCAACATATATGAGGTCCATACTTTCCATACACACATTGTATATAAAACCACTTTTATATTAAGTATGATAAAAGTTCCACAAATGAGTAATAAGACAATTATGAAGCTCATAGCTTTCAAGACATCATCATGGAAAAATTTGAAGCTCATAGATTTTACTACATCACCATGGAAAAATTCTAAAGCTCATGGCTTTCATACATCACTACATATAGATAATTTGGATAGTTGTGGCGCTCACGATAACATATCACTGCCCAAGCTACCCGATGGAGCAGACATTCGATACTCGTAGAAACCCCCATCGTATGGCGCTGATAGTGCCGAGGTAGATCATCTAGCGACATGTCCAGGATGTCGACAGTCAACCTCTCTAAGTTCTCCTCGCTCTCCATGAGTATGTCACTCGCTTCTTGGTCGCGAGCAGAAGTGGTCCTATTCTCTCCTCGCCGCAGTATAGGGGAATCTCTAGGTGGCCTCTCTGGCCCCACATATGCGTTAGTAAAACATAAAGAAGTCTTAGTACACAAAAAAAATGATTTATTCAAAAATACATAAACACTTGAAATAGCATGAATATATTTTCTTACCTATATCGCATGAGACGTACCCCTCTAGTAGCACCAAGTCGGGATCTACTTGAAAATCTGTGCCTGCGTAGGCATAATCCTCTACCATCAGAAGCTACCTATGCATCCATCAGAAGAAAGCCGACCCATAACTATGGTTTAGACCACCATGATGACCAAACAACTCAGTCCACCTCCTCATGCATGGCTCCCCCAGATTGGGGATAGCTATCTCTATATGATGAGGACAGGAGTGAGGAACCCACTCCATAAAGAAGAATACCAAGATAGACCCATAAACAAACTCTTTAGTTCTACTCATCTGGAACTTGGTCAGTTGATCTTTCATGATGCTTGGGAGACTCTCACACCAATTAAACATAGTAGGTTCCATGCATGCTATGGCACATAAAATCTGAGACTTGGTTTCCTAGTGGTGGGACTTAGTCCCCGCTACTCAAACCACTATGAAGAGCATAGTCCTCAATGGTAGACTATGGACTTGTGCAATTGGGATCTTCCTGGTAGACTTCCTAGTCCCGAGCTCGCAATACTGGGTGATGAGTTCATCCGTACTTCCATCACCTCCGCTTTGCCTAGTCATCATGGATCGAGCCCCTCTTCTTGAATGCTCAGTCAAAAAATAAATTTCATCTCGCTCAAGGGTAAGGATGTGGTTCCCTACTCAGAAATATTGTTCATCAGGATCCCACATGTCTACTAAATAACCCAAAAAATGCACTTGGGCCCTCATATTTGGAGTAAGGAAGGATTTATTTAAGCCACATTCTTGAAGTGCCAACATTGTATTGGCATCATTTAATCCTTCCAAATCCCCCAATTCGTGGTCTCGTTCCTTCCATTACAACACCATTTTCTTTGCTTGAGGACCTGCAAGACCAAATATAAGGATAAAAAACTCTCCATCCCCAAGAAAATCCAATTTTTTTTCATGTATTTCATCTTTGGGGTCGCCTTTCATGGCTGATGTGACCCGACTTTGCACACAGTGTGCCATCGACGCGCCTGGCCTTTTTGTGGGCGATGTTGATTGGATGTGACGCGGTTCCTGAAAAGGCAGGTCGCATTGACCAGGGCACGTATTTTATGCTTAACAAACGACCTCAAATCCATAAAAAAACATGAAATTGTAGCATTTTAACTTAGAAATTGAAAGAAGAAGGTGAAAATGGTTACCTGGAGTTGACAGAGCTCGATTCCACAGCCCGAAGTGCCCATAATCTTCATCACAAACTTGCTAAAAAAGAACAAAGCCTTAGAATGGTAAAATAAGTCACTTTCACTCCCTTTTATAGGATTGAGGGTGAATATTTTAATATTTTATTTTGTAATTTTTTATTACCTTTTACCATTTCAATTTAAGAGACTCTTTGTTGATTAATTTATATAGTTCTTTTTTAACAACTTGTTGTTGAAGTTACAGGTCAAACATAATAAAGAAGTTATGGTCCAAACTGTCTTTCATGCTTGAAGACACTATTGGAATTTTCTTTTAAGCCCTTTTTAGACTCTTGAAATATGAAAAGGTCGCTGAGCAAACTTGCTTCCTTTCACGCTCATAAAATAATTTGAAAGGGAATCTATTCAGTTTTGGTTTACTCCTTTTTCGGGTTGAGTAGTATTAATTACGAAAAAGGAATACCTCAGTCAAACTTTGACTGGAAGAGTTCTTATAGGGATTTTTTTGCACTTTTTCAGGCCATGGGACTAAATTTACGGAAAGGTACACCTTGGAGTCTTCTCTAGTCTTTTCAGACTCTCTAAACATGAAATGACACTGAGTTTACCTTATTTGGACTCGTTAAAATTAACATTGAAGGACCCTTATAGGGATGAACCCCTCCTTTCTCAGGTTCATAAAACATGTGAGATCGGACTCGTTTGACAAATGAGCTATATCAAGCATCTGTTATCCTCCTCACGCTCGTTAATAAACAAAGAGGTACTCATCAATCATGATGGGGAATAAGGGAAGGGAAATTCATTTGTATCCGCATTTATGGCAACCCGTTGTCTCCCTTGAATATGTAACCTGTTTTTATTTCATCCGAACAGTTGGGTAATCAGCTTGTCTTTGAGCCGTGTCAAGTCTATGAGTCTCTTTACTCATTTGGGTCATCCTAAGAATGCTCCATTCATGTTTCATTGTGTCTTGATCTCCATATCATCGAGTCCATGCCGCTATGTCATTTTTTGTGTCGTAAAATGTTCAAGGGGAGTCCTCCATTTGATTGAAGCTTTGCAATCATCAAATTCTCCGTTACATCAGTTATCCTTAAAAGTCCAGGTACCTTGTGTCAGTACACACTCATTTGATTTACCACTCGAAATATTCTTCCTACATTGGTTTCGTCTCGATGATGTGGGATACATCATGGCCCTCCTTCAAGGAATATATCCCTGTTGATGCCAACACATCATCTAGGGATTATATTTAGGACCCACCTAGTGCCTTGAACCTTGCATACCTCAATGACGGGTTTTCTTGCTTTCGATAGTGGGTTCACATCATTGAGCTCTTATCGAATGATTCCTCGAATGTTTGACTCCAACGAAGTCATTCACATTCGTTGGGATGTACTATGATACCTTGGGGATCATTATCATCACTGGTGATTCCCCCCACACTTGTTAATGGTTCACATCATTGGCCGGTAATCAAGTGGTTTCTACTATGTTCGACTTCAACACCTTGTAATCACATAGTTAGATTCGTATTGATTCGATATTGGGTAGAAGACCCTAGGGATCCTCATTATGTGTTTACCTAGGTTGTGATGGAGTTTTTTTTTGAGTAGATTCCCACATGAACATCATGTTGGTGGCCTCATTGATGTACTGTCACATGGATCCACTTTTGTATTGGTCATGGTTGTGTCATTTTCTCATCATGGATCTACGCTTGTATCTTAGTAGCCATGATTATATTCAGTCAGTCGGTATCAACATGGATCTGCAGTGTATTGGTCGGTAGTCATGTTTCGAGTCATTTAGCTTCAAAGTGTTAGCGCTTGTATTACAAAGTCCTTGGTTATTGTCAACAGTTCTCTGACCAATGGTTCCTCTTTCCTCTAACTATATCAAAGTAGTTCAACTATCACCTTTCTCTATAGATTCATACTTTGGGGAAAATCTGTTACATGGAATTTTTGTCAGTTGTGCAAGACCATGTGACCACATGTTTCCACAATCCCTGAAGCCACACCGATGGTGAATGATCCTTAACTCTTTTTTCCCTGCCAATAACATTTTTTTGTGACTTCGACGTGCTTTTCTTCATTAGCAACATGCATTGAATTCCATTGATGCACTTTTCTTTACTGTCAACCTGCATTGATGAAGTAGCTTTCCTTCACATCAAATCATGTCGAGCTCATTTGGCACACGTTTCTCTATGTCCAAGTCGCGTCGATATCTGTACGGGAAAAAAAGGGTTTTCGAGAAGTATCTAGAACCAAATATTATATAGATGAGATCCCCTCCCTATTTGCTACACTTGAATTCCTCACTTGTTGGGATCACATCTCATCCATTATCCAAAAATATCTCATCTCTCCCCTATCCATATTGTCCTATAAATTCAAGGCTTGGCCATGGGTGAGGGGAGGAGGAATTGAGAATAAGGTTATGCTGGAGAAATTACACTAGGAGTGATAGAATTTGGATCCTTATCCTTCCTTTATTGAAGTGACATCTCAGAGAAAAGAGGAACCCATTGGATAAGAGATACGACACCAAGGATTAAGTGGTTGTACTCTTTACCATTTCTGTTAATACAATACTGCATTTCATTTCCCATAAATGGTTTGGTATTCATTTATTGTGTATCTCCTTGGTCATATATATAACTTAATCTAATAATAGATGTAGTTTTCTTCTTGCATTGACTTACATGTTTGTAGGTGCTTCTTATAAGTGGATGAGCAAGCTTGCTGGAGCATTGGATCATTGAAGACAAATCACAACTGAAGGTATGTATTCTATCTTTCAATTTGTGATTGGATCAAGTTAGGGAAATGTATGTATGATTGATTGCTTTGTTCTAGTTTAGTGATTAAACTAGGGAGGCCAGCTTATGTCCGCATTCGCAAACTAATCCGTAAAATAGTGTGTACAATATTCCTTATGCATGTGGGGAAGTATACCTAGGTGAGACCAGAAGAAATTTCCAAACAAGAATAAAAGAACATAGCCCAGACATTCTGCATAATAGGAAAAATAAATCAACAATTGTAGAGCACTCAAACAATACCAGGCACCCTATCAAAATTGAAAGAACCAAGATCCTCACAATAATTGATAACATGTAAAAAATGAAGACCATAGAGGCTATTGAGTTATATTAAAAAACCCCAATTTCCTAAATCAAGATGAAATTCTTATCATGAGTCATATCTGGATTCCTATCTTAACCAACTATGACCAATCCTAAAGAGGTTCATTGTTTTCTAAATTAAAACAAAAAAGAAATTAAAGTCCTATATGTTGTCCAAAATTCATAATAGAGTTAATGTTGGCCCACTAATATAAATGATCTATTTAAATCAGAAGGAGATATTGGTATAGAGATTTGAAAATGGTTTTGGTCATGATGAAGAACCTCATTTTGAGGGTTCGAAACACATAAACAAATATGGCTTACATCACATAAAATAATCCGATACATAATTACAATATTAATGGCCGCGAACTCTGATCTTATGGTATTTGAATATGCCAGAGTTTTGTACAAGGGAATGTATCCTTAGTTCCTTATCACCTATTATTTTTATCCTCATTGAGATTGAAAGGAAGTAATAAAAGTTTGAAGCATCTAAACTTAAGGAATGTAGCAAGTGTTCATCCCAATAACAAAAATGCTCCATTTCCCTAGGCCCTTAGGTTCAAATTCATATGACAAGATTAATATATTTCACAACCCTAATTTATCCACCATTTTAATCTTACATGGCTTTGTTTGTAACTATAAATATCAATATGAATTACTTCCTAGATAAATATGTTTAATTCAATAAACTCACCATAAAACAAGGGAATAACTAGTTTGTAATGTTTTGTATATTAAATTTTAAAATACCTAAATATATTTGAACATATATCCCTTACTAAAAGGAGAAAAATGAAAACAAAATTTTCCATGCCTTAGACACTGTAAATTTTAAAACTACCAAATCCATGGCTACCCTATATATCAAATACTTTAACCTTAGTATGTAACATTTGGTTAACTACATTACTTTTATATAAATTGAATGCATACTCATAATTAACATGGATAATTTTTTCTCTCAATAAAATCAACCCAAAAGGATGAATGAAGAGATGTCACAGTGTAGGTTCATCCAGGAAACAAAGTTTAAAGGCCAAACAAGTTTCCCCTATATAAGACAAATTGGGAATCCTTGTATAACAAAACAACTATTGTACACCACAATTTTTACTACTTGAGTATTGCCATTTTTCCTTGGATACCTTGTAAACGTTTGAAGCTATTGTTTTAGCATGTTCATTTGTTAGGAGGTCATGTTAGGCCATTTTATTAAGTAATGCTAACTAACAATGCTAAGAATTTGTTTGTCAATAACTGCTTGGCTAACCGACAATGCTAGAGAGTTAGTCTCATCTTCTTTGCATATGTTGATTTTATGTATGCATATTGCTAATGTTCATGTCAAATTATGTGTATATTTTATATACTTAACCTAGTACCGTGTCTTGGTAATAGATCTAAATTTCATACGACTTCTAGTGAACATTCCTCAAATGTTGCTTCTAGATGTAGGGAAAGAGAGGGACATGAGAGAAGAAAAGGTAAACAAATTGTAACCGACGAGGGAAACAATAACAAAAATAACTCAATGAATTGTAAATACATACTTTATGATTGTTATACAAAATTGAAGAATAGCTATTTATTTAATGAGAGTTGCATTTATAATTCTAATCATTACTCAATAAAATTTATTTTATATTGTAGAAAAGCTCGATAAAAAATAATTACATCATTTTTAAAGACTATAACAAAAGGAAATATTACACACAAATATGGATTACTTGTAATTGGTGTAGGGGGAGAAATTTCCATGGGTCTGTTGGTTGTGGAGTCTGATCTCTAGATTTAGAGATATTATTATTCAGCCGTGTTCGTACCCCAGGTTTGGTTATGATCTCGGCACGACCCTAAGGGGGTCCGGGGGCAAAGCCCCTGAAGAAAATTTTTGGGGTTGTTTTACGGGCCCATGGTTTTGGGTAACCCGTGGTAGTTTCCCATTGTATTTTCCCTTTATAAAAGAAAGACATTGTAATATGGCTAGGGCATGATGTATTAGGTTTTATGCATTATAAAGATCTCTGAGATCGGGAGAGAGACTGTGAGACGGTGAAGAGGAAGTGCAGCGGATGTGCTGCAGGTTGTATCCCTTCACTTTGCTGGATGGTAATAATAATAAGGATTGAAAAATTCAGTGTGGACGTAGCCCAAGTTGGGGTGAACCACGATATATTTGTGTCTCTCTTGTAATGTGTGTGTGATTATATTTGCATTTCTGTTTATTGTTATTGCTCTGCGATCCTGTTTTTCTAACAATTGGTATCAGAGACAAAGGTCTATTTGGCAGATAAACCCGCAGGAAGCTAGGGTTTCTGGTTCGAGTGGGAGAAATGGCGGAAGAAGGAAAGTTTAAGGTTGAGAAGTTTAACGGCCAAAATTTCCAGTTATGGAAGATGCAAATGGAGGACTATCTGTACTAGAAGGATCTATTCCTACCGTTGGGAGGAAAAGCAAAGCAGCCGGCGGCCATGAAGGACGAAGAATGGGAGGTTCTTGACAGAAAGGGTCTGGGAACAATACGGCTGAGCATGACTTTGTCGGTGGCTTTCAATATCTCAAAAGAAACGACAATGGAGGGTTTGATGAGTGCACTGGGTAAGCTGTATGAAAAGCCCTTGGCCTCCAACAAGGTATTTCTAATGAAGCATTTATTTAATATGAAGATGTCTGAAGGTGGTTCTGTTACTGATCATTTAAATGAGTTTAATACAGTTACAAATCAACTAAGTTCTGTAAGTGTGAACTTTGATGATGAGGTTAGGGCTCTTCTAATATTGTGTTCATTTCCAGAAAGCTGGAATAGCTTGGTCATGGCTGTAAGTAACTCTGTCTCTGGTTCAAACACCTTGAAATTTGATGATGTTATTGGTGTTATTCTTAGCGAGGAAATGCGAAGAAAAAGCACAGATGAGACATTAGGTAATGCGTTGACCATGGAGAGAAGGGGAAGACAAAAGGAGAGAGGAAAGAGCCAAGGTAATAATGGCAAGTCTAAAACGGGAAGATCCAAGTCTAGACTGGGAAAAATAGAGTGCTGAAATTGTGGAAAGAAAGGACATCTAAAGAAAGACTGCAGATCTCTAAAGAAGAAAGGAGATGCACAGAAGGAAACTACCCAGGAAGCAAATGTAGCAGGTGATGTGTTACAAGATGCTTTGATTCTTGCATTAGATAATACTAGTGATTATTGGGTAGTAGATTCAGGAGCTTCATGTCATGCTACACCCCATAGGAAATACTTTCATGAGTATGTTCCTGGCGATTTTGGACATGTTTTATTGGGTGATGATGAGCCATGTAAAATTGTTGGAATGGGCAAGGTATGGATAAAAGTTAAGAATGGAACTGACTAGTTGTTAAAATATGTTAGGCATATTTCTGCTATGAAAAGAAATATGATCTCAATAAGGCAGTTGGGAGATGGCGACGGTCTATCTACATTTGGAGAAAAGTGGTGGAAGATCACTAAAGGATCAATGGTGATAGAAAAAGGAGACAGGATAGGTACATTGTATTTATGTCCTCATAATACTAACCATTCTATCTCTTTAGCTTCCACAGGAATAGATACAACATTGTGGCATCATAGGCTTGGCCACATGAGTGAGAAGGGGATGCAGATTCTCCACTCAAGGAAGTTGTTGCTAGATTTGAAGCAGGTAAGTTTGGAATTATGTGAAAACTGTGTTTATGGAAAACATAAGAGAGTCAGATTTCTCAGGGTTGGGAAACAGAAGAAGAATGAAAAGTTAGAGCTAGTGCATACAGATGTATGGGGACTGGCTCAGGTACAATCTCTTGGTGGCTCTCATTATTATGTTACATTTATTGATGATGCAACTAGAAAAACTTGGGTTTATTGCATTAGACATAAATCTGATGTGTTTGCTACTTTTAAGAAGTGGAAAGCTTTGGTTGAGAATGAGACAGGAGAAAGGTTGAAGTGTCTCAAATCTGATAATGGAGGTGAGTACTGTGGCAAGGAGTTTGATAGTTACTGTTCATACCATGGGATTCGTAGAGAGAAGACAGTCCCAGGAACACCACAAGAAAATGGTGTGTCAGAAAGGATGAACAGAACGATCATGGAGCGTGCAAGGTGTATGAGACTGCATGCAGGGTTTCCCTTACAGTTTTGGGCGGATGCTGTAAATATTGCTATTTATTTAATAAACATAGGACCTTCAAGTGCTTTGGATGGTGGTATTCCATAGGAGGCATGGACAGATAAAAAGGTAAACTACTCATTTCTGAGAATGTTTGGTTGTGAAGCATGTGAAAATCCTCACAACAGATCTAAGAGATGATGTATAACTCACAAGAGTAATTATGATTAAGTAGGAAAATAGAAGAAGAGTGAACAATACAGTATAATGAGCAACATAATAATATGGTACAATAGAACTTAGATAGAAGCAATAATACTTCACACACACTAATTAATTAATCACAGTATGGAAAAATAAATAGTACAATGGTAGAGAGGATTCGAATGCCTAAGGTGGCAATTTGAATTAGCCTCTCAGAGTGATCATAAGATCAATAGAGTGCCATCAGAGCACAACTAGGTGTCCTCATGATCATCGGAGCGCAACTAGAAGTCTTCATCATCATCAGTGAAGTCATCAATGCTCAAGTAACTGTCAACCATCAGTCAAACTAACTCTGGTAGGTGTAACTGAGTGTAACTGAGTGACAACTGGACTGGTAACTAAGACCAAAGGTCACCCAATACAATGAATAATAACAATCAATAAACAAAGGAAGTGGGAAAATTTCATGGGAAACATACCCCCTCCTCAAAAAAATAGACTGTAATGCACACATAAAAATAAATGCTCCAAACTCAAGCATGTGTGATGCTTGGTCATATGTCTGGAGGTATCTTCTTCTTGGGAAGAAGTGGATCATGCTCAAAACGCATGTGCTTGTACTTGCTCTTCAGATCGAATGTGATGAGAACAAATCCAATAGTATGAGAATGATCCTTGAACCTGTGATTCGAATCAGCTGAGGTAGGATCAAATCTATGAAAGTGCATATAGTCTTTTGTCTTCTCCTTCGAACCACCATGGGTGAGATTATGCCAAAAATAACTATTACATGTTTGCTTGAAATCAAAATCAGATTTAAGACTTAAAAAATAGTTTCTTGAGATCTCCTTTGAACCAACAGGGGTGAGATCAAAACTATCATATGCATGAGAAATTATCCCAAGCAGTAATTGCTTAGAATCCAAATTAGATCCAAGACTTGAATCATGGTTTCTTGATATCTCCTTTGAACCATGAGAGGTGAGATCAAAACCAATAATTGCATGAGAATTTATCCCAAGCGAATGGCAATGTCCATAATCTTCAATAACCTTATGAAAGCATGAATTTATGATCATATAGTAGTATAAAAGAGGAGATAGCTGGAGAGGAGTGAATGCATTACCTTCAGTAGTTGTTTTGACCTTTGAAATAATCATGTGATCATGATGCAAACCAACAAACTCTGGTGCAAGAGACGATTTAGGACCTTCTGCAATATCTAGAGTGTGAGTTGGCACATAAAGAGAAGAAAGTTTGAGCATGAGTGTAGAATCTGCAAGTTCTTTGTCAACAACTTCAATATGAGATGGTACTGGTTCATGATCTGAGAGACCATCAAGAGGAGCGAATGCATCACTTTGCTTGCTTTTGAAGGGGTTTGGACCAAATCCTTCATTCTTTCTGCCAAATTTTTCCTCCAGGTGAGCCCATAGCTCTTTTGGAGTTTCAATATCAATAATGATTGGGAGCAATATGTAATCCGACATAGTAAGCTTCATTCTTCCAATGTGCATGTCACCTTTATTCAACCATTTAATCTTCTTTGTAGAGGATTTGAACTCTCTTTCAAAATATCAATCAAAGAGATCATGGCTCTTTAAATATGCTATCATTTTTGGTTTCCATTCAACATAGTTGAGTCGAGAAAGAGGAGGGATTTCTTCTAAATTCATTGAAGATGTAGAGGAACTGCAAAAACAATATAGAATCCCTGCAACTGCTACTGCTGCAAAAATGCAGATTCTGCTGCAACTGCTGCACTCGAAATCTTGGTAATAACTTGCAAAAAACTCTCAAGAATGGAGATAAACAATACTCTCAACATGCTCTGATACCATGTAAAAATCCTCACAGCAGATCTAAGAGATGATGTATAACTCACAAGAGTAATTATGATTAAGCAAGAAAATAGAAGAAGAGTGAACAATACAGTATAATGAGCAATAGAATAATATGGTACAGTAGAACTCAAATAGAAGCAATAATACTTCACACACACTAATTAATTAATCACAGTATGGACAAATAAATAGTACAATGGTAGAGAGGATTCAAATGCCTAAGGTGGCAATTCGAATTAGCCTCTTAGAGTGATCATAAGATCAATAGAGTGTCATCGGAGCACAACTAGGTGTCCTCATGATCATCGGAGCGCAACTGGAAGTCTTCATCATCATCAGTGGAGTCATCAATGCTCAAGTAACTGTCAACCATCAGTCGAACTAACTCTGGTAGGTGTAACTGAGTGTAACTCAATGTAACTGAGTGTAACTGAGTGTAACTGACTGTAACTGACTGACAACTGGACTGGTAGGTGAAGAAGGGCGAGTTGCTCCCTAAAATCAAGGAAGAAGGGCGCATTAAGCAACTGGAGGGCTAAAACTGAATAGTGAGAAGCTCTTGGGGGCTGGCTAACTAAGGGCTAGGTGCTGGACTGATGACTGGGATGCATGCAAACCCTAGAATGCATGCAAACCCTAAAGGTGCATGCATGATTGAAAATGTAAATGATCAAAATACTGGTGGGACTAGGATGGAGTATAGGAATATCCTAACAAAGCATTTGTCCATATTGATAAAGAAAATAGAACAAAGCTTGAAGCTAAATCCAAGAAATGTACCTTTATTGGATATGGGCTTGATGAATTTGGTTATCGTTTATGGGATTATGAACATAACAAAATCATCAGGAGTAGAGATGTAATATTCAATGAAAATGTCATATATAAAGATCAGTTGCAGGGAAAGAAACAGGAATAGGAAAACACAAAGTACATAGTACTTGATGAAATTGAAGAAAATGAAATTCCAAAGGTGCCAGAAAATCAAGAACAACAACAAGTACATGAAAATCCCGCAACTGTAAGAAGATCTACCAGGTTAAGTAGACTCCCTGAACGATACTCTCTTTCAATGTATTATTTGTTGATGACTGATGCTGGTGAACCAGAATGTTATGAAGAAGCAATGTAGGTGGAAACTAGAAAGAAGTAGGAGCAAGGCATGAATGAGGAGATGGACTCATTGGTAGGAAGCCAGACTTGGGATCTGGTTCACTTGCCTGCTGGTAAAAGAGCATTGCAGAACAAATGGATTTACAGGTTGAAGCAAGAAGAAGGAGGTAAGAAGCAGTACAAGGCTAGACTTGTTGTAAAGGGGTTTGCACAGAAGAAAGGTATAGATTTTGATGAAATATTTTCTCCTGTTGTTAAGATGACTTCAATTAGGACTATATTAAGTCTAGTGGCGGTAGAATATTTGCATATTGAACAGTTAGATGTAAAAACAACCTTTCTCCATGGGGATTTGGAGGAAGAGATACATATGCAGCAACCACAAGGGTATGAGGTCAAAGGTAAGGAGAACTTGGTATGCAGGTTGAAAAAGAGTTTGTATGGATTGAAGCAAGCTCCAAGGCAGTGGTATTTAAAATTTAACAGGTTTATGACAGAACAAGGTTATAGTAGATGTCATTTTGACCACTATGTTTATTTCAAGAAGCTAGACAATGAAAGATATATTATCTTGTTATTGTATGTGGATGAAATGCTTGTTGCAGGGTCTGATGACATACTTGTTGCAGGGTCTAACATGCATGATATAAATGTATTCAAAAGGAAGCTAGCTAATTCATTTGCGATGAAGGATTTGGGTGCTGCAAAGCAAATCCTTGGTATGAGAATAATGAGAGACAGGAAAAATCGCAAATTGACATTGTCTCAGAGTGAGTACATACAAAAGGTGTTGGAGAGGTTCATAATGCAGAATGCAAAACTAGTTAGTACACCTTTGGCCAGCCATTTTAGTCTAAGTAAGGAAATGTGTCCCAAGACACACGAAGAGACAGATTACATGTCCAAGATTCCCTATCAATCAGCAATTGGTAGCTTGATGTATGCCATGGTGTGCACAAGACCAGATATTGCACAAGCAGTGGGAGTTGTGAGCAGATATATGAACAATCCAGGTAAAGAACATTGGAAGGAAGTACAGTGGATTCTCAGGTATTTGAGAGGTACCACTACTCATGCATTATGTTTTGGAGGTTCAGACACTGTTCTACAGGGATATGTTGATGCAGATATGGCAGGTGATAAGGATAGCAGGAGGAGCACCACAGGGTATGTGTTTACTGTAGGTGGAACAACAGTAAGTTGGATTTCAAAACTGCAGAAGGTTGTTGCACTTTCAACAACGAAAGCAGAGTATGTTGCTGTTACAGAGGCTAGTAAAGAGATGATTTGGTTGCAGAGGTTTATGGAGGAATTGGGTAAGAGGAAGAAGGATAGAAGGTTGTATAGTGATAGCCAGAGTTCCATTCATCTTGCAAAGAACTCAACATTCCATTCCAGGACTAAACATATACAGCTCAAGTATCATTTCATACACTCTGTTCTGGAAGATGAACTGTTGAAGCCGGAAAAGATATATACTAGCCAGAATCCTGCAGACATGTTCACGAAGGTAGTGACCAAAGAGAAACTAAGTTCTTGCTCAGTTTCAGTTGGCCTTCTAGCATGAAGGTGAAGAGGAGAAAGTTGCCAAGTCCAAGTCCAGCAAGTGCAACAACGGTGGAGTTGTTGTGATCAGTCTCCAAGTGGGAGATTGTTGGTTGTGGAGTTTGATCTCCAGATTTAGAGATATTATTATTCAGCCGTGTCCATACCCCAGGTTTGGTTATGATCCCGGCACGACCCTAAGGGGGTCCGAGGGAGTGTCCACACCCCCGGCTGGGGGGCGCAGGGGCTAGTAGGCCCCCGAAGGAAATTTTTGGGGTTGTTTTACGGGCCCATGGTTTTGGGTAACCTGTGGTATTTTACCATTGTATTTTCCCTTTATAAAAGAAAGACATTGTAATACGACTAGGGCATGATGATTTAGGTTTTATGCATTGTAAAGATCTTTGAGATCGGGAGAGATATTGTGAGACAATGAAGAGGAAGTGCAATGGCTGTGCTGCAGGTTGTATCCCTTCACCTTGCTGGATGGTAATAATAATAAGGACTGGCAAATTTAGTGTGGACGTAGCCCAATTTGGGGTGAACCACGATATATCTGTGTCTCTCTTGTAATGTGTGTGTGATTATATTTTCATTTCTGTTTATTGTTATTGCTCTGCGATCCTGTTTTTCTAACAGGGTCTTATTCAGATTATATCTAAGCATGTTAGCCATGGTATGATTTATCCAACATTTTTTAGAGAATTTTAAAATGTATTTGAATCCAGTATGCTACAATTTCATGGCACTTATTAATTTTATGATGTGCAAATTAATGTTTAAGCATAGAACATGAAGATGGGGATGAACAAAGAGAAATAAATGTTGCATCGACATAAGATAGAGACAATACACTCAATGATGATGATATATAAGTTATCGATGAAGGAGAGAATTTAAATTATTGTAGTGGCATAATTTTTCATAATGGAAAATTTGAAATTGTCATAAGGGATTAGTTGAAATAATACCACAAAAAGTGGGTAGAAATAAGTAGTGATAATATGTAGAAAGCGTTACAACATCTACAAAGAAGGTCCCCTCATTTACAATTTAGTGATAAATATGCCTTTCATAGATTCTTGGAAACCATCAAGAGGAGAGAGACCATATCGGGTGAAATATGTTCAAATCGGACTTCTATGTATTCACTCCTTCACCTTTTACATCTCATTATGTATTGTCATTGAATTTTATAGGCAGGTTCATTTTTTGTGGTTTTGAACAAGTTTAGTAGGATCATTTTAACACTCATTTAGAATGTCAAATATTATAAGAAAAGAGAAATTGATGTTGACAAATATGGATTAAAAAAGTCTTGAATGATTTCAAAGAGGCCTAGAGAATCATTGAAGTGAAGAAAACATGATTGGACCTTGAGACACCACAACAAAAGCCACAAAGGTAATAAATAATATATGTTGGAAATTATCAATTTTGATAAGTTTTCAACTTGATATCTTTCTCTAATGTAATCTTTTACTACAATTGACTTACTTTTACAGTCATTTTCTAAACATTGATACATTTCACTATTTTGATTTTTTATTTTTTTATGTACATTCATGAATGGATACAATGTAAATAATTTCACATTCTTCACACCCAGACTTTCATGATTAGAGGACATTTTTTATCAGTATAATCTCATTTATTAGGTTAATACACTAGCTTATTATATGAGATTATTAAATATGGTTAAACAATTATAATCGTGATCCCATTGTGGAATAAATAAAGTATGCCCTGAAGAAGGGTTGTGAATGAATGGTGGAATATTTCATCCATTTCCCAATGTAATTAGTTTCTAATTAATGTGTTTATTTTTCAGTGTATATAAAGTTGAAATTATTCTTTCATTAATTGAAATATATTATATTTTTGTAGACTATTGATGACGGGGGTAACTCAGAGCATTCAAAGGGTATTGATAATTGCTTTACGTGTGTGTGTGTGTGTGTGTTAGCATTTTTTTGTTTGATTGAACTCATGCTATTTTATTATGTTTTCACATAGTGAAGATGAGGAGGGTTTGGAAGATGAAGCGGGCATTACAACAATTCAGTCAACTGCTGATGTCAAATTCATTTTTTTCCCTTATATATATATATATATATATATTTTTTTTTTTTCAGAAGAAAAAAAAACAATAACTTGCTATTCCGAGGAATCAAAGTTATTTTACAATATGTCGAGAATGACTATTCATCTGAGTACTTGAAAAATATCAATAGATACAATGCATGTTCAACAATAAGACTATCTAAACCTAGCCTATACAGACAAATTGCAAGTCACTCTACCCAACCTCAGATAAATAACTCTATTATTTACAAGAATGAAAAAAATAGAGCTAGATAGGTACAATAGCATGAAAACTCAAGCTAAACACTCCTGAAACCAACAACCTAGCATACCAAACGATAGAAGGCGCTACCAACAAAAAAAATCCAAAAGCACCCTCTAGTATGCCTTAAGGTGACCACAATCTACAAGCCCAGAGCCGATATGATTTTCAAAATACATATAACCTTCTACAACTGCAAGGGATTTTTTAGAGAGACTATCAACATGGACATTGATTTATCTATAAACATGAGAGAAGTCAATAGAAATAAATCTGTTGATTTGTTCTCGAATCCGATTACTCCACTGCTCCAATGTAGCCACCCCCATAGAATCGCAGTTATTGGCCCAATCCACCACAATTTTAGAATCACAAAAAATAGGAATGACACAAATATTAAAAAATATGCAAAATTTAGGAGAACCCAAAGAGCAAGAAGCTGAGCCCAGGTATTTGTACCATACCCAACCCCCATCCAAATCCTATAGGAAGATAGTGCATTGATCCTCAACATCATACCACAACCACACATATTTTTAGCAGCAACATCATAAAAAAAGACAGAGGCACAGTCTTCTGGAAAGGTGAAAGTAGGAACCAACCTATTCCCTTTTTGCACACAAGGCTTGTGGTACTAATTGTAGAGATAAATTTTTTTAATGCATGTAGTTTGTACTTGTTCTATCATGCCCTCAAATATACATAAGTTTCTATCCATCCATATGCCCCAACACACAAAGGAAGGAAGCTCCTTGTGGCAATTATGATGTTGAACCCAACTTCTCAAGCTAGACTCAAAAGAGCCCTTTCTCCAGTCATCCACAACATTGAGTACTGAAAGTACCTTGTTCCAGACTGAGCATGTAAAATAATAATCAACAAATAAATGGTAAATGTCTTCCGAGCTATTTTTACATAGGAAACAAAGACCAGGGCCAATAAAACCTCTTTTGAATAGATTCATGTCTTTTCCTTATATGTGTACACATTTTTTCATGAAATATTGTATACAAAGTTGAGATTTCCCTACGGTGGTAAAGTATCACTTGTTAACAATGAAAAAATTACATGGTTATTTTACAATTTAATTTAAAATATCATTATCACATTTATATATAAATGTTTTTTTTCTTTGATGGTGTGAAATTGATTGAATGCTGGTGTACTGAACCATTTCTGCATATAGGACAAACCCACAAATTCCCCTCATGCATTACAATCCATATGTCCTATCCATGTGTGTTCTAGAAGCACAAACCACATAACCTGATGGGGAAGTGACTACACTAAGCATGGTCCTCTATATTCTTTGGATGGTACTAGTGATAGGATTGATTGTTCATGGAATCATAGAGACGACATCCCACAATCCTCATTCTTGGATTGCTTTTCCTTTTAAGTGGGGTTTTCGTAATTCTTCTCTGCTTCCATTTTTACTATGAAGAGGAGGACGAGGAGGAATTATAAGAGGAAGAGGATGAGGAGGACGTGAGTTCGAGTATAAAAATAAAATACTAGTGGTCTCAATCAATCAACCATGTGGCCGAAGAAGATGAAGACGAGTAGGAAGAAGAAACTTCAAGAAATCTAAAGCATAGAAAGGCTTCAAATTTAATTGACGAAACCACTATATTGGCAAGTAACAAAGAAGAGGGTTAAGAAAGGATAGAGACAGAGTATGGTTGGCATTAGATTTTGTCTCAAAGGACCACGCTGTTTGGACACACCATTAGTATTAATTATACTATGTTTCTTCCCCTCACATTTTAAAAATGTATTACATGTCATAGGTGTGTGATTCCCCTCTTATAGTTTTCGTGAAAAAAGGCTATATTCATAACTGAAGTGTATATTCATTCTATACTTTCAACTTAACTAACAATTATAGTAATGCAAAGATTTATAATGGAACCAACTGTTAGTAATGCTTAAATCCATTAGATGTTGGTAATGTTGGGTTAGTCTTGAATCTGTCATAGAGCAAGTTAACCGACTTTGGTTATTGATGTTATGAACCCATGGTATCAAGAGGTATGCCCATTGTATTGGGAGATTTTCTCATGGTATTCATGTGATTGAAGCCTATTAAGAAGCTAATTGAACTCCATTGTAATATGAGCACATGTCCGAAAAATGATGGTCAAGGGTTCCCTTGGCTAGTAGAGGCATGATCGACCATGCCTTGGATGGATTTGGCCAAGGGGCATAATGAAGATATATTCTGTTGGTTTTCCCCCTGGTTGAGGGGTTTCCAGGATAAATAATGGTGTCCATGATGTGTATGACTCTATTGTTTGCTTTATTGTTTATGTTTCTGTTGTGTTAATATTTTTATGTTGCATCCGTGGAACATCAATATGGTATTAGAGCTTGGTATACTCTAACTCTCCAACTAGAGTGATCTTGCCTGGATCTACATGGTAGAGTGTAGATGGAGTTGCTGTTAAGAGATTCAGTGAAAAAAGTTTTCTTAGTTGCCTAGATTTGTATGGTGGAGTGTGAATTAGTGTGGTTGGATCCAATGGTGTGATGGGTTGTATGTATAAGAAACATAAATGCTAGATTTGAGGTATGTTGTAGGGGGGAGAAAGTTTCATGGGTCTTATTCATATTAGATCTAAGCATTTTAGCCATGGTATGATTTATCCAACATTTTTTAGATAATTTTAAAATGTATTTGAATCCTATATGCTATAATTTCGTGGCACTTATTAATTTTATGATGTGCAAATTAATGTTTAAGCATAGAACATGGAGATGGGGATGAACAAAGAGAAAAATATGTTGCATCGACAAAAGATAGAGAAAACCCACTCAATGATGATGATATATAAGCTATCGATGAAGGAGAGAATTTAAATTATCGTAGTGGCATAATTTTTCATAATGGAAATTTTGAAATTGTCATAAGGGATTAGTTGAAAGAATACCAGAAAAAGTGGGTAGAAATAAGTAGTGATAATATGTAGAAAGCGTTACAACATCTACAAAGAAGGTCCCCTCATTTAGAATTTAGTGATAAATAGGCCTTCCATAGATTCTTGGAAACCATCAAGAGGAGAGAGACCATATCGGGTGAAATATGTTCAAATCGGACTTCTATGTACTCACTCGTTCACCTTTTACCTCTCATTATGTATTGCCATTGAATTTTATAGGCGGGTTCATTTTTCGTGGTTTTGAACAAGTTTAGTAGGAGCATTTTAACACTCATTGAGAATGTAAAATCTTATAAGAAAAGAGAAATTGATGTGGACAAATATGGATTAAAAAAGTCTTGAATGATTTCAAAGAGGCCTAGAGAATCGTTGGAGTGAAGAAAACATGATTTGACCTTGAGACACCACAACAAAATCCACAAAGGTAATAAATAATATATGTTGGAAATTATCAATTTTGATAAGTTTTCAACTTGCTATCTTTCTATGATGTAATCTTTTACTACCATTGACTTACTTTTACAGTGATTTTCTAAACATTGATAAAATTCACTATTTATTATTTATTATTTATTTTTATGTACATTCATGAATGGATACAATGTAAATAATTTCACATTCTTCACGCCCAGACTTTCATGATGATAGGACATTTTTTTATCAATATAATCTCATTTATTATGTTAATACACTAGCTTATTATATGTGATTATTAAATATGGTTTTATTTTATTACATATGGTTAAACAATTATAATCATGATCCCATTGTGGAATAAATAAAGTATGCTTTGAAGAAGGGTCGTGAATGAATGGTGGAAGATTTCATCCATTTACCAATGCAATTAGTTGCTAATTAATATGTTTATTTTTTAGTATATATAAAGTTGCAATTGTTCTTTCATTAATTGAAATATATTATATTTTTGTAGACTATTGATGACGGGGGTAACTCAGAGCATTCAAAGGGTATTGACAATTGCTTTACGTGTGTGTGTGTGTGTGTGTTATAATTTTTTTGTTTGAATGAGATCATGTTATTTTATTATGTTTTCACAATGATAGTGAAGATGAGGAGGGTTTAGAATATGAAGCGAACATTACAACAATTCAATCAACTTCTGATGTCAAATTCATTTATTTTCCTTATATGTATATATTTTTCAGAAGAAAAAAACAATAACTTGCTATTCAGAGGAATCAAAGTTATTTTACAATATGTCGAGAATGACTATTCATCTGAGTACTTGAAAAATCTCAATAGAGACAATGCATGTTCAACAATAAGATTATCTAAACCCAGCCTATACAGACAAATTGCAAGTCACTCTACCCAACCTCAGATAAATAACTCTGATATTTCCAAGAATGAGAAAAGCAGAGCTATACAGGTACAATAGCATGAAAACTCAATCCAAACACCAGTGAAACCAACAACCTAGCATACCAAACGATAGAAGGTGCTACCAACAAAAAAAATCCAAAATAACCCACTAGTATGCCTTAAGGTGACCACAATCTACAATCCTAGAGCCGATATGCTTTTCAAAATACATATAACCTTCTACAACTCCAAGGGAGTTTTTAGAGAGACTATCAGCATGAATATTGATTTCTCTATAAACACGAGAGAAGCCAATAGAAAGAAAATTGTTGATTTGTTCTCAAATCCGATTACTCCATTGCTTAGATGTAGCCACCCACATAGAACCGCAGTTAGTGGCCCAATCCACCATAATTTTAGAATCGCAAAAAAAAAGAATGACACAAATATTAAAAAAATATGCAAAATTTAGGAGACCCCAAAGAGTAAGAAGCTCAACCCAGGTATTTGTACCATACCCAACCCCCATCTGAATCATATAGAAATATAGTGCACTGATCCTCAACATCATACCACAACCACACATATTTTTAGCAGCAACATCTTAAAAAAAGGCAGAGGCATAGTCTTCTGGAAAGGTGAAAGTAGGAACCAACCTATTCCCTTTTTGCACACAAGGCTTGTGGTACTCATTGTAGAGATCAAAGATTTTAATGCAAGTAGTTTGTACTTGTTCTATCATTCCCTCAAATATACATAAATTTCTATCCCTCCATATTCTCCAAAACACAAAGGAAGGAAGCTCCTTGTGGCAATTATGATGTTGAACCCAACTTCTCAAGCTAGACTTAAAAGAGCCCTTTTTCCAGTCATCCACAACATTGAGTACTGAAAGCACCTTGTTCCAGACTGAGCATGTAAAATAATAATCCACAAATAAATGGTAAATGTCTTCCGAGCTATTTTTACATAGGAAACAAAGACCAGGGCCAATAAAACCTCTTTTGAATAGATTAATTTATTTTCCTTATATGTGTACACATTTTTTCATGAATTATTGTATACAAAGTTGAGATTTCCCTACTGTGGTAGAGTATCACTTGTTAACAATGAAAAAATTACATGGTTATTAAACAATTTAATTTAAAATATCATTATCACATTTATATATAAATGTTTTTTTCTTTGATGGTGTGAAATTGATTGAATGCTGGTTTACCGAAATTTCATAATTGTGTTTATGGATAAATTGTTTTTTACTCTAATCATGGTGACTGAATGTTAGTGGGGTAGTACATTTATATATATATATAAAATTTATTTTCCTTATATGTGTACACATATTTTCATGAATTATTGTATACAAAGTTGAGATTTCCCTACTGTGGTAGAGTATCACTTGTTAACAATGAAAAAATTACATGGTTATTAAACAATTTAATTTAAAATATCATTATCACATTTATATATAAATGTTTTATTCTTTGATGGTGTGAAATTGATTGAATGCTGGTTTACCGAAATTTCATAATTGTGTTTATGGATAAATTGTTTTTTACTCTAATCACGGTGACTGAATGTTAGTGGGGTAGTACGTTTATATATATATATATATATATATATCTGTGTGTGTGTGTGTGTACGCTATGAGCATTAGTATACTATGAAATAAACATATACTAGTAATCAATATGATCAACAATTAAATATTACAAAGAAATAATTACAAAAAATATAATAATTAAGCTAATACCAATAATTAAATAATCAAATTAATACAAACAATCAAATATTCAATAATAATTAAATTAATAATTATAATAACTAATTAAATCATGAATATCAATCAAATTAAATCAAAATATTAAAAATAATTGATGCTAAACCAAAGTATTTGCAACACTAAAATGATGTTACCATGAGGTTAATATGATGTGAAAATATTTATTAAATTGCAAAAATGATGCAAAAATGTTGAAAAAATAAAGTAGTATGATGCTCAGAAGGCACAAACTTGATGCTCAAAGATTTGTAGTTTGATGATAATACGCTAACGACTAAACTCCTTTGCTTGGTTGATGCTAATAGGACTTATTATGATGCTAATATGAGACACAAGCACCAAATAGATGTAAAAAAGACACAAATATGGCTCTAAAGCCTTCTTTTATAATAATTTTTGAAGCACATATCGAATATGTTGATGCAAAGAAGACACCTAAATAATTGCACTTTGATAAAAATGACACAAATGTGATGCAACTTTGATGCAAAATATGATGTACCTTGTTGCATCATACAAACTTGATTTTTTTTTACTTTAAAATTATACAACGCAGCACACTAAATGCAACACTATAGCTTTGTATCATGGTAGTGGGAAATTTTTATGCCATAAGGCGTTTTCTCTTTGGTGGATGCTATGTTTTTTGAACTTGTAAATGAATAGGGGTTATTAGATCATGCTAAACGACCTTTGGGAGGGTTTAGGCCATGGATATGGTTACTTACTAACTTATTGCTGACGTATTTTTCTATATCTTGTGTCGTAGGATTTCATTAACATTTATTATATATGATGGACGACATCGTATGATCTAGCACGTCCATATCATATATGTGACAAGAGTTTGTTAGCATCCATAAGATCTTCCGCTCACTTGTATCACTTGTTTTGACTGCAACTCTTACTTCCTCATCAATAGAGGAGCTCGGGCAATCCTAGTGGAGAAATTTGACATAGCATGCACAACCTTGTGAAGCTTAGGGTTCCCTATCCTCAGACTGGTGAGATGGTGGCCCGATCTCCTCTTGTGTTCAATTCCAAAGATTGATCATCGAATAATGTTTTTAAATATCCTTGAATGGGTCAAATTCAAAGTTCAACCCCGACTTCAATGAAACCCAAAAATGATTAGTTGGCTATGTCAGATTACCATTGATTGCAACTAGGACTGGAACCATTTCTGCATATAGGATAGACCCACGAATTCCCCTCATGCATTACAATCCATATGTCCTATCCATGTGTGTTCTAGAAGCACAAACAACATAACCTGATGGGGAAGTGAATACACTAAGCATGGTCCTCTATAGTCTTTGGATGGTACTAGTGATAGGATTGAATGTTCATGGAATCATAGAGACAACATCCCACACTCATCATTCCTGGATTGATATTCCTTTTAAGTGGGGTTTTCGTAATTCTTCTATGCTTCAATTTTTCCTATGAAGAGGAGGACGAGGAGGAATCCTAAGAGGAAGAGGATGAGGAGGAAGTGGGTTCGAGTAGAAAATGAAAATACAAGTGGTCTCAATTCATAAAAAATGTGGCTGAAGAAGATGAAGATGAGTAGGAAGAAGAAACTCCAAGAAACTTAGCTAAATCATAGAAAGGCTTCAACTTTAATTGACGAAACCACTATATTGGCAAGTGACAAATAAGAGGGTTAAGAAAGGATAGAGATAGAGTATGGTTGGAATTAGATTTTGTCTCGAAAGACCACGCTGTTTGAACACACCATTAGTCTTAATTATACTATGTTTCTTCCCCTAACATTTTAAAAATGTATTACATGTCATAGGTGTGTGATTCCCCTCTTATAGTTTGCCTGAAAAAAATGCTATATTTATAATTTAAGTGTATACTCATTCTATACTTTCAACTTAACTAACAACTATAGTAATGCAAATATATATAATGGAACCAATTGTTAGTAATGCTTAAATCTATTAGATGTTAGTAATGTTGGGTTAGTCTTGAATCTTTCATAGAGAAAGTTAACCAACTTTGGTTATTGATGTTATGAAACCATGGTATCAGGAGGTATGTCCATGGTATTGGGAGATTTTCTCATGGTATTCATTTGATTGAAGCCTATTAAGAGGCTAATTGAACTCAATTGCAATATGAGCACATGTACGAAAACTGATGGTAAAGGGTTCCTGTGGCTAGTAGAGGCATGATCGACCATGCCTTGGCTGGATTTGGCCAAGGGGCATAATAAAGATATATTATGTTGGTTCCCCCCCCGGTTGAGGGGTTTCCAGGATAAATAATGGTGTCCATGATGTGTATGATGCTATTGTTTGCTTTAATGTTTATGTTTCTGTTGTGTTAATATTTTTATGTTGCATCCGTGGAACATCAACATGGTATTAGAGCTTGGTAGACTCTAACTCTCCAAATAGAGTGATCTTGCCTGGATCTACATGGTAGAGTGCAGATGGAGTTGTTGTTAAGAGATTGAGTGAAATTTTTTTCTTAGTTGCCTAGATTTGCATGGTGGAGTGTGAATTGGTGTGGTTGGATCTAATGGTGTGATGGGTCGTCTGTATAAAAAACATAAATGTTGGATTTGAGGTATGCTAACAAAACATGGAGTGCATGTATAAATATGTGTTTGGATTCTTGGAAAATCAATAAATGTTATTTATGGGTATACTTAGGATAGTGCTGGATGAATGAATAAATGTATGGATTGAGCAAATGAGGATTTGGTGGGTGCACCGAACTTGCCTAAAGGTTTGTATATGTTTGGGGGAGGTATCCCTTGAGAAATTCTTTTGGTCTATGTTTCATTTTCGGGCATTGAAAAATGGCATGAAGCCGACAATTGGAAGAAGCAAACCATGGTATGCATGATCCAGTTTGAGGTTGCATGGAATTTTTCAGAAGGTTCAGATACAAAGCATGATATATGCAGTGGTCAAATTTGTTAGAAGTTGTGGATGGATGGATCAATTATGGTTGATGGAGCGGTTAGAGATGTGGTTTGTTGTTTGGGTAAATTAAATAGTTAAATTTGACTTGTCAAATAGATGAAGGTGATTTACCAATCGACATGAATGCAGATCGACAAGTGGTAGAGAGATCGATGGATGGTTGACGGGAATGTGGATCGACCAGTGGTGAAAAACTCAACATACGGTCAATGGGAGTGTGGATCAAACGATGTTCGATGGTAAAGTGGTCGATTGGGAAATCGAAAAGACCAATGAGTTGATTGAGGATATGGTTGACTGGTTGACAGGGTCTACAAAGTATTGCAATTCGACCGTGATGCTTCAAGATAGTTGAGGTCAATATCGAATGACGAGTCAAAGAGGTCGACTGAGTTGACAAGGCTAGTTTTATTGAGAAATCTTGGTTAAAATTGATTAGGTAGTTGTCTGGTTGATTGTTTGACTACATAACATAGCTTTTTTGGCTTTAAAGGGACACTTGTGTTGCTGAGGGTTAGAATTTGTTGGAAACTATTGTGATTCTTGATGTAGATGTGATCGAGAAGGATGTGCTAAAAACAAATGAAGAGATAATTGGAGTAGCATGAAGATAGTTCGACTAGAGTAGATGATAGAGTTTGTTGTCGATTATGCATAGGGATCAACTAGAGCAAATGATGAATTCTATTGTCGACTCTATAAAGGGATTGAATGGAGTAGATGTTAAAGTTTGTTGTCGAATTTATAGAAGGATTGACTAGAGTAGACGGTGAAGTATGTAGTTGATTAAGCAACAAAATTCAAGTACTTGTTAAATTTTGAGCATTTAATTCACAATACTCTAGGATCTTCACTGAGAGAATAAAATATACAGTATATCAATGCATAACAATCACAATAAGCATGAAAAGCATCACAAGAATCAAAAGCATGAGAGACAAGAGACACGGAGTTTCCGTGGGGAAAACCCTAAGGTGAAAAACCCCACAACTTCCTCAGAGATGGAGAGAGCAATGGCTCAACCAAAGTACAACCAAAATACACTTGAGATAGTATCCTAGAAGCAGATGATCCTCCTCCTCACTAGTGCGCCACTTTCTGAGTGAGAGAGAGATGACTTTACGAATGATCTAAATAGATATCTCCTGTTCTCTATTTATACTAACCTATTTTCCCAATGACTTTATGGGGTCGACTTGTCTAGCTAGGTACATCCATAATATAATATATATTTCAGGGCCGACCCCACACATGGTGGTCTAATAACCCATCGGCAAGTACACACACTTGTGACACTTGTCAATCCACATGACGAAACTTCCTTATAGAGGAATAACACATCTCTAATAAGGCTACATAAAATATATATGAAATACATTCCAAAGTTAAATATACATCAACACTCCCTCTTAACTAGGAAGGTATTTCTTGACACAGATCTGCTAGACAAGTCTTCTTCTCGAGATCATCATCATCATCATTGTCACTGTTGCTGCTATCTCAACCAATCTCTGACTCTACTCATCATAGGAAGTTCTACAGAGCCAGTCCTTTTTCATACTGGATGTAGGCCCACCACCTGTAGGTCTTCATTATCACTGGCCATACTGTGGAAACCTCAAGACTTATTACGTGCGTCAAAAAACTTTAAAAGAGTCTCTTGGCTAGCAAGAACCCTAAAGAGCATCTGAGGCCTTTTTCATCCTATCCAGTTCTCCAGGACTCATTACATGTGACCCCACCACAAAACCTCGAAAGAGAATCCCATGACTGATTACGAGCACAAGGCTCAACCTATCGGATCTCCCAGGGCACAAATTACATGTGGTCACCACAAAACCTCGAAAGAGCATCCTAGGACTAATTACAAGCACAAGGCTCAACCTATCGGATCTCCCAGGGCACAAATTACATGTGGTCATGGAAAAACATCGAAAGAGCATTCCAGGACTGATTACGAGCACATGGCTCAACCTATCGGATCTCTCAGGGCACAAATTACATGCCATAGGATGAAACCTCGAAAGAGCATCTGCCAGATATCCCAGGGCACAAATTACATGCCATTGGCAAAACCTCGAAAGACTATCTGCAGATCTCCCAGGGCACAAATTATATGTCCTCCCAAGCAAAACCTCGAAAGAGCATTTGCCAGATATCCCAGGGTACAAATTACATGCCATAGGCAAAACCTCGAAAGACTATCTACAAATCTCCCAAGGTACAAATTACATGCTTATCTGCAAAACCTGTTCCACGGCCACAGAGTATCAACCTGATACTCACCATACATCATCCTGATATACACATGATCATCCTGATCATCATCACTGCAACATCTTGCTGCATGTCATCTGGAGCAACATCTTGAAGCTCGTCATCCATGATCATCCTGATCATACAATGCATCTACCTGATGCATACCAAGTATCTACCTGATACATATCATCATACATGATCCACCTGATCATACAGTGTATCCACCTGATACAAATACAAATACATGATACATATCAACATACATGATCTACCTGATCATACAATGTATCCACCTGATACATATACAGATACATGGTCCAAGCATCCAACATGATGCGTATACAAAATACATACACATGATCCAACCGATCATATCCAGCATCCAACATGATGCGTACATACATATAAATGCTCCAACTGATCATATCCAACATCCAACATGATGCATACATATATACATATAAAAATGATCCAACTGATCATACAAAGTAGAAACTAGAACATCATCTTGATGCTCATCATCCAGCGCTTACATCCATAGCCATGTGAAGGATCCTCCTTCCAACATGCTTGGAATGGCTTCAGCAAATGTGTCCATCACTTCTTCCTCGAAGTGTCATCAATCCGAAGAACACCAAGCCTCTCTCTGAAGTACTCGAACTTCACCCTGGCTAGTGGCCTCGTCAGCACATCTGCAATCTGCTCATCCATCGCAACATACAGGAGCTTCACAGATCCTCTCTACACCATATCCCTGATATAGTGATATTTGATCTCTATGTGTTTCGACCTGTCATGAAACACTGGGTTCTCGGACAACTTCACACAACTCTGGTTATCACAGAAGATACCAGTAGCATCCAACGGGAGATCAAATAATTCAAACAGTAGCTTTCGTAGCCATACTGCCTCACAACTCGCTAAACAGGCTGCAACATACTCTGCCTCAGCTGTACTCAGTGCTACACAGGATTGATTCCGGCTAAACCAAGAGATCACACCTGATCCCATATTGAAGCAACACCCAGATGTGTTCTTCCTATCTGCAGCACTGCCAGCCCAATCTGAATCAACATAACCCTACAGGCTAAACTTTTGATTCGCCTCATACTTGAGCCCATAATCCACTGTACCCTTTAGGTACCTCAGAACATGCTTTACAACAACCAGATTAACACTCCTCGGATCTGTCAGGAACTGACTCAATGTGTTCACTGCAAAGCAAATATCTGGTCTAGTGTTCGTCAGGTACATCAAGGACCCAATCATCTGACGATACATAGAGACATCAATCGGCTCAAATGAAGCATCACATAGAAGCTTCAGATTCAATGCCATAGGTGTGGCCATGGAATTGCAATCCATCATCCCGAATCTCTTCATGATATCTACTGTGTACTTCCCTTGACCAAGGAATATCCCACCTGTACTCTACCACACCTCCATACCTAGGAAATAATGCATCATTCCCAAATCTTTCATATCGAACTTGGCAGCAAGCTTCTTCTTTGTATCTGCAATCAATTTGTCATCTCCTATTACAAATAAGTCATCCACATACAGGAGTAGAATCACAGGATTCCCTTCCTCAACCTTGTAGTAAAGGTTGGAATCTGCTTTACTCTTGGTAAAGCCCAAACTAGATAGGAAACTGTCCATCCTGCCATACCAAGTTCTGGGAGCTTGCTTCAAGCCATACAAGGCTTTCTTCAATCTGCACACATACGACTCCCTGTCATGTATTTTGAAACCGAGTGGCTGCTCCACATATACTTCCTCTTCAACTACACCATTCAAGAAGGCAGTCTTGCCATCGATCTGGTGTATTTTCCATTTCATTTCTGCAGCCAGGGCAAGTACTGTTCTGATGGAAGTATACCTGGCTACAGGTGCAAAAGTTTCTTCATAATCTATTCCCTCTTTCTGAGAGAATCCACGAGCTACGAATATTGCTTTGTATTTCTCTACACTGCCATCTGCAGCATGCTTGATTTTGTAGATCCATTTAGAAGTCACAACAGACTTCTCTTTAGGTCTTGGTACAACATCCCAAACATCATTCTTCATTATTGATTGGTATTCCTCAACCATGGCATCCTTCCATTCTTTTTTTTTGCGCTGCTTCTTCATAATTGGAAGGCTCTTTGTTCATAATGTCACAGAGTAAAGCAACATAGCTGGTATGTGATTTGGTTCTCTTCTTTGCTCTGTGTTCTTCTTCTGGAATGCCAAATATTTCTGCATCTTGAATGAGCTCTCTAGCCCATGCATGTTTCCTCTTGTGAGAGTTATCCTCACGGGGTGGATCTACAGGTTCTTGCGGATCTTCAAACTCACGAACAACTTCTGGAACTGCTTCAGTCATGGTAGTGTCTTGAAATCTAGTTTCCTTAGGTTCTTCATAAACTTCGATAGGTGCCTTCCTTGATTTGATGAAGGCTAAGTTTTCATCAAATGTTACATCCCTACTAACATCAATCATCTTGAACCCTGGGAAGTATATTCTATAAGCCTTCGAGCTTTCACTGTAACCCACAAAGATACCCTTTTTCCGTGAAGGATCTAGTTTAGTCCTCTTTTCCTTTGGGACATGAGTGTATACTGGACAACCAAATATGCTGAGATGGCTGACTTCAGGTTTCTTACTAGAAAATACCTCTTCTGGTGTCTTGTTATCCAATATCTTGTGGGGTGTTCTGTTCTGCACATATACAGCTGTTCCAGCTGCTTCTGCCCATAGATGCATAGGTAGATCCTGGTCATGCAACATTGCCCTTGTTTCTTCCATGATTGTTCTGTTCTTCCTTTCTGCAACTCCATTCTGTTGAGGATTATAAGGAGCAGTCAACGCCCTCTTAATCCCGGAATCACTACAAAGCTTCTTGAAGTCACCTGAGGTGAATTCTCCACCATTGTCGGATTTGAATGTTTTGATCTTCTTGTCAGTTTGATTCTCCATCAAGGTTTTGAATTCCTTGAATTTATCAAACACCTCACCTTTGCTCTTCAAGAAGTATACCCAAGTCTTCCTGGAAAATTTATCAATAAATGAGACATAGTAAACATACCCACTCAGAGAGCTAGATGACATAGGACCACATGCATCTGAGTGGATGATTTCCAGGATGTCTTTTGCCTTGCTTTCACTGCTTGGGAAAGCCTTCTTAATGTTCTTACCTTTTTCACATCCTTTGCAAACACCTTCATGTTTGGTCTTGATCTCAGGGAGACCCTCTACAGCCTTGCTCGCAATTGGAAGTTCCCTATAGTGCATATCAGCAAGTCTTCTATGCCAAAGTTCACTTGGCTCCATGGATTCATGTATCATGGCATGTTCAGGTTGTCCCTTCAATTTATACAAACCTCCCCCTTGCTCTCCAATCACTACTGCATCATCTATGTTCTTTCCCTTTGGCCACATTAGGACTTGGTCATCCACAAATGCAACCCTCATACCTTTTGCATCCAATGCAGAGATGGAGAGTAAGTTCTTCTTGAGCCCAGGTACATAAAGGACTTCTTTCATCTTCAAATATTTTCTAGAATCTAGGTTGTAGGAGGCTTCACCACTTCCTTTGATTGGGTATTGATAATCATCCCCAAGTTTCACCTTATGGGGTGATTCATGTTCAGATAGATTCACAAAAGATTCCTTAAACCCAATCATGTGTTTGGAAGCCCCACTGTCAATCAACCAATCATTACAACCATGGGATATAGTACCTGTGAGAGGAGAAATTAGAACATAATCTTCTTCACTTGATGAGTCATCATCACTATCACTTTCTGCCCTAGCCTTCTTCTTTGGGGGTTCATCATCTTCGGCAGCATGAGCATGATATCTTCTTTTGTTATTCTTCTTCTTCTTATTGAAGTTATTGTTGTTGTATTTCTTCTTCTTGGGACAATCTAAAGCAAAGTGTCCCTTCTCATTTCAATTGAAGCATCTGAGATCTTTCTTATCTTTATGATAATGGTGGTGTGAGAATCTTCTGTTATGAGATGATTCCTTCTTGGACTTTCCTTTCCTGGCATGTGCTGTGAGAGCTTGATCTTCATTTCCCATCTTTTCTTCTTGGGCCACAAGCCTAGCTTCTTCTTGAGAGCATTCTTCCCGCAATTTGTTGAAGGAGATCAACTTCTTCCTTGCACAGATTCCTTGAATAAAGGAATCCCATGACACGGTAGGCCATTTAGAGTGGTCATCACCACTTCACCATTCTCCACCATTTCATCCACTGCTTCTAGTTGTTCCTTGATCTGGGAGACCCTTGAGAAATAAGATTGAATGGTTTCTCCATTCTGAAACTTTACTCCTTTCAATTGGTTCCGCAGGGTCATCTTCCGATTTATGTTCTTCCCTTCAAATAGCTTGGTCAAGGAGTCAAACATCTCCTTGGGTGTCTTTAGAGAAGACAAATGGGGTATGATATGGTCTTTGATAGAATCAACAATGATTCTCTTTGCCTTGACCAAGTTTTTCTTATGCAATACCTTAGCCTCTTCATCCTCTAGGATAGGGATGTCTTCTTTTACATATGAGTCCAACTCATTCTCTTCCAAGATTAACCCAATCCTATACTTCCAAGCTCAGAAATTATCAACTCCTTCAAGCTTATCCTCAAGCTTGGTGTGGTGAGACATCTTAAAGAGTACTTCAAATGGAAATAGAAAATATTTAGGTCTTACCACTTGAAATGCTGAAAACTGGATCTGGTCCCGAATTAGGATTTGTCGAATTTGAGATCAGCAAAGTTTTACCCTTCAGATTTTTTTCTTTGTCCTCTCAGGTTCACTAGGGAGAGCCCTGAATTAGGGTTTGAGATTCCCAGAGATCTACCCAGCCAAAAATCTCGATCCAAAGCTGTAAACTTCAATTTTTGCAAGGAGCTTCCAGCTATGTCTTCAGATTTTAGAAATTCCTATTTTTGTGGAAACCCTAATTTTTAGGGCCAAATCCGAAAATGCTCAGAATTTAATTCTGATTGGACAGATAGATTCTCCTTGATGAGTAGAGTCAATCTACTATACTGCTTTTCCAAAATATGTGGAGAGAAACCCAATAAACAAGAAACTCAAGTTTCCGTCACTGCAAAATGTCTTCTTCTCAGGTTAGCTCTGATACCATGTTAAATTTTGAGCATTTAATTCACAATACTCTAGGATCTTCACTGAGAGAATAACATATACGGTATATCAATGCATAACAATCAAAATAAGCAGGAAAAGCATCACAAGAATCAAAAGCATGAGAGACAAGAGAAACAGAGTTTCCGTGGGGAAAACCCTAAGGTGAAAAACCCCACAATTTCCTCAGAGATAGAGAGAGCAATGGCTCAACCAAAGTACAACCAAAATACACTTGAGATAGTCTCCTAGAAGCAGATGATCCTCCTCCTCACTAGTGCGCCACTTTCTGAGTGAGAGAGAGATGACTTTCTGAATGATCTAAATAGAGATCTCATGATCTCTATTTATACTAACCTGTTTTCCCAGTGACTTTATGGGGCCGACTTGTCTAGCTAGGTACATCCACAATATAATATATATTTCAGAGCCGACCCCACACATGGTGGTCTAATAACCCATCGACAAGTACACACACTTGCGACACTTGTCAATCCACATGACGACACTTCCTTATAGAGGAATAACACATCTCTAATAAGGGTACAATAAATATATATGAAATACATAGATGAAATACATTCCGAAGTTACATATACATCAACAGTACTTAGTTCATGAGTGCTTGGTTATTATTGTATGAGCATGTAGAGGCTCATGTAGAAATGTTTGTAAAGCAATGCTTTATTAATGGCATTGCGATCATTGTAAATGGGCATATGGTTGTAAGATCAATAGAGGCATGTGTACCCCTGGTAATTCACCGATAAATTGAATTGTAGACCTAGGTGATAGAGGGGATGCCAGATTCTTGGTGGATAGAAGTTGAGGGGAGGAAAGAATGAAATAGTTTAAAGGGGGGATGTTGGGTTAACCTTGAATCAGTCAGAGAGAAAGTTAATCGGCTTTGGTTATATTTTCTATGAACATGGTATTGGTAGGTCTGACAATGGTATTGGGATATCTGCTCATGGTATTCATGTAATTGAATCCTATCAAGTGGTTGGTCGAACATCAATGTAAGATGATCACATGTCTAGAAACGATGGTTGAGGGTGTCGATGGCCAATAGATCCATATTCGACCATGCCTTGGCTAGATTTGGACAAGGGGAATAATGAAGATATAATCTGCTGGTTTTCCCCTGGTTGGGTGGTTTCCAGGATAAATAATTGTTTCCTTGATGTGTATGTTTTTATTGTTTTCTTTACTGTTTATGTTTCTCGTGTGTTAACAATGTTATCGTAAGGCCATGATGTGCCTTAATTTTTTTTTATTATTAGAAAACAATATATCATAAAAATTAACTATGATCAAATTCATTTCAAAGAGAAAAATAGTTCTAAAACATTACAGAGATATCATAATAACAAAAATGAAACAAGGAGAAAACATACCTATATTTCGATGAGTTGTAGAAATATTTTACCTCTAGATATCCACATGCAATGAGGAGAAAACAATGTGTGAGGGACAACTCTCCACCCAACCAACCCCTCAGTGGAACATTTAGATCCCCCCGGACCCCAACCAATAAAATATAGCCATATGTATTCTCCTACATTCCATAACCATTCCTATATCCCTTCAATATATAATAATAATGAATGGCCTTCTCCTCCAATCCTCCTCCTTTTTATAGTTTTTCTCTCCATTCTTTGGTATCTGAAATGAGTACATTTTATTAGTTTTAATGAACAAAATTTGTTTTATTTATTTATTATTTTAATATTATAGTCATAGTTGTCCTATTATTGGTGGTAAACAATGTTTCTTTAATATTAAATTTAATCAAATAAAATATTTAATTAATTAATAAATTTAGTTTTCCTATGTTTTTATTGATAGTTAAATTAATAGTATTTTTGGGTTGTTGCATACTTCCCTCATTTAGGAAACTTCATCCAAAGTTATGTCATACTTAGGTAGTATCTAATATGCTCAAGCATCACACAATATGCACCTAAGTAACTAGTAATATTGCACATGTGAGAGTTACTCGTGTGGCTAGTACATGTAATTCTCAAATATGTACTAATAACATATATAGTAACCTATATTACTATATACTCTTGATTATTCTTATTAGATGCCTAATATGAAATCAATTCATACCATTATGCACCATTAAATTATGTATTAATCAATTGAAATGATTAGGTATCATGATTATCTTTATATATGGTTTACTTCCTCCCTTACATATCCTCCTCCTAAGAATCATACCATCTAATCAACCTCCATAACCCCCCATACCAATACCACAGACGGTATCCCTCACCATGACATGGGCCCTCTACTGTAACCTATTTTCATATCATACAATATGCATCAAAAGTTACCAAGAAGTTACCATGGCTTTAGCCACCCCTGCCTTCCGGTTTGTCGACTTTAAAGGTCTCATATAGGTTAGTTCAGGCATCTGGTTATTGTTGGTTCACAGTTTTGTCCATATTTTCATCACCTATCGACATATATTTCATCCCTCTTCTTCCTATTATTATCCATTTATCATTTCATTTTCCATCCATTTGCTGTAACTGCACGTAAAATACCATATTACTTCCATTGATGCTTTAGTGGTTGATGGCAAGGGACACCCAATCCCTTGCCTCGAGGATATTTTCACCATTACCCTAGCACTCGGCACTTAGGCGCTACTTATCGGCCTAAACACAACCCTGGTCAACTCACATTCAGAAGGGATTTCGAAGTTCATTTCAACAATCGCCCGACTCCTCATACTTCCGACTATGCAATTCCTGCCACTAGCCATTGATCACTTCCCTAGCTTGCATTCTGATGATCTACGCTATTCAGTTTCGTCAGCCATACCATTCTTCCTCCAACGAATACAAGCTATTAATCTCTTTGGTCCGTCGACTATGCAATATAAACCTGAGTCTGTCCACAATCCTTCAAGAAATCCCATGATTATAATTACGATGAAAATTTAATAAAGAATAATCCTTACCAGACTCCAAATGCCTAGCCTGTAGGTGATCACAATGTTCCTTCTATCAAATGGATAAGTATACTATGCCTCTGATTGTTTTTCACACGGAACTGGATACAGAACTCCAAAACCACTAATCGAATTCATCACCTGCACTACACAATTCAGAATTTCTCTATCTTTCATTCAAATTAGATATGCGTGCACTCACAGTCTTTTACCTGATTAGACTGTCTTCTCATCAACATTTATGCACAGTTAAATTTTCTTCAACAACAAGCATTCATCAAAATACTCAAATACATTACACACATATAGCATAAGAGTAAAACACACGACCTCTGATGAATCTTCTTCGTTCATTCATTAATGAAACTGTACAAAAATTTAAACCCTGACTCTACTCAGTCTATGGCCTGATATGCCTCTCAATGTCCATCTTCTCTACCCTCTACCTCTCGACTCTTGATTCCCCCCAAAATAGAGCTTTTCCTCTTTCTTTTAACAAACTCCTAAAACTTGTAACTACCACTAAAATCTCTCTTGAGTCATCCCATTTCTTTAGGGATCTGTTATATGACTCAACATTGAATGGCACCTATTAGACTAAGCATCTTTTATGCCTATGATTACTATCTAGAAATAAAACCCTTATGTGAAATTTACAATAGTTTTACAATTGACCCCTCCTTGGGGTAATGTCAAGACCTTAGAGTCTAACCAGACTCAAGAGCTTTAGAATGCGAGCTAATGCTCCTGCATCAGACTCCCAAAGTAGAAAGAAGACATGATCACCTGATCATGTACCTTCAATCTTCATCTGTCCTAGATCCCAAATCTTGGTTTGTTGCTGTCCATAAGCGACATTGTCTTCATCTTTCTTCAGCTGCAACCTTACAGGATTCCATACTTTGTCTTGCAATGCTCCAGTGTCTCTATCTTCTCTATTCTTCACTTCCCAATTAACTTCACAGTGGAATGCCTTTATCATTCTACTCTAACTCTTCTTAGGCATTTGCATTAACTCCCATAGTTCACCTTTGGAACCTTCCAATTCAGCCTGCTGCTACAAACTAATTTTGTTCTCATATCTTAGCCACTGTACTTTGCTGCACTTTGCACATTCATGTTCACATTGCTAATTATCTTCTTCAGCCTTCCTTACCTTTTCTTCCACTTTTGATCTTGAGATTACTCCAGATACTGTTGTAGGTATTGCTTCCATCCTTACTTCCTTGATGTTGTTGTAAGCATCTCCCTTTTCAATATCCTCCTCATGCTTTCTTGCTGCAAATTCACCTTCAAAAAGTAGTTTGTCTTCCTATTTTTTGATTGCAGCAACATAATCAATCAGTCCTCTTTGTATACTAATAAACACATCATAGGGATGTTGATCATTAACTTCAGCATAACTCTCTTCTCTTTCCTTGACAATCCTCAGTAATTTTCCTTCCACTCCTTGACTGATTCTGACAGTCAATTCAACATCTTCAACCATTGCATCTTCATACTTTGCCAGACAGTTTTCAGCCCCATTCAATTCTAAGACTGATTCTCCTTTAGCTTGAAACACATCTACTTCACTTTCCTCCAATTTCAATTGTACACTTAGAATGTTCATTCACTGGCTTGCTAGTCTATTCTCCAAAACACTGAGCTCATGCCACAAATCTGCCATTTCACATGGAATTTCTTCTGAAAACTCTGTACAATCTTCCCTATCTCCTTCCTTGTCACCAAGCCAATTCTCTTGTGACAATACTTCAGCATCCTTGATCAAAATAGAGTTCTAATCCTCCACGATTGTAACATCACTAGATGTCTGTCCAACAGTCCTCCTTTGGCCACTCAAGTGAGCTAGTTATTCTTGGTCTTCATTAGTATTAGATTCCATCACAAGAAGCATAACTGCTTCATCTCCAGTAGGGTTACTTTCATCATTAACCAAGGAATTTACAACCTCCTGCTGCTGCAATAATTCATCTTTATCTTTATCTGAATGAAATTTCTTCTCATGCCTTACTTGGAAACTTTCAACTTCACTTAAGACAACACCAAATGATGGATTGTCTTCTGCAACACCTGCAATTTCACTTAGATTGTTAACTTCAAAACTACAGGACCCAAAGGTCTCATTTGGTGGTTCGCTCATAAAATATTTCTTTGGCTGTTCCAAGTCTTTTACAAGGCTTAGAAAATTCTCATTGCCGTTCTCCTCAGCTTCCTCAAGCATAACATATGAATGCTTGCTATCATCCTTTGTCTCTTTCAGTTCTTGGCCATCATCATATGCCAAGTCCTCCTTGTTTTTAGCTTGCAGCATAGGCTGGAAACCATTACTTTCACTCAGCTATGTATGTGTATGTACATGAGACTCAGCTGTCCCATCCTTTTCCAAAACAGAATTCAGATTTTGTCCCTCTCCTTCATCCTTTATGACAATGTTAGCAAATTGTCTTTCCTCATTCTTTGTACCTGCAGATACACACAAAATATCAGTTGCAAAACATTGAGACCTCTTGGTCTCACTTGAAGCTTCAGTCTTCAAGAATTCCCTCAGACACTCTCTTGCCTTGAGTGTCTCTTCCTTCCACTGAGCATTCATCAGTTGCTCTCTTCTCCTTTGTAGCTTATGCCACTTCAACTTTCTTTTCACAAGAAAACCACACCTCTGGTCTTCCTCCTCCTTCTGTAACAGCTCCATCCTAACGTCCAGATGGAATTCTATCTTAGACCTCTCCCTCTCATACTCTTCATCTGTCATTCTTCTCCTCATGCCATTTTCCTTAGCATCTTCTGTCTTCACTTTGTGGCTGCCTCCTGAACCTCTTCTATGAATCTTAATAGTCATCTTTCCTCTATGTGGTGAAATTTTCCTTGTTCACTAAGCCTATGCAATAGCAAGTCTGTTTCACCTTGCTATAGTACCTCACCAAGTTTCCTCTATGAACCTGGGATTTTGGTAACTATAAGGTCCTTTTCCTCTAGAACCTTCTCTCTGATCTTCCTCTTCTCATTAGGCTTCTACCTTTTTTCTCTGAGAACCCCCTTTGTTCTCTTTTCCAACCTCAGTTAGAATTGTTACAACTTCTTGTTGTAAGGTTCCTCTGCCACAAATATCTTTTGAACCGCTGTTACCTGCCAACTAACATTGATATTGTTAATTAAACACAAAAATCTAATATCAAACTAACTCTGATTTGCACTTCTCAGAGTTCTCCAAACTTCTCTTACTGGAACTGTTCACTGACTGTCTGCAATTCCTTGTTGCAGAATCACTGTCTTCACTATCCCTCAACTATTTCTACTCCCAAAGTAGAAAATTTCCTTCCTCAATGTTCTCAAAGAACATCAGGGTTCTTTCCTTGTCGTCAGAGCTTAACCTACAAAATTCAATCCTTTGAAGGCTCTGCTACTGCTCTCAATCATCAATGCTCTTGCAAAATTCAGTCCTCTTTCACATATCAGTTCTCCACTGAACTTGATCTTTTCGTTACAAATTCTGTAATTTTAAAAGTTTTTAACACCTCTGACACTTCAAGAGGTTAACCTGCAAGCTTCAATCCCTTGCTTGAATTAATATATAAAAACTTGCTCCTATCAGATTGTACCAAACCTGATTTTGTCACAGTTTCTATTACTGCTCTGTTTTCAGAGTGATTAACTTTGTACCAATGATCCAACTTAACAATTTTCTCTGTGTCACACCTTAATGTATACAGGATCTGTGCCTTGGATGCTTGACTTAAATAAACATTGAGAGATCTGGGAAAGTATTAATACCTTGCGCCTTCTAATATATTCAATTTTGAACATTTACTCATGTTCTGGTGCTCTCCAAAAGAAAACAATTGCTGCTAACTGTAGCATGAATTTCCAATATGCAATTTCATATGTAATCTCCACACCATTTGCAATTTGAAACTACTCAATTGCAATCTGCAACTGAACCAAGCAATAGCCAATCACCTATAATCATCATTTGCAAACATCTCCAAGCAATTATCTTTTTCCCACTCTGATACCAATTGATGGCAAGGGACACCCAATCCCCTGCCTTGAGGATCTTTTCACCATTACCCTAGCACTTGGCACTTAGGCGCTACTTATCGGCCTAAACGCAACCCTGGTCAACTCGCATTCAGAGGGAATTTTGAAGTTCATTTCAACAATATCCCGACTCCTCATACTTCCGACTATGCAATTCCTCCCACCATCCATTGATCACTTCCCTAGCTTGCATTCTGATGATCTATGCTATTCAATTTTGTCAGCCATACCATTCTTCCTCCAACGAATACAAGCTGTTAATCTCTCTAGTCCGTCGACTCAGTTCTATAAACTTGAGTCTGTCCACAATCCTTCAAGAAATCCCACGATTATAATTACGCTGAAACTTTAATAAAGAATAATCCTTACCAGAATCCAAATGCCTAGCCCGTAGGTGATCACAATGTTCCTTCTGTCAAATGGATAAGTATACTATGCCTCCGATTGTTTTTCACATGGAACTGGATACAGAACTCCAAAACCACAAATCGAATTCGCCACCTGCACTACACAATTCAGAATTTATTTATCTTTCATTCAAATTAGATATGCGTGCACTCACAGTATTTTACCTAATTAGACTATCTTCTCATCATCATTTATGCACAGTTAAATTTTCTTCAATAACAAGCATTCATCAAAATACTCAGATACATTACACACAGATAGCATAAGAGTAAAACACACGACCTCTGCTGAATCTTCTTCGTTCATTCATTAATGAAACTGTACAAAACTTTAAACCCTAACTCTACTCAGTCTATGGCCTGATACGCCTCTCAATGGCCATCTTCTCTACCCTCTACCCTCTACCTCTCAACTCTTGATTCCCCCCAAAATAGAGCTTTTCCTCTTTCTTTTAACAAACTCCTAAAACTTGTAACTACCACTAAAATCTCTCTCGAGTCATCCCATTTCTTTAGGGATTTGTTACACGACTCAACGTTGAATGACACCTATTAGAATGAGCATCTTTTATGCCTATGATTACTATCTAGAAATAAAACCCTTATGTGAAATTTACAATAGTTTTACAATTGACCCTTCCTTGGGGTAATGTCAAGACCTTAGAGTCTAACCGGACTCAAGAACTTTGGAATGAGAGCTAATGCTCCTGCATCAGTGGTTAATCATTATTATTTTCCTTTATTTTTGAGGAATTGAAGACTATTATGCATAATTTCACTGATGATGGTTTATGGAGTGATTTTTCATATTAGCAGTAGTAGCAGCCATGGTTCAAGCCTCCAAAGTTGGCATGTAGCACACACCCACATGAATATTCACAACATGGTTTCATTCCTAGGATTGATTATGTAGATTTGTGATTTCAATTCGTACTCAAGTCCAACATGGCAGCCTCCAGCTCATGATCAAACGACCTTAACCAAAACCGTATGCTAGATAAGAACACATTGATTTGCGTCATGATTTGCAGGCAGAGGGAGAATAATCTCGAAAATCTGCGACATGGGTTTTGTGCATAACGGCCTCGATTACTAATTTTGAAAAGAAATCACCAAACAAAGCCATGGTTTGAGATATACAGTTGGTTCTCTAAATGTGTAATTCCCATATTTACTGTTGCGACCGGTTTCCAAATTAGCAAATTTGTTGAAACAGATCACAAGTTGGGGATTCGGTTTTTCATTCTCCTGAGAGAATTTTATGTATAAATATGTAATCATTATGATGTATTGGAGAGAGGAGAGAAAGCAATGTTATGTTGTAGGATTTGATCCAGAATCTGTTGTAACACTTTCATTATGATAATACATGCTGGCAATTTCTTAATTCTGGAGTTGTAGAATTTCATTGTGGAGATTTAGTTCTGCTCAATGGAGGAAGGGCCCTCTTCCTTGAGCAGATGCTGGTAATGTTGATTGTAAGTGTGTTATCATGTAGATTTTCTTATTATTTAGTTCATGCTTTCATTCATTAGATTTATCATAGTTGTATGCTTTCATTCATTAGATTTATCATAGTTGTGTTCTTGTTAATTCGTTTGATAGATCGTTGACATAAAAATTCTTTTAGATTCATGCAATTAGATCTTGCTTCATAAGAATTGATTTTGTTTGAAGTGTGATTAGATTTACAGTTTTATGAATATGATTAGGGTTTGATTTATTTTCAAGAAGGTGTGATCTAGTTTACAAAGAGTTTTGATTTCATACCAATACATAACAGTGTCAGGTAGAATTTGTGCTTGCATAGATATTGCACGATAGCTTTGAAATAAAAGACTTCCTCAGGTTGATAATTTATGTTCTGGTAGTATCAGCTGTTTAATTAATTAGACAATTAATCTGCCCAACCTTTGGAGAATTACATGGAACGCTTTCTATAGAATCTTCAAATATCCAAACAAATGAAACTGGGGAAAGAGACCTTGAAAACACTCCTACTTAAAGGAATCCAAGATGAAGCTTTAGAAATATTAAATCTGATGGGAATAGGTAATGTATTTCAGTTAGCATATGAGGATATTTATGAGTTATGTAGAAGGTTTTCAGGAGGAAACTTCAAGACCGGTAAGAATTCTAAGGAACTTTTATCTCTATTTTTGAAATCGGCTGCAAAAACAAGAGTGATAGGAGATGAAATCAACAATTTATTTGAAATTTCTAAAGCTGATTCACAATTCGATGCTTTGCAGGTTAAGGAAAAAAGGAGGAAATAAGAGAAGAAAGGGATTCCCCTTTGGATAGTCTTGAAAGTTGTGGTATATGTGACTTGAAGCATTCCACGAATTGCTGCCCCTCCTTACCCTGGATGAAAGAAACATATCAAAGAGATTTGGTAGTTGCAGCCAACTCATTGCAACAGTCATGGAAACCGTGGCATACATGTATGGTTCAAAACTCTATCCCTCCATTTACTTACTTTCATACTCAATCATTGAATACTCCACCACCATGGAAGCTGTTGCAGCCTCAATTTAACTCTTACCTACCTTATCCACAAGTTTGGAATGGCCTATCTTATGATCACATGGCCACTCTCCCCCATGATGCAACACAATTTTTTCCTTCAATATCAACCTCACAAACCAATCCTCTACATCAACCACATCTATCTTCTCATCAAACTCCTTGCTATCCAACACAATTTCCTATCCAATCCACCCTCCACCCTAACCATAATAAAGTAGTACAGTATGCTTACAGTGCCGAACTGCAAAATTTTCCTATATTTCCCTCTTGTTCTACCTCACCTACATTGCTGCAAAAAGATTGTGCACCATTGCAACAAATCCATAGGAGGACTGAACATGTTTTAAATCCAAGACTTGGAAGTGAAGCTTCTTATGATCATCAACAAATTAACAAGATCAATAGATTTGATGAAGAATGAACATTGGAACCAGAAGCATCCTTCACATCATTAGATCTAAATCCCTTATGCATTCAAGAAGATCAATTTACTAAGGAGCTTCATGGTGTAATATCCATGAGAAATCAAGGGAACAAAGACTATTTTGAAGCTTGGTTTCAATCTGTCATCGGTCTGCAGCATCATTCCATACTTCACCCATTCTTGGCACCATCATTTCAAGGGAAGTTGATCTCTCATATCCTAGCATTCATAAAGTTATATTTTTCTGTTGGGAGTATGGGCATACTTGAGTCATTTCTTCGAAAGTGGCTCCATTTGAAGTTCTCCTACACTTGAGAAGAATTTGTTATTTCCAAGTAGTGTAAGATATTGTAAATAAATAAAATTGGTAATATCCCATTCAATTTTTCACTTAGATGCATAGATAGCATCATTTTGTTTTGAATAAGAACTCTTGAACACATGGTGCAGTAAGAGCCACCCATATTACTAATCTTTCTTTTTCAGGAAGTGGATAAGAGGAAGGAAGCATTGGTGAATAAAGACATTACGGGAAAAGGAGCCAAACGATTATGGAAAAATTCAAGCTTGAAAATTGGGTGATCATCATGGTATGTATTTAGTTTTCATTTATATATAACACATCCATAAAAATACATAGGCTTATTTCAACATTATATCATTTTTTAAGAGTTGCAGCCACTACTGCAACAGACTATGTAAGTCAATATAGGTACTCAATGCTTGAAATTTTTGGTATGGCTGTGTGTTCTATTTAAATTTATATCACCAAAAACATTCACACCTATTTTGGTCACTTTTTGGGAGCCAAGTTTCATTTATTGGATTTTTGGGGCATTTTAGCTTGAAATTTTTAATGAGACACAGTCGGGACAGTCCATTTTTGGGAGACCAAATGCAATTATTTTTAAAATCTGTTTACATCCCAAGTATCCCTTTGAATCTAGTTTCCAAAACAATTTTAATTTTTGATATTGGGCATCAAACGAAAAAGTTATGGTCAAAATACTAACAGTGTGTCAAGCATGCAGCTTAGGAACAGAGCTGTGACAATCACTTTTTGGATGACTTATTGGATAGATCTTGAAAACCTGTTTCTATTGGAGATCCCTACATGAATCTACTTTTATCTCCAATTGGAATCACCTCAATCTGTTATCAAACGAAATAGTTATGCCTAAAACCGTGACTGTTGGTCTAGTCCAAAATTTGAAACACACCTTGTCATGCAGGCTGTTACTGAGCAAATTTCGAATATCATTACATAGAATTTTAAAAACTTGTTTCTAATGGACGTATACCTATGAATTTAATTTCATTTGGATTTTGAATCGCTCAAATTGGACAAGGAACGAATAATTTATGATCGGAATACTATTGGTGAGTCTAGATGGTCATCGCTCTCCCACATGTATAAATTGAATTTGCTTCATTCATTTTTCTTTGGATTTGTTTTATAAGTAATTGCTTGTTAATTTTTTTCATATGTGTTGGGTGAAGAGAGGCCAACCACCTCTCTTCTTCCATCATCTAGTGTTTTATTGCAGGCAAGTGCTAGGTTTTTGCAGGTCCTTAGAAGAAGAAGGTCAATGCATGCATGAGTGACTCTTGAAGGCTTTTTCTCAATTTGCAAATGGATTGAACACATAAAAAATGGAGAAATTGATGTGCAAACCTTAAAAATACCAATATTTCTGAAGTCAAGTCCCATTACTACATGCTAAGAATCCTTTTAAGACGACATTATGCTCATCATCCTCATTCACCAACACCATGATATGCCTATACATTTCCTTCTCCACTCTACCATTCCATTCATTCCATTACCTTCTACTCCATTTCATCACTTCCATACTTTCCACTCCATTCACTACTCACCCATGAATAAAGTCTTTCATAGTGCCATGGGATCTGCATACATCAATGGCAGATCTCATTGTTGTTAATCATGGGGATTCATCAATGCCTCTTGATTGATAAATATTGCAAGTGACTCGACTAAAGCAAATCCATTCGTACTTGTCAAGATGCACTAAGGTACTTTAGAACTCACTATCATCAAAGGTGAGTTTCTTCACGTTGGTTAACAACATATATTAATGGCCGGTAATCCTACAATTTCTTTCCATGCTCGACTTCAGCACATACATTCGCATGGTAAAGAATTGTACCTTCGTTTGGTAGCGGTTGAAGATTATATGATCTCATGGTTTCAATAGTGACTTGAAGAATAATTTTTTCTAATAGTTGTGTAGTTCTTTTCTATTTTCATTCCAACAGTTGATTTTTAGAAGGATCTCTCTGCTTTTGTGGTGGAATTTTTCCTCATCATCTGCCTCAACAGTTAGTCTTACATGCAACCAGCACAACATCATTTCAGATTAGATTCAACCTCATTCAGGTTCAACTCTCATATACATCTGTCTCAGCATCAGATCGGCCTACATTGATACAACATCAGTACATTCATGTCAACCAAGGATTCCATAGAGGTAACACTTGAGGTAAAATAGCATGAGTTTTTTATTTATTAAAGATTTAGGAAGTCATGAAAACCACTTTGCATTCTTCATTTCTATTTCCAATTTCTATACATTCTTAATTACCTATCATAACCACACCATATTTTATCCATCCCATTCCCATCCTTTCCCACTCAATTCTAACACTTCATCATTCCAATTCATGCACATCCAAATCAAGTCCCTCCCTACATCTCCTACATCCAAGCATAAGAATATGCCTTGCTGCTGCCACACAAAAACCAACAGTGATAAAAGATGCTTTGTTGCCACATAAAAACCAACAATGAGAAGAAATAAAGCAGTTGATACACATGCTAAGGAAATTGAAAAAAAAATGACAAGCTGGCCACAAGAACCTATAGCAGAACAAGTTGTCCAACAAAGAATACATTCAAAGAAAAAAGTCTTGTTTCCAGTGTAGCATTCTTCCACAATGATGAAAGACAAATCAGCCTTTGAGGTAATATGCTTATCTTTATATAGCAGCAAACCAAGTTGTTTTAAGATATGAAATTCCATGATTACCAGGTTCCCATCCACATAAGTTGAGAAGAGAAGCTATATGATATGGTGTGTGGGTTATCAGTCACTTTATACATATGGGCTGCTTGATAGAAATCTGAGTGCAATAATTTCAGAGGTTTTATGGTAACATCAGTAATTTTTAAAAGGATGCTCACAACATTTTGTGGGTATACTCCAGCACTGTATTTCTCCAACTCTCTTAATGAAGGATTCATCCTTAAATGTATATCAGCTTGTCACGAAAGGTAAAAAGGGAAAATATATTTCAGATATGGTATAACAGTGAGTTGGATTACGTGTTTAATACTCATGGTTAATTAGCAGATAAACTATTTTCTGAGTATTTCTTTCACATACACTTCCTTCTTTGTGTGAATGGACTAATTCAAGCCCACTGCACATGAATATCATCAACTATTTGCTGAGTTCTTGAATTTTTTTTTTTTTTTAATCTTTGCCTACACAGTTGAGTAAGGTTGGAGGTTGCATGCGTTGGAATTTCTAGATTTCATCTTGGGGCAGCCATATCTTTGTTGGGATATCTTAGTTACATGTGAACCTGGAATTTTGATACCTTGAGCTGATTTGAATCATATTTGATGCTGCCATAAAATTTAGATGGTTGATTTTTGTTGAATGGAGACCCATATAAATCTGATCTTCATATTCCTGTAGCAACATCTTAAGCAAATCAACATTATCTTGTAGATTCAAAGCATGAGAATGAAGGAATCTAATGCGTACATTGCTGCAAAATTTCTTATGGTACATAAATGACTGTTATGGTTGTTTGTTTGACTGTCATGTCTGGAGTCTAAGTTCACTGATGCCTGGATGAATTATTTGAGAAACATCTTGTCCTCATAATGGTTTATTTCAGATTTCTTTATCAACTCACAGACATGAGCCATACTCTCATATGAACCAAGGATTTTGAGGGAACATTGGGACTGCAAGTATAATTGAACAAGCATCTTATACTCAGCAAACAAATATGCATTATATTCTCTTCCACGAAGAAATGGATCAGGTGGTAAAGGTGAAGAGGTTTGTGGAAATTAATTTGAGAATCGTTGTATCTTGCAAGGTATTTGAGAATGGCATCATGTTAAGTTTGGGGGAGATGGTTATTTCCAAATTAGCTGAAAACTCTTCTCTTCCATGAAGACATGGAAATTATTTAGTTTGGAGGAGAAGAAGATTTACCATGCTTGCTAGTTTGCCATTCATATTACTCATGCACATTATTTTTCCATATTTAATGCAGAATTTGAATTGATCATATCTCACAAACCATGAACTGGATTCTCATGATTTTTGGACAAGAAGTGCATAATATCAAGATGAACAAACCTGGTAAGTTTCAGCCCAATCCAATGCATGGTTTTTGAGAAAATGACCACCATCACCTACAGCTAGTTTGCCTATATCTTGATATCCGTGCATCAGATGAATTTGATCTTTGGGGAGCAAAAGCATTATGTTAAGAGGAAGATACTCACCAATTTTCAGAAAAAAAATACGTCACGGATTGAGAAAAAATGGCCATCATCACCTACAACCAATTTGCATTTTTCTCGAAATCCGTGATGTGGGTATCTCTGATTTTCGGTGTGGAGATGCATTGGAATGGTAAAAACGTGCTTGCAAAATTTCATCCAAACCCAGTTTGTATTTTAAGAGATATTTGTTCAGGAAGTTTGCTGCAACACCAGCTGTTACTCCGCCAATTTTGTCCATTTCCCTATTCTCGCAGCTACAACTCCACCAAATCCTTTGCTAAAGCAGCTGCAAAACCACTAAATTCTTCGCTAAATCCTCCGCTAAGCAGCTGCAACACTGCCAAATTTTCCGCTAAATGGTTGCAACACCGCCAAATTTTCTGCTAAATCCTCCGCTAAATGGCTGCAACACCGATAAATTTTCTGCTAAATCCTCCGCTAAATGGCTGCAACACCGCCAAATTTTCCGCTAACTTCTCTGCTAAAGTTTTTGCTAAATTTTTCACTAATTGCTGAAATTCCATCAGAATTGCTAGAGATCATTGGAAGACTATTTTTTTTTGTTTTTTTGAAGATTATCCTTTGATGAGAAATGCAACAACCATTGCTTGAAGGAGTGTCAAGTATTGTTTGAAAAGAAGCATCATATTCCATTAGCATCATTAGTGGGCAAGCAGATTGGTTTTGGTCATTATGCATGGTAAAATGAAAGCAACAGTCAAATGAGTCCTTCTAGTTTGGATGCTACACAGGTATTGGGTTGCATGAGGACATGCAACAAGTTCATTTTGGGGGAGATGTTGGGTCACGGATTTGTCCATATTTTCATCACCTATAGACATATATTTCATCCTCTTCTTCCTATTATTATCCATTTATCATTCCATTTTCCATCCATTTGCTGTAACTGGACGTAAAATACCATATTACTTCCATTGATGCTTTAGTAGTTAATCATGATTATTTTCCTTTAGTTTTGATGAATTGAAGACTATTATGCATAATTTTACTGATGATGGTTTATGAAGTGATTTTTCGTATTAGCAGCAGTAGCAGCCATGGTTCAAGCCTCAAAAGTTGGCATGTTAGCACACGTTCTCATGAATATTCACAACATGGTTTAATTCCTAGGATTGATTATGTGGATTTGTGATTTCAATTCGTGCTCAAGTCCAACATGGAAGCCTCCAGCTCATGATCAAACGACCTTAACCAAAAACGCATGCCAGATAAGAAGACATTGATTTGCGTCGCAATTTGCAGGCATATGGAGAAGAATTTTGAAAATCTGGGACATGGGTTTTGTGTGTAACGGAATCTATTACCTGAATCCTGAGGAAATCGCCAAACAAAGCCACAGTTTGAGATATACAGCTGGTTCTCTAAACATGTAATTCCGAGATTTACTGTTGCGGGCGGTTTCCAAATTAGCAAATTTGTTGAAACATATCACACGTTGGGGATTTGATTTCTCATTCTCCTGAGAGAATTTTATGTATAGATATGTAATCATTATGATGTATTGGAGAGAGGAGAGAAAGCAATGTTATGCTGTAGGATTTGATCCAGACTCTGTTGTAACACTTTCATTATGATAATACATGCTGACAATTTCTTAATTCTGAAGTGGTAGACTTTCATTGTGGAGATTTAGCTCTGCTCAGTGGAGGAAGGGCCCTCTTCCCTGAGCAGATGCTGGTAGTGTTGATTGTAAGTGTGTTATCATGTAGATTTTCTTATTATTTAGTTCATGCTTTCATTCATTAGATTTATCATAGTTGTATGCTTTCATTCATTAGATTTATCATAGTTGTGTTCCTGTTAATTCGTTTGATAGATCGTTGGCCAACATAGCACTTCTTTTAGATTCATGCAATTAGATCTTGCTTCATACGAATTGATTTTGTTTGAAGTGTGATTAGATTTACAATTTTATGAATAGGATTAGGGTTTGATTTATTTTCAAGAAGGTGTGATCTAGTTTACAAAGAGTTTTTATTTCATACCAATACATAACAGTGTCAGGTAGAAATTGTGCTTGCATAGATATTGCATGATAGCTTTGAAATAAAAGACTTCCTCAGGTTGATAATTTATGTTCTGGTAGTATCAGCTATTTAATTAATTAGACAATTAATCCAACCAACAGTTATCAACGCACTACCCCAGTGTACTACCGGACATCTTTAAAGGCTATCCCAACTTCCTCCCTATCCTCCCTAATGAAATCTATCCCTAGAGATCAGAATTCCCTCTCCATATACTTCTCACTGATGAGTATAACTCTAGACATGTACTTCTGGAATTACTAGAAGTTAATAGAACTAATGGAACATGTATATTGGTTGAGTTGTCCCCAACCCATAATATGTTACTTGTAAGCATTCTCATTTGTGGTTATGGGATCCCAAGAAATCCTTGAATTAACTAAATCAAGGCCCATGGGTGGATTTCTTGTCAATCACCACCTCACAACATGCAACCAATGCATTAGCCAAATATCATCATTATGAAATTCATGGAACTGTATTCCTTCATGAGAACATGACTTTATAATACCCATAATATCCATAATAATACCATGAATAGTAAACAACTACATGTTACCTCCTGCCTTCCTACGATTGTAATCATCAACATAGACTATATGGACCTCATGACATAGCATATAATAACATCACATCCTTATCATAATAACATGGTCCAAATAACATTATGAATATCAAGTAATTCTACCAAGATATCTTGAAAAAACACATTATGATAATATGACCATCATTTAAAGAACATATGCAATCACAGCCAAATACCTCATTTGATCTTTATGAATTAGAGAATATACACATGCCATGTGCTATATAATATCGTAAGAATCCACATAACATGAAATACCACACGTCATGTCATCATATCATTATAATACCTAGATGTTCATGCATGTAATTCATAAGCTATCTTTCCACAATAAACACATGTCATGCCATCATGAGATATCATCATAAATATATCATGACATTAAGGACTATTATCAAAGAAATCATTTCCTTCTATCACCTTGCTATTTCAAGGATATCACATCATTATATCATCATCAACAAGGATTATAGGAACTACTGCATGTAATCAACATATCAACATAAGTGTAATGAAGTCCTATGTATTCATAATACTGCAGGAAATCCTTAATATGATAATCATGTCAACATATAACATATTCATCAACAAAGTCAAGGTCACTAGTATACACGAACATATAAGAAAACCTATTTGGTGTAGGTTATGCTACATTAATCAAAATCTATAATCCGATAATTAGAGGGTATGTGAAGAACTATAAGTTAAGGTTTGATGCTTGGTGACACTTGTTAATGAAAAATATTTAGTGGGTCTATGGCATATGCATATCCCCTTTCTTTGAGATCTAATTATACAGAATATTAAAAGTAGATGGTTATATGCAAATACTTGGGTATTTTCCCTTTAAGTACATGACCCTTGTTAGTATCTAGCTTTCTGATAACAAACTAAACACATTTAATACACATATCTCAAGCATATTTACAAGGATCTTCCCTACAATAGTATCTATAAAACAGGAATATAATCTCACTTAAAATCATAACAAATTGGGCATTAGTGTATTGAATCAAACAAGTGTACAAGAAAAACCAAAATAATCTTCCACTATGTTCTCCACATATTTCACTCCAAGTAGTCATAGGGTTTCACATGCTACAAAATATAACCTTATTCTTTCACAAAAACCACAAGAATAAGTGCCCCCTTTCCCCCCTAGGGTTTCTTCGAAACCCTAGTGCTCCTTGTCTTCTTAGTGTAAATCCTAACCCTAATGCATTCCTTGCATAAACACAAGAAACCTTAACCTACTAGATAGGAGTGAAACCTACAATTAATAAGAAATACCATGAAAGATACAAGTTCACTCAAGTGCACATAATACACATTGAGTGTGTAGTAAATACCGAGGCTCTCTCCTTCATTTATATAGAGGTAAGGGAGGCTCAAAATATAGTAGTGGATTTGGTGAATGTGGCCACATTTGTGAGTTTCCATGCACTTAATTGAGCATGGGAAGAGTGATAGGTATTTTCCAGTGATTCCTCACTGACACATACCCCAAATGTAAGATTATGGAGGTGTACATCCAAAATATTACTATTTTAAGCTTGTTTGAACCTAAGTTTTTGCAGGTTCATCACACCTATGTATCTTTTGGAGATAATCAATCAACTAACAATGTAGTTGAATGGAGGATTGATTGAATAATTGATTGGATGGCTGACTAGATGGTCGACAATATCATGGTCGGCTTGAATACAACCGATGACTAAACTTTGGGACGTTTCAGAATTTATGGAAATGGTTAGAACCAACGAACCCTATTTGTGGACTAAATCCTCATCACTTCACAAAAGTTCGTTAGATCTGGAGACTATAAAAGAATGAACCTATGGGCTATGTTCATATGCTTAATACGCTTAACATGTATGATCAAGTGTGCATTGTGATGTTCTTATCACAATGTGTTGTGCTTAAGTGTTGTAATGGTGTCTTTAAACACCACCATTATTCTTGGAATATCGTTCCCTTCTGTCATTTATTTTTTGTTATATAGTTCAGGATGAAGAGGTTCCCCAACATGGTATTAGAGATATTGGTTTTGACCTATCCTCATTTTCTGTGAATGGTTTCGAGTCGGATCTAGGGTTGATCGACTCTGGGTTGAATATTTTTCGACTGATACCTCTTCTTGAACTTAGATTAGAACCTTTTAATCAAAAGGATGAATTCCAAGATAGAACCTGTTGTTCTCAAAGGACATAATTATGTAATATAGGAGACATATATGGAGACTTTGTTGAAAACCAAGGGACTGCGGCAATACATGAAGGATGCTATTGCTGATCCGATGGATGCCAATGCTAAATTTATCATTGATGCAAAGAAGGATGAGGCTGTTGGGGTCATCATGACATACATTTCAAGGGAGATTCACTTTCATAAAAGCAGGATCGATTGTGGGACTCATGCAGTATGGAATAAGTTGAAGAACTTGTTCAACAAGGTAAACAAAAGTCAAGTTCTGCAAATAGAGAAAGAGTTGGTCTCTCTGGAGCCTCTTTCCTTTGATTAGATTGAGGAATATTTAGCTCACATTAAGGATATATAATTGAAATTTGGTGAATGTGGTAAGGATTTTCCAAAAAAGGATGAACAACTCATTGAATTGGTTCTGATGAATTGGAAGACACCTTATGATGTCTTTTGATCCTCCTTTTGCATCAATTGGATGTCACGTAAGCAAGACAATAAGGATTTTACCTTTGATACCTTCTGTGATTTGTTGATTAAGGACCAAAAGAAGTTGCTTGAAGAAGGAAAACTTGGTAGAAAACACTAGGTTCACTTTCTCAAAAGCAAGATCAAGCCAAACCTTAAAGAGCATGGTCAACTGGATCATTGACCAAAATGTATCAACCAACCTACTAAAGGAAAGAATGAAGAGTCTCATCGATGAAGAAGGATCAAAAGAAGAAGACCTGTTCGTATTGTGGAAAATTGGGACATGTCAAGAAGAACTGTTGGAAGAATATGAAGGAATTAGAAGGAAGGTCAAGCACCTTTAGGATAGTACATCAAATGGTTAGTTGACGAATTGACCTGTTGAAATATATACCTTCTTTGTTATCACTTCCCAGGAATTACATTCCCATAACACTCATTTTAAATGGATAGTCGACTCTAGCTGCACTCATCATATGGAAAAGGATGCTTATCTATTCTCTTCCTTAAGTGGATCTCCCAAAGAGAGGATTTATGTTGCCGATGATTACACTCTCATAGTTCTTGGAAGAAGAGATGTTGAATGTTAGCATGGTCGAATATCCAATGTCTATAATGTGCCTAGATTAAGCGCTAATTTGTTGTTGGTTGTTCAACTTATGAAGACTAAACATACTATTGAGTTTCATTCAGACCTCTTTATCTAAAGGATCCGAGGCTTGGGAGAGCAGCTGTTTCTTTAGGGTATTTGGATCCCAAATATGGAATTTATAAGTTTTGTGATTCCCCCCAACTGACTACATAGACTACATCAACTACACTGACTAGACCGTCTGCATTCATCGCTTAGACCGATGACTAAATTTTAAAAGTTTGAAGATGATGGTCACTCATAACATGGGTACTGGTTTCCCAAACACTATCCCACCTGATGGAGTTTGTAGTGGTTGTATGATTGGAAATCATAATTAGGAACCCTTTGGTTTAGGGAAAGCATGGCGTGCACAAAACCGACTGGAGCTTGTTCACAATGATCTCTGTTGCATGAACAAACATTTATTAGTAGGTGCGGAGTATATTTTGACCTTCATTTCTAATTTATCAGATTTACATGGGTATATTTATTGAAGAATAAGAGTCAAGTCTTTGAAATATTCAAATAATTTAGTGCATTGGTTGAGAAGTGATGTAGCCGACCATCAAATGTTTGATATTAAACAATGGTGGTGAATATGTGAGTCTACAGTTTGAATATTATCTCTTACAAAATGGGATTTCTTGGTAGAGATCTATCAATCACATCCCTAAGAAAAATGGATTCATAGAGAGGAAGAATCGTACTTTGGTAGAAATGGCTAGGTGGCCACTACAGACCAAAGACCCTCCAACAAAACTTTGGGTAGAATTTGTTTACTGCTCAAATTATCTAATGAACATGGTTCCAACTAGAGTTGTCACTGACATGACTCCAGTCAGGAAGTGGAATGGAAATAAACCCTCTATCGGGCACTTGAGAACTTTTGGATGTGTTTCTTGGGCGCATGTCAGTGATACTTGCAGGAAGAAGTTGGATACAAAAATTCACATTTGCATCATGATGGGATACTTCGATGAGTCGAAAGAATCATTTTCCTGTTTGACATTTAAAACAACAAATCATCTTAAGTAGAAGCGTGATCTTTGATGAAAATATTTCAAGTAATAAGTTGTTGAATTCCTCTTCTATTCTATTGCGTAGTGATCCATTTGAAATTATTGAAGGATCTGGATTGACTATACCCATCTATGGAGTCTCAAACAGACCGACAAAGTCTTCTCCTAATTCAACTGGTTGTCATCTACCGTGACTGAAAACGTTGACACACTAACTTACTCAATTGATTATTATTTACCTGAACCATCACCGACTCATCTACCGTAGTGGGTTTCTAAACCGATTGAAGTTGTTGGTTTGAATGCTAGCGACACTAGTATTGGTCGATAGACCCATAGTAAAAAACAACACAGCAGTGTTGCACCGATGGCACATGTTCTCAAAACCTATGATGGTGACATTTATGCTGATACTCAGGGAGTGCCTCAATGGGAAAATGTTGTGACTACTAAACATGATTCTTTGAAGAAGAATAAGACGTGGGAACTTGTTCCTCAACTGCAGGGAATGAGCGTTGTGAAGTGTCGATGGGTTTGTAAGACTAAGCTTACTTTCGATGGTTCTATTGAACGCACAAGGCTTGTTTGGTAACCAAGGTATTCTCTTAGTAAGAAGGCATTGACTACATTGAAACCTTTGACCATGCTGCAAAGATGAACTCCGTTCAACTGATCCTTTCCATTGTTGCTCATTTTGGATGGGAGCTTCATCAAATGGATGTTAAAAGTGATTTTCTTCATGGATATTTGTCTGAAGAAATTCATATGGAGAAACCTCCTAGTTTTGTGATAGATTTTGGTCTTGTTTTTCGACTCAAGAAGTCATTATATGGTTTCAAATAGGCACCACATGCTTGGTATGAGAAGATTGGCCATTTCTTTTCTAGTCTTGGATTCAAACATTGCGAATCTTATCACACCATTTATGTATTACATGTTGATGGTGATAATTTGATTATTGCATTGTATGTTAATGACTTTTTCATAATTGGAAATAATGTCAATCTAATTTTGGGTTTGAAGAAACAACTTGCAGATACCTTTGAAATGCTTGACCTTGGTTTGTTGCATTTATTTCTTGGCATTCAAATTTTACAAATGGAAGATGGTATCTTTCTTTCTCAACCTAAATATGCATTGGATCATTTGAAACGATTCAAGATGGATGACTATAAGCATTGTGGTACACCTTATGAGTTGGGAGTCAAGTTGTCGAAAGGCTGTGAATCACCACGAGTCGATGCCACTCTTTATAGACAGTTGGTTGGTAGCCTCATTTACTTAACACACAGTCGAACAAATCTCTCCTTTGTTGTAATAATGGTCTCCTGATTCATGTAGCATCCTCGAGAGATCCATTGGAAAGCTGTAAAGAGAATTGTTCACTATCTTAATTGAACTTATCATTATGGTATTAAGTATTGTCACGGTATGAACCTACTGGGCAAGTTTATTGATTCCAACTAAGGAGGTGACATTGATGAACATAAGTCCAATTCTGGCTATGTGTTTAGACTGAGTTATGGACCCTTGGTCTGGTCATGTAAGAAAAAAAAGGTAGTCTCTCTTTCGACTACATAAGCATAATATCATGGTGCTGTTAATGCAGGTAAATATGTAGTTTGGATTTGACATCTTCTAGAATAGCTTGGGTTTCCTGTTCATGCCTTATTGAAGCCTCAGGTGTGTAGGTTGCTGGAATGGGTTCCAAGGATAACAACAGAGGGTGAAAACCCAGACTAAAAGACTTTAAAAGGCTATGCGCAAGAGCAATTCTATCCGCATCCTGTTTGGTGTAGTTAAATCCCACGGATATAAAGGCCTCTGTTGGCACTTATGGTGTTTGATCCTGAAAGGATCAGTCTTCCTGTGAGGGAAGATTAAAGTGTCATAACTGTAAAATGGATCTAAACTTAGAACAAATCTACCGTAAAGGAAATCTAAACAAAGTTATATCTAATCTAAAGGAAGTGTTTTGACTATGTGCAGGATAACTTGGTTTGAGTTTTAATAAGTCATTTCACCAGCTTAGCAGAAATGCAAAATTGGATCTTTTCTTATTACTTCAAAATACAATAAGATAATGAAAATTAACTGATAATAGTTTAAAGATTAGTCACATGCAACGCTATCCTGTAGCTGAAATGCTAATTGAAAAATTAACATGAATTAATTAATTTTTGTTAATCATTTGCAGAAATAGATACATGTTTTAATTAAATAAATTCACTTAAAACATTATGATACACATGCCATGAATTAAGACAAATCCAAATCATAGATCAATGCATTAATGATTGATTGCAAAATTAAAACAATATTCATTCAATGATTTAAGGTGAAGAAATCAGATATCATCAAAGAAATTTGATAACATAAACAAAGAAGATGCCAAAAGAAACTAACTTTGATTCATCAGGTTTGCAATAAATTACAAGATCTCAAGTGAAACAACATTTCTCTAGTCCTTCTCTGGTGATTTTCTTCCCCCCCTTACCCCACGAGACCTCTACCCTTTAAATAATAATTACAAAATAGTCATAAAGAATAGACTTACCATAAAACGGGGATCACCAAATCTACTAATCTAAGAAAAACATCCTCAGGAGTGATTAATACCAAACTTTTCACAAAATTTTCAAAATATTTTCAGCACACAGTTTCAAGGGAAGTATCTCGTAACAAAATGTGGAGGGTATTGATAATCCACTAGCTATCTACAACAGAGATCAATAAAAGCTTCTTAGAAGATTCATGATGATCAACAATGTCCTGAAAAACCAAAAAATCGGCCACTTGTCCTTCCTTCGAGGGAATTAGTGGAGTTACAGGAGCTTCATTGATTATAAAATACCGGATGACTGTATCATCTCGATCAATATATTTTCCAGTGATCTTCCTCCTTTTCTTTCGTGGGAGTCATATATAGATGGATTGAATCTCAAAGTCTTCTTTTTCACTACCAGTGCTGTCATCAGAAACATCTACTTTGAAAGGTGGCGACAAAGGTTCATCATTGAAGAGGCTGAAGTTCTTTCTCGTCACAAAATCTGACTAAAGATTTGTGATTTTTTTGCATCTCACTCACAGTATGTAATTGTTAGGTGGAAATATTTGGAAACAACAAGAATTTTCTATAAAATATGACGACCAAGGAATTGCTCTTATCGATCTTTGTATTTAAGAGGAACAATAAAGATCCCATAAGACTAACTGTAATGAATTTCCATGATTAAATCTTTTGGTCTAAGAACTGCGATTATCACATCTGCAACGAAATAACACATAACATGCGTCAACAAAATTTGGATTAAGATGAAGTACGATTTTAATTATATTGCATATGATTTGATGTCAAATGTCAACAACTTATCATTATGGATTAGTCGGATCAATAATTATGAATTCAAACTTGGCCGAAGGTGAAAATCGTAATCACGAACCTGATACCAATTTGAAATTGGTGGAAAATAGATAATCCAAATAATTATTGAAATCACGTAGGGTGATCTAATCCACAGGATCAAGACAAATCGACGGTTACAATTTAAACATGTGAGAAGCGGAAGAAAAATTGTGGGTGTTTATTTTGCAAATATACACATTCTTTACGCAATCCGCAATTGTGGGTTACAGGAAGGAAACTCTAAATATTAACAAACCAAAAGTTTCCGCAATCCGTAATTGCGGGTTGCGGGTTGCAGAAAAACAAACGACAAACATTAAAATATGAACTTTTTGCAATCCACAATTTGCAATTTGCGGGTTGCAGAAAAATAAAACACAAACTTATTCCTTAAACCCTTTCCGCAATCTGCAATCCACATTGCAGGTTGTGGAAATGCAAAGCGCAATTTATTTTTTGATAGACTTCCCGCAATCCGTAGTTGCGAGCGCATCAAATCGCGATTAATGAGAAACATTTCCGCATCCACAATTTGCATTGCGGATTGTAGGTTGCAGAAAGAAAAAATTCCAAAACCAAAACCAAGCTTCCGCAATCTGCATTGCGGATTGCGGATCGCGGGTTGTGGAAAGGGATAGCTTTTGGGAAAACCAAATCCTTCCGCAACTCATGGGAAAGAAAAAATAAAATGCATTTTCAAAGGGAAAACTATTAACTGAATCAAATCATAGCAGAGCAATAAAAGCACGATGGAAAAACACCAAAATGACCATGGATTTAATCATTACCTTTGCATACAAAAATTTGGGGTTCCCATGCTTTCATTAAAACATGGGATCTGTTGTACCTACAACAAATGGCGTTTGGCTGGGATGAACCAGTTATCTCTGTAAATAAAATCTATAGTTGCAAGGAAGACATGTTAGCAAACTTGATGTTTTAACCTGTAATTTACAAAATGTTCTCATAAAACACAATCAAAATAACATAGTTAGTCATATGATTGATATACCCCATCCAAAACCATTTAATGATGATGTTCATATGACAAGGTAGTCTTAGAAGTAAACAAGAATCCTTTACAATTATGCAGTCATAGGAAGGTAGTTTGTGATGAGCCTTAGATAAAACCTAGAGCCATTCTGGGTTACGAAATATTGAATCACCTTGAGTTTATTAATATTTATTTATGTACAAATGCATTACTCACAATAAATACATTTTGTTTCCCCCCCTTTTTTATACTCTTTTTTCTTTTCTTTTCAAAACAGAACGAAAATATGCAAACAAGACTTCTGTTGATACAAGGCCATTTCCCTGACTTGGTGATCAGATGTTGGCAATTCCATTCACAGACTTGATATGGAAACTGAACAAGCTAGCTCGGTAAGAAGAATCCCTGTCTTTTAGATTTTGACACTAAAATCAATTACCATGGCTTGGTGACCATAAGTGGTAATTTCAATCCAAAATCAGACCCATGATCATGGTAGGGATGGCTTGTAATAAGACCCCCCTTATCCTCATATAAAAAAAACTGTCTTGCAAAGGAAAACAAAATTTATTAGTGCATATATTACAAGACACTACCATGGCTTGGTAACCATATGACAGTAGTGTTACTCACCGATGTTTTTCAGATCATGAATGGACCGACCTGTGATAGGATCTTCCACCTTCCAGCAGCAGCTGAAAGTCATCTTCCAAGTTTGGTGGCCTGATGTGGAGATGTCATTCCACTTAAACATCTATGAACATAATGGGATGGATTGTAATAAGACCCCCCATCTTGTAATCTATAATTATTAAAGTGAATTATTTTCAAGGTGATCAGAGTGGGATCCAGAATAGGTAAGGCTGACAAGGCTATGAATATATGCTGCCATTCACCAATGAAACATAAGGCAGGAAAATCTAATTGCTTCCTCAACTTCAATTAACCAAATAAAACATACATAAAGATATTGATTAAGGTGGGAAGGAATCAATCAAGGCTTTGAAAATATTGACTATTTAATTTCATGAAAAACATTTTTAGCTACAAGCTAAGTGAAATAAATTGACACTGTTTACCTCAAAACTTCAGACTTGTGTTATCCTGTGACACATTGATCAACAGCCTTTGCCAAACGGTGTGGACTTATTTTGAATGAAACCAATGTACAAAAATAAAATGAAAAGAAAGAAAGAAAGGAAGCAAACCACACTTTATGTACAAGTAAGTGAATAATCTACTCATTTAAACAAAGTACTTTTTGAGCAACTGCACATTTACCGGGTAGGTATCTGAGATACCTTTCAGTGTCTGCAACCAGACAGTACTAGGACCAAGATTTTCTGTAACAATGAATGGTCCTGTCCATAAGCATTGGAACTTGGTGTAATCATTCTGGTCTTTGTGTTGCTTATCCCACTTTAATACCAAGTCCCCACAATAAACTCCCTATCAGATGAGGACTTCCCGTCAAACCACCTCTTTACCAACTATTGATGTTGATACAGCTTGTTTTTGGACTTCTCCCTATCTTCTTCCAACTTAAGTAACATATCATTTCTTTGCTTGAGTGGGGAAGAATCATCCTCTTGTATGGAATGTGTCAACTGTAGTGAAGGAATCATGAGGTTGGATGGCAATATGGCCTCTTTACCATAAACTAAACAGTAAGGGAAATTTCCTCTGGCTGACTCTGGGGTGACCCAATCTGCCCAAAGAGTATTGTATAGCTGGGTGTGCCAATATTTATGGTGAGTAGCAACTGTCTTCTTCAAGATGTTAATCAAGTTTTTGTTGGAAGAATCTGCTAGTCCATTCCCTTGTGGATATTAATTGGCAGAAAAATTCAGGTTTATCCCTTTTTCAAGGGCATACTCTGTAAGATCAATGGAAAAAAAAGAGGCATTGTCAAACACTAGAAATTTAGGGGCACCAAACCTAGTGACTATTTGGCTTTCAAGGAAGGATACCACCTGGTTTGTATTGCATTGTCTGAGAGGGACTGCCTCTACCATCTGGTAAAATAGTCTGTGGATGTCAAGATGTACTTGTGCTGTAGGGAGGAAGCAGGGTTGATGTGTCCAACAAAATCCAGTCCCCACTGTTGAAATGGAAACTGAACTGTTACTGGTTGTAAAGGAAAGGCAGGTTTTTTCAGTTTCCTAGCACACTTCTGGCACGCTTCACATCTTCTGGCATAGGAGTATGCATCTTTGAACAAAGTAGGCCAGTAATATCCCTCCCTCAGGATCTTATGTCCAGTGGTTTCTCCTGATAAATTCCCTCCCGCAGGTCCTGCATGAAATTGCAAAAGAATATTATCAGTTTCTTCTTTCTCTAAACATCTAAGAAAAACACCATCATAATTCTTCCTAAACAAAACCCCATCTATGAATTGATATGGTGTAGCTTTCAACCTTAAAGATCTATGTTTTTTAAAGTCAAGGGTTTCAGGAACAAACCCATGGGTAAGGAAGAATTTAATGTCATCATACCATTCAGATGTTTGAGTTGTGATAACATTAACAGAACTTATTGTCGTACTTTCCTTTTGTTCCCACTTAATCTGTTGTTGTACAGGATCATTGGATTGAGCAGTTAGCAGACACAAGCCTTGGCCTTTCACAATCTTTGCTGGTCTGATCTCCAAATCAGATTCTTGCAGAACTTTCATCCAGTGAGCTCTCTTTTCACCCAGTTCTTTCTGAACCAGAACATTTCTGATAGCTGCATAAGGAACAATGACTTTAGTTCGATATTTCAACAAATATGGTCTAAAATGTTTTACCAATTTATAGACCGTGTAAGATTGTTTATCGATTTGGGAGTTGTTTAGTTCCGCTCCTTTGAACGTGGATCTCATAAACGGAATAGGGATTTCAGCATCATTCTCATGTTTCTGTGTAAGGACAACTGCATAGGAGAATTCAGTAGCAAATGTGTACAGAATAAAATCTTTGCTGAAGTCAGGAGACATTAGAGAGGGGGCTTCCACAATGGCTCTCCAGATTTCAACAAAGGCATTTCTTTGTTCCTCAGACCACTTGAACTGTGCATCCTTTTTAACCAATTGTTGTAACGGCTTGACAATTTGAGAAAAATTTGGGACAAATCTACGAACAAAATTAATCTTACTAGGAAAAGATTGCATGGCTTTATGTGATCCGGGTAGGTCAATCTTTGAAATGGCTTCTGTGCGCTCTAGATCAATGATCATGCCTTCTTTCAAAATAATAAAACCCAAGAGCTTACCTTCGGTGACTTCAAATATAGATTTTTTTGGGTTCAATGAGATCCCATATCTTCTGCAGCGCTCGAACACCTGTTTCAGAGCAGACAAATGTTCACGTCGTTTTTTAGAATAAATGGTAATATCATCTAAATACACAACGACAGAATTGTGCATCAATCCCCTGAAAGCTATGTCCATAGCTCTCTGAAAGGTAGCACCAACATTTATCATCCCAAAAGGCATTCGCCTGTAGGCAAAGGTTCCCCAAGGGGTTTTGAAAGCTGGTTTTAGTTGATCATCAGGGGCAACTAGGACATGGTTATATCCTCAAAAGCCATCAAGGAGAGAAAACATCTCAGACTTTGCTACTTTTTGTAGAATCTGCTCCATAGGAGGAATAGGGTAATTGTCCTTTTTAAATCTCTATTTAAGTTCATGAAGTCAACACAGAGCCTGATCTCCCCATTCTTCTTTCGAATAGGTACCCCGTTAACAATCCACTATGTATGTTTGGCAGGGAATATAATTTGTGCTGCCAGTAGTTTCTCAAGATAGTTCTTGACAGAGGGTTCCAGACTAGGATGCATCTTCCTTAACTTTTGCTGATAAGGTTTTACTTCGGGTTTTGTTGATGCCCCGAAAATCGTAGCATTAATCAGCAAGGGATTCTCCTCGATAAGCAAGCCCAATTAGATCGCTCACCGTCTGGTATGGGGAATACGTTTGGTTAATGGTCCGACTACCATGTAAGATTTAAAGATTAGTTTTCTTTGCACCGGTTGCGGCACGATCCATCATTTATGTATTTTAATTTTAAAAATGATATTCAAGTGCTCTAAATTAAATGCAGGTAATTAAGCAAATCTGATCTAAAACTATTTAAGCAAATCTAGTCTATCCTTGCAAGGAGCAAACTGAAAAATATGAGTAATAAACTGAAAGAAACATCTAAATATTTCATAGATAGCTATTTAATCATAAAGATGCATTTCCAGCAGAAGGTAAAAGATATCAAAGATAGCTTTGATTTAATTAAAACATTTCATTACTCATTTGAGGTATACATCTTTGCACAGAAAAGTTATGAGAACATTCATCACAAAGAAACAATTCATAACAATAAGGAATGATCTCACAATAATGTATAAATGACATAGGAATAATCCAGTAGATATTCAACACATCCTTCAGGCAAAAACGTAGTCCCCAAGGCTTTCTTTAGGAAAAAATCAAACTTCTTATATATGCAACAAATCAATTCACGTACAAGACATAAATGTCCTTTCACCTGCCAAAAGTCCTTCTATCATTTCCTATTATTCTATGTATAACTTTACAAAATGCTCCACGCACTGCCACGTGTCCCCATCCCAAAGAATCTTTAATTTGTCTTTTAATTCCGTTTACAAAATTGGAATAATCCCCAAATGATTTTAACAAAAAGAAACAAAATCCAACTGTCCTTTATCTTTACAATCGAATAATAGAAAAACAAAAATTCCTGGCTCATTGTTAAACATCTATGAATGCTAAGTCAGGTCCCAGATGACTCTCTTGTCTCTGCTAACACTACTGCCTCTGCTGGTGCTTTCTCCACATCTTGCTTATCAACTTCTACTATATAGCTAACCCAAACGCTTGTGTCTCGCACAATGGTGTTGGCAGGGGTAGGGAGCATGGACTTTCAGGAAATCACATGCTTGGCTAGCTCTTCTTCGGTGTCCTGCACCTTTGCTGTTGTAGTCCCGAGAATCTCTTGAAACATATGAGCATGTATGGAGGGTTGCATGATGCACTCGTGAAGATCATCCATTGTTAACACATCTATATTCTTCATTTACTCCATCTCCATGCTTAGTTCACCCTTCAATTCAGACAAGCACTTCTCTTTACTCGAAAAGTCTTCAAGAGTCCAGGGTATCGCCATTTTGCACTTTCCATGAACTTCCTGGATCCTTTGATAAAGGTCATTGCATCTTTCAATAGTTGCTTGGATTATAGAGCTTAATTTCACCCCGTAGTTCTTGCAGAACTCCATGAATCCTACATCTTCTTTAAACTTGGCTTCGGATTTGAGAGGGAGGTGTTTGGGGAACTCTGATTTCCCACTCTCCATTCAATATGCTTTCTAATATGTTCTTTTACCCGTGCATATTTCTTCTTGATCCTGATGGCTTCAGAGTTAATTTCCTTCATCCTGTCCACCATAGCCTTCAACTTGCAAATCTCTTCAGTAAGAAGCTCCTGTGACTCGTGCATCTGCTTTAGTATGTCATAGGATTGCTCATGAAATGGGCTTAAATAAACTGCCTTGCTACTTTCTTTTTCTAACTGCTCTGTTATCAGCTCTTTCTCTTCTTCCAATTGAATGATTGTTAGGATATTTAGACACTTAGGAGTTAGTTAAGATCAACTTGTGTAATAGATCCGTTAGGTAAAGTGTGTTTCTTTAGTATGCATTTGTAAATACTTTTATCCGATGGTCACGATATGTTTTAGACATAGAGTGATCCAACGACTCAACTTCTCTTAGATCATACCTAACCTTGATCCGTGGCTTAACACCTGATTGGTCCATGATCTCTATTTAAAGAGCATGGAGGGTCATTGTCTAGTTGATCGATTATGAGAAGCTCATTTGTAATTTTCTTTCTTTGCATAATAAATTGCTCCGTAGAAGCTATTTAACCGGGGCCGTGGAGTGTTTCCCTCTCGAGAGTTTAAACCATGTCAAAACATCGGTGTGTTGATCTATGATCTGTTTGTGTGAAGTGGTTGCTCTAGGTGTTCAGTATTTTGGGAGTACCCTGTGTACCCGAACAGGGTATCAGAACTTTTATGAAGAGCCGCTTCTAGTTATGATCTAGATCTTGAACTGTTGTTGTTGAAACTTGAAAGGGTTTCTAGTTTTGGTATTTCTATGCATTTCTAGGCTATGGGAGGTGTTCCATTGCGTCCGGAGCACCGTTTCCATTGGGAAACAATTTTTGTTTGATCGAAAATGGTTCCCGGTTGCTTCAGAAACGCGTATTTCATCAGATCTGAAGGTATAATGTTACAGTGACGTTATTTTTATTTTTGTTAAAAAAACAAATCTCATATTTTATTAGTTTTTATTATTAAATTTTTTTAGTTTGGGATTGTTGTTTTCCCTGTCTGCGTATGTTCTTTGCCGTGCACCTTGTGCGATCTCGGCAAATAAGAAACAGAGAGAAAACGTAGACTTTACGGGTAAGGTAACGAGATCTAACCCCATTAGTGTTGAATTTTTTTGTTTGTTTTGGTTTATGGTGTGATTTGCAGGAAAAAAAGGCAAGCACGGAAACCGAGCAAGAAGAGAAAAAAAAAGACCCCTTCCTCCTCATATTTTACACACCTTTTAATCTAGCTCACTTGGTTCAAAGTTGTTTTATTTCTTAATAGGTCTTGAGTTCAAGTCTTAGGAAGTTACTTTTAAAAGAAAAAGTACATACAATTTCTATTTTCAAGTTACTTTATTGTAAAAGTGCATCACTTAAATAATAAAAAATAAAAATAAAAAGTGAGTCACTTAAGTTCCTTTTTATTGCTGCACTATTTAAAGTAACATCATTTAAAAAGTGAAATCACTTATTTTACAAAAGTGATTCACTTAAAGAAACTTTCTTGTAAAGTGATTGTCAAAGGTTCATCTTGGGAAGAGGGGGGTCCCTTTTTTTTAGCTGGTCATTCTCTATATGCCACGTCACTATTGGGGACATCTTCAACATTTTCTTTGATTAAGCATAACTTCATCATACGGAGTTAGTTTTCAGTGCCGTTTTTTTCGAAATCAACTATTTTTTCGAGCTCTTCGCATCCAGACTATTGGTTTTTTCTTTTACATCTATTAATTTACAAATATGGCCGCCCCTTGTGATATTCTACTTACCAGTTCCAACTATTTCTCATGGAAATCTCGTCTGGAGGATGTTCTACGAAGTAGAGGGATTTTTCAGAATTACCTTAGGGAAAGAAACATAACCCACTGATGATGATAAGAAAATCAAATGGACAAATAGATGTGACGAAGCTCGTGGATTGATTGGGATGTCAATCTGTACTGATTTGCGATTCCACATATCTGGAATTGATGAACCTGATGCTGCTTGGGACAAGTTGGAATTTGTGTTTGGTAAACACAATGAAATTCGAGGTCACCAATTCGAAAATGAGTTGATTTCTTTAAATCCAAGTGATTTTTCATGCATACAAGATTATTTATCTAAGTACAAAACTCTTAAACTCTTATGTGAGGAATGCAAGATTAAGAGGGAAGACAAACAATGCATTTATCATATTCTATCCAAAATTGGACCTGCATATTCTATTTTTGTATCTACATTTTACTCCATGAAAGAATCATTGAATGCAGCTAGCTATCAAGAGCCTAGACTTGAATCCTTTTGTGATTCCTTGATTAGAGAGCAAGATAAGCTCATCCATCTTGGAATAATTAACAATGCAGATACATCTTGGAAAGCCTTATTGTCCCAACAGAAAGAAACGTCCAAGCCTCCCAAGAAACAAAATTTTCGCAATAATAAGTCAAACAAGGGTCCCAAACCCTCTCAGTCAGCTCCTTCTTTAAAAAATGACAAAGGATCCAAGCCAAAAGGCAAGAAGACTGAGCGTCATTGAAACTATTGTGGGAAAGATAATCATGATGAATCTAAGTGTTTCAAGAAGATGGCAGCCTTGGAAGCAGCAATGAAGAAGCACCGCATCAGCCTGGATTGACCTTCAAAATCTACCTCTCATGGACATGCACTTTGTGCTTTTGGTCATTCTTATAATGCATCTTCTTGTTCTACTTCAAATGAATGGCTCATTGATTCTGGAACATCTTATCCTATGGCTAAGGATCAAGCCATATTTTCTACTATGCATGAATGTAACACCAAACAAATATTTGTTGGTGATGATAGATCTCTAAGTGTTGTAGGAGCTGGAACAATTCTAGTAGATAATGGTCATTTCAGTGATGTACTATGTGTTCCAAGAATTTCCTACAATTTGTTATCAGTCTATCAAATCACTCATTTTGGTGAAGGTAAAACTATGACGTTTACACCTCACTAAGTTGTAATCAAGAATTTTAAATATCCTCAACAGGTCCTAGCTACCGTAATTGTTGGTGATATTACCAGATTGTACAAATTTAACAACTTTGGGTCATCACCTTTTCCTTCAGTTTTTGTTGCTCATAGTGATAACTTGAGCAAAATTTGGCATGAGCGATTTGGTCACTTAAATTATCGCTCATTGCAAGAACTATGTAAAGACAACATGGTGACAGGTCTTCCAATGGTATCTTGCAAGGATGGTGTCCGTTTCAGTTGTGTACTCCGAAAACATCATCGGGACAGTTTTGACAAACGTGCCTCTTGGCATGTCTCGGTTCCCTTGGATCTTGTGCATAGTGACTTGTATGGTCCTCTTCCATCTGCTTCCTTTTCTGGTTTTAAATATTTCTTAACTTTCATTGATGATTACACCAGATGCACTTGGTTTTATTTCCTAAAACTTAAGAGTGAAGTATTTAACATGTTCTTGGCCTACAAGGCCCTTGTTGAAAAACAATCTGGTCATCAAATTATTAAGTTAAGATCTGACAATGGAGGAGAATATGTTAACAAAAAATTCACTACTTTTTGCACTGAACAAGGAATCCAACAACAACACACTGTTCCATATATACCACAACAAAATGGTGTAGCTAAACGGAAGAAACACACTTTAAAAGAAATGGCTAATTGTATGATCCAATCTAAGGGACCAAGTCTTCAATTTTGGGTTGAAGCCATTAATTGTGCAAATTACATAGTTAATCACACCCCCATTAAAGCTTTACAGGGTGTCACACCGGAAGAAGCATGGAGTAAAACTAAACCTGATGTAAGTCACTTCTATGTGTTTGGTAGTGAAGCATGGGCTCACATTCCAGATGAAAAACGAAAAGCATTGCAACCTAAAAGTGAAAAGTGCATATTTGTTCGATAAACTGAAGATGTAAAAGGTTATAGACTTTTTCAACCACATTCTCACGATATAATCATTAGAAGAGATGTTAAATTTGATGAAAATCTCTTGGCCTGTGAGCCTAACTCGACGATTGTGCCATCTTTGGCCCGCGAGCCTGATTCAACGATTGTTCCTTCTTCTTCTTCCAACTTCCTTGACAGGTTTCCAACTCCAGTTTCTGATGATGACAGTGAAGATGAAAATCCACCTCCGCTTGCTCATGTTCCTCCAGTTGCACTAGCACAAGTGCTTCCTCGATGGGTCCGTTCAACATGTGAAGCAACTAGTGATCTTGTCGGTGATCCTAGAGATCAACGTCAAACACGTTCTCAGTTTCAGCGAGCCTCTTCTCTTTTGGATCAAGTTTCCGAGAATCATGATCCAGAAACCTTTGCAAAAGCTTCAGGAAATCCAGATTGGGATGCAGCTATGGATGAAGAATATCATTCCTTAATGGCGAACGATACTTGGGATCTTGTACCTCTTCCAAAAGGAAGAAAACTTGTTAGATGTAAATGGGTCTACAGAACTAAGTATGCATTAGATGGAAGTGTTGAAAGACTTAAGGAAATGTTAGTTGCCAAAGGTTTTTCCCAATTTGAAGGGATTGACTACAATTAAACCTTTGCTTCTGTCGCAAAAATGAACTCCATTCGCCTTGTTCTTTCCCTTGCAGCCTTACATAACTGGGAAGTCCATCAAATGGATGTCAAGTATGCCTTCTTACATGGTGATTTACAAGAGGAAATTTACATGGAGCAACCTCCTGGATATGTTCAGAATTACTCTAGCCTTGTCTGTCACCTTAAGAAATCTTTATATGGCCTTAAGCAAGCTCCTAGAGCTTAGTATGCCAAAATGGATAACTTTCTCCTTGACACTAGTTTTTCTAGATGCCATTCTGACCCCAATGTCTATACCAAGAAAGTAGGAAACCATCTCATCATACTTGTTCTATATGTTGATGACCTTATTCTTACTGGTAGTGACCCTAAGCTTATAACCCATGTGAAATCCAGTCTTAAGCAAAATTTTGAAATGTCAGACTTATGACATTTGCATTATTTTCTTGGTCTCCAAGTCCTGCAAATCAAAGAAGGGAATATTTCTTTCTCAGTCTAAGTATGCTTGTAAACTTCTTCGTCGCTTTCACATGGAAGACTATACACCAGCCCCTTCTCCCTTCTAGTCTAGAGTCAAACTTTCTGCCACTTGTACTTCACATGAAGTAGATGCCACCTTGTATCGTCAGCTTGTTGGTAGTCTCTTATACTTGACTCATTCCCGTCCTGACCTTTCCTTTGTCGTTGGTCATGTTTCCCATTATATGAAAACACCTCATGAAAGTCACTGGAAAGAAGCTAAAAGAATACTTCGATATATTCGAGGTACAATTCAGTTTGGGATTCATTACAGTACAGGGGGGGAACCTTTGTTGGTTGGTTTCACTGATTTAGATTGGGCTGATGATCCTAATGATCAAAAGTCTACTGCAGGTTATGTTTTCAGTCTGGAATCTGGACCTATCACTTGGGCTTGTAAGAAACAACAAGCTCTTTCTCTTTCTTCAGTAGAGGAAGAATATCGAGCCGCAGTTAATGCCAGTTAGGAAGCTTTATGGCTTCGACAGATCCTTTTAGAGTTTGGATTCGAGCAACAGTAGCCTACTCCACTTTGGTGCGACAATCAAAGTGCCATCAAGCTTGCCAAAGATACAGTCCTACATCAATGCAGCAAACACATTGAGCTACATATGCACTTCATCAGAAATCTTGTTGATGATCATGTTCTTGAAGTGCTCTTTTGTCCTACAGATGATCAAGTTGCAGACATCTTCACCAAGTCTCTTATAGAAGCGGAGTTTTCTGAACTTCGATCTATGTTAGGAGTTCAGGAACTTGTCATTAAGGGGGGATAGGCTCTAATGCCTCCTTCCTTCTCCTAATGGTGTCACTTTTGTAAATCCTTCAATCCTATCCCAAGTTGTTCTTAAGGGCGGATGTTAGGATATTTAGGCACTTAGGAGTTAGTTAAGATCAACTTGTGTAATAGATCAGTTAGGTAAAGTGTGTTTATTTAGTATGCATTAGTATGCATTTGTAAATACTTTAATCCGATGGTCATGATATGTTTTAGACATAGAGTGATCCGACGGCTCAACTTATCTTAGATCATACCTAACCTTGATCCGTGGCTTAACACCCGATTGGTCCATGATCTCTATTTAAAGAGCATGGAGGGTCATTGTCTAGTTGATCGATTATGAGAAGTTCATTTGTAACTTTCCTTCTTTGCATAATAAATTGCTCCATAGAAGCTATTTGGACGGGGCCGTGGAGTGTTTCCCTCTCAAGGGTTTAAACCACGTCAAAACATCGGTGTGTTGATTTGTGATCTATTTGTGTGAAGTGGTTGCTTTAGGTGTTCGATCTTTTGGGAGTACCCTGTGTACCCGAACAATGATTCTGGCTTCAAAATCATTTTTCTCTCCTTCCACTATCATAATCTGGACTACCAAATTTTCCTTTTCTTACTCCAAGTGCTGATACTTACCCGACAATTCCCTTTGTTATGATAGTAGGCGATCATATTTCTTCACCATTAATTCCCTATAAGCCTGCTCATTTACCACAATGAGCTGTAACATGTGAGCCCTTTTCTTGCTTGCATCCAACTCACTTACCAACCTATGGACATTGTCTTCGCTCTCCTTGGTGGAAGCTACAGTAGCGGATGCCATAATCTCAAGAACGTTCTGCGTGCCTTGCATGACAGTGGTTTCCCATTTGGTAATGATGTCCGGGTGAAAAGGCTTCTTCATCCTCGTCTCTGTCTTTCTCACAGTGGAATTCCTTTTCTTGTCAAAAACAAATTGTACCAATGAGTCACAGTGTGACTCTTTGATGGGGTAAAAGGGACGAGTGGGAGATCTTCTATGGGGATGTCCTCTTCCGTGATCGGGGTTCGAACCACTTGGGATGAGTTTATGTACATGTCCTGCATGTTTGAGCCTTCAACTTGTGCATCCTCCTTGGCCTTATATTCCTCTTCGGCCTTCAGCTGTCTCTCTTCTTCTTCAACCTTCAGTTGCTTTTCAACTGCTTCTCTTTCCTCTTGCAGCTTAGCGGCTTCTTCTTTTCTGATATTTTCTAACTCCTCATCTCATAGTCTTTTATCTTCTTCATCTCGAAGCCTATCTTCCTGCTCCTTCTGTATCCTTTCTATTGTTTTATTTTGGAGCTTCTCAGCCTCAGCCTTGAGCCTTTGCTCTTCCTTCATCAAAGCCTCGACTTCTTCTCTCTCTCTTTTCAATTCTGCTTTCTTAATAGATTTGGATGCAGTGGAACTAGGGCCAACTCCAATTTTGAGGTGAAGGCGGCTTTGGAGTTCGGTCATATTGTTGACCCCTCTGAAAAATTCTTCATCTTCATCAAAATAGTGCGCATATTCAAAGTGTGCATTAACAATTCCGCAATGATTTGCGGCCTTATTAAGCCTGCCATTCTCTGCAAAGATCTTTTCTCCAAAGTGAAACTCCCTTAACTCTTGAACAAACTCTTCAGCCGAGCTGACTTTAGAAAACTTGTATGCTCCGACATAGAAGGGTAGTGCCGGGAAGGAGGCTTTCTTCAATTTCTTTAGGACATGAACAACTCCATCTATAAACACCTGTCTCACTGCCTCTTTGTGGATCACGAAATCAGTACCATACCCTGGTAGGAGAAGTGGTGGCTTGGAATCTCCATACATTCTTATGTAGGTGCCTTCTTATGACAGATAAACATCCCTATACTTTTCCATGACTGCCATGGCATTATCAGATAGGAACTAGGTTCTTCATTGGACATTAGTTCATATAGTGGCATGATTAATTCTTCACAGATGATCTTGTAATGCCTTTTGTAATTCTGGGCCCACAGGATCTTGTAACCGATATAAAATGGGGTGTTGGCCTTGTTCCAAATGCATCATAACCTTGGGAATGGATGCCTTGCCATAATACAATCCATGAGGTATGATGACATGTAGAACTCTAATTTTCCCCAGGACATCCCTTCCTTAGCAGCAGCTATGGCTGTCGATATATTGTCCGAGAGGATGTATGCCCAATTGAACACTGTGACTTTGAATGCTACATAGTGGATCAGAGGGATCCAATGCAACTGATAAGTGGTTCCATCATCTCTGCAAAAAATTCTGCTTAGCATGAGGGAAATAATTTTGAAAGGAGGCCTTAGCGCTTGAACTTCATAATCATCGCTCTCCTTCACCCTCAGCTGCCTACCTTGAATTAACAATTTTCTGGCCATTTCCATGTAATCCATGTTGAGACCTTCGAGCCATGCATTGTTCAACAACTGTTGAGTGCGGGATAGCTTGTAGGTAGTTGAAATATGGGCTGGGTGGAACAAGGCAAATGCCTCTCCTTTGCTATTGGATAAGACTCTCGATTCAATGTCTGCATGCGCTAGAATCTATCCGATAAACTTTGCGCAGGGAAAGAGTTTTGGGCGTGTCGCTACTCTGGTGATGCAAGAGCTTCTGATGTTTTGGTATAAGTACATCTCTTCCAAGACTGATCCAGGAATTTCCTGGTCTCTAATCATGTGATGTAGCTCTCCCCACTTGAATTCAGGTGAAATTCCCATAACTGGTTTGGTATCTTCGTATACTGTCTCGACCCTTTCCTCCTTGATAACTTCACCACCCAACTCGGGTTCAGAGATTTTTCCCTTTCTCTCTCCACCTTTTGGCATTGTGGTAAAACCTGGAAAAAACCATACATGAGTGGATAAATGATAAAACAAGAATGCAGACTAAGCATTGAACCAAAATTCATCACTACAACAAACCTAGCCTAGATGAGAAAGTACTAGCAAACCAATTCAAAAGTGATCTTACGCTTCAAACAAAAAGCAAGCAGCAAAATAAATGAGTTCATGGTAGGCAGCCACTAAACAACTGGTTAGAACTAGCTTTCCTTATCAGTGTAAAATGAAACTTATGATGCTAAGGTTCAACCTCCTAACTAGGAGCTTTGGGATACTGATAACATGATGCAGGTGAGAGAAACCGGGAGGTTACGGTAGGGTGCGACCACCTACAAGGTTCGAGTCGCCAAAACTTCAGGTTGGACAATCGGATGGGTGGGGAACATGGTCTAGTCGGGCTTCTTGAATGGATTTGGGAATGACTAGATGGGCGCAGAAAAATCCAGCATGGACGAGAGTAGCCGTGGAGAGGGAGTCCTAAAATGGTATTAACGAAAAAAATAGTAAACTTGTGGCGACTGAAACAAGGCAAAAAGTCCTGGTGGAGTTACTTACCTGGTAGCCGATGATTGGGTTCGAAGTGGACACGACTGACTGCAGACCTGGCTGTCCTTCACTGGCTAGCGTGACCTCAAACGGGGTTCAAAAACCAGATAAAAAAATAATAAAAACCCTAAACCCCACACTTTCTATATATAAAAAGTCCACATGTGCAAGCAATTAAGCCTATGTGACGGGGTATATGTGCACATTAAAAATGTAGTTATGGCGATGTGACTAGGGTCCTTTCGGCGCCGTTTTGGCATTAACTGTGAGCCTTCAAGATCAGAAGCTTTTGGTGAGTTGGAGTGATAATGTCGGCGGTGTTGGCTAAGTGCTTCCGCAATGGGTCGGCACATTTTGGCGATTTTGGTGTTAGCTTAAGACAAGGCGCCCGCTATCTCGTTTTGGCTATTCTTGCTGAGTTCCGTCGGCTGCCTTCGCGTCGCTTATTATTTGCAGGTCTTAGGGTTCAGAGGCGATAGTTTCGGCGAGACAGGTTGAGTTCACCGAAAAGGATTTAAAGTGTTTAAGTTTGACAAAGCGCTTAGCCGATTCAGATCATGTCTATGAGTTATATCGGCGTAACTTGGCGTGTTTTGCCGCAACACAAAACTTAGAAAAAAGACAAGGCAAAGACCGCGATTGAGATGGTCTGGGTGAGTTGGAGCGACCGTTGTGGTGGAACTGGGTGAGTTCACCTGAAACAGAGCGACTTTAAAACTTAACCAAAACTCTCGCTTGTTGCGGCAGAACTCAATGAGTTGCGTCGAAACAGGGAAAGCTAAAAAACTTAACAAAAGGGTCCGAACGTTGCGGCCCAACTCATCGATTTGTGCCATCGTTTCGGCTATGAAAACTGAGTTTTACTTAGCTGAAAAACAAAAACAGACTCAAGGACTTGCTCCCTTTAGAAAAACTAAGTATAAAAAAGACCTTCTAGGAAAGGACTTGACTCTTAAGCAGACTTTTCTCAGAACAGAGAAGGAGGGGCCCCAATATTTACAATTTTTTTGGGGGGGATGTTTCAACAACAACAATTGGCGATTCCCTGGTGAACACAGATCTCTGAAACAAGCTCTCCTTAGAGGCAGAAAACTTACAAACTGCTGATTTATATGGGTAACAAAATGTCCTCATAGTTTAGCTTCCATGAATGCAGTGATCACTCTCATCATCATGGTCATTTTGGGAGAAGGAAACTTAGAATCATATTTCTTTACAACTCTCTTAGGGCAAGAGTATGGAGTTCATTTTGAAACTCTGTCTTCTAGATGTCAACTAATAAAATACTCCACAGGATCGTAACAATATCTCACAGACATATTCGTTTGTTCCTCATTCCCATGCTATTTGCATCCTTTTGGATGTTTCTTGATTGACGACTTTTTCCATTTGAGCTTTCCATAAATAAATTTCTTCAACTTCCATATTTGATTTAGGTTCTTTAATCCATAATGTCCTTTTGTGTGAGTGAGAGATTCATTTGATTATCATGCTTCACATACGAAGAAGAACCTTGATGGGATGATTTATTTGAACAACTTCCTTAATTGAATGTACTTTGCTTTTCTCTGCCGTGCTTTAATTGAGGCGAGAATTTCTGGAAATCAGACTCTTTAATATAAGCTCTTTTGGCTTTTATTTGCAACATGGGATCATTTTAAATACCATACATCTGTGAGACATGCTTCCTCTCCATGGGTCTATTATAGTGAAATATTTGAGACAGGTATTAATGTTAGAGTGAATGGAGCCCCAAGATAGTAAGAAGGAAATGCTGAATATTAGTTATTAAAATAGGGTTATTTTGACCAACAGAAAAAGGATCTCTTCATTCCTAGAATCCAAACAGTGAAAACAAAGTCACAAAAACATTTCTTTGTAAGTAGGTTTCTGCCTTATAGGGTTTTGAGTCTTGCTCGGAGCTCTATCCTACCTCTAAGCCAAAAGTTGGGCTAGGTTTTATTAAGGAAATAATAAAGAAAACTTTTAGCATAGAGCAAGGTGGAAAACAAACCAAGCTAACTAAAGAAAATAATAGAAAACAAAAACAAACAAACAAGAAAAGAAACAAGAGTGTTTATTTATGTACAAAAGCCCTCATAGGACTATGCAAAGTATTGTTTTAAAGCGAGGCTGTTGAGAGGTAGAGTTACTTCCTCCCCTTGTAAATATTTCAGCTTATATGTCGAAGGGCCAACTCATAAATGTTGACACTTTTTGTGCATTCCCTTACCATCATGTGGATGGTCCCATTTCAGAACTAAGTCACCTCGAAACTTCTCTTGCCATATTTTTGTTTATCAAACCACCTTTTGACTATGTCTTGGTGCTAGTGGAATCGGTCTTTGGATTTCCGTTGGGACTCTTCAAGTTTCAACAGGGTGTTAATTCTAGATTGTAAGGCTTGATTGCAAGGATTGGGCCAATTGCAAGGATGGGAGTAAGATGTTTAGAGGAAGGATGGATTCTCTACTATAGACAAGGGTATACGGGGAGACTCCTAAGGCGTTCTTAGGGGTGACTCTGTCTGCCCATAAAGTGTTTGGGAGAGCTGTGTGCTAGCTTCTCTGATTTTCAATCACAGTTTTCTTAAGAATCCGGATAAGGTTTTTGTTCGTAGATTCAGCTAATTTGTTTCCTTGGGGATAGTAATTGGATGAATAATATAACTTAATTCCTCTCTCATAAAAAAATTCATTTATCTTAAAAGATGAAAAATAAGTTGCATTATAAAAACTAGGGAAATTGGAACCCCAAACCTGGTTATGATGTTCTTCTTTAAGAAATTAATAACCGCATCCTCATTGATTTTGCGCAACGGAGCAACTTCTGTCCATCTTGTAAAATAGTTTGTGGCCTTTAGGATGTACTGGTGCTGTAGAGTAGAATTTATTTTTATTTCTCCAATGACATCTATGCCCCATTGCTCGAATGGTTCTGAGATAATGACTGGCTGTAGAGGTCCTGCTGCTTTTGGCAATTTCCCAGCACTCCTTTGGCACACATCACAATTCCTAGCATAGGCGTGAGCGTCTCTAAATAAGGTGGGCCAATAATAACCAACTCTGAGTATTTTGTGAGCTGTTGTATCTCCAGAATAGTTTCCACTAGTAGGGCCATCATGTAATTCCTTGACCACTTTCTCTGCATCTTCCTTTTCCAGACATCTGAGAAAAATGCCATCATAATTTCTTCTAAAAAGTACCCCATCAATGATTTTATAAGCGTCTGATTTTGAATGGAGTGCCCTTCTTTGCTTATAACTCCAATGCTCTGGAAAGTACCCTTGCTGCAAATAATGCACTAAGTCCCTATACCAAGATTCAGGAGCTGTGAAGATGGGACATACCTCAACCAAGTTCAGTTAAGCTTCATTTTCCCAATTTATCTCTTCGTAAGTTGGATGTTTAGTGATTAATTTACATAAACCTTGACCTTTGATGATGGTGGATGGTTTAAATTCTAAATCATACTCCTGAAGAGCGGTGACCCAGTTTCCTCTTCTCTCTCCCAATTCTTTTTGAATGAAAAGAGATCTGACGGCGGGGTGAGGAACTACAACTTTAGTTCTGTTCTTAAGAATATATGGCCTGAACTACTTTACTGCTTTGAATACGGCATATGCATGTTTGTCTACAACAGGGTAGTTCAGTTTAACGCCTTGTAGACCAGTGCTCATAAAGGAAATTGGGTATTCATCCCCTGATTCTACCTTTTGCGTGAGCACAGCTGCGAGAGAGTCATTTGAAGCAAAGGTATACATGATGAAATCCTTATCGAAGTCTGGAATTCCTAAGGAAGGAGCATTAGCTATAGCTGCTTTGATTTCTTTAAATGAAACTTTCTCCAAGTCTGTCCATTTGAATTGTACATTTTGCTTCACCATTTGCTGCAAAGGTTTAACGATCCGAGCGAAGTCGGGAATGAACCTTTGAACAAAATTAATGGTGCCCATAAATGATTGCATAGATTTTTTGTTGTGGGGCATGGGAATTTTGTTGATAGCTTGCACTCTCTCTTGATCTATCGAAATTCCCTTTTTTGAAATGATGTGACCCAAAAGCTTGCCTTCGAGAACAGCGAAAACACTTTTCTTGGGGTTTAAAGAAATACCATATTTCCTGCAGCGATAAAAAATCTGCTTCAAATAAAAAACAAGATCTTCCCTCTTCTTTGATAAAACTGTCACATCGTCTAGATAGACTACAACACAATGAACACCCAATCCTCGAAAGGCAATATCCATTACTCATTGGAATGTAGCTCCTGCGTTTATCAATCCAAATGACATCCTTCGGTATGCAATTGTTCTCCACTTAGTGCAGAATGTAGTCTTGACGCAATCTTCTTCTACTACTAGTACTTGATTATAACTAGAGAAATCGTCTAGTAGAGAAAAAAGCTCTGATCCTGATACCATTTGTAGAATTTGTTCCATTGGAGGTACAGGATAATTATCTTTATCAGAAGCTTTGTTCAAGTTCCGAAAGTCTACACAGTCTTATTTCTCCTGACTTCTTTCGCACGGGAACTAGATTAGCGACCCATTCCGAGTGCCGGACTTTAAAAATGATCTTGGCATCTAACAATTTCTTCAACTCCTTTTGTATTAAAGGATCAAGAGTTGGATGCATTATTCTTAATTGCTGCTGAAATGGCTTAACGCCTGCCTTCATTGGTATTATGTGATGAATGATGCGAGTATCATATGTTTTCAGATCTTCATAAGTCCATGCAAAAACATCTTTATATTGCTGAAAAAGTTTAATGAACTTATCTCTTTTAGCTGGTGAGCAGCATTTACCAAGATTGAGATACTTTGGTTCAGCTTCTGTGCCCAGAGTTACCATATCATGTTGCATAGAGGAGCTATCAGTTTTAACATTTGCTAGCCTCTTGAACTTGTTCTGCAAATCGAACAAACTTTCGAGCGACCTCACTCATTTGGGCATGAAGTTTCCTTTAACTACATCCTTGCTTTGTAGATAAGAATCATGCTTTTATTCATCTATAATGGCTTCATGGAAAGCGTCTTCATTTGTGAGGAAACTAACGATTTGATCGTCATCATCGAACACTCTAAGATTTGTAATATTATCCGAAATAGATGGCTTGAAAACCAATTCGATAGGGCACTGTTAGGAACCCATGTCAACCCTTCTATTTACTTTGTTAGTATATTGTTGTTGGACGCATATGCTTTGTAAGTCATCCCGTAGTATTTGTTGATTCATAGTTTGTCTTATTGTTGTTGGATGCATATGCTTTGTAAGTCGTCTCGTAGTAATTGTTGATCCATAGTTTGTATTGGCCCATGATTTGTATTGACACATGGTATTGGTGCCTAGACTTAATATATAAGTTTGTGTTGAGACCAATGAAGGTACCGTGAAGTTATTTGTATTGAGCTTGCTCAAAGGAGGTTGCCCCCTCGAAGTGGCCTGCGATCAATATAAAATTGATTCTGAGTTTTGTTATTTCTTCTATTTCGTGTGTTTTCATTAATTAATTATTGTAGGTTCTTCACATCTGGTATCAGAGCACTTTCTTAGGCTCGTTGGGTGGAATTTATGCCAATTTTTTTTTCGCATTTGTTGCATGTTCGGATCTGGGAATAATCCCTATCTACTTAACTGTGGGAAGTACTTGGGCATAATCCCTAAAACTCATTATGATGAGTACCACAGGAACCCCAAAGTAGTTGGCCCATTGAGAGGACCTGCCAGCGAAAAGGGAAACGACCCCTACCCGATTGACTAGTTCCCACCTGTGAGGTAAACCAAGAGATGTCGTTTGTGGCAAAGTGGTTATCAGTTTTACCTGAGCCATGGAGTGAGGGGTACTGCCCCAATACGCAAGTCGTCAAACAACATTGGTGGCCAAGTGAAACCCCTGAACTGTTAGGAAGCCGAACATACCTGGGGTCCATATCTATTTTCAGCTGAACTATTGCCGATCACTTCTGCGTCGTTTCAGATCTAGCTTTTTCAGATCCATTCTGAAAGTCATTCAAGATCCAACCGTTTCAGTTCGGTGTCATTTCAGATCCAGCCGCTTTAGTTCGGTGTCGTTTTAGATCCATCTCTTGCCGATCCCTTCCGCGCCACTCTCCCTTGTTTTAACTCTGTTTCCCTTGAAACTTATCTGACACCCCTGCAATCCCATTTTGCATATTTCATTCCTGAGGACCCTATCCCAAATTCCACTTCCCAACACCCGAAATCTCACATTTGTCTATTTTTAGGGTTTGCCATAACTTCTTCGATTTTCACCCGATCGCCTTCAAATTTTACCATAGAGTTCCTTTTCTAATTCTTCTTTTTTGTCCCTCTTTGCCACATTTTCTCATTCTTTCACCCCGCTTCTGAAATCTCCCTTTTCTTCTTCCCTGTCCTTTTGACAGTGTCCAAAACCTAGTCAAACCCCCATTACCCATCAAAATTTTTCCCAAATCCAAATTTCTCTTTACTACAACTACATCAACTTCTGTTTGTGTTTTTCTACTCATTCCCCCCCCCCCCCCAAAAAAAAAAACTTGGTTATGGTTGTCACCCGCACAGGAGCAAACACCATGGAGGAAGCACTTGCAGCCATCCAAACCAAACTCCAAGATCTGGATAAAAAATTTCTCAGCCTCCATCTTCAGCATTCAGCCATGAACAATACCCAACAACAAGAATCTTCTGCAGCCGATGGGTTCTCTTCTTCCAGCAATTTCCGTTGTCCGAAGCTTGAATTTCCTTGCTTCAATGGTACTGATCCAACTGGATGGATCTATCGTGCAGAACAATATTTCAGTCTGCATAATACTTTTGATGTCCAAAAAGTTCCACTTGCATCCTTTCATTTGGAATAGGAAGCCTTTCAATGGTACCGTTGGTACATCAAGGCTCATGACGAGCCAAAATGGACAGATTTCTCCCAACTCCTTTTGCAACAATTTGGTCCCAGTGCTTTTGATGACTTCATCGGAGTACTCACTAAACTTCGTCAAAGTGGCACTATGAGAGAGTATCAGACAGAATTTGAGAAACTCACCAATCACACAGAAGGATTGTCTGATGAATTCTACAGGATTTGTTTTATCAATGGTATGAAGGATGAAATTCGGTCAGGCGTTAAAATGTTCTGTCCCAACACAATGATGGAAGTCCTAAGGTTGGCTAAGTTGGAAGAAGACAAGATTGCAGCCCAACAACGCTCCAAACCCACTTTTGTTCCTTCTGAAATATGGGTTCTCAACGACCTCCCATTCTTCCAGCTCCTCGACCAACTCCTATCAAGCATTTGTCTAGTACAGAGATGCAGGCATGCAGAGAAAAAGGGCTTTGTTATAATTGTGATGAGAAATTCACTCGGGGACATAGATGTGTTCAACAAAAGCTCTATCTCTTGGATATGGATTCTCCGTCTGCCTCTAAAATTAGTGAAGAAGCTCCAGATACAATGGATGATCAGGTCGACATTTAGGAGCCGCCTATTGACCCCCCATCTCAGGATGAACAACCAGAGATATCTCTCCATGATTTATTTGGCGTCACCAGCCCTCAAACAATGCGGGTCAAGGGTTACTTCAAGAAGCTTCCTCTTACAATATTCATTGATTCTGGTAGCACTCATAACTTCATTAACCCTCAGATCGCCAAACATGCTGATTGTTTTGTCCATCCTTGCTCCGACTTTGAAGTCATGGTTGCCAATGGGGGCACCTTACCTTGCAAGGGGAAGTGTCACAATGTGCGTATCTCTTTGGAAGATTATAACCTGCGCTCTGACATGTTTTTCTTGTCCCTAGGTAGATGTGATGTGGTTTTGGGTGTTCAATGGTTACGCACACTTGGCCCCATCTTATGGTATTTTGCTGAACTTTGGATGCAGTTTTCAGTCAATGGGAAACAACACAAATTTAAGGGCTTACAACAAGGGTCTCTCCGCATCATCAGTTCACATTTCCTAGAAAAGATCCTTAAGAAGAATTCACTTGGTGTCATCGCTCAACTCCACTCCATTCAGATGCACCCATCAATGGTCTCTCCTACTTCCTTGGATAGATATGCAGCTTTCCTTGCTGAACCAGTGGGCTTGTCACCTTCAAGAGACCTTTCCAGTAAGAATTTCACCACCTCTCCATCTCAGCAAGAAATTATGGCTATTTTGCATGCAGTACAGAAGTGGCAGCCATACCTATTAGGGAATTCTTTCTGCATCACGAGTGATCTCCAGAGTCTAGAAAATTTCCTGGAACAATGGGTCTCCTCCCTAGCACACCTGAAATAGGTTATCCAACTCATGGGTTATGCCTAAGCGATCACTTACAAGAAGGGTAAGGACAATCTGGTGGCAGATGCCCCTTCTCGCACATTTGATGACCCAGTTTCTCTTACAACTATTTCTCTGCTTGTTCCAAATTGGTTGCAATTTGTTCAACAGGGCTATCTCTTCTATGAATTCCATGCTTCTTCCTCAGCTGGGCACTCTGGGTTCATAAAAATGTATGATCAGGAACAATGTAACTTCTTTTGGTAGGGACTGAAAATGCCAATTCAACAGATGGTGGCTAACTGTGATACTTGCCACGTCAACAAGGGTGAAACGACTCTCCTTTCGGGACTACTCAAACCCTTGCCCATCCCTACAGATATTTGGACAACTATTTCTATGGAATTCCTAGAAGCAGTCCAGTGGTACAATACTACATCTAAAAGGACACCATCTGAAGCAATCTATGGACATGCATCTCCAGTTCTTCTTCCATACACACTCAGCAACTCCTTAGTTCAGGCAATTGACTCGATTCTTCGACACGATCAAATTCTTCTCATTCTGCAGGACAATCTTCACATGGCAAGAATTCGATTGAAACAAAAAGCTGATCAACACCGTTCTGAGCGCACTTTTCACGCAAATCATATGGTTCTTCTTAGTCTACAACCTTCCAAGCGACCCTACCTGAAACTCAAACGACGTCAGTGGCCCGGAATGCAACCCGAGGATGCTCTAGGGGAACCACTCCTTCAGATTCTGCATCAATTTCCACATCTAAAGCTTTGAGGACAAAGGTTTTTATAAGGGAGAGGGGATGTTAGGAACCCATGTCAATCCTTCTATTTGCTTTGTTAGTATATTGTTGTTGGACGCAAATGATTTGTAAGTCGTCCCGTAGTATTTGTTTATCCATAGTTTGTCTTATTTTTGTTGGACACATATGCTTTGTAAGTCGTCCCATAGTAATTGTTGATCCATAGTTTGAATTGGCCCATGATTTGTATTGACACATGGTATTGATCCATGGTATTGGCGCCTAAACTTAGTATATAAGTTTGTGTTGAGACCAATGAAGGTACTATGAAGTTATTTGTATTGAGCTTGCTCAAAGGAGGTTGCCCCCTCGAAGTGGCTTGCAATCAATATAAAAGTGATTCTGAGTTTTGTTATTTCTGCTATTTCGTGTGTTTTCATTAATTAATTATTGCAGGTTCTTCACAAGCACTTATTATTAGTGGGCACTAACCTAGAAGCAGAAGTAGCTAACAAATCAGCTGCAGCGTTCTGTAATCTAGGGATAGAATTTATATTAAAAGCTTCAAAGTGCGAAATTAAATCCCATACCTCAGACTGATAACCCTTTAAATGTGGTGAAAGGAAATGAATTGTATCTCTCACTTGTCTAACAACTATTTTTGAGTCACCAAAGACTTTCAAACCAATAGCTTTCTTTAATCCATGGACCAAAGCTTCATATTCAACGGTATTATTAGTACATTCAAACTCTAATCTACAAGATAAGAAGTGTCTGTTGGTTTTAGGGTCAATTAAAACAAAACCAGCTCCGGATCCTTCTTAAGTTTTGGAACCGTCAAAGTATAGAACCCAAAAAACATTCTTCGCTTTAACTAAGTTAGTATCACTATCATCTAAGTTAGTAACTAATCTAACTATGTTACAATCAATATGATCAGTCCGAGAGAATTGAAGGAGATCGAACTGTTCATCTGATTCATGGTTGACATTTTCTGATTGATAATTACTTGGTTCAATCTCTAAGAAATAATTTTCCAAAACTGAAGATGAGAAAGCCACAACTTCATTTTTTTCTTCTAACCGAGTTACATTTGCTTCATGTGGGGTTCTCTAAGTATTTTAATCTGATTTTTCCTATTCTGATATGGTAACCATAAGTGAGACCAGTCCATTGCGAAGTAACCATTTAGTTTTGTAGACTAGTCCCTGCTCAAAATCAAACCATAGGCCTCAGGAATATCAACTACCATTATATCAATAAATTGACACACTCTAGGATCTGCCGACAACCTAATAAGCACATATTTCACTTCTTTGATAACTCTAACAGTAGTTGTATCTAACTGTATGATCTGAGCTGGCGATGGAATTGGCTGCCCATTAATCCTTTTGCAAATTGACAGTGGCATGACATTTGAGGAAGCCCCAGAATCTACCAAACAGTTATGCACATTATGATTGAAAATTTTGAAAGTTAAAAAAGAAAAGGCAACATTTGGGATTTAGACTTCCCGCCAATACTAGCTTCATTTATTTCAGGATCTTCCCGAGTACTTGCTAATGGAGTGCTAGATTGGGGATTGAGAGCTTGTAACAACTTCTTTCGTTGCTGAGGAAAACTACACATATCAAATATGGAAATATTTGCTTTTGCTTTCTTTATGTCTTCGATTATATCGTATCCCATATCACATTCTTTTGCAACTTTCGGTTGATTTTCTGTTTTGTTTGAAGTAACTTTCGACTGTTTAGTTATTTATGTGTTTGGTTCCTTTGTAGGTGCTGGATTTGACTTAGGTTGTGGTGGAATAACAGTGATGTTCCTTTTGGGTATCTCCTTGGAGACTTTAGGCTTGGAAGCAGTTGGGCTCGGATCAACGATTGGACCCTTACTACAAGTAGTGACATTCACTGCTGAAACTTGAGTTTCTTCAGGGTTATCTTCAACTAACTCTGTTAAAGGTACCCAATTCCATAACACCATAGTGGTGTCTCGAGTGGGTTCTTCTTGGTCCAGGGTCTGCTCTTCTTGAGGATCTTCCTGATCTGTTATTTTTGCATCCAACATTTGGTTCATTACTAAACTCATGGAATTTATCCATTGCAGACAACTTTTCTCAGAGTGTGGTTCCTGATGAAAAGTGCAAAAATGATCCATTCCTACTTCATTTAACTTCAAAACAGCAGAGTTGTTTATAGGTGGAAGTGACTGAACATTTTCTTCTTTTCTCTTGTAGAACGGTTTAAATGTCTTTCTAGATGTGCTAGCTGCCTTATCTTTCTCTAGATCTACAATTATATTGGACAACTTTTGCATCATTTTGACCACGTTTTCCATATCTGTTGATGGCTCTTCTTTATTCCTGGTTAGCAACAAGGTTTTTTTAGTAGTTGCTGGTTTTGCTTCCACATCCATGAAATGTTTAGAAATGCTATATGATTCTTCCTCTACCTTCTTGGCTTCCTTGAAATTTTCTATTAAGGAAGTTTTCTTAGTTCTTTTGACAAACATTGCTATTGGAGGATCAAGAGCTGCTGTATAATACTCGACTAAAGATTCTTCAGTTGGTCTAGATGCAACACTAAAATTATTTAATAATGTGGTAAATATTTGGTTGAATTATTGAAATTTCTCTTTCTTTTCCATTCTCATGGATAGTAATTCTTTCATAAGTGTAGCAACCGTTTTCGGGTTTCCATATTTACCTAAGAAACACTTCTCAAATTCCTCCCAATTTGATATGGAGCTGGCTTGTAGACTAAAGTACCAGGAAGATACCTTGGGTTCGAAAGTATAGGGGAAAAACCTACAGACTACATCTTCATGTTGCACATTCAGAAGGATTAGAGCCAAATAGAAGCTCTTAAGGTGATCTTTAGCAGAGATACCTTTCCCAGGATCATACTTGGGTAAAACCTTTTTTAGATTCTTACGAAGATCATGAAATGGCCCAGCTAAATTCAGTGCTCCTCTTGCTCTCCATGCAGGTATAGCCATGGCTCTACGTGGAGAATGTGGTGGAGTGTTATGTGGAGAATTGAGTGGGGTGTGAGGTTCCTCTAGATCTGGAGGATTTTCAAATCCAATTTCTCCAAGAGGTTCTGTGATTTCTTCCAAGGATAGATCTAATAACTCTTCAAAGTTCTGAACAAGATCAAAATATCTTGTATACTGCGTTTCCCTTCTAGGGGATATTCTTCTAGGGAGTAAGGGAATTGCATTCAAACCAACAAGCTGCCTAACATAAGCACAGGTATGTCTCCTTAAATTCGCTACTTTAGCAAAAGGGACAGTGTACAACATTTCTTGTTGTTTGATCTCAGAATTGGGATCTTCTTGATTTATTAAGTCCAGATCTAAATTGTCTAGGACAGTTGTTTCAAGACGGTCTTCAGTGGGATCTCTTATAACGGAAGGATCTCCTCTGCCAACCATGTACTGGTGCCCCTCTTTCTAGTGCCAAAAATTGTTGACGCCCTGAAAATCGTAGTATCAATCAACAAGGGATTCTCCCCGGTAAACAAGCCCAATTAGATTGCTCACCATTTGCTATGGGGAATCCGTCTGGTTAACGGTCTGGCTACTGTGTAAGATTTAAAAATTAGTTTTCTTTGCACCAGTTGCGGCCCGATCCACCATTTATGTATTTTAATTTTAAAGATGATATGCAAGTGCTCTAAACTAAATGCAGGTAATTAAACAAATCTGATCTAAAACTGTTTAAGCAAATCTAGTCTATCCTTGTAAGGAGCAAACTGAAAAATATGAGTAATAAAATGAAAGAAACATCTAAAGATTTCACAGATAGCCATTTAATCATAAAGATGCATTTCCAGCAGAAGGTAAAAGATATCAAAGATAACTTTGATTTAATTAAAACATTTCATTACTCATTTGAGGTATACATCTTTGCACAGAAAAGTTATGAGAACATTCATCACAAAGAAGCAATTCATAACAACAAGGAATGATCTCATAGTAATGTATAAATGACATAGGAATAATCCAGCAGACATTCAACACATCCTTCAGGCGAAAACGCAGTCCCCCAAGCTTTTTTTAGGAAAAAATCGAACTTCTTATATATGCAGCAAATCAATTCACGTACAAGACATAAATGTCTTTTCACCTGCCAAAAGTCTTTCTATCATTTCCTATTCTTCTATATATAACATTACAAAATGCTCCAAGAGCTGCCACGTGTCCCCATCCTAAAGAATATTTAATTTGTCTTTTAATTCCCTTTACAAAATTGGAATAATCCCCAAATGTTTTTAACAAAAAGAAACAAAATTCAGCTGTTCTTTATCTTTACAACCGAATAATAGAAAAGCAAAAATTCCTGGCTCATTGTTAAACATCTATGAATGCCAAGTCAGCTCCCATATGGCGCTCCTGTCTCTGCTAGCACTGCTACCTCTGCTGGCGCTTTCTCCATAGCTTGCTTATCAGCTTCTGCTATATAGCTAACCCAAATGCCTATGTCTTGCACAACGGTGTTGGAAGGGGCGAGGAGCATGAACTTTCGGGAAATCACATGCTTGGCTAGATCTGCTTCGATGTCCTACACCTCTGTTGTTGTAGTCTGGAGAATATCTTGAAATAGGTGAGCATGTATGGAGGGTTGCACGATGCACTGGTGAATATCATCCATTGTTAACACATCTATCTTCTTCACGTACTCCATCTACGTGCTTAGTTCACCCTTCAATTCAGACAAGCGCTGCTCTTTGCTCGGAAAGTCTTCAAGAGTCTGGGATATCGTCATTTTTCACTTTCCATGAACTTTTTGGATCCTTTGATAAATACCGTTGCATATTTCAATAGTTGCTTGGATTACAGAGCTTAATTTCACTCTGCAGTTCTTGCATAACTCCATGAAGCCTACATCTTCTTTAAACTCGGCTTCGGATTTGAGAGGGAGGTGTTTGGGGAACTTTGATTTCCCCACTCTCCATTCAATAAGCTTTCCGATATCTTCTTTTACCTGTGCATATTTATTCTTGAGACTGATGTCTTTGGAGTTAATTTCCTTCATCCTATCCACCATAGCCTTCAACTCGCAAATCTCTTCAGTAAGAAGCTCCTGTGACTCGTGCATCTGCTTCAGTATGTCACAGGATTGCTCATGAAAGGGGCTTAAATCAACTGCCTTGCTGCTTGCTTGCTCTAATTGATATGTTATCAGCTCTTTCTCTTCTTCCAATTGAATGCTTCTCGATTCAAAATCATTTTTCCTCTCCTTCCACTATCATCATCTGGACCGCCAAATTTTCCTTTTCTTCCTCTAGGTGCTAATACTTACCCGAAAATTCCCTTTGTTCTGATAGTAGGCGATCATATTTATTCACCATTAATTCCCTATAATCCAGCTCATTTACCACAGTGAGCTGTAACATGCGAGCCCTTTTCTTGCTTGCATCCAACTCACTTACCAACCCGTGGAAATTATCTTCGCTCGCCTTGGAGGCTCTACAGTAGCGGATGCCATAATATCAGGAACGTTCTGCGTGCCTTGCATGAAAGTGGTTTCCCGTTTGGTAATGATGTCTGGGTGAAAAGGCTTCTTCATCCTCGTCTTTGTCTTTCGCACAATGGACTTGCTTTTCTTGTCAAATTTTTTTTGTCCCAATGAGTCACAGTGTGACTCTTTGATGGGGTAAAAGGGGCTAGTGGGAGATATTCTATGGGGATGTCCTCTTCCGTGGTCAGGGTTTGAACGACTTGGGACGAGTCTATGTCCATGTCCTGCATGTTTGAGCCTTCAACTTGTGCATCCTCCTTGGACTTATCTTCCTCTTAGGCCTTCAGATGTCTCTCTTCTTCTTCAACCTTCAGTCGCTTTTCAACTACTCTTTCCTCTTGCAGCTTAGCGGCTTCTTCTTTTCTGATATTTTCTAACTCCTCCTCTCGGAGTCTTTTAGATTCTTCATTTCGAAGCCTGTCTTCCTCCTCCTTCTGCATCCTTTCTGTTGTTTTCTTTTGGAGCTTCTCAGCCTCAACCTTGAGCCTTTTCTCTTCCTTCGTCAGAGCCTTGGTTTCTTCTCTCTCTCTTCGTAATTCTTCTTCCTTAACATCTTGGGATGCAGTGGAACTAGGGCCAGCTCCAATTTTGAGGCGAAGGCACCTTTAGAGTTCGGTCATATTGTTGACTCCTTTGAAAACTTCTTCATCTTCATCAAAATAGTGCGCATATTCAAAGTGTGCATTGACAATTCTACAATGATCTGCGGCCTTATTAAGCCTGCCATGCTCTGCAAAGATCTTTTCTCCAAAGTGAAACTCCCTTAACTCCTGAACAAACTCTTCAGCCAAGATGACTTTAGAAAACTTGTATGCTCTGACATAGAAGGGTAGTGTCGGGAAGGAGGATTTCTTCAATTTCTTTAGGACATGACCAACTCCATTTATAAACACCTGTCTCACTGCCTCTTTGTGGATCACGAAATCAGTAACATACCCTGGTAGGAGAAGTGGTGGCTTGGAACCTCCATACATTCTTATGTAGGTGCCTTCTTCTGATAGATAAACATCCCCATACTTTTACATGACTGCCATGGCATTCTCAAATAGGAAACTGGGTTCTTCATTGAACATTAGTTCATACAGTGGCATGATTAATTCTTCACAGATGATCTTGTAATGCCTTTTGTAATTCTGGGCCCACAGGATCTTGTAACCGATATAAACTGGGGTTTCGACCTTGTTCCAAATGTATCCTAACCTTGGGAATGGATGCCTTGACATAATACAATCCATGAGGTATGATGACATGTCGAACTCTGATTTTCCTTGGGACAACCCTTCCTTAGTAGCAACTATGGATGACGATATATTGTCCGATAGGATGTATGCCCAATTGAACACCGTGCCTTTGAATGCTACATAGTGGACCAGAGGGATCCAATGCAACTGATAAGTGGTTCCACCAGCTCTGCCGAAAATTTTGCTTAGCGTGAGGGCAATAATTCTGAAAAGAGGCCTTATTGCCTGAACTTCATAATCATCGCTCTCCTTCACCCTCAGCTTCCTGCCTTGAATTAACAATTTTCTGGCCATTTCCATGTAATCCATGTTGATACCTTCGAGCCATGCATAGTTCAACAACTGTTGAGTGTGGGGTAGCTTGTAGGTTTCTGAAATATGGGCTAGGTGGAACGAGGCGAATGCCTCTCCTTTGCTGTCGGATAAGACTCTCAATTCACCGTCTGCATGCACTAGAATCCACCCGATAACCTCTATGCAGGGAAAGAGTTTTGGGCGCGCCGCTGCTCTAGTGATGCCAGAGCTTCTGATGTTTTGGTATAAGTACATATCTTCCAGGACTGATCTGGGAATTTCCTGGTCTCTAATCATGTGATGTATCTCTCCCCACTTGAATTCAGGCGCAATGCCCATAACTGGTTTGGTATCTTCATATACTCTCTCGACCCTTGCCTCCTTGATAGCTTCACCACCCAACTCGGGTTTGGAGATTTTTCCCTTTCTCTCGCCACCTTTCGGCATTTTGGTAAAACCTGGCCAAAACCATACATGAGTGGATAAATGATAAAATAAGAATGCTGACTAAGCATTGAACCAAAATTCATCACTACAACAAACCTAGCCTAGATGAGAAAGTACTAGCAAACCACTTCGAAAGTGATCTTACACTTCAAACAAAAAGAAAGCAGCAAAATAAATGAGTTCATGGTAGGCAGCCCCTAAAACAACTGGTTAGAACTAACTTTCCTTATCAGTGTTAAAATGAAACTTATGATGCTAAGGTTCAACCTCCTAACTAGGAGCTCTGGGATACTGATAACATGACGCAGGTGAGAGCAACTGGGAGGTTGCGGCCGGGTGCGGCCACCTACAAGGTTCAAGTCGCCAAAAATTCAGGTTGGACAATTGGATGGGTAAGGAACAGGGTCCAGTCGGGCTTCTTGAATGGATTTGGGAATGACCAGACAGGATCAAAAAAATCTAGCATGGATGAGAGTAGCCGCGACGAGGGAGTGCTAAAATGGTATTAACGAAAAAACAGTAAACTTGTGGTGACTAAAAACAAGGCAAAAAATCCTGGTGGAGTTACTTACCTGGCAGCGGACGATTGGGTTCGAAGTGGACACGACTGACTACAGACCTGGCTGTCCTTCACTAGCTAGCGTGACCTCGAACGGGGTTGAAAAAAAATATAAACAAAACAATAAAAACCCCAAACCCCACACTTTCTATATATAAAAAGTCCACATGTACGAGCAATTAAGACTATGTGATGGGGTAGATGTGCACATTAAAAACACCATTATGGCGATGTGACTAGGGTCCTTTCGGCATCGTTTTGGCATTAACTGCAAACCGTCAAGATTAGAATCTTTCAGTGAGTTGGAGCGATAATGTCGGCGGTGTTGGGTGAGTGCTTCTGCAACGGGTTGGCACAGTCTGGCGAGTTTGGCGTTAGCTTAAGACCGAGAGACCGCTATCTCGTTTCAGCTATTCTTGCTGAGTTTCGTCGGCTTCCTTCACGTCACTTCTTATTGGTGGGGCTCAGGATTTAGAGGCGACAGTTTCGGCAAGACAGGTTGAGTTCCACCGAAAAGGATTTAAAGTGTTTAAGTTTGATGAAGCGCTTAGCCGATTTGGATCATGGCTATGAGTTATGTCGGCGTAACTTGGCGTGTTTTACCGCAACGAAAAAATTAGGAAAAGGACAAGGCAAAGGCCGCGCTTTGGATGGTCTAGGTGAGTTGGAGCGACCATTGTGGCAAAACTAGGCGAGTTCACCCGAAACAGATCGACTTTAAAACTTAAACAAAACGCTCGCTTGTTACAGCGGAACTTAATTAGTTGCGTTGAAACGGGGAAAGCTCAAAAACTTAACAAAAGGGTCTGAACGTTGCATCCCAACTCACCGATTTTTGTTGTCGTTTCGGCTATGAAAACTGAGTTTTACTTAGGGGAAAAACAAAAACAGACTCAAGGAATTGCTCCCTTTAGAAAAACTAAGTATAAAAAAGACCTTCTAGGAAAGGACTTGACTCTTAAGCAGACTTTTCTCAGAACAGAGAAGGAGGGGCCCCAATATTTACAAAATTTTGGGGGTTGATAAGGTCTTATGAAAGGTTGTCTATTGAATCCCCTGTTATTGTTCTTGTTTTTTGTGTTAGTCTTTTTCAGATCTACCATTTCATTTGAGATCTTTTGGAGGAACTTTTTCATGTCATTCATCTCGAATGGGTCCTTGTTTTGGACTGTGGATTTTGGGAGGTTTTCTTGCTTTCTTTTGGAGGTTCAAGGTTGATCTGATGTAACATAAGGATTATATTTCAAACATAATATATCTTTTTCAACCTGAATAGCCTCAACAATCCCTCGTGCAAGTTATCTTTTAGTGCTCTTTTTACCCACGTGGCAATGGGAACTGGTAAACCTTTAACATACTACGCAACCAGAAGTTCTTCTGTAGTAAGAACAGTGGTAGGGATTCTACTTTTTAAGTATGAAAACCTTTGATTGTAATCTTTCACTCCTTCCTTGCCTCTAATTTTCATTGAGGACAAGTCTATGACCAAGTATTCTGGAGTCTTGTCATCTCCAAACTTCTGAATGAACATCTTTTCAAAGTCATCCTAGGAAGAGATGGATCTGGATTCCAGGGAAAAGTACCAAGTGGATGCTCTTCCCTGGAAAGTGTAAGGGAACAATCTGCAAACTACGTCCTCGTGAATGGAATTTCTAAGTCTGATGTCCTGCATAAAAGTTTTAATATGATCTAGGGTAGGTGATTTCTCATTGGGATCAAACTTAGGAAGCCGCTTTTCAGGGTTCTTAGGGAGTCTATGTTGTTCTCCAACTATAAACACAGCATCCTGGTCCATCCAGGGTCTGTTTCCACCTTCTACCATGGGTATGTATTCTGAAGATGAATGGAGTCTGACTCACTATGTGATGACTCTTCAGATGAGGATGAGGATGATGAAGGAGGTGTTGGTGGTGGTCCACCTGTGGCAATGTTTGGTTGGTATTGTTCTGTTTTCCCGAATAATGTATCAAGGTTGTAATCGAGAAGTAGATTGTGGTGAGGTGAATTATGTTGTTCAGAGTTTTGGTCACCTGAATTTCGATTATCTGAATTATTAGCTTGCGGATCGGTGTTCTGGTGATGTTGAATTGCTGCTAGTCCAAGATTACGCTCTTCTGTGATCCTTTGTTGTAACCTAGCAACACTATCAGAAGAACCTTTGAGTATTTGTTCGAGTGTGAGGGGTCCCCTAGTGGGTGATATAAAATGATATCGACCCTCCTAGTTTCCTTCTCTATCACAGGGGTAGTAGGAATGGAGGTTGGAACTTGCACCGGTTGTTCTGCAAAGGTTGATGCCTGAGTGTGACTACGGGTGACAATCGGCATTCTTGATGGAGGAGGTCTGTTGGTGTTTCGTTTAGGCATAATTTGCTTCTGGCCCTCCTTCTAGCGCCATTTGTTGAAGCCTTGTGTGTGTAGGTTGCTGGAATGGGTTCCAAGGCTAACAACAGAGGGTGAAAACCCAGACTGAAAGGCTTCAAAAGGCTCTGCACAAGAGCAATTCTATCCCCATCCTATTTGGTGTAGTTAACTCCCATGGATATAAAGGCCTCCACTGGCACTTATGGGGTTTGATCCTGAAAGGATCAGTCTTCCTGTGAGGGAAGATTAAAGTGCCATAACTGTAAAATGGATCTAAACCTAGAACAAATATACCTTAAAGGAAATCTCAACTAAGTTAGATCTATTCTAAAGGAAGTGTTTTGACTGTGTGTAGGATAACTTGGTTTGAGTTTTAATAAGTCATTTCACCAGCTTAGTAGAAATGCAAAATTGGATCTTTTCTTATTACTTCAAAATACAATCAGATAATGAAAATTAACTGATAATAGTTTAAAAATTAGGCACATGTAAGGTTACCCTGTAGCTGAAATGCTAATTGAAAAATTAACATGAATTAATTAATTTCTGTTAATCATTTGCATAAATAGATAAATGTTTTAATTAAATAAATTCACTTAAAACATTACGATACATAGGCCATGAATTAAGACAAATCCAAATCCAAATCATAGATCAATGCATTAATGATTGATTGCAAAATTAAAACAGTATTCATTCAATGATTTAAGGTGAAGAAATCATATATCATCAAAGAAATTTGATAACATAAACAAAGAAGATTCCAAAAGAAACTAACTTTGATTCATCAGGTTTGCAATAAATTACAAGATCTCAAGTGAAACAACGTTTCTCCCGTCCTTCTCTAGCTATTTTCTCCACCCCTTTACCCCACGGGACCTCTACCCTTTAAATAATAATTACAAAATAGTCATAAAGAATAGACTTCCCATAAAACGGGTATTACCAAATCTACTAATCTAAGAAAAACATCCTCAATAGTGATTAATACCGAACTTTTCACAAAATTTTCAAAAGATTTTCATCACACAGTTTCAAGGAAAGTATCCCGTAAAAAACTGTGGAGGGTAATGATAATCCACTAGATATCTGCGACAGAGGCTGATAAAAGCTTCTTAGAAGATTCATGATGAACAACAATGTCCTAAAAAACGAAAAAATTGGCCACTTCTCCTTCCTTTGGGGGAATTGGTGGAGTTACAGGCACTTCATTGATTATAAAATCCTGGATGACTGTATCATCTCGATCAACATATTTTCCAGTGATCTTCCTCCTTTTCTTGTGTGGGATTCGTATATAGATGGATTGAATCTCAGAGTCTTCTTTTTCACTACCAGTGCTTTCATCAGAAACATCTACTTTGAAAGGTGGAGACAGAGGTTCATGATATTGAAGATGCTGAAGTTCTTTCTCATCACAAAATTTGACTGAAGATTTGTGATTTTTCTGCATCTCACTCACAGTATGTAATTGTTAGGAGGAAATATTTGGAAACAATAAGAATTTTCTATGAAATATGATGACCAACGAATTTCTCTTATCGATCTTTGCATTTAAGAGGAACAATAAAGAGCCCATAATGACTAACTGTAATTAATTGCCATGATTAAACCTTTCGGTCTGAAAACTACGATTATCACATCTGCAACGAAATAACACATAACATGCGTCAACAAAATTTGGATTAAGATGAGGTACAATTTTAATTATATCGCATATGATTTGATGTCAAATCTAAACAAATTATCATTATGGATTAGTTGGATCAATAATTATGACTTCAAACTTGGTCGAAGGTGAAAATCGAAGTCACTAACCTGATAGCAATTTGAAAATTGGTGAAAAATAGATGATCCAAATAAATATTGAAATCACGCAAGGTAATCTCATCCACAGGATCAAGATAAATCGACGGTTACAATTTAAACTTGTGAGAAGCGGAAGAAAAATTGCAGCCATTTATTTTGCAAATATACACATTCTTTCCGCAAATCTGCAATCCGCAATTGCAGGTTGCGGGTTGCAGGAAGGCAACTCTAAATATTAACAAGCCAAAATTTTCCACAATCTACAATCCGCAATTGTGGGTTGCGGAAACACAAACGAAAAACATTAAAATATGAACTTTCCGCAATCCGCAATCCGCAATTTGTGGGTTGCAGAAAAATAAAACTCAAACTTATTACTTAAAACACTTTCCGCAATCTGCAATCCGCATTGCGGTTTGTGGAAATGAAAAGAACAATTTATTTTTGGACAGACCTCCTGCAATCTGCAGTTGCGCGTTGTGGATTGTGGGTGCATCAAACCGCTATTATTGAGAAACATTCTCTCATCCACAATTTGCATTGCGGATTACGGGTTACAAAAAGAAAACATTCCAAATTCAAAACCAAGCTTCCGCAATCCTCATTACAGATTGAGGATTGCGGGTTGCGGAAAGGGATAGCTTTTGGGAAAACCAAAGCCTTCCGCAACTCATGGAAAAGCAAAAATCAAAGGCATTTTCAAACAGAAAACTGTTAACTGTTACATCATAATCTTCCACACTGTGAGCATCAGCATTATTTGGCCTGTAGGATCCATTTCAGTGACTCAGATCCACTTATATCCTTCAGACACTATTTTTCCCTATTTTTACTCTTACCCGCTTGTTGTATCCTTATAGCAGGCGTACCTGTGCGTTGCATCACTATAGCCCGCGGGTATCAAGTAAAATGGTAAAAATCACTATTTATTACTTTTTACTCCCAGAAAGCGGTCATTGGGTGACCTTTGGCCCTCCATCTGCCCAAGTAACGCCTCGATGTGTCCTTTCACCTACCTTTGAGAGGACTATATATTGAGCATATATGGCTTATGGACGGGAGGAGAAGGGAATAGCAAGATAACTCTAGTGGATTTTTGCCCTATCTTGAGACTACACTCATTGATCCTTGTAGTTGTGAACCCTTTATGTTCACCTTCCAAACTCCTATCTAGTTTGAGTTTTCCATTCATGGAGGATTGAAGTGGTGGAGGCACAAGTGGATCGATCCAGATCTTGGTTCAGATTGGTTGCCGGCAAGAGGTCGTATCACCTTGAACTTCTTCTTGTTAATTAATAGAAATACTCATATTCTTGTCCATCATTTTATAAATGTTGTTTATTATACATTGGGTTACATTTGCTTGTGATATTATGGACCATTGTTATTGATAATGTTAATGCCATTTATATATTATATGTACTTGTTGGATATTGGTTGTCAAGACTAATTTGCAGATTTCAAGTGCATGGATTGAAAGCTCCAACGGGGATCTACATCAAACGTTTGGATCGAGGTTGGTTACATTTCTCCATTATCTTAACATTGTCATTTATAATAGCATTGTTTTGAGAATTGAGTTGATTTCTGGTAGTCATCTGTCTGTTGTGGTATTCCCAAGCCATAGTGAGTTTTCTCCAACACAGAAATGGCGACTTCGCTGGGGAAGACATCCAAGTTTGGGAAATTTTTTGAGCATTAGTCCTTAATTAGAGCTGTTGTTTATCGAAGCTCTGTGTCACTGATTGGCCATTAAGATACACCATAGAAAACTTGCTTTTTCTGAGTCCTTGGACTCTTTATTTTCCCATTTTCCTTTCCTCACCCGTGGGCTAGCTTAGCTCAGCTCACGTATACCCGCCTCTGTGTACTCTAATGCTCGCGGGTACCCACAGGTATTCCTTCGACAGTAGCATACAACTCCGTCTTTTGTTGGTTTATGGCTATTGGTTGTTGTCGGGTTGGCTTTGGTTGTTCCTGAGTCTTTGTTGGCCTCTTTCTTGACTGTTTCATGCCTTGGTTGTGACCAGAACTCTTTGTTTCTCTTGGTTGATCCTTCTTGTTTTTTTACCAATCTTTGGATTTAGCCTCTTCGTTTTTTCCTTTTGAGCTCTTTCCTTTGGTTGAGTCTCGTTGTTTAGGATCTGCTGGGTTGTCTTAGTGATCTTCTCGGCACTTCAGTGACTGAATAGTAGGATTTTTCTTGCATTTTTTCATTCCATCTATATTGAAAAAATACAAAAATATACATCTAGTTTTTTGCATTTTCCTCTTGTTTATAAGAGAAAATACAAAAATATTTTACTTTCATGTACTGCATCTTGCATTGAGTGCTTGTTGCCTTCATTTAGGTTCTGCTTGTGCATCGAAAAGATAAAAGTTTGCATCTTTATTTCAGAATTGTTGGTTGATTTTGCATATTAGTCACATTGTTTTATTGGATAGATGAGTCTAGGATTGGACGATTTTGCATACTATTGAGTCTACACATCACTAGTTTCGTGATCATATCCCTTGAGTAACCACAACCACTAAAATTAACGCTTAATCTTAAAATTGATTAGACCGATTTTATTTATAGGGTACACTAACTAGCATAGGTTTAGAGTCTTGGAATACATCATTGTGAGTTAACAATCCAAGACTACTAGACAAAACATTTGGTGTCTGACCAGGGAGTGGAGGAATCCATGGTATAGATCAGTTTTCTTAGGAAGCTCTACTCAAGCCAGAGTTAAGCACAAGGTCACGGGAGGTTGGTTGAGGAGATATCCCTCTGATACTGGCTGAATGTGGGAGATATATCCAGGATTTGTTCTTATATGGGGGTACCGAAGGTTCGTCCTCTTGTGCTTCGGGCTTAGATACCTTGCCTATACAACGGGTCCCACCTGTGACTGTCTCCCTGAGAATTGGTTATATTGCGGTGACCATAGTTTCCTTACCTAGGTATCGCACAGGGTACTTGTAGTGGTTATGTTGTTTGTGTCCTGAGTCAGATAGGGATTGGACAACATAGTTGTGTTTGTGTAGTGGACTTGACCCTGTACACACAGTGAAGCCTGGGTGTCTCTATAATTGATTCTGTTACCTCCGGCTATAGTTTGGGAGTCTCAGGCCTCTCCTAGGTGAGACATATCGGCTCTAGTGTCGGGAGCTCATTGCCACTTTGTTTGTCTGTTATTGGCTGTAGTTTCTCTAGGTGTGTGCTTTTGATTTACTATTTTTGATCGATAGTTGGCCTTTAGGGGATGTTTCGATTATATATTATCTACGGAGATATCGTGGCGTGGAGCCCTTCTCTCCACCGATCCTGTCGGTTGGCCGGTTTAGGGCCTGCCGAGATTTCATACCGTATTGATAGGGGGTGCCGGAAGGCTCCCTCTGAGTCTTCAGACTCTTACGAGACATACGTCCAAGACATTATGACTGGTCCACATTCCTATACTAAGGAAAAACCTTCCGATCCATCGAGCGAAGTTGAACACACTTCCAATCCCCATACCCCTCATGAGGCGTGGGGAGGTGATCCACCTGAGACTCAACCTGGTTTGATTTGGCCAAATCCATTTGAACGAGATCCGTTTGATCCTTCGAATCTGGATAATTATCTTTACAGAATGCCCAACTTACCCGAGGACAAAGAACAGGACGATCCTTTCGTTCGTTCGTTTCCACGCAGTTATAGACACGGAATTCTAGAGTTACATGATGACACTGGTCCTATGATCAACCCAACCACACTCTCTTTTGGTATGCCTAGTCATAGTACTATCGAACCTTCCTCTATGTTTGGTAGTCACACTGGCACTAGTCATGGTGTTAGCCATACTATACCCATTGGGGGCACTACCCTCACTGGGGGCACTACGTTGTCCACTCACACACATAATATGGAGACTGGTCATGTTCCTCCTAACCATGCTAATGTTGGAAGAAGACCACCTCCTCTGATTGCCCAACCTAATAGGAATGTTGTTCGGAACACGACTCGCTATCCACCAGCTAACACGCGTGCCGCTACTCGTCCACCTAGGATAACTTTTACGGGTGTTAATGCTCCTCCCAACCATGGGGGTGGACATGTACCGCACACTTTTGCGTCCCCTGCCTCCACTATTAATGCTAATGTAGGGGGTGGGAATATCTCCTATCCACATGGACATCACGCCACCATCCCTGCTACTAGTCACACCAATGTTGGGGTCGGGAATACTTCTCATACTTATGGTCATCACACGACTGATCAAGCTAATCCTAATGCTGGGGGTGGGAAAATACCACACCATTATGGTCATTACAATACGGTTCCCGCTATGAATAGTACATTTATGCCCCATACTCATGGTGGCAACCCTTACTACAACACAGTCGGTGCTGGCCACCAGTACAACCCACCACCCCAATATGGTACCCAAAACAAGCATATACCTGCTTGCTCTCAAATGGGTCAGGAAGGAGGAGGTTATCAATCCTATGGCCATGGGAAAGCTTATGGTCTGTCAGGTCCTTATCATCTGCAATTTAATCCTCATGGTAAAGATTTTGGTCCATCTTATAACATGGTTCCCTTTAACCAACATTTTCTGGGAGCTTATAATCTAGCTTTCCAGCCGCAGCTCCCATTCCTTGCATGCTTGAATCTCCCGGATATTTCAAAGCTCACGAATGATCCGGTGTGTCATGACCCTAGTTGGCCCCCAGTTCCTTCCAAGCTTCCTTCGGACATTCCAAAGTTTGAAGGGAAAGGCAGTGAGGATCCGGGCGATCATGTCACAACATTTCACCTTTGGTGCTCATCCAACTCTTTGGATTATGATTTCATTAGATTACGACTATTTAAACGCACCCTCACAGGGGCAGCCGCGAAGTGGTACGTAGAGTTTCCTTGGAACACCTATAGGGCATTCAATGAGATTGCTTTGGTTTTCTTAGACCATTTCCAGTTACCGGTTCGTTATGAAACTGGTACTGAGTTGTTGTCCACCTTCCGTCAGAATAAGTCCACACATATTTCTGACCACGTTCAAGAGTGGCGTCGGCATAAGAGATTAGTGAAAGCCAACATTCCTCCGGAGTTCTTGTTGGAATGGTTCCTCAAGTCTCTACTACCATACATTGCAAAGGATGTTTCGATGTCCGGCATTGTGACTGAGGAACAAGCTATCTTGAAAGTCTAGTAGTTAGATCTACTTTATTCTCAGTCTAGCATTTTGTATGACATTATTCCTGATGCACCGAGAACAAGACATGAGCCCACGTCAGTTCCTGGACCACATGCCGATGGTATCGTGGGGTACACATGCACTCGCCCTATAGACTTGTTAGCTAATCAAATGCAAAATTTGTTGCTAAACCAGTCTACTCCTGGATAGGTTCACACCATGTCCACTTCCACTCTGTCGTCTGATGTACACAATGTGCAATCAACAAAACCGTCGGGTAACCAGCAACCTGGTGGTAAGAAAAAGGGGAGAAACAATCATAGGGGTGGAAACAATGGAATTAATAATAATAACAATCGTAATACTCCTCGTAAAGAGAATGCCAACCCTCCTCGGGTAGGCGGTAATGCTGGTGAGGATCGTAAACCTAGGCGTAAGGTGAAATTCCCTTGCAAGCTTTGTGGGGAAGATCATCTTACTCACTTATGTACTCGAATTGAAGAAGCATAGAAGCATTTGGCACAGATCCCAACTATGTTGAAGGATCCCCTTCCTCATCATCAAAACATGGCTTCGCATGCTCCCACCACTAGTTATGGTACTAATGAAATGACAACATCTTCTTCCAATACTAGTGGTTATGGATGTCTGAATATGGTTCAGTCGGAGGTTTGTGTTGCTACTCGTCAGCGCGATTATGGTGCACCACAACCTAATTTGGGGAGTGAGCCTCCCCCTCCTCCTGAAAATTCCTTGCATATCGAGAAGCCCTCCATTATGCCACGGATACCGAAAGGTGTTCTCAAGCGCTCTACGCATAATCCTAATTCTCGAGCCACCTAGAACTACTCCATCGTAGAATATTTGGGCCAAACTCCATGTGCCATGTCGACTCTTGAAGTTTTGCAAGCCTGTCCTTCTCAAAATCATGCCCTTTTGAGTGCGTTAGGAGTTCAGGATGGGGGAAATCCTAATGTTATCAAGTTCGATACTACTGATGTCCAGCCTCGCTTACCTTACCACATGGATTTTCAAATCCAGGTGGTTTTCCTTCAGAGCTTCGTCAAACGTACTATGGTTGATGAAGGTGCTTCCGCGTCAGTAATGTCGTTAAATTGTTGGAAAGCTCTTGGATCTCCTCCTCTACTGGCGTCTAGAACTACACTCACTGCATTCGACAATAGATCTTTTACGCCACATGGAATTATCCATTCCCTTGTTGTCTCCTTGGGAGGTAAGTCTGTGCCTCTTGAAGTCAAAGTGGTTGATGCTCCCATCGACTAACACCTTTTACTAGATCAGAACTGGATGTATGCTATGAAGGCTGTCGCGTCTACTGTATTTAGAGTTATCTGCTTTCCCCATGAAGGCAAGATTGTGACGATCGATCAGCTGTATTTTGTAAGCACTCCTTCCGCAGCATCCACAGGATCTGTAGTCCCGCAAGTTTCTAATTCTCAGCTGGAAACTGGGAACATAGGTGTTGGAATGTACCCCTCATTGATGGGAACTTATAATCTTTCTGCACCTGTGAATTTTATTGGAACCATTACCGACAATGCATCTCCTCCTTCGAATAATATGTTATTTCAGACCTCCTATTTAGATGATCTGTGGACTTTACCATCCACGAGTTCCATGTCTAGAGACATTGCGCACGTCGGGATGTCTATGCATTTATTTGTAGTGGAGCTCGCTTACGATCATATCCATCACCACTGTAGATTCGGATCTCTCTTCTTCCCAGACAATCGAAGAAGATCCCGTTATGCTGCCAGTTTGGGAAGCCAACTCATCTTGTTCACATGATTGCATTGATGATAATTTACCATTTGATGAAGCTATCATGGAGGATATGTGTGGTAGTGAGAGGCCTTGGGAAGATATGCACCATCGCTCTTATTTCCTTCCCAACTTCGAGCTCATTGAGCAAGAGGAGTTTAGGATGACTCTAGCAGAGATGGTTGGTCACCCTGTGGCTCTTTTGGAGTTGCATGATGTTTTTGCGGAGGGGAATATGGCCAATATTTTCCCAACCACTTCGATCAACATCTCTCGCACTCTCGGAAAGATGGATAATGTTTACATCGGTGCCGATTGTGATTCTGAGGAGATCGCTATTTACACTTACTTGTTTACAGAACTTCGGGAAGCTTTCACCTGGTCATACGGGGAGATGCTAGGAATAGACCCCCGCATTGTTGAACACGAGATTAGAACATATCCTGATGCTAAATCGGTTCGACAACGCTTACGTGATGTGAACCCTAGGAAGGAAGCTGCTATTAAGGAAAAGGTGGAGAAACTGCTCAAAGCTGGTTTCATCTACCCCGTTCCCCTTACCGAAGGGTGTCAAACCCCATTCCTATGGATAAGAAGCAGGGAACGATTTGTGTATGTACTGATTTTAGAGATTTGAATCATGCATGTCCAAAAGATAACTTCCCCACGCCATTCATCGATCAAATATTGGATGCTTGTGCGGGGAGTGAGATTTTTTCATTCATGGGCTGATTCTCGGGTTATAATCAGATTCAAATCAAACCCGCGGACCAACATAAGACGACATTTATTTTTCCATGGGGAACGTTTGCATTTTGGAAAATTCCCTTCGGCCTTAAAAACACCGGAGCTACTTTTCAGCGAGCCATGACATATGCCTTTCACGAGCTTAAGATGATTATGGGAGTTTTCTTGGATGATCTTGCTGGCCATTCTCGCAAGAGAGTGGACCACCCCAAGCACCTCCGTATGATTCTCGAATGATGTATCCACTACAAAATATGATTGAATTCCAACAAATGCATCTTCACTGTTAGGAATGGCCGCCTTCTAGGATTCATAGATTTAAGAGAGGGTATTAGAGTCGATCCTCTCATAGTTGTGGCAATACTTCAAATGCCTGCTCTGCGTAATTTGTTACAACTTCAGAGCCTCCAAGGGAGAGCTACTTTTCTGCGTCGGTTTATATCTAAATATGCTAATATTACCAAGGGTTTTGCACGCTTATTGAAGAAAGACACACCTTTTATCTGGGGTGAGCGAGCCCAACAGTCTTTCGATGCCCTTAAGAAAGCTTTGGTATCGGCCCCTGTACTTAGTCCACCGGACTTTATATGAGATTTTATTCTTTATGTGGCCGCGTCTCAAGATACTATTGGCATGGTCTTGGTTTAGGTAGATGATGCGCTCGTCGAGCATGTTATCTATTATCTCGGTCGAAATTTAGTAGACGCTGAGATAAGGTACACTCATGTAGAAAAGATGGAACTTGCGACTGTCCACGCAGTCTAGCGATTATTACATTACATTTTGCTTCGAACAACCACAGTTGTAGCTCACATCAATCCATTTCAGTTCGTGCTATCATGACGCCTTATCGGGGGTAAGTATAATAAATGGATTGTGATCCTTCAGGAATTTGATCTTGATTTTGCTTCAAAAAAATTGGTGAAATCATTGGTGTTCGCTGAGCTTATGTCGGACCTTCTGTGACTTGATGAGGATGTCATTCACGAAGATTCCTTTGTGGATGAACACTTATTTCTTATCTCATCTGAGGACCCTTGGTATGGGGATGTCATTGTATATCTCCAAACTTTGAAGTTTCCTCTGCATTATTCACGAGATGAGTGACGGCGTGTGAGACATCACGCTAATGATTATACTATCGTCAGTGATACTCTGTATCGCCGAGGAAAGGTTTCCATTCTCCGTCGTTGCTGACTCACGAAGAAGCGGAACGGGTACTTAATGATTGCCATGCTGGGGCATGTGGCGGTCACTTATCCGGGCTTGCTACAGCCCAGTGTATCATGCGAGCTGGTTATTTTTGGCCTACCATCTTTAAATATTGTATTAACGCTGTGAAGAGATGTCACCCTTGCCAGGTGTTTTCTCGGAACATACACTCGCATCCAGCGCCCTTCCATCCAGTCTTCACTGTCGGTCCCTTCACTAAGTGGGGGGTATATTTCATGGATTGCAAACCAGCTTCGGCTGGGGGGAATCACCATATTATCATGGCTGTGGATTATTTTTCCAAGTGGGCTGAGGCCATGCCTACCATAAAAGCCGACAGTGCTACTGCAGCCCATTTTGTGTTCAACTAGATTATCACTCGGTTTAGTATCCCAAAAGATATTGTCATTGACCATGGCAGTCACTTTCAAAACAAGATGATGGAGGATTTGTCTCTCAAGCTTGGGTTTCGTCAGGAACACTCATCTTCCTACTATCCTCAAGCGAATGGTCAGGTTGAAGCAGTAAATAAGTCTTTGAAGACCATTCTCCAATGTACCATCCAACAAAGAAAGACCAATTGACATATCATGTTATATCCTGCTTTGTGGGCATATCGAACCGCAGTTAAGATTTCCACCGGGTTCTCACCATTCCAGTTAGTTCATGGTGTGGAGTCACTTTTACCAATTGAACGTGAAATCCCTTCGCTCAAGTGAGCCATAGAGCTCCTCCCTGATATGACAGATATTGAGCAACGTTTAGTACACCTCGAGCAACTTGACAAGCAACATCGAGATGCCGCTATGGCCATTGATGTTAACAAGCGTCGTGTCAAGGTTCAATATGATAGGTCTATCCATCCCTAGCAGTATGCTAAAGGTGACTTGGTACTTTTGTATGACCAAGGTAAAGAACCCCTGGGGGAAGGAAAGTTCAATCCCATGTGGCACATTCCTTACATTGTGAGGCGTGTTCTCGAAAAAGGAGCTTATGAGTTAGAAGACTATGAGGGAGTTTCCTTGAAGGAGCCTAGAAATGGGCTCTACCTCAAGCGGTATTACGCTTGAACCTCTGGTTCAGGTTGATACTTTTGTACACTATTGTATAGTTTTTCTATACATAGTTTAGCTTGCCTTTTGGTTGTCGGGTCTGCTAATTAGCTTCTATTTGATTGACAGATGTCAACGGGATCTCCTACATTTTTAGGTTTCACGGATGGTGCTAGCCGACATACGCAGCAACTTGCTTCTACTTCCTGGGTTATCTTCTCACCTGACCACCTAGTTGTGTCCTCAGAAGGTGCTTGTCTCGATCCTACATCTAATAATGTGGCTGAGTATAGTGTCGTTATTGAGCTACTTCGGGATGCTATTTCACATGAAATCCAGTCTTTAGAAGTTTGCCTGGATTCACAACTAGTTGTGTCTCATCTGAATGGGCAGTACCATGTACGAGACCCTACATTACTACGGAAGTTCCTTAAGGTACGACTCTTGGAGAGACATTTTGTTTCAATTACATATATTCACATTCGAGAAGTCTTAATTATATATCTAATGCATACGCTAACTATGTATTAGATTGGCATTTGTCACATTCATCATGAAGCACATAAATACAAAGACATTCATACATTTGTACATACAAACGTATAGTAGAACCGAGAACCAAAGTTTTATATATATATAAATATGTCCAAAAATGGTAGTGTCATACAAAATTGGAGCCCGTAGCCCTCAAAACATACAACAAGAATTTTCTATGAAATATTTGGAAACAACAAGAATTTTCTATGAAATATGATGACCAACGAATTTCTCTTATCGATCTTAGCATTTAAGAGGAACAATAAAGATCCCATAATGACTAACTGTAATTAATTGCCATTATTAAACATTTCGGTCTGAAAACTACGATTATCACATCTGCAACGAAATAACACATAACATTCGTCAACAAAATTTGGATTAAGATGAGGTACAATTTTAATTATATCGCATATGATTTGATGTCAAATCTAAACAACTTATCATTATGGATTAGTTGGATCAATAATTATGACTTCAAACTTGGTCGAAGGTGAAAATCGAAGTCACTAACCTGATAGCAATTTGAAAATTGGTGAAAAATAGATGATCCAAATAAATATTGAAATCATGCAGGGTAATCTCATCCACAGGATCAAGATAAATCAACGGTTACAATTTAAACTTGTGAGAAGCGGAAGAAAAATTGCAGCCATTTATTTTGCAAATATACACATTCTTTCCGCAAATCTGCAATCCGCAATTGCAGGTTGCGGGTTGCAGGAAGGCAACTCTAAATATTAACAAGACAAAATTTTCCAATATCTACAATCCGCAATTGTGGGTTGCGGAAACACAAACGAAAAACATTAAAATATGAACTTTCCGCAATCCGCAATCTGCAATTTGCGGGTTGCAGAAAAATAAAACGCAAACTTATTACTTAAAACACTTTCCGCAATCTGCAATCCGCATTGCGGGTTGTGGAAATGCAAAGAACAATTTATTTTTTGACAGACCTCCCGCAATCTGCAGTTGCGCGTTGTGGGTTGTGGGCGCATCAAACCGCTATTATTGAGAAACATTCTCGCATCCACAATTTGCATTGCGGATTGCGGGTTACGGAAAGAAAACATTCCAAATCCAAAACCAAGCTTCCGCAATCCTCATTATGGATTGAGGATTGCGGGTTGCGGAAAGGGATAGCTTTTGGGAAAACCAATGCCTTCCGCAACTCATGGAAAAGCAAAAATCAAAGGCATTTTCAAACAGAAAAATGTTAACTGTTACATCATAATCTTCCACCCTATGAGCATCAGCATTATTTGGCATGTAGGATCCATTTCAGTGACTCAGATCCACTTATATCCTTCAGACACTATTTTGCCCTATTTTTCCTCTTACCCGCTTGTTGTATCCTTATAGCAGGCGTACCTGTGCGTTGCATCACTATAGCCCGCGGGTATCAAGTAAAATGGTAAAAATCACTATTTATTACTTTTTACTCCCAGAAAGCTGTCATTGGGTGACCTTTGGCCCTCCATCTGCCCAAGTAACGCCTCGATGTGTCCTTTCACCTACCTTTGAGAGGACTATATATTGAGCACATATGGCTTATGGACGGGAGGAGGAGAGAATAGCAAGATAACTCTAGTGGATTTTTACCCTATCTTGAGACTACACTCATTGATCCTTGTAGTTGTGAACCCTTTATGTTCACCTTCCAAACTCCTATCTAGTTTGTGTTTTCCATTCATGGAGGATTGAAGTGGTGGAGGCACAAGTGGATCGATCCAGATCTTGGTTCAGATTGGTTGCCGGAAAGAGGTCGTATCACCTTGCACTTCTTATTGTTAATTAATAGAAATACTCATATTCTTGTCCATCATTTTATAAATGTTGTTTATTATACATTGGGTTACATTTGCTTGTGATATTATGGACCATTGTTATTGAAAATGTTAATGTCATTTATATATTATATGTACTTGTTGGATATTGGTTGTCAAGACTAATTTGCAGATTTCAAGTGCATGGATTGAAAGCTCCAACGGGGATCTACATCAAACGTTTGGATCGAGGTTGGTTACATTTCACCATTATCTTAACATTGTCATTTATAATAGCATTGTTTTGAGAGTTGAGTTGATTTCTGGTAGTCATCTGTCTGTTGTGGTATTCCCAAGCCATAGTGAGTTTTCTCCAACACAGAAATGGCAACTTCGCTGGGGAAGACATCCAAGTTTGGGAAATTTTTTGAGCATTAGTCCTTAATTAGAGTTGTTGTTTATCAAAGCTCTGTGTCACTGATTTGCCATTAAGATACACCATAGAAAAATTGCTTTTTCTGAGCCCTTGGACTCTTTATTTTCCCATTTTCCTTTCCTCACCTGTGGGCTAGCTTAGCTCAGCTCACGTATACCCATCTCTGTGTACTCTAATGCTCTCGGGTACCCATAGGTATTCCTTCGACAGTAGCATACAACTCCATCTTTTGTTGGTTTATGGCTATTGGTTGTTGCCAGGTTGGCTTTGGTTGTTCCTGAGTCTTTGTTGGCCTCTTTCTTGACTGTTTCATGCCTTGGTTGTGACCAGAACTCTTCGTTTCTCTTGGTTGAGCCTTCTTGTTTTTTTACCAATCTTTGGATTTAGCCTCTTGGTTTTTTCCTTTTGAGCTCTTTCCTTTGGCCGAGTCTCGTTGTTTAGGATCTGCTGGGTTGTCTTAGTGATCTTCTCGGCACTTCAGTGACTGAATAGTAGGATTTTGCTTGCATTTTTTCATTCCATCTATATTGACAAAATACAAAAATATACATCTAGTTTTTTGCATTTTCCTTCTTGTTTATAAGAGAAAATAAAAAAATATTTTACTTTCATGTACTGCATCTTGCATTGAGTGCTCGTTGCCTTCATTTAGGTTCTGCTTGTGCATCGAAAAGATAAAAGTTTGCATCTTTATTTCGGAATTGTCGGTTGATTTTGCATATTAGTGACATTGTTTTATTGGATAGATGAGTCTAGGATTGGACGATTTTGCATACTATTGAGTCTACACATCACTAGTTTCACGATCACATCCCTTGAGTAACCACAACCACTAAAATTAATGCTTAATCTTAAAATTGATTAGACCGATTTTATTTATAGGGTACACTAACTAGCATAGGTTTAGAGTCTTGGAATACATCATTGTGAGTTAACAATCCAAGACTACTAGACAAAACATTAGGTGTCTGACCAGGGAGTGGAGGAATCCATTGTATAGATCAGTGTTTTCAGGAAGTTCTACTCAAGCCAAAGTTAAGCACAAGGTCACGAGAGGTTGGTTGAGGAGATATCCCTCTTATACTGGTTGAATGTGGGAGATATATCCAGGATTCGTTCTTATATGGGGGTACCGGAGGTTCGTCCTCTTGTGCTTCGGGCTTATCTACCTTTCCCATACAACGGGTCCCACCTGCGACTGTCTCCCTGAGAATTGGTTATATTGCGGTGACCATAGTTTGCTTACCTAGGTATCGCACAGGGTACTTGTAGTGGTTATGTTGTTTGTGTCCTGAGTCAGATAGGGATTGGACAGCATAGTTGTGTTTGTGTAGTGGACTTGACCCTGTACATGCAGTGAAGCTTGGGTGTCTCTATAACTGATTCTGTTACCTCCGGCTATAGTTTGGGAGTCTCAAGCCTCTCCTAGGTGAGACATATCGGCTCTAGTGTCGGGAGCTCATTTAGCCACTCTGTTTGTCTATTATTGGCTGTAGTTTCTCTAGGTGTGTGCTTTTGATTTACTGTTTTTGATAGATAGTTGGCCTTTAGGGGATGTTTTGATTATATATTATCTACGGAGATATCGTGGCGCAGATCCCTGCTCTCCGCCGATCCTGTTGGTTGGCCGGTTTAGGGTCTGCCGAGATTTCACGCCGTATTGATAGGGGGCACTGGAAGGCTCCCTCTGAGTCTTCAGACTCTTACGAGACATACGTCCAAGACATTATGACTGCTCCACATTCCTATACTAAGGAAAAACCTTCCGCTCCATCAAGCGAAGTTGAACACACTTCCAATCCCCATACCCCTCATGAGGCGTGGGGAGGTGATCCACCTAAGACTCAACCTGGTTTGATTTGGCTGAATCCATTTGAACGAGATCCGTTTGATCCTTCGAATCCAGATAATTATCTTTATGGAATGCCCAACTTACCCGAGGACAAAGAACAGGATGATCCTTTCGTTCATTTGTTTCCACGCAGTTATAGACATGAAATTCCAGAGTTACATCATGACACTGGTCCTATGATCAACCCAACCACACTCTCTTTTGGTATGCCTAGTCATAGTACTATCGAACCTTCCTCTATGTTTGGTAGTCACACTGGCACCAGTCATGGTGTTAGCCATACTATACCCATTGGGGGCACTACCCTCACTGGGGGCACTACGTTGTCCACTCACACACATAGTATGGAGATTAGTCATGTTCCTCCTAACCATGCTAATGTTGGAAGAAGACCACCTCCTCTGATTGCCCAACCTAATAGGAATGTTGTTCAGAACACGACTCGCCATCCATCACCTAACACGCGTGCCGCTACTCATCCACCTAGGATCACTTTTACGGGTGTTAATGCTCCTCCCAACCATGGGGGTGGACATGTACTGCACACTTTTGCCTCCCCTGCCGCCACTAGTAATGCTAATGTAGGGCATGGGAATATCTCCTATCCACATGGACATCACGCCACCATCCCTGCTACTAGTCACACCAATGTTAGGGTCGGGAATACTTCTCATACTTATGGTCATCACACGACTAATCAAGATAATCCTAATGCTGGGGGTGGGAACATACCATACCATTATGGTCATTACAATAGGGTTCCCGCTATGAATAGTACATTTATGCCCCATACTCATGGTGGCAACCCTTACTACAACACAGTCGGTGCTGGCCACCAGTACAACCCACCACCCCAATATGGTACCCAAAACAAGCATATACCTGCTTATTCTCAAATGGGTCAGGCAGGAGGAGGTTATCAATCCTATGGCCATGGGAAAGCTTATGGTCTGTCAGGTCCTTATCATCCGCAATTTAATCCTCATGGTAAATATTTTGGTCCATCTTATAACATGGTTCCCTTTAACCAACATTTTATGGGAGCTTATAATCCATCTTTCCAGCCGCAGCTCCCATTCCTTGCACGCTTGAATCTCCTGGATATTTCGAAGCTCACGAATGATCTAGTGGTTCATGACCCTAGTTGGCCCCCAGTTCCTTCCCAGCTTCCTTCGGACATTCCAAAGTTTGAAGGGAAAGGAAGTGAGGATCCGGGCGATCATGTCACAACATTTCACCTTTGGTGCTCATCCAACTCTTTGGATCATGATTCCATTAGATTACAACTATTTCAACGCACCCTCACAGGGGCAGCCGCGAAGTGGTATGTAGAGTTGCCTTGGAACACCTATAGGGGATTCAACGAGATCGCTTTGTTTTTCTTAGACCATTTCCAGTTACTGGTTCGTTATGACACTGGTACTGAGTTGTTGTCCACCTTCCGTCAGAATAAGTCCACACATATTTCTGACCACATTCAAGAGTGGTGTCAGCATAAGAGATTAGTGAAAGCCAACATTCCTCCAGAGTTCCTGTTGGAATGGTTCCTCAAGTCTCTACTCCCATACATTGCAAAGGATGTTTCGATGTTCAGCATTGTGACTGAGGAACAAGCTATCTTGAAATTCTAGTAGTTAGATCTACTTTATTCTCAGTCTAGCATTTTGTATGACATTATTCCTGATGCACCGAGAACAAGACATGGGCCCACGTCAGTTCTTGGACCACATGCCGATGGTATCGTGGGGTCCACATGCACTCTCCCTATAGACTTGTTAGCTAATCAAATTCAAAATTTTTCGCTAAACCGGTCTACTCCTGGATAGGTTCACACCATGTCCACTTCCACTCTGTCGTTTGATGTACACAATGTGCAATCAACGAAACCGTCTGGTAACCAGCAACCTAGTGGTAAGAAAAAGGGGAGAAACAATCGTAGGGTTGGAAACAATGGATGTAATAATAATAACAATCGTAATACTCCTCGTAAAGAGAATTCCAACCCTCCTCGGGTAGGCGGTAATGCTGGTGAGGATCGTAAACCTAGGCGTAAGGTGAAATTCCCTTGCAAGCTTTGTGGGGAAGATCATCTTACTCACTTATGTACTCGAATTGAAGAAGCATCGAAACATTTGGCACAGAGCCCAACTATGTTGAAGGATCCCCTTCCTCATCATCAAAACATGGCTTCGCATGCTCCCACCACTGGTTATGGTACTAATGAAATGACAACATCTTCTTCCAATACTAGTGGTTATGGATGTGTGAATATGGTTCAGTCGGAGGTTTGTGTTGCTACTCGTTAGCGTGATTATGGTGGACCACAACCTAATTTGGGGAGTGAGCCTCCCCCTCCTCCTGAAAATTCCTTGCATATCGAGAAGCCCTCCATTATGCCATGGATACCAAAAGGTGTTCTCAAGCGCTCTACGCATAATCCTAATGCTTGAGCCACCCAGAACTACTCCATCGTAGAATATTTGGGCCAAACTTCATGTGCCATGTCAGCTCTTGAAGTTTTGCAAGCCTATCCTTCTCAAAAGCATGCCCTTTTGAGTGCGTTAGGAGTTCAGGATGGGGGAAATCCTAATGTTATCAAGTTCGATACTACTGATGTCCAGCCTCGCTTACCTTACCACGTAGCTTTTCAAATCCAGGTGGTTTGCCTTCAGAGCTTTGTCAAACGTACTATGGTTGAAGAAGGTGCTTCCGCGTCAGTAATGTCGTTAAATTGTTAGAAAGCTCTTGGATCTCCTCCTCTACTCGCGTCTAGAACTACACTCACTGCATTCGACGGTAGATCTTTTATGCCACATGGAATTATCCATTCCCTTGTTGTCTCCTTGGGAGGTAAGTCTGTGCCTATTGAAGTCGAAGTGGTTAATGCTCCCATCGACTACAACCTTTTACTAGATCGGAACTGGATGTATGCTATGAAGGCTGTTGCATCTACTGTATTTAGAGTTATCTGCTTTCCCCATGAAGGCAAGATTGTGACGATCGATCAGCTGGATTTTGTAAGCACTCCTTCCGCAGCATCCACAGGATCTGTAGTCCCGCAAGCTTCTAATTCTCAGCTGGAAACTGGGAACATAGGTGTTGGAATGTACCCCTCATTGATGGGAACTTATAATCTTTCTGCACCTATGAATTTTATTAGAACCATTACCGACAATGCATCTCCTCCTTCGAATAATATGTTATTCTAGACCTCTTATTTAGATGATCTGTGGACTTTACCGTCCACGAGTTCCACGTCTAGAGACATTGCGCACGTCGAGATGTCTATGCCTTTATCTGTAGTTGAGCTCGCTTACTATCATATCCAACAAACCACTGTAGATTCGGATCTCTCTTCTTCCCAGACAATCGAAGAAGATCCCGTTATGCTGCCAGTTTGGGAAGCCAACTCATCTTGTTCACATGATTGCATTGATGATACTTTACCATTTGATGAAGCTATCATGGAGGCCATGTGTGGTAGTGAGAGGCCTTGGGAAGATATGCACCATCACTCTTATTTCCTTCCCAACTTCGAGCTCATTGAGCAAGAGGAGTTTAGGATGACTCTAGCAGAGATGGTTGGTCACCCTGTGGCTCTTTTGGAGTCGCATGATGTTTTTGCGGAGGGGAATATGGCCAATATTTCCCCAACCACTTCGATCAACATCTCTCACACTCTCGAAAATATGGAGAACGTTTACATCGGTGCCGATTGTGATTCTGAGGAGATCGCTATTTACACTGACTTGTTTACAGAACTTCGGGAAGCTTTCACCTGGTCATACGAGGAGATGCTAGGAATAGACCCCCACATTTTTGAACATGAGATTAGAACGTATCCTGATGCTAAATCAGTTCGACAACGCTTACGTGATGTGAACCCTAGGAAGGAAGATGCTATTAAGGCAAAGGTGGAGAAACTGCTCAAAGCTGGTTTCATCTACCCCGTTCCCCTTATCAAATGGGTGTCAAACCCCGTTCCTGTGGATAAGAAGTAGGGAATGATCTGTGTATGTACTGATTTTAGAGATTTGAATCATGCATGTCCAAAAGATAACTTCCCCATGCCATTCATCGATCAAATATTGGATGCTTGTGCGGGGAGTGAGATTTTTTCATTCATGGACGGATTCTCGGGTTATAATCGGATTCAAATCAAACCCACGGACCAACATAAGATGACATTTATTTTTCCATGGGGAACGTTTGCATTTTGGAAAATGCCCTTCGGCCTTAAAAACACCGGAGCTACTTTTCAGTGAGCCATGACATATGCCTTTCACAAGCTTAAGATGATTATGGAAGTTTTCTTGGATGATCTTGCTGGCCATTCTCGCAAGAGCGTGGACCACCCCAAGCACCTCCGTATGATTCTCGAACGATGTATCCACTACAAAATTTGATTGAATCCCAACAAATGCATCTTCACTGTTAGGACTGGCCGCCTTCTAGGATTCATAGTTTCAAGAGAGGGTATTAGAGTCGATCCTCTCATAGTTGTGGCAATACTTCAGTTGCCTCCTCTGCGTAATTTGTTACAACTTCAGAGCCTCCAAGGGAGAGCTACTTTTCTGCGTCGGTTTATATCTAAATATGCTAATATTACCAAGGGTTTCGCACGCTTATTGAAGAAAGACACACCTTTTATCTGGGGTGAGCGAGCCCAACAGTCTTTCGATGCCCTTAAGAAAGCTTTGGTATCGGCCCCTGTGCTTTGTCCACCAGACTTTACACAAGATTTTATTCTTTATGTGGCCGCATCTCAAGATACTATTGGCATGGTCTTGGTTTAGGTAGATGATGCGCTCGTCGAGCATGTTATCTATTATCTCGGTCGAAATTTAGTAGACGCTAAGCTAAGGTACACTCATGTAGAAAAGCTGGAACTTGCGACTGTCCACACAGTCTAGTGATTATGACATTACATTTTGCTTCGAACAACCACAGTTGTAGCTCACATCAATCCATTTCATTTCGTGCTATCATGACGCCTTATCGGGGGTAAGTATAATAAATGGATTGTGATCCTTCAGGAATTTGATCTTGATTTTGCTTCAAAAAAATCGGTGAAATCATTGTTGTTCGTTGAGCTTATGTCGGACCTTCCGCGACTTGATTAGGATGTCATTCACGAAGATTCCTTTGTGGATGAACACTTATTTCTTATCTCATCTGAGGACCCTTGGTATGGGGATGTCATTGTATATCTCCAAACTTTGAAGTTTCCTCCGTATTATTCACGAGATGAGTGACGGCATGTGAGACATCACGCTAATGATTATACTATCGTCGGTGATACTCTGTATCGCCGAGGAAAGGTTTCCATTCTCCGTCGTTGCTTGACTCATGAAGAAGCAGAACGGGTACTTAATGATTTCCATGCGGGGGCGTGTGGCGGTCACTTATCCGGGCTTGCTACAGCCCAGTGTATCATGCGAGCTGGTTATTTTTGGCCTACCATCTTTAAAGATTGTATTAACGCTGTGAAGAGATGTCACCCTTGCCAGGTGTTTTCTCGGAACATACACTCGCATCCAGCGCCCTTCCATCCGGTCGTCACTATCGGTCCCTTCACTAAGTGGGGGGTATATTTCATGGATTGCAAACCAGCTTCGGCTGGGGGGCATCACCATATTATCGTGGCTGTGGATTATTTTTCCAAGTGGGCTGAGGCCATGCCTACCATAAAAGCCGACAGTGCTACTGCAACCCATTTTGTGTTCAACTAGATTATCACTCGGTTCAGTATCCCAAAAGATATTGTCACTGACCATGGCAGTCACTTTCAAAACAAGATGATGGAGGATTTGTCTCTCAAGCTTGGGTTCGTCAGGAACACTCATCTTCCTACTATCCTCAAGCGAATGGTCAGGTTGAAGCAGTAAATAAGTCTTTGAAGACCATTCTCCATTGTACCATCCAACAAAGAAAGACCAATTGACATATCATGTTATATCCTGCTTTGTGGGCATATCGAACCGCAGTTAAGACTGCCACCGGGTTCTCACCATTCCAGTTAGTTCATGGTGTGGAGTCACTTTTACCGATTGAACGTGAAATCCATTCACTCAAGCTAGCCATAGAGCTCCTCCCTGATACGACAGATATTGAGCAACGTTTAGTACACCTCGAGCAACTTGACAAGCAACGTCGAGATGCCGCTATGGCCATTGATGTTAACAAGCGTCGTGTCAAGGTTCAATATGATAGGTCTATCCGTCCCTGGTAGTATGCTAAAGGTGACTTGGTACTTTTGTATGACCAAGCTAAAGAACCCCTGGGGGAAGGCAAGTTCAATCCCATGTGGCACGGTCCTTACATTGTGAGGCGTGTTCTCGAAAAAGGAGCTTATGAGTTAGAAGACAATGAGGGAGTTGCCTTGAAGGAGCCTAGAAATGGGCTCTACCTCAAGCGGTATTATGCTTGAACCTTTGGTTTAGGTTGATACTTTTGTACACTATTGTATAGTTTTTCTATACATAGTTTAGCTTGCCTTTTGTTTGTCGGGTCTGCTGATTAGCTTCTGTTTGATTGACAGATGTCAACGGGATCTCCTACATTCTTAGGTTTCACGGATGGTGCTAGCCGACATACGCAGCAGCTTGCTTCTGCTTCCTGGGTTATCTTCTCACCTGACCACCTAGTTGTGTCCTCAGAAGGTGCTTGTCTCGATCCTACATCTAATAATGTGGCTAAGTATAGTGTCTTTATTGAGCTACTTCGGGATGCTATTTCACATGACATCCAGTCTTTAGAAGTTCGCCTGGATTCACAACTAGTTGTGTCTCAGCTGAATGGGCAGTACCATGTACCCTACATTACTACGGAAGTTCCTTAAGGTACGACTCTTGGATAGACATTTTGTTTCAATTACATATATTCACATTCCGAGAAGTCTTAATTATATATCTGATGCATACCCTAACTATGTATTAGATTGGCATTTGTCACATTCATCATGAAGGACATAAATACAAAGACATTCATACATTTGTACATACAAACATATAGTAGAATCGAGAACCAAAGTTTTATATATATATAAATATGTCCAAAAATGGTAGTGTCATACAAAACTGGAGCCCGTAGCCCTCAAAATATACATATCGATACAAAAAATGAGACCCTGTGATATCTATTCCCTTCGAGGAGGCCTAACTGCCACCTCGACGGGATGTGTCTCATAGAAGTACTGCACTGCATTGGCTACCCGCTGCAATATCCGCACCCAATCACCAGGAACACCCACTACTTGGCGATGCATGGCCTCAGGTAGTTGGGCTACCTCTATCTGTGGTACTCGGGAAACCATCCGTGATATGTTGTGCCGCAATGTCTAAAGTGTGCACCTTGCTGCAACATCTCCTGCCTCATCACCTCTACCCCAATGACCATGTCTTGGGAAGCCCTCGGCTCTCACTGGGTCTTTGTCTGTGGGAAAACAGTCAAACTTTAGCACTTGATATTACCACCAAAAAGATTTTTTTTTGCATTTCAACTGTAATAAAAAATCCATAAAAATTTAATAAACACAAAACCAAAAGAGTACTCACTGATGTCTCTGAACGCTGTGCCTAGTGGCAGTGGCATGTCATGATCCTGTCTGAAGTCTATCCCCGCATAGGGATAGTCCTCTATAGCGATCACCCGTCGGTTCCACCAGTGGAAGAAATCCTCAATATATGGTGACGCTAGATGGCCACCACCCTGTCGTGTCAAGATCTCCTCCCACTAGGTCAGGGCTAGATCACAGAGACTATGAGGAGGGATATCCACCCTCGGGCTAAGCCCCGGAACCCTCTCAAAGAAGAAGCTGCATAGGATGCTACCATACCCAAAGTTTTTGGCTTTCCCTTCTTTGCATTCCGTCAATTGTTCCTTCATAGACACCAGCAATGTAGTACACCAGTCGAATACCATAGGTTGCATGCATTGTGATGCATAGAACATCACCGGCCTGGATGCCTGGTGCAGAGCTTTGGATCCAGTGATCCGCACCAGGGCAGCCACAATGATCTTTGTGCTCAGATCTACTATGGCATTGACGGGCACTTGGCTTCCCACCGCTCGTGTGTTTGCGGGACAATATCGTGCTATGTAGTCCTGAATAGTGATCCCACCACCCATGGTACGAGACCGAAGACCGGCCACCTCCCCTCTACAGGACAAACTGGTAATGAAGTAGATGTCCTCCACTTCTATTGTAAGCGTTTTCCCGTTGAGGATGAAGTTTTGTGCATCCACATCCCAGTATTCTATCGGGCGATGGAGTAATAGGTTTTGGGCCCTTAAAACCCCTATACTCCAGAACTTATACAAACCACATGCTTGCAATGCCTGCTGCGCTTGCAAGTCATTGCACACGGCCTCATCAACTTGGTCACGCTCTCTCTCCCTCCACTCTAGAACCATCCTGGAGTGGAAAACAAACAAGTTTTGGTCAGTTTCATGATTAAAAATTTCTTCATGTCCGTACCTGTGGGATAATTTGTATGCAGTGGTGACTACCCGCAGTCAGTCTATTTTTTGACTACGCGTATGGTGCCCTATCCGCGACCCGCATAGTTATAGCTCGTGGGTAGCGCCGAAGCCATCTAGGGCTTGGCCAAACTCAAAAACCCACCGATAAAAAATGAAATAAAAGCATTGAAATGAAAGGTATGGAAGTAAATACCAACCTGCTCTGGACGGTTCACTGAATGGTCGCTTGTAGCTCCCAGAATCAGCAACTGAATTTTCAGGTCAAAACTAACCAAACAACTCCAAATTGGTGAATAGTGCAAATGAATTGTAATTTGGAAAATTTTATTACTATTTATAATTTTCTGGACCCACTTCTCTATAGTTTTTTCCATTTCGATTCGTTATGAACTAATATCATGTCATGGAGTAGTGTTTTTTAATCATATTTCCTCGGCGAAAGTTGTTCTGAACCATTTCACACCTATGGTAGGTACGTTTCACATCTAGCATATAGGTTAGAGGCCATTTTCGCATGCATTATGCATTTGACCTATTGACCATTTTCATAAACCCTAGGTGCGACCCCGCTTTGTAACTAACACGGAACCTTCACACTGCTTTATAAGTGTTGTTATGTGGCGGTAGGGATTTTCCGAACATGGGTACCCTAGTTAGAACCCCATTATTCATTCTGGTGCCCATGCCGTTGTTTGTCCTTAGGATTGCGAGTCCTTTGTAGTTACGCCATGACGTTGCAATAAAGACGCATACTCTACTTTGTCTTATGCTGGCCATCTCCCTTAAGGAATCCCCTTAGTTATATCATGTTGTGATTGCAATGCATCATCCTGCTTACTGCTTGAGCCTTGTGCCGACTCCCGCTTACTCAATTGTTAGCCTGGTGCCTGAGCACTTTTCCCTATCGATCCCTGTAGAGCTTATATTTTTCCTTCACAATTTGATGACCCTTTTGACCCCGAGGGAACATAACCCCGAGTGTCCACATCCTGCATGCACTTCCTTGCATTGAGCATAGGTATGTTCCACTACTTGGGACTAGTCTGCTAGCTATTTGACACTTGTTCCCTCACCTGATGTACTATAAGCAATTTTATTCTTTTTCAAGCTTTTCCCAAATATGAAAAAGACAAAAAAATTCAAATATTCCAAAAATATGGACGGGATTATGGTCACTATTTCTTGTTGGAAGCTGTTGTGTCGCCTTTGAACAGAGCATTCATTCCACTCTGTACATTATGAGTCAGGACTATAGTTAGACCTTAGGATCTGTACTTGTTTCTCAGTTTACTCCATGGATTGGTTACGCTTACAGTCATTATGGAGCCCTTTGTGATGCCTCCTGCATTACACATCTATATTGATTCTATGCTTCCTGAGTCTATCCATCTGCTCATTCTCTTGTTCAAAGGAGCTCCTGAAACCAGTGTCGGCCACTCCTCAGATCTCTTGACTATTGCATGTCGGCCATCCTTATTGAGCCAGGCCATTTCACCTGAGATCTTCCAAATATTTCAGCATTGCTGGTACCTCGTGCTGGTCGATGGAGGATGCCTTAATGCCCTCCTTCCAGCAAGTCTCGTTCCGTCGACTTCAACCCATTTATTTCGGGACTTGAGGCTTAGAGTTCAGTTGAGTACCTTGAGGCTTGCAGTCATTAGTGGCAGGTTCTCTCGCCATAGATAGTTTTGGGAATACATCAATGTCCCCTGATCGATGGATTCATCCTAGTGTTCGACTTCAACCCATTTATTCACACTTTGATGATTGTGCTCTGTGCCTTGATGCCCATTTTCATTATTGGTGGGTCATCTCGCATCTGTTAATGGTATACATCATTGACCGGTAATCAGACGATGTATCATCAGGTTCGACCCCAACTCCTTTATTCACTTGATGGGACTTGCATCGTTGAACACTTATGTAGAAGACCCTAGGCGATTGTGGCATTCAGTATGCTACATATGACTTTGACTTTACATCTGAGATATCACCTCTCAGATATCAATAGTTTGTACCTCCAGTTTGCACCAGTTGTCTTCTTTTCAGCAGAAGACCATATCTTACTGTAGAGGGATCATGGCTATGATCACTTATGACATGTATCCATTATATACTACCTATTCATGGCCATTATATCAAATTGTTGTACCATACCGACATGTATTCAGAGATACTATTGTATTATGATGAGTGACCTGCTTTTCCACTTGTGTTTCCATCACTCCACTTCTGAGTTTTATAATGTATTTTGGCCATCGTAGCATCAGTCTCTGACCTTACACATTAGGGGGCATCTGTTACATCGTAATATTCCACCCTGTGAGCATCAGCATTATTTGGCCTATAGGATCCATTTCAGTGACTCATATCCACTTATATCCTTCAGACACTATTTTTCCCTATTTTTCCTCTTACCCACTTGTTGTATCCTTATAGCAGGCGTACCCGCGAGTTGCATCACTATAGCCCGCGGGTATCAAGTAAAATGGTAAAAATCACTATTTATTACTTTTTACTCCCAGAAAGCGGTCATTGGGTGACCTTTGGCTCTCCATCTACTCGAGTAACGCCTCGATGTGTCCTTTCACCTACCTTTGAGAGCACTATATATTGAGCACATATGGCTTATGGACGGGAGGAGAAGAGAATAGCAAGAGAACTCTAGTTGATTTTTGCCCTATCTTGAGTCTACACTCATTGATCCTTGTAGTTGTGAACCCTTTATGTTCACCTTCCAAACTCCTATCTAGTTTGAGTTTGCCATTCATGGAGGATTGAAGTGGTGGAGGAACAAGTGGATCGATCTAGATCTTGGTTCAGATTGGTTGCCGGAAAGAGGTCGTATCACCTTGCAGTTCTTCTTGTTTATTAATAGAAATACTCATATTCTCGTCCATCATGTTGTAAATGTTGTTTATTATACATTGGGTTACATTTGCTTGTGATATTATGGACCATTGTTATTGATAATGTTAATGTCATTTATATATTATATGTACTTGTTGGATATTGGTTGTCAAGACTAATTTGCAGATTTCAAGTGCATGGATTGAAAGCTCCAACGGGGATCTACATCAAACGTTTGGATCGAGGTTGGTTACATTTCTCCATTATCTTAACATTGTCATTTATAATAGCATTGTTTTGAGAATTGAGTTGATTTCTGGTAGTCATCTGTCTATTGTGGTATTCCCAAGCCATAGTGAGTTTTCTCCAACACATTAACTGAATCAAATCATAGCAAAGCAATACAAGCACGATATATTAACCGCAAAATGACGATGGAAGTTAATCATTCCCTTTTCATACAAAAATTTGGGGCTCCCATGTTTTCATTAAAACATGGGATATGTTGTACCTACAATAGGCCTCGATTGTTATTCATTGTGATAATCAAAGTACAATACAAGTTGATGATAATCCTATTTGTCATAGCAAGATGAAGCATGTTGAAATTCATATTCATTATTTGTGTAGTTGGTATAGGACAATGTTGTATCCCTTGTTTATTGCAAGACATATGATCATGTCGCTAATATATTTATGAAGTATTTACCATAAGCTAAGTTTGTGAAACTTTGGGCTATAATTGAGCTTCAAGAATCTACAATTATGGGGGGGTGTTCAAATAAAGTAATTTCATCTCCTAAATATCCAAATCATTGCGTTGATGGGGGGGTGTGTAATGTCCCAAAAATTTGCATTGGGTCACAATGGCCTAAACCACTTGACCATATTCATGATAGTCTGTCAAATTGATGATAAGGGTCAAATAATTACCAAGCATGATGTCTAAGATAGTAATAATGTAAAATTATATCCAAGTGGATAATGTGGATCACATTAAGAGAAAATTCCAATTCAAAGTTTGTAATATTCCCATCCAAATGAACTATCATGGGGGGCAATTACTAGTTTCCAAGGCTGGGGGTGGAAGCATTAAAAGTTGGAGTAAAGGAGCTACAAGACCCAAAATGAACTTAGAATTATGAATTCAAATTAAATGGGTCAATTAAATAATAATACAAAGAAAATAATGTGGCATTGGACCATGAGGGCACATAAGAGGTTGTGGGACCCACTTGTGGCAAGATTCCCCACTACACTTGACATGATTCTCTCACCAATTCGAGTTCAAGATGAAGGGTAACATACTTGGGGGAGTTTAAGGGGTATTATTCATGGCATGAGTCATGTAAGGTCAAATTGGAGTGGAATAATAACTCCTATTGAAGAGGAAGAGGCATCTTAGAAGAATTGTGACACTTGGGCTAGATTCCCTAGCTTCTATGACAACAATGATGAAGATGCTATGCCACCTATGACAAAAATCAAACCTGGATGATGAAATCTGACATATATGACATGTTAGGGATAAACATATCCTCCAAGAAGGTGCACAAGGGAGTTATGGCAGCCAAAGAGACACCCATTCAAAATGAGGGAAGATGGAGACAAGGAATTGTTGGACAAGTGGCACACATTGGAATCTCTTCCCAAATTGAGTTTGCATGAATCTTTTAGAAGGAATTCGAACCATGGAGGACTTGAGAATTTTATAAAATGAAAGAAAAAAGAAGGAGAGTAGCTTTTGATAAATTTTTATTTGCATTTTTTCAATTTGGAGAGCTTCTAGCTTGTCCATGCTAGTGGAGTGTTTACTCTACTTGCCTTAGTACCAATTTCGAGGGTGAAAGATTCCCATCCTAATTGGAAATTGGAAAGGCCATTCATACCTTTCATTTGAAGATACAATGGATTTATTATTTTCAGTTTGAAGCTACATGGAAGCTCGTGGTTCTTTCTTCTACAACTTGTTCTCATCTCTATCCACATTTCCTTGCATATTTTGGCTCTTGGAGGACTTGTGCCTTTGGTGAGATGATGATCTATTTGTGAGAGTACAAGAATATCCATTTATTTGTATTATTATATATATATATTCTGTATTTTATGCTCATAAGACTCTCAGGTCGAAATACCAAGTGAAACTATGTAAAAATACCAAACAATGCATAAATGGTGCCATTTTCCCTATATCTTGTTGTTGGAGCTTGAAGTTGCTTTATTTTGACTTTTATCAGTCCATATATGTTATTTTTTTGATGTATGGAGTGCCATTAATGTTCTAAATAATTTTCATTAACATTACACAAGTCCTTGGAACCTAAATTTCAAATTTCATAACAAGTGGTCAAGTTTACTAGCATTTCCCCCTATGTGAAGACATGAATACAAATATCTGATTTATGGGAGTTGCAGAAGCCTATAGAAACTAATTTATGATGAATTGAGGATCCCATTAAATTAATTTTTCAGCAATATTCCTCTTTTCTAAAATTTGGGAAGGTATTACAGCATTTGGAAATCCATCTTTGTCTCCTACCCTTGGGGGTTTGAACCTTGAATTTACTAGTAAAATTCCCCGACTTCCCCTGAAGTTAAATGGATGTTTTAGAAGTCTTCTGATAGTTTATAAGCACCCATGAGGTTAATTTTTATGTATTAATACCACTCATATACCTTCAGACCCAATTTTAAATCCTAAGGATTCTTTTGGAGCCATCTACCCTTGGGGGTTTCAACATAGATTTTCCTAGTGATTATGCCTTTCATATTCTAATTGTAAATGCAAGTGGATGAAGTATTTAGAAAGTTTAAAATACTATAATATATGCATTAAGTTTTCCTATTACACCTCAATCCACTCAAGACACAGTTCGAAACCATTTGGGACATTTTGGGGCTTCACTAGTCCAAGTTTCAAAAATTGACCAAATTGGGGAAATATTCCAAAAAGGGATATTACAGTGGTATTAGAGGATGGTCCTTTCACCTGTGAATTAATATCATACATTGAAGAATAAGTTTCAGCCATGTCTTACTATTATGATGAATCCTATGAGTACAATGCTTATGAGCAGTATGCAGATGATTGTGAGCAATATGAAAGAGAATGTGAATGGTATGAGGAAGAGGTGCCACCATGCAATACTTCTTACAATTTCATGAGGAATGAATATTATAATTATGTCCCTATGTATTATAAATATAAGTGTTTCACACTACCAAAGGATAATCCTATGAATGAGTTACAAAGATGGAGAGCAACATATAAAAACTTGCCCCAACAATATCAGGCATATCTTGATTTGTATAAGGGAAATACAAAAAAGGCCCCTCCTTTTGAAGACTTTGCTGATTGCGTGTTTTCAAATAGGCCCAAAAATGAAGATGTGGAGTTAGTGAAGAAATTTTTATGCCATTCTTGTAAAAGACCTTGGAGAGAAAATCATATGTGTGTGAGTGAAAAGAGCAATGAAATATTTGAAGCTTCAGGGAATGCATGTATTTACTACTTGAAGAGAGTTTTTGGGTATTCTTCAAAACGAGATTCCAAATATGAAGAGACATCACATGAGCATGAAGAAGACTCTATTGAAAATATTGAAGATCATTTCGAGACACGTTCTACCTTGGACATGACTCAAAGAGCATCTACTGATGGATGCTTGAACTATGAAGGAGTACCTACTGATGGGTGCTCACACCTCTATGTTGGTGACATAGAGATCAATTTTGAAAGTGTTGCTGCAAGCCAAACTTCCATTAAGCATGAAAATGAAGACCTTGTAGAAGTTGAAGAAGAAACAATATCAACTTCCCCATCACCACTTGAGCTTCATGAAGTTGGTCCAAGTAAGAAGGAAGAAGATGAGTAGGTTCATTTGCAAGAGCCTCTTTTTCTTGAAGGGTCATTAAAGATGAATTAAAATAAGATCCAAGAGACCCTTATTATGCTCCATGACACTCAAGCATTAGTGTCAAATTCTTGTTGTAAAGTTTATTCATTGAAGGATCCATCCTTCCTTGAATACATGGAGAAGATTCAAAGAGCAATGTGCAACATCAAAGGTAATTTCATGTCTTTTCTTTTTGATAGAAACAATTTGGTTGAGTTTAATGAATTGTTACATGATTCATACTTGAAGAATAATCAGGGTATTCATAAACTCAAAATTCAAAATGAGCAACTTCTTGAAATGTTGCAATATACTTGTTCTTCCTCCTATGTTTCAAATTGTCATATGGTAGATTGCATGGAGGATTATCATGACATGGTAGATCATGAGAAACATGGAAATTTTCATGTGCTTGATGTGTTTGAATATGATCTTGATGAGATCCAAGCACTTGATGTGGTGGAAGAGGAACATGAGTTTCCTCTTGGAAAGGGTGATACAATTTTTGAAGAAGTGTATGATTCCACTACCTTGGACCCGACCTATGAGGAATGTTTTTCACTTTTGAGGGAGGTGCATGATCCTACCCTTATGGAGCATTCACATGAGGACAATTCTACACTTTCTAATCATTTGGGTGAGTTGGTTCATTCTCCTACATCCTACACTTCCATATTTTGCAGCATTCATCCTAATGAAGTATGGGAGAAAGGTTTTTTTTTTTATGGTGCCACATGAGGAGTATGAAACTCCTATATCTACTTTATATGATGACATTATTAGAGCCATTTCTTATTTAAATTTGCAGCAACATCCCTTGTTACCATATGATGAAACACATCTACATGGATGCACTTATGATGTTCACTTGAGTCAGTTGAAGACTCATGATTTTCCTTGCTCCTTGCTTAATTCAATTGATATTGGAGGAACTTCATACACTAATTGGGTGAAGAGATATATGATTGGAGAAAATTCTTATTGGAAGCAACATCGTTTTTTATTTCTTGATGATACACATGTTCATGGATGCACAAAGTCTACTTATGTGATCCCCTTGAAGGCTCATTGTTTTTTTGGCTCCCTACTTGGTTCATATTTTAGTGGAGGTTCTTCATTCATTTCTTGGATGAAAGAACACATGGATGATTATTTTGAAGCATCTTAAATCCTTTTGGAGCATCATTATAGGACATGGGATCCTCACCTATGTCATTGGAGCACATTTGATTGGTCACTTGAAGCTTGTATGCACTTGGAAAATGGTGGTCTATTGACTTGGAGGTATAAGCACTTTCATGATTATTTGATGAGGCACCTCCTTGATGTACATTTTTATTATGTTGTTATGTACTTTGATGATATATATTTTGTACTCATGATGTTTGGAATAATGCATACAAGAAAATGGGATCCAAGAATTCTCTTTCTTGATGGTATGGGTTGGAGAGCACTCCTAATTGTTGGAGAGAAATACAAGCAATGGGACCCTGGAATAATTTTTAGTCCCATTGGTTTCAAATTTTTTGGGGAAACAAGTAGAATGGGAGATTGAGTCCCCACTTAATAAAGTGATTTTTAATCAGAGTAGTGTAGCAGCATGCATGGTGGTTCCTCTCTAAAATCTTTATGGAATATCGAAGACTGAAAGTTGGGCAACTTCAAGAATTATACAATGATATCATAAAGGGTTTCCAAAATATGAAAGAGGTAAAAGAGTAATTGTGCAAACTTTGTTTTGATGGATTTAATTAATATTTTGGTGTTTAATGGTGATTTCACAGGGGATATCAATATAAAAATAAAATCCACATCTCCTTGATTTTGGAAGCACAACATTGTATTGCATGAGTGCCACTACTCAGAGTTTTAGAAAGGAAGCTTTGGGAAGCAAAGTTTTGGAAAGAAAGCAGTTTATTTTCAACATCCATGTTTTAAATTGCTTGAGGACAAGCAATATTGGGAAGGGAGGATTTGTAATGTCCCAAAAATTTGCATTGGGTCACAATGGCCTAAACCACTAGACCATATTCATGATAGTCTGTCAAATTGATGATAAGGGTCAAATAATTACCAAGCATGATGTCTAAGTTAGTAATAATGTAAAATTATATCCAAGTGGACAAGGTGGATCACATTAAGAGAAAATTCCCAATTCAAAGTTTGTAATATTCCCATCCAAATGAACTATAATGGGGGGGAATTACTAGTTTCCAAGGTTGGGGGTGGAAGCATTAAAAGTTGGATTAAAGGAGCTACAAGACCCAAAATTACCTTAGAATTACAAATTCACATTAAATGGGTCAATTAAATAATAATACAAAGAAAATAATGTGGCATTGGACCATGAGGGAACATAAGAGGTTGTTGGACCCACTTGTGGCGAGATTCCCCACTACACTTGGCATGATTCTCTCACAAATTCGAGTTCAAGATGAAGGCTAACATACTTTTGGGAGTTTAAGAGGTATTATTCATGTCATGAGTCATGTAAGGTAGAATTGGAGTGGAAGAATAACTCCCATGGAACAGGAAGAGACATCTTAGAAGAATTGTGGCACTTGGGCTAGATTCCCTAGCTTCTATAATAACAATGATGAAGATGCTATGAAACCTATGACACAAATCAGACCTGAATGATGACATCTGACATATATTACATGTCAAGGCTAAACATATCCTCCAAGAAGGTGCATAAGGGAGTTAGGGCAGCCAAAGAGACACCCATTCAAAATGAGGGAAGATGGAGACTAGGAATTGTTGGACAAGTGGCACACATTGGAATCTCTTCCCAACTTGAGTTGGAATGAATCTTTTGGAAGGAATTCGACCCATGGATTAATTGATAAGTTTATAAAATACAAGAATAAATAAGGAGAGTAGATTTTGATAATTTTTTATTTGCATCTTTTCAATTTGGAGAGCTTCTAGCTTGTCCATGCTAGTGGAGTGTTTACTCTACTTGCTTTAGTACCAATTTCGAGGGTGAAAGATTCCCATCCTAATTGGAAATTGGAGAGGAAATTCAGACCTTTCAATTGGAGCTACAATGGATTTATTATTTTCAGGTTGAAGCTGCAAGGCAGCTCGTGGTTATTTCTTCTACAACTTGTTCTCATCTCTATCACACATTTCCTTGCATATTTTGGCTCTTAGAGGAATTGTGCCTTTGGTGAGATGATGATCTATTTGTGAGAGTCCAAGAATATCTATTTATTTGTATTTTGATATACATACTCTGTATTTGATTCTCAGAAGACTCTCAGGTCGAAATACCAAGTGAAACTATGTAAAAATACCAAACAATGCATAAATGGTGCCATTTTCACTATATCTTGTTGTTGGAGATTGAAGATGCTTTATTTCGACTTGTATCAGTCCATATCTATGATTTTTTTTTATGTATGGAGTGTATTTAACGTTATTAATAATTTTCATTAAAATTACACAAGTCCTTGGAATCTAAATTTTGAATTTCATAACAAGTGGTGAAGTTTACTAGCATTTCCCCCTATGTGAAGACATGAATACAAATATTTGATTCATGGGAGTTGAAGAAGCCTATAGAAACTAATTGATGATGCATTGAGGATAAAATTGAAGTCCTTTATCATTAAAATTCCTTTTTTCTAAAATTTGGGAAGGTATTACATCATTAGGAAAGCCATTTTTGTCCCCTACCCTTGGGGGTTTGAACCTCGAATTTACTAGTAAAATTCCCCCACTTCCCATGAAGTTAAATGGATGTTGCAGAAGTATTATAATAGTGTATAATCACCCATGAGGTTAATTTTTATGTCTTAATACCACTCATATACATTTAGACCCAATTTGAAATCCTAAAGAGTCTTTTGGAGCCATTTACCCTTGGGGGTTTCAACATAGATTTTCCTAGTGATTATGCCTTTCATTTTCTAATTGTAAATGCAAGTGGATGAAGTATTTAGAACATTTCCAAGCCTATAATATCTTAATTAATGTTTACTATTACACCTCAATCCACTCAAGACACAGTTCGAAACCATTTGGGACATTTTGGGGCTTCACTAGTCCAAGTTTCGAAAATTGACCAAATTGGGAAAATATTCCAAAAAGGGTATTGCAGGGTGTTGGAACCTAAGGTTTTGTAGGTTCATCACACCTTTGGATCTTCTGGAGAAAATGAATTGATAGATAACAGTCGACTAGTAGAGAAGTCGATTAGAGGATCTACTGAGTAGTCGATTGGATGGTTGAATAGATGGTCGATGAGACCATGGTCAGCTTGATTATAACCACCAACTAAACTTTGGGATGTTGCGGATTTTGTGGAAACGGTTAGAACCAACGACCCCTATTTGTGGACCAAATCCTCCTCACTTCATGGAAGTTTGTTATATATGGAGACTATAAAAGAACGAACTTATGGGTTCTATTCATATGATTAATATGCTTAACATGTATGATCAAATATGCATTGTGATGTTTTGATCATAATGTGTTGTGCTTAAGTACTATAACAGTATCTTTATACACCACCCTTCTTATTGGAATGTTGTTCCCTTCTGTCATTTTCTTTTATGTTCTATAGTTCAGGGTTAAGACGTTCCCCAACAAAACCTTCAAGGATTAAACACATTTTCTTAACAGTTAGGCCTACCACACTTCCCCTGTAAATGTTCTATTATTACCATGCAGAGTAAACTCAACAAAGGTTTATGTATTCTTTTTGAGAAGATAAATCCCTATTTTAAATACCTTGCACCACCATTGAGAATATCCTCTTAAAACTATAAATATGACCATGGAGCAAATCGAAAAATCCCTTGGTACTCCCAGTTGTACCCTCTTAAAATGCTAATCTATGTTGTTACCTAGTATATATCACATATTTATTAATTTTTATTAACATGGAATTCTATCACCTTTTTTTTATCTTTGTAAGGAAGGGTATTGTAATCTCAAATGCCTATACCTTAAGGCTTTAATGCCATAGATTGTTTTAATGTTATTTCCACTACATGTCATCAAATCATGCTTAATATAATTAACGTGTTTGTATTTGTTAACTCATGACCCCAATGCATATTGATCACAAAATAAATATGTAGAACTTATATAAGGAATGATTTTTATCATGATCTCTTGTTATGTTTCTTCCCCTCTTCAAATGGTGACGTCCTCAGAGCCATACTGACCAATGAACATTAATTATGACTAAAGCTAACAAAAAATTTATCCATCGTGAGCTATTTTGTTACTGCTCTTTGAAACATGTCCAAATGCTTCACAAACACAGATTTAAAGGCCCTTGGATTAGCAACATTGCATCTGTAGGATTTTCCAAATTGGCATGCTCTTCTTAAAGAACACCAACAAATTATTTTCCAAATGATTTTGAATAATCAATAATTTTCATATGAACACCTTTCTTTATCGAAGCAAGACAAAGAACTCATCTAGAACACCCAAGCTCTTCTAGAACTTGTCCAAAGAACTCCTCTTCCAGTCACTAATGCAACCTTTCCCTTGAACTCTATGTTACATAATTAAAACTTCAAATCATGCTATCAAGTATAATATGAGTAATTATGATATTGTTGGGCGGGGACCAAGTTGGAATATTTTGCACAAGTGTTGAAAAGTGTGCAATACGCGCTGCGACAAGGCATGGGGTCAGTTTTGATAATTGTGCATGTCGTGCAGCGGCAATAGTTAAGGAAGAATTGCGCAGAACGCAGATGTGCAGGTATCACGCAAAAGCTATTTTTTGTAAGAAATACAGGTAAAGGTCAGACGAGAAAAGTGACCTATTTTGGGTAAGGAACAGGTGGAAGGCCGAGGGAAAGCGACCTGCCAAGGAGAGTGGCGACAAGCAGTTGAGAAGCTAGGCCACTACGCCGATGGCGACAGGCTGGGGGAAGGAGTGGAAAGGGATAGGACATGATGCAGTTACAACCGTTTGGTGACTACAGCTGTCAGACGAGTGTGTGAGCCACGAGTGGCCCAGCTGGAAGGCTTGGAGCAGGTGGAGCAAGCTGTCGATGGCGACAGCTAGGGTGGCAGTTAGCCATGCCAGTTTTGGAAACCTTAAGGTTTCGGCCTACTGATTGTAAAGACACGACCCTGTTATGTAGAATTTTTCCCTACCGATAAGTCAAAACTCTCTTAACTTTAAAGTAGATTCTCAACTAACTCTAAAGTAAGAAACAAGTCAAAACAAATGCTACCTTGAAACTCCTGAACTAACTTTTACAGCAAGATTAAATGTATTCAGAAACAATGAGAGATAAGACACACCTTTCAAACTGACGTTTGTCCCGCTTCTAGCTCTTGATCCAAATCTCCAATGTAGAACCTGTTAAGATCAACCAAAGAACAAAAATACAAGCTTCCAAATACCTTGAATGTAAAGATTAGATTCAAACCTAGATTAGATACATTCCATGCTAAGAACTTATGCTAAACACATGAAATGGGAAAGACAAGACAAGTTATCTTATTACAACTTGAAGAATGCTTACAAAAGTTGCTTGATGTCCAAGCCAATCTTCTAGCTCCAAGTGCCTTCTCCTCTAGCTATCTCCACAATGCTGCAAGATCATAAGTTTGGTACTTCAAGAGTCCTCCCTTTTCCCCATGGAATGCCTCTCTTTTATAGTGTATGGTAGGGTTAACCAACAAGAGAGATGGGTGGATCTAGGGAGAGATAAGTGGATCAAGGTTTCTAATCACAGAAAGTGATTTGGGATCGAATCAGGGACCCCAATCTTCCACTATCTTCGAAAATCCAAAATCCCACAAGCCATGGAAAAAAGACTATAAAAAGAGTACCGCGCCCTGAAGTCTGAGCATAACGCGGTAGTACCGCGCGGTAGAGACAAAGCATAGCGCGGTAGTGTGGAGTACCGCACGCCTATAACTGAGCAAGGCGCGGTAGTGTGGGTAAATAAAGTCTCAGCTGGGTCAGAACTTGTCAGGGTAGATTTACCTTCAAGGTTCACTCATCTTCTGGGTGGTTCAAATAGTAGGGGAAGTGTCGTCAACTCTGTTTGTGGTGGAGATGCGACACTGTGGAATATAGAGGTATAATAGATGCCCCCTAAAGTGTGAGTTCAGAAGGGACTGATGGCTGAAAGACTTTACGAATATAAAGTGCAGAGATAGCATCGAGGAGAGCGACAAGGAGCTGAAACAGAAACAAAGTGTTAGATATACCACCGAGGCGAGCATTCCCATGCTCGGAAACAAATGACTCAAAGCATGGCTGCCGACCAATACATTGCAGATCCATGAGTACTGAGATGATATAGACTGTGGACAGATCATGGCTACTATGAACGAGCGTAGATCCATGAGACAATAATGACACAGACACGACCAATACAATAAGTGGATCTGTGTGACAATACAAAGGACATCTCCATCGCAACCTGGATGCAAACAAGATACAGAGGTGCGTCCAGGGTCTTCTACCCGATTGTAAAAGATACGAATCTAGCCATGTGATTACAAGGTGTTGAAGTCGAACATGGTAGAAACCATTTGATTACCGGTCAATGATGTGAACTGTTAACAAATGAGAGGGAAATCATCGATGATGAGGATGATCCCCAAGGTATCTGAAGTACATCTCAACGAAATGCAAATAAATGAGTTGATGCCGAGCATTCGAGAGATCGTTCGATCAGAGGTCAATGATGTGAACCTACTATCGAACACGAGGAAACCTGCCATTGAGGCATGCAGGTACCAAGGTACTAACGGTTGATATCTAAGTCTAATTCCCGGATAGTGATTTGGTGTCGAATGGAATAGACTCCTAGAAGGTGGGCCATAATTATTCCCACATCATCGACACAAAATCGGCACGAACGATAAGATGATGAAACAATGGAGTATGTACTGACACAGCGGAGGCCTGACACAATGAACGACTCTGAACAACGCAACCCTTTGAACATATAACGGCATGTAACAGGACTTGGCAACAGGGGTTATTGACAACAGAGGATAGACACCGGATGAGTAGGATCGTGGCCAGGGAGATGACTCAGGATGATGACCATAACTCAGTGAAAAATGGATACCCAATATAGACAAGAGATGGACACATGCCATGTTCAAAGGTAACGACTGACAAGCTGCCAAAAATAAACTTGACTTATCCCCCCATATTCCCCCTACATCATAAACGAGTACCTCTTTGTTCTTTTTCGAGCTTGAAGAGGATAAAAGATGCTCGGTGTATCTCATCTCATGGATGAGTCCAATCTCGCATGTTTTACGAACCTGAGAAGGAGGGGTTCGTCCCAAAGTGGGTCCTTCGATGTTAAAGTTTTAACGAGTCCAAGGAAGGAAAACTGGGTAGTTTTTTGCATTTAGAGAGCCTGAAAAACTTAAAGGAAGCTCTGTAACGTAATTTTTCGTAAATTTAGTCCCTCAATCCCAAAAAAGTGTAAAACAATTCCCGAGAGAACTCTCCCAGCCGAATTTGACTAAGGTATACCTTTCTCGTAAATAGTCTAGACGGGCCGAAAAAAGGGTAACCTATCACTGAATAGATGACCTTTCAAATACTTTTACAAGTGTGAAAGAGTCAAGATCACTTGGCAATCTTTTCAATTTTAGGGAGTCTGAAAAGAGCTTAACTATGGACTCTTATGGTCTTTTTCGTGATTTTTAATTATGCTGGTCCGAAAAAAGAATAAAATACAACCAGGATAATACTTTCCTCATCGTTTAACGAGCACGAGTAAAGCTAACCGTACTTGACACCATTTACTTGAGTTTGACAAGCACGACACGGGTGCAAAAGCGCTTGGAATATTTTTCAAGTGTTAAATCCAGAGCACGAAAAAGATAAAGTAGGCTCAAAATGAAGGTCAAATCATGAATAAACACCAGTGCGAATATATCGCTTTTTACTGGGGATCCTGTCAATAAGTGCTCAAAAACTTGATATTAGCAATGTGAAAAGGGCTTTATTTTAACCATTTAAAATAATAATTAAAAAATAGGTGAAAATGCTATAAAAGGATGGTTAAAAATAGAAATTACCATTTCATTTGTGTTTTTACCCAAAGAGGATATTTTTACCCATTTGAGGAGCAAAACTTCAAGGATCCATATCTGGAGTTTTAGGGCACCATTTCAACAACCGTCTGCGCCAGGTAAGAGTTCTTAAACTGCTCTTTCATTTCATGCATGAATCTTTTGCTTTCATTAAGGAAAACTGATTTTTTGGGCAAGCCCTATTGGGCAAAAATCGCCCTTCACAGTACCACGTGGGGGCTCTATCGAGAAACGCGGTACTGTTAGATAGTACCGTGCTAAGGTCCCAAACCGAGGCGCGGTACTGTACAGTACCGCACGGCAAGAAAACTCCCAGACGCAATGAAGGCAAAAATTAAGATGACAAAATCAAATTTTCTCAAATTTTTTGCTGAAGTTGAGTTGTTAAATAGTTACTGAAAGTTTCCCCTGACCTTTTGCAGGAGTTTGAAACTCGTTTGGATCAAAATGGTTAGCTGGAAAGAAAGAGAGCACGAAGTAGATGATTTGGCAGCTGAAAATCATTTACCAACTGTGACCGCATTGCGAGAGTGTGGTTTGTTGAAGTTCTTTAAGACCAAAGGGATTCGTCAGCAACCCAAGCTTCTCACTCATCTCATTCAATTATGGGATCCTGACATTCAAGCTTTCCGAGTGGGAGAGCACGTTCTCGAAATTCAAGTCGAGGATATTTATTTCCTCACGGGCCTCTCGAAAAGAGGGGCTCGGGTGAACTTTACTGGATACTCAGCCTCATAATCGAGTACAAATGACTTGATTGCTTGATATTGCCGTCAAGGTTCGGGTAAGAAAAGCGGGAAGGTGGCCATAAAGGATGTTATAGAACTCCCTGTAAAAACCGTACTGTTCACCATCACGCATGCAGCAGGAAGTGTGAGTCCGCATCAGGCATCCCGCACACAAGTGAATCTCGCAGGGGAGTGTATGGGAGGAACAGTATTTAACTGGTGTGAGGCGGTGTTGGTCAATCTCAAAGAACAAGTGCACAAGTGCAGAGTTGGAAAGAATTCCCAATTTGGCTATGGGAGTATCCTGGTCACCTTCTTTTTGGCGAGGGTACCATTACTGCGCCCGCAGATATCTATGCCCCCTCGTCCACCGACTGAGCCATGGATGGCTCAATGGAGTGATTATGCGAGACGTCTCGGGGGACCTCAGTGCTTAGCCTTTGGTGAGGATTTCTTTTCCTGGCTCGAGGAGCAGATAGTTATGATTGATGACTACCCTTATGCCGGGGTAGATTTCCGCGAGGAAATTGACTTGGCACTGCCAGAGGATGATGATTGGGACAACTCAGGTATGACCTTCATGGATATGTATTTTTTCCTTTTTTGAATATTTAATTTTTATTACTTTTTTAGAATGTGTAAAAGACTTCTAATGTATGTTCGCATGCATGTTGCAGACCGTGGACCACAGAGACCAGCTGGGTACTCGCCACTACGTCATGGTGGTGTTGATCGTCAAGCTGTTCCTGACGAGGAGGAGGATGAAGACGAAGCAGGAGGCGTTCAGGACATTGAGAGGAACTTACAGGGGTTGACTCATGGTATCCCTGCTATGAGGATGGATGACGTCCCTTATCATCTCCAGCGGCATACTGTAGGTGTGCCTGGTCGTATCAGTCGACTTCTTCGTAAGGTGGTTCGAGCTGTAGTATGTTACCACCAGCAGCGGGAGGAGTCTGATGAGGGACATGATAGGTCTCCCAGATCTCCGTAGACGATAGCTTTTGATCTTTTTGCGGCATGTACACGATATGTAGGCTTTGAGAGCCAAATTTTGTATATGGGATTTGGTCCCAAATTTTGTCTTTGACACAAACTTTATGTATTTTGGAAAAAACACTCTTATATACAGTGATATGAACCTATTTATGATCTAAATATTTACAATGACTTGTGCATTTTATCTTTTATGATGTGTTTATGTGTGGGCAAGATGCCAATCCAAAATGTAATTAGCCAATGAATCAGCTATACAATTGAATTCTCTCGGTATGTGTTGATATGTAATGAAATTAAATGATCGTTCCAAGAGGCGTACTCTCCGAAATAAACGAAGTAGTATAGGATCGCGAACTGTGTAAACACGGTTTAGATGAGAAACCACGAGTTGGGAGTCTAAAAAGACTGATAAGGAGTCAATTCCGAGTGAAGCAACCTCCGTTAAGAGACCAATGACCGCATGGTACTCCGCGATATTGTTGGTTGCGGGACCTAAACAATTGGCTCCTGAAGAAATCAACTCGCCAGTGGGGGAATAGATTACCCATGCTGCGGAAGCGAGATTCCGGGTATGTCGGCTTGCACCGTCGGCGAATCCAAAGTAGGCAGACATCTGCGCATAAAGTCACGAGTCAAAGTAAGAGTGGATACATAAGGTCCACGTGCACACCAAAAAGAAAGTAACAGCAAACTAAGTACATTATGTACAACAAGTAACCCGCGTAGGGTAACCTCATGCGTAGAAACGTTTGAGGTATAGCCCATTGCGGGGCCGTGCCAATGGCGTACCATCACAATTGATTAGTTCATAAGCACCTTTTTCCAACACACGTTTTACAATAAAGGGGCCGTACCACATAGATTCAAGTTTACCTTTTCCAAGCTTATCATGCATTTGATCATATGTAAGTACGAGATCACCCTCATTGAAGATCCGAGGTTGAACGGATTTGTCATATTGAGCTTTGACGCGTTTTTTGTGAGCTTCATTAGCTAAAGTAGTGTCGCGGCGGGTTTCATCTAGCTTGGCTAGGTATAGAAACCGTTCTTCTTCGGAAGTGGTGTGTGGAAGTAGCTCTATGGCTATCTTGAGTGATGGTATTTCACATTCAATCGACAGAATGGCTTCTAGGCCATACACCAGTTGGAATGGTGTAAACCCAGTAGCAATTTTCACTGAGGTTCGGTATACCCACAGTGTTGAGAATAGAGCTGAGTGCCAGTTGGATTTCTGGGTACCCACAATGCGCTGAATCATTCGTTTCAGGACTTTGTTAATGGCTTCAACTTGGCCATTAGCTAGTGGGTAATACGGGGTTGAGTTCTCATGACGAAAACCCAGCTTGGCACTTAGTTCTTCGATCATATGGTTCCTGAAATGGGAACCATGATCGGTCACAATAGACTGTGGAACACCGAATCTAGCTATAATATGATTGAATGTGAACTGCGCTGTTGTTTTGCCGTCCTCGGCATATGTAGGCATTGCTTCAGCCCATTTTGTAAAATAGTCGACATCTACTATGACATAGCTATGCCCCCCGGCTGAAGTGGGCTTACAGTGCATGAAATCGATGCCCCATTTGGAAAAGGGGCCGACAGCAATAATAGGATGGAGTGGAGTAGGATGCGAGCGTGTTTTGCTATGAAAGAATTGACATGGCGGACACTTCTTGACTGTTTCAATGCAGTCTTTGAAAATGGAGGGCCAGAAGTATCCTGCTCGCAGTATTTTCTGGGCCGTAGCCATCCCAGAGAGATGACCACCATAGGCTCCAGCGTGGCAGTCATTGAGAACGCGTTCCGCTTCATCTAAGGTCAAACAACGTCGAAAGACGGTGTCGACACCACGCCGATAAAGAGTATCGTTGACTATGAGGTAGTATTTTGCGTGATGTCGGATGCGTCTCCGTTCATCGCGAGTGAGATCGGGATGGAAGCGTTGGGTTTGGAGATATAAAAGAATATCCCCGTACCATGGATCAGACGTGCTAATGAGGAACAATGATTCGTCAGGAAGAGAATCAATGGGCTCGAATTGCTCAGTAGCACGGGGTAAGTTACAAATCAATTCCGCGAAGACCAAAGACTTCTTGGACTTAGCCTTGACAAACTCCAAGTCAAAATCTTGAAGGATGACAATCCAACGAGAGTGTTTTCCCCCAAGCACTTGACATGTGAGGATGTAATACATTGGGTTGAAGTCGGCTATAACAGTGGTCCGGCGGAGTAAGATGTAGTGACGGAATCTCTGGACAGCAAATACTGTTGCCAGAGCCAGCTTTTCAACATGTGAATAGAGAGATTCAGAGTCAAGAAGACTCTTACTGAGATAGTATACCACATGTTCTATGCCGTTGTGGTCTTCTTGGACTAGCACCATACCGATGGTGGAAGTCGAGGCTGCGAGATAAAGAATGTAGTCCCGTGTGTAATCGGGGGGTTGAATCACAGGATCTTTGGTTAAGGCTTCCTTTAAATTGTCAAAGGAGCGTTGGGATTCCTCATCCCAGATAAAGGGAACATTCTTCTTGAGAAGCCGCATGTAGCCTTTTGTTATCTCGGACAGATTGCAGATGAAACGGCGTAGAAAGTTTGCATGCCCTTGCAAACATTGAAGTTCTGGAATATTGGTGGGTGAAGGTAGGGCTACGATAGCTGCTACCTTTGCGGGATCTAAACGTATCCCATCTTTGGAGACTATGAAGCCCAACAGTTTTCCGGATTCTACACAGAAGACACACTTATGCGGGTTAAAACGTATATTGTAGCGATGACACCTTTTGAAAATGGCACTTAAGTGGTCTGGATGGTCTTCCCGGGTTCGAGAGTGAGCGGGGAGATCATCAAGATATGGTTCTACAATATGTTTGATGTCATGAAATGTGTAGGACATCGCCCGTTGGAAAGTTGCCCCGGCATTTTTCAAGCCAAAAGGTAACTTTCGATATGCAAAAATCCCCCAAGGGCAGATAAAGGCCGTTTTGTGCTGTTCAGCTGGGAGGATATCGATCTGATTATAGCCAGAGAAGCCATCCATAAATGAAAAGATGACACTCCCGGCACAGTTATCGATGATCTGGTCGATAAACGGAGTTGGGTAGTTGTCCTTGGGACAAGCCTTGTTCAAATCACGGTAATCAACACAGACCTTAATCGTTCCCTGTTTCTTGGCTATGAGAACGATGTTGGATACCCATTCTGTCAACGGGACAGGATAGATAAAACCAGGACGCAAAAGTTTTTCAACTTCTACTTTAATGGCGGCTGCCTTACGAGGATGGATGGGTCGAAGCTTTTGCCGAACAGGTCGGGCACCAGGGAAAGTTGGAATTTCATGGACCATGATTGAGGGGTCAATTCCTGGCATTTATTCATAACTCCAAGCAAAAACATCGCGAAAAGTTTTGAAGTAGGCACTATAGAACTCCGTTTCGAGGGGAGTACATGTTTTGCCGATGTGTACGTTTTCCACGATACCAGGCTTCACTGAAATATCGATGGGAGTGGTTGGCATAAGATTGGCCAAGTTTCCTTCAGAAAATACCTCGTCGAGGGAAGTGGGGAACTTGGTTTGAACCATCCCAAGTGAAGTGCTGGGTTTTGTATCAGGCTCAAGTGGCTGAATGGTGGGGAATGAAGATCGATGATGAAAATCTCCCCATGGTGGCTCATCACTGCACATAACCTCCATAATTGATTCGTCGGTGGGAAAAATCAAATTGAGAGGATCAAAAAGTGGTGGGTATGGATGAGTCTCATCCGAGAGCTGTGCCACGGAATGATGAGTAGAACAGTCGACCCAATCGGTGGCTGATTGGATCGCATTATAAGTTGCGAGGTTTCTGTTCAGAGGTATAGAGTTGCCGTAGTATTCAATCTGAGAGGGACTCGGAATCACCCATGAATCATTGGAAGGGGTGATGTTCAATGAAATCATGTTAATTGGTTGAACATGGGTTCCCAGCTCCGGAAAAACTCCAATAAGGGATGAATCCTTCATGAGACCAACACCAACGTCTTGGAACCGGTACCGAGGTTGATCGAATAACGGGACGGTGTTGGCGGAGTTTGGATGGGAGTCTGGGATACAGTAATCCAGTTGATCAATAGTGACAATTTTCCCTTCATGAGGAAATTGCACAATCCGGAAGACTGTAGATGCTATGGCGGTCATGGCGTAAAACCAGTTCCGTCCAAGGAGGAGATTGTAATCCAATGGTGCATCTACGACTTCAACATGTACGGATACTATTTTTCCCCCCAGTTTGACACCAATTGAGGGAAAGAGTCCATAAGGTTGAAAACCATGTCCATCAAACGCCCTGAGAGTGGTAGGAGAGGTGGTTACTTCGGGTGAGCCTAAGGCTCTCCAACAGTTCAAAGACATGATCGACGTGGAAGCACCTTCATCTAACACAGTGCGATGGATGATATTTCCACGGATTTTTGTATGCACCTGGAAGGTTAACTGGTGAGAAAGCCTAGGTTTGGCATGCTCCAAGTTAAACATGATAGTGTTTGAAGTATCTGGGTCCATTTCCCCCAGTGCTGAAAGTAGGGTTCTCCGTTGCGTGGGGCAGTGTTGGAGAACCTCGAGAGTTGACATGGCACAAGGTGCTTGAGCCAAATCCTCAACAATGTTGTAGTTTTGGGCAGCTCGCGCATTCGGATTAAATGTCACCTTTCGTATGGTGCCCTTGGGTGGGCGTAGCACTGTGTCCGTAAGCGGTCTCTCTATATGGAGATGACCGGTAGGGGGGGGAATAGGAATCGGATCTTCAACAGGAGATTTTCCTTTGGCTATATCCGATTGTTTGTTTGAACTTGGAGGGTTATCATACGTCTTTGAACGAGTGGTGATATGAACCTTTTCGTTACTCGTCATCAGGATTTCATTGTTTGTGGACGTCTCTCCGTGGGTGGGATTGGTCGGGTTGCCCCCTTGTGGGGTTTCTTGAGCAACCATTTGTTGTTGCTGTTGGGGGAAAGGGTCAGTTAACACTGCCAGGCGAGCGGATCCTTTAATGAACTTGTTGACCTCGTCCTTGTAGGGACAGTCACACGTGTAATGATCATCTTGACAAATCAAGCAGGGAAACTTAGCCTTTCGACGTGGTTTCTGGTCATTCTGGGTGGGTTGTGGTTTGGGGTTCTCCTGCTGGTTTTTCTTGGGTTTACCACGATTGTTTTTCTTCTTTCCCCCGGATGGTTGTGACGTAGATTGAACTGCGTTCACTTCAGAGGAAGTAGCAGGAGAAGTAGTTGTTTTTGAAGCAGCCTGGGTAAAAGCGGGGGAAGCAGAAGCTTGTTGTCCCGTCGAGTTGGTAGCAGGCTGAGCCTTGACTGAACCGATAATACCATCAATGGGGGGTTCAGTGGTAGGCTTCGTTGGATCAGTGTGGACACGGGAGGCATGTGGAAGAAGTTCATGTAAAGTACCGGATTGATTATATACTAAATCCATGTACTGGGATGCCGAGATGGCTTGTTCTTCTGTAACCGGTCCGCGCATAGCGATATCTCTGGCTATGGGAGGAAAAAAAGATTTTGTGAACCAATCAGAGAGTATCTGATATGGAATGGGTGCCTTAATTATCCTACGACATCGTCGCCACTCATGGATGTGATCGAAAATATGTGTAGAAGTGGTTTGACGCAGTGAGGTTAACAGTTCTGTTCCAGTCTCGTACCGGATGGGGAGCTGGAAATGAGTCAGAAACTGCATAGCCAAAGTGTTGAAATCACGAAAAGAGTGTTGTGGCAGCTCGATGTACCATTTTTCTGCCGTACCAGTAAGCGTGTGTTGGAAGAGCCTAAGTCGAATGGAATCATCCATCAAGGAGTTGGATGAACACCAAAGATGGAAGGTCATCACGTGCTTCTTGGGGTCTTCCCCGGGCTTAGCATCGAACTTAGGAATGTCCGATGAAAGTTTGGCTAGAATAGGTGGCCAGTGAGGTTCATGCCATATAGGATCTTTGATAAGCCTCGACAAATCAGGTAAGTCAAGTGTGGCCAAAAAAGGAAGTTGACGGTTGGTTTGCGAGTATGAGTAATAACCATGTGGTGCAGAGAAACCTGGAGGGCCCTACATAGCATACTGCTGTGTGTTATACCCATGTGTGGTTCCCGTGGGATACTGCTGGAAGTTCTGTGGATAGTAAGCCATCTGGTTAACCGATTGATTGTAAGCAACTGGTTGGTAGGTGTTCTGCTGAGTGGGTATGGTACCCGGGGGTTGTTGAAATCCAGGGATGGTTGTTGCTCCTTGTTGGGGAAAAGTTCCTTGGAATTTTTGTATTCCAGGAATGTTACCACTATACTGTGTAAGTGGAGGGCTTCCCATAGCAGGGTTGGGGGGTGGCTGCGACGGTGGTGTCCATGGATGCTCGTTCCTGCTTGAGGAGCGAGTGGAAATTGAAGTGATGGGTTCCATGGAGTTGTAGCAGCTGAAGGGTAAGGGAAGCTAGAATTCAAGTTGGGGGAAGTCTGAGATTGCCCCCCAGCTTGGTTCCAGTTTCCAAAAAGTGAGTACCCCCCACTCTGTGGGATTTGAGGATCCCAAGAAGGAAGCATACCTGATGGGGGAGGTTGAGAATGTGGTCCGGTTGGAACACCGGAATAAGGTTGCCCACTGCCAGGTGTGCTGTATATACCGTACTGAGCAGATGCTGCTGGTTGGGAGAGTTGTTGGATGGAACCAATAGGTTGTCCGCCAGCAGATGGGTTGGATGGCCATATAAGAGGAGGCTGTTGATTAGGAACGGGGTTCCCAAAAGGTTGTCCTCCAACTAGTTGGGTTGATGACCCTATGGGAGGAGGTTGTTGACCAACAATGGGGTTCCCAACAAAAGGTTGCCCCCCAGCTGGTTGGGTTGATGGCCCACCAGGGAGGGTTTGTATGTTGGAGTTAGGGATTACTGCAGTCAATTGTCCACCTCCTGAAATAGTGTAAATGGTGGCTGAAGGTGATCCTTCGGTCGAAATGGAAGATCCAGCAGTATGACTAGGTGTTCTTCCGCCGCTAGCCAAATATGATAGTGTGGATTGGCCAACGGCGCCAAAAGTACCGATTTGCGGAGGGGGTCGTCCGTATATGACAGGCGAGGACAGATAAAAAACTGGGTTATCCCTCATAGAATGTGTGCCAAAAATGGGTGATGGCAGCAAATGTGGGGAATTTAGCCCAGGGGTATCGGTGTCGTCCATAACATGTTCAATGATAGGAGGACCGTCGAGAACTGGGTCCGAGTTCATATCCTGAAAAGGGTTATGGGGATCCGGCGGGAACCTAGGTATAGTAAAGTCCGAAGGTCCTGAGCCGTCTGCAAAGGAGTGATGAAACACCGTGCTAGATGGGATGTTGGGAGCCCTATAGTCGGAAGGACGAGTAACAGGGGGATATCTAGACGTTGTCGAGAGCATTTGCTCTGTGTTGTGTCTAAACCATGCCGATGCTAACGGAGAGTTCGCTAGACTAACCATACTAGACTGGATGGAAGCCATGATTTCATGTCCCAGAGGGAGGTTGGGTAGATCTATAGTACGAGGTACATTGCTAGAAGAACTTGTTTCCTGAGGATGAACACTGGGTGACATAGTGATAACAGGCGGAAGTTCCGCCTGGGAAGTAATGAATCCATAATCAGGTTCAAAAGGTGTGTCAGGAAGTCGAGTATCTTCAACGATTTCAACGTACCCGCCTGGGACTGAAATCAAGCCAGGTATGTCCTGGTCGGACCCTTTTGTGGTGCCAATAGATCCGTCTGTGTCATCGTAAAAAGTATCTGATGGACGAGAAGTGCTGACATCTGGTAGAAGGATGACCTCTGGTCTAGTACTTTGGGTTGTACTAGGTTCAGCTGCTGTAACTGTGTCCACTGTGACAGATAAATCTGGAATGACAATGGGTGAAGTGACAGTGGAAGTCTCAGATATGCTAGTGGTTGCAGAAGCTGTAATAGATTCTGAGACTGTGCTGTGAGTAGTAGTTACAGGCGGAACTAAAGATGTTGTACGTATTGGCGGTGGAATGTTCCCTCGACCAGCACCGCGGCCAGGAGGAGCGGGAATGCGTGATGCAGGCGGACCAGAAGTCCGTGGCGGTGGTGGTGGTGGAGGGATTTGGCCATGTATTCTTCATGATCTTCGTGGTTGTTCTGACATGATGACAGGAAAATGAAAATCGGGGGCAGTGTCGTAAACAAAGAACTCAAAAACTCTAATGCAGCCAATTGTGCAGAAGAGGAGCTAGAAAAAGCAAGGCTCGCAGGCCAAAAAAAGCAAGCTCTAAAATCTATACTAAGACCGGCGTCTCAATAAGCGAGTTGATACAAAAAATGGCCAGAATGCCAACAAGCAGTCCCTACAAAGAAAAATGACCCTCTACAAAGATGAGATAACAAGCAAACTCCTAACTAAGAGCTGGAGACCTCAACAAGCTGTATCCTTCGCAAGGTGATGAAATCCAAGTTGAACAATACAACATGAGAGACCGATATAAGAAGGATATCCCTCTATTGAAAGGGATCCTGGGTAAAAGAGCCCTAGTAGAATAGATACTAAGCTACCTCATTCATGACACGTCGGAAAAGGTTTTGGGCACTTCAGCCTTCCGAAGAAGACAGCGATCGATGTTGCCTTAGGGCTAAGTGGAGTGTGGTATTCCACAGAGTCCGTCCAGTTCTCAATCTCGCGGTCGTTTAACCCCTGAAAGTTAAAAACATTCAGGAGGCCCCTCCACAAACTAGCTGTGACCGTGTCAATAAATACTAGAGGATTTTAGTTCCCTAAAGACAACGACTATGTCTCAGATGAAAATGACAAGGGGGAATTATTTTGATGCCTATCCCCGGTGTCCTACCTAACTACCAAATTCTTCTGATTTCCTCAAGTGAGGTTAAAGTTGGTTTGATTAGGGAGATTAGTTTTAGTGGCTGTCTTACTCAATCAGGTAGTGGACTTGAAACTTGATGGTGTCATGACGACTCAAACCATGCAAATGAGAATGAATCAAAAAGAAGCCTTTGTCTTCGATGAAATCTAGCTAAGGGAAGGAGAGAGTTCTTCGATCAAACATGCATGAAATTTTTCACAAGCAATCAAAAATCAAAGTAAAAATATTTTTTCTTTTCTTTTTGTAAACAAAGCCAAGCTGAAATAAACACTCCTTTTAATGCACTGATCCTACAATCTACAATGCTTCAACTATGAGAATTTTTTGTGGCAAAATCAATGGTTCATTTCCTAATGCAAAATAATGCTACTAGACTTTTTTCAATTCAAACAACAAAATTGCTCTCAAATGATAATATTTTAATTACTGAAAATGATGGAAATAATGTGACTGTAAAGCTACAGGGTTCAGTAATAGAGAACAGTGGTGTTGAGTTGGTTGTGGTGAAAAAATCAAGCCAATGCAATCAAACTGGAAAAATGACCCAATGTGTCAAAAATGCCACTAATTCAGACAAATCAAGCTCACAACAAGAAAATAATCAGACCACACAGACTGTAAAATGACCAGGATGCTAACATGCAATAGTAAACACTACCCAAGGTAGAGAGAAACTCAGGAAACCAAGCAAGTATAAAAAATTTGAAAAAATGCAGACACCACCGCGGGTCAGGGTCTGACTGGAGCGCAGCACTCTGACAGTACCGCTCTAGTACTAATTCTGAGAACGCGGTACTACCGCGTTGGAAGCAGTTCTGAGGGCACAATACTGTGGCAAGGTAAGGAAAAAGCGCAACTTGAGAAAAGAAAAAGAAGTTTTCAGGGTTGTTGCTAACCCAGGGGACTCAGTGATCAGACAGGGAGAAAAATACAGCGAGGAGGGGTGAATAAATGTAAAAAAAGACCAAGATTCAAATTGGTTTGAAGTGCAATAAAACAAATCACAATCAGCAGATGGCTGACAGTGAACTGAAACAATCAAACAGAAATCAAAACCAGCGGAGTCGCCATTCTTGTTATGTAGAATTTTTCCCTACGGATAAGTCAAAACTCTCTTAACTTTAAAGTAGATTCTCAACTAACTCTAAAGTAAGAAACAAGTCAAAACAAATGCTACCTTGAAACTCCTGAACTAACTTTTACAACAAGATTAAATGTATTCAGAAACAATGAGAGATAAGACACACCTTTCAAACTGAAGTTTGTCCCGCTTCTAGTTCTTGATCCAAAGCTCCAATGTAGAACCTATTAAGATCAACCAAAGAACAAACATACAAGCTTCCAAATACCTTGAATGTAAAGATTATATTCAAACCTAGATTAGATACATTCAATGCTAAGAACTTATGCTAAACACATGAAATGGGAAAGACAAGACAAGTTATCTTATTACAACTTGAAGAATGCTTACAAAAGTTGCTTGATGTCCAAGCCAATCTTCTAGCTCCAAGTGCCTTCTCCTCTAGCTATCTCCACAATGCTGCAAGATCATAAGTTTGGTACTTCAAGAGTCCTCCCTTTTCCCCATGGAATGCCTCTCTTTTATAGTGTATGGTAGGGTTAACCAACAAGAGAGATGGGTGGATCTAGGGAGAGATAAGTGGATCAAGGTTTCTAATCACAAAAAGTGAGTTGGGATCGAATCAGGGACCCCAATCTTCCACTATCTTCGAAAATCCAAAATCTCACAAGCCATGGAAAAAATACTATAAAAAGAGTACCGCGCCCTGAAGTCTGAGCATAACGCGGTAGTACCGCGCGGTAGAGACAAAGAATAGAATGGTAGTGTGGAGTACCGCGCGCCTATAACTGAGCAAGGCGCTATAGTGTGGGTAAATAAAGTCTCAGCTAGGTCAGAACTTGTCAGGGTAGATTTACCTTCAAGGTTCACTCATCTTCTGGGTGGTTCAAACAGCAGGGGAAGTGTCGTCAACTCTGTTTGTGGTGGAGATGCGACACTGTGGAATATAGAGGTATAACAGACCCATGGGCGTGATCTATAAATAAGGGAATTTTGGATGGGAAAGGGTTAATCTCTGGTAGAGCTATTCGTTGTTGAACATTGTTAGAGTCTTGAACTTGAAGCTATTGTAAAGGCTCTGCAACTGTGTGCGCAGAGACCTATCTGAGAGAGAAGAGAGTCTGCAACTGAGTGCGTAGACTAAGAACTATTGTACCCTTCCCGAAATATCAATTTAACAACAGTTCTTGTGGATGTAGCCTCCATCCTGGGGGTGAACCACGTTAAATTCTGTGTCGTGTGATTATTTGTGTTTGCAACTGTTCATTTGCTTAGTATGGATGTTTAATACCGCAGTTTTCTATTATGTGATTGCTTTTATATGTATTCACCGCAAGAATGATGGGAATAATATGTTAAGTAATACATGTGGGGATGGATGCTAAGTATTCAACACTTCTAAGTCTTTGAATGTATGAATCTGTCGGTTAGTCGCATAGTTGAACACTGAATTTGAGCGCAGTGTTGGAGCGCGCAGTATTGTATGTTTTTTTCACTTGCATGCACTGTAACGATAATAATCTAAGCGTGTCGAATGGATAAAGAACGTTAAGATTGGTTAGAGTTAATGAAGTCTTGGAGCAGATGCGCGGTCTAGTCTACATGCTATCCCTTGTAAGTTCCGCAAGATAAGTTGTCAATATCTTATCGTCGTGGCGCGGGAAGTACCCATTACCGTGCAGTCCTTGGACGCACTAGTTGCGCAAGTGACGCAACTTTCCAAAGTATCCGACGCGAAGAAGAGACTTCGCGCAATTTTCTGTCCGCAGCAAGTCTTTTACCACGTTGCCCATAAGTTCTTTTACACTCGCATCACCAGGTTGTGGAAACTTGATTCTACAACCATCCCCTCGGCTTCGCCTCGAGTGAGACCCCAGGCTGCGTGCAGTCTGTTTCTGAAAGGGCCGATGAATAGGGGTTTTGTTGGTTCCTTGAACCATGAAGTACCTGGATCTACACTGGAAACCTCTAGCTCAGTTATATACGCCAACATATATCACTAAGAATATGAGTCCTGTCTGTATCAACCATCACACAAAATCTGTGCGTTTCTTCTATGATACAAAGAATGCCACATTGTCTACAAACTGCTAATAGAGAAACCTAGAGACTGTTTACCAAACCAACCATGTTGATTTTGAACACAAGATAAAGAGGTTTGCACTTGATAGAATAAAATGCTACATCAAAACTATAAAATATAGCTAACCACTTATCAAAATTTTGAATATGCATTAAAATATTACTTGTTCAAGAGTGCAAATGCAACATATCATACAATCTCTACAAAAAAATCAAAACCAACACTAACTAGATAAGGGAACTATGAAAATGTAAATTTTGGAAATGCAACCCGCATGCTAAAATCTATAGCATAATATTGGAAATGCATATGAGGTTCTCTTTCAAAAGAGCTTGTAACTAGCATGCCGATTGAATTCATTTTTAACTAGAAAACACATGTTCAACGAAATTTAAAAATCCAATAACTTTGAGAACATGTTCAAATCAAGGACACCGAATCCTGAATAAATACATGTTTTCTACTTTTCAAACAAAGTGTAATTTTCCTCACGTAGTGTGTTTATAAGTTCCACGTTATGAATATTTGACTGCCATCATTACCTATTTTGAAAGGGTTCACCTAATCATATTGCGAGACAACTTTCATTCAACTGTTTTGGTTCAACGATAATCTCCACACTAAAGTGATAACCATGTGATCAACCACATGCTTCTTTGCTCACCATCCATTTATTTATTCTTTCTTTAAACATGTAATGAAAACCTTTGTAGTATCTAATGATTTTAACTCGATCTTTAGTCTTCTAGATGAAATTTTGTTACAAATGTTAATGGAGGTATGACAGAAGAGATTAATGATTCTTCACTGCCACTAAACACTGAACTACATGGGTCGATGATGCCATCTGCGTCCATATCCATTTTTATGGATACGTTTCATTGTCAGAGGCAACTTTTGGTTATGTCTCCCCTACTTGTTAATCCCCTCACCACAGAAAATACGAAGCAAGAACACCTCTTTCTTGTAAATCAACTACTTAATCTTGACTAGGAACAACTTGTGTTGGTAGTGTCAGGTGCTCCTGTTGATATAGTAGGATAAACAACTGCTTTTTTGATGGATTTACTGACATAATTTATAGCTATATTTTCCCCTTTTGAATCTATTTACTGGGTCAATCATCCTTGAACTTGAATACAAATCATTCAAGTTTGAATTGACTCTGCTCCATTACAAATATTTCTTGTGAATTCTAGAAATTTTGATTTGTGTACTTTCTTCATGATGTCTATAGTGACCCTTGTTGGAATATTTAAAAAACAACCTATACCATTCTAGACTTAGGATACATTAATCAATCATTTATGATTAATTTCCCGAGTTTTGACTAGGTAAAATAGGCCAATTTTGTCTTTTAGTGGAACACTTGCCATCCTAAGTCACTAGGGCGCCTTAGAGAAGATTCTGGATAAGATTTCATTGGATTCAATTTGATTTCTTTCCATTTCTAGTTTAGAAGGTGCTTTCCTGATCTAGTTATCTTTGTCCTGTTTTTTCTGCTTTCTAGTGGAAAAGGTAAAGCTAATTGACTTAGAATATTTTTCCACTTGACTAATTCGACCTCCACATCATATCTACTCTCCTAAAGCCATCAATACATTCTATTTAACTCACTCATGAGCTTCCATACCATACTTATCCAATTTGTGAGCCTCTAGTACATTTTTGGAAACTGCTTTTGACACATAGGGGTTTTTTTGTCTTTTCTAAGCCTTTTCTTTTTGCTCTTTCCAAATTTCCTCCAAGGAATTCGATTTTCTCCATGGAAGGTGTATTATATATTGTTATCATATTGATGAATAATTTGCAGAGTGATTTCCACAATTTATCTTCTCTATTCTTCTTCTCTCATTGTCTGAAATATTCCATGTGAAATTGTCTTATGAATCTAGTTCCTAACAATTGAAAATCTCACATGGTGTCAGAGCTAGCTTGATTCAAAGAAATTTCCAAGAGTGTTTTTTGCAGGTATTTCCATCACCAGGAGTGCATCAATATGGATAAAAAAAAATCCAAATATGTGACTCTCACTCCCTTCAATTTCTTTGACTCGAAGGCGCATATAATCATCCAACTTCAGAGCAAAGGATTGTATAGAGTCACTATGGGGCTTGAAACTGAGCCAGGAACTGTTGCATTAAAATCAAAATGGTTCAATAGGATTGATGAATCTTATGGGTTAATTTGTCTCTCTGTATCTCCAGATCTTCTATTCCATATTGATTCTCTATCCACTCCAAATCAAGTGTGAACAAAGCTAGAATCTCTCTTTGGAAAACAGGACGAGCTCAGAGGTCATTTATTGGAGATTGAGCTGATCTCTCTTGGTCCAAGTAATTTAGATTCTATGGAGGAGTTCATCTCAAAATTCAAGAACCTAGTGCTTCAACTCAAGCAATGTGGCATAGAAAAGAAGGGTGAGAAATTAATCCTTACCATTCTGTCAAAACTAAGCTCATAATATTCAGTATTTGTGTCTACTTTTCATACCACAAGACTTGCAGTTCCTATTTGGAAGATGGAAAACTTGGATGCATTTATTGATTCACTCACTAAGGATAAGGAAAATATGGTCCAAATGAGGGATCAAACACCCTAAAAATACTTTTCAGTTGTTGCTCATGGAGCAAAGAGTTTCAAGAATGAAAAATCCAAACATAAGATATTATCAGATGAAGAGGATTCTGATGGAGATTCCAAATCCAAGAAGATTAAGAAGGAGAATCCCAAGTGTTGTAATTGCTGCAAAGGCACTCATCCTGAGAAATATTTCTTCAAGAATAAATTGGACATCATGTCCAAGATGCTTGAAGAGCATAACATAGATGTTCCTGACTTTGCAAAGAAAGAACAAGGCAAGCTTGTTGTAGAACAGGAACAGTATTTCCAAGCCTCTCCCAAAGGTAATCATCATTATGATTTGAGTACTAGAGTGAAATATAATTATGATGTATCTAATTTTGATTCACATTCTGATATATCTGAATTAGAAACCTCCACTTATTATTTGGAACAGTCTTCAGTCAGTTCATCCAAGTCTACTCTCAAAACTAGTCATTTTTTACTAGCCTCTGACTTGTCTTCTGAAAGGTCTTTCCACCTCCATTCAAATATTTTGGATTCTTATTTATAATATGATTTAAAGTCTGATATGAAGTTCATTACATCTCCCACACCATTTTACCAACCATTGGATGCACAAAATACCCTACAACCCCCAAGTTCTCCAGTTAATAAACTATACAATTCCATGTTTTCCTACAGCGTGTCACTTGCCTCTGTTGCACTTTTGTCTTCCATATCTTTCATTGGTTGTACATCCATGTTTTTACCATAATTGGATTGATATTACACATGTATGTATCTGACCCCATCACTCATGGTTCAAAATTCAACTCCTCACACTCTCCAGGATCGCTCAACTGTCAGGGTGACCTAGTTTCTCACACTTTTCCGACTGAAACTCTGTTTGATCATGGAGACTCCACATATTTAGTGGTTGCTGCTACATATGAATCACATTATGATATTTCATAGCTTCATGATCTCATTTTAAATATCATAAATTTTCTACAACAATATGAGAAGAAGGTACAAGAACTAGTGCACCACATTATAGCTACAGAAGAAATTGATCCTGTTGAGTTCATTGGTTCTCCCTAGGAAGGAGTATGCATAGATATTATTTCCATCATTGATTATGTTTTAATATCTTATTATGAATGTTACAACATCAATAAAAATTCATATCATGCTCCTCCATCATCAGAATATGATCTTCATGGAGCTTCTACACATGGTTCTTGCCTACACCACATTGATGCACTGATGCATGACCATGACATCCACAGTCTCTTCATTAAGTCTGTTACTCAGAAGCATCCCATTCAGATCATTCAATTCATTCAACTCATTCAAATTAGAAACATGACAGTCTGAAGACATCAAGCATGTCCATTTTTTAGGGAGGGTTTTGTTCCCATGAGGTTTTCCCTGTTTCCTCGGTTTACATGGAATAGTTATTTTTGTATCGGGGTGACCATAAAACTTGTTGATTGGGCCCTATATTTATGATATTTTTCTGATTCCCATCACATAAATTCAGGTTTAAGGGGGGTGTTAGAATATTTAAAAAACCACCTATACCATTCTAGAATTAGGATAAATTAGTTAATCATTTATGATTAATTTCCTGAGTTTTGACTAGGTAAAATAGGCCAGTTTTGTCTTTTAGTGGAACACTTGCCATCCTAAGTCACTAGGGATCCTTAGAGAATATTTTGGATAATATTTCATTGGATTCTATCTAATTTCTTTCCATTTCTGGTTTAGAAGGTGCTTTCCTAATTTAGTTAGCTTTGTCCTGTTTTTTCTGCTTTCTAGTGGAAAAGGTAAAGCTAGTTGACTTAGAATCTTTTTCTACTTGACCAATTCGACCTACACATCATATATACTCTCCTAAAGCCATCAATACATTCTATTTACCTCACTCATGGGATTCCATACCATACTTAGCCAATTTGTGAGCTTCTAGTACAGTTTTGGAAACGGCTTTTGACACCTAGGGGTTTTTTGTCTTTTCTAAGCCTTTTCTTTTTGCTCTTTCCAAATTGCCTCCAAGGAATTCGATTTTATCCATGGAAGGTGTATTATATATTGTTATCATATTGATGAATAATATACAGAGTGATTTCCACAATTTATATTCTCTATTCTTCTTCTCTCATTGTCTGAAATATTCCATGTGAAATTGTCTTATGAATCTAGTTCCTAGCAATTGAAAATCTCACAACTCTTGTCTCCCCTCTAGATGTTGGTTGGACCTGGTCTTGTTTATGTTTCCATTCTAATTATTGATCTTGAATTAGACCTACATTTTGGCCCCTATTTTGGATCTAGTTCTGTCCTGTTATCCAATCTCGGACCATTCCTGTCATCTCACCCAAAGAGTGTAGTATAGCCCATTCACCTAGAGTACCAGTATCAGAAGGTGTCTAAGGATCTCTACGGTGTTTTAGAGCCATGATTGCCTCTGTAAATCAATAAATATTAACTCAATTAAGAATTCCCGAGCCTATTTTAATACTTCTATGATATCCTATCTTTCATACATTTCAAAATCATTGCTTTACGTCCCTTCTTCCCTTATTCAAGAGGGGAAATCCTCGTAACCACACAACCTATATGCCAATCATGGATACATGTGGCTCTTAATTGTTGGATCAAAATCCCTAAAGTTGTATTTAGTTTGTCCTTAGTTAAGATTAGATAATCTCTAGTGTATAATATTCTTTTGCTGTTGATGGTATCATACTAGTACATTTTATGTGAATCACAACATAGTAAAACAATAGGAACATAAGCTAAATTTATAAATTCATTTAATTAGTGAGATAAAACCACCACCAATTCTGTAATCTAATTTATGACAAAACAGAAGAACTCTATTAGATGTGAAGTAATGGGTAAAGTTATTACTTACAACAGTCATTATTTAGAGGGAAAAGTACATTTATTTGCTGCCAATAATTCAATAATTTTAGTTATGATTGTAAAGTACATTTATTTGCTGCCAGTAATTCAATAATTTTAATTATGGTCATAACTAGAACATAAAGCATAAGGGTCTTCAAACCTTGGGTTTCTACTCAAATACTGTCTTTTTCTTTATAAAAAATTTAATCGTCAGGTCTACAAAATAGAATTCTTACACAATATGCATGTACGGTTTCCAGAAGATGCTTATTCGATCTCCACTATATAGTGTTGTGAATAGTATAATTTGAAGAACTTAGATCAAATCACACACATCAAGGATCTAAGAGTATCGAAAATCACACCTAGATTTTTCTATATCCTCACATCACTTTGCAACATGAGAGATATAACATGAATACGAGCTTGTATGGAGCTTGAATATCACAAGTCTAAAGTAGAAGAGAATAGAATAACAAGATGGATGAAATAATGATGATATATATCAAGAAGAATTCTCTTACTTGCACCCATTCTTAAATCTAGAGGATGTTATGATACTGGAGTAGTTACATAGATAATCTAAATACTATTTTTGGTACCATTTCCAAGAAAAAAAGGTGTCCTCTTTATAGATTGAATGATGCACAAAGGAGGTGTTTCATCTACCAAGATAATTAAAATGACTGATAATAACTAGAGGCGATAATATGTGATCAAATTATCTTAGTAAAATTGGTGATAATTTCTAATCTTGGTCTCTATCCCTCTGATGCATGTTCCTTCTATGGCCTAGAGAGAGTCCTCCTCTATTCTAATCATAGATAGCATTGATCATTGTTAACTTAGTCGGTTTTTTTTTCATTATCTTAAATCAAGTCCAAGTGATTGCTTAGTCAATAGGAGAGATATATGGATCAAGAGGAGATGCATTGATCCATTTCTCAAGATTTGATCAATCATAAAATAAAAAAACAAAGAAAATAAGTTTGAAGATTGCTCTATATTATGAACTTAAAAAAATAAGACAAGTTTGAAGATTGCTTTAACAAGAGCATGGTTATTACTCAAGCTTGATCAAGTTTTCTTGTTAGCAATCAAATATATAAGAGCAATGCTCATTTGATATGGACCCTAATCAAGGATGTTGTCACGGGTTCCCCCCTTCCAATGGTTCGATTGTTGGCATGATAATTGATCTACACCCCCTACCTTATTTTTATCTACATACACCATTATCCTACCCAACGAAATTACCTCCGATGCATAGTATCTGTTTAAGGATAGAAATGATCAATAAAGGAGGAAAAATTGACTAATTCGTTGAGAAATATTTGTAGTTGACATAAATTTGTTTTTATCATGATGATATACCAAGAGTGCACATGATAATTTTATCTAGGGTATAATATTTGGTTGCATAAATGTGGAGAAATTACCGTATTGACAGACTCTAGAAATCTTTCAATGCCTGGAAATCAATGCTATGGACTAACTCCTTAATGAGATGAAGATGCTTGGGTTCAAGTTTCTACCATTGCGAATATAGTAAGAACGCATTTTACTATGCAATGCTTTCTTATAAATACGATGTAAAATTCGAAGCATTCTTCCTCTATTATGAAAAATAACTACGAAAAATAAGAGAACAAATTAAATAGTAAAAAGATTTCACCAATAGGGTGACATGCGTGGGGGGGATTTGACCCCGGAGGAAAACTAGAATTCAATTTTGCATGGGGTCTAGGAAAGACATCAAATAACCAAGATGAGGCTCTATCTCTTTGGCATGGTTTACATTTTTCCAAAAGAAATCAAATCCGTCATTTGATAATTGTTGGGGATTCCATGATTATAATTCATTTTCTGGCTTTAAACTTGTTTATGAAGGAAGTTCCTCATTATCTAACCATGGGGAGAGTGCAACATTTGGTGAGTGAGTTTGAGGAAATAAAATCTATACATGTTCTGCATGCCTCAAATAAACTAGCAGACCTTTAAGCAAACAATACATGCTTGTTAAAATAGGGAATAATGGAGATAAATGGGGAGAATGTGGGCCAATTTACCATCCCTTAGTTTTTATGTGGTTAATAAAAACTTATAAACTTGATATTCCTCCAAATTTGGATGTCTCTAGACATGACAGGTGGCAAGAAATCCTTCTCTGTAGGCATGCAGATTTCATTTCGAGCACGGTTGTCAAGAATTATTACAGTGGATTGTATTTATCAACAATTAATGTGATTAATCCTCCTCCTGCATGTGAATGTGTTGGAGAAAACTCACTATGGCTTGGGAATACCACAACAGGAAGATGACTACTAGAAATCAACTCAATTCTCAAAACAATGCTATTATAAATGACAATGTTAAGATAATGGAGAAATGTAACCAACCTCGATCCAAATGTTTGATGTAGATCCCCATTGGAGCTTTCAATCCGTGCACTTAAAATCTGCAAACTAGTCTTGACAGCCAATATCCAACAAATACATATGATATATAAATGACATTAACATTATCAATAACAATGGTCTATAATATCACAAGCAAATTTAACCCAATGAATAATAAACAACATTTACAGCATGATGGACGAGAATATGATTATTTCTATTAATTAATAAGAAGAAGTACAAGGTGATACGACCTCTTGCCAACAACCAATCTGAACCAAGATTTGGATCGATCCACTTGTGCCTCCACCACTTCAATCCTCCATGAATGGAAAACTCAAACTAGATAGGAGTTTGGAAGGTGAACATAAAGGGTTCACAACTACAAGGATCAATGAGTGTAGACTCAAGATAGGGAAAAAATCCACTAGAGTTCTCTTGCTATTCTCTTCTCCTCTTGTCCATAAGCCATATGTGCTCAATATATACTCCTCTCAAAGGTAGGTGAAAGGACACATCGAGGCGTTACTCGGGCATATGGAGAGCCAAAGGTCACCCAATGACCGCTTTCTGGGATTAAAAAGTAATAAATTAGTGATTTTTACCATTTTACTTGATACCCGTGGGCTATAGTGATGAAACTCACGGGTGCACCTGCTATAAGGATGCAACAAGTGGGTAAGAGGAAAAATAGGGAAAAATAGTGTCTGAAGGATATAAGTGGATCTGCGTCACTGAAATGGATCCTATAGGCCAAATAATGTTGATGCTCACAGGGTGGAAGATTACGATGTAACAGATGCCCCCTAATGTGTGAGGTCAAAGATTGATGCTACGATGGCCGAAATACATTATAAAAATAAGAAGTGGAGTGATGGAAACACAAGTGGAAAGAGCAGGACACTCGTCATAATACAATACTATCTCTGAATACATGTTGATATAGTACAACAATCTAATACAATGGCCATGAATAGGCAGTATATAATGGATACATGTCATAAGTGATCATAGCCATGATCCCTCTACAATAAGATATGGTCTTATGCTAAAAAGAAGACAACTGGTGCAAACTGGAGGTACAAACTGCTGAAATCTGAGAGGTGATATCTTAGATGTAAAGTCAAAGTCATATGTAGCATACTGAATGCCACAATCACCTGGGGTCTTCTACACAAGTCTTCGATGGTGCAAGTCCCATCAAGTGAATAAAGGAGATGGGGTCGAACATGATGAGACATCGTCTGATTACCAGCCAATGATGTATACCGTTAATAGACGCAAGATGAACCACCAATAATGAAAATGGTCATCAAGGCACATAGCACAATCATCGGAGTGTGAATAAATGGGTTGAAGTCAAACACTAGGATGAATCCATCGATCAGGGGACATTGATGTATTCCCAAAACTGTCGATGGCAAGAGAACCTGCCACTAATGACTGCAAGCCTCAAGGTACTCAACTAAAATCTAAGCCTCAAGTCTCGGAATAAATGGGTTGAAGTCGACAGAACGAGACTCGCTGGAAGGAGGGCATTAAGGCATCCCCCATCGACCAGCACGAGGTACCAGCAATGTTGAAAGATTTGGAAGATCTCAGGTGAAACGGACTGACTCAATAAGGATGGCCGACATGCAATAGTCAAGAGATATGAGGAGTGGCTGACACTGGTTTCAAGACTTCCTTTGAATAAGAGCATGAGCAGATGGATAGACTTAGGCAACATAGACTCAATATAGATGTGTAATGCAGGACGCATCACAAAGGGCTCCATAATGACTGGAAGATTAACCAATCGGTGGAGTAAACTGAGAAACAAGTACAGCTCCTAAGGTCCAACTATAGTCCCGACTCATAATGTAGGGAGTGGAATGAATGTTCTGTTCAAAGGTGACACAACAACTGCCAACAATAAATAGTGACCATAATCCCATCCGGCTTTTTGGAATATTTGATTTTTTTGGTCTTTTTCATATTTGGGAAAAGCTTGAAAAATAATAAAATTGCTTATAGTACAACAAGTGAGGGAACGAGTGTCAAATGTCTAGCAAACTAGTCCCAAGCAGTGGAACATACCTATGCTCAATGCAAGGAAGTGCGTGCAGGATGTGGACACTCGGGGGTATGTTCCCTCAGGGTCAAAAGGGTCATCAAATTGTGAAGGGAAAATATAAGCTCTGCAGGGCTCGACAGGGAAAAATGCTCAGGCACCAAGCTAACAATTGAGTAAGAGGGAACCGGCACAAGGCTCAAGCAGCAAGCAGGATGATGCAATGCAATCACAACATGATATAACTGAGGGGATTCCTTAAGGGAGATGGCCAGCATAAGACAAAGTAGAATATGAGTCTTTATCGCAATGTCACGGCGTAACTACAAAGGACTCCCAATCCTAAAGAAAAACAACGGCATGGGCACCAGAATGCATAAAAGGGTTCTAACTAGGGTACCCATGTTCAAAAAAGCCCTACTGCCACATAACGACACTTCTAAAGCAGTGTGAAGGTTCCGTGTTAGTTATGAAGCGGGGTCGCACCTAGGGTTTATGAAAACGGTCAATAGGTCAAATGCATAATGCATGCGAAAATGGCCTCTAACCTATATGCATATGTGAAATGTACCTGCCGTAGGTGTGAAATGGTTCAGAACAACTTTCGCCGAGGAAATCTGATTAAAAAACACTACTCCATGACATGATATTAGTTCATAACGACTCGAAATGGAAAAAACTATAGAGAAGTGGGTCCAGAAAATTATAAATAGTAATAAAATTTTCCAAATTACAATTCATTTGCACTATTCACCAATTTGGAGTTGTTTGGTTAGTTTTCACCTGAAAATTCAGTTGTCAATTCTAGGAGCTACAAGTGACCATTCAGCGAACCGTCCGGAGCAAGTTGGTAGTTACTTCCATACCTTTCATTTCAATGCTTTTATTTTAGTTTTTATTGGTGGGTTTTTGAGTTTGGCCAAGCCCTAGATGACTTCGGCGCCACCCGCAGGCTATAACTATGCGGGTTGCGGGTAGGGCACCAAACACACAGTCAAAAAATAGACTGACCGTAGGTACTCGCCACTGTATACAAATTAGCCCGTGGGTACGGCCGTGAAGAAATTTTTAATCATGAAACTGACCAAAACTTGTTTGTTTTCCACTCCAAGATGGTTCTAGAGTGGAGGGAGAGAGAGCATGACCAAGTTGATGAGGCCGTGCGCAATGATTTGCAAGCACATCAGGAATTGAAAGCATGTGGTTTGTATAAGTTCTGGAGTATAAGGGGTTTAAGGGCCCAAAACCTATTACTCCATCGCTTGATAGACTACTAGGATGTGGATGCAAAAAACTTCATCCTCAACAGGAAAACCCTTACACTGGAAGTGGAGGATATCTACTTCATTACCGGTTTGTCCCGTAGAGGGGAGGTGGCCACTCTTTAGTCTTGGACCGTGGGTGGTGGGATCACTGTTCAGGACTACATAGCGCAGTATTGTCCTGCAAACACACGAACGGTGGGAATCCAAGTGCTTGTCAACGCCATAGTAGATATGAGCACAAAGATCATTGTGGCTACCTGTTATACCTCTATGTTTCACAGTGTCGCATCTCCATCACAAAACGAGTTGACGACACTTTCCCTACTGTTTTAAACCATCCAGAAGAGACAGATGATGAGTCAACCTTGAAGGTGAATCTACCCTGACAAGTTCTGACCCACCTAAGACTTTATCTACACACACTACCGCGCCTTGCCCATTTATCAAAACGTGGTACTAGACACTACCGCGCTATGTTTTTTCCCCAAAACGCGGCAGTACCACGTTGTGCTAAGAATGCAGAGCGTGGTACTCTTTTATTAGCTTTTTTCCCTTGGCTTGTGGGATTTTGGATTTTCGAAGATAATGGAAGATTGGGGTCCCTGATTCGATCTCAACTCATTTCCTTCGATTAGAAACCCTGATCCACTTATCTCTCCCTAGATCCACCCATCTCTCTTGTTGGTTAACCTCACCATTCACTATAAAAGAGAGGCATTCCATTGGGAAAAGGGAGGACTCTTGAGAGTACCAAACTTATGGTCTTGCAGCATTGTGGAGATAGCTAGAGGAGAAGACACTTGGAGCTGGAGGATTGGCTTGGACATCAAGCACCTTTTGTAAGTATTCTTCAAGTTGTAATGGAATAACTTGTCTTGTTTTCCCAAATCATTTGTGTTAATTTTGTTTTAATGATATGATTTGTATCTTTCATAGATTTGGATTCTAACTTATGTTTCAGGTTGCTAGAGAATAGTGCATTCTTGTATCTTGGTTCCATTTTGACAGGTTCATTTGTGAGGGCTTGGAGATCGGAGCAACTACAAATACAAGCGTTTGGATAGAAGGTCAGTTAAACTTCTTCCACTCTTTCTAGCATTTTAATCTTGAGACGTTTGTTAGATCTAGGGATTCAAGGTAGCATTTGTTTTGACTTGTTTCTTGCTTTAGAGTTAGTTTAAAGTCTGCTTTAAAGTTAAGAGAGTTTTGGCTTATCCGTAGGACAAAATTCTACATAACACTACCCTGGTGTGGATCACTGGATCCAAAGCTCTGCACCGAGCATCTAGGCCAGTGATGTTCTATGCATCACAATGCATGCAACCTATGGTATTTGACTAGTGTACTACACTGTTGGTGTCTATGAAGACACAATTGATGGAATGCAAAGAGGGGAAGGCCAAAAACTTCGGGTATGGTAGCATCCTATGCAGCTTCTTCTTTGAGAGGGTTCCGGGGCTTAGCCAGAGGGTAGATGTCCCTCCTCACAGTCTCCGTGATCCAGCCCTGACTCGGTGGCATAAGATTCTGACACAACAGGGTGGTGGCCATCTGGCGTCACCATATACTGAGGAGTTCTTCCGCTGGTGGAACCGGCAGGTGATTTCTATAGAGGATTATCCCTATGCAGGGATAGACTTCAGACAGGATCGTGACATGCCGCTACCACCAGGCGCAGTGTTCGGAGACATCGGTGAGTACTCTTTTGGTTTTGTGTTTATTAAATTTTTATGGATTTTTTTATTATAGTTGAAATGCAAAAAATATTTTTGGTGGTAGTATCAAGTGCTAAAGTTTGACTGTTTGGTTGCAGACAAAGGCCCAGTGAGACCCGAGGGCTTCCCGAGACATGGTCGTCGGGGTAAAGGTGATGAGGCAGGAGATGCTGCAGTAGGGCACACACTTCAGAAATTGTAGCGCAACATATCACGGATGGTTGCTCGAGTACCACAGACAGAGGTAGCCTGACTACCTGAGGCCATGCAGCGCCAAGTAGTGGGTGTTCCTGGTGAGTGGGTGCGGGTACTGCAGTGGGTAGCCAATGCAGTACAATACTTCTATGAGACACATCCCATCGAGGCGGCAGCTAGGCCTCCTCGGAGGGAATAGATATCCTAGGGTCTCATTTTTTGTATCGATATGGATATTTTGAGGGATACGGGCTCCAGTTTTGTATGACACTACCATTTTTGGACATATTTATATATATATATATATAACTTTGGTTCTCGGTTCTACTATATGTGTGTATGTACAAATGTATGAATGTCTTTGTATTTATGTGCTTCATGATGAATGTGACAAATGCCAATCTAATATATAGTTAGCGCATGCATCAGATATATAATTAAGACTTCTCGGAATGTGAATATATGTAATTGAAACAAAATGTCTCTCCAATAGTCGTACCTTAATGAATTTCCATAGTAATGTAGGGTCTCGTACACGGTACTGCCCATTCAACCGAGACAGAACTAGTTGTGAATCCAGGCGGACTTCTAAAGACTGGATGTTATGTGAAATAGCATCCCGAAGTAGCTCAATAACGACACTATACTCAGCCACATTATTAGATGTAGGACTGAGACAAGCACCTCCTGAGGACACAACTAGGTGGTCAGGTGAGAAGATAACCCAGGCAGCAGAAGCAAGTTGCTGTGTATGTCAGCTAGCACCATCCGCGAAACCTAAGAATGTAGGAGATCCCGTTGACATCTGTCAATCAAACAGAAGCTAATCAGCAGACCCGACAACCAAAAGACAAGCTAAACTATGTACAAAAAAACTATACAATAGTGTACAAAAGTATCAGCCTGAACCAGAGGTTCAAGCGTAATATCGCTTGAGGTAGAGCCCATTTCTAGGATCCTTCAAGGAAACTCCCTCATAGTCTTCTAACTCATAGGTGCCTTTTTCGAGGACACGCCTCACAATGAAGGACTGTGCCACATGGGATTGAACTTGCCTGCCCCCAGGGGTTCTTTAGCTTGGTCATACAAAAGTACCAAGTCACCTTCAGCATACTGCCGAGGACGGACAAAAATATCATATTGAACCTTGACACGACGCTTGTTAACATCAATGGCCACAGCGACATCTCAATGTTGCTCGTCAAGTTGCTTGAGGTGTACTAAACGTTGCTCAATATTTGTCATATTAGGGAGGAGCTCTATGGCTAGCTTGAGCGATGGGATTTCGCATTCAATCGGTAAAAGTGACTCCACACCATGAACTAACTGGAATGGTGAGAACCCGGTGGTAGTCTTAACTGCGGTTTGATATGCCCACAAAGCAGGATATAACATGATATGCCAATTGGTCTTGCTTTGTTGGATGGTACGTTGGAGAATGGTCTTCAAAGACTTATTTACTAATTCAACCTGACCATTCGCTTGAGGATAGTAGGAAGATGAGTGTTTCTGACGAAACCCAAGCTTGCGAGACAAATCCTCCATCATCTTGTTTTGAAAGTGACTGCCATGGCCGGTGACAATCTCTTTCAGGATACCAAACCGAGTGATAATCTGGTTGAACATGAAATGGGCTGCAGTAGCACCGTCGGCGTTTACGATAGGCATGGCGTAAGCTCACTTGGAAAAATAATCTACGGCCATGATAATATGGTGATGCCCCCCAGCCGAAGCTGGTTTTCAATCCATGAAATCTATCCCCCACTTAGTGAAGGGACCGATAGTGACGACCGGATGGAGAGGCGCTGGATATGAGTGTATGTTCCGAGAAAACACCTAGCAAGGGTGACATCTCTTCACAGTTTTAATACAATATTTAAAGATGGTAGGCCAAAAATAACCAGCTCGCATGATACGTTGGGATGTAGCAAGCCCGGATATGTGACCGCCACACGTCCCCGCATGGCAATCATTAAGTACCCACTCCGCTTCTTTGTGAGTTAAGCAATGACAGAGAATGGAATCTTTTCCTCAGTGATACAGAGTACAACCGACGATAGTATAATCTTTAGCATGATGTCTCACACGCCGTCGCTCATCTCATGAATAATGCAGAGGAAACTTCAAAGTTTGGAGATATACAATGAAATCCCCATACCAAGGGTCCTCGAACGAGATAAGAAATAAGTGTTTATCCACAAAGGAATCTCCATGAATGACATCCTCATCAAGTCATGGAAGGTCTGACATAAGCTCAACGAACACATATGATTTCACCAATTTTGTCGAAGCAAAATCAAGATCGAATTCTTGAAGGATCACAATCCATTTATTATACTTACCCCCGATATGGTGTTGTGATAGCATGAACTGAAATGGATTGATGTGAGCTACAACTGTGGTTGTTCGAAGCAAAATTTAATGTTGTAACCGCTGGACTGTGTGGATAGTCGCAAATGCCAGCTTTTCTACGTGAGTGTACCTTAGCTCAGCATCTACTAAATTTTGACTGAGATAATAGATAACATGCTCGACGAGTGCATCATCTACCTGAACCAAGACCATTCCAATAGTCTCTTGAGACACAGCCACATAAAGGATCAAATCTTGTGTAAAGTCTGGTGGACTAAGCACAGGGGCCGATACCAAATCTTTCTTAAGGGCGTTGAAAGACTATTGGGCTCGCTCATCCCAGATAAAAGGTGTGTCTTTCTTCAATAAGCATGCGAAACCTTTGGTAATATTAGCATAGTTAGCTATAAACTGACGCATAAAAGTAGCTCTCCCTTGGAGGCTCTGAAGTTGTAACAAATTACGCGGAGGAGGAAACTAAAGTATTGCCTCAACTTTGAGAGGATTGACTCTAATACCCTCTCTTGAAACTATGAATCCTAGAAGGCGACCAGTCCTAATAGCGAAGATGCATTTGTTTGGATTCAATCGAATTTTGTAGTGGATACATCGTTCGAGAATCATACGGAGGTGCTTGGGGTGGTCCACTCTCTTGCAAGAATGGCTAGCAAGATCATCTAAGAAAACTTCCATAATCATCTTAAGATCTTGAAAGGCATAGGTCATGGCTCGCTGAAAAGTAGCTTCGGCGTCTTTAAGGCCGAAGGGAATTTTTCGATATGCAAACATTCCCCATGGACAAATAAATGCAGTCTTATGTTGGTCCATGGGTTTGATTTGAATCTGATTATAACCCGAGAAGCCGTCCATGAATGAAAAAATCTCACTCCCCGCACAAGCATCCAATATTTGATCAATGAATGACGTGGGGAAGTTGTCTTTTGGACATGCACGATTCAAATATCTAAAATCAGTACATACACGGATCGTTCCCTGCTTCTTATCCACAGGAACAGGATTTGACACCCATTCGGTAAGGGGAGCGGGGTAGATGATGTTAAACTTTAATACGCTAAGATAGAAAATAGCAGCATTACATTCCATTTCACAATAATAGCATATACAGGATCACTGAAGAAACAACAAGCATAGCATAAACATAAGAGACACAGATTTATCCTGGGAAACCCTCATGGGGTAGAAAACCCAGTAAAGCTTCCTCAATATAGATGACCAGCAATATACAGAGATGCAAACCAAAGACATGATCTCCTTCTCCACCATAGCAGACCTCTCCTCCACAAGTGCGCCTCTCTCAAGTGTGTGTGTGTATCAAATGAGGAATACACCTCCTCTATTTATACACTACTCTGACATATCTTTTACACAAGTACATGTAGGCTCGTATTTAACCAATGGGTTAAATACCCCACTACAACTGACTGGGCCGACCCCTCTAGGGTGGTCTAATAACCCTTTGACCCACATAACACATACAGGGCCGACCTCCACTAGGGAAGTCTAATAACCCGAGTTACCACATTCCGACGGAGGAATAAACATCTCCGGATATACAATAAGATCTTTACGGAGGAATGAAACATCTCCGGAATAATGAAGTACAATTATAATATTCTTTGAAGTTAAAATATCTCAACACTCCCCCTTAATGAGAAGGATATTATAACAGCATCTGCACGAGCAGGGAGTCATCAACATCATACATGATACATCTATAAATCATTGGAAGCTTTCTTTATACATCATCAGTAACTCAAGCAATTACTGGAACATCTTCAAGATCTTCAATACTGGAATATCAAAATCTTCAGTACTGAGTCTTCATCTTCTGCAGCACACGAACAGCTACATTGTCATCACACGATCATCAGCATCTTCATCACACGATCATCAGCATCGTCATCACACGATCATCAGCATTGTCATCACACGATCATCAGCATCGTCATCACACGATCATCAGGATCCTCATCACACGATCATCAACATCGTCATCACACGATCATCAGCATCGTCATCACACGATCATCAGCATTGTCATCACACGATCATCAGCGTCGTCATCACACGATCATCAGCATCGTCATCACACGATCATCAGCATCGTCATCACATGATCATCAACATCGTCATCACACGATCATCAACATCGTCATCTCACGATCAGCAGCATCATCATCACACAATCAGCAACATCGTCATCACATGATCATCGACATTGTCATCACACGATCATCAGCATTGTCATCACACGATCATCAGCATCGTCATCACACGATCATCAGGATCGTCATCACACGATCATCAGCATCGTCATCACACGATCATCAGCATCGTCATCTCACAATCATCAGCATCCTCATCACACGATCAACAGCATCGTCATCACACGATCAGCAGCATCGTCATCACACAATCATCAACATCCTCATCTATACACATGATCCTTCCTTTCGGAATTACTGGATCAATCTCATCACAATCAATATTTAAGACTATCCTTCCTTTCGAGATTACTGGATTTACTGTCTAAGGATGATTAGTCCAATCACAATCATATTTAAGACTATCCTTCCTTTCGGAATTACTGGATTTACTATCTAAGGATGATTAGTCCAACCACAATCACATTTAAGACTATCCTTCCTTTCGGAATTACTGGATTTACTGTCTAAGGATGATTAGTCCAACCACAATCACATTTAAGACTATCCTTCCTTTTGGAATTACTGGATTTACTGTCTAAGGATGATTCGTCCAACCACAATCACATTTAAGACTATCCTTCCTTTTGGAATTACTGGATTTACTGTCTAAGGATGATTAATCCAACCACAATCATATTTAAGACTATCCTTCCTTTCGAAATTACTGGATTTACTGTCTAAGGATGATTAGTCCAACCACAATCACATTTAAGACTATCCTTCCTTTCGGAATTACTGGATTTACTGTCTAAGGATGATTAATCCAACCACAATCATATTTAAGACTATCCTTCCTTTCGGAATTACTGGATTTACTGTCTAAGGATGATTAATCCAACCAAAATCACATTTAAGACTATCCTTCCTTTCGGAATTACTGGATTTACTGTCTAAGGATGATTAATCCAACCACAATCACATTTAAGACTATCCTTCCTTTCGGAATTACTGGATTTACTGTCTAAGGATGATTAGTCCAATCACGTACATTTTGAACCAAGGTCCAAGGACGATGCAGTCCTATCCTATATTCTCGGAGACACCTGTCTACAGCTCACTTTAGAACTTGAGTTCAAGGATGATCCAATCCTCATCTGTCCACCAAGGACTTTATTCTCGGAGACCTCACGTCGACGGTTCACTTTAGAACTTGAGTTCAAGGATGATCCAATCCTCATCTGTCCACCAAGGACTTTATTCTCGGAGACCTCACGTCTACGGTTCACTTTAGAACTTGAGTTCAAGGATGATCCAATCCTCATCTGTCCACCAAGGACTTTATTCTCGGAGACCTCATGTCTACGGTTCAATTTAGAAATTGAGTTCAAGGATGATCCAATCCTCATCTGTCCACCAAGGAATTTATTCTCGGAGACCTCACATCTACGGTTCACTTTAGAACTTGAGTTCAAGGATGATCCAATCCTCATCTGTCCACCAAGGACTTTATTCTCGGAGACCTCACGTCTACGGTTCACTTTAGAACTTGAGTTCAAGGATGATCCAATCCTCATCTGTCCACCAAGGACTTTATTCTCGGAGACCTCACGTGTACGGTTCACTTTAGAACTTGAGTTCAAGGATGATCCAATCCTCATCTGTATTCTCATCCATAAAGGTACAAGTATCCAAAAACATGTATACATCACATCAAAACATGTATACATCTAGCATGTATTCTTACTAATACATCTAACATCAAAACATGTATACATCACATCAAAAACATGTATACATCTAGCATGTATTCTCACTAATACATCTAACATCAAAACATGTATACATCACATCAAAAACATGTATACATCTAGCATGTATTCTCACTAATACATCTAACATCAAAGGTAAAAGATATAAGAGTTCTAAATCTAAATAATTCTAAGTAACTAAGTGTAGCAAATTTAAGGGACAGACTTGTTATCAGATACTATGCTACTCCCCCTTTCGAGGAGGGTCCTTCTGGACTATACCAAGCTTGTCTCGAAAGTATTCAAAATTTACTCGAGACAGAGGTTTAGTCAGGATACCAGCAATCTGATCCTCAGTGCTTATATACTCGAGCTTGATAGCTCCTCTCTGCACCATATCTCATATGTAGAAGTAACGGATCTTAATGTGTTTTGACTTATCATGGAACACAGGATTTTCAGTCATCTTAATGCAGCTTTGATTATCACACATAATCACAGTGGGATCCATTTCTAATTCAAACACTCCAGATAAAAGTTTCCGAAGCCATACTGCTTCACAGCTGGCAGAGCAGGCGGCTATATATTCTGCTTCAGCAGTACTGAGGGCCACACTAGAATGTTTCTTGCTGAACCATGAGATCATGGCAGATTCAAGACTATAACATCCACCTGATGTACTCTTTCTATCTGAGACACTTCCTGCCCAATCAGAATCTGAGTAACCATGTAAACGGAGTTCATGACCTCCAAGATAATATAGACCAAAAAACTAATGTACCTCACTACATGCTTTGTAGCTATTAAGTGAACCTTTCTAGGTTCTACTAGATATTGACTTAGGGTATTTACAGCAAAGCATATATCTGGCCTAGTATTTGTTAAATACATCAAAGACCCAATGATTTGTCTATATAGGGTTAGGTCCACTAAATACGATGAGTCATTAACTAACAACTTCAAGTTGGAGTCCATGGGAGTGGCCATGGCTTTATACTCCAACATATCAAATCTTTTTAGAAACTTCACAGCATACTTACCTTGATTTAAAAGATTCCTTTTGGATCTTGCCATACTTCTAGACCTAAGAAGTAGTGCATTAATCCGAGATCTTTCATTTTCATTTCTGCAGCCATTTTCATGACCTGTTTCTCATTCCTTGTCAGAAAGAGATCATCGTCATACAATAATGGTATGATAGGTTCACCATCCACAACCTTAAGGTAAAGGTTAGGAACAGTTTTACTTCTGGTAAAGCCCAAGCTTTGTCACGAAGCTGTCAATTGTCCATTATTGAGTGATCTTCTGCATATCTATCTATGCCATCTCTCGTCAGATGGGTCTACTAATATGAGCCTCAAAATCATTCGAACTCTGTGGTGAGTTCCTTCTTGCATCCATGTCATATGTGTATAGAACCCATATTCAACCTTGTAGAAAAGGTTGAGATCCACATCACCCATGATGATCATTAAGCTCATCAATTGACTACCGATCCTGGGAACCCATACAGAACCAAATTACATTATTAAGAGAATGGTCTTATCTAGTCCCTTGGAGCAAAACATCTCATCATGATTCTCTTCCTCTTTCTAAGAGAATCTCTTAACCACAAGCTTTCTATAGTGTGTTTGATTTGTAAATCTTTTGTTGAACATCCATCGCTTGTTCAGAGTTCATCATTCATCATGATCTTTCCTACAAATCAAAATTAAGTACATGATTAGTAATACTTCATAATCATGAAATCATATTGACATGATAACCTATTATGCATACAGATATCATTTACATAGCTATGCAACTATTTTGACCAATACTTTGGCACAACACTTTCCCATATCCTGTATGCATACAATGGCTATCTAGATGCCTTCCATCTCTACCAGAGCATACTATCGAGAGTGCGCACAGCTCTCAGTATGTCAGCAAAGAGGTTTCATTCTAGACAAGCAACAATGGAATGTTTGTCCAATTTACCAATCATATGCATATTAGTAGTATACTGTTCAATGCTTTATGAATGTTTACACTCAGCATGATATATCCTAGGAATACAAATATGCATACAAGCAATATCATTTACTATTTCTAATAACAACTCAAATACTTATCTTTTATGTTTGTGTGGTTGTCTCCCGCTTGATCTTCTGTATGTCTTCTGAACTTCTATTCATTCTGTACCACTGTGCATGCTCAAGTGTACACTAGTGTCATCCTCATGATCTCATACACAAACATACATTCATTAGTATATTCTCAATATTATCAAAACATTCTAATTCTAAATAATCTTGAATATGTACAGTCATGATTATTAGTATTCAGGGTTTCAAGGAAGTCTTCTTTTACTCATGCATATTCTTGTTTGATCTAGTATGCATAAACCCTTGATTACTAACCAATCATACCAAGTATACTTACACAAGGTAAGATTCTAACATGACATAGGAAAACATACCTGGATTAGTATACCTGCTTAGTTATGTACAACATACCTAAACAATCTCTTCAATGATTTAGAGATCCTGAGCTAGAACCTGCATGTCTCGTAGGTTAAACATAATATAACAAAGTCATACATACCTCGTGAGTCTTTGTCTTCATGTTGTCATGGTCATGGAACTTGATTTCTCTTTTGTGATGTACCTGTGTCTTGTTAGTAGACAACATCAACCTTACACAATATCATAACGCATAAGTACAATCATATAGCCCTAATCAATGAATGTCTTCGATCATTCACATGCATTCATATTGTTACTAGGGTGATAAGACAATTAATAACATTAATCAAGATTGTGATGATAAATAACATGAAGACAAACACATTATGAACTTAATCAAGAATCAGATTTCAAGGCATACCTGAACCTCTTTAAGTCATACCTGTCGAGACCTTTTGTAGTCTTTTTATGTAAGGCCTTAGCCTCAACTCCCCCTGAAACTTGATCTGGAGCTTGATTAGGGTTTGCTAGAGAAACCCTAAAAATTCAATCTTTGACTTTCACACTTCTGAATGGATGGAAGAATGTGTCTTGCTGAGCTGATCAACCTAGCATTCTTCAATTTTGAAATCTCCAAAATTTGACCCCTCAAAATTGCCTTCGAAACTTCTGGATCTTCTGGACAGGAACCCAAACTAGGGTTTGATGAAGCCCGGTCTTCTACCCAACCAAAAATTCGATCTTGGTCTCTAAATTTCAATTTTCCTGAGTAGCACTCAGCCGTGGACTCCGATTCCAAAAATTCTAACTTTCTCTGAAACCCTAAATTCCGGAAGCCATGAATAAAGGTGCTCCAAAAATAATTCTGTTTTGACAGAAATATGCACCTGATTGTTTCTGCTATAACTCTGAAATTTCTCCTCCACAAGGTCTGAAATTTTTTTCTGCAGTAGCCTGACCTGTCATCTTTCCATCCTGATAGGTCTGACCTCAATTGGATTTTCTTAGAGAGAGTTATGCCAAGTGTCGCAACGTGACCTGTTTATGGGATAAAACAGGAGAGCGAACTTGTACGGCGTGCCACGTGTCACTATTTGAACTTCATCCTCTGAAAACGTTTCCTGAGATAGCTCGCCCTGTTATCTTTCCATCTTGACAGGTCTGACCTCAATTGGACTCTCTGAGAGAGATTTATGCCAAGTGTCACAACGTGACCTGTTTATGGGATAAAACAAGAGAGCGAAATTGTACGGCGTTCCATGTGTCACTGGTTCACCTTCGGCCTCTGAAAAAGTTTCCTGAGATAGTACAGTCTGTGTACTACCTGTAAATTTTTACGAAATTTCATTTGGAGCTTCCTAACCCAAGTTATGACCTTTTTTCCAAGGTGACCTGATTTTGACTGAGATCTGGAAGAGGCAGAAACCCTAACTTGTACTGATCATAACTCATAAAGTACAACGAATATGAGGGTTCCCTTTGGACACAAGATACCTGGGGATGTTATCTTCGACCTGTAAACTTTTCAAACCCTGAACCTTCGCAGAAATGGATTTATAGCGAAAGTTCCACGATGACTGGTTTTTGCTATGTAAAACCCTAACCTTCAAATTGTCGTAAGTAAAGCAAGTGTCGTAAGTGCCATACCTTGTCTTCCTTCAGGTTAGCTCTGATACCATGTTAAAATTTAATATGCTAAGACAGAAAATAGCAGCATTACATTCCATTTCACAATAATAGCATATACAGGATCACTGAAGAAACAACAAGCATAGCATAAACATAAGAGACACAGATTTATCCTGGGAAACCCTCATGGGGTAGAAAACCCAGTAAAGCTTCCTCAATATAGATGACCAGAAATATACAAAGATGCAAACCAAAGACATGATCTCCTTCTCCACCATAGCATACCTCTCCTCCACAAGTGCGCCTCTCTCAAGTGTGTGTGTGTATCAAATGAGGAATACACCTCCTCTATTTATACACTACTCTGACATATCTTTTACACAAGTACATGTAGGCTCGTATTTAACCAATGGGTTAAATACCCCACTACAACTGACTGGGCCGACCCCTCTAGGGTGGTCTAATAACCCTTTGACCCACATAACACATACAGGGCCGACCTCCACTAGGGAAGTCTAATAACCCGAGTTAACACATTCCGACGGAGGAATAAACATCTCCGGATATACAATAAGATCTTTACAGAGGAATGAAACATCTCCGGAATAATGAAGTACAATTATAATATTCTTTGAAGTTACAATATCTCAACAGATGAAACTGGGTTTGAGCAGTTTCTCCACCTCTGCCTTAATAACAGCTACCTTCCTAGGGTTCACAGCACGTAAGCATTGTCGAACCGGTTTAGCATCAAGATACATTCTAATCTCGTGTTCAACAATGCGGGGGTCTATTCCTAGCATCTCCTCATATGACCAGGCGAAAGCTTCCTGGAGTTTTGTAAACAAGTCAGTGTAAATAGTGATCTCCTCAAGATCACAATCAGCACCGATGTAAACGTTCTCCATCTTTTCAGGAGTGCAAGAGATGTTGATCGAAGTGGTTGGGGAAATATTGGCCATATTCCCCTCTGCAAAAACATCATACGACTCCAAAAGAGCCACAGGGTAACCAACCATCTCTGCTAGAGTCATCCTAAACTCCTCTTGCTCAACGAGCTCGAAGTTGGGAAGGAAATAAGATCGATGGTGCATATCTTCCCAAGGCCTCTCACTACCACACATGGCATCCATGATAGCTTCATCAGAAGGTAAAGTATAATCAAGGCGATCGTGTGAACAAGATGAGTTGGCTGCCCAAACTGGCAGCATAACGGGATCTTCTTTGATTGTCTGGGAAGAAGAGAGATCTGGATCTGTAGTGGTTTGTTGGATATGATCCTAAGTGAGCTCCGCTACAAATAAAGGCATAGACATTCCGACGTGCGCAATGTCTCTAGACGTGGAACTCATGGACGGTAAATCCCACAGATCATCTAAATAGGAGGTCCAGAATAACATATTATTCGAAGGAGGAGACGCATTGTCGGTAATGGTTCCAATAAAATTCATAGGTGCAGAAAAATTATAAGTTCCCATCAATGAGGGGTACATTCCAACACCTATGTTCCTAGTTGCCGGCTGAGAATTAGAAACTTGCGGGACTACAGATCCTGTGGATGCTGCGGAAGGAGTGCCAACAAAATCCAGTTGATCGATCATCACAATCTTGCCTTCATGGGGAAAGCAGATAACTCTAAACATAGTAGATGCGACAGCCTTCATAGCGTACATCCAGTTCTGACCCAGTAAAAGGTTGTAGTCGATGGGTGCATCAACCACTTCGACTTCAATAGGCATAGACTTACCTCCCAAGGAGACAACAAGGGAAGGGATAATTCCATGCGGCGTAAAAGATCTATCGTCAAATGCAGTGAGTGTAGTTCTAGATGCAAGTAGAGGAGGATATCCAAGAGCTTTCCAACAATTTAACGACATTACTGACATGGAAGCACCTTCATCAACCATAGTATGTTTGACGAATCCCTGAAGGCAAACCACCTGGATTTGAAAATCCACGTGGTAAGGTAAGTGAGGCTGGACATCAGTAGTATCAAACTTGATAACACTAGGATTTCCCCCATCCTGAACTCCTAATGCACTCAAAAGGGAATGCTTATGAGAAGGACAAGCTTGCAAAAATTCAAGAGCCGACATGGCACACGGAGTTTGGCCTAAATATTCTACGATGGAGTAGTTCTAGGTAGCTCGAGCATTGGGATTATGCGTAGAGCGCTTGAGAACACCTTTCGGTATCTGTGGCATAATGGAGGGATTCTCGATATGCAAGGAATTGTCAGGAGGAGGGGGAGGCTCACTCCCCAAATTAGGTTGTGGTGCACCATGATTGCACTAACGAGTTGCAACACAAACCTCCAACTAAACCATATTCACACATCCATAACCACGAGTATCGGAAGAAGACATTGCCATTTCATTAGTACCATAACCAGTGGTGGGAGCATGCGAAGCCATGTTTTGATGATGAGGAAGGGGATCCTTCAACACAGCTAGGCTCTGTGCCAGATGCTTCGATGCTTCTTCAATTCGAGGACATAAGTGAGTAAGATGATCTTCCCCACAAAACTTGCAAGGGAATTTCACCTTACTCCTAGGTTCACAATCCTCGCCAGCATTACTGCCTTCCTGAGGAGGGTTGGCATTGTCTTTACAAGGAGTATTATGATTTCTATTGTTATTACTTCCATTGTTTCCACCCCTACGATTGTTTCTCCCCTTTTTCTTACCACCAGGTTGCTGGTTACCCGACAGTTTTGTTGATTGCACATTGTGTACATCAGACGACGAAGTGGAAGTGGACATGGTGTGAACCTGTCCAGGAGTAGACTGGTTTAGCGAAAATTTTTGCATTTGATTAGCTACCAAGTTTATAAGGAGAGTGCATGCAGACCCCACGATGCCATCGGCATGTGGTCTAGGAGCTGACGTGGGCTCATGTCTTGTTCTCGGTGCATCATGAATAATTTCATACAAAATGCCAGACTGAGAATAAAGTAGATCTAACTGCTAGACTTTCAAGATAGCTTGTTCCTCAGTCACAATGTCGGACATCGAAAAATACTTCGCAATGTATGGGAGTAGATACTTGAGGAACCATTCCAACAGGAACTCTGGAGGAATGTTGGCTTTCACCAATCTCTTCCACCAACGCCACTCTTGAACGTGGTCAGAAATATGCGTGGCCTTATTTTGACGGAAGGTGGACAACAACTCAGTACCAGTATCATAACGAACCGGTAGCTGGAAATGGTTTAAGAAAACCAAAGCAATCTCGTTGAATCCCCTATAGGTGTTCCCAGGAAACTCTACATACCACTTCGCGGTTGCCCCCGTGAGGGTGCGTTGAAATAGTCGTAATCTAATGGAATCATGATTCAAAGAGTTGGATGAGCACCAAAGGTGAAATGTTGTGACATGATCGCCCGAATCCTCACCGCCTTTCCCTTCAAACGTTGGAATGTCCGAAGGAAGCTTGGTAGGAACCGGGGGCCAACTAGGGTCGTGACACATCGGACCATTCGTGAGCTTCGAAAGATCCGGGAGGTTCAAGTGTGCAAGGAACGGGAGCTGCGGCTAGAAAGTTGGATTATAAGCTCCCATAAAAGGTTGGTTAAACAGAACAATGTTATAAGATGGACCAAAAGCTTGACCATGAAGATTAAACTACTGATGATAAGGACCTGACGGACCATAAGCTTTCCCATGGCCATAGGATTGATAACCTCCTCCTGCCACACCCATTCGAGAGTAAGCAGGTATATGCGTGTTTTGGGTACCATGTTGGGGTGGTGGATTGTACTGGTGGCCAGCATCGACTGTGTTGTAGTAAGGGTTTCTACGATGAGTATGGGGCATATATGTACTATTCATAGCGGGAACCGTATTGTAATGACCATAATGGTATGGTATGTTCCCACCCCTAGCATTAGGATTATCTTGATTAGTCGTGTGATGACCATAAGTATGAGAAGTATTCCCGACCCCAACATTGGTGTGACTAGTAGCAGGGATGGTGGCGTGATGTCCATGTGGATAGGAGATATTCCCACCCCCTACATTAGCATTACTAGTGGCGGTAGTGGACGCAAAAGTGTGCGGTACATGTCCACCCCCATGGTTGGGAGGAGCATTAACATCCGTAAAAGTGATCCTAGGTTGATGAGTAGTGGCACGCGTGTTAGGTGGTGGATGGCGAGTCGAGTTCCGAACAACATTCCTATTAGGTTGGGAAATCCAAGGAGGTGGTCTTCTTCCAACATTAGCATGGTTGGGAGGAACATGACCAGTCCCCATACTATGTGTATGAGTGGACAATGTAGTGCCCCCAGTGAGGGTAGTGCCCCTAGTGGGCATAGTATGGCTAACACCATGACTAGTTCCAGCGTGACTACCAAACATAGTGGAAGGTTCGACAGTACTATGACTAGGCATACTAAAAGAGAGTGCGGTTGGGTTGATCGTAGGACCAGTATCATCATGTAACTCTTGCATTTTGTGTCTATAACTGTGTGGAAACGAAGGAATGAAAGGATTGTCTTGTTCTTCGTCCTCGGGTAAGTTAGGCATTCCATACAGATAATTATCCAGATTCGAAGGATCAAACGGATCTCATTCAAATGAATTCGGCCAAATCAAACCAGGTTGAGTCTCAAGTGGATCACCTCCCCACGCCTCATGAGGGGTATGGGGATCGGAAGTGTGTTCAACTTCGCCTGATGCAGCGAAAGGTTTTTCCTCAGTATTAGAATGTGGAGCAGTCATAATGTCTTGGACATATGTCTTGTAAGAGTTTGAAGACTCAGAGGGAGCCTTCCGGCATCCCTTATCAATACGGCGTGAAATCTCGGCAGGCCCTAAACCAGCCAACCGATGGGATCGGCGGAGAGTAGGGCTCCGCGCCACGATATCTCCATAGAGAATATATAATCAAAATGTCCCCTAAAGGCCAACTATCAATCAAAAAACATTAAATCAAAAGCACACACCTAGAGAAACTATACCCAAGAGCAGACAAACAGAGTGGCTAAATGAGCTCCCGACACTAGAGCCGGTATGTCTCACCTAGGAGAGGCTTGAGACTCCCAAACTATAGCCGGAGGTAACTGAATCAGTTATAGAGACACCCAGGCTTCACTGCGTGTACAGGGTCAAGTCCACTGCACAAACACAACTATGCTGTCCAATCCCTATTTGGCTCAGGACACAAACAACATAACCACTGCAAGTACCCTGTGCGATACCTAGGTAAGGCAACTATGGTCACCGCAATATAACCAATGCTCAGGGGGACAGTCGCAGGTGGGACCCATCGTATGGGCAGGGTAGCTAAGCCCGAAGCACAAGAGGACGAACCTCCGGTACCCCCAGATACGAACAAATACTGGATATATCTCCCACGTTCAGCCGGTATCAGAGGGATATCTCCTCAACCAACCTCCCATGACCTCGTGCTTAACTTTGGCTTGAGTAGAGCTTCCTGAGAACACCGATCTATACCATTGATTCCTCCACTCCCTGGTCAGACACCTACTGTTTTGTCTAGTAGTCTTGGATTGTTGACTCACAATGATCTATTCCAAGACTCTAAACCTATGCTAGTTGGTGTACCCTATAAATAAAATTAGTCTAATCAATTTTAAGATTAAGCATTAATTTTAGTGGCTGTGGTTACTCAAGGGATATGATCGTGAAACTAGTGATGTGTGAACTCAATAGTATGCAAAATCATCCAATCCTAGACTCATCTATCCAATAAAAGAATGTCACTAATATGCAAAATCAACCGACAATTCCGAAATAAAGATGCAATCTTTTATCTTTTCGATGCACAAGAAGAACCTAAATGAAGGAAACAAGCACTATAGCAAGATGCAGTACATGAAAGTAAAATATTTTTGTATTTTCGCTTGTAAACAAGAAGGAAAATACAAAAAACTAGATGTATATTTTGTATTTTTTCAATATAGATGGAATGAAAAAATGCAAGCAAAATCCTACTATTCAGTCACTGAAGTGTCGAGAAGATCACTAAGACAACCCAGTAGATCCTAAATAGCAAGACTCAGCCAAAGGAAAGAGCTCAAAAGGAAAAAACCAAGAGGCTAAATCCAAAGATTGGTAAAAAAAAAAAAAAAGGCTCAACCAAGAGAAATGAAGAGTTCTGGTCACAACCAAGGCATGAAACAGTCAAGAAAGAGGCCAACAAAGACTCGGGAACAACCAAAGCCAACCCAACAACAACCAATAGCCATAAAACAACAAAAGTCGGAGTTGTACGCTACTGTCGAAGGAATACCTGCGGGTACCCACGAGTAGTAGAGTAAACAGAGGCGGGTATACGCGAGTTGAGCTAAGCTAGCCCACGGGTGAGGAAAGGAAAATGGTCAAATAAAGAGTCCAAAGGCTCAGAAAAAACAATTTTTCTATGGTGTATCTTAATGGCCAATCAGTGACACAGATCTTCGATAAATAACAACTCTAATTAAGGACTAATGCTCAAAAAAATTTCCAAACTTGGATGTCTTCCCCAACGGAGTCGCCATTTCTTTGTTGGAGAAAACTCACTATGGCTTGGGAATACCACAATAGACAGATGACTACCAGAAATCAACTCATTCTCAAAACAATGCTATTATAAATGACAATGTTAAGATAATGGAGAAATGTAACCAACCTCGATCCAAACGTTTGATGTAGATCCCCGTTGGAGCTTTCAATCCATGCACTTGAAATCTGCAAATTAGTCTTGACAACCAATATCCAACAAGTACATACAATATATAAATGACATTAACATTATCAATAACAATGGTCCATAATATCACAAGCAAATGTAACCTAATGAATAATAAACAACATTTACAACATGATGGACGAGAATATGAGTATTTGTATTAATTAACAAGAAGAAGTACAAGGTGATACGACCTCTTGCTGGCAACCAATCTGAACCAAGATCTAGATCGATCCACTTGTGCCTCCACCACTTCAATCCTCCATGAATGGAAAACTCAAACTAGATAGGAGTTTGGAAGGTGAACATAAAGGGTTCACAACTACAAGGATCAATGAGTGTAGACTCAAGATAGGGTAAAAATCCACTAGAGTTCTCTTGTTATTCTCTTCTCCTCCCGTCCATAAGCCATATGTGCTCAATATATAGTCCTCTCAAAAGGTAGGTGAAAGGACACATTGAGGAATTACTCGGGCAGATGGAGAGCCAAAGTTCACCCAATGACCGCTTTCTGGGAGTAAAAAGTAATAAATTAGTGATTTTTACCATTTTACTTGATACCCGTGGGCTATAGTGATGCAACTCGCGGGTACACCTGATATAAGGATGCAACAAGCGAGTAAGAGTAAAAATAGGGCAAAATAGTGTCTGAAGGATATAAGTGGATCTGAGTCACTGAAATGGATCCTACAGGCCAAATAATGCTGATGCTCACAGGGTGGAAGATTACGATGTAACAGTGAAGTACATAAATTGAAAAAGAATTTGATTGTCTGGTACTATTTGATTCATAGAATTTATGAAATGGTGGATGGTGATTATTGTTTCATAGATGGAATCAATTGCAATATCTATCTGAGCATCTTGGGAAATCTCTAGAGTATTATTGATTTTAGAAGGTGGTGGGATGGAGTTTTAAAGAATACCAGTTCTAGAGGCAATGCGAGAAGGTTAACCACACCAATGTGAACGTGTGGATAGAATTGTCTTTTGGTAGAATCTTGTTTCATATGAGACATGGCATCGCTTCAAAGGTAATCTACTACATTCCTTGGTTTACTCGTTTTTATAGCGGTGGTGCAAAAATTGTAGCTTGGTCTAATATGTTATAGTGTAGAGTATTTGAAAAGAGAGATATTGTCAGTTTAGTAAGTTTGTATGGTTTTCCCTTGGCTACAGAATCTAAGCATCATAACGATTTAAGAATTCAAAGTTTAAGTAGTGATTTTCCTTGGGTTACTCGTATCTATTCTTGTCTGCTTGAATGTAATGTTGTTAGAAATAGAGATATCAGATTTGTTAGTATGCAATGCAATCCCTTGGTTATGGAGTTTAATCGCATTGCTCTCCTATTTTTTGATTGTAAGGATATTGGTATCAATAGTCAAATTTATGGGTATTCCTTGCCTTTGGAGGTAAATTGCGGTAGGTAGTGGAACAAGAAAAATCCGAGTGATGGTAGTTGTATTGAATTGAATTCCTTTATCCCTTGCATTTGCAATTGGAAGGGGCTTGAGGTTTGTGGTAACACCCACTCAAAGGTTTTATGTATCTCTTATTCTCTTAAGAGCTTCAGTTCTCCTTTTTCCTATAGAGCTAATTGGATAACTCTACCTTACAGATTTGTGGTAGTAGTTTATGCAGCAAGAAGGAATTATAACATTAGAGGTAGAAGTTTTCATTCTTGGGTTCTGGAGGTTAACATGAGTGGATCATACATCAGAAGCAAGTGGAAGTTAGAGATTTTTAGGTAAATTGTAGTATCATAATCAAATTTGATTGTCCTTTAAGATGAAATATTTTTAGTCTTATGGAAACTGAAAATTATTGTCCAAATTGGCATATCATGGAAAATTTAGTTGAGCAAAAGGACTTGGTGAATAGAAATGTATAAGGCATTGACATGGATAAATTTGTGAATTTGGTTAAAACCATTAACAAATTGGAGGAGAAAAATCATAATTTAGATATTATTATGAGCATAAATATTTCCATATCTCAACTTCAATTCAAAACTCTAGATGAGCAGAAAGTTCATTTGCCCGCCAAGTTGGTAATGACAGAGGAACAAATTTAGTATCTCAAAGGCAATTTCTTAGTTCAAGAGTAATAAATTAAAGAATTGAATAAACTACTTCAGAATAATGGAAACAAAGAGTCTTCATATTTTGGAAATGTTATAGAAATTTATGATAGCGAGACCTTGGTCAGTTCTCCTGGGGATGACCAGATGTAATTTGAAATTTCCAAAGAGGTGAAGAATCCAATCAAAGAAGAAAAATTTAATTTACCTGATGTTGGCATGGAGGAAGGTCTGTAATGGCAAGGTTTTAAATTTTTAAAAGTTTTGTAAATGTATACTTATTAATGGAAAGTTTTTTCGAGTGTACTTGAGTAAAATATATCGATACTATATAGGAAAAATAATAGTAGCTAATTGGTTTGATACCACTCTTTTCAATTTTGTTAAATTGTATGTGTAGAAATCTATGCTATTAGTATTATTTTGTATTTTCAAGATGATTTCCTCGGCCGCATCCTCTTTTTTAATATCGATACAAGTAATGTTTTTTGTTAAAAAATTATTTCACCATTAACACCAAGATATAATATGGGGAATACGTGAGGATTAAAAAAATACAACAAGATCTAAAGAATATGCCTTAAAAATTGAGCTTTTATTTCTCATATTTTGCACCTAACTAGTTTCCAAGAGCTCGAACCAAGTATCAAACTCCCATGGTCGACAATGATCCACACTTAAACTCACAGGGTACAACATTCTTAAGATCTCCATAAACCCTAAATCATAGATGATTGTCTTAGACGCAATTTAAGGTGCTATCTAGAGCTAGAGCACTACCTATACTCAGATCAATGTGTGTGGATTTAATCAAAATTTGAAAGTAAGTATAGGTAGGTTTCATTAAAAATTTCATAGGTAAGAATGTCTATTCCTATAATAGGAATATTCAGGTGGCTACCAATAAGCTGGAAGATATTTGGGTAGATGAGGAAGATATGTTCTATGATATTGTTATGAAATTATCGATCAATCCTTTTTTGGACCATGATCTTTGGTGAATAAAGATCCGGGTTCCATGTTCTATTTCAAGGTGAACCCCATGCCGATGCTTCCTCAACCAATAACTCCTCGAGTTGCTAGCTATGCGGTAATGTGAAGTAGCTACAGGAGGATTCATCTATTGATTGGTCACTACTGATGCAGTTTTTTACCAAAATAATGAGAGAATTACCATGGATATGGGATTTAGGATAATATCCCTTTTAAATAACCGCACAATATGTAGATCTACCATATTGGGGAATTGTTGTAGGCACAACAGATCCCATTTTTTAATTAAAAATGGGAACCCCAATTTTTATTTGCAAAGGTAATATTTAATTCCCTTAATCAAATTTGGATTTTAATGATGTTAATCATACATTTCATTCCTTTGTCATCATTCAATCCAATTATTAATTTTTCCCCTTTAAAAATTTCTGGATTTTTGTGTGTTTTTTGTGAGTTGCAGAAAGCATAAAGTTTCTCTCAGAGTTGTCCTTTCCGCAAACCGCAATCTGCAATCCGCAATGCGGATTGTGGATGTTTAGTTATGTTGGGTTGAAATTTCTTCTTTCCACAACCCGCAATCTGCAATTGCGGATGTCGAAAATGATTTTGAATAAATTGAATTCTCTTTTCCACAACCCACAACCTACATTGCGGATTGCAGAAAGAGTTTGAAAAATAAATTTGCGCTTTGCATCCCGCAATCCGCAATCCGCAATTGCGGATTGCGAAAAGCGAAACGACCATTCTTTCTAATAATTTTGTTTGAGATTCCGCAACCCGCAACCCGCATTGCGGATTGCGGAAGTCATATATTTTGTTGCTAAAATCAATTCTGCAACTCTTTTTCTGCTTTTCAATTTTTGAATCATATCCATTGATTGGTTTGATCCTACAACCGACATTTCACTCAGCAAGTTTGTTAAATAGTTTTAATTTCAGGATTTTTCTTTATCATTTTAATTTCACAATTTTCATCTACAACAAGGGTTTTACTGCGGGTTTTTACCAGGGTAGTTTTTCCTGCTTCTTTCGTCAGCAGAGGTTCTTTTTCTTCCTTCTCCTATTGGTTGTTTGTGGATTTTCCTAATTTTGAAAACTGTTTATCGATTGGTTTATTTATTTATCAGAATTTACCAGTCATCCACCATGTCGAGAATTACCCATTCCAAGACAACCCAAACAGACCTGAAAAAAAAGGACCCTAACTCTATCATTCTCGTTGACAGTAGTGACAGAGTGTCTGAAACCTATCAGCTTGATTGGTCACGAGTTTATGCTATCTTTGACAATGACGAATTTTCAGAAATTCAGGATAACCAGTCTTCTTATGAGAATATCAGAAATTCTCAGTTGCATGCAATAGCATCCAGACCTGCACTTTTTCCCTACACAGACCCTGTAAAATGGATAATTCACCACGCAGACCCTAAAGACTGTTATTTCAACGATAAGGCAGGGTCCCAATTGGCTTCTTTTCGCTCGAAAGTTTTTATTAGAGCATATTCCCTTAGGCCAACCAGCCAATTCCTCAATGCAGCTTTCCTAGACTCTGTAAAGGCCCGGTTTAACTTTGATGAAATGATAAAATCCTGGATGAACAAACTAGCCAGTTTCACACCCAAAGCCGATAACTCCTAACCTATTTTGGGGTTCAAGGAACCCTTTTCTCTCCTAGTGGCCATGCTTTGCAGAATTTATGGCTTGCCAAATTGTTCTGTGTTTAAAGCTGAGTGGGAACCTGTGGCTCATCATGTTCTCACAACAAGGGAACCTTTTAATTGGGATCAGATTCTTTCAGCCGAGTTGAAGTTAGCAAGTGAACGTTACAAGAAGACACCGGCTTCTAGGAAGCCTCCTTTTTACTATTCGGCTTATGTTATTGATGTATTTTGTTCATCCCTCCAGTTTCCCTCCATGGGATGGAATTGGAATCTTTCAGCGCCTCCAGTTCACATATACTGTTATGCATTATGGGAAGATAACTTTGTACCTCTGTTATATGAAATTTGTGATAATTTCTTTGGGGAAATTTATCAGAAGGTATTCAAAGAAGATGCACCTGCCTTCTCTGCTCATGCAAAAACACTCATCTCCACTATTGGTGATTGGTATGTGGGAGAATACTTCTCCTATATCAGGGTGTGGGGAAGTAATACAATTCATTTTTTTCCAAGGATAGTCCCAGATAAGTTGCTGCTAGAAGATATTACTTATTAGATTGTCACTGATGGAGTGTTCCTGAAGTTAACTGGACCTAAAAGAAAAGGATGGCCCTAATTCCCATTGAAACTTGGGCCTCTGATCATTCAGAAATCAACACATGCTACAACATTGGGTAAGAAAATTGTTTCCCTAAAGCTGGGAAAAAATCCCAAAAGGATGCATTATCCCAAGGCATTCCTGGCTAATCACTTTTCCGAGGAACATATGAAGACCACCTATGCTCATGAGACTGCCCCCGATGATTCTATTTACTAGGGAGTCAACTTGTTTTCCGAGGTCCTGACTAGGGCTAAGTCTAAAGAAGAGCAAAGTTTCATTCTTCAATACCAATAAGAGCTCAAGTCCAAGGTTTTTAACTACAAGAAATTGGAACTCTCAATTGAATAACAATATAAGAGGGACATGGCAGAGAAAGATGCACAAAAATAAAATAATCTCTTGATGTTAACCTATGCAGATGAAGGAAAGGAAAAGACCTTTTGGAGGATGTTCAGCAAGTCAAGCCTGCTACAGAACGTAATATTTTAATCCAATCAGTTGTAGAGATAAAGAAGAATTTGGAACACATGACCTCAATGGTTAATACTCAGGTGATTGTTGCAAGTGCCTTAGCAAAAAGGCAAAAGATTCAATCCCATGTGTCTCAGATACCTACATTAAACATTGAAGACAGTGGTGCAGAAGATGAAAGGATTCCTCTTTTCCCTACTGTGCCTATTATACAAGAGGTCACTGAAGTCTCTCAGTCTATTTTTGATTTTATGGATAGCATTGTGATGGATGATACCACTCCAGAGGTTCATTTTTCTGAAGCCACCATCACTATTACTACATCAAATCCTTTATCCCCACTCACTTCTATTGATCTCCCTCTCACCTCATCTGTTAATGTTACCCTTCCATCATTTACCATAGCTGAACTATTTTCTACTTCCACCCTTACTTCACCACCAACTTTGTTAACTCCACATGTCACCTTACTGCCACAAGTTACTGAGATGCAAGGTCCAATTGTTTCTTTACAACCATCAGTTACCATTGCCTCTACTTCTCTCCCTGAGGTTGTCACTTTAACTACTTATCCTACTCTTGTACCTTCAATTTATACTACTGCCACCTCTTCTATACCTACCTCCCAAATCACTGTGTCCATCCCAACTCCTACTGTCACCCAAACAACCCCACTAGTTGAAACATGTAATATAGCCAAATCTTCAACAGAATTGACAGCTGATTGTGGATATGATGATGTGGTTTCCCTTGGGAAATACTTCTACAGTAGATCAGCTAAAGCAGTAGTGAAAAGAGGTAATAAGAGAAGCATGGAAGCAACTATGATGCAAGGGCCTATTCCTAATCAAGTAATTTGGACAAAACAGTCCGCTGACATCCAACAGAGGATTTAGACATCGCTGCAGTAATGGGAGAATTTGCTGGAGCTAATTATGATTCAGTTACTTCACTGAATAAGGATATTGACACCAAGAAAGAAGAATTGAAGAATCTCCAGGAACAACAGATAAAAATTAATGGAGAACATGAATCTCAGCTTCATGAATTGAGAAGTGAGTATGAAAGTCAGTTCAAAGATCTATAAGCACAGAACAGTTCTCTTCAGCTTCAACTGCAGGACGCACAAGTCCAAAACATTGGCAATGCTGAGAAGATAGCAATACTGGAGCAACAGCTGAAGGATGTAGCTGTTAATGCAACCACTTCTTCTTTCCCTAAGTTCTCTAAGGAAGAGTTCAAGGACTTGGCCTTTAAGATTAATGAATGGCATCATAAACCGTTGACAGAGCTATTTAGTTCCTTGAATGATATTAAGGAAACTTATAATGATCTTGAGCGACTTTCCATTATCCTTGAGCAGCATATTGAAAGAAAGCAACAAGCTTCTAAAGCCATTGAAGATGTTATTGACTGGAAAAGGTATATTAAGGATAAGTCTGAGGATATACCAGTTTTAGATAGCTTCAAGTCCAGGAGAATAAGAACATCTTTGGATGCCTTGAAAAATGCTTGTGAGTTAGTTCAAGAATAAATTCAGAGGGCACAATCAACTTGTAGTAGAAGATGGTATGTTGTAGACAATATCATGATCATGCTAGAGTTTCCGACTCTGGAACTTATTGAGAAGGCTTGTCCACCAAAGCTAATGATTGAACATGTTGATAGTAGGTGTGAGCATGTCAAAGAGCATATTCAGCAGCTCGAGCAATGAAAATTTCAGAGGTCGAGCAATTGATCAAGCAACCTATCGGTCTGGAGAGTAAGATCCACATTTTTCTGCGGACTTGGCATAAACTAAGCAAGAATGAGATGTATTCCTTCATGTGTAATGCCCAGTTGGGACTAGAATTGGCTAAGTATCCTGATGTGGACGAGTTGTTAGATGTGGTGAGTTGCCCTTGGCTATTCTTAGTTTAGACTTATTTTGTAATCCCTGTTTTATGGGAAGTCGACCCTTTGTATCTTTGTTATGTGGAATTCTGCCCTACGGATAAGTCAAAACTCCCTTAGGCTAAAGTAGGATCTAACTAACTCTAGGCTAAGAACAGACAAAACAAATGCAACCTTGAATCCCTAGATCTAACAAATATCTCAGAATTAAAATGCTGAAGAGAATAGAAGGGATTTAACTGACCTTATGTCCAAGTGCTTTATCTTTGGTATTTGCTCCAAGCTCCAAGTCTTCACAAATGAACCTGTTAAAGAGTAACCAAAACACAAGCATGTACTATTCTCTAACAATCTGAAAACATGAGTTAGGATCTAAATCTATGAGAGATGCAAATCATATCATTAAAACAATATTAACACAAATGATTTGGGGAAACAAGACAAGTTATTCCATTACAACTTGAAGATTACTTACAAAGGGTGCTTGATGCCCAAGCCAAACCTCCAACTCCAAGTGTCTTCTCCTCTTAGCTATCTCCACAATGCTGCAAGACCATAAGTTTGGTGCTCTCAAGAGTCCTCCTCCTTCCCAATGGCATGCCTCTCTTTTATAGTGAATGGTGAGGTTAACCAACAAGAGAGATAGGTGGATCTAAGGAGGGATAAGTGGATCAGGGTTTCTAATCGAAGGAGGTGAGTTGGGATCGAATCAAGGAACCCAATCTTCCATCATCTTCGAAAATCCAAGATCCCACAAGTCAAGGGCAAAAACTATTAAAAGGGTGCCGCGCTTTGCAAATGATACAGGGCGCGGCACTGTGCCGCGTTTTGTCAAGCTGGAAGGGCGCGGTAGTGTATGGAAATAAAGTCCAAGGTGGGTCAAAACTTGGCAGGGTGGATTTATCTTCAAGGTTGACTCATCATCTGTCTCTTCTGGATGGTTCAAAACAGTAGGGAAAGTGTCGTCGAAATGTGTTGTGATGGGGATGCGACACCGTGAAATATAGAGGTATAACAGATGCCCCCTAAAGTGTGAGGTCAGAAGGGACTGATGGCCGAAAGACTTTACGAATAAAATGTGCAGAGATAGCATCGAGGAGGGTGACACGGAGCTGAAATGGAAACAAAGTGTTAGATATACCACCGAGGCGGGCATTCCCATGCTCGGAAACAAATGACTCAAAGCATGGCTGCCGACCAATACATTGCAGATCCATGAGTACTGAGATAATGTAAACTGTGGACAGATCATGGCTACTATGAACAATCGTAGATCCATGAGACAGTAATGACACAGCCACGACCAATACAATAAGTGGATCTGTGTGACAATACAAGAGACATCTCCATCGCAGCCTGGACGCAGTCAAGATACAGTGATGCACCCAGGGTCTTCTACCCGATCGCATAAAGATACGAATCTAACCATGTGATTACAAGATGTTGAAGTCGAACATGGAAGAAACCATTTGATTACCGGTCAATGATGAGGACCGTTAACAAATGCGAGGGAGATCACCAATAATGATAATGATTCCCAAGGTATCAATAGTACATCTCAACGAAATGCGAATAAATGAGTTGATGTCGAGCATTCGAGAGATTGCTTGATCAGAGGTCAATGATGTGAACCTGCTGTCAAACACGAGGAAACCTGCCATTGAGGCATGCAGGTACCAAGGTACTAATGGTTGATTTCTAAGTCCAATTCCTGGATAGTGATTTGGTGTCGACAGGAATAGACTCGTCGAAGGTGGGCAATGATAATTCCCACATCATCGACACGAAATCGGCACATAAGATAGGATGATGAAGTAATGGAATATGTACTGACACAGCGGAGGCCTGACACAATGAATGACTCGATATAATGCAACCCTTTGAACATATAACGGCATGTAACAAGACTTGGCAGCAGGGATTATTGATGAATGGAGGATAGACGTCAGATGAGTGGACTCGTGGCCATGGAGACGACCCATAATGATGACTATGACTCAATGAAAAACGGACACCCAAATATAGACAAGAGATGGACACATGCCATGTTCAAAGGTAACGACTGACAAGCTGCCATAGATAAACTTGACTTGTTCCCCCATATTTCCCCGACATGATGGACGAGTACCTCTTTCTTGTTTTACGAGCTTGAAGAGGATAACAGATGCTCGGTGTAGCTCATCTTGTGGATGACTCCAATCTCACATGTTTTGCGAACCTGAGAAAGGAGGGGTTCGTCCCAAAGTGGGTCCTTCGATGTTAATACTTTAACGAGCCCAAGGAAGGAAAACTCGGTAGTTTTTCATATTTAGAGAGCCTAAAAAACTTAAAGGAAGCTCCATAATGTACTTTTTCGTAAAATTTAGTCTCTCGATCCCGAAAAAGTGTAAAACGATTCCCGAGAGAACTCTCCCAGCCGAGATTGACTGAGGTATACCTTTCTCGTAAATAGTCTAGACGGGCCGAAAAAGGGGTAACCTATCACCGAATAGACGACCTTTCAAATACTTTTACAAGTGTGAAAGAGTCAAGATCACTTGGCAATCTTTTCAATTTTAAGGAGTCTGAAAAGAGCTTAACTATGGACTCCTATGGTCTTTTTCGTAAAAATTAATTATTCTGGCCCGAAAGAAGAATAAAATACAACCAGGATAATACTTTCCTCATCGTTTAACGAGCATGAGTAAAGCTGACCGTACTCGACACCGTTTACTTGCGTTTGACAAGCACGACACAGGTGTAAAAGCGCCTGGAATCTTTTTCAAGTTTTAAATCCAGAGCACGAAAAAGATAAAGTGGGCTCAATATGAAGGTCAAACTACGAACAAATACCAGTATGAATGCATCCCATTTTTGCCGCAGATCCTGTCAATAAATGCTCAAAAATCGGGCATTAGTAATATGAATAAGGGTTTATTAATTTTGAAATAGTAATCAATTAATTAAAAAAAATGTGAAAAAATGCTATATAAAACATGGTAAAAATAGAAATTACTATTCATTTGTGATTTTTACCCAAAGGAGACATTTTTACCCATTTTGGAGCAAAATTTCAAGGATCGATACCAAGAGTTCTGGGAGACCATTTCGACCGCCGTCTGTGCCAGGTAAGAGTGCTTGAACTCCTCTTTCATTTCATGCAAGAAATTTTCACTTTCACCAGGGAAAAATTTATTTTTTGGCAAGCCCTTTTGGCAAGAATCGCCTGCCGTACTGCCGCGTGGGGCCCCTATCGTGAAACGCGGCACTGTTCAACAGTGCCGCGCTGTAACTCCAAAAGGAGGCGCGGCACTGTGGACTGCCGCGCGGCATGGTGTCCTCCAGGCGCGGCACGTGCGAAAATTGAGTTTGAAAAATCAATTTTTTCTCAAATTTTTGCTAGAATCAAGTTGTTAAATAGTCATTAATTACTTTGTTTACCTTTTTGCAGGGATTTGCAACTTGTTTGAGGCAAAATGGTGAGTTGGAAAGAGAGGGAGCATGAAACAGATGATTTTAGGGCCGAAAATCATTTACCCACCGTGACCGCATTGAGAGAATGTGGTTTGCTAAAGTTTTTCAAGACTAAAGGGATCCGCCAACAACCCAAACTACTTACTCACCTCATTCAATTGTGGGATCCTGATATCGAAGCTTTCCGAGTAGGAGAGCACGTGCTTGAAATTCAACTTGAAGACATCTACTTCCTCACGGGCCTCTCGAAAAGAGGGGCCCGGCCGAATCTTACCGGGTACAGTGCTTCAGACTCAAGCACGGATGATTTAATTGCTCGATATTGTCAGGTGGGTTCGAGTAAGAAGAGTGGGAAAGTGGCCATAAAAGAGGTCACAAATCTTCCTTTCAAAACTTTGCTATTCACTATTACACGTGCAGCAGGAAGCGTGAGCCCACATCAGGCAACCCGCACACAGGTAAATCTCGCAGCAGAGTGCATGGGAGGAACGGTCTTCAACTGGTGTGATGCAGTGTTGTCCCATATGAAGGAACAGGTGCACAAATGTAGAACTGGGAAAAATACCCAGTTTGGCTATGGGAGTATCTTGGTCACTTTCTTCCTGGCAAGGGTGCCATTACTGCGTCCGCAGATATCTATGCATCCTCGCCCACCTACTGAGCCATGGATGGCTCGATGGAGCGACTATGCCGGGCGCCTTGGAGGGTCTCAGCGGCTAGCTTTTGGAGAGGACTTCTTCTCTTGGCTAGAGGAGCAGATAATCATGATCGACGACTATCCCTATTCAGGGGTAGATTTCCGCGAGGATATTGACTTGGCTTTGCCAGAAGATGATGACTGGGACAACTCTGGTATGACCTTCATGGATATGTATTTTTTCTTTTTGAATATTTAATTTTTAATGCTTTTTTAGAATGTGTAAAATACTTCTAATGTATATTCGTATGCATGTTGCAGATCGTGGACCACAACGACCAGCTGGATATTCACCACTACGTCGTGGCGGTGTAGATCGTCAAGCTGATCCTGTCGAAGAAGAAGATGAAGATGAGGCAGGAGGTGTCCGGGACATTGAGAGGAACCTGCAGGGATTGACTCATGGTATCCTTGCTATGCGGATGGATGATGTCCCTTACCCCCTCCAGCGTCATACTGTAGGTGTACCTGGTCGTATCAGTCGACTTCTTCGCAAGGTGGTTCGAGCTGTGATGTGTTACCACCAGCGGCGGGAGGAGTCCGATGAGGGACGTGATAGGTCTCCTAGGTCTCCATAGATGAACTTTAGATCTTTTTGCGGCATGTACACGATATGTAGGCTTTGAGGGCCAATTTTTGTATATGGGATTTGATCCCCAATTTTGTCTTCGACACAAACTTTATGTATTTTGGAAAAAACACTTTTATATACAGTGATATGGACCTATTTATGATCTAAATATTTACAATGACTTGTGCATTTTAATTTTTTATGATGTGTTTATGTATGGGCAAGATGCCAATCCAAAATGTAATTAGCCAATGAATCGGCAATACAATTGAATTCTCTCGGTATGTGTTGATATGTAATAAAATCAAATGACCGTTCCAAGAGGCGTACTCTTCGAAATAAACGAAGTAATGTAGGATCGCGAACTGTGTAAACACGGTTTAGATGAGAAACCACGAGTTGGGAATCTAAAAAGACCGATAAAGAGTCAATCCCGAGTGAGGCAACCTCAGTTAAGAGACCAATGACTGCATGGTACTCTGCGATATTATTGGTTGCGGGACCTAAACAAATGGCTCCTGAAGAAAATAACTCGCCAGTGGGGGAATAGATCACCCATGCTGCGGAAGCGAGATTCCGGGTATGTCGGCTTGCACCGTCAGCGAATCCAAAGTAGGTAGACATCTGCGCATAAAAGCACGAGTCAAAGTAAGAGTAGATACATAAGATCCACGCGCACACTAAAAATAAAGCAAAAAGCAAACTAAGTACATTATGTACAAGAAGTAACCCGCGTGGGGTAACCTCATGCGTGGAAACGCTTGAGGTATAGCCCGTTGCGGGGCCGTGCCAATGGCGTACCATCACAGTCGACTAGTTCATAGGCTCCTTTTTCTAAGACACGTTTTATGATGAAGGGGCCGTACCACATAGATTCAAGCTTGCCTTTTCCAAGTTTGTCATGCATCTGATCATATGTAAGTACAAGGTCACCTTCATTAAAGATCCGAGGTTGAACGGATTTGTCATATTGAGCTTTGACGCGTTTTTTGTGAGCTTCATTAGCCAAAGCGGCGTCGCGGCGGGTTTCATCTAGCTTAGCTAGGTATAGAAACCGTTCTTCTTCGGAAGTAGTGTGTGGAAGTAGCTCTATGGCTATCTTGAGTGATGGAATTTCACATTCAATCGGGAGAATGGCTTCCAGGCCGTACACCAATTGAAATGGTGTAAACCCAGTAGCACTTTTCACTGAGGTTCGGTATGCCCACAGTGCTGAGAAAAGAGCTGAGTGCCAATTGGATTTTTGGGTACCCACAATGCGCTGAATCATTCGTTTCAGGACCTTATTGATGGCTTCAACTTGGCCATTGGCTTGTGGGTAATACGGAGTTGAGTTTTCATGGCGAAAACCCAGTTTGGCACTTAGTTCTTCGATCATATGATTCCTAAAATGGGAACCATGATCGGTCACAATAGACTGTGGGACACCGAATCTAGCTATGATATGATTGAATATGAATTGCGCTGCTGTTTTGCCGTCTTCAGCATACGTAGGCATCGCTTCAGCCCATTTTGTAAAATAGTCCACAGCTACTATGACATAGCTATGCCCCCCGGCTGAAGTGGGCTTACAGTGCATAAAATCAATGCCCCATTTGGAAAAGGGGCCGACGGCAATAACAGGATGGAGTGGAGCAGGATGCGAGCGTGCTTTGCTATGAAAGAATTGACATGGCGGACACTTCTTGACTGTTTCAATGCAGTCTTTGAAAATCGAAGGCCAGAAGTATCCTGCTCGCAATATTTTCTGGGCCGTAGCCATCCCAGAGAGATGACCACCACATGCTCCAGCATGGCAGTCATTGAGAACGCGTTCCGCCTCATCTAAGGTCAAACAGCGTCGAAGGACAGTGTCGACACCACGCCGATACAAAGTATCGTTCACTATAAGGTAGTATTTTGCGTGATGTCTGATACGTCGTCGTTCATCGCGGTTGAGGTCGGGACGGAAGCGTTGGGTTTGGAGATATAAGAGAATATCCCCATACCACGGATCAGACGTGCTAATGAGGAACAATGATTCGTCACGAAGAGAATCAATGGGCTCGGATTGCTCAGTAGCACGGGGCAAGTGACAAATTAACTCAGCGAAGACCAGAGATTTCTTAGACTTGGCTTTGACGAATTCCAAGTCAAACTCTTGAAGGATGACAATCCAACGGGAGTACTTGCCCCCAAGCACTTGTCGTGTGAGGATATAGTACATTGGATTGAAATCAGCGATGACGGTGGTCCGGCGGAGTAAGATGTAGTGACGGAATCTCTGGACAGCAAACACTGTTGCCAGAGCCAGCTTTTCAACATGTGAGTAGCGAGTTTCAGAGTCGAGAAGACTCTTGCTGAGGTAGTACACCACATGTTCTATGCCGTTGTGATCTTCCTGGACTAACACCATACCAATGGTGGAAATCGAGGCTGCGAGATAAAGGATGTAGTCCTGTGTGTAATTGGGGGGTTGAATCACAGGATCTTTAGTTAAGGCTGCCTTTAAATTGTCAAAGGAGTGTTGGGATTCATCATCCCATATGAAGGGAACATTCTTCTTGAGAAGCCGCATGTAGCCTTTTGTTATCTCAGACAGATTACAGATAAAACGACGTAGAAAGTTTGCATGCCCTTGCAAACATTGAAGTTCTGGAATATTAGTAGGTGAAGGCAGGGCTATGATAGCTGCTACCTTTGCGGGATCTAGACGTATCCCGTCTTTGGAGACTATGAAGCCCAACAGTTTTCCGGCTTCTACACAGAAGACGCACTTATGCGGGTTCAAACGTATATTGTAGCGCCGGCACCTTTCGAAAATGGCACTCAAGTGATCTGGATGTTCTTCCCGAGTTCGAGAATGAGCGGGAAGGTCATCGAGATATGGCTCTACGATATGTTTGATGTCGTGAAATGCGTAGGACATCGCCCGTTGGAAAGTTGCCCCGGCATTTTTGAGGCCAAAAGGTAACTTCCGATATGCAAAGATCCCCCAAGGGCAGATAAAGGCCGTTTTGTGCTGGTCGGCTGGGAGGATATCGATCTGATTATAGCCAGAAAAGCCATCCATAAATGAAAAGATAACACTTCCGGCACAGTTATCGATGATCTGGTCGATAAACGGAGTTGGGTAGTTGTCTTTGGGACAAGCTTTGTTCAAATCACGGTAATCAACACAGACTCTAATCGTTCCCTGTTTCTTGGCTACAGGGACGATGTTGGATACCCATTCTGTCAATGGGACAGGATAGATAAAACCAGCACGCAAAAGTTTTTCAACTTCTGCTTTAATGGCGGCTGCCTTACGAGGATGAACGGGTCGAAGCTTTTGCCGAACAGGTCGGGCGCCAGGGAAAGTTGGAATTTCGTGGACCACAATCGACGGGTCGATTCCTGGCATCTCTTCATAACTCCAAGCGAAAACATCGCGAAAAGTTTTAAAGTAGGCATTATAGAACTCCGTCTCAAGAGGAGTACATGTTTTGCCAATGTGTACGTTTTCCACGATACCAGGCTTTACTGAAATATCAATGGGAGTGGTTGCCATAAGATTGGCCAAGTTGCCTTCAGAAAATACTTCGTCGAGGGAAGTGGGGAACTTGGTTTGAACCATCCCAAGTGAAGCACTGGATTTGGTATCGGGCTCGAGTGACTGAATGGTGGGGAATGAAGATCGATGATGAAAATCTCCCCATGGTGGCTCATTACCGCACATAACCTCTATGATTGATTCGTCAGTAGGAAAAATCAAGTTGAGAGGATCAAACAATGGTGGGCGTGTATGAGTTTCAGTCGAGAGCTGTGCCACTATGTGATCAGTAGAACAGTCGACCCAATCTGTGGCTGATTGGATCGCGTCATAAGCTGCAAGGTTTCTGTTCAAAGGCATGGAATTGCCATAGCCTTGGATCTGAGTAGGACTCGGGATCACCCATGAATCATCAGACGGGGTGACATGTGACGAAATCATGTTGACTGGTTGAAGATGGGTTCCCAGCTCTGGAAAAACTCCAATGAGGGATGAATCCTTCATTAGACCAACACCTATGTCTTGGAACCGGTACCGAGGTTGATCCAATAACGGAACGGTATTGGCGGAGTTCGGATGGGAGTCTGGGATACAGTAATCTAATTGATCAATAGTGACAATTTTCCCTTCATGAGGAAATTGTACAATCCGGAAGACTGTAGATGCTATGGCAGTCATGGCATAGAACCAGTTCCGACCAAGTAGGAGGTTGTAATCCAACGGTGCATCTACGACTTCGATGTGTACGGATACTGTTTTGCCCCCCAGTTCAACACCGATCGAGGGGATGAGTCCGTATGGTTGAAAACCATGTCCATCAAACGCTCTAAGAGTAGTGGGAGAAGTTGTGACCTCAGGCGAGCCGAGGGCTCTCCAGTAGTTCAAAGACATAATCGACGTGGAAGCACCCTCATCTAACACTGTGCGGTGGATAACATTTCCATGGATTTTCGTATGCACCTGGAAGGATAACTGGTGAGAAAGCCTAGGTTTAGCGTGCTCCAAGTTAAACATGATGGAGTTTGAAGTATCTGGGTCCAATGCCCCCAGTGCTGAAAGTAGGGTTCTGCGCTGCGTGGGGCAGTGTTGGAGAACCTCGAGAGTTGACATAGCGCAAGGTGCTTGAGCCAAATCTTCAACAATGTTGTAGTTTTGGGCAGCTCGCGCATTCGGATTGAATGTCGCCTTCCGTATGGTGCCCTTAGGTGGGCGCAGCACTGTGTCCATAAGTGGTCTCTCGATATGGAGGTGACCATTAGGGGGGGGAAGAGGAATCGGATCTTCAACAGGAGACTTGCCTTTGGCTGTCTCCGATTGTTTGGTTGAACTTGGAGGATTGTCATACGTCTTTGAACGAGTGGTGATATTAATCTCCTCATTACTTGTCATTAGGATCTCGCGGTTTGTGGACGTCTCTCCACGGGAAGGATTGGTCGGGTTGCCCCCTTGTGGGGATTCTTGGGCAACCATTTGCTGTTGCTGTTGGGGGAAAGGGTCAGTTAGCACTGCCGGTCTAGAGGATCCTTTAACGAATTTATGGACCTCGTCCTTATAGGGACAGTCACGCGTATAATGATCATCTTGACAAATCAAGCAGGGAAACTTAGCTTTCCGACGTGGTTTTTGATCATTCTGGGTAGGTTTTGGTTTGGGGTTCTCCTGCTGGTTCTTCTTGGGTTTACCACGATTATTTTTCTTTTTTCCTCCGGAGGGTTGTGATGTAGATTGGACTGCATTCACTTCGGAGGAGACAGCAGGAGAAGTGGAAGCTTTTGAAGCGGCCTGGGTAAAAGCGGGGGAAGCAGAAGCTTGTTGCCCCGTCGAGTTGGTAGCAGGCTGAGCCTTAACTGAACCAACGATACCATCAATGGGTGGTTCAGTAGTAGGCTTTGTAGGATCAGTGTGAATGCGGGAAGCATGTGGAAGAAGTTCGTGTAAAGTACCAGATTGAGTATATACTAAATCCATGTATTGTGCTGCCGAGATGGCTTGTTCTTCCGTAACAGGTCCGCGCATAGCAATATCTCTGGCTATGGGAGGCAAAAAGGATTTTGTAAACCAATCAGCAAGTAGCTGATCTGGAATAGGTGCCTTTATTAGCCTACGGCGTCTTCGCCACTCATGGATGTGATCCGAGATGTGTGTAGAAGTGGTTTGACGCAGTGAAGTTAGCAGTTCTGTTCCAGTCTCATATCGGATGGGAAGCTGGAAATGTGTCAGAAACTGCATAGCCAAAGTGTTGAAATCACGAAAAGAGTGTTGTGGCAGCTCGATGTACCATTTTGCTGCCGTTCCGGTAAGCGTACGTTGGAAGAGTCGAAGTCGGATGGAATCATCCATTAAGGAGTTTGATGAACACCAAAGATGGAAGGTCATCACGTGGTTCTTGGGGTCTTCCCCGGGCTTAGCATCGAACTTGGGAATGTCCGATGGTAGTTTGGCTGGGATAGGTGGCCAGTGAGGTTCATGCCATATAGGATCGTTAATAAGCCTCGACAAATCAGGTAGATCAAGTGTGGCCAAGAAGGGAAGCTGACGGTTAGTCTGCGGGTATGAGTAGTAACCATGTGGTGCAGGGAACCCTGGAGGGCCTTGCATAGCATGCTGCTGTGTGTTATACCCATATGTGTTTCCCGCGGGATACTGCTGGAAGTTCTGCGGATAATAAGCCATCTGGTTAACCGGTTGATTGTAAGCAACTGGTTGGTAAGTGTTCTGCTGAGTGGGTATAGTACCCTGAGGCTGTTGATGCCCAGGATTGGTTGCTATTCCTTGTTGGGAAAAAGTTCCTTGGAATTGTTGTGTTCCAGGGATGTTGCTACCATACTGTGTAAGTGGAGGATTTCCCATAGCAGGGTTGGGGAGTGGCTGCGACTGTGGTGTCCATGGAATGCTCGTTCCTGCTTGAGGAACGAGTGGAAATTGAAGTGACGGGTTCCAAGGAGTTGTGGCAGCCGAAGGGTAAGGGAAGCCAGAATTCAAGTTGGGGGAAATCTGAGATTGCCCCCCAGCTTGGTTCCAGTTTCCGAAAAGTGAGTACCCCCCACTCTGTGGGATTTGATGATCCCAAGGAGGAAGCATACCTGACAGGGGTGGTTGAGAGTAAGGCCCGGTGGGAACACCGGAATAAGGTTGCCCACTGCCAGGTGGATTGTACATACCAAACTGAGTAGAAACTGCTGGTTGGGAAACTTGTTGGAACGAGCCAATAGGTTGTCCGCCAGCAGTTAGGTTGGATGGCCCTATGTGAGGAGGCTGTAGACTGGGAATTGGGTTCCCAGCAAAAGGTTGTCCTCCGACTGGTTGGGTTGATGGCCCACCAGTTGGAGGTTGTTGACTAGCAATGGGGTTCCCAACAAAAGGTTGCCCCCCAGCTGGTTGGGTTGATGGCCCACCAGGGAGGGTTTGTAAGTTGGAGTTAGGGACCATTGCAGTCGGTTGTCCACCTCCTGAAATAGTATAAATGGTGGCTGAAGGTGATCCTCCTGTCGAAACGGAAGATCCAGCAGTATGACTAGGTGTTCTTCCGCCGCTAGCTAAATATGATAGCATGGATTGGCCAACGGCGCCAAAAGTACCGATTAGCGGAGGCGGTCGTCCGTATTGGACAGGTGAGGACGGAGAAAAAACTGGGTTATCCCTCATAGAATGTGCACCAAACATTGGTGATGACAGTAAATGTGGGGAATTTAGCCCAGGAGTATCAGCGTCGTCCATCACGTGTTCAATAATAGGAGAACCATCGAGAACTGGGTCCGAGTTCATATCCTGAAAAAGATTTTGGGGATCCGGTAGGAACCTAGGTGTAGTAAAGTCCGAAGGTCCTGAGCCGTCTGCAAAGGAATGATGAAATTCTGTGCTAGACGGAACGTTGGGATCCCTATAGCCAGAAGGACGAGAAACAGGGGGGTATCTAGACGCTGTCGAAAGCATTTGCTCTGTGTTGCGTCTAAATTGTGCCGATGCTAACGGAGAGTTCGCTAGGCTAACCATACTAGACTGAATGGAAGCCATAATTTCGTGTCCCAGTGGGATGTTGGGTAGATGAAAAGTGCGAGGTACGTTGCTAGAAGAACTTGTCTCCTGAGGATGAACACTGGGTGACGTGGTAATAACAGGCGGAAGTTCCGTCTGGGAAGTAATGAAGCCATAATCAGGTTCAAAAGGTGTGTCAGGTAGACGAGTATCTTCAACGATTTCAACGTAGCCGCCTGGGACTGAAATTAGGCCAGGTATGTCCTGGTCGGATCCTTCCGTGGTGCCAATAGATCCGTCTATATCATCGTGGAAAGTGTCTGATGGACGGGAAGTGTTGGCCTCCGGTAGAAGGATGACCTCTGGTCTAGTACTCTGGGTCGTGCTAGGTTCAGCTGCTGTAACTGTGCCCACTGTTACAGATAAATCTGGGATGACAGTGGGTGAGGTGACAGTGGAAGCCTCAGACATGCTGGTGGTCATAGAAGCTGCAATGGATTCTGAGACTGTGCTGTGTGTGGCAGTTACAGGCGTAACTGAAGATGTTGTGCGGATCGGCGGTGGGATGTTGCCTCGACCAGCACCGCGGCCAGGAGGAGCAGGAATGCGTGATGCAGGCGGACCAGAAGTCCGTGGCGGTGGCGGTGGTGGAGGGCTTAGGCCTTGTTGTCTTTGTGATCTTCTTTGTTGATCTGACATGATGACAGGAAAATGAAAATCGGGGGCAGTACTATAAACAAAGAACTCAAAAACTCTAATGCAGCCGAGTGTGCAAAAGAGGAGCTAGAAAAAGCAAGGCTCACAGGCCAAAAAAGCAAGCTCTAAAATCTATACTGAGACCGGTGTCTCAATAAGCGAGCTGATTAACAAAAATGGCCAGAATGCCAACAAGCAGTCCCTACAAAGAAAAAATGACCCTCTACAAAGATGAGACGCCAAGCAAACTCCTAACTAAGAGCTGGAGACCTCAACAGGCTGTATCCTTCGCAAGGTGATGAAATCCAAGTCGAACAATACAACATGAGAGACCGATATAAGAAGGATATCCCTCTACCGAAAGGGATCCTGGGTAAAAGAGCCCTAGTAGAATAGATACTAAGCCACCTCGTTCATGACACGTCGGAAAAGGTTTTGGGCACTTCAGCCTTCTGAAGAAGACAGCGATCGATGTTGCCTTAGGGCTAAGTGGAGTGCGGTATTCCACAGAGTCCGTCCGGTTCTCAATCTCGCGACCGTTTAACCCCTGAACAGTTAGAAACAGTCAGGAGGCCCCTCCACAAACTAGCTGTGACCGTGTCAATAAGTACTAGAGGATTTTAGTTCCCTAAAGACAATGACTATGTCTCAGATGAAAATGACAAGGGGGAATTATTTTGATGCCTATCCCCGGTGTCCTACCTAACTACCAAATTCTTTTGATTTCCTCAAGTGAGGTTAAAGTTGGTTTAATTAGGGTGATTAATTTTAGTGGCTGTCTTTACTCAATCGGGTAGTGGACGTGAAACTTGATGGTGTTATGACGACTCAAACCATGCAAATGAGAATGAATCATAAACAAGCCTTTGTCTTCGATGAAATCTAGCTAAGGTAAAGATAGAGGTTCTTTGATCCAATATGCATAACAATTTTCACAAGCACTCAAAGTAAAAGATTTTTCTTTTCTTTTCGATTTATAAACCAAGCCAAGCTGAAGTAAACACGCTTTTCAATGCACTGATTTTACAATCTACAATGCTTCTATGATGAGAATTTTTATGGCAAAATTAATGGTTCATTTCTCTATGCAAAATGCCAATAGACTTTTTCAAATTAAACAACAAATTTGCTCTCAACTAATGATCTTTTTAATTTACTGAAAATGATAATGACAATATGACTGTAAAACTACAGTGTTCAGTAACAGAAGACAGTGGTGTTGAGTTGGTTGTGGGGAAAAGCCAAGTCAAATGCAATCAAATTGAAAAATGACCAATATGTCAAAAGTGCCACTTAATTCAATCAATCAATCAAGCTCACAAACCATGTAATAAGCAGACCAAACAGACTGGAAATTAACCAGGATGCTAACAGGCAACAGTAAAGACTATCTGAGGCAGGGAGAAACTCAGGAAACCAAGCAAAAATTAAAAAAATTTACCTACTTGCAGACACTACCGCGGGCTATAGACTGCCTGAAGCGCGACACTGTGTAACTGTCGCGCTGGAAGTGGTTCAGAGGGCGCGGCACTGTGGCAAGAGGGAAAAAAACGCAACTGGAAAAGAAAAAATCAAGTTTTCAGGGTTGTTGCTAACCCAGGGGACTCAGTAATTAAACAGGGAGATAAATACTGCGAGGAGGGGTGAATAAGGGTCAAAAAGGACCAAAATTCAAGCTGGTTTGAAGTGCAACAAAAGACTGATAATTCAAAGATAAATGACTGTGAATTTGAACCAATCAAGCAGTAATCAAACCCAGTGGAGTCGCCATTCTTGTTATGTGGAATTCTGCCCTACGGATAAGTCAAAACTCCCTTAGGCTAAAGTAGGATCTAACTAACTCTAGGCTAAGAACAGACAAAACAAATGCAACCTTGAATCCCTAGATCTAACAAATATCTCAGAATTAAAATGCTGAAGAGAATAGAAGGGATTTAACTGACCTTATGTCCAAGTGCTTTATCTTTGGTATTTGCTCCAAGCTCCAAGTCTTCACAAATGAACCTGTTAAAGAGTAACCAAAACACAAGCATGTACTATTCTCTAACAATCTGAAAACATGAGTTAGGATCTAAATCTATGAGAGATGCAAATCATATCATTAAAACAATATTAACACAAATGATTTGGGGAAACAAGACAAGTTATTCCATTACAACTTGAAGATTACTTACAAAGGGTGCTTGATGCCCAAGCCAAACCTCCAACTCCAAGTGTCTTCTCCTCTTAGCTATCTCCACAATGCTGCAAGACCATAAGTTTGGTGCTCTCAAGAGTCCTCCTCCTTCCCAATGGCATGCCTCTCTTTTATAGTGAATGGTGAGGTTAACCAACAAGAGAGATAGGTGGATCTAAGGAGGGATAAGTGGATCAGGGTTTCTAATCGAAGGAGGTGAGTTGGGATCGAATCAAGGAACCCAATCTTCCATCATCTTCGAAAATCCAAGATCCCACAAGTCAAGGGCAAAAACTATTAAAAGGGTGCCGCGCTTTGCAAATGATACAGGGCGCGGCACTGTGCCGCGTTTTGTCAAGCTGGAAGGGCGCGGTAGTGTATGGAAATAAAGTCCAAGGTGGGTCAAAACTTGGCAGGGTGGATTTATCTTCAAGGTTGACTCATCATCTGTCTCTTCTGGATGGTTCAAAACAGTAGGGAAAGTGTCGTCGAAATGTGTTGTGATGGGGATGCGACACCGTGAAATATAGAGGTATAACAATCTTTTTGTAATTATTATTTAAAGGTTAGAGATCTCATAGGGAGGGGGGCATAAATCACCTAGGAAGGACTGGAGACACCTTGTTTCACTTGAGATATTGTAATTTCTTACAAACTTAATGAGTCACAGTTAGTTTCTCTGTCATCTTCTTTATGTAAATTGTCAAATTTCTTCGATGATCTCTGATTTTCTCACCTTGGTTTCTTTATCAATATATGTTTTTATATTTGCAATTTGATGAATGTATCTGATTTGTAGCTGGGATTTATATAAATCTACAATTTAGATGTACTGTGTGTTAAGTGAATTTACTCATTTATCTATTTCTGCAAATGATAAATATCTATAGTCTCATTACTGCTAGTTTGTCAATTAACATGATATAACAAAACAATCTCACATGTGCTTAATTATTTAAATAAAATATTTCAATTGTAATTGTTTATTTGATTTAAATTTGGTTAAAATTGATCCAATTTATATGTCTATGTATTGGTGAAACACTTAACCACTTCCTTGATCTGATTGTTCTGCACATCAAAACAAATTCCTTATACTAGATCTAACTTACTTAGATTTACCTTAAGCAAACACTAACTACTTTTAGACATAGAATTCCTTTGATCTTCCTTCACAGGAAGACAGATCCATCAGGATCAACCCGCTTAAGTGCCAGCAGAGGCCTTATATCTGTGGGATTCAACGACACCAAACAGTCTGTGCATATAACTGCTCTTGCGTAGAGTTGTTTGAAGCCTTTTAGATTGGGCTATCACCCTCTGTTGTTAGCCTTGGAAAACATTCCATCATTTACATACGTGGGGCTTCAATAGGAATCAAGATCTAAGGATTAATAATAATATCTATAATCATTTGATTCTAATCCAAATGAATTTACAGATCTAATGATAAGTTTTATTTTTTTAACACTAATTTTATTGTAATATAGATCTATTACTTCTAATATAAATAAACTTGGGGTATGTTGTTGGTAAAATTATATGTTAATTAATTTCCAATATTAAATTGTTAACTCGGGGCTCGTAAGCTTCGAGGTACACGCATTGTATGTGCAGGGTCAAAGGTTAACCTAATGTAGTCTAACCTAACCTAATGCTGATAAACACACTTCAATTGTAAAACTAAACTATGAGCTATGAATATAAATTATTTATTCCTATGTTAAATTGCAAAGTGTGTGCTAATCTACCAACTAATCATTAATTTCAAACGTCAAACAAACTAATTGCAAATTATGAACTACTTCTCAATTACACACTAAATCAAAGTTTATAATGAAAAACTAACTTAAATGCATTTAAAAACTAATTTTATAAACTCAATTCCAAACGGAGTAAAAGAACCTATGTAATTAACTAATAAAATAAATATAACACCTATCTAATTAATTCCACATCTAATTAAAATTTAATTAAAATATCAAATTCAAAACAATCTATCCATGAAAACTTCAAAATCGCGGGCACCTTTGCTAATTAAAACCACACCAACGAACTATAAATTACCGAAATAAAATTTATAATAAATCCAGATTTTAAATTAAAACTTAAATTACAAATTATAAAACAAAACCATTAAATTAATTATAAACTACAAACTACAAATTGTAAACCATCTACAAATTAAATTGTAAACCATCTACAAACTAAATTGCAAGTCACAAACCTATGTTACAACTAATTTACAAAAGAAATATAAATTGAAAAATAAAAACTACAAACTAAACATTTTAAATCAAACTCCTATCATTTAGCAATTAACACTAAATAATGAAACTTTCATTAAACTAAAATCTAAAGTGGATTAAAATAAACATTAATAAAATCTCTATGCTAAATGTAGAAATATACTTTATCACTAATTCATCTACACTTGTACGGAGGGTATAAAATATTTCAATTCAGGGTGTAAAACGCTTCAATGCAAGGTAAATTAAATTCCTTCAAAACTCAAAGCAGGGTATAATAGATTTATGTATTGTAGATTTATTTATTTATAAAATTCACACGATCTAATGCATACAACCACCTACACAGCGTGACATGCGATTAATACATACAAGGAGTAAAGAAATTACAATGAATAATACTCTATAAATAGTGAGGAATTCAATTCACATAAAAATAGCACTTCTGAAATAATTTTATGCCATTTAGACTTGCATTTAGATCGGTATTCGAACCTGCATTCAAACCTCCATTCAAAAAATTCATTCGGAATAATATGAAAACAAAATTACAATTCCATTTAAAATTCCATGTATTCTCTTTAATTAAATTAAGATCACATTAGGTCAACGTCCGGTGTAAAGTTTTTCACCATAGTATTAATGCATACAAGATTAAGAATTTCACATAAATTCATGCCAAACGCCTGGTCATTTAAACGCTCGGTAATGCATATAGGAAAAGCATGTTGGAGGGAGATATTAAGTCACATAACCAAGGGTGAAAGCAGATGGAGCATAAATGAGAACGTAAGATCGAAACGAAGACACTGAGGAATTCAAACAGAGCATATGAAATCTCATGAATCAATTCAACCTGCACTCCAACAATTAATTCAAAACTATATAAAACTTAAAAATGAAATTGTAAATGAATTAATTCAAATTGTATGAAAATTGAAAACGGAATTGTAAAAGGAAGGAAAAAATACGATCCACAGGCTGGCCAATTCTTGGGAATTCAAACAAACAATCTGCACATGGAGTTGATTCTCGGAAACCAATTCTTCATTTAAAAAAAAAGATTGAACTACAAAATGATCAGCGTAATTTACAAAATCATATCTTCAATATCTGATCATTGTCCTTCTCAACCATATGCATCTCTATTTATACAGTAAAACAATGAGCTGACGGATAGAATTAAATTCCGAAGCTCTTTCCCGTTCAACAAATTAGTAAATTGATAAAACCGTCCATAACCCCAATTCTGGAAAACTCATGTTTGTTCGGGCACATTTTTCTCCATGTATGTCAATCCATTCTGAAAATTGTTCGCGAAGAGGAGTAAATGAGCCCATTTGGGAAGTGGGGTTTGAACCATTTCTCCTGATTCTTTACAGTTTTCTCAGAATATGCTACAGAAATATACCTCCTGAAATGATGATGGGAATGCGATTGGCAGTCCAAATGAACATCTGTACGATACCTTGCAAGTGTAATTAGTTCAGAATTGATGTTGGGTTGTTGAATTGATTGTTGGTTGGTGTGTTGGCTTCAAACTGTGGCTGGTTCCTGAACTGTATGCTAGATTCCTTGATGCCTCCTCAATCACGTGATCTAGGCTTGCTTTAAACCAATGATCCATTATATAAAAGCTTCTACTTAATATGTTTAATACCTGCATATATTAAAAACAAAATTGAATTGTTAAATGATATAAAGAGTAATAAATTTTATTTATTTATGCCATTTAAAAAAACAACTTCATATTCCATTGTTAATATTTTAACTTAAATGACGTAATATATTGAAATGCATAAATGTCTTTATACGTTGTCATATTGAAGCACTTTTATAAAGATTAGCATGTAATTAAATAATAATTTAAACCTTTTAATATTTAATATATTTGTTTATTTGTTTAAATTTAAATAATATTAAAAGATCTTTGTTAAGTCATGGTTTTGGTTTGTATAGGCAGGTAGTACAAGACCAACAAGAATCAGAGGTAAATTTGTTTGTCAAAAGGGTAAGCCAAATCAATAAACTAATGCGAAACATGCTATCAAACCTAGGGTGGTACTTAGGGTCAGATGGAGCATCGAAATACTTATCATTTGCACAATATTGCATTTAATACATAAAAAATAATAGGTTAGGATTCTTTTACGTTAAATGGTTTAAATTGATAAAATAAAGTAAATGATAGTTTCATTAAACATAGATGTACTAAATCATGGGTGGATGAGTTAGGAAAGTAGCGAAAATGAAGTCATGAAAAATAGACAATTTCGGAGCCCAACATCCCCCCAGACCGAAGATATGGCACTTCCTCGGGCCATCAATAAATTTGAGAGTGGGTTGTATGCTTCTTATGCAAAACATTCTAGATCAACATCATTCAACAAGCAATTCTAAGACTCCATCACCATTACTCTAAAGAAAACTAAATATTTTCTTAGAAAAATAAAAATAAATGCTAAGTGATAAGAATGATACTTATAGATTTCAAAATTAAAAATAATTCATACATGCTTGCTAAGACCATATAAGTTGTGTAGGAAATTTCCCGAATGTTCCTAGTTAGAAAACATGAGGGTATATAGATGGTTTGAAAAGACTTATAGGAAACAAGTCATCTCTAACTCGAAGACTTATTGTCATCCAAGGAATAAGGATACATTTCACTTTTTGAGTTTGTTAATTTCTCCCCCCAGACCAAATATATGGCACATCCTCGAGCCATCAATAAATTTGAGACTGGGTTGTATTCTTTTATATGCCAACACTTCGGATCAACAACACTCATAAAGAAATTCCAGGAAGCCATCTTTATTATTCTAAAGAAAACTAAGAACCCTTTTTTTTTAGAAAAAGAAGTATTAATGCCATGTTATGATAATGATCAAAACACTTAAAAATTAAGATTAGAAATATCCCATGCATACAATTTCATCAATTAATACTAGTTATCATGAAGACCATATAGGTTATAATAGGGCATTTTCCTTCATAAGTATATAGACAACCTAGAATGTATGTAAAGCCCATAGGAAACCAGTCATCCCTGTTTAACTTTCAAAGACTTATTGTCATTCAAGTAATATTGATAAAATTCACATTTGAGTTCATTGGATTCCTAAACTTATGGGTCCCACTTCTAGGATAGTGACATCCTAGATATAGTATGAATTAGATGATAGGGTCTTAAGTTCAACTTATAGACATTCTCAAATGACAAATAAATAAACAATTGGCTTAATCATGTATATATGTGCTCGAGGTCTTTATTTTATTGAACTATGTGCATAACAATGTGTTTATCATATCTCTTTTACTCGGCATAGCCCCGCTTCCAACGAGCTTGTTCAGTACCCCGACGGGTTTATCTTGGCACCATACAAGCATGGGCCCGCTGCTAGCAAGCCTGTTTAGTACCTCGGCAGGTTTGCTTGTATTTACCGAACTTCCTCATTTATGATTTTACTCGGCATGGACTCACTGCCAGCAGAACTGTTCAGTACCCTAGAGGGTTTTCCTCGTATTTATAATTATTGCAAAAAGATATTAAAGTATGTGGAAGCCAGTTGGTACTAGAGTATATTAATTCTGCTAAGCACATAAATCAAAATTTAAATTTAACCCATGAGTAACATGATTTATAATAGCCTTAAATTATAATTCATCTCAAAAGAGAATGACCTAAAGTTGTTCTCTAGTCCCTAAGTCAATCTTCTTCATATAAGTTTCAGTAGTGTTTCTCCACAAGTAGGAATGTCACTTACTCTCCTGCTACTATTTGATAAAGATGCTTAAATAACAAGCTTTGATAATGAAACTAGAATGTAAAAGTTACCTATGGGTATTACTATGTAGACCGTAAAGTATGGTAAATCCTCAGGATGTTTTAAAATTGGTCTTGCTCAACTATTATAATGAATAGTCATAAATATGCATGTATGAAAATAAATAAGGATTTTGAATTGCTTTAGTTTAGTCACTAACATTATCTTCTTCTTAATTCTTTTATTTGAAAAAGAAAACAAGAAAAACGAAGTTGCATTATTCCCTAAACTAAGAATGCAACATTTTATTTATATACATATTTCCCTACCCTAAGAAGAAAGAAAATATGTTTATTCAAGTATATGAGCTCTTCCAATGAAACCAAGTGCGAAGCAAGATGAAAATTATACCTTTATCCACATATGAAAAGGTTGTTGCAGTGATTACCTGAATGTGGAAGTTCAACCAACTTACTTGTCTTTGCATCAGAAGGTGTCGAAGGAAGGAATGGTATTGTGGTCTCATTACGTTTTGGAATCATCTTTCGATGTAATCCTGATATTCACCTTCCTTCATTATGTCATGCATATCCCCTTCTCTTAGATGATCAATTTCTTGAGCACAAGATGGATCTATCAGCTTGCATGTAGAGAAATTTTTAATTTCCGGTAGCTCTCCTTCAGATGTAATCCCTAATATGTCAGCTTCTTCTACAGTATCGCAAAGAAAATTCTTTTGTAGTTCTTGGGACTTTGGTTCGTCTGTCATTTCAGGAGAGGTTGAGAAGCTCTCAACTTCTATCAAGATCTGCTCTTCTTGAGAGGTAGAGTTTGAGACTCCAGCTTTCGCTAATATTTGAGAGAGTTCTCTCATACTAATGAACACCTTTGAGTCCATTTTGTTGGTTGATAGGTCCTCCTTCACACAAGGATTAGTCTCTGGGGTTCTTACAACACCCAAAAAAAATGTTATTTATAAAGATTCTAGTTAAGACTATCTACTACTAAAACAAATTTGCAAACTAAACACACCAAACTCTTATGAAATAAAACACCTACATGAAATTAACTTGCGGAAAGTAAACACACCTAAGCTTGCTGAAAAAAAATAGCACACTTGCATGAGAGTAAATTGCAGGAAAGTAAACTACCTAAATTTGCAGAATAAAAGCACACGTACATGAAATTAAACTATGTAAAAGTATACTATCTACGCTTGTGGAAAGAAAAGTACACTTAACTATGGGAAAGTAAACTATTTACGTTTGCGAAAAGTACACCTAACTATGGGAAAGTAAACTATCTATGTTTGCAGAAAGAAAGGTACGCCTAACTATGGGAAAGTAAACTACCTATGTTTGCGGAGAGAAAAGTACACCTAAGGGAAATAAATCAAACTTTCCATAAAGTAAACACACTTGTGCGGAAAAGGAACAACAAGGCTTCGGGGCGACCCACTAAAGTGGATGTGTCAGGCTATTACACTACGGGAAATCCGTAGTGAGGTCGTCTTTGCGTCTTACTGTTTCCCCTCCATAAAGTAAACACACTTGTGCAGAAAAGGAACAACAAGGCTTCGGGGCAACCTATCTACCTACACTTCAACCCCTTTAGAACCTCCCCGGAAACGGCACCAAAATGTTGGTAAAATTATATGTTAATTAATTTCCAATATTAAATTGTGAACCCGGGGCTCGTAAGTGTCGAGGTACACACACTATATGTGCAGGGTCAAAGTTTAACCTAATCTAGTCTAACCTAACCTAATGTTGATAAACACACTTCAATTGTAAAACTAAACTATGAGATATGAATATAAATTCTTTATTCCTATGTTAAATTGCAAAGTGTGTGCTAATCTACCAACTAATCATTAATTTCAAACTTCAAACAAACTAATTGCAAATTATGAACTATTTCTTAATTACATACTAAATCAAAGTTTATAATGAAAAACTAATTTAAATGCATTTAAAAACTAATTTTATAAACTCAATTCCAAACAGAGTAAAAGAACCTATTTAATTAACTAATAAAATAAATATAAAACCTATCTAATTAATTCCACATCTAATTAACATTTAATTAAAATACCAAATTCAAAACAATCTATCTATGAAAACTTCAAAATCCCGGGTGATATGCTAATTTTTTTTTAACAGAAACGGCTAGAGGCTTTAATTATATATAAAAAAAGAAGATTACATAAAAAAAGACTGATCTGATTGCTCCCATGTAAGGTAGACAACCATCAATCCAAGTTCATCATGATTCAACTTGAATTTAGCATGATACCTTTCTATCCTATTGAAGCTAAACCATTTAACAAACTGTCCAAGGAGGAATTTGCAGAAGTGATACATTTCTGATTGTTTTCCTTATACAAAATTTAGGCGTTGGGCCCAACCAAGAAGCCAGCAAAAACTAGTGCCTAAACTAAAATAAACATAGTTCCTATACAGAGTACTAGGAAACATAGAGAGCATAAATAAACTAGGAAGCCAACCTGTGGCTGGTGAAGATAAACTGCTAATGAGGTCCAAGGCCCATAGCCGCGCCCGCAGAGTCTGCTGCCTTGTTTTTTTCAGTGCTCAGGTCCACGAAGTTACCAGTTGTAGCCATGAAGTTTTGCAGCTTCTCCATCTTTCGATTTATGCTCTCAAGCTCACTACCTGTTACCTTGAGCTTCCGAACCTTGCAGGGGTAGGCCAGGCTCAAGGTTTCCTCCAAATGCTCTATCTTTTCAACCACCCAGATATTCTGGGCTTTAACCTCAGAATGAGAAGCAGTTGCAGTTATAAAGACGGGAAATTACCTTCCTGAACTCAATTTTTTCACCTCGGACCATCCTCACCTGTAGCTCCAACTCCTGCAAATGATCGAGGAATTCTACCTCGAACTTTGAGATACTATGTTTTCCATCCTGCCTAACAACATTTCCGGCCCCTGCGTGCCTGCGACAGGGACCAAGTCCTGGATGGCCCTCGCGTTCTGCAGAATCGTCCCACCTTTCCCCTGGCTGTGCTCCCCTGTCACACCCAAAATTGGAGCAGCATCCCAATTTGCAGCAACTTCCACGGGTGGGATTCTCACCCCCTTGGTATAACTACCAACGCCACAACAGTAGTGCTTTCCACCATGCCCATCTCTGTAATGTGCCATCTTACCAACACAAAGACCGTTCAAGACAAACTGCAAACGAAGACCAAGAAGGGCAGCAAGAGGATGTGAAATAGAGGAGTGAGTTATGAGAGGAGCCCGAAGCGAGGGTTTTAATAATTCATATAGCCTGCATGGCGTCCAACTGGCTATACTCTGAGGAGACTTAAAAAGTGCATGCAGGAGGCACAATCAAGAAGGGAAGGTGTCGTCATTTCCCCAAGGGAGGAATCCCAACAAGATTTAATTATGAAGCTAATTGAATGAAAGGTGTCCATAATGGGGGGAAGATGTAGGGACTTAGAACTTAGCCCCAAATCCAACTCTAGGTTTAGGGAATCCATGAAGTTTCCAATTTATCCTCATCGAGCCTTAGAGTGCCATAAGCAAGCTCAACTCCAATATTTGCCATTTTGTTTGCTTTCTCATTTAGTCCTCGCAGGATATGAAGGAAGGAGATCTTATTAAATTCAATACTAATGCACAGAAGGAGGTGGTGCATCTTGGAGATGGGACTTTTCCATTTAGCAGTAATACACCTGGCTTCTCTGATAATATCTAGAGAGTCTCCAAGGACGATGAGTTTCTTAATTCCCAGGATGGCTACAATCTCCAGACCTTTAATGAGTCCTAACCATTCCGCTGCATTGTTGGTCTTTCTCCCAATGACCCATGCGTAGTCTTTCTTCTTGTTCCCCAAGGAGTATAGAATTACTCCCCCCGCACCTGCCAGCCCTGGGGGTAATATGCTAATTAAAACCACACTAACAAACTATAAATTACCGAAATAAAATCTATGATCAATCTAGATTTTAAAATAAAACTTAAATTATAAATTATAAAAAAAAAACCATTAAATTAATTATAAACTACAAATTGTAAACCATCTGCAAACTAAATTGCAAGTCACAAACTTATGTTACAACTAATTTACAAAAGAAATATAAATTGAAAAATAAAAACTACAAACTAAACATTTTAAATCAAACTCCTATCATTAAGAAATTAACACTAAATAAAACTAACACCAAATAATGAAACTTTCATTAAACTAAAATCTAAAGTGGATTAAAATAAACATTAATAAAAGCTCTATGCTAAATGTAGAAATATACTTTATCACTAATTCATCTACACTTCTACACAGGGTATAAAATATTTCAATTCAGGGTGTAAAACACTTCAATGCAAGGTAAATTAAATTCCTTCAAAACTCAAAGCAGGGTATGATAGATTTATGTATTGTAGATTTATTTATTTATAAATTCACACGATGTAATGCATACAACCACCTGCAGAGCGTTAAATGAGATTAACACATACAAGGAGTAAATAAATTATAATGAATAATACTCTATAAATAGTGAGGAATTCAATTCACATAAAAAGAGCACTTCTGAAATAATTTTATGCCATTTAGACTTGCATTTAGATCGGCATTCTAACCTTCATTCGAACCTACGTTTGGAATTGCATTCGAACTTGCATTCAAACAATTCATTCAGAATAATATGAAAACAAAATTACAATTCCATTTAAAATTCCATGTATGCTCTTTAATTGAATTAAGATCACATTAGGTCAACGTCCGGTGTAAAGATTTTCACCATAGTATTAATGCATACAAGATTAAAAATTTCACATAAATTCATTCCAAATGCTCGGTAATGCATACGAGCAAAGCATGTTGGAGGGAGATATTAAGTCACATAACCAAGGGCGAAAGTAGATGGATCATAAATGAGAACGCAAGATCGGAACGCAAACACTGAGGAATTCAAACAAAGCATATGAAATCTCACGAATCAATTCAACCTGCACTCCAACAATTAATTCAAAACTATATAAAACTTGAAAATGAAATTGTAAATGAATTAATTCAAACTGTATGAAAACTGAAGATGAAATTGTAAAAGGAAGGAAAAAATATGATCCATAGGATGGTCAATTCCTGGGAATTCACACAAACAATCTGTACATGGATTTGATTTCTGGAAACCAATTCTTCATTAAAAAAAAGACTGAACTACCGATCAGCTTAATTTAAAAAATCAGATCTTCACTATCTAATCATTGTCCTTCTTAGCCATATGCATCTCTATTTATACAAGAAAACAATGAGTTGACGGATAGAATCAAATTCCGAAGCTCTTTCCCGTTCAACAAATTATTAAATTGAGAAAACCATCCATAACCCTAATTCTAGAAAAATCACGTCTGTTTGGGCACATTTTTCTCCATGTCTGTCAATCTATTTTGAAAACTGTCCACGGGTAGGGGTAAATGAGCCCATTTGGGAAGTGGTTTTTGAACCGTTTCTCCTTATTCTTTAGAGTTTTCTCAGAATATGCTCCCGAAATATACCTCCTGAAATGATGACGAGAATGTGATTGGCTATAAAAGATTCTACTTAATATGTTTAATACCTACATATATTAAAAACAAAATCGAATTGTTAAATGATATAAAGAGTAATAAATTTTATTTATTTATGCCATTTAAAAAAAAACAACTTCATATTCCATTGTTAATATTTTAACTTAAATGGTGTAATATATTGAAATGCATAAATGTCTTTATACGTTGTCATATTGAAGCACTTTTATAAAGATTAGTATGGAATTAAATAATAATTTAATCCTTTTAATATTTACTATATTTGTTTATTTGCTTAAATTTAAATAATATTAAAAAGATCATTGTTAAGTCATGGTTTTGGTTTGCATAGGTAGGTAGTACAAGACCAACAAGAATCAGAGGTAAATTTGTTCGTCAAAAGGGTAAGCCAAATCAATAAACTGTGCAAAACATGCTATCAAACCTAGGGCAGAACTTAGGGTCGGATGGAGTACCGAAATACTTATCATTTGCACAATATTGCATTTAATACATAAAAAATAATAGGGTAGGATTCTTTTACGTTTAATGGTTTAAATTGATAAAATAAAGTAAATGATAGTTTCATTAAACATAGATGTACTAAATCATGGGTGGATGCGTTAGTAAAGTAGCGAAAATGAAGTCATGAAAAATAGACAATTTTGGAGCCCAACAGATGTTAGATCTATTCAATAGGTCCTAGGGTTAGAAATTTAGTACTAATCCACGAGATCTATACTGATACAATGATATGGAAAGGGTCCATAGGCCCTAGGGTTAGAAATCCTTGCTCTGATACCAAATTTAAGGCCCTTATGGGCCTTGAAAACAAAATTGACTAGAAAACAATATTTCATGAAAATTAACTATGATCAATTTCATTTCCAAGAGAAAAATAGTTTTAAAACATTACAAAGATATCATAATAACGATCTAAATGAAATAAGGAGAAACCATAACTATAAACCGACAAATTGTAAAAATATTTTACCTCTACATCTCCACATGCAATGAGGGGAAAGCAACATGTGGGGGACGACTCTCGACCCAACCAACCCCTAAGTCGAACAGTGAGATCCCGAGCCCCTAACCAATAAACCGTAGCCATATTTTTTCTCCTACCTTCTGTAACCATTCCCATTTCCCTTCAATATCTAAGAATGATGAATGCCCTTATCCTCCAATCCTCCTCCTTTTAATAGTTTTTCTCTCTTTTCTTTGGTATCTGAACCAAGTATATTTTATTAGTTTTAATTAGCAAATTTTAATTTATTAATTTATTATTTTAATATTATTAGTCATCGTTATCCTATTATTGGTGGTAACAAGTGTTTCTTTAATATTAAATTTAATCAAATAAAATATTAAATTTATTAATCTATTATTTTAATATTTAATTTAGTTTTCCTATGTTTTTATTTATAGTTAAATTAATAGTATTTTTGGGTTGTTATGGTTATGCTGCATCCATGGAATATCAACAAGTAATGCTTAAATCTATTAATGTAATATAGATATCTTAAATGGTAGATTTCATGTAATATAGATCTCAAACAGGTTTGGATATAGATCTACTAACTGTTAGTAATGCTTAAATCTATTAATGTAATATAGATCTCTCATATCATAGATTTAATGTAATATACGATGAGGAACCAACTTTCCCTATAGACATAGACACATATATAATATTATCTTATTGTTTGGATTTAATAGAAAACAAAAATGGCAATTATTTTAGTAATAAAAATGCAGGAATTACTTGGTACCAATATTTTTTCTCCAAATTCCCATGAACATAATTAAAACATCATTCTCTATGTCTTAATTTCCTTTAAATCATAACCAGTTAACTATGAATTTTATTGAAGATTCCTCCATTTCCTTGTAATATAATATCTGCTAAAAGTGTCTAGTAAACATTTTTAGGACCCTAACTCAGTTAAGATCTTTCAGGACTAGTCTTTCTTTATTCTTATCCATACTCAAGAAGAAAGATATTTCAATACCATCCCTTCCCTCTAAAACCACCACTATAACCTTTCATGACAAACCCTTTTATCTAAGACCATGACTAAGACCTTCCCGGATGACCCCTTTATTTAAGACCATCAATAAGACCATTATGATTGCTTTCCATAGCACGAACAATTGTAATTGGTTGTCATATTTTGTTTTTCATTTGCATTACTTTGAAATAAGTAAACCAATTATGTGAAGTTATTTCTTTCCTTTTTTCTTCCTAGCCCGATTTTTATCTTTTATATTTGGAATATGCTTATTGCCATTATAAACTTTAAAATCAAGAAGTATTTGTTATAAGGAATATGGATGATTCAATGGTTTTGCAATCTTTTCAAATGGTAAAGCAAACACTATATGATTGTAGACATAGCGTGTCCATGAATGTAAGAAATCCTAACATATATTCAATACGAAAAATAAAATAAAAAAACTTTTTGAACAACAATGTAGCAGTCCAAGCAAGTTTCCATCCAACTACAATGTCTTGCCAATATTTTACATAGGTGATTTTTCTTGAGAAATAAAGAAAGATAGACCATGACAAACTTTCTCTATTTTGAGAGAATTTACAAAATCTATATTAATTTTTATTGTTGTATAATACCCACAAAAATAATAAATAATTTCAAAGGCCCTATGCCAGCTTAGAAAATTTTATGTGTACATTGATAATCAAGGTCATGCTTTGATGTGTTGGTTATGGTCCCAACATGCATTGTTCATATTACTTTTTTCATTTACAAGCGACCTAGTGGTCACATGCATAATAATTGAAATCTAATAATAAGCAGGGTATCATTCCATTCATCACTATGTGACCTTTAAGGTCATGCTTAGCTGTGTTGGTTAATGTCCCAATGTGCATTGTTCAGGGTTCATTTTCTAATTTTAATGGCAAGGGAGGTATAATACCAATAGGTTTGTTGGTTAACAAATTCTAAAGCTTAATTTACAAGTAGAAAGTATTACGCTTAATCAAACTCATGCCATTGCCAATGTAATATTCACAAGTCACTATCAAAATGACCAAACAACACACATTTTGGAAGACCACATTTTCACGTTTTTATGAAATTATAAATCACAAATTTCCACATCACAACCACATGAGGCCGGGTTAGTTGCACATTTTCCATTAAAATGAATTGTCTCATCTAGGAGGAGGCACATCTTGAATATAATATCTAAAAATTATACAGTTAAGGACCTTCACATTTTTCTCACCAAATCAACATGCTCAGGTTTTTATATGTTTACCTCCATGCAAAATGCACCCACTCAGTGGACATAAATCATCAACCAGACTTAATAGCATAATCATATGTAGACTAGTAATACCATATGATTAATCCAAAAACAAATCTCATCTAGTGGACGTATTGAATGAAAATCCTAATGTCAAATTCTAGGTGGACAAAGTCTATCAATATAAGGATACATTGATGTAAAATCAATGAGAGTGCAAGGAGACATTATTCTCTTAATTATTCGTTGTTGTATCATGAGTTAAACTACAATGGCGAAAGGCCAAGAGATCGATGAAGGTGAATGTAGATTTATAATTTAGGGACATTAGTAGAAGGTAGTGTAGAACTACTATAGGATTTGGTTTGGGTTTTGGTCGATAAGCATAAATTTAGAGGAGAGGAAACCCCTAATACAGAAAAGGAAGAGTCCCATGATGAATCCTAAGAATAATTTTCCTTAGGAAAACGTCTCTCAAAGTTCCATAATCCCTTTTAGAGTTGAAGATAAAGTGGAGATAAATTCTTGTGATGGTTAGATGAATCTTGATCACCTAAGTGGGTCGATATCCTATGATCTCTAATTTCAGAAATTACGGAGGAGTGACACCCACAATGCATCATAAGCATGATGCTCGTCAAATAAATTACTTGCCTTGTTTGATGGTGGTATCTTCTACGTGTTTTATTTTGTTGAATTTGATTGCTGGGAACTACCATCTATTATGAATATATTTCTCTAACATCACTTGGTTTATAAGCAAGTCAAAAGAAAAGAATAACCTCATATCAAAGAGCTAGTGATCCCCATATTGTAAAAATTAACTTTTGATGGGCTTTAATTCCACATAATCAATACATATATATGATATATTATAGGCCCTTAGTTAAATATGTACATCCTTATAAAAATAAATTACAAAGAAAATTTAATCATCAAATTTATCTATGAGAAAGGTTTCGAATTGGAAAAGTGCACGATTCAAATTTCTTAACCTTCGATTTTATCTATGAGCAAGGTTTTGTAATATACACGTGTAGGTGTGTAGGATTCAATTTTCTTCTATATGTGAAAATTTGGGATTGTGTTGTAAGTAAATTCAACTAATATATCTCTTGAAATTATTTTCAAAATCATACTAATATTAATATATATATATATAATTTTATGAAATTTGAGTATAAATATTTATTTTCATTGAGGAATTTTGTAAAATATTTTTGTATAAGTGGATTTATTAATTCTTTTTATTGAGTAACCTATTTTGGAATAAATAGATAAGTTTGATAAATTTTCCAAATAAATTTGAAACATGAACAATGTTTAATCCAATATATATACATTACCAAAAAGTACCTATAAGAGTTTTTCCTGAATATAAATAAACTCAAATGAGTTCTGAATCAATGAGAAAAAAAATTGCTATAAGATTAGATGATGGCCAGTTTTAATGGAAAAATTATGTGCTGCAATATCAACAAGTTAATTTGAAAGTTCAAAAATTTCACACACACACATTTTCCATCGAAAAAATTCTTTATATTGAAACAAGAATTTACATGTTCCCATCTCTAGGACGATCAATGAGACTGTTTTGACCTTGATAGACTCAAGTTTACAAACTAAGGAAGGGGATTTTCTTTTCCTTCCTATTTTGTCACATGCCTTGAATTCAGTTAAAAAACTGATTCTGTTTCTTTCATAACAACATTTCAGAGCATTTATCTCTTTCTTAACAAAATTACTAAACATTAACTAACGGGAGGAAATCCAAGCCATCCATGGGTGATCCCTCCACATACTCTATGAAGTAGAAAGTTTCAGGAGGTAATGTAAGGACCTCCTTTGATAATCTATCCGCCAACTAATTCAGCTCACGGTAAACATGGATAAAGAAGTTTCCTGGAACTGTGAGATGGATTCCCGAACTGTTCGGAGAAGGGGTACTAAATAAACTGGTTCAATGTTTATGTGATTCTTGGCCCATTATATTATGGTATTTGAGTCTCCCATAACTTGTAGACTGTCCTGATTCCGAATCTTTGCAAAGTATAATAATGACCATACAACTTGGAGTTCATCCTTCATGTTTGACCCATAGTCAGCTATGAAGTGAATGTGAAAGTAATGGGATTGATTTAAGAACACCACTGCTCCTGCATTGTATTTTTCTAATTGCCCCTAACTTGCTCCATCAAAGAACCCCCATGGAAAGTCATAATTTAGGGCTGGCATTATAAGATTTCTTGAATGGTGGGTTCTTGGCTCTTGCCAATTTTCCTTGGCCCATATTAAGACTAGAGACCCTATGAATTATGTAGGGATCATTGTATTGTGTAAGGTGGTTTGGTTATGTGCCCACAAGACCCCATTTACTATCAAATTAGGAGTTGCACCATACTCCCGAATGTCATGATCCTGCAACCACCCTTGTAAAATATATTCCAAGCTCTAACTTTTCCAAGTAACTTTCGACTTCAGATCTGCTGCCACCATGTTACCGACCTGACTTGTATAAGCACAGTGTACAAATAAGTGAGAGACTGTTTTTGAATGAGACTTGCATAAAATACACCATCTTGGACCATGCCATCCTCTCTTGACATCATTGTCCTAGGTTAGAATTTTGTTTTTCAAGGAAAGTCATAATTTGATCTTAGCCTTAAGGGGGGCCAGGCAGTTTCCAGATGATGCTCCACCACCATTTTCACTCCCTGAGCTAGGAATTCAACTCCACATAGGACTTATAACCAAGATTCACTGTGTAATCACTTGTTGCTGGGTTTTTGGACCAAATTAATGAGTCGGTAGTGTCATCCATAAGATAAATACCATTTAGCAGCAAAGTCCTTATATAGCGTTCCCATTCCACCCATAGCTCGTGAGGAATTCCCAATAATATGACTAATTTCCACTTTGAAAATCATCTATGGGGATCATTGTCATAGACGTCTACACGCACCTTTTTGTATTTGAATGAATAATTTTCACAAGCTTGTCAAATAAGTGGAAGTTATTCTTTTCTCCCATCTAGGGATCCTGCTCAATACATACCTTCACATCATTCCCTACTCACCTAGTTGTCAATTTCCCTGCAAATAGAAAAGATGAGACCAATGCCTTCCAAACAATTGAACTTTGTTTGAAATAATTCCTTAGATAATGATACCACTCATCAAAAGAGAGATGTCGTAAATAATTGGATTTGAGAAGCCTACCCTAGAGGCCATGATCAAGATTTAGGCGCCAGAGACTGTGTGCTGCTAATGCTTGGCCGAAGACATGTATATTCTTTACTCCTCAACATCCCAGGGATTTCGGGAAAGCCTAGAATGCTCGCCTCAGTGCTTTTGATTGATTTAGACTATTGAGGGCACTAGTTTGAAGTGACCCGGCTAATTAAAAACAAAAAACCTTAGAATTTTCTTGAATGTTATTTTATGAAAGTGATTGGATAATATATGTTGTATTGAGAAGTATGAAATAGAAATGATTGAATGAAAATACTTTATGATGAAAATAATGAATGGTAGATATGCTCGACAGAATGAAGTATTATGATGAATGATGAAAAGATTTTATAAATGAAAATAGTGAATGATAGATATGCTTGTCTAACTGAAGTATTATAATGAATGATATGTGCTTTGATATGTGCATTGTCTTGATCTTTTCATGATAATCAAGTTGTTGTTACTGTTTCTCTTTCCTTGATTATATAGTCTTAAAGATTACATTGTTCTTATAGCAATATTTTTCCATTCCTGTTATCAAAATCAATATTGGAAAATGTTCTTTTGGAACATTGTCTTGCTTTTATTGAAAAGATCCAGTTTATACTTTTTCATATTAGGAAGTGAATCATTTCTCATTGTTTGTCACATAATCTCTCATTTGGAAGCATCAATAGTTGTAGATCAGTCACATTTGAAAGTAGTTTCCATTCAGTCTGGCTTATTTGAAAAAAGAAACAAAAAGTTTGTTTTTTGAGTGGTTTTTTCATTGATTTTGAAAAAGTTCATGCATTATGATCGAAGAAATTTTCCTTTTCTCTAGCTAGATTTCATCGAATAGAAAGGCTCATTTCAATTCATTTTTATTTGCATGGTTTGAGTCGTCACTGTTAGTTTTTCAGAAATTTCAGTCTGATCTAAAATCTTAACTGATAGAATAACATGTACAACATATCAATCATGGACACAATAATGCAAGCATACAAGAGACACAGAGTTTCACCGGGGAAAACCAAGAAGGTGAAAAACCCTGCAACTTCCTCAGAGATAGATAGAGCAATGATACAACCCAAGTACAAGAGATAGTCCTCCTAGCAACAGCTTCTCCTCCTCCACTAGTGCGCCACTCTCCAATGAGTGTGTGTGTGAATTATCAAATAGAGTGCCTCCCGCACTCTATTTATACATGATTTGACTTGCTTAATAACCTTTACTAGGTCGGCCTCAACTTAACCACATAGCATAATGTTGACAGGTCCGACCCCCAATAGGGTGGTCTAATAACCCTTTAACCCACATGACTTATACAGGGTTGACCCCATCAAGGTGGTCTACTAACCCATCAAGTATAAGTTACGACACTTACAATATAAATGATGAAACTTCCGTATAGAGGAATAATAACATCTCTATAGGAATACAATATACATATATGTGAAATACATTCCGAAGTTACAATTACATCAACACTCCCTCTTAACTAGGAAGGTATTTCTCGACACAGATATGCTAGCACAAGTCTTCTTCTCTGGATCATTGTCACTGGATCATCGACATCGAATCATCGTCATTGTCACTGCTGCTGCTATCTCAATCAATCTCTGAACTACTTGTCATAGGAAGTTCTACAGAGCCAACCCTTTTTCATGATGGATGTAGTCCCACCACCTGTAGGTCTTCATCATCACTGGCCATACTATGGAATCCTTAAGATTTATTACGTGCGTCAACAAAACCTAGCTCAGACTATAGGATCTTTTACATGTTGACTGTCACAAAACCTTTAAAGAGTGTATTGCATCCTACAAGTACTCTAAAGACATCCCAGGACGGATTACGAGCTTACTGCTCAACCTCTCGGATATCTAGGGCTGATTATATATGACCTCACACACCATAAAACCTTTAAAGAGTGTCTTGAATACTGCAAGTACTCTAAAGAGCATCCTAGGACTGATTACGAGCTTACTACTCAACCTCTCGGATCTCTAGGGCTGATTACATGTGGTTAGGCAAAACCTTTAAAGAGTGTCTTGCATCCTGCAAGTACTCTAAAGAGCATCCCAGGACTGATTACGAGCTTACTGCTCAACCTATTGGATCTCTAGGGCGGATTATATGTCTCTAGTAGAAAAACCTCGAAAGAGCATCCCAAGACTTATTTATGAGCTTACTGCTCAACCTATCCGGATCTCTATATCCCAAGCTGTTACAAGCACACTGCTCTACCTGTCCAGATCTTGAGGATCTTTTCTATGCTACCTGCACAACCTGTCCATGGCCACGAAGTATTAACCTGATACTCATCATACATCATCCTGATGTAAATGATCATCCTGATCATCATCATAGCATCGTTCCGATGCATATCATCCAGAGCATCATCCTGATACTCATCACACATGATCATCCTGATCATCGTCACTGCATCATCTTGATGCATATCATCCAGAGCATCATCCTGATACTCATCACACATGATCATCCTGATCATTGTCACTGCATCGTCCTGATGCATATCATCCATAGCATCATCCTGATGCATGTCACCTCGAGCAACATCCTGAAGCTCGTCACTTGTGATCATCCTAATCATACAATGTATCCACCTGATACATATACAAATACATGATCCACCTAATCATACAATGTATCCACCTAATAGATATACAAATCCATGATCCATCTGATCATATCAAGCATCCAACATGATGCATATACATATACATGATCCAACTGATCATAACAAGCATCCAACATGATGCATATACATGTACATAATCCAACTGATCATAACAAGCATCCAACATGATGCATATACATATACATGATTCAACTGATCATAACAAGCATCCAACATGATGCATACAAAGCAGTAACTGGAGCATCGTCTTGATGCTCATCACACAACGCTTATATCCACAACCATGGGAAGGATCCTCCTCTCACCATGCTTGGAATGGCTCATGCAAATGTGTCCATCATTTCTTCCTCGAAGTGTCGTCAATCTGAAGAACACCAATCCTCTCTCTGAAGTACTCAAACTTCACTCTGGCTAGTGGTTTCGTCAACACATCAGCAACCTGCTCATCCGTTGCAACATACAGGAGCTTCACTACTCTCTGCACCATATCCCTGATATAGTGATATTTGATCTCAATGTGCTTTGACCTGTCGTGGAACACCAGATTCTCAGATAGCTTCACACAACTCTGGTTGTCACAAAAGATACCAGTAGCCTCCAATGGGAGATCAAATAACTCAGACAGTAGCTTTTGGAGCCATACTGCCTCACAACTAGCAAACAAGCTACAACATACTCTTCCTCTGTTGTACTCAGTGCTACATAGGACTGCTTCCTCCTAAACCAAGAGATCATACCTGATCCCATACTGAAGCAACACCCAGATGTGCTCTTCCTATCTGCAGCATTGCCTTCCCAATCTGAATAAACATAACCTTTCATGTTAAAATTTTGATTCACATCATACTTGAGCCCATAATCAATTGTACCCTTCAGGTACCTCAGAATATGCTTTACTACAACTAGGTGAACACCTCTCGGATTCGTCAGGAACTGGCTCAATGTGTACACCGCAAAGCAAATGTCTGGTCTTGTGTTCGTCAGGTACATCAAGGACCCAATCATCTGATGATACACAATGACATCAACCAAATCAGATGAAGCATCACACAGAAGCTTTAGGTTCGATGCCATAGGTGTGTCCATGGCCTTGCAGTACATCATCCCGAACCTCTTCAGGATCTCTACTGCATACTTCCCTTATCCAAGGAAGATTCCATCTGCACTATGCCACACCTCCATGCCTAGGAAATAGTGCATCATCCCCAAGTCCTTCATCTTGAACTCGGCTGCAAGCTTCCTCTTGGTATCGGCAATCAACCCATCCTCACCTGTTACAAACAGGTCATCCACATATAAAAGTAGTATCACTAGATTGCCTTCCTCAACCTTGTAGTAAAGGTTGGAATCCGCTTTACTCTTGGTAAAGCCCAAACTGGATAGAAAGCTGTCTATCCTACCATACCAAGTCCTAGGAGCTTGCTTTAAGCCATACAAGGCTTTCTTCAACCTGCACGCATATGACTCCCTGTCAAGTGTCTCAAAACCAAGTGGCTGCTCCACATACACTTCCTCTTCAACTTACACCATTCAAGAAAGCTGTCTTGACATCCATCTGGTGTATCTTCCATTTCATCACTGGAGCTAGAGCAAGTACTGATATGATGGAAGTGTACCTGGTTACAGGAGCAAAAGCCTCGTCATAGTCTATTCTCTCTTTCTGGGAGAAGCCACGAGCTACAAATACCGCTTTGTATTTCTCTATGTTGCCAACTGCAGCATGCTTGATCTTTGGAAGTCACAACAGACTTCCCATCTGGTCTTGGGACCACATCCCAAATATATCTCTTAATGATCGACGAATCATGGTATTCTTTCATTCCTTCATTCCGGATCCTGGGAACTTCAATATCTTAAATAGATAGCTTTGTTGCTGGAACAAATGTTGTAGTCCTTCTTTTGTAGGTGATGGTATACGATCTTTCCTACAAAGCAAGTTAAATTGCATGATTAGAAACATCTCATAATTTTCAGAACAAATTCTTACACATAAAGAAATATGTCATACAGTCATGCAATTATTTTAGCCAATGCTTCAATACAACATTTATCCATATCTCGTAACTTTCTAGATGCCTTCCAATCTCTTCCAGAACATTGTTAAGAGTGTGCACAACTCCCAACATGTGAGCAAAGAGGTTTCATTCTAGATAAGTAGCAATGGAATGTTGTACAGTGCCATAGGCCACTTACCCATCACATGCATATTAGTAGTACACTGTTCATTAATGCAATTATTATAATATGCAAAATACACACCCTAAGTCTAAGAACATAAGCATATACATCATTGAACAATATTATTTAAACAAACATGTATGCAAGAAATGACAATTCAAATACTTATCTTTGTTTGTTTGTTGGGTGGACTCCCTCTCAATCTTTGTTTCCTTGTAGGAACTACTGGAGTGTGCTCCATCTTGATCTTTGCTTCCTGGATTACCTGTCTTTGAAATTATATCCATCCTCGATCACTATGCATACTTACTAGTATCATCATTGTGTTATCCTCGAGGTCTCATACATACATTCATTAGTATAATATTAATACTATAAAAAACATTATGATTCTAAGTAATCTTAAACATGTATGGTCAATATCATTTCATACACAGATAATTTATCACAATTCTTTTACTCATGCATATTCCTATTTGACCATAAGACTTTTCTGGTTAGTCATATCATCAATCAAAGTAAGAAGCATAATATGCCTAAACCCATGATTACTCAAACCTATAACTTCATGAATAATCATTATTAATCATACCAAGTATACTTATATAAGAGATCCTATCACAAGGTAGGATTCTAACTTGATATAGGAAAAACATACTTGGATTAATATGTTAGCTGGTTATGTCTAACATACCCACATGATGTCTTCTTGTTCTCTTAAATGACTTGTGCTAGTGACCTGCATATTTCATAAGTTAACCATTGTGGAACCAAATTATACATACCTTGTAAGTATAGATTCTATGTGATCCATGACGATGGGTGAGTCTTTTGTCTTCATGTCACCATGGTCATATGTTCTTGATCTAGAACTTGATTTGTCTTTCTAGATGTACCTTTCATATTAGCGGACAACATCATCCTCATACAACACCACAATGCTGTAATGTCCCCAGCTTGACCCTATTGCATTGATATTGTAAATGATGTAAATATTGTTATTTAGTCATGGTGAGGAGCTCAAGGCCAAGGCCCCTGCCATTGATTTATCGTTCTATGTATCGGCAATTAGAATAGATGCATAGAGTTCTTGTGTTAGCGGTGCACAATGTAAAATCGGACATCATGTAAATATGCAATTTTAATGAAAAACCCACAACCAGCTACGCAATGCAACAAAGAGATGGGGGCATGATCTTTACAAGGAATAGGGAGGGAAAATAACCAAACCCTTGAGCCATGGTGTTAAGCCATTTCATTGAGGAAACCCATGAACTCTCAACTACCCATTTGGTCTCATGCACCCCATCATTTAATTCTTCCAAGAATTGGTTGAGATAATTAATGCCTTGGGATAGGAGAGATATGGCTGTCAATTTTCGTGTATGGGCAAGACAACAACCTTGGGAATCGAGTTTTGGTTTGCTGGGCAAGAAAACCCCCACGAAATTGTGCCCAAAGCCATTCTTCACCCATGGCATTCATCCTCTCACGCAGTCTGAGCTTGTTGGGGTTTTATCCTTCACGTTTTTCACCATTCCCTGCATTATTCCATGTCTGCAAACTCGTTTTTGGTTAGCTCAGTGGCTGGGAGAAGAGAGCCACGATTTTTGGGGTTATGGAGGCCGTTTCTTCCCACGAAATTCCCATGAGCATTTTTCTGAAAACGATTCTGCTCTCCTGGGGTTGATTTCCCATTTCCTCCTTTTCGTTTTTGGTTTCCCATGTTTTTTTGGAACTGGTAGAAACCCACTGTTGGGAACTTCACTATATAAGCGTTTTTCTCATGCCCAACACTTATGCTTTTGATGTTATATGCATCCATCTCTTAATAGCCTGAGAAACCCAATTGATGATTGGCTTGGCTGATTCTGGTATACCTTTGGCTATGTGAGAGCCTGCTTTCCCCTTTTCCTTGTGGAGATCATGCCCAGCTCGAGGGTGGCAGTGGTGCTGAGAGATTGAGGAGCACACTGGCCTATGGTTGGGTGGAAGTTGCAGAAGCGTAGCTGGTTGCTCAGGGACTACTTGGTTTAAGATAAGTATTCTCATTTGATGATTTGATATTGCTTAATTGAGGAATGACATGAAAATATGGAATGTATGATGAATGTGAAATTAATATTACTTTCGTTGTGTTTTTTTTCTTGTATTATACATTTCCATATGTTAGCTGAATGCTTACTTAGTAAGTTCATGGGCTAGATGCCCGGTTTTAGCATCATGATCCTCTCTATCATGTTGGTATGATAGGAGGGGACATTACAAATGCATTAGTACAATCATAAGGGTCAAAACCCTAATCAATGAATATCTGCATTCATAATTTTATCGAGGTGATATGACAAGTCTAAAGTTAATCAAGATTGTACTAACCTTAATGAAGACAAACATACCATAAACTTAATCATGAATAGATCTCGAAACATACTTGGATAAGTCATACTTGTCGAGATTGCTTGTAATATTCTTATGTAAGGTCTTAGCCTCATCTCCCTCTGAAACAGGAACTTCTTCACTTATGCAGGTGACCAATCCATTCTCTTCTAGGATTAACCCAATCCACTTGATTTGCAGAAACTAGATCTGGAGCTGGATTAGGGTTTGTTAGGGAAACCCTAAAATATTCAAACTTCTGAAAGGATAGAAAGATGCACCTTGATGAGCTGATCAACCTGGTATACTCAGAATTTGAAAACTGCAAAGTTTCACCCCTCAAATTTGCTTTTCAATCTTCTGTTTTCATTGGGGAGGACCCTAAATTAGGGTTTGAGTTTCACGGAGCTTCACCCAACCAAATAGTTCGATCCAAAGCTATAAAATTTGATTTTTCCAAGGAGCTTCCAGCTGTGGTCACAGATTTAAAAAATTCCCATTTTTGCAGAAGCCCTAATTTTTCACCTTTCCAATCAAAGTCCCGAACTAGGGTTTGATCAAGCCCGGCCTTCTTCCCAACCAAAAAATTTGATCTTGGTCTCTAAATTTTGATTTTGATGAGGATCATCCAGCCATGGTCTCCGATTACAAAAATTCCAAATTTCTCCAAAACCCTAAATTCTCGTAGCCATGAATGAAGGTGCTCAAAATCCAATTCTGTTTTGACATAAATATGCACTTGATTGTTTCTAGTGTAACTGAGAAATTTTGGATCTACAGGGTCTAAAACGTCTGCCTATGGTAGCCTGACCTATTAAATTTCCAACCCCACAGGTCTGACCTCAAATGGATTCTATGAGAGAGAGTTATGCCAAGTGTTGCAACGTGACCTATTTATGGGATAAAACAAGAGAGCGAACTTGTACAGAGTGCCACGTGTCACTGGTTCAATTTCAGCCTTTGAAAATCATATCTGTGAAAGTGTAGTCCATGCCCTAAATTCCATTTTTTACGAAATTTCATTTGGAGCTTCCTAGCCCAATTTTTGACCTTTTTTCCTAGGTCACATGTTTATGACTGAGATCTAGAAGAGGCAAAACCCCTATATTGTAAAGATCATAAATCTGAAATTACAACGAATTAGAGGCTCTCCTTCGGACACAAAGTACATGGGGATCTTATATTTGAGCTGTAAGATTTTTAGATCCTGAAACTTCTCCAAAATGAATTTATAGCGAAAGTGCTACGATGACTGGTTTTTGCTATATCAAGCCCTAGCTTCTCAAGTGCAACAAGTGTCATAAATGCCATACCATGTCTTCTTTTAGGCTAGCTCTGATACCATGTTATTTTTTTCAGAAATTTCAATCTGATATAGGATCTTAAATGATAGAATAACATGTACAACATATCTACAGCATATCAATCATGGACACAATAATCCAAGCACACAAGAGACACAGAGTTTCATTGGGGAAAACCAAGAAGGTGAAAAACCCCGCAACTTCCTTAGAGATATATAGAGCAATGATACAACCCAAGTACAAGAGATAGTCTTCTTAGCAGCAGCTTCTCCTCCTCCACTAGTGTGCCACTCTCCAATGAGTGTGTGTGTGGAGAATATAATTATCAAATAGAGTGCCTCTCGCACTCTATTTATACATGACTTGACTTGCCTAATAACCTTTACTAGGTCGGACTCAACTTAACCACATAGCATATTGCTGACAGGGCCGACCCCCAATAGGGTGGTCTAATAACCCTTTAACCCACATGACTTATACAGGGCCGACCCCATCAAGGTGGTCTAATAACCCATCAAGTATAAGTTACGACACTTACAATATAAATGACGACACTTCCGTATAAAGGAATAATAACATCTCTATAGGAATACAATATACATATATGTGAAATACATTCCGAAGTTACAATTACATCAACAGTCACAACACCACAAGTTTCACTTCCATTTACCCGATTGAGTAATACAACCACTAAAATTTACACTCCCTAACTCAACACACCATAACCTCATTTGAGGAGAAAATAATTTGTTAGTTAGGTAGGACACCAGGGATAGGAATCCAAATAAATCCCCTTTGTCATTATCATTTGAGACATAGCTTTTGTCCTCTAGTATTTATTGACACGGTCATCGACCAGTTTGTGGAGAGGGCGACCCGTTGTTTTGGTGGTAAGGCACAAGGATTGGTTTCGGACGGACTTTGTGGAATACTGCACTCCACTTAGCTCCTAAGGCATATCGATCCATTGCCTTCCTTGTATTCTCCGTCCACCATAATGGTGATACAAGGGTGATAAGGTAGAAGTGCCAGTATCCGTCTTTGACGTGCCATGAATGAGGTAGCCTAGTAACTTTTCTTCTAGGGCTCTTTACCCCGGATCCCTTTCGGTAGAGGGATATCCTTCCATTATTGGTCTCTCATTTTGTATTGTTCGACTTGGATTTCATCACCTTGCGAAGGATACAACTTGTTGAGGTCTCCAACTCTTAGTGAGGAGGTTTTGCTTGCTATTGCATCTTCTTAGAGGGTCATTTTTCTTTTTAGTGATTGCTTGTTGGCATTCTGGCCACTTTTGTTTTAGCTCATTTACTGTGATGCCGGTATCAGTATAGTTTTTAGAGCTTTCTTTTTTGGCCTGTGAGCCTTGCTTTTTTCTAGCTCCCCTTTTGCACACTCGGCTACTTTAGGGTTTTCGAGTTCTTTTTCTACGAGACTATCCCCGAAACTTGTATTCCCATCATTATGTCTGATCCACGAAGATCACGAAGGATATAGGGACGAAGCCCACCACCACCACCACGGACTTCTGGTCCACCTGCATCACATATTCCTGCCCCTGCCAGTCGCGGCCTTGGCCGGGGAAATGTTCCACCACCCATCCGCACTACATCTTCAGTTCCTCCTGTAACTGTAACTCACAACATGGTCTCAGAACCTCTTGCAGTTCCTGAAACCAGTAACACACTTGAGATTCCGACTGTCCCTCAACCCACTTTCATTCCATAAATTCCTCCCACAGTGGAAAACACAGTAGCTGTTGAAGTTAGTACTGCAGATGATATTATACTGGAGGTTATCACCCTCCCAGATGTTAGCACTACCCCACCAACAGACACCTTCTACGATGTCCCTGAAGGATATGTTGGAACTATTGAAGGATCTGACAAAGATGTGTCCGAGTTGATTCCAGTCCCGAATGGATACATTGAAGTTATTGAAGAAACCAAATTACCTAACATGTCGTTTCAACCTGAGTTTGACTTTTTTACTTATCAGGCAGAACCTCCGCCTATCACCACTAAACCATCAGGTGTTCACACTCATGAAACAGATTCTTCTACCAACGTACCATTCACCGTGTCCCTCCCTGATCTCCCCTCAGGACAAGAGATTATGGCGTCGATCCAATATAGCATGGTTAGTCTCGCTAACTCTCCCTTAGCATTGGAACAATTCAAACATGATACAGAGCAAATGATCTCGTCGGCTTCCCAATACCCCCCTGCCACCCGTCCTCCTGGTTACCGAGCTCACCACATTCCGTCTAGTACAGATTTTCATCACTCCTATGCTGACGACTCTGGACCTTCAGATTTTACCCTACCCCATCCATTTTCAGACCCCTCACGGGATACAAATCCGGCCCCGGCCCCCGATGGTCCTCCTATTTTCCAAGACCCCATGGACGTGACTTCTGACACCCCTTGGTTAAATTCCCCACATTTTCTACTGTCCAATATGTTCGGTGTACCTTCATGGGACACACCACTTATGAGGGATAACCCAGTGTTCTCTCTGTCCCCACTTGTAATGTATGGAAGACGCCCCCCACAAATCGACACCTTTGGCGCCATTGGCCAAACGACAATACCCCACCTTTCTAGTATTGGAAGAACATCCAGTCATACTGCTGGATCATCCATGTTGACTGGAGGTTCATCTTCGGCCACCATCTATACCATTTCCAGAGTCGGACAACCGACTATTGGAACCATCGATCCCAACAACCAACCCCCTCCGGGCAGACCATCAAACCCGCCTGTAGGAGGACAACCATCTTTTGGGAACACTAGTCCCAGTCACCAACATCCTCCCGTTGGACCATCTAATCCACCTACTGGAGGGAAACCCCTTGGTACCATTCAAAGTGGGGCCACTCAACAACCACCTCCTTCTTTTCCATCGGATCAACAAAGTCGTTTTATTGGAGGAACACCACTCGTTAACGCCCCCATTGGCACCATCCAACAACCCTCTCAACTAGCAACTTCTGCTAAGTTAGGCATGTATAATTCACTTGGCAGTGGACAACTTAATGCCGGTATCCCAACCGGATCCTATTTCCAACATCCCTCATCGGGTACATTTCCTTCTTGGGGACCCAAAAACCCACAGAGTGGGGTATACTCTTTGTTCGAAAAATGGAATCAAGCTGGGGGGAAACCTAATCAACCTTATATCCCCGCCAACCTGAACTCTGGCATTCCTTATCCTTCAGCCGTGAATACTCCATGGAACCCACCACTTCAGCCTCCACCCCTTTATCAAGGTGGAACCAATATTCCATGGACACCATTCTTTTAGGCATCCCCTAACCTTGGTATGGGTAACCATCCACCCAATAAAGGTGGCAGAAAAATTCTTGGGACACAACAAATCCAGGGAACCATACCCCAACAAGGAATGGGAAACATTCCTGGGACACAACAATCCCAAGAACCATCCCCCAACAAGCAATGGGAAACATTCCTGGGATGCAACAATCCCAGGGCACTATACCCGTCATCCCTACTCAGCAGAACGTTCAACAACCGGTTACCACTGTGATTCTGAGTCAAATGATAAATCCCATGATTTCGAACACACAATCGGTTAACCAGATGGTCTACTATTCTCAGGACTTCCAACAGTATCCTGCAGGAAACATGTATGGGTACAATACGTAGCAGTATGCTATGTAGGGTCCTACGGCATCCCTACACCATACAATTACTACTCATACCCGCAGCCCAATCGTCAACTTCCTTTCTTGGCTACACTAGACCTACCCAATTGTCGAGACTTATCAATGATCCCATATGGCATGAACCACATTGGCCACCCATTCCAACCAAACTACCATCAGACATTCCCAAGTTCGATGCCAAACCTGGGGAAGACCCCAAGAACCACGTAATGATCTTCCATCTTTGGTGTTCATCGAACTCATTGATGGACGACTCCATTCGGTTACGGCTCTTCCAGCGTACCCTCACCGTCACGGAAGCAAAATGGTATATCGAGCTACTGCAACACTACTTTCATGATTTCAATACCTTGGCTATGCAGTTTCTGACACATTTCCAGCTCCCCATCCGGTACGAGACTAGAACAGACCTGTTGACCTCACTACATCAAAACACTTCTACGCACATCTCAGATCATATTCATGAATGGTGTTGACACCATAGGTTAATCAAGGAACTAATTCAGGACCAGTTACTCGTTGATTGGTTCACAAAGTCATTTTTTCCTCCCATCGCCAGGAATATTTCCATGGGCAGACCTGTCACAGAGGAACAAGCGATTTCTCGTGCTCAGTATATGGATTTGGTATACACCCAATCCGAAACTTTATACTAGCTTATTCCCCATGCCACCTACACCACTACTGATCCAACCAAGCCTACCACTAAACCCCCCATCGACGGTATTGTCAGTTCAGTTAAGGCTCAGCTTGCCACCAAACCGATTGGGAAGCAAGCTACTGCTTCCCCCACTCCACCCCAGGCTGCCCCCAAAGATTCTACCTCTCATACTCTCTCCTCTGAGGTGAACGTGGTTCAATCCTCGTCACAACCATTTGGGGGAAAGAAGAAGAATAACCATGGAAAATACAAGAAACCTTCTAACCAACAGGAGAACCCCAAGCCACAACCAACCAACAACGATCCCAAACCACGTCAGAAAGAAAATTTTCCCTGCCTGATTTGCCAGGAAGATCAGTACACACGTGACTGTCCCTACAAGGATGAAGTCAAAAAATTTGTTAAAGGATCCTCCTTCCTGATAGTGTTAACTGATCCTTTCCCCCAACAATAACAACAGATGGTTTCCCACGATCCCCCACAAGGGGGCAATCCAAACAACCCACCCCGCAGAGAAACGTCCACAAACCGCGGAATTCTGATGATGAGTAACGAAGAGATTAATCTGTCTACTTGAGAAAGGACATACGATACCCCTTCAAGTTCAAACAAACCAGAGATAGCCAATGGCAAGTCTCCTTCTGAAGATCCTTCTATCCCTCCTCTCAACGATCATCTCCACATTGAGAGACTGGCCATAGACATAGCGTTATGCCCACCCAAGGGCACCATCCGAAAGGCGACATTTAATCCTAACGCGCGAGCAAACCAGATTTACAATATCGTTGAAGACCTAGCTCAAGCACCATGTGTGATGTCGACTCTCGAGGTTCTCCAACACTGCCCCACGCAGCGCAGAACCTTACTTTTAGCACTAGGGGCAGTGGACCCGGATACTTCGAACACGACTATGTTTAACTTAGATTATTTTAAACCTCGGCTTCTCACCAGTTAGCCTTCTAGGTCCACACAAAGATCCGTGGAAATAGCATCCATCGCACTGTCTTAGACGAAGGTGCTTCCACATCGATCATATCTTTGACTTGTTGGAGAGCCCTAGGCTCACCCAAAGTTACAACTTCTCCCACTACTCTTAGAGCATTCAACGGACGGTTTTCAACCCTATGGATTCATTCCTGCGATTGGCATTGAACTAGGGGGAAAAACAGTATCTATACATATCGAAGTCGTAGATGCACCATTGGATTACAATCTCCTCCACGACCAGAATTGGTTCTATGCCATAACCTCTGTTTCATCTTCCGTCTTTCGATTAGTACAATTTCCTCACCAAGGGAAAATTGTCACTATAGATCAGTTAGACTTATGTACTCCAGACACTCATCCGAACCCCACCAACACTGTTCCAATACTGGGTCTTTCTCAGTACCGCCTCGAAGATGTTGGCGTTGGTCTTATGAAGGATTCCTCCCTCATTGGAGTATTCTCGGAGCTCAGATCCCCTATCCATACCGTCAACATGATATCGTCAGGTATCACCCCGTCCAATGATTCTTGGGTGATACCGAGTCCTACAGATATTGAAAAATACGGCGACTCCATGCCTTTAAATAGGAACCTCACAACTTATGAGGCGATCCAGTCAGCCACAGATTGGGTTGACCCTACTATGCATCACGCCGTGGCACAACTCTCGTCTGAGGCTGGCCCATCGTTGTCACTTATCGATCCTCTCACATTGATTTTTCCTTCCGACAAATCAATTATGGAGGTTATGTGCGTCGATGAACCACCCTGGGAAGATTACCATCATTGGTCTTCTTTTCCTACTCTCTAGGCGATCGAGAAAAACACCAACCCAGTAGTTCACTCGAAGTTGTTAAAACCAAGTTTCCCACTTCAGTTGATGATATGTTTTTCAAAGGAAACTTGGCCAATCTTATGGCAACTAATCCTATTAACATTTCAGTGAAACCTGGTGTCATGGAAAACATTCACATATGCAAGACATGTACTCCCACTGAGCTGGAGTTCTATACTGCCTACTTTAAAACATTTCGCGATGTTTTCACTTAGAGTTATGAAGAAATTCCAGGAATAGACCCTTCCATCGTGGTCCACGAGATTCCAACTTTTCTTGGTGCCCGACCAGTTTAGCAGAAACTCCGGCTTGTCCACCCCTGTAAGGAAACAACTATTAAAGTAGAAGTTGAAAAAATTCTGCGCGCTGGTTTTATCTATCCTATCCCGTTGACAGAATGGGTGTCTAACATCGTTCCCGTAGCCAAGAAACAGGGTACGATCAGAGTCTATGTCGATTACAGTGACTTGAACAAGGCTTGTCCAAAGGACAACTACCCAACTCCATTCATTGACCAAATTATCGATAACTGTGCCGAGAGTGTCATCTTTTCATTCATGGATGGCTTCTCTGGCTATAATCAGAGTGAGATATTCCCTGCTAACCAGCATAAAACAACCTTTATCTGCCCATGGGGGACCTTTGCGTACCGAAAACTACCCTTTGGCCTAAAAAATGCCAGGGCAACATTCCAATGGGAAATGTCATACGCATTGCATGATATCAAACATATTGTAGAACCATATCTTGATGACCTCCCCACTCATTCTCAGACTCGAGAAGATCACCCAGATCACTTAGGCATCACCCAGATCACTTAAGCACCATCTTTACTAGATACCGCCACTACAATATTCGTTTGAATCCACACAAGTGCATTTTTTGTGTTGAAGCTGAAATTTTTTTGGGATTCATAATCTCCAAAGATGGTATCCGATTGGACCCAACGAAGGTAGAAGCTATTCTAGCTCTGCCTTCCCCCATGAACATACAAGAACTTCAAAGTTTGCAAGGGCATGTAAACTTTCTACACCGTTTCGTGTGTAATTTTGCTGAGATAACAAAAGGCTACATGAGGCTTCTAAAGAAGAATATCCCATTCTTTTGGGATGACAAAGCCCAACGATCCTTTGACAATTTAAAGGCAGCCTTAACTAAGGATCCCGTAATTCAACCCCCCAATTACACACGGGATTACATCTTATATCTCGCAGCTTCCACTTCCACCATTGGCATGGTGTTAGTCTAGGAAGACGCTAATGACATAGAGCATGTAGTATATTATCTTAGTAAGAGTCTCCTCGACTCCGAAACTCACTACTCACATGTTGAAAAACTAGCTCTGGCCATAGTTTTTGCTATCCAGAGGTTTCGTCATTACATTCTGCTCCGTTGGACCATTGTCAGAGCTGATTTCAATCCAATGTACTATATCCTCACACGTCAAGTGCTTGGGGGAAAATAATCTCGTTGGATTGTCATCCTGCAAGAATTTGACTTGGAATTTGCCAAAGCCAAATCCAAGAAATCTTTGGTCTTTGCAAAGTTGATTTGTATTTTTCCCTGTGTCACTGAGCAACCAGAGCCCACCGATTCTCTTCTCGATGAATCGTTGTTTCTCATTGGCACATCCGACCCGTGGCATGGGGATATCATACTCTATCTCCAAACCCAGCATTTTCGGCCCGAAATTAACCATGATGAACGTCGATGCATCCGACACCATGCCAAGTGCTACCTCATCATCAACGATACCCTTTATCGTCGTGGTGTCGATACCATTCTTCAACGTTGTTTAAATTTGGATGAAGTTGAACACGTTCTTAATGACTGCCACTCCGGAGCATGTGGTGGTCATCTCTCTGGGATGGCTACGACCCATAATATTTTATGAGTGGGATATTTCTGGCCCTCGATTTTCAAAGATTGCATTGAAACAGTCAAGAAATGTCCACCCTGTCAATTCTTCCATAGCAAGAAACGTTCGCATCTTGATCCACTTCACCCTGTTGTTGCCGTCGGCCCCTTTGCCAAATGGGGCATTGATTTCACACATTGTAAGCCCACTTCAGCCGGGGGGCATAGTTATGTCATAGTAGCTGTCGATTATTTCACAAAATGGGCTGAAGTGATGCCTACTTTTGTAGAAGATGGTAAAACAGCAGTGCAGTTCATATTCAACCACATCATAGCTAGGTTTGAAGTTCCACAGTCTATCGTGACCGATCATCGCTCTCACTTTAGGAACCATATGATCAAATAATTGAGAGCTAAGTTGGGTTTTCGTCATGAGAACTCAACCTCGTACTACCCACAGGCCAATGGCCAAGTCGAAGCCATAAACAAGGTTTTGAAACGCATGATTCAGCGCATTGTGGGTACTCATAAGTCCAACTGGCACTTAGCTCTCTTTTTGGCATTATGGGTCTACCGAACCTCAGTGAAAAGTGCTACTAGGTTCACACCATTTCAACCGGTGTATGGCTTGGAAGCCATTTTACCAATTGAATGTGAAATCCCGTCACTGAAGATAGCAATAGAGCTACTTCCCAATACCACTTCCGAAGAGGAACGATTTCTGTATCTAGCTAAGCTGGATGAAACCCACCGTGACGCTGCTTTAGCTAATGAAGCCCATAATAAACGTGTCAAAGCACAGTATGATAAATCCGTTCAACCTCGGATTTTCAACGAAGGTGACCTCATACTCACATATGACCAAATGCATGACAAACTAGGAAAAGGAAAGCTAGAGTCTATATGGTACGGTCCCTTCATCATAAAGCGTGTATTGGAAAAAGGAGCCTACGAGCTCGTCGATTGTGATGACACACCTTTGGCCTCGTAACGAGCCGTACCTAAAACATTTCTACGCATAGGTTTATCCTATGCGAGACATGTTGTACATAATGTACTTAGCTTGTTTTCAGTTATTTCTTTTGTGTGTGTGTGCATGGATTTTATTTCATGTACCCTCATTTACCTCGACTTGTGCTTCTATGCGCAGATGTCTGCTTACTCTATAATCGCGGATGGTGCTAGCCGACACACCCAGAACCTTGCTTCCGCATCATGGGTTATCTATTCTCCTGCTGGAGAGTTGGTATCTTCAGGAGGCACTTGCTTGGGCCCCGCAACCAACAACATCGCACAGTACCATGCAGTCATTAGACTCTTAACTGAAGTTGCTTCCCTCGGAATCGACTCCTTATTAGTCTTTCTCGACTCCCAATTCATGGTGTCCCATTTGAACCGTTTCTACACTGTCCGCGATCCTATATTAATTCGCTTATTTCGAAGGGCACGCCTCTTGGAATGATCTTTTGATTACATTTCATACCAGCATATACCAAGAGAATTCAATTTTGTAGCTGACTCATTAGCTAACTACATTTTGGATTGGCATCTAGCCCATACATAAAAATTACATCATAAAACAAACACAAGCCATTGTAAATGAATAAGTCATAGAAATAAGTCCACATGTATATAATCGCATATAAAAGTGTTTTTCTGAATACATTTGATAAAGTTTGTTTCTGAAGACAAAATTTGGGATCCCGTCCCATATAAAATTTGGCCCTCAGGCCTACATATCGTGTACATGCCGCAAAAAAGTAAATACTGCTGTCTAAGGAGACCTCTTGCGATCCTCGCACTCCTCATGTTGCTCGTGGTAGCATACCACAACTCTAGCCACCCTACAGAGGAGTAGGCCAATACGTCTAGGCACACCCACAGTATGCAACTGGAGATGGAGAGGAACATCGTCTATCCTCATAACGGGAACTCCAAAGGTCAAACCCGTAAGATTCTGCTCTACATCACGGAGACCTCCTACTTCTTCCTCATCCTCCTCTTCCTCCATAGCGGCGACATGATGTTGAACCTCGCCCCGGCACAACAGCGAATACCTCGCCGGTCTCCTTGGTCCACGGTCTGCGACATGCACATGTACATACGTTAGATCTTTTGCACATTCAAAAAATCACTAAAAATTATATATTTGAAAAGTTAAAAACACATTGGTGAAGTTCATATACCTAAGTTATCCCAATCCTCGTCATCGGGCAATGCCAAGTCAATGTCTTCACGGAAGTCCACCCTTGCATAAGGGAAGTCCTCGATCATCACGACTTGCTCCTCGAGCCATGAGAAAAATTCCTCACCAAAGGCTAATACCTGTGCCCCCCTGAGCCGTCCTGCGTAATCACTCCATCGACCCATCCTAGGTTCAGTTGCAGGATGGATGGGCATGGATATCTGTGGACACAACAATGGTATCCTATCCAAAACGAAGGTGACCAGGATACTCCCATACCCAAATTGGCGAGTCTCCCCATTCCTACACTTGGTGACTTGTTCTTTGAGGTTAGTTAACACCCCTTCACACCAGTTGAACAAGGTTGGTGCCATGCACTCTACGGCAAGATTCATTTGCGCTCGAGGCACCTGATGAGGGCTCACACTGCCCATTGCTCAAGTTATGGTGAATAGTATGGTTCTTAATGGGAGCTCTATCACATCCTTGATGGCTACTTGACCACTCTTCTTTGAGGAACCCTGTCAGCAGTACCGCACAATCAAATCATTCGTACTCTCGTTTGAGGCCTTGTGCCCCGTCAGGTTCACCCTCACCCCTCTCTTAGAGAGGCCGATGAGAAAGTAAAGATCCTCGAGTTCAATCTCGAGAGTGTGCTCCCCAACTCGGAAAGCCTGAATGTCGGGCTCCCACATTTGTATTATGTAAGTGAGAAGTTTGCCCTGTTTTCTGATGCCTTTGGTCTTAAAGAACTTCAATAACTCACATGCCCGTAATGCATTCAATGTCATTTGATTATATGTAGCCTCTTGATCATTAGCTTCATGTTCCCTTTCTTTCCAATCAACCATCTTGCCTCTACTCAGATGTAAACTCCTGTAAAAAGCCAATTAAAACATTTATGAGCAAGCTGAAAGATTGATCTCATCCCAAACATGAGGAAACACTAAGGATTTTTTCCTTTTTCCGTGATTATCGCCCCTGGGCATCACCTGGTTACACGGCAAAGTGACAGTACCGCACCCCTGAGTCGCGCTATAGAGCGGTAATAGTGGAATTATCCCGCTTCCTGATAGAGGGAGGCCGCGATAATTCCAGGCACGAAAAAAGCCCCTTAGGGATTCCTCAAAAAATGATCAAACTACCAAGAAATCAACAAATAAATACATGAATTGAAAGAGAGAAGCTTAAGAGCTCTTACCTGGCATAGATGGTTGTCCAAACGGTACCTCGGATCTCCCGATATGGTCACTTGAATTTTTGCCCTTCAATGGGTAAAAATCAAACTCTCTTTTTACCTCTTTCTTATATAAGTTGTGTAACTACATTTTTGCTCATTATTTTATTAAATATATTTTTGGGTCAAATACTTCACATTACTAATATCTTTTTCCAAGGTTTCCTAAACCATTTTTGACAGGATCTTTTACACTTTGTTCACACTGGTGATATATCATTGTTTTGACCTTCATTTGAGCTAACTTTATCTTTTTCATGCTCTGGATTAAAACCTGAAAAAGATTCCAAGTGCCTTTTCACACCTGCCTCGCGCTTGTTAAAATTAAGTAAACGGTGTCGAGCTTAGTCGACTTTACTCGTGCTTGTAAAACGATGAGGAAAGTATCGTTTCAGTATTATTTTATTCTTTTTTCGGATCGAAATGATTAAAAATTACGAAAAAGACCATCAGAGTTCTCTTTAAGCTCTTTTCAGACTCCCTCGTTTTGAAAAGATTGCCAAGTGCACTTGTCTCTTTCACACTTGTAAAAGTATTTGAAAGGTCGTCTATTCGGTGATAGGTTACCCCTTTTTCGACCCGTTTAGACTATTTATGAGAAATGTATACCTCAGTCAAATTTTGACTGGGAGAGTTCTCTCAGAATTGTTTTACACTTTTTCGGGACTTGGTGACTAAAATTATGAAAAAGTACATTCTGGAGCCTTCTTTAAGCTTTTTAGGCTCTCTAAATGTGAAAAACTGCTGAGTTTTCCTTCTTTGGACTCGTTAAAATTCCAAATTGAAGGGCCCACTTTGGGATGAACCCCTCCTTTCTCAGGTTCGTAAAACATGTGAGATTGGACTCATCTATGAGATGAGCTATACCGAGCATCTGTTATCCTCCTCAAGCTCGTAAAACAACAAAGAGGTACTCATCCATCATGTTAGGGGAAATGGGAAATGAGTCAAGTTTATCTTATTGGAAGCTTGTCAGTCGTCACCTTTGAACATGGCATGCATCTGTCCCTTGTTTTCTGTTGGGTATTTATCTTTTTCTGCTAAGTTATGGTCATCATCTCGAGTTGTCTCCCTGGCTACGAGCCTACTCGTCATATGTTTATTCTCTGCTATTTACAATCCCTGCTGCCAGGTTCTGTTTCATGCCATTACATGTTCAAAGGGTTTGCGTTGCTCTGAGACATCCACTGTGTCTGTACATATTCTATTGTTCCATTGTTACATACTATCTCTCATTCCGATTTCATGTCGATAATGTGGGAATCATTATGGCCCACCTTCGACGAGTCTATTCTTGTTGACGCCAAATCACTATCCAGGAATTAGGCTTAGGAGTCAACCACTAGTACTTTGGTACTTGCATGCCTCAATGGCAGGTTTTCTCGTATTCAATAGTAGGTTTCCATCATTGACCTCTGATCGAATAATCTCTGGAATGGTCAACATCAACCCATTTATTCGCATTTCGTTGAGATGTACTATAGATACCTTGGGGATCATTTGTGATTTCCCTCGCATTTTTTAACGGTTCACATCATTGACCGGTAATCAAATGGTTTCTACCATGTTCGACTTCAACACCTTGTAATCACATGGTTAGATTTGTATCGTTTACGATCAGGTAGAAGACCCTGGACACTTTTTTGTATATTGATTATGTCCAGGCTGTGATGGAGATTTTTTTTGTATTGTCACACAGATCCACTTATGTATTGGTCGTGGCAGTGTCATTAATGTCTCATGGATCTACGATTTCTCATAGTAGCCATGATATGTTTACAGTCTATATCATCTCAGTACTCATGGATCTGCAATGTATTGGTTGGCAGCCATGCTTTGAGTCAATTGTTTTCAAGCATGGGAATGCTCGCCTCGGTGGTATATCTGACATTTTGTTTCTGTTTCAGCTCCTTGTTTCTCCCCTCGATGCTATCTCCGTGAAGTATTTGTAAAGTCTTTCGGCCATTAGTCTCTTTTGACCTCACACTTTAGGGGGCATCTATTATACCTCAATATTACACATTACATCCTCATGTTGCATCCTTGCACCAAGCGACCTAAACGACACTTCCCTTTAATGATCATCTGGACATCCTAGAGTGAAATCTATTGCCTGAACAGTGAAAGCAACACCTTTCCTGCCACGTGTCACCCAGACAGACCTCATTTGCAGGAATTATCGCGCTCTGCACAATTGCTGGGGTGCAATAATTAGGGTTACCGTGCTTTGCTCCTACCCTAGGGCGCGATAATACTACGTTATGCTCAAGCCCAGGGGCGCGATAATCCACTTTTAGCCTTTTTTCCATGGACTGTGGGATCTCACCCTTTGAGAGATTTTATTGGGATTGCCACCTATGATTTGATCCCAACCCCCCTCTTTGTTTAGCAGGCTTGATCCACTAAACACTCTCTAGATCCATCATATTCTCTTGTTGGTTAACCCTTCCCAATCCTATAAGAGAGAGGCATTCCATGGGCCAAAGGAAGGACTTTTGGGGCATCAAACCTATGATCATAATCCTTTTGTAGAGATAGATAGAGGAAGGACTTGGAGTTGGAGTGGGATTGGACATGAAGCAACTACTTTGTAAGCACTCTTGAGTTCTCAATAAATATAACTTGTCTTGTTTCCCTATTTATGCGTATTGATCATGATTCATTTACATAAATTGTATTCGGTAGAATATAGATGTAACTTGTGATTCAGTTATTTGGAAGATAGTGTACACTTGTTTGTCGTTTTGATCTCTACAGGTTCATCGTGAGGACTTCGGGATCAAAGACTAGATTGGACAAACATCAGAACAGAAAGTCAGTTGTCTTCTTTCCCATCTATCAAATGTTAGAACTGGAAACATTAATTTAGATCTAGGGAATGAGGTAGCATTTGTTTCCCTTTTTGTCTTAGCATAGAGTTGATCTTTGTCACTTTATCCTAAGAGGGCTTCTTCTTATCCGTAGGAAGAAATCTCTACAACATATATCATGGAATGTTGTGGAGGGGAAGGGAGCGTGAATCATATCATTTTGTGGAGAGGAAGGGAGCCTAATGGAACTATGGAAACCCTAGCCAATGATGCCTTAGCCAGTGAAACTTAAGATAACCAACTGCTAGATTACTTGAACGATCTGATCTAAGGAATTAACATTTTTGAAAACTCAGGTTCTATATCTTACAAGGGGTAAGTGGAACAAACCCCTATATCACCATGATTCAGATCAAAGGGTTAGGGTTTGTTAGACTCTAATATACTGCCAAAGCATGTCAGGAATGTGGTTTTATGTTTGACATGGATAACTTGTCAGAGTGACATTAGAAGTGTTAAGACCTTCGTTGAGGTGGCAAGAAATCTGTTGGCCTGATTTTCTGACCTAGGCCAACTAAGGAGATTATGCCCACACAAGTTTCTTACTGCAGCTCCAGGTGTGTTTGGATTAGCAAAATATCGCAGGTTGTGGTCCTGCTACCAACTGAAATTTTATTCTCTTAAGGAGAATATGGTTAGAAAAACTCAGCAAAAATATTTCCTATATTATCTAAAGTTAAACTAATTCCTGAGTGAAAGTCTCTTGTTTTGAGTATTTTTTTTTTTGATTTCTCGCTAAAAAACTATTTCAGAAATTAAATAAACTAATCTAATTAAAACCTATCTAACAACTGCTAAAACTTAACTTGAAAATTTAAGCTAAACTAACTTAGAATTAAAATTAAACTAACTATCGTATCTCAGCTGAGAGCAAGACTAATTAATTAAGTTAATAACCTATTGATTATAAAATATCAGATAGAAAAATAACTTTAATTCAGAAAAGCAATTTATCAAAATCAAGGTTATAACAATTCTTCTGATTTATAAAGATTTATAAATTAAAAATAATGAAACATAAACATTTCACTATGCTTGAATTATAAATATCAACAGATAATTAACATTTACTTATTCCAATATTTGAAGATAAGGATAATTAACTGATCTATCCAATATCTGCAAAAACACAAATATCTAGATTTCTCAATTAATATATAAGAGATATTGTATCAAAATCTTATCAATTGAAATCAATAAAATTAAAGATATTAATATCTGATATCAAATAATCGAAATAAACACAGAGTTGAGTAATTTTCCAATGATATATACAAGTACATCACAGTGTAATTATATATATGAACAATATTTGAAGAAAGTTATCTATGAAATGTATTTATATAAACGTTTTCAGAACTGAAACAAAACAGTACCAGTTACCGAGTCTGTCTGTCCATATCTTCAAAATGGAAACACTTCAATAAAATATCCACAGCATGAAAAAGTCTTAATTTCAATATGCAAATTCATCGGTCATACTCGTCTCTTCTCAAGAAAAACAAACAGAGTTCTGAAAATCATTTACAAAATTTTTTGGAATGTTTTTCTTTCTGGCAGCGTCTCCTTTCCTTTTGCAAACAAAGTTACATACAAGAACAGAGTATGGAAAAATAAAAATTCTTTCTACTCTGTGGAGAAACCCCCCTCCACCTACTGATGCGAACCTCTCCTTTTATAATGAAGCTAATGTCCATTTTAGCCGATCCCTGAGCATTAAAAATGCGTTCCTTTAATCAATGAGCTGGTGCAACTAACTCCACCGACCCTTTTCAACTTCACCGTATTTCGGCTGCCTGGAATCTTGTGAACGGGAAATTTTACAATAGCGCCGATCTTTCTCTGAAAGGGTGAAAAATATTATTCCACATTAGTTTCATTAGCCAAATTTCCTGTCGCATTATCCTTTCTTCTCAAACCTGCATCAATATGAAATCGAAAGTAAGTCCTGCAATCCCATAACAAACCTATATGCAAAAGAAATCAAAACAAAAACAAGATAATAAAGTGATCTCCCTATTTATTCATTGATGTAATGATTCATCAAATGGAAATGACTCGGTGAGAATTTGTTGAAAAGGTAAAACTATCTCGACGTTTGCTGTCTTCAGTAGCCCGTGAATTCTTCCAGTAGAATGCCTCTTCCTTGATGTCTAACTGTGGTAGAATTTTTAACCATAACCTGTAAAAAGTGAAAGACTTTTCGATGGTACCTCATTTAAAACATCTTTTCTTCATGGAAATTATCTAATCCCGGGGAAAGAAAATCTTTCAGCAACCTGGCATCTTTCAATGCTGAAAACTTGCATTATTGTTACATGAGATGACACTTGCAATCCCATTGATCGTGATCTTAAAGATTATTTATGGTTGCCTTGCGTTTTCTCTGCTGCATCGTTGTATTTACTTTTATTCTGGCACTTTGAGGTAAGGTTGTTTCTAACAGTTTGATAATGTGATTGTCAATTGATTGTAGATCGAGTGGTTGGAAGGAGAGTGGTTGGAAGGAAAGTTGTTATCTTTTCCATCCGGGTTCAAATCTACTTGTTGACGTGGAGACTGGATGAATGCTGCAATATTAATTGGCAAACTTTCGGCGCAATTTCCTCTTGCTACACGTGAGCAATGTCTGTTCATTTAATAGGTTGATGAACTCATCCGTTAAATGAATTTAAATGATATGGCAATCTTTGCGTAGATCATGGCATAATATTCTCTTATGCAATTTGGTGAAGTGGCTGGAAAAATAAGAAAATAACGCAGTCCCAGAAGCATCTCGTTTGCATTTTATGAAATCTACCTTTAATAATATTTTATGCGTGAAGAAAATAACCAATAATAATCTGTTAGGTTGGATTATATGCATATAGAAAATTTGGAAATCTAAAGTTACGTCCTCCAAATAATGTAATATGGTAGTGTGAAAAATCCGAGATTCTTGATCTCTGCGCTTCCTTTAGCTCAATCCTTGCCATTAATCAATGAGAAGGCAAATTAAAACATTATGATGTTGCTCTTTCCCTTCTTATAATATTCGGCGTGTCCTATTAAAAACATGTCTTTGGTTAGGCTCCAATATTCACAATCCCTGCAATAATGAATGAGACGAAAAGTTAATTATGCTAATATATTATAAATACACACTTTTGTTTCTCCTCATTCAAAGTGCACATGAATTAAGGATTAGAATACTCATAATCCATATTTCATATTGTTATGTTTTAAAGTTACATAAGACTCATTAATAAAATATGATAAAACACATATTTTTGAAAAGTCCTTTATAAACTTTAAGTTAATTATAATGTGACTCAGAGTTGTTTAATAAAGTTGGTGTATAAGGATAATGATGAAATACAAGTTGAACTTTTCATCAAATATGTTTTTATGTTTTTTTATCTTTTGCTTTTACACATTAATGGATATAGAAAATTAAATAATAATGTGAAAAAAGGTTTTAAATATTTTAATGCACATTAAATTAAATTAAAGACAAAAGAAAAAAAATTTGTTTATGAGGAATAGTGTGAAAATAAATTTTAATGAAAAATATCAATTAAATGTTCAGAAATATTTTCAACTTTTGATTTAAAGTATTGGTTTTAGTGACCGATCAAAATTGGAAATCCTCAATTGCAATAGCTTATTAATGTTTTCTTATGTGCAATAGGTTTAATGCGTATTCAACTTTTAGGAAAGAAAACATATCATATTCTAAGAAGCCTTAATAAAAATATTAAATTTGTTGGAAATTATTAAAATGTTTAAAAATGTAAATTTTAAATTAAAGATTAAAAGCTTGGAGAACTTGATATATTGCTCAAAATCCCAACTTTGGTAAGTGATTAACTATTTTATATTGATTCGTCAAAATGCTCATTAATTCAATTGGAATGTGAAGACAAGAAATTGGCAAGACTGTTGAAGACATATGTTGATTAAATGAAATCAAACCAAAGCATAGAAGTAACTCAAATAAACCTAAGAAGAGCAAGCAAAAGTTATTGAGCAGCCATGGAGCTAAAAGACGCTAGTGAGAAATATCGACCAAGACACCAAATCCTCATGTAAAGAAACCAAAAATAAAACTAAAGGCTAAATATTTACAAAAGTTTAATGGGGTCCCTTTATTTGTGCAAAAATAAAGGGGAGTTGTTGGGGTGCCAACAAGATCTTAATTCTCTGTAGGTGTGTGGAGTCATTGAAGAGAGGCACATACATGAGATCCTAGCAACCTTGACTCACATCACACCTCTAACTACACTTGTTTATAAATGTTCATTGTTCTTTATGTTCATTATTTTTATTGTCTCCCCCAACAAATCGCAAAATAAAAATACATATACTACTATAAATATAATTTTTTTTCAATATCAAACATAAATACATTTGCATCTTCTCCTACACCACTTTTTTCAGACTTAATCCTTACACTCTATGTCATCACTTGTAATGTCCCCATTTTACTGGCTCCCTGGTCATCCCTCTAACCCATGGGTTTAGGCATAAAATTGAATTAAATTAGCTAGGGATTAATTTGGGTTTAAATGATTATTTAGTTCAATTAAATTAAACATAGGAGAAGAATAGAGCCCATAGTTGTATATGCTTAATTATTAATAATTTGTATATGATTTGTAATTTCCTAAGTGGCCCAAGAGGGTGCATAAGGATTAGGTGGACCTCATAAGCTATTTCCAAATATAATTTGGAAGAAAGCATTGAAAAGCAGGAAAGCAGAGAAAAGTAGGAAAGTGTCAAGAAAAGTAGGAAAGCAGAGAAAAGCAGGAAAGTGGCAGGAAAAGCAGTAAAGCACAGAAAAACAAGAAAGTGGCAGGAAAGGAAGTAAAGCAAAGAAAAGTAGAAAGCAAGGAAAAAACAGACTAAAAGCAAGGAAAGTCACATAAAGCTTCCAGTTCCAATTAGGCTAAGGAGGGCGCAATAAATGAGCTAGAGGACCAAGTACAATGAATCTAATATTGTCCAAGAAGTCAATAAGCTTATAAAAGAAGGTGTTGCACCCCCATTCACATATTTTTCCAGTGTAGATATTCAAATTGGAGAGCTCTGAGCTTATCCAGACCTGGGATATGTGCCCCTTGTCACTAGTTGGGAGATGTGCCCCTACTGTCAGCAATCTAGTTAAAGAATCAACTAGAGTTTGAGGAGGAAGGAATTTAGCCTCTCTCATTGAGTTATTGTAGGTATTTAATGTAATTTAAATATATGATCTCAAGCTTGGGTCGAATTCCTGCTTGAGATTTTAAGAATTGAGAAGAAGAATTCACCTCCAGAGTGTTAAGATTCAATATGCTAAGACAAAAAATAGCAGCATTACATTCCATTTCACAACAATAGCATATACAGAATCACTGAAGAAACAACAAGCATAGCATAAACACAAGAGACACAGATTTATCCTAGGAAACCCTCATGGGGTAGAAAACCCAGCAAAGATTCCTCAATATAGATGACCAGCAATATACAAAGATGCAAACCAAAGACATGATCTCCTCCTCCACCATAGCAGACCTCTCCTCCACAAGTGCGCCTCTCTCAAGTGAGTGTGTGTATCAAATGAGAAACACACCTCCTCTATTTATACACTACTCTGAAATATATTTTACACAAGTACATGTAGGCTCGTATTTAACCATTAGGTTAAATACCCTATTATAACTGACTGGGCTGACCCCCACATGGTGGGTCTAATAACCCTAGTTACCACAACTTCTCGGAGGAATAAACATCTCTGGATACATAATAAAATCACCTCGGAGGGATGGAACATCTCCGGTATAAATAATGTATAAATATAATATTCTTAGAAGTTACAATATTCAACACTCCCCCTTAATGAGAAGGATATTATAACAACATTTGCAGGAGCAAGGAGTCATTCATTACATCATCTATATATCATCAGAAGCTTTCTTCAATTCATCATCATCAGTAACTTGACTAGTTACTGGAACATCAACATCATCAGAGTTGATAGTACTCAATCATCAGCATCGTCATCACACGATCAAAAGCATCATCATCATACGATCATCACCACCATCATCACACGATCATCAACATCATAATCAGCATCGTCATCATATGATCAGCAACATCGTCATCACACGATCATCAGCATTGTCAATAGCATCGTCATCATACGATCAGCAGCATCGTCATCACACGATCATCAGCATCGTCATCACACAATCAATCCAGTTCTCTTTAGGACCTATGTCCAAGGATGATGCAATCCAATCATGTACCTTTTGAACCGAAGTCCAGGGACGATCCAGTCCTATCATGTACCTTTTGAACCGAAGTCCAGGGACGATCCAGTCCTAACATGTACCTTTTGAACCGAAGTCTAGGGACGATCCAGTCCTATCAATTCTCAGAGACCTCATGTCTATGGCTCAGTTCACAGGACCAAAGTCCAAGGATGATCCAATCCTTACCGTACATTTAGGACCGCGTCCAAGGATGACTTAATCCTCAACCGTGCATTTAGGACCATGTCAAAGGATGACTTAATCCTCCACTGTACATTTAGGACCACGTCCAAGGATGACTTAATCCTCCACCGTACATTTAGGACCACGTCCAAGGATGACTTAATCCTCCACCGTACATTTAGGACCACGTCCAAGGATGACTTAATCCTCCACCGTACATTTAGGACCACGTCCAAGGATGACTTAATCCTCCACCGTACATTTAGGACCACGTCCAAGGATGACTTAATCCTCCACCGTACATTTAGGACCACGTCCAAGGATGACTTAATCCTCCACCGTACATTTAGGACCACGTCCAAGGATGACTTAATCCTCCACCGTAAATTTAGGACCACGTCCAAGGATGACTTAATCCTCCACCGTACATTTAGGACCACGTCCAAGGATGACTTAATCCTCCACCGTACATTTAGGACCACGTCCAAGGATGACTTAATCCTCCACCGTACATTTAGGACCATGTCCAAGGATGACTTAATCCTCAACTGTCCACCAAGGAATTCATTCTCGAAGACATACGTCTACGGCTCTTCTTTAGGACTGAAGTCCAGGGATGATCCAATCCCCTCACATGTTCACCAAGAACTTCATTCTCAAAGACATACGTCTACGGCTCTTCTTTCGGACTGAAGTCCAGGGATGATCCAATCCCCTCACATGTTCACCAAGAACTTCATTCTTGAAGACATACGTCTACAACTCTTCTTTAGGACTGAAGTCCAGGGATGATCCAATCCCCTCACAACATGTTCACCAAGAAATTCATTCTCGAAGACATACGTTTACGGCTCTTCTTTAGGACTGAAGTCTAGGGATGATCCAATCCCCTCACAACATGTTCACCAAGAACTTCATTCTCGAAGACATACGTCTACGGCTCTTATTTAGGACTGAAGTCCAAGGATGATCCAATCCCCTCACATGTTCACCAAGAAATTCATTCTCGAAGACATACATCTACGGATCTTCTTTAGGACTGAAGTCCAGGGATGATCCAATCCCCTCACAACATGTTCACCAAAACATGTATCCTCATCATCAAAACATGTATAACAAAACATGTATCCTCATTATCAAAACATGTATAACCAAAACATGTATCATCATCATCAGAACATGGATAACCAAAACATGTATCATCATCATCAGAACATGGATAACCAAAACATGTATCATCATCATCAGAACATGTATAAACAAAACATGTATCATCATCATCAAAAGCATGTATATCTAACATCAAAAGCATGTATATCTAGTATCAAAAGCAAAATATAAGAGTCCTAAATCTAAATAATTCTAGGTAATTAAATGCAGTAAATAGGTAACCTCATCATTGATGAGATGGAATTGTTATCAGATATTGTGCTACTCCCCCTTTCGAGGAGGGTCCTTTTGAACTACACCAAGCTTGTATCGGAAGTGTTCAAACTTTACTCGAGACAGAGGTTTGGTCAGGATATCAGCAATTTGATCCTCAGTGCTTATATACTCGAGCTTGATAGCTCCTCTCTACACCATATCTCGTATATAGAAGTATCGGATCTCAATGTGTTTTGACTTATCGTGGAATACAAGATTTTCTATCATCTTGATGCAACTTTGATTATCACACATAATCACAGTGGAATCCATTTCTAAGTCAAACACTCCATATAATAGCTTCTGAAGCCACACTGCTTCACAGTTGGCAGAGCAGACAGCTATATATTCTGCTTCAGTAGTACTGAGAGCCACACTAGATTGTTTCTTGCTGAACCATGAGATCATGGTAGATTCAAGACTATAACATCCACTTAATGTACTCTTTCTATCTGAGACACTTCCTGCCCAATCAGAATCTGAGTAACCATGTAATCGGAGTTCATGACCTCCAAGATAATATAGACCAAAATCTAATGTACCTTTTAGGTACCTCACTACATGCTTTGTAGCTATTAAGTGAACCTTTCTAGGTTCTACTAGATACTGACTTAGGGTATTTACAACAAAGCATATATCTGGCCTAGTATTTGTTAAATACATCAATGACCCAATGATTTGTCTATATAGGGTTAGGTCCACTAAATCCGATGAGTCATTAACTAATAACTTCAAGTTGGAGTCCATTGGAGTGGCCATGGCTTTACACTCCAACATATCAAATATTTTTAGAAACTTCACAGCATACTTACCTTGATTTAAAAGATTCCTTTTGGATCTTGCCATACTTCTAGACCTAAGAAGTAGTGCATTAATCCGAGATCTTTCATTTTCATTTTTGCAGCCATTTTCATGATTTGTTTCTCATTCCTTGTCAGAAAGAGATCATCGTCACACAATAATGGTATGATAGGTTCATCATCCACAACCTTAAGGTAAAGGTTAGGATCAGCTTTACTTCTGGTAAAGCCCAAGCTTTGTCATGAAGCTGTCAATTGTCCATTATTCACACTCTACATTGAGTGATCTTCTGCCTATCTATTTGTGCCATCTCTCGTCAGATGGGTCTACTAATATGAGCCTCAAAATCATTCGAACTCTGTGGTGAGTTCCTTCTTGCATCAATGTCATATGTGTATAGAAGCCATATTCAACCTTGTAGCAAAGGTTGAGATCCACATCACCCATGATGATCATTAAGCTCATCAATTGACTACCAATCCTGGGTACCCATACAGAACCTGATTCACACTTCTTCTTTAATTACACCATTAAGAGAATGGTCTTATCTATCCACTTGGAGCAAACATCTATCATGATTCTCTTCCTCTTTCTAAGAGAATCTTCTAGCAATGAGCCTTCTATATTTTGTTTGATTTGTAAATCTTCTTGTTGAACATCCATCACTTGTTCAGTGTTCATCATTCATCATGATCTTTCCTACAAATCAAAATTAAGTACATGATTAGTAATACTTCATAATCATCAAATCATATAGACATGATAACCTATTATGCATACAGATATCATTTACATAGTTATGCAACTATTTTGAGCAATACTTTGGCACAACACTTTCCCATATCCTGTATGCATACAGTGGCTATCTAGATGCCTTCCATCTCTACCAGAACATACTATCGAGAGTGTGCATAGCTCTCAGCATGTCAGCAAAGAGGTTTCATTCTAGACAAACAACAATGGAATGTTTGTCCAACTTACCAATCATATGCATATTAGTAGCATGATATATTCTAGGAATACAAATATGCATACAAGCAATATCATTTACTATTTCTAATAACAACTCAAATACTTATCTTTTATGTTTGTGTGGTTGCCTCCCGCTTGATCTTCTATATGCCTTTTGAACCTCTATTCATTCTATACCACTGTGCATGCTCAAGTGTGCACTAGTGTCATCCTCATGATCTCATACAAAAACATACATTCATTAGTGTATTCTCAAAACATTCTAATTCTAAATAATCTTGATTATGTATAGTCATGATCATTAGTATTCAGGGTTTGAAGGAAGTCTTCTTTTACTCATGCATATTCTTGTTTGATCATAGTACTCTTCTGATTAGTTAAATCATCAATCAAGATAAGAGACATAATGTGCATAAACCCTTGATTAACTTTATTAATAAGCATAACCAATCATACCAAGTATACTTATATAAGGGATCCTAACACAAGGTAAGATTCTAACATGACATAGGAAAACATACCTGGATTAGTATACCTGCTTAGTTATGTACAACATACCTCGTAAGTAGAACAAAGATTATGGATGAGTCTTTGTCTTCATGTGGAACTTGATTTGTCTTTGTGATGTACCTGAATCTTGTTAGCAGACAACATCAACCTCACACAACACCATAATGCATTAGTACAATCATATAGCCCTAATCAATTAATGTCTTCGATCATTCACATGCATTCATACTGTTACTAGGGTGATAAGATAAGTCTAACATTAATCAAGATTGTACTAACAAATAATATGAAGACAAACACATTATGAATTTAATCAGGAATCAGATTTCAAGACATACCTGAACCTCCTTGAGTCATACCTGTCGAGACTTCTTGTAGTCTTCTTATGTAAGGCCTTATCCTCAACTCCCCCTGAAACTTGATCTAGAGCTCGATTAGGGTTTGCTAGAGAAACCCTAAAAATTCAATCTTTGACTTTCACACTTCTGAATGAATGGAAGGATGTGTCTTGCTGAGCTGATCAAACTAGCATACTTCAATTTTGAAATCTCCAAAATTTGACCCCTCAAAATTGCCTTTGAAACTTCTGTATCTTCTGGACAGGATCCCGAACTAGGGTTTGATGAAGCCCACCCTTCTGCTCAATCAAAAGGTTTGATCCAAGGCTCTAAACTCTTATTTTTCGAAGGAGCTTCCAGCCGTGGTTACAGACTTCAAAAATTCCAACTTTTGCTGAAGCCCTAATTTTCCATCTTTCCGATCAAAATCCCGAGCTAGGGTTTAATCAAGCCCGGTCTTCTACCCAACCAAAAAATTCAATCTTGGTCTCTAAATTTCGATTTTCCTGAGTAGCATTCAGTTGTGGATTCCGATTCCAAAAATTCAAACTTTCTCCGAAACCATAAATTCCGGAAGCCATGAATAAAGGTGCTCCAAAAATAATTCTGTTTTGACAGAAATATGTACCTGATTGTTTCTGCTATAACTCCAAAATTTTTGCTCCACAGGGTCTGAAAACTTTTTTTATAGTATCCTGACCTGTCATCTTTCCATCCTGACAGGTCTGACCTCAATTGGATTTTTTTAGAGAGATTTATTCCAAATGTCGCAACGTGACCTGTTTTGGGATAATACAGGAGAGAGAACTTGTACTGTGTGCCACGTGTCACTGTTTGAACTTCGGCCTCTGAAAATTTTTCCTGAGATATCTCACACTGTTTTCTTTCCATCTTGATAGGTCTGACCTCAATTGGACTCTCTGAGAGAGATTTATGCCAAGTGTCGCAACGTGACCTGTTTATGGGATAAAACAGGAGAGCGAACTTGTATGGCGTTCCACGTGTCAACGGTTCAGCTTCGACCTCTGAAAACATTTTCTGAGATAGTACAGTCTGTGTAATACCTGTCACATTTTATGAAATTTCATTTGGAGCTTCCTATCCCAAGTTATGACCTTTTTTCCTAGGTCACCTGATTTTGACTGAGATCTGGAAGAGGCAGAAACCCTAACTTGTACTGATCATAACTTACAAAGTACAACGAATCTGAGGGTGCCCTTTGGACACAAGATACCTTGCCTTCCTTCAGTTTAGCTTTGATACCATGTTAAGATTCAATATGATAAGGCAGAAAATAGCAGCATTACATTCCATTTCACAATAATAGCATATACAGGATCACTGAAGAAACAACAAGCATAGCATAAACACAAGAGACACAGATTTATCCTGGGAAACCCTCATGGGGTAGAAAACCCAGCAAAGCTTCCTCAATATAGATGACCAGCAATATACAAAGATGCAAACCAAAGACATGATATCCTCCTCCACCATAGCAGACCTCTCCTCCACAAGTGCGCCTCTCTCAAGTGAGTGTGTGTATCAAATGAGAAACACACCTCCTCTATTTATACACTACTCTGACATATATTTTACACAAGTACATGTAGGCTCGTATTTAACCATTAGGTTAAATACCCTATTATAACTGACTGGGATGACCCCCACATGGTGGGTCTAATAACCCTAGTTACCACAACTTCTCGGAGGAATAAACATCTCCGGATACATAATAAAATCACCTCGGAGGGATGGAACATCTTCGGAATAAATAATGTATAAATATAATATTCTTAGAAGTTACAATATTCAACACTCCCCCTTAATGAGAAGGATATTATAACAACATCTGCAGGAGCAAGGAGTCATTCATTACATCATCTATATATCATCGGAAGCTTTCTTCAATTCATCATCATCAGTAACTTGACTAGTTACTGGAACATCAACATCATCAGAGTTGATAGTACTCAATCATCAACATCGTCATCACACGATCAACAGCATCGTCATCATACGATCATCAGCATCATCATCACACGATCATCAACATCATAATCAGTATCGTCATCATATGATCAGCAGCATCATCATCACACGATCATCAACATTGTCAATAGCATCGGCATCATACGATCAGCAGCATCGTCATCACACGATCATCAGCATCGACATCACACGATCAATCCAGTTCTCTTTAGGACCTATGTCCAAGGATGATGCAATCCAGTCATGTACCTTTTGAACCGAAGTCCAGGGACGATCCAGTCCTATCATGTACCTTTTGAACCGAAGTCCAAGGACGATCCAGTCCTATCATGTACCTTTTGAACCGAAGTCCAGGGATGATCCAGTCCTAACATGTACCTTTTGAACCGAAGTCTAGGGACGATCCAGTCCTATCAATTCTGGGAGACCTCATGTCTGCGGCTCAGTTCATAGGACCAAAGTCCAAGGATGATTCAATCCTTACCGTACATTTAGGACCGCATCCAAGGATGACTTAATCCTCAACCGTGCATTTAGGACCATGTCCAAGGATGACTTAATCCTCCACCGTACATTTAGGACCACGTCCAAGGATGACTTAATCCTCCACCGTACATTTAGGACCATGTCCAAGGATCACTTAATCCTCCACCGTACATTTAGGACCACGTCCAAGGATGACTTAATCCTCCACCGTACATTTAGGACCATGTCTAAGGATGACTTAATCCTCCACCGTACATTTAGGACCATGTCCAAGGATGACTTAATCCTCCACCGTACATTTAGGACCACGTCCAAGGATGACTTAATCCTCCACCATACATTTAGGACCACGTCGAAGGATGACTTAATCCTCCACCGTACATTTAGGACCATGTCCAAGGATGACTTAATCCTCAACCGTCCACCAAGGACTTCATTCTCGAAGACATACGTCTATGGCTCTTCTTTAGGACTGAAGTCCAAGGATGATCCAATCCCCTCACATGTTCACCAAGAACTTCATTCTCGAAGACATACGTCTACGGCTCTTCTTTCGGACTGAAGTCCAGGGATGATCCAATCCCCTCACATGTTCACCAAGAACTTCATTCTTGAAGACATACGTCTACAGCTCTTCTTTAGGACTGAAGTCCAGGGATGATCCAATCCCCTCACAACATGTTCACCAAGAACTTCATTCTCGAAGACATACGTTTACGGATATTCTTTAGGACTGAAGTCCAGGGATGATCCAATCCCCTCACAACATGTTCACCAAGAACTTCATTCTCGAAGACATACATCTACGGCTCTTATTTAGGACTGAAGTCCAGGGATGATCCAATCCCCTCACATGTTCACCAAGAAATTCATTCTCGAAGACATACATCTACGACTCTTCTTTAGGACTGAAGTCCAGGGATGATCCAATCCCCTCACAACATGTTCACCAAAACATGTATCCTCATCATCAAAACATGTATCCTCATTATCAAAACATGTATAACCAAAACATGTATCATCATCATCAGAACATGTATAACCAAAACATGTATCATCATCATCAGAAGATGTATAACCAAAACATGTATCATCATCATCAAAAGCATGTATATCTAACATCAAAAGCATGTATATCTAGTATCAAAAGAAAAATATAAGAGTCCTAAATCTAAATAATTCTAGGTAATTAAATGCAGTAAATAGGTAACCTCATCATTGATGAGATGGACTTGTTATCAGATATTGTGCTACTCCCCCTTTCGAGGAGGGTCCTTTTGAACTACACCAGGCTTGTCTCGGAAGTGTTCAAACTTTACTCGAGACAGAGGTTTGGTCAGGATATCAGCAATTTGATCCTCAGTGCTTATATACTCGAGCTTGATAGCTCCTCTCTGCACCATATCTCGTATATAGAAGTATCGGATCTCGATGTGTTTTGACTTATCATGGAATACAAGATTTTCTATCATCTTGATGTAGCTTTGATTGTCACACATAATCACAGTGGAATCCATTTCTAAGTCAAACACTCCATATAATAGATTCTGAAGCCACACTGCTTCACAGCTGGCAGAGCAAACAGCTATATATTCTGCTTCAGTAGTACTGAGAGCCACACTAGATTGTTTCTTGCTGAACCATGAGATCATGGTAGATTCAAGACTATAACATCCACCTGATGTACTCTTTCTGTCTGAGACACTTCCTGCCCAATCAGAATCTGAGTAACCATGTAATCGGAGTTCATGACCTCCAAGATAATATAGACCAAAATCTAATGTACCTTTTAGGTACCTCACTACATGCTTTGTAGCTATTAAGTGAACTTTTCTAGGTTCTACTAGATACTGACTTAGGGTATTTACAGCAAAGCATATATTTGGCCTAGTATTTAACTAGTATTTGTTAAATACATCAATGACCCAATGATTTGTCTATATAGGGTTAGGTCCACTAAATCCGATGATTCATTAACTAATAACTTCAAGTTGGAGTCCATGGGAGTGGCCATGGCTTTACACTCCAACATATCAAATCTTTTTAGAAACTTCACAGCATACTTACCTTGATTTAAAAGATTCCTTTTGGATCTTGCCATACTTCTAGACCTAAGAAGTAGTGCATTAATCCGAGATCTTTCATTTTCATTTCTGCAGCCATTTTCATGATCTGTTTCTCATTCCTTGTCAGAAAGAGATCATCGTCACACAATAATGGTATGATAGGTTCATCATCCACAACCTTAAGGTAAAGGTTAGGATCAGCTTTACTTCTGGTAAAGCCCAAGCTTTGTCATGAAGCTGTCAATTGTCCATTATTCACACTCTGCATTCAGTGATCTTCTGCATATCTATCTGTGCCATCTCTCGTCAGATGGGTCTACTAATATGAGCCTCAAAATAATTCGAACTCTGTGGTGAGTTCCTTCTTGCATCCATGTCATATGTGTATAGAAGCCATATTCAACCTTGTAGCAAAGGTTGAGATCCACATCACCCATGATGATCATTAAGCTCATCAATTGACTACCAATCCTGGGTACCCATACAGAACCTGATTCACACTTCTTCTTTAATTACACCATTAAGAGAATGGTCTTATCTATCCACTTGGAGCAAACATCTGTCATGATTCTCTTCCTCTTTCTAAGAGAATCTTCTAGCAATGATCCTTCTATATTTTGTTTGATTTGTAAATCTTCTTGTTGAACATCCATCACTTGTTCAGTGTTCATCATTCATCATGATCTTTCCTACAAATCAAAATTAAGTACATGATTAGTAATACTTCATAATCATCAAATCATATTGACATGATAACCTATTATGCATACAGATATCATTTACATAGTTATGCAACTATTTTGAGCAATACTTTGGCACAACACTTTCCCATATCCTGTATGCATACAGTGGCTATCTAGATGCCTTCCATCTCTACCAGAACATACTATCGAGAGTGTGCACAGCTCTCAGCATGTCAGCAAAGAGGTTTCATTCTAGACAAGCAACAATGGAATGTTTGTCCAACTTACCAATCATATGCATATTAGTAGCATGATATATTCTAGGAATACAAATATGCATACAAGCAAGATCATTTACTATTTCTAATAACAACTCAAATGCTTATCTTTTATGTTTGTGTGGTTGCCTCCCGCTTGATATTCTATATGCCTTCTGAACCTCTATTCATTCTGTACCACTGTGCATGATCAAGTGTGCACTAGTGTCATCCTCATGATCTCATACACAAACATACATTCATTAGTGTATTCTCAAAACATTCTAATTCTAAATAATCTTGATTATGTATAGTCATGATCATTAGTATTCAGGGTTTGAAGGAAGTCTTCTTTTACTCATGCATATTCTTGTTTGATCATAGTACTCTTTTGATTAGTTAAATCATCAATCAAGATAAGAGACATAATGTGCATAAACCCTTGATTAACTTTATTAATAAGCATAACCAATCATACCAAGTATACTTATATAAGGGATCCTAACACAAGGTAAGATTCTAACATGACATAGGAAAACATACCTGGATTAGTATACCTGCTTAGTTATGTACAACATACCTCGTAAGTAGAACAAAGATTATGGATGAGTCTTTGTCTTCATGTGGAACTTGATTTGTCTTTCGTGATGTACCTGAATCTTGTTAGCAGACAACATCAACCTCACACAACACCATAATGCATTAGTACAATCATATAGCCCTAATCAATGAATGTCTTCGATCATTCACATGCATTCATACTGTTACTAGGGTGATAATATAAGTCTAACATTAATCAAGATTGTACTAACATATAATATGAAGACAAACACATTACGAATTTAATCAGGAATCAGATTTCAAGACATACCTGAACCTCCTTGAGTCATACCTATCGAGACTTCTTGTAGTCTTCTTATGTAAGGCCTTAGCCTCAACTCCCCCTGAAACTTGATCTAGAGCTTGATTAGGGTTTGCTAGAGAAACCCTAAATTTTCAATCTTTGACTTTCACACTTCTGAATGAATGGAAGGATGTGTCTTGCTGAGCTGATCAAACTAGCATACTTCAATTTTGAAATATCCAAAATTTGACCCCTCAAAATTGCCTTTGAAACTTCTGGATCTTCTGGATAGGATCCCGAACTAGGGTTTGATGAAGCCCACCCTTCTGATCAATCAAAAGGTTTGATCCAAGGCTCTAAACTCTTATTTTTCTGAGGAGCTTCCAGCCGTGGTTACAAACTTAAAAAATTCCAACTTTTGCTGAAGCCCTAATTTTCCATCTTTCCGATCAAAATCCCGAGCTAGGGTTTAATCAAGCCGGGTCTTCTACCCAACCCAAATATTCGATCTTGGTCTGTAAATTTCGATTTTCCTGAGTAGCATTCAGCTATGGATTCTGATTCCAAAAATTCTAACTTTCTCCGAAACCATAAATTCCGGAAGCCATGAATAAAGGTGCTCCAAAAATAATTCTGTTTTGACAGAAATATGTACCTGATTTTTTCTGCTATAACTATGAAATTTTGCTCCACAGGGTCTGAAATTTTTTTTTGCAGTAGCTTGACCTGTCATCTTTCCATCCTGACAGGTCTGACCTCAATTGGAATTTTTTAGAGAGAGTTATGCCAAATGTCACAACGTGACCTGTTTTGGGATAATATAGGAGAGAGAACTTGTACTGTGTGCCATGTGTCATTGTTTGAACTTCGGCCTCTGAAATTTTTTCCTGAGATAGCTCACCCTGTTATATTTCCATCCTGATAGGTCTGACCTCAATTGGACTCTTTGAGAGAGAGTTATTCCAAGTGTCGCAAAGTGACCTGTTTATGGGATAAAACAGGAGAGCGAACTTGTACGGCATGCCACGTGTCACCGGTTCAGCTTTGGCCTCTGAAAACGTTTCCTGAGATAGTACAGTATGTGTAATACCTGTCACATTTTATGAAATTTCATTTGGAGCTTCCTAGCCCAAGTTATGACCTTTTTTCCTAGGTCACCTGATTTTGATTGAGATCTGGAAGAGGCAGAAACCCTAACTTGTACTGATCATAACTTACAAAGTACAACAAATATGAGGGTTCCCTTTGGACAAAAGATACCTGGAGATGTTATCTATGACCTGTGAAGGTTTGAGATCCTGAAAATTCTCCAAAATGGATTTATAGCGAAAGTTACACGATGACTGGTTTTTGATATATAAAACCCTAACCTTCAAATTGTCGTAAGTAAAGCAAGTGTCGTAAGTGCCATACCTTGCCTTCCTTCAGTTTAGATTTGATACCATGTTAAGATTCAATATGCTAAGACAGAAAATAGCAACATTACATTCCATTGCACAATAATAGCATATACAGGATCACTGAAGAAACAACAAGCATAAGATAAACACAAGAGACACAGATTTATCCTGGGAAACCCTCATGGGGTAGAAAACCCAGCAAAGCTTCCTCAATATAGATGACCAGCAATATACAAAGATGCAAACCAAAGATATGATCTCCTCCTCCACCATAGCAGACCTCTCCTCCACAAGTGCGCCTCTCTCAAGTGAGTGTGTGTATCAAATGAGAAACACACCTCCTCTATTTATACACTACTCTGACATATATTTTACACAAGTACATGTAGGCTTGTATTTAACCATTAGGTTAAATAACCTTTTATAACTGAATGGGCTAAACCCCACATGGTGGGTCTAATAACCCTAGTTACCACAACTTCTCGGAGGAATAAACATCTCCGGATACATAATAAAATCACCTCGGAGGGATGGAACATCTCCGGAATAAATAATGTATAAATATAATATTCTTAGAAGTTACAATATTCAACACAGAGCATCCTTCTATCTTCTCTTCTTCTTAATTCTTCTCATGTCTTGTGGCTCCTATCATGTTAAGATTTATTGTGATTCACAAATGCTAAGTAAGCCATGAATTGTCAGCATATTTCCACCCATAATTTATCATTCCACTTCTTGTCAAGCGAATCATTGATCGAGTAGTGTGAATAATCAATTTATTGTAGTGCGCCTTCTGTAGTATGTGTATTTGTCTAATGAGGAGAGTGATTTCATGAGTGATGCTGCTGAATTTGTAGATATGTAATTTTAATGTAATCCTCTTCAATTTATTGTGATTATAATGCTACTTATTCTACAAATTCTATCTCTCTTTTCAATGGTTATTCTCTCCTATGCTTGTTTGATGGTAGATTTGACTAGTTTTCAGTATAATTGTAATTACCTGTCTTCTATGTGTCCAAATCCTATTTTGTGAGTTTGTACAGGTTTTTAAGTCTCTGATGAAGCCATCCCAAGATTTATTTCTAAAATTCGTGATCGTTTATGGTTATTTGGATTAGTTTGTAAATTAACTAGTTGAGCAGTCCTAAGTAGCGCACTTGTCTTTTTGGCCTTTAAAAACCTGTCAAATTGAGTCCAAACCCTTGTATCAATGTTGTAATAACAGTTTGGTGAAGATACAGACCATCCAATTCTATATCCACACTAGAAGCCATTTTTTTCCACAAAATTCCAAGGGAAATTGCCTTGAATCCTTGGGTTTAGCCCAAGGAGTCTACCAAGGTGTGATGCACCTAGAGAATGCGCAACTGTCGAATTTGGGAGTCTATTTAGGCTAATGTAGAATTTCATTGAGCTCTAGCAGGTCTTAAATCCCATATTGGGAATATTTGGGAGAGTCTAGAGGTGTTTGGGGTTCAACCTTTGATTTCTAGCCAAACTAGTTAATTTTTGTATCTAGCCCATCTTCAATGTGTTTGAGTTTTCAAAAGTTTTGAATTAGTTTGCCTAAGTCAGTTTGGGTACATTACATCACTTCCATTTTACCCCCTTATTACAACGTTCTTTTTGCATCATCAGGTACAATTGATAGTAATATAAATAACAATCAATATGAAAATAAGATGAGGTTGACGCAACATTACTTTAATAAGACATCAAATTCATACTGGATTCATTATATTCATTCAAGCTCAATATTAATAATTTCATATTAAAAAAGAAAAAAAGAAAAAAAAGAAAAACCAAAAAAAAAAGAGATAAATACATTGACACATAGAAGGAACCGTTATTTAATAGTCGGATTTATTTAACTATAGACTAATAATATAATTACTATAGGCACTTTGGAATACTTAAAACAATTGAATTATAGAGAAAAAATTATTATTGCAAGAGCTACTTAAATTTATTTCTATTTAATAAATAAAATAGAATATTAATCATAGGATATATGTATATATTTATGGTAATAATTATTGTGGAAAACCCCTATGCACTTCCACCCCTTCTGAGGATGGTACCTAGGGTAAAATATAGATTCTTTAGGGCACAAGAATAGGTTAATAACAAGGCCCAAAGTCATTACAACAATATACTCATTAAGATCTCAACATATCACTTGTGGGAACTGAACTTGGTGGGGAGGATAAAACTCCTCTCAACCACTTAAACTAGACCCAATTGACTAGAGAATATTGATATGCATACTATAAGGTAATATATTATGCAACACGTTATGTATGAACACTGAACCTTTGTTAAATTTCTACATGAAATTTAACTTACTCTATGACAATGATCATGATTTTGTCCCTTGATTATTATCCATCCACTTATGTAACATATTAACCTCTCCTCACCATTAAAGCATTTAAAAAAAATACTAAAATTAAGTTATTACATATATAACATGGAAATTAGTCTAGTGGGTTAGATCGATTAGTTTGAAGTGATCATTTCAAGGCATATTGCCAAGAGGTTGTGATCTAGGTGGATATCGGTGGTCACCCACCTTTCCAACTGGCTCAAAACAGTTTTCTGGCAATTTTGGTATTGTACTATGTTTAGCAGTTTTTTGGGTCCTGAACTTCCGGGGCCATTTTGAGGCCCTAAATGACCTTTTTTGGAAATTTGGGGGGCCAAATTGATGCCTTCTAGTTACATTCGGCCCCATTCGAAAGTTGTAAATCTCGGATAGACCTTTCCAATGGGCCACCGAGCGAACCAAACGGAGATCGTATGCAAAACTTACGACCCCGGGAAGTTGATGCACTAACTTACCCAAACGGGGCCCACATGACTTTTGGCGCTTCATCTCCTAGGGTTAGGTTTTTGGATTTCTAGGGTTTTTGACATTCCTGTTTATTGTAAAAGGCCTTGAGAGCCTCATTGTAACCATCTTCTTGCGAAATGAGCGCAACTGTCACATCTCTTCTCAGAGATAAGCCACCACCATTCCAGCAAACTTGTTTTCCGCTGCATTTTACAGTTTTAGCTTATTCCCTTATTGAATAGAAAACCCGTTTTACTGTATCTCTGTTATTTTGTGTTAAGCATCTGATAATAATCTGTATTCATTTCGTTCTGCTCATAAAATCCAGATCAGTGGTATCAGAGCGATATGCTCCTTGTCGTCTTAATGCATGTCCCCAACGAGGTCAGGGTACAAAGAATTGGGTCTCAAGCTTGTTTCTCTTGAGGACAAAATCTCTCGCACGCCCAAGCGACCTCTCATGGCAGGAGAAAAGAAAGATGACGGGACAGGAGAACCTATCAAAATGTTTCTTTAGGAAGCCCTCACGCAGCAGAGGAACGAGATTATGGATAGTTTCACGCAAATCCTTCGGTGACTACCAACAAGTGATGCATCTTCCTTGAGCGGAGGCGCCGCCCCCTTCAAGGTACAAATCAACTTCGATATTCCTATATTTGAAGGATAGACAGACGCAGATGCTGTAGATAAGTGGTTGAATCTACTAGAAGGGTATTTTTCTATCCATAACTTTTTGAATAGAGAAAAGATTACTTTTGCGCTCCTCAAAGCCATTCCCCATGTCAAAGATTGGTGGGAAACATTCTGTGAGCAAAAGGACATAGAAGAAGCCTCATTATTTTCAGTCATGACCACTTGGGAATCCTTCAGGGATGTTATTAAGGATCAATACTACCCTATTGGAAGTTATGACGACTTGTATACCAAATGGACCACACTACGACAAGAAAGAGACCAAACAGTGCCAGAGTTCACAAATATCTTCCATACCTTGCGCACCAAGCTGGGTATCAAAGATTCAGAGCGACATATGGTGCTCAAGTATCGCGGTGGTATGCATAGATACATCCAGACCGAAATGGTGTTTATGGACATCTCTTCCTTGGGCGCGGCCTATCGATATGCCGTCAAAATCGAGCAGAAGCTCAAACAAAAGATGCAGCAATTTGGGCCTGGGAACCCCTCACAGCAAAAGACAGGAAAGGGCAGCCCCAACCCACAGAATAAAGGACAGAGCAAAGATAAACAGTATCAGGACAACTAGTCCAAGCTGTAATCAAAGAAGGACACCGGAAAGACAAAGAAAGATACTGGGAAGTGGGGCGACTTCCATAAGAGCCCTTGGCATAACACTGCTGATTGCCACTCAAAGCAGTCGCTGGTGGCCGAAGTGAAAGAATCTAAATCAGAATCAAGTTTTGACTCTGAGTCTGAACCAGAAAGGGGAAGACAGATCATTGACGCGGAACCCAGTGCCACAATTACTACCACCAAGCTCCAACCTGATGAACCAGATGAGCCAGAAGAAGGAGAACACCTCTTCCATTCACAAATGTGGGTAAAAGGCACCCCGCTGCACTTCATCATTGATAGCAATAGCCAGAAGAATCTCATCTCAATAGAGGTCGTTAAGTGCCTGGCCCTGCCGACAACGCAACACCCACAACCCTACACCATTGGATGGCTCCGTAAAGGAAGCGATCTCCGCGTCAACCAACAGTGTCGACTGTCATATAGCATCAATCCCTTCAAGGACGAGGTATTGTGTGATGTTGCTCCTCTCGAAGTTTCAGATGTTCTTTTGGGCCAACCTTATTTATGGAAACTTCATGCTGTATATGAGTCTAGGCCTCGTAGTGTTATTATTTCTTTGAACATGAAATTGTACAGGATACCCGAGGAAGTCCCTCCTAGTGTTATTTCCTTGATCTCTTCCAAGCAATGCAGGAAGGTCATCTCTCAGACCGGGAAATTTGTCTTCTTCATGATTCGTTCTCAGAGTGAGAGAAAGATCGTAGCCACATCTAGGGCCTCTGCGACCGATCTCTCCACACAACAGAAGCAAGTGGATAAGGTGGTGGAAGGATACTCAGATATCTTCTCCTCTCCTACCGGGGTACCTCTGCACTGCCAGGCCAACCATCCCATCGATCTGACCCTAGGCACACTGCTACCCAATGGACCAGTCTATCGCCACTCTCTGTTGGAAAATGAGGAGATCAAGAGGCAGATCCAAGAATTTCTCCACAAGGGACACATCCGTCCCAGCTCATCACCTTGTGGGAGCCCAATCGTGCTGGTGCAGAAGAAAGATGGGACCTGGCAACTCAGCATTGATTACTGGGCCCTGAATAAAATCAAAGTCCGTAACCAGTACCCGATTCCCTAAATCGACGACCTCCTTGATCAGCTCACGGGGGGAAAATACTTCAGTAAGATTGATCTGAAGTCTGGATACCACCAGGTCCCAATAGAACAGATAGATATATGGAAGACTGCCTTCAAGTCAAAAGAAGGTCTTTTTGAATGGCTGGTCATGCCTTTTGGTTTGATAAATGCTCTAACAACTTTTATGAGGATGATGGACAATATCCTATGACCTTTCACCAATACTTTTGTAGTGGTGTATCTAGATGACATCCTCATCTACAACAAGACTTGGCAGGAACACTTGCAACATATTCAGTAGGTTCTACACACCCTGCGGAAGCACAAACCATATGCAAACTTGGAAAAATGCTCCTTCGGCATGGACAGGGTCCATTACTTAGGATACATCGTTGATAGAAATGGTGTGCATGTGGATCCAACCAAGGTCCAGGTCATCCGTGACTGGCCAGCCCCAACCACACTCACTGAACTTTGGAGCTTCTTGGGCCTCGCCAATTTCTATCGCCGGTTCATGCTGGGATTCTCTCATATCGCATGGGCCGTTAGCCAAGTGACCAGGGGTGGTGGTAAGGAAAAATTTGTGTGGGGCCTATCCCAACAACAAGCCTTCGATGACTTGTAGAAGTGTTTGTGCTCATCGCCGGTACTCTAATTACCGAACTTGCAACATCCCTTTGAGATCATAGTGAGACACTATCAGATGTTGTCCGTGAGTACCCTACCTACGACAAAGAAATGTACTCCATTCTACAATCCTGCCTCCAGTGGAGACATTACATCTGGCCTTAGTGGAAAGTTTTAAATTTCGGATAGACCTTTCCAATGGGCTACCGAGCGCCCCAAACGAAGATCATATGCAAAAGTTACGACCCCGGGAAGTTGATGTACTAACTTACCCAAACGGGGCGCACATGACTTTTGGCGCTTCATCTCCTAGGGTTAGGTTTTTAGATGTCTAGGGTTTTTGACATTCTTGTTTATTGCAAAAGGCCTTGAGAGCCTCATTGTAACCATCTTCTTGCGAAATGAGGGCAGCCGTCAGATCTCTTCTTAGAGATAAGCCGCCACCATTCCAACAAGCTTGTTTTCCGTTGCATTTTACAGTTTTAGCTTATTCCCTTATTGAATAAAAAACCAGTTTTACTGTATCTCTATTATTTTGTGTTAAGCATCTGATAATAATCTGTATTCATTTTGTTCTGCTCATAAAATCAGGATCAGTGGTATCAGAGCGGTCTACTCCTTGTTGTCTTAAAGCATGTCCCCAACAAGGTCAGGGTACAAAGAATTGGGCCTCGAGCTTGTTTCTCTTGAGGAAAAAATATCTCACACGCCTAAGAGACCTCTCATGGCAGGAGAAAAGAAAGATGATGGGACAGATGATCCTATCAAAATGTTGCCTGAGGAAGCCCTCACGCAGTAGAGGAATGAGATGACGGATAGTTTCACGCAAATCCTTCGGCGACTACCAACACGCGACGCATCTTCCTCGAGCGGAGGCACCGCCCCCTTCAAGGTACAAATCAACTTCGATATTCCTATATTTGAAAGACAGATAGATGCAGATGCTGTAGATAAGTGGTTGAATCTACTAGAAGGGTTTTTTTCTGTCCATAACTTTTCGACTAGAGAAAAGATTACTTTTGCGCTCCTCAAAGCCGTTCCCCATGTCAAAGATTGGTGGGAAACATTCTGCGAGCAAAAGGACACAGAATAAGCCTCATTATTTTCAGTCACGGCCACCTAGGAATCCTTCAGGGATGCTATTAAGGAACAATACTACCCTATTGGAAGTTATGATGACTTGTATACCAAATGGACCACTCTGCAACAAGAAAGAGACCAAGGAGTGCCATAATTCACAAATATCTTCCATACCTTGCGCACCAAGCTGGGTGTTAAAGATTCAGAGGGAAATATGGTGCTCAAGTATCGCGGTGGTCTGCATAGATACATCTAGACCGAAATGGAATTTATGGACATCTCTTCCTTGGGTGCGGCCTATCGATATGCCGTCAAAATCGAGCAGAAGCTCAAACAAAAGACGCGGCAATTTGGGCCTGGGAACCCCTCGCAGCAAAAGACAGGAAAGGGCGGCCCCAACCCACAGAATAAAGGACAGAGGAAAGATGGATAGTATCAGGACAACCATTCGAAGCCGCAATCAAAGAAGGACACCAGAAAGAAAAAGAAAGATACCGGGAAGTGGTGCGACTTCCATAAGAGCCCTTGGCATAACACTACTGATTGCCGCTCAAAGCAGTCGCTGGTGGCCGAAGTGAAAGCATCTGAATCAGATGCGGGTTTTGACTTTGAGTCCGAACCATAAAGGGGAATACAGATCATTGACGCGGAACCCAGTGCCAAAATTGCTACCACCAAGCTCTAGCCTGATGAACTAGACAAGCCAGAAGAAGGAGAACGCCTTTTCCATTCACAAATGTGGGTAAAAGGTACCCCGCTGCACTTCATCGTTGATAGTGGTAGCAAGAAGAATCTCATCTCCATAGAGGTCGTTAAGCACCTGGCCCTACCGACAACACCACACCCACAACCCTACACCATTGGATGGCTCTGCAAAGGAAGCGATCTCCATGTCAGCCAATAGTGCCGACTGTCATATAGCATCAAGCCCTTCAAGGATGAGGTATTGTGTGATGTTGCTGCTCTCGAAGTTTCATATGTTCTTTTGGGCCAACCTAATTTATGGAAACGTCATACTGTATATGAGTCTAGGCCTCATAGTGTTATTATTTCTTTGAACAGGAAATTGTATAGGATACCCGAGGCAGTCCCTCCTAGTGCTATTTCCTTGATCTCTGCCAAGCAATGTAGGAAGGTCATCTCAAAGACCGGGAAATTTTTCTTCTTCGTGATTCGTTCTCAAATTGAGAGAAAGATCACAGCCACATCTAGGGCCTCCATGACCAATCTCTCCACACAACAGAAGCTAGTGGATAAGGTGGTGGAAGGATACTCAGATATCTTCTCCTCTCCTACCGGGGTACCTCTGCACTGCCAGGTCAAGCATCCCATCGATCTGACCCCAGGCGCACCACTACCCAATGGGCTAGTCTATCACCACTCTCTGTTGGAAAATGAGGAGATCAAGAGGCAGATCCAAGAATTGCTCCACAAGGGGCACATCCATCCCAGCTCATCACCTTGTGGGAGCCTAATCATGCTGGTGTAGAAGAAAGATGGGACCTGGTGACTCAGCATTGATTACCGGTCCCTGAATAAAATCACAGTCTGCAATCGGTACCCGATTCCTTGAATCGATGACCTCCATGATCAGCTCACAGGGGCCAAATACTTCAGTAAGATTGATCTGAAGTCTGGATACCACCAGGTCCCAATAGAATAGACAGATGTATGGAAGACCGCCTTCAAGTCAAAAGAAGGCCTTTTTGAATGGCTGGTCATGCCTTTTGGTTTGACAATTGCTCTAGCAACTTTTATGAGGATGATGGAAAATATCCTACGGCCTTTCACCAATACATTTGTAGTGTTGTATCTAGATGACATCCTCATCTACAACAGGACTTGGTAGGAACACTTGCAGCATATTCAGCAGGTTCTGCACACCCTGCGGAAGCACAAACTATATGCAAACTTGGAAAAATGATCCTTCGGCATGGACAGGGTCCATTACTTAGGATACATTGTTGATAGACATGGTGTGCATGTGGATCCATCCAAGATACAGGTCATCCGTGACTGGCTAGCCCCAATCACACTCACTGAACTTCGGAGCTTCTTGGGCCTGGCCAATTTCTATTGCCGGTTCGTGATGGGATTCTCTCATATCACATGGGCCCTTAGCCAAGTGACTAGGGGTGGTGGTAAGGAAAAATTTGTGTGGGGCCTGTCCTAACAACAAGCCTTCGATGACTTGAAGAAGTGTTTGTGCTCATCATCGGTACTCTCATTACCGGACTTGCAACATCCCTTTGAGATCATAGTGAGACACTATCAGATGCTGTCCGTGAGTACCCTACCTACGACAAAGAAATGTACTCCATTATACAAGACTACTGCCAATGGAGACATTACATTTGGCCCCAATTGATATTTTTAAATCTCGGATAGACCTTTCCAATGGGTTACTGAGCGCCCCAAACGGAGATCGTATGCAAAAGTTACGACCCCGGGAAGTTGATGTACTAAATTACCCAAATAGGGCCCACATGACTTTTGGCGCTTCATCTCCTAGGGTTAGGTTTTTGGATGTCTAGGGTTTTTGAAATGCCTGTTTATTGTAAAAGGCCTTGAGAGCCTCATTGTAACCATCTTCTTGCGAAATGAGCACAGCCGTCACATCTCTTCTCAGAGATAAGCTTCCACCATTCCAACAAGCTTGTTTTCTGCTGCATTTTACAGTTTTAGCTTATTCCCTTATTGAATAGAAAACTAGTTTTACTGTATCTCTGTTATTTTGTGTTAAGCATTTGATAATAATCTGTATTCATTTCATTTTGCTCATAAAATCTGGATTATTGGTATCGGAGTGGTTTTCTCCTTGTAGTCTTAATGCATGTCCCCAACGAGGTCAGGGTACAAAGAATTGGGTCTCGAGCTTGTTTCTCTTGAGGACAAAAGCTCTCGCACGCCCAGGAGAACTCTCATGGCAGGAGAAAATAAAGATGATGGGACAGGAGATCATATCAAAATGTTGCTTGAGGAATCCCTCACGCAACAGAGGACCGAGATGATGGATAGTTTCGCGGAAATCCTTTGGCGACTACCAGCGAGCGACGCATCTTCCTCGACCAGAGGCGCTGCGCCCTTCAAGGTACAAATCAACTTCGATATTCCTATATTTGAAGGACAGATAGATGCAGATGCTGTAGATAAGTGGTTGAATCTACTAGAAGGGTATTTTTTGTCCATAACTTTTCGAATAGAGAAAAGATTACTTTTGCGCTCCTCAAAGCCGTTCCCCATGTCAAATATTGGTGGGAAACATTCTGCGAGCAAAAGGACACAGAAGAAGCCTCATTATTTTCAGTCACGGCCACCTGGGAATCCTTCAAGGATGCTATTAAAAAACAATACTACCTTGTTGGAAGTTATGATGACTTGTATACCAAATGGACCACACTGCGACAAAAAAGAGACCAAGTAGTGCCAGAGTTCACAAATATCTTCCATACCTTGCGCACCAAGCTGGGTATCAAAGATTCAAAGCAACATCTGGTGCTCAAGTATCGTGGTGGTTTGCATAGATAAATCTAGACCGAAATGGAATTTTTGGACATCTCTTCCTTGGGCGTGGCCTACCGATATGCCTTCAAAATGGAGCAGAAGATCAAACAAAAGATACGGCAATTTGGGCCTGGGAACCCCTCACAACAAAAGACAGAAAAGGGCGTCCCCAACCCACATAATAAAGGATAGAGCAAAGATGGACAGTATTAGGACAACCAGTCCAAGCCGCAAGCATAGAAGGACACCGAAAATAAAAATAAAGATACCGGGAAGTGGTGCAACTTCCATAAGAGCCCTTGGCATAACACTAGTGATTATCGCTCAAAGCAGTCGCTGGTGGCCAAAGTGAAAGCATCTGAATCAGATGCGAGTTCTGACTCTGAGTCCAAACCAGAAAGGGGAAGACGGATCATTGATGCGGAACCCAGTGCCACCATTTCTACCACCAAGCTCCAACCTGATGAACCAAACGAGCCAGAAGAAGGAGAACGCCTCTTCCATTCACAAATGTGGGTAAAAGGCACCCCGCTACACTTCATTGTTGATAGCGGTAGCCAGAAGAATCTCATATCAGCAGAGGTCATCATGCGCCTGGCCCTGCTGACAAGGCCGCACCCACAACCCTACACCATTGGATGGCTCCACAAAGGAAGCGATCTCCGCATCATCCAACAGTGCCGACTGTCATACAACATCAAGCCCTTTAAGGACGAGGTATTGTGTGATGTTGTTCCTCTCGAAGTTTTAGATGTTCTTTTGGGCCAACCTTATTTATGGAAACGTCATGCTATATATGAGTTTAGGCCTCATAGTGTTATTATTTCTTTGAACAGGAAATTGTACAGGATACCTGAGGCAGTCCCTCCTAGTGCTATTTCCTTGATCTCTGCCAAGCAATGCAGGAAGGTCATCTCTCAGACCGGGAAATTTGTCTTCTTCGTGATTCACTCTCGGAGTGAAATAAAGATCGCAGCCACATCTAGGGCCTCCGCGACCGATCTCTCCACACAACAGAAGCAAGTGGATAAGGTGGTGGAAGGATACTCAGATATCTTCTCCTCTCCTACCGGGGTACCTTTGCACTACCAGGTCAAGCATCCCATCGATCTGACCCCAAGTGCACCACTACCGAATGGGCTAGTCTATCGCTGCTCTCTGTTGGAAAATGAGGAGATCAAGAGGCAGATCCAAGAATTGCTCCACAAGGGGCACATTTGTCCCAGCTCATCACCTTGTGGGAGCCCAATCATGATGGTGCAGAAGAAAGACGGGACCTGGCGACTCAACATTGATTACCGGGCCCTAAATAAAATCATAGTCCGCAACCAGTACCCGATTCTCTGAATCGACGACCTCCTTGATCAGCTCACAGGGGCCAAATACTTCAGTAAGATTGATCTGAAGTATGGATAGCACCAGGTCCCAATAGAACAGATAGATGTATGGAAGACTGCCTTCAAGTCAAAAGAAGGTCTTTTTGAATGGATGGTCATGCCTTTTGGTTTGACAAATGCTCCAACAACTTTTATGAGGATGATGGAAAATATCCTACGACCTTTCACCAATACTTTTGTAGTGGTGTATCTAGATGACATCCTCATCTACAACAAGACTTGGGAGGAACACTTGCAACATATTCAACAGGTTCTGCACACCCTGCGGAAGCACAAACTATATGCAAACTTGGAAAAATGCTCCTTCGGCATGGATATGGTCCATTACTTAGGCTACATCGTTGATCAACATGGTGTGCATGTGGATCCATCCAAGATCCAGGTCATTCGTGACTTTCCAGCCCCAACCACACTCATTGAACTTTGGAGCTTCTTGGGCCTCGCCAATTTCTATTGCCGGTTCGTGCTGGGATTCTCTCATATTGCATGGGCCCTCAGCCAAGTGACCAGGGGTGGTGATAAGGAAAAATTTGTGTGGGGCCTATCCCAACAACAAGCCTTTGATGACTTGAAGAAGGGTTTGTGCTCATCGCTGGTACTCTCATGACCGGACCTGCAACATCCCTTTGAGATCATAGAGAGACACTATCAGATGCTAACCGTAAGTACCCTACCTACGACAAAGAAATGTACTCCATTGTACAAGCCTACCACCAGTGGAGACATTACATTCTTGGGAAGGAGATAGTCATCCACACTGATCACAAGCCACTACAGTTCATGTAGACCCAAGGAAAGTTGCAGAATGACCGCCATCAGAAGTGGTCAACATATTTACAGCAGTTCCACCTCAACATCAAATATAAAACAGGGAGTACTAACCGACTTGCTAACTGCCTCAGTTGACCTCCAGTCGCGGCACTCACCACGGTGCTAGACTCTTGCGGCCACGAGACCTCCGGATGGCCCCACCTCTATGAGATAGACCCTGACTTCTCCACCACCTATCAAATGTTGGGAACCAACTCAATGGTTGCTAATTTCCATCTTTAGGATGGGTTGTTGTGTCGTCTGGGCCATCTCTGCATTCCATCAAGCAAGCACGTGAAGCTGATTTGGGAAGCTCACTACAGTCGGGTGGTAGGACACTTTGGTGTCGAAAAGACAGTGGCAGTGCTGCAGAAACATTTCTACTAGCCAAAACTTCGACAGGATGTCGGCAAGTATATCAGGTCCTGCACCGCTTGCGCTATTGCCAAACCAACCACTAAGAAACAGGGCATATACACCCCTCTTCCTACTCCTTACAGGCCGTGGGAATCCATCTCAATGGACTACATGTTGGGCCTCCCATCCACCAAGAGGGGAAACGACTGTGTTTTTGTGGTTGTTGATCGCTTTTCCAAGATGGCGATTCTAGCTGCTTGCAAGAAGAACATCACAGCAAAAGCCACTGCCAAGCTCTTCTTTGAACAGATATGGGTACATTTTGGGATCCCACAGACCATTATCTCAGACCGTGATAGTTGGTTCCTCAGCTCATTCTGGTCAACCCTCTGGTCACTACTGGATACCAAGCTCACCAAATCCACTTCCTTCCACCCCCATACCGATGGCCAAACCAAGGTCGTCAACCAGATGGTTGTACATATCCTGTGCATGTACAATTCAACACACCCCCGCACATGGGATGAGAGTCTTCCCTATGTCCAACATAGCTACAACCGAGCCCTGCATAGCTCAACTGGCCATAGCCCCTTTCAGGTGGGTTTGGGATTCCAACCATTGGGCCCCATGGATGTTGCACTTCCCTTTGCGACCACCTCGGCCGAATCGTCCCCAGAAGCTGACAAAGCCACTTAGTTCATAGAACGGATCCAGCATATCCGCTAATAGGTTCAGGATATTCTACAGAAGTCTAATGCCAAGTACAAGCAGCGCCATGATCAACATCGGGTGCCACATAAGTTTCAGGTGGGAAACAAAGTTTGGTTGCATTTGCAAAAATAACGCCTTACAGGGCCCCATCGAAAGCTTCACCCACTCCATTATGGGTCGTACACCATCACCAAGGTGGTGGGTGACAATTCTTTTGAGCTCAACATTCCCCCCTTCCTTGGTCTACATCCAGTCTTCAACGTGGCTCTCCTTCGGCCATATTTCCCACCATTATTAGACACCTCAGAAATAGCAGAGAAGTTGACACCAACAGAGCTCAACCTTGACTTCCTACAACAAGCATCTAGTGTCATATTGCAGACAAATAGATCAAGGGCACTTGACATCAAAGGATCCAGCTTTATCGAGTTGTCAAAGCAAGGAAGCTCCTGCACCAAGGCAAGTAGCTCACCCGGGGAAAATTTAGCAGAAATTTCCTCATCTGATGGGGGAACTCAATGCAATGGAGACCATTGCTTCCTAAGGAGGAAGGATTGATCCAGGTGGATATCGGTGGCCACCCACCTTTACAACTGGCTCAAAACAGTTTTCTGGCAATTTTGGTATTGTACTATTTTTAGCAATTTTTTGGGTCCTGAACTTCCAGGGCCATTTTGAGGCTCTAAACAACCTTTTTGGCGATTTGGGGGGCCAAATGATGCCTTTGGCATCCATTTTTCCCTAGTCAAAAGTTGTAAATCTTGGATAGAACTTTCCAATGGGCTACCGAGCGCCCCAAACGAAGATCGTGTGCAAAAGTTACGACCACGGGAAGTTTATGTACTAACTTACCCAAACAGGGCCCACATGACTTTTGGCGCTTCATCTCCTAGGGTTAGGTTTTTGGATGTCTAGGGTTTTTGACATTCTTGTTTATTGTAAAAGGCCTTGAGAGCCTCATTGTAACCATCTTCTTGCAAAATGAGCACAACCGTCACATCTCTTCTTAGAGATAAGCTGCCACCATTCCAGCAAGCTTGTTTTCTGCTGCATTTTACAGTTTTAGCTTATTCCCTTATTGAATAGTGTATGATGGAATTTTTCCCTACGGATAAGTCAAAATTCCCTTAAATTAAAGCAGACTTTCACTAACTCTAAGCTAAGAACAAAACATAACAAATGCTACCTTGAAATTCTTGAACTAACTTTTACAGTAAGATTAAATGTATTTAGAAACAGTAAGAGATGAAACACACCTTTCAAACTGACGTTTGTCCTACTCCTAGCTCTTGATCCAAAGCTCCAATGTAGAACCTGTTAAGATCAGCCAAAGAACAAACATGCAAACTTCCAAATACCTTGAATGTAAAGGTTAGATTCAAATCCAGATTAGATACATTTCATGTTAAAGACTTGCACAATACACATAAAATGGGAAAGACAAGACAAGTTATCTTATTACAACTTGAAAAATGCTTACATAGGTTGCTTGATTTCCAAGCCAATCCTTCAGCTCCAAGTGCCTTCTCCTCTAGCTATCTCCACAATGCTGCAAGATCATAAGTTTGATACTCAAGGAGTCCTCTCTCTTCCCCATGGAATGCCTTTCTCTTATAGTGTATGGTAGGGTTAACCAACAAGAGAGATGGGTGGATCTAGGGAGAGATAAGTGGATCAAGGTTTCTAATCACAGAAGGTGAGTTGGGATCGAATCAGGGACCCCAATCTTCCACTATCTTCGAAAATCCAAAATCCCACAAGCCATGGGGAAAAGGATAATAAAAGAGTACCGCGCCCTGTGGTCTGAGCACAACGCGGTACTGCCGCGTTCTGGGGAAATATCAAAGCGCGGTAGTGTGGAGTACCGCGTGCATATAAAAGAGCAAGACGCGGCAGTGTAGGTAAATAAGGTCTCAGCTGGGTCAGAACTTGTCAGGGTAGATTTACCTTCAAGGTTCATTCATCTTCTGTGTGGTTCAAACAGCAGGGGAAGTGTCGTCAACTCTGTTTGTGGTGGAGATGCGACACTGTGGAATATAGAGGTATTAGTGAATTATACTTTATTGTAGATTTTTCACTTTGCTAATTCAATTGATGATGTGCCAAATCCTTCTCTCATTCTGGATAATTTCATTACGTGGCAACCAGCACTTCCCAGAGATTTCTTTATACAAAATAAAAACTAGGGTATATATTAGTGAACAGCTACAATTTCCAGGTTTACTAAATGAAATTCTGGTTTTGCATATTATTATGTCTTAGAAGTTTAGTTTGTGAGTATCCCCAAATCCGCTTATTAAAATTGCTGGGCGAAATCCCTAAATTGTACTAGTTGCTTTACGAATTATAATTGGTTGCAGTTGCCAATCCATTTTTTTTATAATATGCTCCTGCATACGAATAATCCGCAGGTCTGGGTCTGCCCCCACAACTTGCACGGGCCATTTTCAGGTGGTGCGCCTTACCTCCTCATATAATAGAGACGCTGCAACTATATTCTCAAATAAACACATACACTCAGATAAGAAAGCGAGTTCGGTTGCTCTTAAATAGAGAGGTTTCTTGCATTGGAATCGAATTTATATTTAAGTATATAATGTGAGCAAGGAAGACCTTTCTTTTGAAATAGAGAAGCGTCGCTGGGTCTGACCTATAGAGAAAGACTCCATTGTTCCTCTGAAAGCCATATATTACTCTCGTTTTTCCAAATTTACCCACATCCAAATGTGTCAGTTCCTAACAAAGTTATTTATTATAAACGAAGTGACCTATTTTTATAATTAACTCACCTGATCCGCCAGCCAGCTTTCATTTGCCAGCCAGTCCTTATTTTATTCCGGCCAGCTAGCTTCTAATTAAAAGCCTTTCGTTTTTTTGCAGTGACCTAGGCTTCTTTGTGCTAGGTTCAAACTAGAATATGTTAAATGGCACGCTTTGTTTTATAAAGGATCCAGAGGAAGAAGTCGATCCGCTTATTGAGACTGAATTGCCCCGATGTGGATATTGAAAGGTTCACTGGAGAACTTACTTACAATATTATTTAAGGTATAAATAACAAAAAAAAAATTATGATTAGCGTGGAAAGAAAAAATGAACTTAATATTAATCTTTTGCATCCAGATAGGATTTCTGTTGGTTTTGTCGGAAGGGGCTTGCTTCTCGACATTCGAACTTATACAATGGTTGTTGGGCCTATAGTAATTTTTTTTTTCATATGACCAAATGCCTCCACTAGCGTAAAAAGAACAATGTAGCCTACCTTCCCTGGATGGGCTGAACTTATTCTGGGGCTAGAAATAACATTATGGCAATGCTTTTATAAAACCTTCTTTACTTTGTATGAAAAGGGAAGAGGAAGTTGCATAGTGTAGTAATTCCACCTACCACCCTCCTCTAGAAGCATTAGGATCAAGCAAGTAAGCAACTAAAAATCTCTCGGACTTACTGCCTCCCAACCCTTTCCCGAGCAGTGTCCAATCTGCTGAGGTGTGAGGTGTACCAGCTAATCGGCATCCAACCAAGTACGAGCAAACAAGTTAAAGCCCAAGCAAGTACAAGTGCTTTCCAAGCAAGTACAAGAAAGCCCAAGCAAGTACAAGTGCTATCCAACCCAAATGCTGTCTATCCAACCTAAGTGTAGAACCCAAGTGCTGTCCAACCAAGTGCTAAGTGATAGTGCTAACCAAGTGCTGTCCAACCAAGTGCGAAATAAACCGAAGGGATCACTCTTTACCAGACGGGATCACTCCTGATTGAAACCGAAGGAATCACTCTTTACCAGACGGGATCACTCCTGATTTAACCTGAAGGAATCACTCCAGAACTTATCACTCTTCAACCAACAGATAAGGTACGAGCAGAACCAACAACTTATACAAATAATATTGCCCTCCCAACACATTCAATTGCAGCAGGAACACATTAAAAACGGGAATGCGGGAATTACACTGGGCGCCTTTCTGGGTGACTGTCCTGGGCAAGGCTGCTACCAGTGGAGACAAAAAGTGTCTCACTAATGGCAACTAACTTGGGTTTTTGGTTGATTTCATTTCGCGTTGGACTCAATACTGTTTAAATAAATAAGCTTATCTCTTTTTATTGCCACTAACGATCCTTAAAGTTTAGCTACTATACACTTATTGCTTATTGATTTCATTTAATCACTTAGCAGATGTAATACAAGTTAGGCTTATTTACATGACCTACTAAGGCAGGCACTTCTTTACATGGATGGAGGACCTAAGGCAATTGATAAGAAGGCGGCTTATGAACTATAATTATAACTAGTGCACTTTAGAGTAGTTAGTTAATGGAATAGATTTGGATTCTTATAAATTGAATTATTTCTTTTCGAATGGGAGGAGCTACACGGAAAAAACCTTTTATTCACTAGAGCGAGACACATCTAACCCAACTAAACTAACATATGGGACTGTTACCCATGTGATCTCCATTATTAGCATAAGATGAGCTATACCGCTATGAGGTTCAACCAAATAAATTACTTTTCCTTCCGGGAATCAAATTCACCGTGCTGCTCTAACCTTTGGCCAATAGGGTAGTCTTGGAAACAGACTTACATTGATTACTTAATACCTATACCCTTGAGCCAAGGAATCTTTTACCATGGGGCATCTAGACGTTTCACTTTTCATTATACCAGTTTGAACGGGAATGGCAGAAGAGCAGCATAGGTTCCAAATACATTGAGTGTTTAAATCGAGACTTGCCCTCGTTTCACTAGGATTTGCATATCCGCTTTGTGTCACTGGTCTAACCAAAGCAATAAAGTAAGGTAACTAGTCTTAGTAAGCTTCTCCATAAGGTTAGGAAGGAAGAGCCTAAAATACTACTACTCGTACAGGTTCAGGTGATCCCAGCCTGGGGAGAACAACTAATCGTACACAACAACCCCTGTAGTAAACTCATGGACAAGAGTGAAAATTAGGCACACTGCCTACTGTGATCCAACTTGCTGCTTGCCAAAGGTAGCTGGTTATGCCACTACTTCAACTGCTTCTTCAAATGTTGTTGGTTCAACTGATGCAAATTATGGGATTCCTTGTGCTGGTGATGCTGGGAAGGCTGCTCCTTAAACTTATCCTGGAACTTATGATGGAATTGCTGCTACTGGTACTGCTCTTTGAACTGCTATTGTAAAGGCTGGAATATAACAGATGCCCCCTAAAGTGTGAGGTCAGAAGGGACTGATGGCCGAAAGACTTTACGAATATAGTGTACAGAGATAGCATCGAGGAGAGCGACACTGAGCTGAAACAGAAACAAAGTGTTAGATATACCACCGAGGCGGGCATCCCCATGCTCGGAAAACAAATGACTCAAAGCATGGCTGCCGACCAATACATTGCAGATCCATGAGCACTGAGATGATATAGACTGTGGATAGACCATGGCTACTTTGAACAAGCGTAGATCCATGGGACAATAACGACACAGCCACGACCAATACAATAAGTGGATCTGTGTGACAATACAAAAGACATCTCCATCGCAACCTGGACGTAATCAAGATACAGAGATGCGCCCAGGGTCTTCTACCCGATCGCAAAAGATACGAATCTAGCCATGTGATTACAAAGTGTTGAAGTCGAACATGGTAGAAACCATTTGATTACCGGTCAATGATGTGACCTGTTAACAAATGCGAGGGAAATCACCAATGATGAGGATGATTCCCAAGGTATCTGAAGTACATCTCAACGAAATGCGAATAGATGAGTTGGTGTCGAGCATTCGAGAGATCGCTCGATCAGAGGTCAATGATGTGAACCTACTGTCGAACACGAGGAAACCTGCCATTGAGGCATGCAGGTACCAAGGTACTAATGGTTGATCTCTAAGTCCAATTCCTGGATAGTGATTTGGTGTCGACGGGAATAGACTCGTCGAAGGAGGGCCATAATTATTCCCACATCATCGACACGAAATCGGCATGAGTGATAGGATGATGAAACAATAGAGTATGTACTGACACAGCGGAGGCCTGACACAATGAACGACTCTGAACAATGCAACCCTTTGAACATATAACGGCATGTAACAGGACTTGGCAGCAAGGATTATTGACAACAGAGAATAGACACCGGATGAGTAGGCTCGTGGCCAGGGAGACAACTCATGATGATGACCATGACTCAGTGAAAAATGGATACCCAATATAGACAAGAGACGGACACATGCCATGTTCAAAGGTAATGACTGACAAGATTCCATAAATAAACTTGACTCGTCCCCCCATATTCCCCCGACATGATAGACGAGTACCTCTTTGTTGTTTTGCGAGCTTGAAGAGGATAACAGATGCTCGGTGTAGCTCATCTCATGGATGAGTCCAATCTCACATGTTTTAAGAACCTGAGAAAGGAGGGGTTCGTCCCAAAGTGGGTCCTTCGATGTTAAAATTTTAACGAGTCCAAGGAAGGAAAACTCGATAGTTTTTCGCATTTAGAGAGCCTAAAAAACTTAAAGGAAGCTCCATCATGTACTTTTTTGTAATTTTAGTCCCTCGATCCCGAAAAAGTGTAAAACAATTCCCGAGAGAACTCTCCCAGCCAAGATTGACTGAGGTATACCTTTCTCGTAAATAGTCTAGACGGGCTGAAAAAAGGGGTAACCTATCACCGAATAGATGACCCTTCAAATACTTTTACAAGTGTGAAAGAGTCAAGATCACTTGGCAATCTTTTCAATTTTAGGGAGTCTGAAAAGAGCTTAACTATGGACTCCTATGGTCTTTTTCGTAATTTTTAATTATTCTGGTCTGAAAAAAGGATAAAATATAACCAGGATAATACTTTCCTCAAACGAGCATGAGTAAATCTGACTGTACTTGACACCATTTACTTGAGTTTGACAAGCACGACACGGGTGTAAAAGTGCTTGGAATCTTTTTCAAGTTTTAAATCCAGAGCACGAAAAAGATAAAGTGGGCTCAAAATGAAGGTCAAATCATGAATGAACACCAGTGTGAATATATTGCTTCTTACAGGGGATCCTGTCAATAAATGCTAAAAAAACTAGGCATTAGTAATGTGAAAAAGGCTTTATTTTAACCATTTAAAATAATAATTAAAAAATATGTGAAAATGCTATATAAAGAATGGGTAAAAATAGAAATTACCATTTCATTTGTGTTTTTACCCAAATAGGAGATTTTTACCCATTTAAGGAGCAAAACTTCAAGGATCCATATCGGGAGTTCCAGGACACCATTTCGACGACTGTCTGTGCCAGGTGAGAGCTCTTGAGCTCCTCTTTCATTTCATGTAGGAATTCTTTGTTTTTATTAGGAAAAATTTGATTTTTGGGCAAGCCCTATTGGGAAAAAATCGCCCTTCACAGTGCCGCGTGGGGGCTCTATCGAAAAACGCAGTACTGTCTAACAGTACCGCGCTGTACTTACACACAGAGGCGTGACACTGTACAGTACCGCGCGGCAGTGTTTCTCCCAGGCGCGGTGAAGGCAAATTTTTAGTTCAAAAAATCAAATTTTCTCAAAATTTTTGCTGGAACTAAGTTGCTAAATAGTTACTAAATATTTTCCTTGACTTTTTGCAGGAGTTTGCAACTTGTTTGAGGCAAAATGGTAAGCTGGAAAGAAAGAGAGCACGAAGTGGATGATTTTGCAGCTGAAAATGATTTACCAACCGTGACCGCATTGAGAGAATGTGGTTTGTTGAATTTCTTTAAAACCAAGGGGATTCGTCAGCAACCCAAGCTTCTCACTCATCTTATCCAATTGTGGGACCCTGACATTCAATCTTTCCGAGTGGGAGAGCATGTTCTTGAAATCCAACTCGAGGATATTTATTTCCTCACGGGCCTCTCGAAAAGAGGGGCCCGGGTGAACTTTACTAGGTACTCAGCCTTGGAATCGAGCACAGATGACTTGATTGCTCGATATTTCCGTCAGGGTTCAAGTAAGAAAAGTGGGAAAGTGGCCATAAAGGAGGTCATAGAACTTCCTGTAAAGACCATACTGTTCACCATTACGCGTGCAGCAGGAAGTGTGAGTCCGCATCAGGCGTCCCGCACACAAGTGAATCTCGCAGCGGAGTGTATGGGGGGGACAGTATTTAACTGGTGTGAGGCGGTGTTGTCCAATCTGAAAGAACAAGTGCACAAGTGTAGGATTGGAAAGAATTCCCAGTTTGGCTATGTGAGCATCCTGGTCACTTTCTTTTTGGCGAGGGTGCCACTACTGCGCCCGCAGATATCTATGCCCCCCCCGTCCACCTACCGAGCCATGGATGGCTCGATGGAGTGATTATGCTGGACGTCTCGGGGGACCTCAGCGCTTAGCCTTTGGCGAGGATTTCTTTTCCTGGCTCGAGGAGCAGATAGTTATGATTGATGACTATCCCTACTCAGGGGTGGATTTCCGTGAGGACATCGACTTGGCACTGCCAGAGGACGATGATTGGGACAACTCTGGTATGACCTTCATGGATATGTATTTTTTCCTTTTTTGAATATTTAATTTTTATTAATTTTTTAGAATGTGTAAAAGACATCTAATGAATGTTCGCATGCATGTTGCAGATCGTGGACCGCAGAGACCAGCTGGGTACTCTCCACTACGTCGTGGTGGCGTTGATCATCAAGCTGTTCCTGACGAGGAGGAAGATAAAGACGAGGCAGGAGGTGTTCGGGACATTGAGAGGAACTTGCAGGGATTGACTCATGGTATCCCTGCTATGAGGATGGATGATGTCCCTTACCACCTCCAGCGGCATACTGTAGGTGTGCCTGGTCGGATCAGTCGACTTCTTCGCAAGGTGGTTCGAGCTGTGGTATGTTACCACCAGCAATGGGAGGAGTCCGATGAGGGACATAATAGGTCTCCTAGATCTCCATAGATGGCCTTTTTTAGTATTTATGCGGCATGTACATGATATATAGGCTTTGAGGGCCAAATTTTGTATATGGGATTTGATCCCCAATTTTGTCTTTGACACAAACTTTATGTATTTTGGAAAAAACACTCTTATATACAGTGATATGGACCTATTTATGATTTAAATATTTACAATGACTTGTGTACTTTATTTTTAATGACGTGTTTATGTGTGGGCAAGATGCCAATCCAAAATGTAATTAGCCAATGAATCAGCTATACAATTGAATTCTCTCGGTATGTGTTGATATGTGATAAAATTAAATGATCGTTCCAAGAGGCGTACTCTTTGAAATAAATGAAGTAGTGTAGGATCGCGAACTGTGTAAACACGGTTTAGATGAGAAACCACGAGTTGGGAGTCTAAAAAGACTGATAAGGAGTCAATTCCGAGTGAAGCAACCTCCGTCAAGAGACCAATGACTGCATGGTACTCCGCGATGTTGTTGGTTGCAGGACCTAAACAATTGGCTCCCGAAGAAAACAACTCGCCAGTGGGGGAATAGATTACCCATGCTGCGGAAGCGAGATTCCGGGTATGTCGGCTTGAACCGTCGGTGAATCCAAAGTAGGCAGACATCTGTGCATATAGTCACGAGTCAAAGTAAGAGTGGATATATGAGGTCCACGCGCACACCCAAAGAAAGCAAAAGCAAACTAAGTACATTATGTACAACAAGTAACCCACGTAGGGTAACCTCATGCGTAGAAACGTTTGAGGTATAGCCCATTGTGGGGCCGTGCCAATGGTGTACCATCACAATCGACTAGTTCATAGGCTCCTTTTTCTAAGACACGTTTTACAATAAAGGGGCCGTACCACATAGATTCAAGTTTACCTTTTCCAAGCTTATCATGCATTTGATTGTATGTAAGTACGAGGTCACCCTCATTGAAGATCCGAGGTTGAACGGTTTTGTCATATTGAGCTTTGATGCGTTTTTTGTGAGCTTCATTAGCCAAAGCAGCGTCGCGGCAGGTTTCATCTAGCTTAGCTAGGTATAAAAACCGTTCCTCTTCGGAAGTAGTGTATGGAAGTAGCTCTATGGCTATCTTGAGTGATGGAATTTCACATTCAATCGGCAGAATGGATTCTAGGCCATACACCAGTTGGAATGGTGTAAACCTAGCAGCACTTTTTACTGAGGTTCGGTATGCCCACAGTGCTGAGAACAGAGCTGAGTGCCAATTGGATTTCTGGGTACCCACAATGTGCTGAATCATTCGTTTCAGGACTTTGTTAATGGCTTCAACTTGGCCATTAGCTTGTGGGTAATATGGGGTTGAGTTTTCATGACGAAAACCCAGTTTGGCACTTAGTTCTTTGATCATATGGTTCCTGAAATGGGAACCATGATCGGTCACAATAGACTGTGGGACACCGAATCTAGCTATAATATGATTGAATATGAACTGCGCTGCTGTTTTGTCGTCCTCAGCATACGTAGGCATCGCTTCAGCCCATTTTGTAAAATAGTCGACAGCTACTATGACATAGCTATGCCCCCCGACTGAAGTGGGCTTAGAGTGCATGAAATCGATGCCCCATTTGGAAAAGGGGTCGACGGCAATAACAGGATGGAGTGGAGTAGGATGCGAGCGTGTTTTGCTATGAAATAATTGACATGGCGGGCACTTCTTGACTATTTCAATGCAGTCTTTGAAAATTGAGGGCCAGAAGTATCCTGCTCGCAGTATTTTCTGGGCCGTAGCCATCCCAGAGAGATGACCACCACATGCTCCAGCGTGGCAATCATGAAGGACGCGTTCCACCTCGTCTAAGGTCAAACAGTGTCGAAGGACGGTGTCGACACCACACCGATAAAGAGTATCGTTGACTATGAGATAGTATTTTGCGTGATGTTGGATGCGTCGCCGTTCGTCGCGAGTGAGGTCGGGACGGAAGCGTTGGGTTTGGAGATATACAAGAATATCCCCATACCACAGATCAGACGTGCTAATGAGGAACAATGATTCATCAGGAAGAGAATCAATGGGCTCGGGTTGCTCAGTAGCACGGGGCAAGTTACAAATTAACTCCGCGAAGACCAAAGACTTCTTGGACTTAGCCTTGACAAACTCTAAGTCAAACTCCTAAAGGATGACAATCCAACGAGAGTATTTGCCCCCAAGCACCTAACGTGTGAGGATATAATACATTGGGTTGAAGTTGGCTATAACAGTGGTCCGGAGGAGTAAGATGTAGTGGCGGAATCTCTGGATAGCAAATACTGTTGCCAGAGCCAGTTTTTCAACATGTGAATAGCGGGTTTCGGAGTCAAGAAGACTCTTACTGAGGTAGTATACCACATGTTCTATGCCATTTTGGTCTTCCTGGACTAGCACCATACCGATGGTGGAAATCAAGGCCGCGAGATAAAGGATATAGTCCCGTGTGTAATTGGGGGGTTGAATCACAGGATCTTTGGTTAAGGCTGCCTTTAGATTGTCAAAGGATCGTTGGGCTTCGTCATCCCAAATGAAGGGAACATTCTTCTTGAGAAGCCGCATGTAGCCTTTTGTTATCTTGGACAGATTGCAGATGAAATGGCGTAGAAAGTTTGCATGCCCTTGCAAACATTGAAGTTCTGGAATATTGGTGGGTGAAGGCAGGGCTATGATAGCTGCTACCTTTGCGGGATCTAAACGTATCCCGTCTTTGGAGACTATGAATCCCAACAGTTTTCCGGCTTCTACACAGAAGACGCACTTATGCGGGTTCAAACGTATATTGTAGCGACGACACCTTTCGAAAATGGCACTTAAGTGGTCTGGATGGTCTTCCCGGGTTCGAGAGTGAGCGGGGAGATCATCGAGATATGGTTCTACAATATGTTTGATGTCATGAAATGCGTAGGACATCGCCCGTTGGAAAGTTTCCCCCGGCATTTTTCAGGCCAAAATGTAACTTTCGATATGCAAAGATCCCCCAAGGGCAGATAAAGGTTGTTTTGTGCTAGTCGGCTGGGAGGATATCGATCTGATTATAGCCGGAAAAGCCATCCATGAATGAAAAGATGACGCTCCCAGCACAATTATCGATAATATGGTCGATAAACGGAGTTGGGTAGTTGTCCTTTGGAAAAGCCTTGTTCAAATCATGGTAATCAACGCAGACTCTAATTGTTCCCTGTTTCTTGGCTACGGGAAGGATGTTGGATACCCATTCTGTCAATGGGACAGGGTAGATAAAACTAGCACACAAGAGTTTTTCAACTTCTGCTTTAATGGCGGCTGCCTTACGAGGATGGACGGGTCGAAGCTTTTGCTGAACAGGTCAGGTGCCAGGGAAAATAGGAATTTCGTGGACCATGATCGAGGGGTCTATCCCTGGCATTTCTTCATAACTCCAAGCAAAAACATCGCAGAAAGTTTTGAAGTAGGCATTATAGAACTCCATTTCAAGGGGAGTACATGTTTTGCCGATGTGCACGTTTTCCATGATACCAGGCTTCACTGAAATATCAATGGGAGTGGTTGCCATGAGGTTAGCCAAGTTCCCTTCAGAAAATACCTCGTCGAGGGGAGTGGGGAACTTGGTTGGAACCATCCCAAGTGAAGTACTAGGTTTTGAATCAGGATCAAGTGGCTGAATAGTGGGGAATGAAGATCGATGATGAAAATCTCCCCATGGTGGCTCATCACCGCACATAACCTACATAATTGATTCGTCAGTGGGAAAAATCACATTGAGAGGATCAAAAAGTGGTGGGTGTGGATGAGTTTCAGCCGAGAGCTGTGCCACGGTGTGCTCAGTAGAATAGTCGACCCAATCGGTGGCTGACTGGATTGCGTTATATGCTGCGAGGTTTCTGTTCAGAGGCATAGAGTTGCCGTAGTTTTCAATCTGAGAGGGACTCGGAATCACCCATGAATCGTTGGATGAAATCATGTTAATTGGTTGAACAGGGGTTCCCAGTTCTGGAAAAACTCCAATGAGGGATGAATCCTTCATGAGACCAACACCAATGTCTTGGAACCGGTACCGAGGTTGATCCAATAACGGAATGGTGTTGGTGGAGTTCTGGTGGGGGTCTGGGATACAGTAATCGACTTGATCAATAGTGACAATTTTCCCTTCATGAGGAAATTGCACAATCCGGAAGACTGTAGATGCTATGGCGGTCATGGCGTAAAACCAGTTCCATCCAAGTAGGAGATTGTAGTCCAATGGCGCATCTACGAATTCAATATGTATGGATACTGTTTTACCCCCCAGTTCAACACCAATTGAGGGAATGAGTCCATACGGTTGAAAACCATGTCCATCAAACGCCCTGAGAGTGGTAGGAGAAGTAGTGACGTCGGGTGAGCCTAAGGCTCTCCAACAGTTCAAAGACATAATCGACGTGGACGCACCCTCATCTAACACAGTGTGATGGATGACATTACCACAGATTTTAGTGTGAACCTGAAAGGCTAACTGGTGAGACAGCTGAGGTTTGGCGTGCTCCAAGTTAAACATGATGGAGTTTGAGGTATCTGGGTCCATTGCCCCCAGTGGTGAAACTAGGGTTCTATGCTGCATGGGGCAGTGTTGGAGAACCTCGAGAGTCGACATGGCGCAAGGTGCTTGAGCCAAATCCTCAACAATGTTGTAGTTTTGGGCAACTCGCGCATTCGGATTAAATGTCGCCTTTCGTATGGTGCCCTTGGGTGGGCGTAGCACTGTGTCCATCAGCGATCTCTTGATATGGAGATGACCGTTAAGTGGGGGAGTAGGAATCGGATCTTCAATAGGAGATTTGCCTTTGGCTGTCTCCGATTGTTTGTTTGAACTTGGAGGGCTGTCGTAGGTCTTTGAACGAGTGGTGATATTAACCTTTTCATTACTCGTCATTAGGATTTCGCGGTTTGTGGACGTTTCTCCGCGGGTAGGATTGGTTGGGTTGCCCCCTTGTGGGGTTTCTTGGGCAACCATTTGCTGTTGTTGTTGGGGGAAATGATCAGTTAACACTGCCGAGCGAGTGGATCCTTTAACGAACTTGTTGACCTCGTCCTTGTAGGGACAGTCACGCGTGTAATGATCATCCTGGCAAATGAGGCAGGGAAACTTAGCCTTTCGACGTGGTTTCTGGTCTTTTTGTGTGGGTTGTGGCTTGGGGTTCTCCTGCTGGTTCTTTTGGGTTTTGGCACGATTGTTCTTTTTCTTTCCCCCAGATGGTTGTGACGTAGATTGCACTGCGTTCACTTCGGAGGAAATGGCAGGAGAAATGGAAGCTTTTGAGGCAGCCTGGTTTAAAGCGGGGGAAGCGGAAGCTTGTTGCCCCGTCCAGTTGGTAGCAGGCTGAGCCTTGACTGAACCGACGATACCATCGATGGGGGGTTCAGTGGTAGGCTTTGTTGGATCAGTGTGAACGCGGGAGGCATGTGGAAGAAGTTCATGTAAAGTACCGGATTGAGTATATACCAAATCCATGTACTGTGCTGCCGAGATGGCTTGTTCTTCTGTAACCGGTCCGTGCATAGCGATATCTCTGGCTATGGGAGGCAAAAAGGATTTTGTAAACCAATCAGCAAGTAGCTGATCCGGAATAGGTGCCTTTATTAGCCTATGGCGTCATCGCCACTCGTGGATGTGATCCGAAATGTGTGTAGAAGTGGTTTGACGCAGTGAAGTTAACAGTTCTGTTCCAGTCTCATACCGAATGGGGAGCTGGAAATGAGTCAGAAACTGCATAGCCAAAGTGTTGAAATCACAAAAAGAGTGTTGTGGCAACTCGATGTACCATTTTGCTGCCGTTCCGGTGAGCGTACGTTGGAAGAGCCGAAGTCAGATGGAATCATCCATCAAGGAGTTGGATGAACACCAAAGATGGAAGGTCATCACGTGGTTCTTGGGGTCTTCCCCGGGCTTAGCATCGAACTTGGGAATGTCCGATGGTAGTTTGGCTGGAATAGGTGGCCAGTGAGGTTCATGCCATATAGGATCGTTGATAAGCCTTGACAAATCAGGTAAGTCAAGTGTGGCCAAAAAGGGAAGTTGACGGTTGGTCTGCGGGTGTGAGTAATAACCATGTGATGCAGAGAACCCTGGAGGGCCCTGCATAGCATACTGCTGCGTGTTATACCCATATGTGTTTCCCGCAGGATACTGCTGGAATTTCTGTGGATAGTAAGCCAACTGGTTAACCGGTTGATTATAGGCAACCGGTTGGTAAGTGTTCTGCTGAGTGGGTATGGTACCCTGGGGTTGTTGGTACCCAAGAATGGTTGCTGTTCCTTGTTGGAGAAAATTTCCTTGGAATTGTTGTGTTCCAGGGATGTTACCACTATACTTTGTAAGTGGAGAGTTTCCCATAGCAGGGTTGGGGGGTGGTTGCGACGGTGGTGTCCATGGAAGGCTCGTTCCTATTTGAGGAGCGAGTGGGAATTGAAGTGATGGGTTCCATGGAGTTGTAGCAGCTGAAGGGTAAGGGAAGCCAGCATTCAAGTTGGGGGAAATCTGGGATTGCCCCCCAGCTTTATTCTAGTTTCCAAAAAGTGAATACCCCCCACTCTGTGGGATTTGAGGATCCCAAGAAGGAAGCATACCTGACGGGGGAGGTTGAGGGTGAGGCCCGGTTGGAATACCGGAATAAGGTTTCCCACTACCAGGTGTGCTGTACATACCGTACTGAGCGGATACTGCTGGTTGGGAGAGTTGTTGGATGGAACCAACAGGTTGTCCGCCATCATATGGGTTGGATGGCCCTATAAGAGGAGGCTGTTGAGTGGGAACGGGGTTCCCAACAAAGGGTTGTCCTCCAACTAGTTGAGTTGATGGTCCTACAGGAGGAGGTTGATGATTAACAATGGGGTTCCCAACAAAAGGTTGTCCCCCAGCTGGTTGGGTTGATGGCCCACCAGGGGGTGTTTGCACGTTGGAGTTAGGAGCCATCGCATTCGGTTGTCCACCTCCTGAGATAGTGTAAATGGTGGCTGAAGGTGATCCTTCGGTCCAACCGGAAGATCTAGCAGTATGACTAGGTGTTCTTCCACCGCTGGTCAAATATGATAGCGTGGATTGGCCAACGGCACCAAAAGTACTGATTTGCGGAGGAGGTCGTCCGTATCTGACAGGCGAGGACGGAGAAAAAACTGGGTTATCCCTCATGGAATGTGCGCCAAAAATGGGTGATGGCAGCAAATGTGGGGAATTTAGCCCAGGGGTATCGGCGTCGTCCGTAACGTGTTCAATGATAGGAGGACCATCGAGAACTGGGTCCGAGTTCATATCCTGAAAAAGATTTTGGGGATCCGACGAGAACCCAGGTATAGTAAAGTCCGAAGGTCCTGAGCCGTCTGTAAAGGAGTGTCGAAACTCTGTGCTAGACGGGACATTGGGAACCCTATAGTCAGAAGGACGAGAAACGGGGGGATACCTAGACACTGTCGAAAGCATTTGCTCTGTGTTGTGTCTAAACTGTGCCGATGCTAATGGAGAGTTCGCTAGACTAACCATACTAGACTGGATGGAAGCCATGATTTCATGTCCTAGTGGGAGGTTAGGTAGAGCTATAGTACGAGGTACGTTGCTAGAAGAACTTGTCTCCTGAGGATGAACACTGGGTGACGTAGTAATAACAGGTAGAAGTTCTGCCTGGGAAGTGATGAAGCCATAATCAGGTTCAAAAGGTGTGTCAGGGAGTCGAGTGTCTTCAACGATTTCAACGTACCCACCTAGGACTGAAATCAAGCCAGGTATGTCCTGGTCAGACCCTCCTGTGGTGCCAACAGACCCATCTGTGTCATTGTAAAAAGTGGCTGATGGGTGGGAAGTGTTGACATCCAGTAGAAGGATGACCTCTGGTCTAGTACTTTGGGTTGTACTAGGTTCAGCTGCGGTAACTGTGTCCACTGTGACAGATAAATCTGGAATGATAGTGGGTGAAGTGACAGTGGAGGTCTCAGATATACTAGTAGTTGCAGAAGCTGCAATAGATTTTGAGACTGTGCTGTGAGTGGCAGTTATGAGCGGAGCTGAAGATGTTGTACGTATCAGCGGTGGGATGTTGCCTCGACCAGCACCGCAGCCAGGAGGAGCAGGAATGCGTGATGCAGGTGGACCAAAAGTCCGTGGCGGTGGTGGTGGTGGAGGGCTTTGGCCCTGTATTCTTCGTGACCTTCGTGGTTGATCTGACATGATGACAGGAGAATGAAAATTGGGGGCAGTGTCGTAAACAAAGAACTCAAAAACTCTAATGCAGACGAGTGTGCAGAAGAGGAGCTAGAAAAAGCAAGGCTCACAGGCCAAAAAAGTAAGCTCTAAAATCTATACTGAGACCGGTGTCTCAATAAGCGAGCTGATCAACAAAAATGGCCAGAATGCCAACAAGCAGTCCCTATAAAGAAAAAATGACCCTCTACAAAGATGAGATAGCAAGCAAACTCCTAACTAAGAGCTGGAGACCTCAATAGGCTGTATCCTTCGCAAGGTGATGAAATCCAAGTCGAACAATACAACATGAGAGACCGATATAAGAAGGATATCCCTCTACCGAAAGGGATCCTGGGTAAAAGAGCCCTAGTAGAATAGATACTAAGCCACCTCGTTCATGACACGTCGGAAAAGGTTTTGGGCACTTCAGCCTTCCGAAGAAGACAACGATCGATGTTTCCTTAGGGCTAAGTGGAGTGCGGTATTCCACAGAGTCCGTCCGGTTCTCAATCTCGCGGCCGTTTAACCCCTGAAAGCTGGAAACAGTCAGGAGGCCCCTCCACAAACTGGCTGTGATTGTTTCAATAAGTACTAGAGGATTTTAGTTCCCTAAAGACAACGACTATGTCTCAGATGAAAATGACAAGGGGGAATTATTTTGATGCCTATCCCCAATGTCCTACCTAACTACCAAATTCTTTTGATTTCCTCAAATGAGGTTAATGTTGGTTTAATTAGGGAGATTAATTTTAGTGGCTGTCTTACTCAATCAGGTAGTGGACGTGAAACTTGATGGTGTTATGATGACTCAAACCATGCAAATGAGAATGAATAAAAAAATAAGCCTTTGTCTTCGATGAAATCTAGCTAAGGAAGGGAGAGAGTTCTTCGATCAAACATGCATGAAATTTTTCACAAGCCAAAAATCAAAGCAAAAGATTTTTCTTTTCTTTTCTTTTCATAAACAAAGCCAAACTGAAGTAAACACTCTTTTCAATGCACTGATCCTACAATCTGCAATGCTTCAACTATGAGAATTTTTTGTGGCGAAATCAATGGTTCATTTCCTAATGCAAAATAATGCTACTAGACTTTTTCAATTTCAAACAACAAAATTGCTCTCAAATGATAATATTTTAATTACTGAAAATGATAAAAATAATGTGACTGGAAGAGCTACAGGATTCAGTAACAGAGAACAGTGGTGTTGAGTTGATTGTGGTGAAAAAATCAAGCCAATGCAATCAGACTGGAAAAATGACCCAATGTGTCAAAAATGCCACTAATTCAAACAAATCAAGCTCACAACAGAGAAATAATCAGATCACACAGACTGTAAACTAACCAGGATGCTAACAGGTAACAGCAAAGACTACCTAAGGCAGAGAGAGACTCAGGAAACCAAGCAAGTATAAAAAATTTAAAAATTTGCAGACACTACCGCGGGTCAGGGTCTGACTGGGGCGTGGCACTATGATAGTACCGCTCTGGTACTAATGCAGAGAACGCGGTACTACCGCGATGGAAGCAGTTCTGAGAGCATGGTACTGTGGCAAAGTAAGGAAAAAGCGCAAGTTGAGAAAAGAAAATGAAGTTTTCAGGGTTGTTGCTGACCCAGGGGACTCAGTGATCAGACAGGGAGAAAAATACAACGAGGAGGGGTGAATAAAGGTCAAAAAAGACCAAAATTCAAACTGGTTTGAAGTGCAATAAAACGAATCACAATCAGCAGATGTATGATAGTGAACTGAATCAATCAAACAGAAATCAAAACCAGTGGAGTCGCCATTCTTGTATGATGGAATTTTTCCCTACGGATAAGTCAAAATTCCCTTAACTTAAAGCAGACTTTCACTAACTCTAAGCTAAGAACAAAGCATAACAAATGCTACCTTGAAATTCCTGAACTAACTTTTACAGTAAGATTAAATGTATTTAGAAACAGTAAGAGATGAAACACACCTTTCAAACTGACGTTTGTCCTACTCCTAGCTCTTGATCCAAAGCTCCAATGTAGAACCTGTTAAGATCAACCAAAGAACAAACATGCAAACTTCCAAATACCTTGAATGTAAAGGTTAGATTCAAATCCAGATTAGATACATTTCATGTTAAAGACTTGCACAATACACATAAAATGGGAAAGACAAGACAAGTTATCTTATTACAACTTGAAAAATGCTTACATAGGTTGCTTGATGTCCAAGCCAATCCTTCAGCTCCAAGTGCCTTCTCCTCTAGCTATCTCCACAATGTTGCAAGATCATAAGTTTGATACTCAAGGAGTCCTCTCTCTTCCCCATGGAATGCCTTTCTCTTATAGTGTATGGTAGGGTTAACCAACAAGAGAGATGGGTGGATCTAGGGAGAGATAAGTGGATCAAGGTTTCTAATCACAGAAGGTGAGTTGGGATCGAATCAGGGACCCCAATCTTCCACTATCTTCGAAAATCCAAAATCCCACAAGCCATGGGGAAAAGGCTAATAAAAGAGTACCGCGCCCTGTGGTCTGAGCACAACGCGGTACTGCCGTGTTCTGGGGAAATATCAAAGCACGGTAGTGTGGAGTACCGCGTGCATATAAAAGAGCAAGACGCGGCAGTGTAGGTAAATAAAGTCTCAGCTGGGTCAGAACTTGTCAGGGTAGATTTACCTTCAAGATTCATTCATCTTCTGGGTGGTTCAAACAGCAGGGGAAGTGTCATCAACTCTGTTTGTGGTGGAGATGCGACACTGTGGAAAAGCTCTAACTGAGTAAAGGAAAAGCATGCTTGATAGGAAAACCGTGCCATTTTGGGTTTAAGGTACTATGGGGTTTCACCTCATATTTATTGTAAAGATGTGACCTTCGGGCACAGTCTATAAAGGGGAAATTTTGCAAAGGGAAGGGTTAGATTTTGCTGGTTTGATAGAGTATCATTGTAAGATCTGTGCTAAGAGGTCTCCGAGAGAGAAAGGATCTGCGGCTGGTGCGCAGACACCTATTGTAGAGAAGAGTCTATAGTTGAGTGCGCAGACTGGAACTGTTAACCCTTCCAAGAAATAAAAAACAGTTCCCGTGGATGTAGCTCCCATCTGGGGGGTGAACCACGTAAATACTTGTGTTGTGTGATTGCTTCTGTGAGATTGTTTTGCGTTTATACATGTTCATGATTTTATATGTATTTTCATATGTATGTTGATGAGAATAATATGTTAAGTATTGGATGCACATGTTTGAATATGCTAAGTGTTAATGAATGATGATGGAAATGATATGCTAAGTATAGGATCATGCATACATGACTTTGTGGAATTGCAATGGATGTGATGAATGCAAAGTTTCCTAGTTAAACAATTAAGGAATAATAGTAATTCAACAAAGTCTATATTGTTAGAACCGTGGAGTGCGCATTCACATAATTGTTTCGTTATATTATGGTAAATGGTCATACGTAATTGCAGAGTAACAACAAATCAATGAATCCTGTAGGTTGTCAAGGAACACAAGTGCGTAGATGCATATAAAGGAATGATCTGGGAAGTAGATGTGGAGAGAGCTACGCATCTTTACCTCGCATAACATAACAACGCGTCACCAGGTTACAAAAACCTGATTCTGTAACCACCGATCTTCGCTTTGGGTGAGACTTCAGCCTGCTCGTAGGTTGATGCCGAAAGGGCCAGTGAAGGGGATTTTGTTGGACTAAAGATAGAAGAACCTCACAGAACCCAGGTCAACCCCAAAGAAAGTAGTGAGAAGGAGTTGCGAACTAACAAAGGGTTGTGAGCCAACAAATGGTTCCGTTTCCGCGCTAAAGAATGGCGATATTCAATGTTGTTATGTTACGAGACCGTGAAGAAGGAAGTGTAGTTAACAAATGGTTCCGTTGCCCCGCTAAAGAATGGCGATATGCGATGTTGTTATGTTATGAGACCATGAAGAAGGAAGTGCAGTTCAAAAGCGGTTCATTTCCATGCTTGAACTGGTGGTGTGTTCATTCAACTGGAGTCTTGAGAAGATAGAGATATGGAACTGGGTGGCTAAGACATAAAAGGAGTTTGCGAAGAAAGAAAACAAACATCCACGCTTATCTATGGAAGATTGGTTGTCGAAATACCTATTTTCTGGCATACACAAAATATTCTTCGCATTTTTCGATAATGAGCTACATGAGTGGATATCAAGACTTGCAGAGCACAAAAACTGTTTTCACGGTGGAGAACCTACAAAGTGGACTCCAGAACTGATTTAGAGGCTTAAGGAGGTTGATAGCCCAATTTCAAGAGCAGTAGACTTTTGGGTGGATAACGTTCTAGAAGGATATGTTACAGAGTTTGTTGTGGACACTTTGAAGTCTTACAACACAACATAAAGGGATTTATTCAAAGGATTCAGAGGTAAGTACCTAAAAAATCTCAGTTTATACATTAAAATGTTGTTAGTAGAAAAAGGTGTTTTGAGAATGCAATAGAACTCCTAGAGATTTCAGTTTGTAATGTTCAGTAACACAGATAGTGACACTGAGGAACATACTTATACATTACGAAGTGGCAAAAGATATAATCCTAGCACTAGACATAGGTCTCGTGAAGCCGAACCTCACATACCCCTAGAAACTGAGTTAAAAAGTGACAGACAGTCAAATCAGGTTGGGTTTGATAGTGAAACAGAGCCGAGAACGACTACCTATCAGCCTATCACTCCGCAGAAACCTCCAGTTGATGGAAATAATACTACTAGTTCACAGAACACTAGTAGTAGTAACACCGTGGGAGTTAATACCCAGAATCAGTCAAGTAGTGGTATACCTTCTTTGACATAGAACACTACACCTCCTAGAAGAAGAATCTAAGACGACATTAAGCTACCTATTTTCAAAGGAACTAGTCTAGAAGACCCAGAGCAACATTGGTTTCTTTGTGAAGCAATGTGGAATGTTAAGCAAGTCCAAGATGAAGCTATAAGACAAGCTCATCTAGTTACCACATTTAGAGACACAGCTCTAACATGGTTCATGAAGTATTATGTTGGACAAAAAAGAACACTAGTAGATATATGAATTGCGTTGATAAGAGAGTTCAAGACACCAAAGTCAGAATCTTAGTGCATCACAGAATTAAAGGAAATCAAACAAAATACTAATGATACTGTATGGGAATTTGATCAGAAGTTTAAAGCACTATTAGATCAAGTAAGTTTCGACATAACACCAAAAAATCATCAAGAATGGTTCATAGCTGCGTTGTTTCCCCATATCAGATTACCACTCATGCAACAGAAAGTAGCATCGCAAACAGAGGCATTAGATATTGCGATGAAGCTAGAGGATTCTCCCATAGGAGAAACTAGCACATGGATGGTACAGATACAAACCCAGCTAGAAAACTTGACATTGTAGTTGCAAGACATTGAGAAAGGAAAAGAAACTAGAGAAGAGGTTTGGTGTACAAAGTGTAAGGGAGAAGGAAATTCCAAGGAACACTTCCTTGTATGCCGATATTACATCGCTAGTGGAGCACCAAATCCATTGAATCAACAGCAAGGTCCATGGTGTGAAATTTTCCGATGCAGAGGACATCACCCATAAGACTGTTACCTACTTCAAAAATACGTACAGACACCGAAGAGCCTGTACTGTACATTATGTAATTCATTTGGCCATAATGATAGCAACTGTAGAGCGTATGATCTCATGATAGAAAGGAAACATGATGTTTATAAAGTTCAAGGAGAAACACAGAATAATAATGAAAATGCGCAGTATGATCAAGGCACATATATAGGACGTGGTGGATTCATAGGAAGAGGACACAACACTGGACAACAAAGAAGAGGAAGAATGTTGGAATATTTAAATCTTCCTATCTATGTCATTTAATATATTGGTAGCATTAATTAATCATTTTATGATTAATTCCTATGTATTAGACTAGATAATTGCCATTTGAGCCATTGTGTGGACCACAAGGCAACTTTGGGGGGACCACAATACTTCCTGGTGTGGAACACAAGCTTCCTAGACCACTTGGGTGCATTTCTAAAAGATTCTGGATAAGATTATGGGTAAAAGGCGCTCCATTGATTTTTACTACTTTTTATTGCTTTTTACCCTAGGGGGAAAAGCTAGTCAACTAGGGAAACTTGTTTTTGGGACCACACATCCTATATGATGTTTATTCTTTCCATTTTTTGGATTTGGAATTTTTTTTCGTCACACATCAGCTATAGGTCACTAATTCATAAATTCACGACCCTTTGGAGTGACTTGGAGAATACACTTGTCACCTAGGGGGCATTTTCATTGTTTTCGTAAGTCTGATTTTATGATGATGCAAATGAAATCTTTAGCCATTCGAATATATGTTGTAATGTTATATATTGAAAACCTATTACTTTCCAAAGGATGGATGATGTATTTTATTCATGCGAGTTAATATAGTTTGTATCTATTGTGAGTAATTTTCTGAGTTCTTTGACTAGTTGTGTGAGATCTTTGTGAGAGTGTGTAATTTATTCATCAGATCTTGGTGTGAACTGAATTTCACATGGTATCAAAGCTATAAATCTATTCCTTTCTCCTTCTATTGTCTTGCAGGATCCAACTAGTCTCAAGGAGGGTGCAGTAATTCATCCACAGGGCGCATTCTATCATCAAGAAGGCGCAGCAAGAAAGATTTTGGCACACCCAAATCAATCCAAAATTAATTTCAGAGCTGCCATGGATCAGTCACAGCAGATCATCCTCACTCCATTCAATTATTTTGACTGGAAGGTGCAGATGGAGATCATACTGAGGAGCAAAGGGCCCTACAGGGTGACAATGGCAACTGAAGCTGAGCCAACCTCAGCAGTTGAGAAATCAAAGTGGCATAATCGAAGAGATGAAGATTATGGGCTGCTGTGTCTCACTACATACATGGAAATTCTATTCCATCTCGATGGTCTTACCTCTCCCGATGAAGTTTGGCTGAAACTTCAAGAATTGTTCGGAAAGACCGATGAATTAAGAGGCCACCAACTGGATAATGAACTAGTTTCATTGGACTTCAATAATCTACAGGTTTTCTTCTCCAAATTCAAATCACTTGTGTTGCAGCTGAAGCAATGTGGTATTGACAAAAAAGATGAGAAATTAGTCTTGGACATTCTCTCGAAACTTGGCCTCGACTACTCAATCTTTGTCTCGACCTTCCATTCCACAAGGAAGGCAGTTAAAAATTGGAAGAGCCCAACACTTTCAGAATTCATGGAGTCTTTGACACAAAAACAAGACAAATTGGTCTTGATGGGAGCCATTAAAAATCCATCCAAATATCACTGTCTGAATGTTGGAGATTCAAAGGGTTCGAAAGGGAATAAGAAGGGAAATTTCAAGAAGCCCACCAGTGAGAGGAAAGACAAGCAGAAAGTTCATGAAGACTCTTTGAATTTCAAGAGGAATCCAACTAAAAAGAATGAGAGGACAAAGTGAAATTATTGAAGCAAGGAATTTCGTCCTGAAAGCTCTTGCATGAAGAAAACCATTGACCAAATGGCTCAACTCTTGGAGAAAGCCAACATTCCTCTTCCACAGAGCGCAAGGAGGAAGGATGGAGGACAAAATTCTGATGACAAGGAGAGAGTACATGCACTGATGGCAAGCACATCCAAACCTACCTTATTAATTATTGATTCCGGAGCTTCAAGACACATGGTATCTACAGGTAAGTTTTTCACTTCACTTGACTCTTCTAGTGGTCCAAATATTGTATTGGGTGACAATTCTGAAACATCTAGCAAATGAAAAGGTAGCATAGATCTCGAGTTTGGTTCATTCATTAATGTCTTGTATGTACCTGAAATTGCTGCAAACCTATTGTCAGTCTATCAGATGAACCACACAGGGCTTCCCAAGAAAGTAACCTTTACCCCACATGATGTTGAGATATCTGAAATTTCAACAGGCCGAATTGGTGCATTAGGCATTACTGATCACAGTTCTAGAATCTACAAGTTTTCTCACTTTGTGCCATATCCCTCACCTTCTGCTCTTTTAACCCATGCCAATGAGTCAAGTAAATTATGGCATGAAATATTTGTCCATCTAAACTATAAATATATTTCCCAACTCCATGAGAAAGAAATGGTCATAGGGATGCCCAATATCAGATTTTCCAAAGGTGTCTGTCAATCTTGCATCCTAGGAAAACACCCTGAGCATAAGTATGGGAGATCCAAAACTGAGAGAACCTATGCACCATTGGATCTTATTCACACTGACATATCAGGTCCATTTCCCCATGAGTCTTTGAATCATTCCAAATACATCCTCACATTCATAGGTGACTTTAGTAGGTACTGTTGGATTTATTTCATCAAACTAAAATCTAAAGTTTTTGGTCTATTCAAGCTATTCAAAGCCTCAATTGAGAACCAATCTAGTAGGAATATACAAATTATCAAATCTAATAATGGTGGTGAATATGTGAAATCATATTTTCAGCAATTTTGTGCCTCTTCGGGCATTCAGATGCAACACACAGTTCCATATACACCTCAGCAGAATGGGGTTGCTGAGAGGACAAACAGGTCTCTTAAGGAGATGGCCACATGTATGCTTGAGGCAAAGTCATTGTTTCCCAAGCTATGGGCTGAGGAAATAAATTGTGCCACATATATTCAGAACAAATTTCCACACAAAGCTCTCAAAGGTGTCACTCCTTTTGAGGCTTGGATAGGGCACAAACCTGATATCTCTCATTTCAGGATTTTTGGCTCAAAGACTTGGGCTAGGATTCCACTTGAGAAAAGGAGGGCCATGCATCCCCAAATCCAACCATGTATTTTTGTTGGATATTTAGAGGAATCTAAAGGGTATAAGTTGCTGAACATGAGCACTCAAAAATCCTTCATAGAAAGAAGTGTTCAGTTTGAAGAAGAGCCCTCTCAGAGTGTTGAAATTGGAGAACCATATTCACCACCACCTGAAGAAGTAAGTGATGCTCCTATTTAAATATTTGATTCTGATATTTTTTATCATGAGGACCATTTTATTACAGATTCTATTCACCAACAAATCCTAAATGGGCTGCTAAGACTTTGCAAGCAGCAGGTGAACTAGTGGGCAATTCTCAGGACACAAGGAGGACTGGATCACAATTTGAGACTGCTCTCAATGTGAATGAACCTTACTTTTATGAGAAATGTTATATGATGGTGGATTCTGATCCTCAGACATATGAGGAAGCCTCACATGACCCAATATGTAAATATGCCATGGATGAGGAGTTTCAGTCATTGCAGAAGAATGAAACATGAGAGCTAGTCAAGCTCCCCACAGACAAAAAATTGGTAAGGTGTAAGTGGATCTACAAAACAAAATGTGCAGATGATGGTACATAAGTGAAATATAAGGCTAGGATGGTAGAAAAGGGCTTCTCCCAAGTCCAAGTACTAGAATACAATGAGACTTTTGCACCAGTTGCAAACAAGGATTCGATAAGACTAGTTTTGGCAATTTATGCATCCAAGTGTTGGGAAGTGCACCATATGGATGTCAAGAGTGCATTCCTCCATGGGGATATTGAGGAGGATATTTATATGCAACATCTAGAAGGGTATACATCAGATCCTAACTATGTGTGAAGGTTGAGGAAGTCCTTATATGGGCTTAAACAATCCCCCAGGGCTTGGTATGCAGAAATGAACAACTTTCTCTTGTCACAATCTTATGTTCGATGCAAATTGTTATACCTCTATATTTCACGGTGTCGCATCCCCATCACAAAACAAGTTGACGACACTTTCCCTACTGTTTTAAACCATCCAGAAGAGACAGATGATGAGTCAACCTTGAAGGTGAATCCACCCTGGCAAGTTTTGACCCACCTTGGACTTTATTTTTACATACTACCGCGCCTTGCTATTTTCCCAAAACGCGGGTACTAGACACTACCGCGTTTTGCTTTTTCCTCAAAGCGCGGCAGTGCCGCGTTCTGCAGACTTTTCAAAACGCGGTACCCTTTTAATAGCTTTTTTCCCTTGGCTTGTGGGATTTTGGATTTTCGAAGATAATGGAAGATTGGGTTCCTTGATTCGATCTCAACTCATCTCCTTCGATTAGAAACCCTGATCCACTTATCCCTCCTTAGATCCACCCATCTCTCTTGTTGGTTAACCTCACCATTCACTATAAAAGAGAGGATGCCATTGGAAAAGTGGAGGACTCTTGAGAGCACCAAACTTATGGTCTTGCAACATTGTGGAGATAGCTAGAGGGGAAGACACTTGGAGTTGGAGGATTGGCTTGGACATCAAGCACCCTTTGTAAGTAATCTTCAAGTTGTAATGGAATAACTTGTCTTGTTTTCCCAAATCATTTGTGTTAATCTTGTTTTAATCGTATGATTTGTATCTTTCATAGATTTAGATCCTAACTCATGTTTCAGGTTACTAGAGAATAGTGCATACTTGTGTTTTGGTTCCATTTTAACAGGTTTACTTGTGAGGACTTGGAGCTTGGAGCAAATACCAAAAACAAGCGTTTGGACATAAGGTCAGTTAAACTCATTCTATTCTCTTCAGCATTTTAATCCTGAGATGTTTGTTAGATCTAGGGATTCAAGGTTGCATTTGTTTTGTTTTGTTCTTAGCCTAGAGTTAGTTAAAGTCTGCTTTAGTCTGAGGGAATTTTGACTTATCCGTAGGGCAGAATTCCACATAACAAGAATGGCGACTCCGCTGGTTTTGATTACTGCTTGATTGATTTTAATTCACAGTCATTTATCTATGAATTGTGAGTTTTTTGTTGCACTTCAAACCAGTTTGAATCTTGGTCCTTTTTAACCCTCATTCATCCCTCCTCGCAGGATTTATCTCCCTGTTTAATTACTGAGTCCCTTGGGTTAGCAACAACCCTGAAAACTTTATTTTTTCTTTTCCAGTTGCGCTTTTTTCATCTCTTGCCACAGTGCCGCGCCCTCATAACCACTTCCAGCGCGGTAGTACCGCGTCCTAGGCCTTAGTACCAGAGCGGTACTTACACAGTGCCGCGTTTCAGCCAGACTATAGCCCGCGGTAGTGTCTGCAAGTGTGTAAATTTTTTTATCTTTGCTTGGTTTCCTGAGTTCCTCTCTGCCTTAAATAGTCTTTACTGTTTCCTGTTAGCATCCTGGTTAATTTCCAGTCTGTATGGTCTGCTTATCACCTAGTTTGTGAGCTTGATTGATTGACTGAATTAAGTGGCACTTTTGACATATTGGTTATTTTTCAATTTGATTGCATTGACTTGACTTTTTCCCTACAACCAACTCAACACCACTGTCTTCTGTTACTGAACACTATAGTTTTACAGTCATATTGTCCTTATCATTTTCAGTAAATTTAAAAAGATCATTGGTTGAGAGAAAATTTTGTTGTTTAAATTGAAAAAGTCTAGTGGTATTTTGCATAGGGAAATGAACCATTAATTGTGCCATAGAAATTCTCATTATAGAAGCATTGTAGATTGTAAAATCAGTGCATTGAAAAGAGTATTTACTTCAGTTTGGCTTTGTTTATAAATCGAAAAGAAAAGAAAAATCTTTTACTTTGATTGCTTGTGAAAATTGTTATGCATATTTGATCGAAGAACCTCTATCTTTACCTTAGCTAGATTTCATCGAAGACAAAGGCTTGTTTGTGATTCATTCTCATTTGCATGGTTTGAGTCGTCATAACACCATCAAGTTTCACGTCCACTACCCGATTGAGTAAGGCAGCCACTAAAATTAATCACCCTAATTACACCAACTTTAACCTCACTTGAGGAAATCAAAAGAATTTGGTAGTTAGGTAGGACACCGGGGATAGGCATCAAAATAATTCCCCCTTGTCACTTTCATCTGAGACATAGTCGTTGTCTTTAGGGAACTAAAATCCTCTAGTACTTATTGACACGGTCACAGCTAGTTTGTGGAGGGGCCTCCTGACTGTTTCCAACTTTCAGGGGTTAAACGACCGCGAGATTGAGAACCGGACGGAATCTGTGGAATACCGCACTCCACTTAGCCCTAAGGCAACATCGATCGCTGTCTTCTTCGGAAGGCTGAAGTGCCCAAAACCTTTTCCGACGTGTCATGAACGAGGTAGCTTAGTATCTATTCTACTAGGGCTCTTTTACCCAGGATCCCTTTCGGTAGAGGGATATCCTTCTTATATCAGTCTCTCATGTTGTATTGTTCGACTTGGATTTCATCACCTTGCGAAGGATACAGCCTGTTGAGGTCTCCAGCTCTTAGTTAGGAGTTTGCTTGCTATCTCATCTTCGTAGAGGGTCATTTTTTATTTATAGGGACTGCTTGTTGGCATTCTGGACAGTTTTGTTGATCAGCTCGCTTATTGAGACACCGGTCTCAGTATAGATTTTAGAGCTTGCTTTTTTGGCCTGTGAGCCTTGCTTTTTCTAGCTCCTCTTTTGCACACTCGGCTGCATTAGAGTTTTTGAGTTCTTTGTTTACGGTACTGCCCCCGATTTTCATTTTCCTGTCATCATGTCAGATCAACAACGAAGATCACGAAGACAACAGGGCCTAAGCCCTCCACCACCACCACCGCCACGGACTTCCGGCCCGCCTGCATCACGCATTCCCGCTCCTCCTGGCCGCGGTGCTGGTCGAGGCAACATCCCACCGCCGATACGTACAACATCTTCAGTTATGCCCGTAACTGCCACACACAGCACAGTCTCAGAATCTATTGCAGCTTCTATAACCACTAGCATGTCTGAGACTTCCACTGTCACCTCACCCACTGTCATTCCAGATTTATCTGTAACAGTGGACACAGTTACAGCAGCTGAACCTAGCACAACCCAGAGTACTAGACCAGAGGTCATCCTTCTACCGGATGCCAACACTTCCCATCCATCAGACACTTTTCACGATGATATAGACGGATCTATTGGCACCACAGAAGGGTCCGACCAGGACATACCTGGCTTAATTTCAGTCCCAGGCGGATACGTTGAGATCGTTGAAGATACTCGTCTACTTGACACACCTTTTGAACCTGATTATGGCTTCATTACTTCCCAGACGGAATTTCCGCCTGTTATTACTACGTCACCCAGTGTTCATCCTCAGGAGACAAGTTCTTCTAACAACGTACCTCGCACTTTACATCTACCCAACATCCCACCGGGACACGAAATCATGGCTTCCATCCAGTCTAGTATGGTTAGCCTAGTGAACTCTCCGTTAGCATCGACACAATTTAGACGCAACACAGAGCAAATGCTTTCGACAGCGTCCAGATACCCCCCTGTTTCTCGTCCTTCTGACTATAGGGATCCCAACGTCCCGTCTAGCACAGAATTTCATCACTCCTTTGCAGACGGCTCAGGACCTTCGGACTTTACTATACCTAGGTTCCTGCCGGATCCCCAAAATCTTTTTCAGGATATGAACTCGGACCCAGTTCTCGTTGGTCCTCCTATCATTGAACACGTTATGGACGACGCCGAAACCCCTGGGCTAAATTCCCCACATTTGCTGTCATCACCAATGTTTGGTGCACATTCTATGAGGGATAACCCAGTTTTTTCTCCGTCCTCACCTGTCCAATATGGACGACCTCCTCCGCAAATTGGTACTTTTGGCGCCGTTGGCCAATCCATGCTATCATATTTGGCTAGCGGAGGAAGAACACCTAGTCATACTGCTGGATCTTCCGTTTCAACCGGAGGATCACCTTCAGCCACCATTTATACTATTTCAGGAGGTGGACAACCGACTGCAATGGTCCCTAACTCCAACATACAAACCCTCCCTAGTGGGCCATCAACCCAACCAGCTGGGGGACAACCTTTTGTTGGAAACCCCATTGTCAGTCAACAACCTCCAACTGGTGGGCCATCAACCCAACCAGTTGGAGGACAACCTTTTGCTGGGAACCCAGTTTCCAGTCTACAGCCTCCTCATATAGGGCCATCCAACCTAACTGCTGGCGGACAACTTATTGGCTCAATCCAACAAATTTCCCCACCAGCAGAATCTACTCAGTTTGGTATGTACAATCCACCTGGCAGTGGGCAACCTTATTCCGGTGTTCCAACAGGACTTTACTCTCAACAACCCCCGTCAGGCATGCTTCCTTCTTGGGATCATCAAATCCCACAGAGTGGGGGGTACTCACTTTTCGGAAACTGGAACCAAGCTGGGGGGCAATCTCAGATTTCCCCCAATTTGAAATCTGGTTTCCCTTACCCTTCGGCTGCTACAACTCCATGGAACCCGTCACTTCAATTTCCACTCGTCCCTCAAGCAGGAACGAGTCTTCCATGGACACCACCGCCGCAGCCACCCCCCAACCCTGCTATGGGAAATCTGCCACTTACACAGCATAGTGGTAACATCCCTGGAACACAACAATTCCAAGGAACTTTTCCCCAACAAGGAACAGCAACCATTCCTGGGTATCAACAACCTCAGGGTACCATACCCACTCAGCAGAACACTTACCAACCGGCTGCTTACAATCAACCGGTTAACCAGATGGATTACTATCCGCAGAACTTCCAGCAGTATCCCGCGGGAAACTCATATGGGTATAACACACAGCAGCATGCTATGCAAGGCCCTCTAGGGTTCTCTGCACCGCATGGTTATTACTCATACCCGCAGACCAACCGTCAACTTCCCTTCTTGGCCACACTTGACTTACCAGATTTGTCGAGGCTTATCAACGATCCTATATGGCACGAACCTCACTGGCCACCTATCCCAGCCAAACTACCATCGGACATTCCCAAGTTCGATGCTAAGCCCGGGGAAGACCCCAAGAACCACGTGATGACCTTCCATCTTTGGTGTTCATCCAACTCCTTGATGGATGATTCCATCCGACTTAAGCTCTTCCAACGTACGCTTACCGGAACGGCAGCAAAATGGTACATCGAGCTGCCACAGCACTCTTTTCGTGATTTCAACACTTTGGCTATGCAGTTTTTGACACATTTCCAGCTTCCCATCCGGTATGAGACTGGAACAGAACTGCTAACTTCACTGCGTCAAACCACTTCCACACACATCTCGGATCACATCCACGAGTGGCGAAGACGCCGTAGGCTAATAAAGGCACCTATTCCAGATCAGTTACTTGCTGATTGGTTTACAAAATCCTTTTTGCCTCCCATAGCCAGAGATATTGCTATGCGCGGACCAGTTACGGAAGAACAAGCCATCTCGGCAGCACAATACATGGATTTAGTATATACTCAATCCGGTACTTTACATGAACTTCTTCCACATGCCTCCCGCGTTCACACTGATCCTACAAATCCTACCACTGAACCACCCATTGATGGTATTGTTGGTTTAGTCAAAGCTCAGCCTGCTACCAACTCGACGGGGCAACAAGCTTCTGCTTCCCCCGCTTTTACCCAGGCCGCTTCAAAAGCTTCCACCTCTCCTGCTGTCTCCTCCGAAGTGAATGCAGTCCAATCTACATCACAACCATCCGGAGGAAAGAAGAAAAACAATCGTGGCAAACCCAAGAAGAACCAGCAGGAGAACCCCAAGCCACAACCTACCCAGAATGACCAGAAACCACATCGGAAAGCTAAGTTTCCCTGCTTGATTTGTCAAGATGATCATTATACGCGTGACTGTCCCTACAAGGACGAGGTCCATAAGTTCGTTAAAGGATCCTCTCGACCGGCAGTGCTAACTGACCCTTTCCCCCAACAGCAACAGCAAATGGTTGCCCAAGAATCCCCACAAGGGGGCAACCCGACCAATCCTTCCCGTCGAGAGACGTCCACAAATCGCGAAATCCTAATGACAAGTAATGAGGAGATTAATATCACCACTCGTTCAAAGACGTATGACAATCCTCCAAGTTCAAACAAACAATCGGAGACAGCCAAAGGAAAATCTCCTGTTGAAGATCTGATTCCTATTCCCCCCCCTAATGGTCATCTCCATATCGAGAGACCACTTATGGATACAGTGCTACGCCCACCCAAGGGCACCATACGAAAGGAGACATTCAATCCGAATGCGCGAGCTGCCCAAAACTACAACATTGTTGAAGATTTGGCTCAAGCACCTTGCGCTATGTCAACTCTCGAGGTTCTCCAACACTGCCCCACGCAGCGTAGAACCCTACTTTCAGCACTGGGGGAACTGGACCCAGATACTTCAAACTACATCATGTTTAACTTAGAGCATGCTAAACCTCGGCTTTCTCACCAGTTAGCCTTCCAGGTGCATAATAAAATCCGTGGAAATGTTATCCACCGCACAGTGTTAGATGAGGGTGCTTCCATGTCGATTATGTCTTTGAACTGCTGGAGAGCCCTCGACTCGCCTGAGGTCACAACTTCTCCCACTACTCTTAGAGCGTTTGACGGACATGGTTTTCAACCATACGGACTCATCCCCTCAATCGGTGTTGAACTGGGGGGCAAAACAGTATCCGTACACATCGAAGTCATAGATGCACCTTTGGATTATAACCTCCTACTTGGTCGGAACTGGTTCTATGCCATGACTGCCATAGCATCTACAGTCTTCCGGATTGTACAATTTCCTCATGAAGGGAAAATTGTCACTATTGATCAATTGGATTACTGTATCCCAGACTCCCATCCGAACTCCGCCAATACCGTTCCGTTATTGGATCAACCTCGGTACCGGTTCCAAGACATAGGTGTTGGTCTCATGAAGGATTCATCCCTCATTGGAGTTTTTCCAGAGCTGGGAACCCATCTTCAACCAGTCAACATGATTTCGTCGCATGTCACCCCGTCCGATGATTCATGGGTGATCCCGAGTCCTACTCAGATCCAAGGCTATGGCAATTCCATGCCTTTGAACAGAAACCTTGCAGCATATGATGCGATCCAATCAGCCACAGATTGGGTCGACTGTTCTACTGATCGCACAGTGGCACAGCTCTCGACTGAAACTCATACACACCCAACATTGTTTGATCCTCTCAACTTGATTTTTCCCACCGACGAATCAATCATAGAGGTTATGTGCGGTAATGAGCCACCATGGGGAGATTTTCATCATCGATCTTCATTCCCCACCATTCAGTCACTTGAGCCTGACACCAAATCCAGTGCGTCACTTGGGATGGTTCAAACCAAGTTCCCCACTTCCCTCGACGAAGTATTTTCTAAAGGCAACTTGGCCAATCTTATGGCAACCACTCCCATCGACATTTCAGTAAAGCCTGGTATCGTGGAAAATGTACACATTGGCAAAACATGTACTCCTCTCGAGACGGAGTTCTATAATGCCTACTTTAAAACTTTCCGCGATGTTTTCGCTTGGAGTTATGAAGAGATGCCAGGAATCGACCCGTCGATTGTGGTCCACGAAATTCCAACTTTCCCTGGCGCCCGACCTGTTCGGCAAAAGCTTCGACCCGTTCATCCTCGTAAGGCAGCCGCCATTAAAGCAGAAGTTGAAAAACTTTTGCGTGCTGGTTTTATCTATCCTGTCCCATTGACAGAATGGGTATCCAACATCGTCCCTGTAGCCAAGAAACAAGGAACGATCAGAGTCTGTGTTGATTACCGTGATTTGAACAAAGCTTGTCCCAAGGACAACTACCCAACTCCGTTTATTGACCAGATTATCGATAACTGTGCCGGAAGTGTTATTTTTTCATTTATGGATGGCTTTTCTGGCTATAATCAGATCGACATCCTCCCAGCCGACTAGCACAAAATGGCCTTTATCTGCCCTTGGGGGATCTTTGCATATCGGAAGTTACCTTTTGGCCTCAAAAATGCCGGGGCAACTTTCCAACGGGCGATGTCCTAAGCATTTCATGACATCAAACATATCGTAGAGCCATATCTCGATGACCTTCCCGCTCATTCTCGAACTCGGGAAGAACATCCAGATCACTTGAGTGCCATTTTCGAAAGGTGCCGGCGCTACAATATACGTTTGAACCCGCATAAGTGCGTCTTCTGTGTAGAAGCCGGAAAACTGTTGGGCTTCATAGTCTCCAAAGACGGGATACGTCTAGATCCCGCAAAGGTAGCAGCTATCATAGCCCTGCCTTCACCTACCAATATTCCAGAACTTCAATGTTTGCAAGGGCATGCAAACTTTCTACGCCGTTTTATCTGCAATCTGTCCGAGATAACAAAAGGCTACATGCGGATTCTCAAGAAGAATGTTCCCTTCATATGGGATGATGAAGCCCAACGCTCCTTTGACAATTTAAAAGCAGCCTTAACCAAAGATCCTGTGATTCAACCCCCCAATTACACACAGGACTACATTCTTTATCTCGCAGCCTCGATTTCCACCATTGGTATGGTGTTAGTCCAGGAAGACCACAACGGCATAGAACATGTGGTGTACTATCTCAGCAAGAGTCTTCTCGACTCTGAAACTCGCTACTCACATGTTGAAAAGCTGGCTCTGGCAACAGTATTTGCTGTCCAGAGATTCCGTCACTACATCTTACTCCGTCGGACCACCGTTATCGCCGATTTCAATCCAATGTACTATATCCTCACACGACAAGTGCTTGGGGGCAAGTACTCCCGTTGGATTGTCATCCTTCAAGAGTTTGACTTGGAATTTGTTAAAGCCAAGTCTAAGAAATCCCTGGTCTTCGCTGAGTTAATTTGTCACTTGCCCCGTGCTACCGAGCAATCCGAGCCTATTGATTCTCTTCCCGACGAATCATTGTTCCTCATTAGCACGTCTGATCCATGGTATGGGGATATTCTCTTATATCTCCAAACCCAACGCTTCCGTCCCGATCTCACCCGCGATGAACGACGACGTATCAGACACCACGCAAAATATTACCTTATAGTGAACGATACTCTGTATCGACGTGGTGTCAACACTGTCCTTCGACGCTGTTTGACCTTAGATGAGGCGGAACGCGTTCTCAATGACTGCCACGCAGGAGCATGTGGTGGTCATCTCTCTGGGATGGCTACGGCCCAGAAAATACTGCGAGCGGGATACTTCTGGCCCTTGATTTTCAAAGACTGCATTGAAACAGTCAAGAAGTGTCCGCCATGTCAATTCTTTCATAGCAAAGCACGCTCGCATCCTGCTCCACTCCATCCTGTCATTGCCGTCGGCCCCTTCTCCAAATGGGGCATCGATTTTATGCACTGTAAGCCCACTTCAGCCGGGGGGCATAGCTATGTCATAGTAGCTGTCGACTATTTTACAAAATGGGATGAAGCGATGCCTACATATGCTGAAGACGGCAAAACAGCAGCGCAGTTCATATTCAATCATATCATAGCTAGATTCGGTGTCCCACAATCTATTGTGACCGATCATGGTTCCCATTTTAGGAACCATATGATCGAAGAACTAAGTGCCAAGCTGGGTTTTCACCACGAAAACTCAACCCCGTATTACCCACAAGCTAATGGCCAAGTTGAAGCCATCAATAAGGTCCTGAAACGAATGATTCAGCGCATTGTGGGTACCCAAAAATCCAATTGGCACTCAGCTCTGTTCTCAGCACTGTGGGCATACCGAAACTCAGTGAAAAATGCTACTGGGTTTACACCATTTCAACTGGTGTACGGCCTAGAAGCCATTCTCCCGATTGAATGTGAAATTCCATCACTCAAGATAGCCATAGAGCTACTTCCACACACTACTTCCGAAGAAGAACGGTTTCTATACCTAGCCAAGCTAGATGAAACCCGCCGCGACGCCGCTTTGGCTAATGAAGCCCACAAAAAACGTGTCAAAGCTCAATACGACAAATCCGTTCAACCTCGGATCTTCAATGAAGGTGACCTCGTACTTACATATGATCAGATGCATGATAAGCTTGGTAAAGGTAAACTTGAATCTATGTGGTACGGCCCCTTCATTGTAAAACGTGTCTTAGAAAAAGGAGCCTATGAACTAGTCGATTGTGATGGTACGCCATTGGCACGGCCCCGCAACGGGCTATACCTCAAGCGTTTCTACGCGTGAGGTTACCCCATGTGGGTTACTTCTTGTACATAATGTACTTAGTTTTCTTTTTGCTTTATTTTTAGTATGCGCGTGGATCTGATGTATCTACTCTTACTTTGACTCGTGCCTTTATGCGCAGATGTCTACCTACTTTGGATTCGCCGACGGTGCAAGCCGACATACCCGGAATCTCGCTTCCGCAGCATGGGTGATCTATTTCCCCACTAGCGAGTTGTTTTCTTCAGGAGCCAATTGTTTAGGTCCCGCAACCAACAATATCGCAGAGTACCATGCAGTCATTGGTCTCTTAACAGAGGTTGCCTCACTCGGGATTGACTCCTTATCGGTCTTTTTAGACTCCCAACTCGTGGTTTCTCATCTAAACCGTGTTTACACAGTTCGCGATCCTACATTACTTCGTTTATTTCGAAGAGTACGCCTCTTGGAACGGTCATTTGATTTTATCACATATCAACACATACCGAGGGAATTCAATTGTATTGCCGATTCATTGGCTAATTACATTTTGGATTGGCATCTTGCCCATACATAAACACATCATAAAAAATTAAAATGCACAAGTCATTGTAAATATTTAGATCATAAATAGGTCCATACCACTGTATATAAAAGTGTTCTTTTCCAAAAATACATAAAGTTTGTGTCAAAGACAAAATTTGGGATCAAATCCCATATACAAAAAATTGGCCCTCAAAGCCTACATATCGTGTACATGCCGCAAAAAGATCGAAAGACCATCTATGGAGATCTAGGAGACCTATCATGTCCCTCATCGGACTCCTCCCGCTGCTGGTGGTAACACATCACAGCTCGAACCACCTTGTGAAGAAGTCGACTGATACGACCAGGTACACCTACAGTGTGACGCTGGAGGTGGTAAGGGACGTCATCCATCCGCATAGCAGGGATACCATGAGTCAATCCCTGCAGGTTCCTCTCAATGTCCCGGACACCTCCTGCCTCGTCTTCATCTTCTTCTTCGACAGGATCAGCTGGACAATCGACACCACCACGACGTAATGGAGAGTATCCAGCTGGCCTCTGTGGTCCACGATCTGCAACATGCATGCGAATATACATTAGACGTCTTTTACACATTCTAAAAAAGCAATAAAAATTAAATATTCAAAAAGAAAAAATACATGTCCATGAAGGTCATTCCAGAGTTGTCCCAGTCATCATCTTCTCGCAAAGCCAAGTCAATATCCTCACGGAAATCTACTCCTGAATAGGGATAGTCGTCAATCATGACTATCTGCTCCTCTAGCCAAGAGAAAAAGTCCTCTCCAAAGGCTAGCCGCTGAGGTCCCCCAAGGCGTCCAGCGTAGTCACTCCACCGAGCCATCCATGGCTCAGTAGGTGGACGAGGATGCATAGATATCTGTGGACGTAGTAATGGCACTCTTGCCAGAAAGAAAGTAACCAAGATGCTCCCATACCCAAACTGGGTATTTTTCCCAGTTCTACATTTGTGCACCTGTTCCTTCATGTTGGACAACACTGCCTCACACCAGTTGAAAACTGTCCCTCCCATGCACTCTGCTGCGAGATTCACCTGTGTGCGGGATGCCTGATGTGGGCTCACACTTCCTGCTGCACGTGTAATAGTGAATAGTACGGTCTTTACAGCAAGATTTGTGACCTCTTTTATAGCCACCTTCCCACTTTTCTTACTCGAACCCGCCTGACAATATCGAGCAATCAAATCATCCGTGCTTGATTCTGAAGCGGTGTACCCGGTAAAATTCGGCCGGGCCCCTCTTTTTGAGAGGCCCGTGAGGAAGTAGATGTCTTCGAGTTGGATTTCAAGCACATGCTCTCCCACTCGGAAAGCTTGGATATCGGGGTCCCACAATTGAACAAGGTGAGTAAGGAGCTTAGGTTGTTGGCGGATCCCTTTGGTCTTGAAAAACTTTAGCAAACCACATTCTCGCAATGCGGTCACGGTTGGTAAGTCATTTTCGGCTGCAAAATCATCCGCTTCGTGCTCTCTCTCTTTCCAACTCACCATTTTGCTCCAAATAAGTTGCAAATCCCTGCAAAAGGGCAAACAAAGCAATTAGTAACTATTTAACAACTTACTTCTAGCAAAAAATTAGAGAAAATTTAATTTTTTGAACTTAAATTTCGCACGTGCCGCGCCTGGAGGACACCCTATCGCGCGGCAGTCCACAGTGCCGCGCCTCATTTTGGGGTTACAGCGCGGCACTGTTCAACAGTGCCGCGTTTTTCGATAGGGGACCCGCGCGGTAGTACGGCAGGCGATTCTTGCCTAAAAGGGCTTGCCAAAAAATTAAATTTTTCCTGGTGAAAACAAAAATTTCTTGCATGAAATGAAAGAGGGGCTCAAGCACTCTTACCTGGCGCAAACGGCGGTCGAAATGGTGTCCCAGAACTCTCGGTATCGATCCTTGAAATTTTGCTCCAAAATGGGTAAAAATGTCTCCTTTGGGTAAAAAGCACAAATGAATAGTAATTTCTATTTTTACCATGCCTTATATAGCATTTTTTCACATTTTTTAATTAATTAATTACTATTTCAAATAAATAAACCCTTGTTCACATTGTTAATGCCCGGTTGTTGAGCATTTATTGACAGGATCTGCGGTAGAAATGGGATGCATTCATACTGGTGTTTATTCGTAATTTGACCTTCATAGTGAGCCCACTTTATCTTTTTCGTGCTCTGGATTTAAAACTTGAAAAAGATTCCAAGCGCTTTCACACCTGTGTCGTGCTTGTCAAACGCAAGTAAACAGTGTCGAGTACGGTCAACTTTACTCATGCTCGTTAAACAATGAGGAAAGTATTATCCTGGTTGTATTTTATTCTTTTTTCGGACCAGAATAATTTAAAATTTACGAAAAAGACCATAGGAGTCCATAGTTAAGCTCTTTTCAGACTCCTTAAAATTGAAAAGATTGCCAAGTGATCTTGACTCTTTCACACTTGTAAAAGTATTTGAAAGGTCGTCTATTCGGTGATAGGTTACCCCTTTTTCGGCCCGTCTAGACTATTTACGAGAAAGGTATACCTCAGTCAATCTCGGCTGGGAGAGTTCTCTCGGGAATTGTTTTACACTTTTTCGGGATCGAGGGACTAAATTTTACGAAAAAGTACATATGGAGCTTCCTTTAAGTTTTTCAGGCTCTCTAAATATGAAAAACTATCGAGTTTTCCTTCCCTGGGCTCGTTAAAATATTGACATCGAAGGACCCACTTTGGGACGAACCCCTCCTTTCTCAGGTTCGTAAAACATGTGAGATTGGACTCATCCACAAGATGAGCTACACCGAGCATCTGTTATCCTCTTCAAGCTCGTAAAACAAGAAAGAGGTACTTGTCCATCATGTCGGGGAAATATGGGGGAACAAGTCAAGTTTATCTATGGCAGCTTGTCAGTCGTTACCTTTGAACATGGCATGTGTCCATCTCTTGTCTACATTTGGGTATCCGTCTTTCCTTGGGTCATAGTCATCATCATGGGTCGTCTCCCTGGCCACGAGTCCACTCATCCGGTGTCTATCCTCTATTTATCAATAATACCTGCTGCCAAGTCTTGTTACACGCCGTTATATGTTCAAAGGGTTGCATTGTATCGAGTCATTCATTGTGTCAGACCTCCGCTGTGTCAGTACATATTCCATTACTTCATCATCCTATCATATGTGCCGATTTCGTGTCGATGATGTGGGAATCATCATGGCCCACCTTCGACGAGTCTATTCCTGTCGACACCAAATCACTATCCGGGAATTAGACTTAGAAATCAACCATTAGTACCTTGGTACCTGCATGCCTCAATGGCAGGTTTCCTTGTGTTTGACAGTAGGTTCACATCAATGACCTCTGATCAAGCGATCTCTCGGATGCTCGACATCAACTCATTCATTCGCATTTCGTTGAGATGTACTATTGATACCTTGGGAATCATTGTCATTATTGATGATCTCCCTCGCATTTGTTAACGGTCCACATCATTGACCGGTAATCAAATGGTTTCTTCCATGTTCGACTTCAACATCTTGTAATCACATGGTTAGATTCGTATCTTTATGCGATCGGGTAGAAGACCCTGGGCACATCACTGTATCTTGACTGCGTCCAGGCTGCGATGGAGATGTCTCTTGTATTGTCACACAGATCCACTTATTGTATTGGTCGTGGCTGTGTCGTTATTGTCTCATGGATCTACGATTGTTCATAGTAGCCATGATCTGTCCACAGTTTACATTACCTCAGTACTCATGGATCTGCAATGTATTGGTCGGCAGCCATGCTTTGAGTCATTTGTTTCCGAGCATGGGAATGCCCGCCTCGGTGGTATATCTAACACTTTGTTTCTATTTCAGCTCCGTGTCGCTCTCCTCGATGCTATCTCTGCACATTATATTCGTAAAGTCTTTCGGCCATCAGTCCCTTCTGACCTCACACTTTAGGGGGCATCTGTTATACCTCTATATTTCACGGTGTCGCATCCCCATCACAAAACAAGTTGACGACACTTTCCCTACTGTTTTAAACCATCCAGAAGAGACAGATGATGAGTCAACCTTGAAGGTGAATCCACCCTAGCAAGTTTTGACCCACCTTGGACTTTATTTTTACATACTACCGCGCCTTGCTATTTTCCCAAAACACGGTACTAGACACTACCGCGTTCTGCTTTTTCCTCAAAGCGCGGCAGTGCCGCGTTCTGCAGACTTTGCAAAACGCGGTACCCTTTTAATAGCTTTTTTCCCTTGGCTTGTGGGATTTTGGATTTTCGAAGATAATGGAAGATTGGGTTCCTTGATTCGATCTCAACTCATCTCCTTCGATTAGAAACCCTGATCCACTTATCCCTCCTTAGATCCACCCATCTCTCTTGTTGGTTAACCTCACCATTCACTATAAAAGAGAGGATGCCATTGGAAAAGTGGAGGACTCTTGAGAGCACCAAACTTATGGTCTTGCAGCATTGTGGAGATAGCTAGAGGGGAAGACACTTGGAGTTGGAGGATTGGCTTGGACATCAAGCACCCTTTGTAAGTAATCTTCAAGTTGTAATAGAATAACTTGTCTTGTTTTCCCAAATCATTTGTGTTAATCTTGTTTTAATCGTATGATTTGTATCTTTCATAGATTTAGATCCTAACTCATGTTTCAGGTTACTAGAGAATAGTGCATACTTGTGTTTTGGTTCCATTTTAACAGGTTTACTTGTGAGGACTTGGAGCTTGGAGCAAATACCAAAAACAAGCGTTTGGACATAAGGTCAGTTAAACTCATTCTATTCTCTTCAGCATTTTAATCCTGAGATGTTTGTTAGATCTAGGGATTCAAGGTTGCATTTGTTTTGTTTTGTTCTTAGCCTAGAGTTAGTTAAAGTCTGCTTTAGTCTGAGGGAATTTTGACTTATCCGTAGGGCAGAATTCCACATAACACAAATCTGATCCTAATGTTTATATGAAGCTGATTGATGGTTCAATAATGATTATAGTGCTATATGTTGATGATTTTCTAATCACAGGTAGCTCTATTGATCAAATAGCTTCATTGAATACTGCTTTGCATCAATCTTTTTCCATGAGTGACTTGTTAATTCTTAAGTAGTTTTTGGGGCTTGAGATTTCTCAAACAGAGAATGGAAAAAAGGTATCTAAGTACAAATATGCATCTGATATGTTAAATAAGTTTAATATGGCTGATTGAAACCCTTCAAAGACTCCATTCCTTTCAGGATTAAGAATGGAAGAAGCAGAATCTACACCCTTGGTTGACAACACCTTGTATAGGCATCTTGCTATACTTGACTCACACTCGACCTGATATTGCTTATGCTGTGAGTGTGGCATCAAGATACATGGAGCAGCCACATGAGCTCCATTGGAGGTTTGCAAAAAGTATTTTGCACTATGTGCAGGGCACCAAGATTGATGGGATTCACTATGTTGCAGATTCTAGCCTAGATCTTCTTGGCTTCACTGATTCAGATTGGGCTAGTGATAGCCTTGACAGGAAATCCACATCTGGATTTGTATTCATGCTTGGAGGTGGTCTAGTTTTATGGTCTAGAAAGAAACAGAGTGCCATTGCACTATCTTCAGTAGAGGCCGAGTACATAGGAGCAGTGAATGCTGCTACTTAGTGTGTGTGGTTGCAGGGGATTCTTTTAGAGTTTGAGATTTCCTTTAGTACTCCTACTGTCATCTTTTGTGACAACAATAGTTCTATAAGGGTCTCAAGCGATCCAATACAGAGATAGAGGACCAAGCATATTGAGATACATATGCACTACATCAGAGGACTAGTGCATCACCAGATCATTGATTTGCAGTATTTCCCAACAGGTGAGCAAACTGCAGACATCTTCACCAAAGATTTTATTGAGAAGACATTCAACTATCTTAGATCACTACTTCCATTTTGATATGTCCATTTTTTGAGGGAAGGTTTTTCCTATGAGGTTTTCCTTCTTTCCTTGTTTTGTGAACCGACAGTACTGTACAGGGTGACAAAGTCTTGTTACTGGGCCCTCAGCATTTTTATTTTCTGATATTTAGAACATAAAGTCAGATTTATGGGGGGGTGTTGGAATATTTAAATATTCCTATCTATTTCATTTAATACATTGGTAGCATTAATTAATCATTTTATAATTAATTCCTATGTATTAGACTAGATAATTGCCATTTGAGCCATTATGTGGACAACAAGGAAACTTTGGGGGGACCACAAGATTTCCTGGTGTGGAACAAAATCTTCCTAGACCACTTGGGCGCAATTCTAAAATATTCTAGATAAGATTATGGGTAAAAGGTGCTCCACTGATTTTTACTGCTTTTTACCCTAGGGGGAAAAGCTAGTCAACTAGGGAAACTTGTTTTTGGGACCACATATACTCTATGATATTTCTTCTTTCCATTTTTGGGATTTGGAATTTTTTTTCATCACACATTAGCTACAGGCCACTAATTCATAAATTTGTGAGCCTTTGGAGTGACTTGGAGAACACACTTGCCACCTAGGGGGGATTTGCATAGTTTTAGTAAGTATGATTTTATGATGATACAAATGGAATATTTAGCCATTCAAATCTCTGTTGTAATGTTATATATTGACATTCTATTACTTTATAAAGGTTGGATGATGTATTTTATTCATGAGCATTAATACAGTTTGTATCTATTGTGAGTAATTTTCTAAGTTCTTTGACTAGTTGTGTGAGGTATTTGTGAGAGTGTGTAATTTATTGATCAGATCTTAGTGTGAAATGAATTAGAAAAAGAGGTCAGATTGTATGCTATAACTGTGCTAAACCAAGAAATCTAGCAAGAGATTGTCAGAATCCTTGTACTACCTGTAAGTACTCTAAGTCATTTGACCATGTCATTGAGGCATGTCTCATTTTGCAAGAAAAAATGCAAGAGAGAATACCAGAAGCGCAGAATCAAAACATATAGATGATCACAGCTGAAGAATGAAAAAAATATTGCAAAATCCATGTTGCGACATGAAGTGGAGCTATGGTAGGTGGAGACTAGCGAACTGAAGCTTCGACTTCTGAGGACCACACTATGAAGCATAAGCCTACTGAAGGGGCTTGGATAAGAACATCAACTGGAAAAATGCCTTCCTTCAACCTTAACAAAGAAAAATAATCCTTCATGGAAACCAGAAAAGTATTATGGAGCTCATAACCTATGACCCAAGAGTCTAGTTGCGAAGTGAATCATTGCCTGTTGTGGATATGCCAATCTCATATGATGGATCATGGACTGCAACAGAACCCATAAGTCCTGTTGCGCAGTTCTTATAGAGCTGCATGAAGTTGTTAAAGCATGGAAATTCCTTAGTAGAGATACAAATCATATTCCGTCATTACGAGCAACGTAATGCCATAAGTGAAACACATAGCGCAGTTCACCATATCAAGAATCATAGAAGGAACGGAAGAGAGATGAGATTAAATGCGCAAATCAGAGACTTTGAAATGGACCAGAGCATTCCTTACTTAGGCTCAGAGGTGAATGCATTGAGAAAGTAGAATTGGAAACAAATGGGAAAACCAAAGTTATCATGGTCACCGATACAATTGAGATTATCCAATCAACAAAAATTTATACCTTTTGGGAGACTATCGAATGTTCTTGTTGACATTGATGTAGTGCGAAGTAAAGCATACTTCAAATTTATTGAAATCATAGATGATAGCAATCCTTATCCTGCATTGTTAGGGATTGACTGGGAAATTGATAACCTTGTGATCATCAATCTCAAGAAAACAATAAATGATATTTGAAGGACCAGATATCAGGGTCATCGCACCTTTGGACCCTACACAAGGACCTAGATATACTGAACCAGTAAGAGAAGAATGTAGAGCTCAAGATATTGATCAGATCTACAATATGTTAGTGAATCAAGCAGACTAAATCAGTCCTACTGATGATGGAATATTAATCTAGAGATGCGACAGTTCTTGCATATCAGACTCAGATGTAGGGATGGAGAATTGGCAAAGCAGAATGCAAGAAGTATCAGCGCGATGATGTGTGAAGATCACAAAGTCACTACGTTGGATTGGAACAGAGGTAAGCCCTGTTGATGTATATGTAACTTCAGAATGTATTTCATATATTTATATTGTACTCCTATAGAGATGGTATTATTCCTCTATACGGAAGTGTTTGTATTCCTATATAGATGTTATTATTCCTCTATACAGAAGTGTCGTCATTTATATTGTAAGTGTCGTAACTTATACTTGATCGGTTATTAGACCACCTTGTTGGGGTTGGCCCTATATAAGTCATGTGGGTTGAAGGGTTATTAGACCACCCTATTGGGGGTCATCCATGTGGGTCAAAGGGTTATTAGAACACCGTATTGAGTGTTGGTCCAATCAGCATTATGTTATGTGGTTAAGTTAAGGCCGACCTAGTAAAGGTTATTAGGCAAGTCAAGTCAAGTATAAATAGAGTGCGGGAGGCACTCTATTTCATCATTCTATTCTCTCTCACACTCTCGGGAGAGTGATGCACTTGTGGAGGAGGAGAAGCTACTGCTAGGAGATGTCTATCTCTTATGCTTGGGTTGTATCATTGCTCTATCTATCTCTGAGGAAGTTATTGGGGTTTTTCACCTTTATGGTTTTCCCCAAGTAAACTCTGTGTCTCTTGTGTGCTTGCATTATCGTGTCCATGATTGATATGCTATAGATATGCTGTACATGTTATTCTCTCAGTTAAGATCCTAGATCATATTGAAGTAAATTCTGAAAAATTAACATGGTATCAGAGCTAGCCTGAAAGAAGGCATGGTATGGCATGTATGACACTTGTTGCAATTACGAAGCTAGGGCTTGATATAGAAAAAACCAGTCATCGTAGCACTTTCACTATAAATAAATTTTGGCAAGGTTTCAGGGTCTGAAAATCATACAAGATGAAGCTAATATCCCCATGTACCTTGTGGTCAGAGGAAAACCTCATCAAGGCACATATTTCTATCCTTTCAGAAGTTTGAAATTCAAAGTTTGAATTTTTAGGGTTTCTCTGACAAACCCTAATCCAGCTCTAGATCCAGTTCCTGCAAATCAAGTGGATTGGGTTAATCCTAGAAGAGAATGGATTGGTCACCTGCATAAGTGAAGAAGTTTCTGTTTCAGAGGGAGATGAGGCTAAGGCCTTATATAAGAAGATTACAAGCAATCTCGACAGGTATGACTCATCTAGGTATGTTTCTAGATTTGTTCATGATTAAGTTTATGGTATGTTTGTCTTCATGTTATTACGATTAGTACAGTCTTGATTAAATTTAGACTTGTCGTATCACCTTAATAAAATTATGAATGTATGATAGAAGATATTCATTGTATGAGGTTTATGTTGTCCGCTAACATGAAAGGTACACCAAGAAAGACAAATCATGTTCTATTTCAAAAACATATGATCATGATGACATGAGGACAAAGATTCATCCATTTTCATGGATCACATAGAAGATCTACTTATGAGGTATGTATAACTTAGTTCTACAATGGTTAACTTATGAGACATGCAGGTTACTAGCACAAGTCATTGAAGAGAACCAGAAGACATCATGCGGGTATGTTAGACATAACTAGCTAACATAGTAATCTAGGTATGTTTTTCCTATATCAAGTTAGAATCTTACCTTGTGTTAGGATCCCTTATATAAGTATACTTGGTATGATTGGTTATGATTATTCATAAAGTTAGAAATGTAAGTAATCAAAGGTTTATGCATATTATGTCTCTTATATTGATTGATGATTTGACTAACCAAAAGAGTCCTATGATCAAATAAGAATATGCATGAGTAAAAGAAGTCTTCCTTGAAACCTTGAATACTGATGTTTATTATTTGTGTTTGAAATGATCATGACTATACATGTTTAAGATTATTGTGTTTTGATAGTATTAAGATTATACTAATGAATGTGTGATTATGTATGAGACCTCGAGGATAGCACAATGATGATACTAATAAGCATGCATAGTGATTAAGGATGGATATAAGTTCAAGGATAGGTAATCCAGGAAGCAAAGATCAAGAGGGAGCACACTTCAGTAGTTTCTGCAATGATGCAGATATTCAGAGGGAGTTGACCACTTCTCACAATCCACATTAGAATGGAGTTACAGAAAGGAAGAAAAGACTGAGAGGGAGTCAACCCAACAAACAAACAAAGATAAGTATTTGAATGATCATTTCTTGCATATTTGATTGTTTAAATAATACTATTCACTAATGTATATACTGATGTTCCTAGAATTAGGTTGTGCATATTAGAATAGTTGCATTGATGAACAATATACTACTAATATACATGGGTAAGTGGCCTATGGCACTGTACAACATTCCATTGCTACTTATCTAGAATGAAACCTCTTTGCTGACATGTTGGGAGTTGTGCACACTCTTAACAATGTTCTGGCAGAGATTGGAAGGCATCTAGAAAGTTACGGGATATGGATAAATGTTGTATTGAAGCATTGGCTAAGATAATTGCATGACTGTATGAAATATTTATTTATGTATAAGAATTTGTTCTGAAAACAATGAGATGTTTTCTAATCATGCAATTTAACTTGTTTTGGAGGAAAGATCGTATATGATCTGTTATACCTCTATGTTTCACAGTGTCGCATCTCCATTACAAAACGAGTTGACGACACTTTCCCTACTGTTTTAAACCATCCAGAAGAGACAGATGATGAGTCAACCTTGAAGGTGAATCTACCTTGGCAAGTTTTGACCCACCTTAGACTTTATCTACACACACTACCGCGCCTTGCTAGTTTGCCAAAACGCGGTACTAGACACTACCGCGCTATGCCATTTCCCCAAGACGCGGCAGTGCCGCGTTCTGCAGTCTTTGCAGAACGCGGTACTCTTTTAATAGCCTTTTTCCCTTGGCTTGTGGGATTTTGGATTTTCGAAGATAATGGAAGATTGGGGTCCTTGATTCGATCTCAACTCATCTCCTTCGATTAGAAACCCTGATCCACTTATCTCTCCTTAGATCCACCCATCTCTCTTGTTGGTTAACCTCACCATTCACTATAAAAGAGATGCATTCCATTGGGAAAGGGGGAGGACTCTTGAGAGTACCAAACTTATGGTCTTACAGCATTGTGGAGATAGCTAGAGGAGAAGACACTTGGAGCTGGAGGATTGGCTTGGACATCAAGCACCTTTTGTAAGTATTCTTCAAGTTGTAATGGAATAACTTGTCTTGTTTTCCCAAATCATTTGTGTTAATCTTGTTTTAATGATATGATTTGTATCTTTCATAGATTTAGATCCTAACTCATGTTTCAGGTTGCTAGAGAATAGTGCATTCTTGTGTCTTGGTTCCATTTTGACAGGTTCACTTGCGAGGGCTTGAAGATTGGGGCAAATACCAAAAACAAGCGTCCGGATAGAAGGTCAGTTAAACTTCTTCTACTCTCCTTAGCATTTTAATCCTGAGATGTTTGTTAGATCTAGGGATTCAAGGTAGCATTTGTTTTGACTTGTTTCTTGCTTTAACGTTAGTTTAAAGTCTGCTTTAAAGTCAAGAGAGTTTTGGCTTATCCGTAGGACAAAATTCTACATAACAAGAATGGCGACTCCGCTAGGTTTGATTACTGCTTGATTGATTTAATTCACAGTTATTTATCTTTGCATTGTGAGTTTTTGTTGCACTTCAAACCAGTTTGAATCTTGGTCCTTTTTGACCCTTATTCACCCCTCCTCGCAGTATTTATCTCCCTGTTTAATCATTGAGTCCCCCAGGTTAGCAACAACCCTGAAAATTTTATTTTTTCTTCTCAAGTTGCGCTTTTTCCTTCCCTTGCCACAGTACCGCGCCCTCTGAACTGCCTCCAGCGCGGTAGTACCGCGCTCTCTGCCTTAGTACCAGAGCGGTACTGTCACAGTGCCGCGCTTCAGCCAGACCATCACCCGCGGTAGTGTCTGCAAGCTTTTAAATTTTTTATCTTTGCTTGGTTTCCTGAGTTTCTCTCTGCCTTAGGTAGTCTTTACTGTTTCCTGTTAGCATTCTGGTTAATTTCCAGTCTGGATGGTGTGCTTATTACCCAGTTTGTGAGCTTGATTGTTGATTGAATTAGTGGCACTTTTGACATATGGGTCATTTTTCCAGTTTGATTGCATTGACTTGATTTTTTCACTACAACCACCTCAACACCACTGTTCTCTATTACTGAATACTGTAGTTTTTACAGTCATATTATCATTATCATTTTCAGTAAATTAAAAAGATCATTAGTTGAGAGTAATCTTGTTGTTTAAATTGAAAAAGTCTAGTGGTATTTTGCATAGGGAAATGAACCATTGATTTTGCCACAAAAAATTCTCATTGTAGAAGCATTGTAGATTGTAGAATCAGTGCATTAAAAAGAGTGTTTACTTCAGTTTGGCTTTGTTTATAAATCGAAAAGAAAAGAAAAATATTTTACTATTGATTGCTTGTGAAAATTTTCATGCATATTTGATCGAAGAACCTCTATCTTTACCTTAGCTAGATTTCATCGAAGACAAAGGCTTATTTGTGATTCATTCTCATTTGCATGGTTTGAGTCGTCATAACACCATCAAGTTTCATGTCCACTACCCGATTGAGTAAGACAACCACTAAAATTAATCACCCTAATTAAACCAACTTTAACCTCACTTGAGGAAATCAAAAGAATTTGGTAGTTAGGTAGGACACCGGGGATAGGCATCAAAATAATTCCCCCTTGTCGCTTTCATCTGAGACATAGTCGTTGTCTTTAGGAAACTAAAATCCTCTAGTACTTATTGACACGGTCACAGCTAGTTTGTGGAGGGGCCTCCTGACTGTTTCCAACTTTCAGGGGTTAAACGGCCGCGAGATTGAGAACCGGACGGACTCTGTGGAATACCGCACTCCACTTAGCCCTAAGGCAACATCGATCGTTGTCTTCTTCGGAAGGCTGAAGTGCCCAAAACCTTTTCCGACGTGTCATGAACGAGGTGGCTTAGTATCTATTCTACTAGGGCTCTTTTACCCAGGATCCCTTTCGGTAGAGGGATATCCTTCTTATATTGGTCTCTCATGTTGTATTGTTCGACTTGGATTTCATCACCTTGCGAAGGATACAGCCTGTTGAGGTCTCCAGCTCTTAGTTAGGAGTTTGCTTGCTATCTCATATTTGTAGAGGGTCATTTTTTCTTTATAGGGACTGCTTGTTGGCATTCTGGCCATTTTTGTTGATCAGCTCGCTTATTGAGACACCGGTCTCAGTATAGATTTTAGAGCTTGCTTTTTGGCCTGTGAGCCTTGCTTTTTCTAGCTCCTCTTCTGCACACTCGGTTGCATTAGAGTTTTTGAGTTCTTTTTTTATGATACTGCCCCCGATTTTCATTTTCCTATCATCATGTCAGATCTACCACGAATATCACGAAGACAACAGGGCCAAATCCCTCCACCACCACCACCGCCACGGACTACTGGTCCGCTTGCATCATGCATTCCTGCTCCTCCTGGCCGCGATGTTGGTCGAGGCAACATTCCACCGTCGATACGTACAGCATCTTTAGTTACGCCCGTAACTGCCACACACAGCATAGTCTCAGGATCTATTGCAGCTTCTGCAACCACTAGCACGTTTGAGACTTCCACTGTCACCTCACCCACTGTCATTCCAGATTTATCTGTTACAGTGGACACAGTTACCGCAACTGAACCTAGTACAACCCAGAGTACTAGACCAAAGGTCATCCTTCTACCGGATGCCAACACTTCCCGTCCATCAGACACCTTTCACAATGATACAGACGAATCTGTTGGCACCATAGAAGGGTCCGACCAGGACATACCTGGCTTGATTTCAGTCCCAGGCGGGTATGTTGAAATCATTGAAGATACTCGACTTCCTGACACACCCTTTGAACCTGATTATGGTTTCATCACTTCCCAGGCGGAGCTTCCGCCTGTTATCACTACGTCACCCAGTGTTCACCCTCAGGAGACAAGTTCTTCTAGAAACGTACCTCGTACTATTACTCTACCCAACCTCCCTCCGGGACATGAAATCATGGCTTCCATCCAGTCTAGTATGGTTAGCCTAGCGAACTCTCCGTTAGCATCGGCACGGTTTAGACGCAGCACAGAGCACATGCTCTCATCAGTCTCTAGATATCCCCCTGACACTCGTCCTTCTGACTATAGGGATCCCAACATCCCGTCTAGCACGGAGTTTTGACACTCCTTTGCAGACACTGCAGGACCTTCGGATGTTACCATACCTAAGTTCCTGCCGGATCCCCAAAACCTTTTCCAGGACATGAACTTGGACCCAGTTTTCGAGGGTCCTCCTACCATTGAACATGTCATGGACGACGCTAATACCCCTGGGCTAAATTCCCCGCATTTGCTGTCATCACCTATATTTGGTGCACATTCTATGAGGGATAACCCAGTTTTTTCCCCGTCCTCACCTGTTCGATATGGACGACCCCCTCCGCAAATAGGTGCTTTTGGCGCCGTTGGCCAATCCATGTTATCATATTTGACCAGCGACATAAGAACGCTTAGTCACACTACTGGATCTTCCGGTTGGACCAGAGGATCACCCTCAGCCACCATATACACTATCTCAGGAGGTGGACAACCGACTACAATGGTCCCCAACTCTAGCTACCAAATCCCCCCTGGTGGGCCATCAACCCAACCAGTTGGTGGACAACCTTTTGTTGGGAACCCTGTTCCGAGTCAACAACCTCCAACTGGTGGGCCATCAACCCAACCAGTTGGAGTACAAACTTTTGCTGGGAATCCACTTCCCAGTCAACAGCTTCCTCATATAGGGCCATCCAACCTAACTGCTGGAGGAAAACCTATTAGCTCGATCCAACAAGCTTCCCAACCAGCAGCATCTACTCAGTTCGGTATGTACAATCCACCTGGAAGTGGGCAACCTTATTCCGGTGTTCCAACCGGGCCTTACTCTCAACAACCCCTGTCAGGCATGCTTCCTCCTTGGGATCATCAAATCCCACAGAGTGGGGGGTACTCACTTTTTGGAAACTGGAACCAAGCTGGGGGGCAATCTCAGATTTCCCCCAACTTGAATTCTGGCTTCCCTTAGCCTTCAGCTGCTACAACTCCATGGAACCCATCACTTCAATTTCCACTCACTCCTCAAGCAGGAACGAGCCTTCCATGGACACCACCATCGCAGCCACCCCCCAACCCTGCTATGGGAAATCCTCCACTTGCACAGTATAGTGGTAACATCCCTGGAACACAACAATTCCAAGGAACTTTTCCCCAACAAGGAACAACAACCATTCCTGGGTATCAACAGCCTCAGGGTACTATACCCACTCAGCAGAACACTCACCAACCGATTGCTTACAATCAACCGGTTAACCAGATGGCTTACCATCCACAGAATTTCCAGCAGTATCCCGCGGGAAACTCATATGGGTATACCACACAGCAGTATGCTATGCAGGGCCCTCCAGGGTTCTCGGCACCACATGGTTATTACTCATTCCCGCAGACCAACCGTCAACTTCCCTTTTTGGCCACACTTGATCTACCTGATTTGTCGAGACTTATCAACGATCCTATATGGCATGAACCTCACTGGCCACCTATCCCAGCCAAACTACCATCGGACATTCCTAAGTTCGATGCCAAAACCGGGGAAGACCCCAAGAACCACGTGATGACCTTCCATCTTTGGTGTTCATCCAACTCCTTGATGGATGATTCCATCCGACTTCGGCTCTTCCAACGCACGCTCACCGGAACGGCAGCAAAATGGTATATCGAGCTGCCACAACACTCTTTTCGTGATTTCAACACTTTGGCTATGCAGTTTCTGACACATTTCCAGCTTCCCATCCGGTATGAGACTGGAACAGAACTGCTAACTTCACTGCGTCAAACCACTTCTACACATATTTCGGATCACATCCACGAGTGGCGAAGACGCCGTAGGCTAATAAAGGCACCTATTCCGGATCAGCTACTTGCTGATTGGTTTACAAAATCCTTTTTGCCTCCCATAGCCAGAGATATTGCTATGCGCGGACCGGTTACAGAAGAACAAGCCATCTCGGCAGCACAATACATGGATTTGGTATATACTCAATCCGGTACTTTACATGAACTTCTTCCACATGCCTCCCGCGTCCACACTGATCCAACAAAGCCTACCACTGAATCACCCATTGATGGTATTGTTGGTTCAGTCAAGGCTCAGCCTGCTACCAACTCGACGGGACAACAAGCTTCTGCTTCCTCCGCTTTTACCCAGGCCGCTTCAAAAGCTTCCACTTCTCCTGCTGTCTCCTCCGAAGTGAATGTAGTCCAATCTACGTCACAACCATCCGGAGGAAAGAAGAAAAACAATCATGGCAAAACCAAAAAGAACCAGCAGGAGAACCCCAAGCCACAACCTACCCAGAATGACCAGAAACCACGTCGGAAAGCTAAGTTTCCCTGCTTGATTTGTCAAGATGATCATTATACGCGTGACTGTCCCTACAAGGACGAGGTCAACAAGTTTGTTAAAGGATCCTCTCGTCCGGCAGTGCTAATCGACCCTTTCCCCCAACAGCAACAGCAAATGGTTGCCCAAGAATCCCAACAAGGGGGCAACCCGACCAATCCTTCCCGTGGAGAGACGTCCACAAACCGCGAAATCCTAATGACAAGTAATGAGGAGATTAATATCACCACTCGTTCAAAGACGTATGACAATCCTCCAAGTTCAAACAAACAATCGGAGATAGCCAAAGGCAAAACTCCTGTTGAAGATTCGACTCCTATTGCCCCCCCTAACGGTCATCTGCATATCGAGATACCACTCATGGACACAGTGCTACACCCACCCAAGGGCACCATACGAAAAGTGACATTCAATCCGAATGTGCGAGCTGCCCAAAACTACAACATTGTTGAGGATTTGGCTCAAGCACCTTGCGCTATGTCGACTCTTGAGGTTCTCCAACACTGCCCCACGCAGCGTAGAACCCTACTTTCAGCACTGGGGGCACTGGACCCAGATACTTCAAACTCCATCATGTTTAACTTGGAGCACGCTAAACCTAGGCTTTCTCACCAGTTAGCCTTCCAGGTGCATACAAAAATCCGTGGGAATGTCATCAACCGCACTGTGTTAGATGAGGGTGCTTCCACGTCGATTATGTCTTTGAACTGCTGGAGAGCCTTAGGCTCACCCGAGGTTACAACTTCTCCCACTACTCTCAGGGCGTTTGATGGACATGGTTTTCAACCATATGGACTCATTCCCTCAATCGGTGTTGAACTGGGGGGCAAAACAGTATCCATACACATCGAAGTCGTAGATGCACCTTTGGATTACAATCTCCTACTTGGTTGGAACTGGTTCTATGCCATGACCGCCATCGCATCTACAGTCTTCCGGATTGTACAATTTCCTCATGAGGGGAAAATTGTCACTATTGATCAACTGGATTACTGTATCCCAGACTCCCATCCGAACTCCACCAATACCGTCCCGTTATTCGATCAACCTCAGTACCGGTTCCAAGACATAGGTGTTGGTCTCATGAAGGATTCTTCCCTCATTGGAGTTTTTCCAGAGCTGGGAACCCATCTTCAACCAGTCAACATGATTTCATCGCATGCCACCCCTTCCGATGATTCATGGGTGATTCCGAGTCCTACTCAGATCCAAGGCTATGGCAATTCCATGCCTTTGAACAGAAACCTTGCAGCATATGACGCAATCCAATCAGCCATAGATTGGGTCGACTGTTCTACTGATCACACAGTGGCACAGCTCTCGACTGAAACTCATCCACACCCACCATTTTTTGATCCTCTCAACTTGATTTTTCCCACTGACGAATGAATCATAGAGGTTATGTGCGGTGATGAGCCACCTTGGGGAGATTTCATCATCGATCTTCATTCCCCACCATTCTGTCACTTGAGCCTGACACCAAATCCAGTGCTTCACTTGGGATGGTTCAAACCAAGTTCCCCACTTCCCTTGACGAAGTATTTTCCGAAGGCAACTTGGCCAACCTTATGGCAACCACTCCCATCGATATTTCAGTGAAGCTTGGTATCGTGGAAAACGTACACATTGGCAAAACATGTACTCCTCTCGAAATGGAGTTCTATAATTCCTACTTTAAAACTTTCCACGATGTTTTTGCTTGGAGTTATGAAGAGATGCCAGGGATTGACCCGTCGATTGTGGTCCACGAAATTCCAACTTTCCCTGGCGCCCGACCTGTTCGGAAAAAGCTTCGACCCGTTCATCCTCGTAAGGCAGCCACCATTAAAGCAGAAGTTGAAAAACTTTTGCGTGCTGGTTTTATCTATCCTATCCCATTGACAGAATGGGTATCCAACATCGTTCCCGTAGCCAAGAAACAGGGAACGATTAGAGTCTTTGTTGATTACCATGATTTGAACAAAGCTTGTCCCAAGGACAACTACCCAACTCCGTTTATTGACCAGATCATCGATAACTGTGCCGAAAGTGTTATCTTTTCATTTATGGATGGCTTCTCTGGCTATAATCAGATCGATATCCTCCCATCCGACCAACACAAAACGGCCTTTATCTGCCCTTGGGGGATCTTTGCATATCGAAAGTTACCTTTTGGCCTGAAAAATGACGGGGCAAATTTCCAACGGGCGATGTCCTACGCATTCCATGACATCAAACATATCGTAGAGCCATATCTTGATGACCTTCCCGCTCACTCTCGAACTCGGGAAGAACATCCAGACCACTTGAGTGCCATTTTCGAAAGGTGTCGGCGCTACAATATACGTTTGAACCCGCATAAGTGCGTCTTCTGTGTAGAAGCCGGAAAATTGTTGGGATTCATAGTCTCCAAAGACGGGATACGTCTAGATCCCGCAAAGGTAGCAGCTATCATAGCCCTGCCTTCACCTACCAATATTCCAGAACTTCAATGTTTGCAAGGGCATGCAAACTTTCTACGCCGTTTTATCTGCAATCTGTCCGAGATAACAAAAGGCTACATGCGGCTTCTCAAGAAGAATGTTCCCTTCATATGGGATGACGAAGCCCAATGCTCCTTTGACAATTTAAAGGCAGCCTTAACCAAATATCCTGTGATTCAACCCCCCAATTACACACAGGACTACATCCTTTATCTCGCAGCCTCGATTTCCACCATTGGTATGGTGCTAGTCCAGGAAGACCACAACGGCATAGAACATGTGGTGTACTATCTCAGCAAGAGTCTTCTTGACTCTGAAACTCACTACTCACATGTTGAAAAGCTGGCTCTGGCAACAGTATTTGCTGTCCATAGATTCTGTCACTACATCTTACTTCGCCGGACCACCGTCATCGTTGATTTCAACCCAATGTACTATATCCTCACACGACAAGTGCTTGGGGGAAAGTACTCTCGTTGGATTGTCATCCTTCAAGAGTTTGACTTGGAATTTGTCAAAGCCAAGTCTAAGAAATCTCTGGTCTTCGCTCAGTTAATTTGTAACCTGCCCCGTGCTACTGAGCAATCCGAGCCCATTGATTCTCTTCCCGATGAATCATTGTTCCTCATTAGCACGTCTGATCTGTGGTATGGGGATATTCTCTTATATCTCCAAACCCAACGCTTCCGTCCCGATCTCACCCGCGATGAACGGCGACGTATCACACATCACGCAAAATACTACCTTATAGTGAACGATACTCTGTATCGACGTGGTGTCGACACTGTCCTTAGACGCTGTTTGACTTTATATGAGGCGAAACGCGTTCTCAACGACTGCCACGCTGGAGCATGTGGTGGTCATCTCTCGGGGATGGCTACGGCCCAGAAAATACTGCGAGCGGGATACTTCTGGCCCTCAATTTTCAAAGACTGCATTGAAACAGTCAAGAAGTGTCCGCCATGTCAATTCTTTCATAGCAAAGCACGCTCGCATCCTGCTCCACTCCATCCTGTCATTGCCGTTGGACCCTTTTCCAAATGGGGCATCGATTTTATACACTGTAAGCCCACTTCAGCCGGGGGTATAGCTATGTCATAGTAGCTGTTGACTATTTTACAAAATGGGCTGAAGCGATGCCTACGTATGCTGAAGACGGCAAAACAGCAGCGCAGTTCATATTCAATCATATCATAGCTAGATTCGGTGTCCCACAGTCTATTGTGACCGATCATGGTTCCCATTTCAGGAATCATATGATCGAAGAACTAAGTGCCAAACTGGGTTTTCGCCACGAAAACTCAACCCCGTATTACCCACAAGCTAATGGCTAGGTTGAAGCCATCAATAAAGTCCTGAAAAGAATGATTCAGCGCATTGTGGGGACCCAAAAATCCAATTGGCACTCAGCTCTGTTCTTAGCACTGTGGGCATACCGAACCTCAGTGAAAAGTGCTACTGGGTTTACACCATTTCAACTGGTGTACGGCCTAGAAGCCATTCTCCCGATTGAATGTGAAATTCCATCACTCAAGATAGCCATAGAGCTACTTCCACACACTACTTCTGAAGAAAAACGGTTTCTATACCTAGCCAAGCTAGATGAAACCCGCCGCGACGCTGCTTTGGCTAATGAAGCTCACAAAAAATGCGTCAAAGCTCAATACGACAAATCCGTTCAACCTCGGATCTTCAATGAGGGTGACCTCGTACTTACATATGATCAGATGCATGATAAGCTTGGAAAAGGTAAACTTGAATCTATGTGGTACGGCCCCTTCATTGTAAAACGTGTCTTAGAAAAAGGAGCCTATGAACTAATCAATTGTGATGGTACACCATTGGCACGGCCCCGCAACGGGCTATACCTCAAACGTTTCTACGCGTGAGGTTACCCTACGCGGGTTACTTGTTGTACATAATGTACTTAGTTTGCTTTTTGCTTTCTTTTTAGTGTGCGCGCGGACCTCATATATCTACTCTTACTTTGACTCGGGACTTTATGCGCAGATGTCTGCCTACTTTGGATTTGCCGACGGTGCAAGCCGACATACCCAGAATCTCGCTTCCGCAGCATGGGTGATCTATTCCCCCACTGGCGAGTTGATTTCTTCGGGAGCCAATTGTTTAGGTCCTGCAACCAACAATATCGCGGAGTACCATGCAGTCATTGGTCTCTTGACAGAGGTTGCTTCACTCGGGATTGACTCCTTATCAGTATTTTTAGATTCCCAACTCGTGGTTTCTCATTTAAACCGTGTTTACACAGTTCGCGATCCTACACTACTTCGTTTATTTCGAAGAGTACGCCTCTTGGAACGGTCATTTGATTTTATCACATATCAACACATACCGAGAGAATTCAATTGTATTGCCGATTCATTGGCTAATTACATTTTGGATTGGCATCTTGCCCATACATAAAAACATCATAAAAAATAAAATGCACAAGTCATTGTAAAAATTTAGATCATAAAATAGGTCCATATCATTGTATATAAGAGTGTTTTTTCAAAAATACATAAAGTTTGTGTCAAAGACAAAATTGGGGATCAAATCCCATATACAAAAAATTGGCCCTCAAAGACTACATATCGTATACATGCCGCAAAAAGATCAAAGGACCATCTATGGAGACCTAGGAGACCTATCATGTCCCTCATCGGACTCCTCCCGCTGCTGGTGGTAACACACCACATCTCGAACCACCCTGCGAAGAAGTCGACTGATATGACCAGGAACACCCACAGTATGCCGCTGGAGGTGGTAAGGGACGTCATCCATCCGCATAGCAGGGATACCATGGGTCAGTCCCTGCAGGTTCCTCTCAATGTCCCGGACGCCTCCTGCCTCGTCTTCATCTTCCTCTTCGTCAGGAACAGCTTGACGATCCACACCGCCATGACGTAGTGGAGAGTATCCAGCTGGCCTCTGTGGTCCACGGTCTGCAACATGCATGCGATTATATATTAGGCGCCTTTTACACATTCTAAAAAAGCAATAAAAATTAAATATTCAAAAAAAAAAAATACATATCCATGAAGGTCATACCAGAGTTGTCCTAGTCATCATCCTCCGGCAATGCCAAGTCGATATCCTCACGAAAATCTACCCCTGAATAGGGATAGTCATCAATCATGACTATCTGCTCCTCTAGCCAAGAGAAGAAGTCCTCGCCAAAGGCTAGCCGCTGAGGTCCCCCGAGGCGTCCAGCATAGTCACTCCATCGAGCCATCCATGGATCAGTAGGTGGACGAGGGTGCATAGATATCTGCGGACGCAGTAGTGGCACCCTTGCCAAAAAGAAAGTGACCAGGATGCTCCCATAGCCAAACTGGGTATTTTTCCCAGTCCTACACTTGTGCACTTGTTCCTTCAGATTGGACAACACTGCATCACACCAGTTGAAAACTGTTCCTCCCATGCACTCTGCTGCGAGATTCACTTGCGTACGGGATGCTTGATGTGGACTCACGCTTCCCGCTGCACGCATGATAGTGAATAGCACAGTTTTTACAGGAAGATTTATGACCTCCTTTATGGCCACTTTCCCACTTTTCTTACTCGAACCCGCCTGGCAATATCGAGCAATCAAATCATCTGTGCTTGATTATGAAGCTGTGTACCCGGTAAAGTTCACCCGGGCCCCTCTTTTCGAGAGGCCCGTGAGGAAATAAATATCCTCGAGTTGTATTTCAAGCACATGCTCTCCCACTCGGAAAGCTTGAATGTCAGGGTCCCACAATTGGATAAGATGAGTAAGGAGCTTAGGTTGCTGGCGAATCCCTTTGGTTTTGAAGAACTTTAGAAAACCACATTCTCGCAATGCGGTCACGGTTGGTAAGTCATTTTCGGCTGCAAAATCATCCGCTTCGTGCTCTCTCTCTTTCCAGCTTACCATTTTGCTCCGAATAAGTTGCAAATCCCTGCAAAAGGGCAAACAAAACAATTAGTAACTATTTAACAACTTACTTCCAGCAAAAAATTGGAGAAAATTTGATTTTTTAAACTTAAAATTCGCCTGTGCCGCGCCTGGAGGATATCCTACCACGTGGCAGTCCACACTATCGCGCCTCAGTTTGAGGATACAGCGCGGTACTGTTCAACAGTACCGCGTCTTTCGATAGGGCCCCCACGGGGTAGTGTGAAAGGCGATTCTTGCCCAAAAGGGCTCGCTAAAAAATTATTTTTTTCCTGGTGAAAGCAAAAAATTCTTACATGAAATGAAAGAGGGGCTCAAGCACTCTTACCTGGCGCAAACGGTTGTCGAAACGGCGTCCCAGAACTCCCGGTATGGATCCTTGAAATCTTGCTCCTAAATGGGTGAAAATGTCTCCTTTGGGTAAAAAACACAAATGAATAGTAATTTCTATTTTTACCATTCCTTATATAGCATTTTTTCACATTTTTTAATTAATTAATTAATTACTATTTTAAATAATTGAAATAAACCCTTGTTCACATTGCTAATGTCCAGTTTTTGAGCATTTATTGACAGGATCCTCGGTAGAAATGAGATACATTCACACCGGTGTTTATTCATAATTTGACCTTCATTTTGAGCCCACTTTTTCTTTTTCGTGCTCTGGATTTGAAACTTGAAAAAGATTCCAAGCGCTTTTACACCCGTGTCGTGCTTGTCAAACTCAAGTAAATGGTGTCGAGTACGGTCAGCTTTACTCATGCTCGTTAAACGATGAGGAAAGTATTATCCTGGTTGTATTTTATTCTTTTTTCGGACCGGAATAATTTAAAAATTACGAAAAAGACCATAGGAGTCCATAGTTAAGCTCTTTTCAGACTCCTTAAAATTGAAAAGATTGCCAAGTGATCTTGACTCTTTCACACTTGTAAAAGTATTTGAAAGGTCGTCTATTCGGTGATAGGTTACCCCTTTTTCGGCCCGTCTAGACTATTTACGAGAAAGGTATACCTCAGTCAATCTCGGCTGGGAGAGTTCTCTCGGGAATTGTTTTACACTTTTTCGGAATCGAGGGACTAAATTTTACGAAAAAGTACATTATGGAGCTTCCTTTAAGTTTTTTAGGCTCTCTAAATATGAAAAACTACCGAGTTTTCCTTCCTTGGACTCGTTAAAATATTAACATCGAAGGACCCACTTTGGGACGAACCCCTCCTTTCTCAGGTTCGTAAAACATGTGAGATTGGACTCATCCATGAGATGAGCTACACCGAGCATCTGTTATCCTCTTCAAGCTCGCAAAACAAGAAAGAGGTACTCGTCCATCATGTCGGGGAAATATGGGAGAATAAGTCAAGTTTATCTATGGCAGCTTGTCAGTCGTTACCTTTGAACATGGCATGTGTCCGTCTCTTGTCTATATTTGGGTATCCATCTTTCACTGAGTTATAGTCATCATCATGAGTCATCTCCTTGGCCACGAGTCCACTCATCCGGTGTCTATCCTCTATTTATTAATAATCCCTGCTGCCAAGTCCTGTTACATGCCGTTATATGTTCAAAGGGCTGCATTGTTTCGAGTCATTCATTGTGTCAGGCCTCCGCTGTGTCAGTACATACTCCATTGCTTCATCATCCTATCATCTGTGCCGATTTCGTGTCGATGATGTGGGAATCATCATGGCCCACCTTCGACGAGTCTATTCCTGTCGACACCAAATCACTATCTAGGAACTAGACTTAGAGATCAACCATTAGTACCTTGGTACCTGCATGCCTCAATGGCAGGTTTCCTCGTGTTTGATAGTAGGTTCACATCATTGACCTCTGATCAAGCGATCTCTCGGATGCTCGACATCAACTCATTCATTCGCATTTCGTTGAGATGTACTATCGATACCTTGGGAATCATCGTCATCATTGGTGATCTCCCTCGCATTTGTTAACGGTCCACATCATTGACAGGTAATCAAATGGTTTCTACCATGTTCGACTTCAACACCTTGTAATCACATGGTTAGATTCGTATCTTTTGCGATCGGGTAGAAGACCCTGGACGCACCTCTACATTTTGACTGCGTCCAGGCTGCGATGGAGATGTCCCTTGTATTGTCACACAGATCCACTTATTGTATTGGTCGTGGCTGTGTCATTATTGTCTCATGGATCTACGATTGTTCATAGTAGCCATGATCTGTCCACAGTTTACATTATCTCAGTACTCATGGATCTGCGATGTATTGGTCGGCAGCCATGCTTTGAGTCATCTATTTCCGAGCATGGGAATGCCCGCCTCGGTGGTATATCTAACACTTTGTTTCTATTTCAGCTCGATGTCGCTCTCCTCGATGCTATCTCTGCACATTATATTTGTAAAGTCTTTCGGCCATCAATCCCTTCTGACCTCACACTTTAGGGGGCATTTGTTATACCTCTATGTTTCACAGTGTCGCATCTCCATTACAAAACGAGTTGACGACACTTTCCCTACTGTTTTAAACCATCCAGAAGAGACAGATGATGAGTCAACCTTGAAGGTGAATCTACCCTGGCAAGTTTTGACCCACCTTAGACTTTATCTACACACACTACCGCGCCTTGCTAGTTTGCCAAAACGCGGGTACTAGACACTACCGCGCTATGCCATTTCCCCAAGACGCGGTAGTGCCGCGTTCTGCAGTCTTTGCAGAACGCGGTACTCTTTTAATAGCCTTTTTCCCTTGGCTTGTGGGATTTTGGATTTTCGAAGATAATGGAAGATTGCGGTCCTTGATTCGATCTCAACTCATCTCCTTCGATTAGAAACCCTGATCCACTTATCTCTCCTTAGAGCCACCCATCTCTCTTGTTGGTTAACCTCACCATTCACTATAAAAGAGAGGCATTCCATTGGGAAAGGGGGAGGACTCTTGAGAGTACCAAACTTATGGTCTTGCAGCATTGTGGAGATAGCTAGAGGAGAAGACACTTTGAGCTGGAGGATTGGCTTGGACATCAAGCACCTTTTGTAAGTATTCTTCAAGTTGTAATGGAATAACTTGTCTTGTTTTCCCAAATCATTTGTGTTAATCTTGTTTTAATGATATGATTTGTATCTTTCATAGATTTAGATCCTAACTCATGTTTCAGGTTGCTAGAGAATAGTGCATTCTTGTGTCTTGGTTCCATTTTGACAGGTTCACTTGCGAGGGCTTGAAGATTGGAGCAAATACCAAAAACAAGCGTCCGGATAGAAGGTCAGTTAAACTTCTTCTACTCTCCTTAGCATTTTAATCCTGAGATGTTTGTTAGATCTAGGGATTCAAGGTAGCATTTGTTTTGACTTGTTTCTTGCTTTAACGTTAGTTTAAAGTCTGCTTTAAAGTCAAGAGAGTTTTGGCTTATCCGTAGGACAAAATTATACATAACACGATCACCTACAAAAGAAGGACTACAACATTTGTTCAATAACAAAGTTATCTATTGAAGATATTAAAAATATTGAAGTTCCCGGGATTTGGGAACAATGTCATGATCGAGGAGTACCAGTCGATCATGAAGAATGATGGTTAGGATGCAATCCAAAAACCAGAAGGGAAGTCTGTTGTTACTTCCAAGTGGATCTATAAGATCAAGCATGTTGCAGATGGTAGCATAGAAAAATACAAAGCAAGGTTTGTAGCTCGTGGCTTCTCTCAGAAAGAGGGAATAGAATTTTGCTCCTGTAGCTAGGTACACTTCCATCAGATCAGTACTTGCCCTAGCTGCAGTGATGAAATGGAAGATACACCAGATGGATGTCAAGACAGCTTTCTTGAATGGTGTAGTCGAAGAGGAAGTGTATGCAGAGTATCCACTCCGGTTTGAATCATATATGTGCAAAACTTGGTATGGTAGGATAGACAACTTTTTATCCAGTTTGGGATTTACCAAGAGTAAAGCGGATTCCAAACTTTACTACAAGGTTGAGGAAGGAAATCCAGTGATACTATTTTTGTATGTGGATGGCCTGTTTATTACAGGTGAAGATAGATTGATTGCCGACACGCAGTGGAAGCTTGCTGCCAAGTTCAATGAAGGAATTGGGGATGATGCACTATTTTCTAGGTATGGAGTTGTGGCAGAGTGCAGATGGAATCTTCCTTGGACAAGGGAAGTATGCAGTAGAGATCCTGAAGAGGTTCGGGATGATAGACTGCAATGCCATGGCCACACTTATGGAATTGAACTTGAAGCTTCTGTGTGATGCTTCATCTGATCCGGTTGATGTCACTGTGTATCGTTAGATGATTGGGTCCTTGATCTACCTGACGAACACGAGACCAGATATTTGCTTTGCGGTGAACACATTGAGCCAGTTCCTAACGGATCCCAGAGGTGTTCACCTGGTTGCTGTAAAGCATATTCTGAGGTACCTGAAGGGTATGGTTGACTCTGGGCTCAAGTATGATGCGATTCAAAAGTTTAACCTGCAGGGTTATGTTGATTCAGATTGGGCAGGCAGTGCTGCAGATAGGAAGAGCACTTTTGGGTGCTGCTTCAGTATGGGATCAGGTGTGATCTCTTGGTTTAGCAAGAAGCAGTCTTGCGTAGCACTGAGTACAGCCGAAGCAGAGTATGTTGCAGCTTGTTCAGCTAGTTGTGAGGCAGTATGGATTCAAAAGCTACTATTTGAGTTATTTGATCTCCCACTGGAGGCTACTGGTATCTTTTGTGACAGTTAGAGTTGTGTGAAGCTGTCTGAGAACCCAGTGTTCCATGACAGGTCGAAACACATTGAGATCAAATATCACTATATCAGGGATATGGTGCAGAGATGAGCAGTGAAGCTCCTGTATGTTGCGACAGATGAGTAGATTGCAGATGTGCTGACGAAACCACTAGCTAGAGTGAAGTTTGAGTACTTCAATGAGAGGCTTGGTGTTCTTCAGATTGACGACGCTTCGAGGAAGAAGTGATGGAGACATTTTCTGGAGCCATTCCAAGCATGGTGAGAGGAGGATCCTTCCCATGGCTGTGAATATAAGCATTGGATGATGAGCATTAGGACGATGCTCCAGTTACTACTCTGTATATGCATCATGTTGTATGCTTGTTATGATCAGTTGGATCATGTATATGTATCTATAAATGTATCAGGTGGATATGTTGTATGATTAGATGGATCATGTATGTTGATATGTATCAGGTATGATCAAGTGGATCATATATTTGTATATGTATCAGGTGGATACATTGTATGATCAGGTAGATCATGTATGATGATATGTATCAGGAATATACAGTGTATGCATTGTATGATCAAGATGATCATGGATGACGAGATTCAGGATGTTGCTCCAGATGAAATGCATCAGGATGATGCAGTGACGATGATCAGGATGATCATGTGTGATGAGTATCATGACGATACTTTGGATGATATGCATCAGGATGATGCTATGATGATGATCAGGATGATCATATGTGATGACATGTATCAGGTGGATACATTACATAATCAGTTGGATTGTGTGTGATGAGTTCCAAAGACACAGATGCACATGAGCTTTTCGGACATGGTTGTAGATGTGTTCTCCCATGGTCACGATGTAATTGCTGGGCTTTTCCAACATCGTGGTAGATGTGTTCTCCCATGGTCATGATGTAATTTCCAGGGCCATTCGAGCATGGTTGTAGATGTGTTCTCCCATGGCTGCGATATAAGTGCTGGGGCCATTCGAGCATGGTTGTAGATGTGTTCTCCCATGGCTGCGATATAAGTGGTGGGGCCATTCGAGCATGGTTGTAGATGTGTTCTCCCATGGATGGGATATAAGTGTTGGGCCCATTTGAGCATGGTTGTAGATGTGTTCTCCCATGGCTGCAATATAAGTGCTGTGCCATTCTCACATGGTTGTAGATGTGTTCTCCCATGGCGTAGATGTAAGTGCTGTGTGATGTGCATCTGGGTTGTGCTTCGTGAATGATGATCATGAGTATCAGGATGATACTTTGTGGCTGTGGACAGGTTATGCAGTAGCATGCAAAAGGTCCTGGGAGATCCGATAGGTTGAGCTATGTGCTCGTAATCAGTCCTGGGATGCTCTTTTGAGGTTTTGTTGACGCACATAATAAGTCTTGAGGATTCCACAGTATGGCCAGTGATGATGAAGACCTATAGGTGGTGGGCCTACATCCTGTATGAAAAAGGACTGGCTCTGTAGAACTTCCTATGACGAGTAGATTCAGAGATTGATTGAGATAGCGGCAGCAATAATGATGATGATGACTTGATGACGATTATCCATTGACGATGATCTAGAGAAGAAGACTTGTGCTAGAAGATCTGTGTCGAGAATTACCTTCCTAGTTAAGAGGGAGTTTTGATGTATAATGCATATGTAACTTCAGAATGTATTTCATATATGTATATTGTACTCCTATAGAGATGGTATTATTCCTCTACACGGAAGTGTTTGTATTCCTATAGAGATGTTATTATTCCTCTATATGGAAGTGTCGTCATTTATATTGTAAGTGTCGTAACTTATACTTGATGGGTTATTAGACCACCCTATTGGGGCTCGACCATGTGGATCAAAGGGTTATTAGACCACCCTATTGGGTGTTGGACCAGTCAGCATTATGTTATGTGGTTAAGTTAAGGCCGACCTAGTAAAGGTTATTAGGCAAGTCAAGTCAAGTATAAATAGAGTGCGGGAGGCACTCTATTTCATCATTCTATTCTCTCTCACACTCTCGGGAGAGTGGCGCACTTGTGGAGGAGGAGAAGCTACTACTAGGAGATGTCTATCTCTTATGCTTGGGTTGTATCATTTCTCTATCTATCTCTGAGGAAGTTATTGGGGTTTTTCACCTTTATGGTTTTCCCCAAGTAAACTCTGTGTCTCTTGTGTGATTGCATTATTGTGTCCATGATTGATATGCTATAGATATGATGTACATGTTGTTCTCTCAGTTAAGATCCTAGATCAGATTGAAGCAAATTCTGAAAAATTAACAAGCCCAATCCCTACTTATGATGGTCTTGGAAATGTACATGCATTCCTTCATGAATATGTAGTTTCAGTTCCAGTAAAACATAAGTTAGCTGCTCTAGAGATAGCACTGCGTGCTACACCTGCTAGATGGTGGGATGCACATAAACATAACTTGAATACATTGGAAGAATGTAAGAACGTGATGGAGATCAGATTTACAGAACAAAATGAGATTTTGCAAGTAAAATATAATGGACAGTTTGATTGTAGAGATCACATAGAGCTTTGTTCAAAATATTGGATACATACACCTAAGCAAGAATGGGTGCACAAGTTTATACACAAATTAGAGAAAATTCCAAAGAACTGGTACATGGAAGCTAAACTTCATAGAGGAACAGTAGATTGGAACATACTAATAACTGAATTTCAATCCACTTTTAGTTTTGAGGATGACTGTCCGAGTATCAATGAGGCTCTGCAAATCATTAACAAGAATGTATTCAATGATACCCCGTTACTAATATATGAACAAATAGAAGGGGAAAAATAGTTAGAACATGCCCTGGAATATTATAACGTCGCATTAGATGAGGATGAAGATGAAGATGCATGTGATGTAAACATACCAGAGTCTAAAGGAAAACGAGAAGTAGAGGGACCTAACTTACAGATTCCAGAACTCAGTAGTCCTGTGAAGACTAGAAAGATCATTATTGGTACTGAGAAGGAACCGAAGTTCGCTTCTATAGGAGACTACTGGGATGAAGAAATAGTAGGACATATTGTAGACCCACTACGTGAATATCAAGACCTACTTCCTACCAAGTTCTCTGAAATGAAAAGCATTTTAGGTGACTTGGGAGTTATGAAAAGACCTCTTAAGATAGATGTGAAGCCTATCAAGCAAATACCCTACAGACTAAATCCCAGATACAAAGAAAGAGTAAAAGCAGAGCTTGATAAGATGCTTGACGTAGGAATTATTAAGCCAGTAGAAGAATCAGAATGGATAAGTCCCATGGTTATCTAGGATAAGAAATCTAAAGGAAAAATCAGGATATGCATAGATCTCAGAAAGATAAATGATTCCTCACTACATGATCCTTTTCCTACTCCATTGACAGACGAAGTGCTAGATAATGTTGGAGGAAACAAAGCATACTCCTTCACTATTGGATTCTCTGGATATCATCAGATCAGAATTGCTACAGAAGACAGACATAAGACAACATTTTATACTGAATGGGGATCATATCAGTACATAGTTATGCCCTTTGGTTTGAAAAATGCACCTGTTGTCTTTTCCAGAGTAGTTGTTGCTGCATTTAAATATTTTATCCACAAATTCTTAGAAGTGTATTTTGATGATTGGGTAGTATTTGGCTCACTAATAAACCATTATGCAAACTTAAGAATGATGTTAGCAAAGTGTATACATCATCAGATCTCATTGAATCTAAAGAAAATCATCTTCTGTGTTCCTTATGGAATCCTATTGGGACACATTGTATGTAAACAAGGACTGATGGTTGATCCAACCAAGATCGCAGTTATCAATGAACCTACCAACACCTAATTCATTGAAACAGATGCACACTACATTGGGACATACATGATACTATAGGAAGTTCGTCAAGGGTTATGTGCAGATAACCGCGCCTATGCAGAAATTATTGAAGAAAGAAGCGCAGTATATTTGGACTGGATATTCTTAGAAAGGACTGGATACATTAAAAGAGAGAATGGTCACTGCACCTATTCTAGTCTTTCCAGACTGGAGTAAACCATTCCATGTACATGTAGATGCTTCATCTATAGCACTGGGAATTGTTCTAGCTCAACCAAGTGAGGGAGGGATCGATCACCCCATTGCATTTTCAAGCAAAAAATTATCATCAGCAGAAAAGAACTATACTACGACAAAAAGAGAAGGCCTAGCTATGGTATATGCATTGCAGAAGTTTAGACACTAGCTGCTAGGTTCACATTTCTATATGTTTACTAACCATTCATCTTTGAAGTACTTGGTCAACAAACCAGTGTTAGGGGGGAATATGCAGATGGTTGTTTCTATTTCAGGAATATGATTTTGAAATCATTGTGAATCCAGGAAGATTGAATTCAGGACTTGACCATCTCTTTAGAATCGAGTCAGGTGAAGAACCTAGTAACTTGGAAGACAGTTTACCAGATGCGCAATTTTTTCTATTCACATAGCAGATGAATACTTTAAGGACATTGTAGACTTCCTGAATACATGTCTAGCACCTATAGAGTTAACTACGCAACAAAAGAAGTAGTTAGTGTTAAGAGCACCTGATTTTACCATAATTATAGGCCAATAGTACAAATTATGACCTGATGAAGTATTGTGAAGATGTGTATTAGAACATGAGAAACCTATGATACTTGATGAAGCACACTCAGGAGTATCTGGAGGACACTACACAGGAAGAGCTACTGCACAGAAAATTTTAAGAGCAGGGCTATGGTGGCCTACATTACACAAGGATTGAAAGGAACATTTCCAAAGTTGCGATGTTTTCCAAAGAAAAAGGAATCCATATCGTAGAGATGAGACATTGTTGATGCCACAACTAACCTTGCAAGCATTTGATAAATGGACTATTGATTTTGTGGGACCTATTAACTTACCAGGAAAGCAAACTGGTTCGAGATATATTATCATAGCTACAAAATATCTCACCAGGTGGGAAGAAGAAAAAACGGTGAAGGACTGTAGCGTAGTTACTGCCACACAGTTCATCTTTGAGAACACCTTGATAATGTTTAGATGCCCGAGAATTCTAATGAGCGATCAGGGAACACACTTCTTGAACAAAACTATTGAAGCTTTGACCGAAGAATTTTAGATCTACCATCAGAAGAGCACACCACATCATCCACACGCTATTGGCACTGTTGAATCATTTAACAAAGTACTGGAAAATGCATTGACCAAGGTATGCAATACAAATAGGGATGATTGGGATCTTTGAATACCAACGGTGTTGTGGGAATATAGAAAAACTTGTAAGAAGTTGACAGGTCACACACCTTTCAAATTAACATTTTGACAAAAAGATTTCATGCCCATGGAATACATACTACCAAGCTTGAGAATTGAAACATTCACAGATCTGGATGATGCCAAGACAATGGAAGAGATGCTACTACACTTAGTTGTACTGGAAGAAGATCGCTTCATTGCAGGTTTTCACCAACAAGTGCAGAAAGACAGATTAAAAGCATGGCATGATAGGCACATTAAGTACAAATTCTTCCAGGTAGGAGACCCTGTCCTCCTCTATGATAGTAAATTTCTGAAATTTCCTGGAAATTTTTAAAATGAACTAGCTAGGACCATATATCATCAAACATGTTACTAGCAGTGGCACAGTTCAGTTAGCAACGCTAGTTGGAGAAAATTTGAAAGGAATTGTTAATGGAAGTAGACTAAAGCCTTACAAGGATAGTCCTACCCCTCCAGGCATCAGTTAAGCAATGCCAGAATATTCTAAGTGTCATGTGTAGTTGAAATTGGACACTAAGAATTACAAAATAAAGATTCTACACACAATTTTGGTAAAATGCGAAGTTTTTACAAAAATGGAAGCTGTGCTACCAAACACACATATCAAGCTGAGTTGCGAAGTAAAAGAAGGTTCGCGTTATGAAGTTAGAATCAAATAAATAAGAATGCATAGTGAGCCTCACAACTCACACACATCCGCTAGTAAGGAGGGTTTGCACTGCGAAGTTAAAAGTAAGCAAAGAGAAATGCGCAGTAAACCTCGCACTTGACATGACCATTGCAAAGTCAAGGGGAAATTAGCCATTAAAATGTCGGTCAAAAAAGTAACCGTTATACAGTGGTTTGGAAACTGCATGTATCCGCAATTAAGGCATATTCGTCCATTGAAGGAGTTTTCAATGCAAGGAAAGGACCAAGATCTACGTTAGATTTGGCCATTCGGGAACATTCATTAAAGGAAAGGAACCAAGATCTCAGCGATATTTTTCCAACAAACATAGAATTTAATGCCAAGATAGCCGTTTTTGGGCACAACATAGTGGTGAGATGCCTATAAATAGTAAGGACTGTTTTCTTACCAGTTTTACCGCAACTTTCAATTTTTACTTCCTGTAAATTATAAAGTATTTACTAGTGAAAGCGATAGTTACCCGACAATATATATCTGAGAAGTCTACATTAGAATAAATTTTGGGTGATTTCAGACAGTTTGGTATTGAAGGAGTAATGAAGACACCTATGAATCTGTCTGTCCCAGAACGAGGTGGTTCATATAGGAATTCACCACGAAACCAACCACATCAAAAGAAGGACAAGAACAAGGCCACTGACCAGGGTAAGCTGAAGGCCACAAGTGCTCAGAATCCAATCCCACTGCTGAATACCCAGGAGATATCCATATGGATCATTCTAGAGTACATCCCATCGAGGAGAAGCGATGCACCAAACGTGATCCTCATAAAGAATGCTCAGTATGAAATTCCAATGCCTCCTATGTCAAGCCATGTGCGGCTTAAAGACAATTTGCTAGGAAAAATTCCCGACTTTAGGTTTGTTGATCATGACTTGTTGCACCTAGACAAATTTCCACAGTTCCAACACAACTAATATATGTACAGGAGATTGGATGAAGTTACATAGATAGCAACAATTCACTTGCAGGAATGGGCTATGCCGTTAAATGCATCTAGATTATTGAATCTACTCTGAATCCCACACTTTGATAGAAGTATTGAGCTTAATTCCATGGTGCGCACTTTACTTTCATGCACGCACTAGGGCTACTTGTGGTTAGAGCGGAAGGTGGATCTAAACATTGACCTCATTGTCAGGATCACAGGCTTATGCAAAAGAGGTGTTGATCCTACTGCTGAGTTCATGGGGAAAAATAAGGAAAAATATTTAGCTACGCGAATGAAGACTGAATTCGACATAACTAAGGGAAGTCGTGGCTATGTAATAACAGGAATCCAATATCAACCAACGCGCTTTGCCGTGCAGCTGCTCGCAGGAAATATCTTGAGGAAGTGCAAACCAAATTAAGTTTCAGCTGCTGCAATATCCTTAGCGGCGAAAGATAAGGATGGATTTCAATACAATTGGGTGAGCTACTTATTGAATGAGTTTTTAGAAAAAATCCATGAGATGCAAGAGAACGGAGCTCCATTCCACTACAACTGGTTACTGGTATTGGTTTCCTTTGTAGGGTGGAAGGAACCTCGCTACCAGCAAGGTCTGCCTGTATTCCATGGAGATTGCATGGAAACTAGGTATGCCAACATGTGGGAAAACTCCAAGCAAGATTGCCAAAGGATGAAAAAACCTCCAGTTCCTCACCTATTATGAGCAGTTATGCGAAGTCATTAAGAAGACTCTACGTATCACCAAGGAAGTGTTGAATTTTCAGAATTTACTTCAATTTGATCTAGGATCTTAACTGAGAGAACAACATGTACAGCATATCTACAGCATATCAATCATGGAGACAATAATGCAAGCACACAAGAGACACAAAGATTTACTTGGGGAAAACCATAAAGGTGAAAAACCCCAATAACTTCCTCAGAGATAGATAGAGCAATGATACAACCAACCAAGAGAGATAGCCATAACCTAGCAGCAGATCCTCCTCCTCCATAAGTGCGCCACTCCTCCTTGAGTGCATGTGTGAGAAGTGAGTGAGTAAATAGAGTGCCTCCCACACTCTATTTATACTTGACTTGACTTGCCTTTTTACCTAACTCATGTAGGCTCGAACTTTACCACATAACATAATGCTGAGTGGGCCGACCCCCAAATAGGGTGGTCTAATAACCCTTTGACCCACATGGCCGACCCCCAATAGGGTGGTCTAATAACCCTTTGACCCACATGACTTATACAGGGCCGACCCCAAATAAGGTGGTCTAATAACCCATTAAGTATAAGTTACGACACTTACAATATAAATGACGACACTTCCTTATAGAGGAATAATACCATCTCTATAGGAATACAATATACATATATGTGAAATACATTCCGAAGTTACATATACATCAACAGGAAGTGACAACCCACTATAATCAAAAGATGAAATTGAAATCTGGAATGCATTTCATATACATACATCCGCACGTGATAATCATGCCTCTTGAATGCTTCGAAGGGTTGTATCAACTCGATGCACCAAAGATCGAGTTGATCATAGAAGACTTGCCACCAGAATGGAAGGTTGAGATTCTAGCTACGCTAATAACCACTTCCAAAGAAAGTGAAGTGAAAAGTCAAGAAGTCGGAGGTGATGAAACAACAAGCAAGCAGAACCCTGAACCTAGCCAAGGAGCAGGCGAGAAAAGAAAGGAAACCGACACATCTGTGCCAGAAGGACCACATAGGAAAAAGGTGAAAGATACCAAGCCTCCACTAGATGCGCAACTGCATGATGACTATGAGTGCATCACAACCAGGGTATCAACACACATTGAAGAAACATTGGCGTTGAAAGAAAGAAAGGAAGAGGCCACATAAGCAAGCATAATAGAGAGCCTCACAGAATTGAAAAGCTTGGTTGTGAGAGTCGAACAAGTCTAGTGGGACTTGGTGAAAGAACCAGACTCCGATGATCGGTCTAGAGAATCAAGTCAAAGGAAGAGGAAGGCTCCTGCCTTTAACATTAGACCTCAACTAGTGAGAATCGATCCGATGAATGTTATATTTCCGAATGATGACCTTGCTGAAAGTGTGAAGCAGCTCACACATCTAGACATAAATGTTGGGATGTTACCCATAGAGGAATTACATAATTTGCATACCCAGGTTGTAAAAGAAATCAAAGAGAGAGACTTAGATGCTTATAACCAGAACCTGAAGTTGGAAGAAAGTTATAAGGAGCTAAAAACTGAATGTGCACTGAAAACAAAGGACCTCAAGTGTGTGCACAAGAAGCAACAGAAGATCCAAGAAACCGTTTCAAAGGTTTGTGTGAAGATACTTGAATGCGATGAAGAGACAGAGGTAGAGGCAACTATACTTAAGATTGGTGCCACTGTGGACAATCTTAGGGAAAAAATGATGGACATGGAGATTTCCTATAAGGAGAAGGTTGCTGATTTATAGGCACGACATCAATTTGAAACCTCACAACAAGATAAAGAAGCGAGCACCGAGGCACTATAGGCTTCCATAGAAAACATCTCTGCAAAAGTGGAGATATTTCAAATACTGTTGGATAAAATTTCCGAAGTATGGGCCACACTGCAGGAAGAAATAGAATTGCATAAAGTCCAAGATGAGATACAACAATGACATAAATATCTAGATGCTGTGAATATGGCCATGAAGGATTTGCCACCAAGGAAAAGAATTCAAAAATTTGCAGAGAAGAGGGAGCTTTAGAAAGAATTAGAAGCAATGAGGGAAAAAGAAGCTAAGACTTCAACGAAGCTATAACCACTACAGAAAGAAGCGCTTGCGCTTTCAGAGGAGATTGAGCAGAAGTTACAAGAACTCCGGGAGACAGAAGATGCTGTGAAGGAGCAACTTTTGGAACCCATATCGGGGAAAATGCTCGAAACAATAAGGGAGTTTGAGCAAGAAGCCAAGGATACATTTGCGAAGTTAAGCACAACTTTTCAAGATTTCACTGCGAAATCAAACATTTCATAAGGTGCATAGGTGGAACAACCTAGTCAGAGTGGCTTGGGGACGAGACACATTTGAGTGTTAGGGGCCTGTTGGGTGCATCCAAAGTGGAACAGTTTTGATGGCATAATTACAAGTTAGGAAAGGCCTAACATTAGCCATTTTTGGGAGAAATGACTTTGCAATTCCTAGGAGCAGGGCACTGAATGCGACAAAGTGACAGAGAGATATTTGTCCCCTTAGTAAATGTGAAGTACTAAGGATCAACGAAGTAGTTGAAGTAGTTAAGGAAGAAGCGAAGGACTGTCAGCTACAAGGATGAAGAAGTAAAGAGATAAGATGGTTTAAAGGACACACCATATCAGCGTCAGAGCCGTGTAGTCAGTCTGCGACTGTTAGAGAAGCATCGGAGCCTGAAGAAGCGATGCAAAGGACAATAGAGCTCCAACAGAGTAAAGGAAAAGCATGGTTGATAGGAGAACCATGTCATTTTGGGTTTAAGGGTACTATGGGGTTTCATCCCATTGTTATTGTAAAGATGTTACCTTCGGGCACAGTCTATAAAAGGGGCAATTTTGCAAAGGGAAGGGTTAGATTTTGTTGGTTTGATAGAGTATAATTGTAAGATCTTTGCTAAGAGGTATCTGAGAGAGAAAGGCTTTGTAGCTGTGTGCGTAGAGAACTATTGTAGAGAAGAGTCTACAGCTGAGAGCGTAGACTGGAACTGTTAATCCTTCCAAGAAATAAACAACAGTTCCTGTGGACGTAGCTCCCATCTGGGTGGCGAACCACATAAATACTTGTGTTGTGTGATTGCTTCTATGAAATTGTTTTGCGTTTATATATGTTCATGCTTTTATATGTATTTTCATATGTATGTTGATGAGAATAATATGTTAAGTATTGGACTCACATGTTTGAATATGCTAAGTGTTAATGAATGAGGATGGAAATGATATGCTAAGTATAGGATCATGCATACATGACTTTGTGGAATTGAAATGGATGCGATGAATGCATAGTTTCCTAGTTAAACAATTAAGGAATAACAATAATTCAACAAAGTTTGTATTGTTAGAACTGTGGAGTGCGCATTCACATAATTGTTCTGTTATATTATGGTAAATGGTCAAATGTATTTGTGCAACAACAAAAAATCAGTGAAGCGTGTAGGTTGTCGAGGAATGCAAGGGCTCAGATGCATATCAAGGAATGATCTGCGAAGTAGATGTGGAGTGAGTTGTGCATCTTCACCTCGCATAACATAATTACACATCACCAGGTTACATAAACCTCATTCTGTAATCACCCATATTCGCTTCGGGTGAGACTTCAGCCTGCTCGCAGGTTGATGCCGAAAGGGCCAGTGAAGGGGATTTTGTTGGACTAAAGATAGAAGAACCTCATAGAACCTGGGTCAGCCCCAAAGAAAGTAGTGAGAAGGAGTTGTGAACTAACAAAGGGTTGTGAGCCAACACTCATTGGTATCTTGTTTGGACCTAGTATTCATGGAGAAAGGAATGTGAATGCATTTTCTCTTATTTGGGGCATAAACAATTAAATGAGAACCCATGGAATACAATGTTGGAGAAACAGGATCCCATTTCCCATTTGATAGTGTTATGCAACAAATTTCTAAAAAGAGCATGGAAGGATTAGAGATAGATCAGAAAGAGTACTCCATCAATTTATTGAAGAAAATAACTAAATAGCAAGCCTCTTCGAGGGGGAAAACTCCTCATACAATGTACGAAGTACACAAGAAAAGAAAATACAAGATACTCCAAATGAAAAGGTATCCTTCCTATATATATGAGACTAAGAGGTACAATTCCAACTAATTGACCCAAGCCGACGTACCTAATATAACCATACTAATGACAATTACAACTAATAGACCAAAGCTGACATCAAAACTAATGTAATGCACCACAATATAGGGGGAAATGTTCCCACATTTAGGGATTAACATGCCCCTCCCCTTCATACAATTTTTGTCCTCCATGCTTGATTAGTTGTAGATGCCTCTATATGAATGACTCATCTTCCTATATCGAATATTCAACTGATAATTTCTTCCACTTGATGAGGTACTCAGTAATAGCCCAATTTCGTATTTGTTTGGTCCTTGTTATAGTGATTTGTTTAGGTTCCAATATGAATTTTCCTTCTTCATCAAGCTTCATAAATATTGTTTGAATTTGGATATTGTCTCCTATTACCTTCTTTAAGTAAGAAACATGGAAAATTGGATGTATTCTTGAAGATGAAGGGAGCTCCAATTTGTAAGCCATGATGCCAAATATTCTGCAACAATTTATAAGGACCATAATACTTGGGTGCTAATTTAGTTGCTTGAGAGACATCTGGTTGTAAGTTTGTAGCCTCATAAATACCCAATCCCCTTCTTCAAAACTCCTTTCACTGTGATGTTGATCAAATTGTTGTTTCATCATGTTTTTTGACATAGATAGGTTGTCCATAAGTATCCATAGAACTTCTTGCTGGTGCTCTATGTGATCTTACACAGCTTGACCTTTAGATTTTCCTTTTAAGGGAGATGTGATAGATGGAGGTTGGTACCCATAAAGATCCATAAATGGAGACATTTTTGATGATGTATGGAAGGAAGTATTGTACCACCATTCTTCCAAAGACAACCATTTCACCCATTGTGTTTGTTTATCAGATGAAAAGCAACGAAGATAGCCTTCCAAGCACTTGTTCACTATCTTAGTTTTCCCATCAGATTGAGGGTGAAAAGATGAATTGTGAGTCAATTGGGTACCCAAACAAGAAAATAATTCAGTCCATAATTTTCTAGTAAAAAATGGATCTCTATCATTTACAATAATATTCGGATTTCCACGTAAATTCTGAACAGTTTCCATAAAGGTTGCAGCTATTGTACTTGCATTAAAAGGGCGAGAGAGTGCACAAAAATGTGCATACTTCGTGAGTCTATCAACGACCACCATAATAAAATTATTTCCTTCTAACTAGGGTAGACATGTTACAAAATCCATGGAGACTTCCTCCCATTGATAGCAAGGTATGCCTAATGGTTTTAAAAGTCTCGGGGTATTAACTATTTCACCCTTATTTTGTTGGCAAACCAAACATTCAACCATGAACCTTTGAACATCATATTTAAGACCTTCCCAAAAAAATTATTTCTCGACCCTGTAGTATGTTTTCAGGAATCCAGAGTGCCCACCTATAAGATAGGTGTGTAATTCTAAGAGGAACTTTTGTTTGAGTTAGGGTTTTTGCATAAATATAAGCGATCCTTATACCATAGTGAATAATTTTTCCACAGAAAAGTATCTGATACACTGGTATTGTTTTGTATCTTTTGAATGAGTGTCCACACAGATGAGTCATTTTTCCTTTCTTCCGTTGCTACTACTACCCAATCTAGTTTTAGAATGGAATTTGCACAAAGTAATGCCCCAACATCTTCATCTTTTCTGGAGAGCGCATCTACCACCACATTCTGTTTCCCTTTTTTATAGATTATTTCAAAATCATATCCCAACATCTTGGTTACCCATTTTTGTTTCTCTTTCGAAGATAGTCTATGTTCCAAGGAGTAGTTAAGACTATCATGATATGTTTTGACCTTGAAGTGCCTACCTATTAGGTAAGGATGCCATTTATTAAGAACATGTAGTATTTCCAACATTTCCTTCTCATAAATGGGCTTCTGTAAGTTATTTCCCTTGATTGGATGACTTGTGAAAGCAAGTGGGTGTCCTTCTTGCATTAGAACAACACCAATACCATTTCTTGAAGCATCACATTCCACAATATTTTTTTTTATGAATTCTGGTGTGGCAAAAGCAGGAGCTTTTCACATTTCCTATTTAAGTTGTTCAAAAACTTGAGTTGCATCTGGAGTCAAAGAAAATGAATCTTTCTTCAATAATGCTATTATAGGTGTTTCTATTCTTCCATAGTTCCGAACAAACTTGCGGTAGTACCCTATTATACCTAAGAATCCTTTAAGATTCTTCATGGTTTTGGAAATGGGCCAGTCTATCATGGATTTAATTTTTCTAGGGTCTACCTTGACACCTTCATGAGATACAATATGACCCAAATACTCTACCTCCTTCACCCCAAAGAAATATTTGGAAGGTTTTGCATATAGTTGTTGCTCCTCTAGTAGTTGTAGTACCCTGTTAACATGTTGAACATGTTCTTCCCAAGACTTGCTATAGATTAGTATATCATCAAATAATACTAGCACAAATTTTCTAAGAAAAGGCTTGAAAATGGAATTCATCAAACCTTGAAATGTGGAAGGCGCATTCGTGAGACCAAACGACATGACCATAAATTCATAATGACCTTCGTAGAGATCTGAATGCTGTTTTTGGGATGTCTTCATCCTTCATTCTAATATGATGATACTCAGAAAGAAGATCCAAATTTGTGAAGAAAATTGCTCCATGTAATTCATCTAACAATTAATCAATGACAGGAATGGGAAACTTATATTTAATGGTGATGTTGTTGAGCTCTCTATAATTTGGTCACATACGCCATGATCCATTCGGCTGGTGTACCATTACCACTGGTGCAGAGTAAGAAATGTTTCTAGGCCTAATTATGCCATCTTATAACATTTCTTCAACCATATGCTCAATTTTACTCTTCTAAACATAGGGGTATCTGTAAGGTATGATGTTAGGAGGAACACTTCCTGGAATTAAGTGAATAGCATGATCAAAATCTTGAATAGGTGGAATACATTTTGGAATATATTCAAATACCTTGGAATGATTATGAATGACCCTTTGGAGATCTGGGAAATAAGAGGCTTATATGTTTGAACATCTAATGTGCATAATTGTGCAATTACACCTTGATGTCCCTTTTTCATCAATTTTGTCATACCATTAGAGCTTACCACCTTGCTTGGTTTCCCTGTGATACCTTTTAACTCATATTCCTTTCCTTCCCATAAAAATTTCATGAAATGCTTCTGAAAATTAAAAGCCACAGTTCCCAATGATTGTAACCATTGAACTCCCAAGACAACATGAGGACCACCCATTGGAATAGCAATAATTGTATTATTCAATACATATTCCCCCATAGTAATATTGATATTATGGTATTTCCATAAGGAATTGATAGTTTCTCCATCTGGAATCATTACTTGAAACTTTGGTGCTAGATATACAAAGAAATTGAGAAAATTTTCTAATTTATAGTGAATGAAATGATGAGTACTACTAGAATCAAGCAACACTATTACCTTTTTCTTTTTGATAAATCCTTCAGTCTTGATATTTTGAGGAGTGCTAATTGTATCCAATGCATGACAGGATATGGTGGGAGTAATCTATTCTGAAGTAGTATCTTATATTTCTTCATCTGGATATGGTTCTTGTTCGTTTGGTTCTTCTGCTTCACAATCTATGTAAAATAATTTCTTCTCACCACACTTATGTCACTTACTATACTTTCTATCACAATTAAAGAATATGATTTTTTCTCTTCTTTCATCTAGCTGTTAAGGTGTCAACCTTTGAGGTGGGTTAGTATAAGGAACATTATTCTCTTTGTATGTGTTGGAGGTGGTCCTTCTAGTAGCCATAATCATATTTTTACTTGCAACCTTCCTTTCCACCATGAAATCCTTCTCCAAGTATGGTAGTTCAAAGAGATGCACCTCATGTTGAATTTTATCCTTCAAGGTTCCAATAAAAAGATCCAACAAATTATCTTCTGAAATGTTCTTCACTCGAAGACTTAGCTTCTGAAACTACTTGATGTGTTTTGTAACTGGACCATTTTGCTTAAGATTTATTACCTGGATAAAGAAGGTGTTGCTATTAATATCCTCATAATTGTTAAATTTTCAGAATTTACTTCAATATGATCTAGGATCTTAACTAAGAGAACAACATGTACATCATATCTACAGCATATCAATCATGGACACAATAATGCAAGCACACAAGAGACACCGATTTTACTTGGGGAAAACCATAAAGGTGAAAAACCCCAATAACTTCCTCAGAGATAGATAGAGCAATGATACAACTAGAATACAAGAGATAGTCTTCTCCTAGCAGCAGAGCCTCCTCCTCCACAAGAGCACCACTCTCCAAAGTGTGAGTGAGAGAATAGAATGTGTAAAATGAGAGAGACACACTCTCTATTTATACACTAACTTGACTTGACCTTTACTCAACTAGGTCGGCCTCAACTTAACCACTTAACATAATGCTGACTGGTTCGACCTCCACTAGGGTGGTCTAATAACCCTTTGAACCACATGACTTATATAGGGCCGAACCCAACAAGGTGGTCTAATAACCCATCAAGTATAAGTTACGACACTTACAAGATAAATGACGACACTTCCGTATAGAGGAATAATAACATCTCTATAGGAATACAATATACATATATGTGAAAAACATTCCGAAGTTACATATACATCAACACTCCCTCTTAACTAGGAAGGTATTTCTTGACACAGGTCTTCTAGCACAAGTCATCTTCTCTGGATCATCGTCATTGGATAATCGTCATCGAGTCATCATCATCATCACTGCTGCTGCTATCTCAATCAATCTCTGAATATACTTGTCATAGGAAGTTCTATAGAGCCAGTCCTTTTTCATACTGGATGTAGGCCCACCACCTGCAGGTCTTCGTCATCACTGGCCATACTGTGGAATCCTCAGGACTTATTACGTGCGTCACAAAACTTGGCTACAGCATCCCAGGCTATTACGAGCACACAGCTCTACCTGTCAGATATCCCAGGAGCACATTACATGTGACCCATCACAAAACCTAGCTGAAGCATCCCAGGCTGTTACGAGCACACAGCTCTACCTGTCGGATCTCCCAGGAGCACATTACATGTGATCTCACCACAAAACCTGGCTGAAGCATATGAGGCCTTTTTCATCTTGTCCAGATCTCCCAGGAGCAAATTACATGTGTTCCACCACAAAGCTTGGCTGAAGCATCTGAGGCCTTTTTCATCCTATCCAGATCTCCTAGGAGAAAATTACATGTGGTCATGGCAAAACTTGGCTGAAGCATCTGAGGCCTTTTTCATCCTGTCCAGATCTCCCATGAGCAAATTACATGCCAGAGGACAAAACCTCGCAAGAGAATCTCAAGATGTTACAGGTACACAACTCTGACCTGAAGATCTCCCAGGGCACAAATTACATGTCCTCCCATAGCAATGTCTCGAAATAGCATCCCAGGTTGTTATGAGTACACAACTCCGACCTATAGGATCTCCCAGACATGCTCATCTGCACAACCTGATCCACGGCCACAAAGTATCAACCTGATACTCATCATACATCATCCGGATGTACACATGATCATCCTGATCATCATCACTGCAACATCCTGCTGCATGTCATCTGTAGCAACATCTTGAAGCTCGTCATCTATGATCATCCTGATCATACACTCCATCCACCTAATGCACATACCAAGTATCTACCTGATACATATCATCATACATGATCCACCTAATCATACAATGTATCCACCTAATACATACATAGATACATGATCCACACAATGCATCTAACTGATATATATCAACATACATGATCTACCTGATCATACATAGTATCCACTTGATACATATATAGATACATGGTCCAAGCATCCAACATGATGCATATACAAAATACATACAAATGATCCAACTGATCATATCCAACATCCAACATGATGCGTTCATACATATACATATAAATGATCCAACTGATCATATCCAACATCATCCTGATGCATATATAGAGTAGTAATTAAAGCATCGTCCTGATGCTCATCATCCATGATCCTCCCGATCATCATAGCATCGTCTTCTTCAGATCATCTCATCGTCCATGAAGCACAGCCCAGATGCACATCATCCAGCACTTACACCACCGACATGGGAGAACACATCTACCACCATTCGGGGAAGGCTCCAGCCCTTACTTTTTCACCATGGGAGAACACATCTACCACCATGTGAAAAATGGCTTAGCAATTACATCACGACCAAGGGAGAACACATCAACCATGTTAGAAAATTTCAGGTGCATCTGCATCTTCTGGACTCATCACTTTCCTTTGGAAGGAACCTCGATCTGAAGTGCACCAAGCCTCTCTCTGAAGTACTCAAACTGCACTCTGGCCAACGGCTTGGTCAATACATTTGCAACCTGCTCATCCATCGCAACATACTCTGCTTCGACTATACTCAATGCTACGTAGTATTTCTTCCTGCTAAACCAAGAGATCACACTTGATCCCATACTGAAGCAGCACCCAGATGTGCTCTTCCTATCTGTAGCACTGCCTTCCCAATCTGAATCAACATAACCCTGCAGGTTAAACTTTTGATTCACATCATACTTGAGCCCATAATCAACTATATCGTACCCTTCAGGTACATCAAGGACCCAATCATCTGACGATACATCATGACATCAACCGAATCAGATGGAGCATCACACAGAAGCTTCAGGTTCGATGCCATAGGTGTGGCCATAGCCTTGCAGTCCATCATCCCAAACCTCTTCAGGATCTATACTGCATACTTCCCTTGTCTAAGGAAGATTCCATCTGTACTTTGCCACACCTCCATGCCAAAAACAAATAGTGCATCATACCCAAGTTCTTCAACTCGAACTCGGCAACAAGCTTTCGCTGCATGTCGGCAATCAATCTATCCTCAACTATTACAAACAGGTCATCCACATAGTAGTATCGCTGGATTGCCTTCCTCAACCTTGTAGTGAAGGTTGGAATCCGCTTTACTCTTGGTAAAGCCCAAACTGGATAGAAAGTTCTGCACATATATGACTCCCTGTCATGTGTCTTAGAACCAAGTGGCTGCTCCACGTACACTTCTTCTTCAACTACAGAAAGATGTCTTGAAATCCATATGGTGTATCTTCCCTATCATCATTGCAGCCAGAGCAAGTATTGATCTAATGGAAGTGTATCTGGCTACAGGAGCAAAAGTCTCTATGCTACCACCTGCAGCATGCTTGATATTGTAGCTTCTCTTGGAAGTCACTACAGACTCCCCTTCAGGTCTTGAGACTGCATCCCAAACATCTTTGTGATCGAATGGTACTCCTCGATCATGGCATTCTTCCTAGATCCTGGGAACTTCAATATCTTCAATATTTTCAATAGATAACTTTGTTGCTGAACAAATGTTGTAGTCCTTCTTTTGTAGGTGATGGTATATGATCTTTCCTACACAACAAGTTAAATTGCATGATTAGAAAACAACTCATAGTTTTCAGAACAAATTCTTACACATTAAGAAATATGTCATACAGTCATGCAATTATCTTAGCCAATGCTTCAATACAACATTTATCCATATCCCGTAACTTTCTAGATGCCTTCCAATCTCCACCAGAACATTGTTAAGAGTGTGCACAACTCCCAACATGTCAGCAAAGAGGTTTCATTCTAGATAAGTAGCAATGGAATGTTGTACAGTGCCATAGGCCACTTACCCATGTATATTAGTAGTATATTGTTCATCAATGAAACTATTCTAATATGCATAATACACAACCTAATTCTAGGAACATCAGTATATACATTATGGAACAATATTATTTAAACAATAAAATATGCAAGTAATGACAATTCAAATACTTCTCTTTGTTTGTTTGTTGGGTGGACTCCCTCTGAATCTTTGCAACTCCATTCTGATGTGTATTGTGAGAAGTGGTCAACTCCCTTTGAATATCTGCATCCTTGTAGAAACTACTGGAGTGTGCTCCCTCTTGATCTTTGCTTCCTAGATTACCTATCCTTGAACTTATATACATTCGCGATCCCTATGCATGCTTGTTAGTATCATCATTGTGTTATCCTCTAGGTCTCATACATAATCAAATATTCATTAGTATAATCTTAATATTATCAAAACACAATAATCTCAAGCATGTATAGTCAGGATCAATTCAAACACAGATAATAAAAATTAGTATTCAAGGTTTCAAGGAAGTCTTCTTTATTCATACATATTCTTATTTGATCATAGGACTCTTCTGGTTAGTTAAATCATCAATCAAGATAATAGATATAATATGCATAAAACCCATGATTACTCAAACCTATACCTTCATGATTCTTCTGGTTAGTCATATCATCAATTATGGTAAGAAACATAATATGCATACAACCATGACTATTAAAACCTATGACTTCATGAATAATCATTATCAACAACACAAAAGTATAAGATACTAACACAAGGTAGGATTCTAGCTTGATATAGGAAAAACATACTTGGATTAGCATGCTAGCTAGTTATGTCTAACATACCCGCATAATGTCTTCTGGTTCTCTTCAGTGACTTGTGCTAGTAACCTGCATATCTCATAGGTTAACCATTATAGAACCAAGTTATACATACCTCGTAAATGGATCTTCTATGTGATCCATGACAATGGATGAATCTTTGTCTTCATGTCATCATGATCTTGAACTAGAACATGATTTGTCTTTCTTGGTGTACCTTTCATGTTAGCAGACAACATAAATCTCATACAACACCATAATGCATTAGTACAATCATAAGTGTCAACACCCTAATGAATGCATTCATAATTTTGTTAAGGTGATACGACAAGTCTAAAATCAAGATTGTTTTAACCGTAATAACATGAAGACAAACATATCATAAACTTAATCATGAACAAATCTCGAGACATACCTGGATGAGTCATACCTGTCGAGATTGCTTGAAATATTCTTATGTAAGGCCATAGCCTCATCTCCCTCTGAGATAGGAACTTCTTCACTTATGTAGGTGACCAATCCATCTTCTTCTAGGATTAACCCAATCCACTTGATTTGCAAGAACTGGACCTGGAGTTGGATTAGGGTTTGTCAAAGAAACCCCCAAAATTCAAACTTTGAATTTCAAACTTCCGAAAGGATATCAATATGTGCCTTAATGAGCTGATCAAGTTGGTATATTCAGAATTTGAAAACTGCAAAATTTCACCCCTTGAAATTGCCTTTTAGATTTCCGGATTCAATAGGGAGGACCTAAATTAGGGTTTGAGCTTCCCGGAGCTTCACCCAACCAAAAGATTTGATTCAAAGCTCTAAGATTCAATTTTTCTGAGGAGCTTCCAGCCATGGTCTCCGATTACAAAAATTCCAACTTTCTCTAAATCCCTAAATTCCGGAAGCCATGAATGAAGGTGCTCAAAAAATAATTCTGTTATGACATAAATATGTATCTTATTGTTTATAGTGTAATTCCGAACATTTCGATCCCTAGGGTCTGAAACGTTTTCTTGAGATAGCCCGACCTGTCATCTTTCCATCCCGATAGGTCTGACCTCAATTGGATTCTCTGAGAGATATTTATGCCAAGTGTCGCAACGTGACCTGTTTATGGGATAATACAGGAGAGCGAACTTATATGGAGTGCCACGTGTAACTAGTTCAACTTCAACCTCTGAACAAATTTCTTGCGATAGTACAATCTGTGTACTACCTGTCACTTTTTATGAATTTTCATTTGGAGCTTCCTAGCCCAAGTTATGACCTTTTTCCCAAGGTCACCTGATTTTGACTCAGATCTGGAAGAGGCAGAAACCCTATATTGTACAGATCATAAATCACATAGTACAACGAAGTAGAGGTTTCCTTTGGAAACAATGTAAATGAGGATCTAATATTCAACTTTTAAAAGTTTCAAACCCAAAAAATTCGCCAAAATGGATTTATAGAGAAAGTTCTACGATGACTGGTTTTTGCTATATCAAGCCCTAGCATCGTAAGTGCAACAAGTGTCATACATGCCATATCATGCCTTCTTTTAGGCTAGCTCTGATACCATGTTAAATTTTCATAATTTACTTAAATCTTCTCTAGGATCTTAACTAAGAGAACAACATGTACAACATATCTACAGCATATCAATCATGGACACAATAATGCAAGCACACAAGAGACATAGATTTTACTTGGGAAAAACCATAAAGGTGAAAAACCCCAATAACTTCCTCAGAGATAGATAGAGCAATGATACAACCAGAATACAAGAGATAGTCTTCTCCTAGCAGCAGAGCCTCCTCCTCCACAAGAGCACCACTCTCCAAAGTGTGAGTGAGAGAATAGAATGTGTAAAATGAGAGAGACACACTCTCTATTTATACACTAACTTGACTTGACCTTTACTCAACTAGGTCGGCCTCAACTTAACCACTTAACATAATGCTGACTAGGCCGACCCCCACTAGGGTGGTCTAATAATCCTTTGACCCACATGGACGACCCCCAATAGGGTGGTCTAATAACCCTTTGACCCACATGACTTATACAGGGCCGACCCCAACAAGGTGGTCTAATAACCCATCAAGTATAAGTTACGACACTTACAATATAAATGACGACACTTCCGTATAGAGGAATAATAACATCTCTACAGGAATACAACCACTTCCGTATAGAGGAATAATAACATCTCTATAGGAATACAATATACCTATATGTGAAATACATTCCGAAGTTATATATACATCAACAATAATGTGCGATCAATTGTTCTGTGAATATATACGACAATATAATAGAGTTATTTTTTCGATAACAAATCCATTTGTACCATACAAATTGATCAGGATCTAAATCTAATGATGCAATAGTTACCTTTTACAAAGTTGGCATCTGGTGTAGATCAAAGAATTGCTCCATCTGGAATATCCATGTTATTGGATCATTTCCATCAAAATTTCTCATGTCGATCTTGGGAAGTTGGGTACCTCTTGGTGACCATACTTGATAACTTCCATTATGGGAATGCTTATTATCCTTGTCCTCCTGAGTACCTTGGAACACATCATCACCTATAGGGAGAGTATCCTTTGAATTTTGGATGATCTTAGAAATATTTTTCATATTTGTCATCCATATGTCCCATCAAATTCTCCTCTAGATTAATTAAATCGACTGTTTTCACATACGCTTTCATATTTTCCTCCAGCTTGGACATTAAAAAAGATACTTCTTCCATTTCATCATATGTATGGGATGAATCCTTAGGTGGTTTGAGTGGAGTGTTAATTTTTACACTACCCTTTGGGGTATTTTTTAATAACAGAAATAGATATCACAACTTATGGTTCACCTCCAATAGATCCTTATACTAAAAATTATTCCAATTTAAAATTGCATACCTTTATCAACCTTGTTTTGAACACTATGTTTCTATCTAGCCTTCAAAATGAGATATATTTGCAAATTTGGACCCTCTGAGTCTAAAAATCCTTCTTGAAGTATCTTGATATATCCTCTCTGCAACACCGTAGGTATAACCTAATTCTAAAATGCTGGAAGAAAGATATGGCAAATATCCCAACACTTGTTATTTTTCGTCCTTTTAGAAGAGCAAACTTGTACGGATTGACACGTGTCCAATATTTCAAATCCGATTCTGAAAATGCTGCCACTGATACCTTGGTATGTATTCTATCTTATGAAACATGTCTCACTCATTTTGGATCTTTCATGCCCAAGATATAACATTTTTACCCAACACACATGTTTGAGACTAGTTTTTGGACTAGTCAGAAACCCTAACTTCAAATGTGACTAAATCCGAATCTGTAATGGTTCAGGATTTGAAAATTATACCACATATATTTAGGCCTATTTCCTATATGGATTCCAAGCCTCGATATTGGAAACCTTGTAGAAATTTTTTTATAGCTAATATTTCAATATGACTAGTTTTGAAGCACCCAAACACAAGGAAATATCTCTGATACCAAATGTTATGCAACAAATTTCCAAAAAGAGCACACAAAGAGCATATATAGAACAGAAAGAGTAATCCATGAATTTATTGAATAAAATAGCTTAATAGCATTCCTCTTCGAGGGGAAACCTCCTTATACAATGTACTAAGTACACAAGACAAGGAAAGACAATATACTCCAAATGAAAAGGTCTCCTTAATATACATAGGAGAATAAGAGGTACAATTCCAACTAACTCACCCAAGACGACGAAACTAATATAACCATACTAATGAAAATTAAAACTAATGGACCAAAGCCGACATCAAAACTAATGTAATGCACCATAATATAGGGGGAAGTGTGCCCACATTTAGGGCTTAACATATAGGGGTAATAATTTTATACTTTTCTATTCTATCTTCATATAAGCTTCATTTGTGTCACTTTAGCTCTAGGGAAGGATTTATAATAGCATCATTAATTGGTTTCAAGTTAAGTATAGTAGCTCTAGTCTTGTCAACCTAGTACTTGTGTGGAGTTCCAGGTATTTGAAATAAATGGGTTTTCTCTTTAATAATGGTGTCTCCTTGTGCATGGAGGGAACAATGTAGATGTAATTTTTTAGGCTAAGAAACTATTGAGACATTTAGTAGGTCAATTGGAGGGTATGCAATGGGTGATATGGTAAATTATAAAAAAAATGAATAAAAAGAGTCCAAACAAGAATAATTGGAAGCCTAATTTGGGGAACATAAGTTACAGTATGATAAAATTACAAGTGATTTAGATATGCACTATAATATTATATTGATATTTGTAAGGAGAAACCAATATTTGGTTGGAATACCACCTCTTTCTACTTGCTCAGTGAAAGATCAAGTTGTTGAGGAGGATATTGTGTAGTAGTTAGAAGCGGTCTTGACAAGAAAGCATAAGCTACTTGGAGACCCTAGTCTTAGAAGTAATGATGTTTCTATGGATTAAACGCATACTGGTGTCATGTTCCCATCCTATTATCACCTTGGTCAAGTCACTATCCCATTAGATTCCCATGGGACCTAGTGAAAATCATAAATAATTTGGGAATTAAGGATTTTCCTAAGTTTTCCTAACACCTCATGGAAATAAATTATTAAAGAAAAATTAATCTAAGTCAACTAAGGAATCCTAAGAAATGTTGGGGAGGAAGAAATGGAATCATAGGAATATTATCCAAGGTGTGGAAAGGTTCATTAAACATAAATAAGATTAGTGGAATATTTTGGGAAAGTAATAATTGCCTAGTAATTAATTGCTCATGATGCTCATCAAATGTTGGACCAAGTCCATATAAGCGCTTGGAATTTTGTTAGGATGGGAAGAAGGTCGTCATGTACATTCCTAAGTGGTCATTTTATGAAGTCCCTAGCCTATCCAGTCCCTATGGGTTTACGAGAAGAAAACATTAATTGTTGGGATTAATTTTGAACAAGGCATTAGTAGCTAGGAAATTTAATACTTCTAATGTTTGTGATGATCCATAGTTATTTTTATTTTCATGAATAAAGTAATGTTTGGATAAGTGTTAGTTATTATGTGGCTAGGAGGGCATATAAGAGATAATATTTTGACCATAAGAATATTTCCAAAGAAGGAAGTTAGAATAAAACAGTCAAGGCTAGAAAGCAATGAAAAAGAAAGAAACTAGATAAACCAAGAAAAAACTGGTAGAAGGCAGAAAAGTAGAAAAAACAGTGCAAAGTAGAAAAGCAATGGAAAAGCATAATAAAGCATTAAAAGCAATAAAAGAAGACTGGAAGTAGAAAATAAATGGAAATAAGAATAAACCAGTAAAAGAAAGAAAAGAAAACTAAAAGCAGAAAAGCAGACAAGGCATAAATAAAAGTAGGATAAAGCAGTAAAGCAGGATAAAGCAGGTAAATAAAAAAATGAAAAAGAAAAGCTTCAGAAAGAAACAAGTCCTAAACTTGCTCATGAAGGCACCTTGGGTTAGGTAGCTAGCACAATAAGTCATTTATCCTATAAATTCAAGGAAGAGAGCACTATTCAAATCTTTTGGCTAATTATGTTTTGAGGTTGATAGCTCTTGAGCTCTAAATTCAACTTGGGAGATGAACCTGTTGAATATTGTAACTTCTAAGAATATTATATTTGCACTTTATTATTCTGGAGATGTTTCATCCCTCCGAGGTGATCCTATTATGTATCCGGAGATGTTTATTCCTTCGATGAATTGTCGTAACCAGGGTTATTAGATCCTCCATGTGGGGGTCGGCCCTGAGTTAATTAAATAGGTGTTATTAGACTTCATTGGGAGAGGTCGGCCCCATAAGGGAATTAGTTAGTCGGGAACTAGTATAAGTAGAGGAGATTGCTCCTCACTTATCACACACTTGCTCAGCTCAGAAAGTAGCGCACTTGTGTTTGAGAGGTCTGCATAGGAGGTAGAGAAGGAGGTCAAGTCTTGGAGCACATCTTGTATTTTGGTTGATCATCTTATTGAGGAAAGCTTTATTGGGTTTTCTACCCCATGAGGGTTTCCTAGGGTAAAATCTTTGTCTATCTTGTGATTATGTTTCTTTCAGTGATCTTTCTAGTCAAATTAGTTTAAAATTAACATGGTATCAGAGCTAGCCTGAATAGAACATCTTTCACAAGGTGAAATTATATTTCTCTCTCTCTCCCAAAATTAGGGTTTTCGCAAAAGTTAGTATTTTTGGATTTTGGTTGCATGGCTGAATAGCCCTTCTAAAGATCTATCTTTTGAGCCCTGGATCGAGGTTTTTGGTTGGGTATAACTTTGGGAAAGTCAAACCCTAGTTTTACCAAAAGTGCGTTAAACCAAAAATTTTGTTGCAGATATGGAAAAGTGAAAAGGTAAAGTTTCCTGGTAAGTACTACTCTATCTCTTATCTCTTGGAATCCCCCAAGAGAAGATGGTTCCAAGCACTAAGCTTGAAGGTATAGAGAAATTATCGGCATGGAAATACAAAATTGGTCTCATTCTTGAAGAGAATGATCTTGCTCAATATATTAAGGATGAAGTTATAGAACCTGAAGAAGATGGAGCCAAAGAGAAGCATAGGAAGGATTTGATTAGGGCAAAGAGAATCATTGCTGATTCTATTAAAGACCACTTGATTCCCCAAGTGGCATCCATGAAGACTTTGAAGGAAATGTATGATGCCCTAGGAAGAATGTATGAAGGAAAGAACATCAATAGGAAGATGAACCTAAGAACTTAGTTGAAGAGTACCAAGATGCACAAAGGAGAATCCATTCAATACTACTTCTCAAGGGTCTCCCAAATCAAGGAACAACTAGATGCCATTGGTGATACTCTTGATGAAGATGAACTTGTAATGACTGCTCTAAATGGTCTCACTAGACCTTGGGAGTCATTTATACAAACTATGTGTGCCAGAAAATAAATTATGAAGTTTGATGTAGTATGGGAGGATTGTGTTCAAGAAGAAGCTAGGGTAGATAACAGAGAATCCCTTCTCAAGGAGGATTACCAAGCCTTGGCTACACACACTAAGAGAAGGAGGAATCAATCTTATTTCAAGAAGGATAATCACAAGAAGTCTCAATCTCCACAAAGATTTCAGAAGAAAGGAAGAAGAAAATTCTCTTCTTTCCAATGTTTCAATTGTCATAAAGAAGGACACATTGCTAGATTTTGTCCTTCAAAGAAGAAGAAAAATCTTCACTATAAAAGACATCAAGCACATCTTGCAGAAGATGATAGTGAAGAAGAAGAAGAAGAGGAAGTAAGGCCTCATAGGAAAAGATCCAAAAGAGATGAAGAAGAAGAAGAAAGGCCCCTCCCTAGGAAAATATCTAGAAGGAATGAAGAAGAAGATGCAGAAGAGTATGTTCTATTTTCTGCACTCTTTGGATCCGTGTCTCCCGGAGAAGATACATGGCTCATTGATAGTGGTGCTTCAAAGCACATGACAGGTCAAAAGAAAATTCTCTCAAGACTTGAAGAAAATTCTTCTCCACAAAGGTTATCTCTAGGAGATGATTATCAATATCCCATCAAGGGAATTGGTGAAGAAGGCTACAAGCTTGATTCTGGAACACCTTTAAAGATGAAAGAAATTTCATATGTGCCAGGTTTGAAGAAGAACCTACTTTCTATATTAGCACTAGATAAGAAAGGTTTTAGAATTGCATTTATTGATGGACAAGTACTTATGTGGCCCAAAGGAAAATCAATTGAGGATGCAATTGTTATTGGTGAAGAAGAAGGAGGTCTTTACAAACTCAAGGGTCACCCAGAAGCTGCCCTTGTCCATGAAACCACTAGCCCCAGTGAGCTATGGCATAGAAGGCTTGATCACATTAACTAAAAGGCCCTACCCTATGTGAGCAAGGTGGTCATAAGATTACCAGACTTAAAGATTGACCATAATGGCTCATGCAAAGGATGTGAAAAGGGGAAGAATCTCAAGAACCCTTTTCCAAAGAGTGAAACAAAGACTAAGAACATTCTGGAGTTAATACACTCAGATGTATGTGGACCAATGCCCACCACATCCCTAAGTGGGTTTGAATACTATCTCACATTCATTGATGACTATTCAAGGAAGACTTAAATATACTTTCTAAAAGGAAAGAATGAAGTCTTTGGAAACTTCAAAGACTTCAAGGCCTTAATAGAAAATCTCTCAGAAAAGAAAATCAAGATTCTCAGAATAGATAATGGTGGAGAATATACTTCAAAGGACTTTGAAGACTTTTGTAAGGAAGCTGGAATCAAGAGGGAACTAACCACTCCCTACAATACCCAACAAAATGGGGTTGCTGAAAGAAAGAATAGATCTATCATGGAAGTTGTAAAGACTATGATACGTGACCAAGATCTACCCATGTATCTATGGGCTGAAGCAGATAGGACAGAAGTCTATGTACAAAATAGATTATCCCATAGTGCTCTTGAATTCAAGACTCCAGAAGAAGTGTTCACAGGAAAGAAGCCTGAGGTAAGTCATCTCAAAATATTTGGATGTCCTGTGTACATTCACATTCCAAAAGAAAAGAGAACCAAGTTGGATCCTTCTGGTAAGAAGGGAATATTTGTTGGATATTGTGAATCATCCAAAGCTTTCAGAATTTACATACCTAGTTTTCATCATATGGAAATAAGTAGAGATGTAACATTTGATGAAGAAGAAGCCCTCAAGAAATCTAGGAAGTGCGAACTTGAAGAAATCTATGAAGAAGATACAAGAAATCTATGAAGAAAATATATCTCCTAGAATCACAGAAGTTGTACCCATCCCTGAAGATGATGCACTAGAGGACCATGACATGTTAGAACCACAAGAACCCCCCATTACAAATTTATCTAGAAAAAGAAGGCCAACATGGGCTAGAGACATTATTCAAGGAGATGAAAAATATGGAGCTCCTGAAGGCTCCACTAGAAAAAGAAAGAAACCAAAGCTAGTATCCAACTATGTGGCCTTGATGTGTGATCTTGTGGATCAACAACCTACTAGCTATGAAGAGGCAGCTCAGAAGAAAGAGTGGGTAGAATCAATGACAGAAGAATACCAATCAATAATGAAAAATGATGTTTGGGATATAGTTCCCAAACCAAAATATAAAAGTGTGGTTTCTTCCAAATGGATATTCAAGATAAAACATGTTGCAGATGGTAGCATTGAAAAATATAAGGCAAGATTTGTAGCCAGAGGATTCTCTCGGAAAGAGGGAATTGACTATGAAGAACATTTGCACCAGTTTCTAGGTACACTTCAATTAGAATTATCATGGCACTTGCATCTATGATGAAGTGGAAATTACACCAGATGGATGTTAAGACAGCCTTCCTGAATGGTGTGATTGAAGAAGATGCGTACATAGAACAACCACAAGGATTTGAGGTTAAAGATGGAAGAACACATGTATGCAAGCTGAAAAAGGCTTTGTATGGATTAAAGCAAGCTCCCAAGGCTTGGTATGGAAGGATTGACAGTTTCTTAACAAGCATGGGCTTTACCAAAAGTAAAGCTAATCCTAATTTTTACCTCAAAGTTATGGATGATGAACCTGTTATATTACGGTTGTATGTAGATGATCTATTTTTAAAAGGAAATGAGAATCAAATTATTGAATGCAAGAAGAAGCTTTGTTCATAATTCGAGATGAAAGATCTCGGATTAATGCACTACTTCTTAGGTCTAGAAGTATGGAAAGAACCAAAAGGAATCTTTCTAAATCAAGGTAAGTATGTTGTGGGGATTCTAAAAAGATTTGATATGTTGGAGTGTAAAGCCATGGCCACTCCCATGGACTCCAACTTGAAGTTATTAGTTAATGACGCATCAGAATTAGTGGATGTAACTTTATATAGGCAAATCATTGTGTCATTGATGTATTTAACAAATACTAGACTAGATATGTGCTTTGCTGTAAATACCCTGAGTCAGTATCTAGTAGAACCTAGAAAGGTTCAATTAATAGCTGCAAAGCATGTAATGAGGTATCTAAAGGGTACATTAGATTTTGGTCTATATTACCTTGGAAGTCATGAACTCAGATTACATGGTTACTAAGATTCTGATTGGGAAGGAAGTGTTTCAGACAGAAAGAGTACATTAGGTGGATGTTATGGTCTTGGATTTGCCAGATGTCATGGCTCAGCAAGAAACAATCTAGTGTGGCTCTCAGTACTGCTGAAGCAGAATATATAGCTGCCTACTCTGGTAGTTGTGAAGCAGTGTGGATTTGGAAACTATTATCTGGAGTGTTTGACTTAGAAATGGATCTCACTGTGATCATGTGTGACAATCAAAGTTGTATTAAGATGACAGAAAATCCAGTATTCCATGATAAGTCAAAACACATGGAGATCCGATATTTCTACATATGAGATATGGTGCAGAGAGGAGCTATTAAGCTCGAGTATGTGAGAACTGAGGAACAAATTGCTGATATATTGACCAAACCTCTTTCTCGAGTGAAATTTGAATATTTTCAAGACAAGCTTGGTGTAGTTCAAAAGGACCCTCCTCGAAAGGGGGAGTGATATAGTCACTGATGATGAGATTGCCCTCATCGAAAACAAGGTCGATGATGAGGATACCTGTTTATTACACCTAGATATTTATATATGCTTAGATTACTTAGATTTAGGATACTTATACTTAGAATACTTATATTACTTGTTTTTGTATACATGTATTGATGAGGATACTTGTTGATGAGGATACATGTATTGATGAGGATACTTGTATGTACTTGTACTAGTGATGTACTAACGATATCTGTATTGATGAGGATACAGGTGGGGATTGTATCATACCCGGACTTCGGTCCCTTGAATTGATCCATAGACTTATGTCTTCGAGAATGAAGTCCTTAGTGGACAGGTGGGGATTGTATCGTCCCTGGACTTCGGTCCCTTGAAATGATCCGTAGACTTATGTCTTTGAGAATGAATTCCTTAGTGGACAGGTGGGTATTGTATCGTCCCCAGACTTCGGTCCCTTGGATTGATCCGTAGACATGTGTCTTCGAGAATGAATTCCTTAGTGGACAGGTGAGGATTGTATTGTCCCCGGACTTTGGTCCCTTGAATTGATTCGTAGACATGTGTCTTCGAGAATGAAGTCCTTAGTGGACAGGTGGGGATTGTATTGTCCCCGGAATTTGGTCCCTTGAATTGATTCGTAGACGTATGTCTTCGAGAAGTGGTACTTAGAATCTATCTAAGTTGACGAGAGGATTGTATCATCCCTAGGCATGATGAAGTGTCTTAAATGATCCGTAGACGTATGTCTCCGAGAAGTGTTCCTTAGACTTTGTCTAAGTTGACGAGAGGATTATATCATCCCTAGGCATGATGAGGTGTCTTAAATGATCCGTAGATGTATGTCTCCGAGAAGTGGTCCTTAGACTCTGTCTAAGTTGACGAGAGGATTGTATCATCCCTAGGCATGATGAGGTGTCTTAAATGATCCGTAGACGTATGTCTCCAAGAAGTGGTCCTTAGACTCTATCTAAGTTGATGAGAGGATTGTATCATCCATAGGCATGATGAGGTGTCTTAAATGATCCGTAGACATATGTCTCTAAGAAGTGGTCCTTAGACTCTGTCTAAGTTGACGAGAGGATTGTATCATCCCTAGGCATGATGAGGTGTCTTAAATGATCCGTAGACGTATGTCTCTAAGAATTGAATTATAGGACTACATTGTCCCTGGACCTCGGTTCAAAAGGTATGTGATAGGACTGTATCATCCCTGGACCTCGATTCAAAAGGTACGTGATAGGACGTGAAGGTACTATATTGTCCTTGCTCCTGCAGATGTTGTTATAATATCCTTCTCGTTAAGGGGGAGTGTTGAATATTGTAACTTCTAAGAATATTATATTTGTACTTTATTATTCCAGAGATGTTTCATCCCTCCAAGGTGATCCTATTATGTATCTGGAGATGTTTATTCCTTCGATGAATTGTGGTAACCAAGGTTATTAGATCCTCCATGTGGGGGTCGGCCCTGAGTTAATTAATTAGGGGTTATTAGACTTCATTGGGAGAGGTCGGCCCCATAAGGGAATTAGTTAGTCGATAACTAGTATAAGTAGAGGAGATTGCTCCTCACTTATCACATACTTGCTCAGCTCAGAAAGTAGCGCACTTGTGTTTGAGAGGTCTACATAGGAGGTAGAGAAGGAGGTCAATTCTTGGAGCACATCTTATATTTTGGTTGATCATCTTATTGAGGAAAGCTTTGCTGGGTTTTCTACCCCATGAGGGTTTCCTAGGGTAAAATCTTTGTCTATCTTGTGATTATGTTTCTTTCAGTGATCTTGCTAGTCAAATTAGTTTAAACTTAACAGTGCCCCTAGTCACAATTGAGAGATGTGCCCCTCCTTCTTCAACTAGTTGATTCTTCAATTAGATGTTTTGATCCATATCACAATTGGCATTATTGTCGAATATTAACATCGACTGACACACTCTGCACAACTACGACAAGCTCTGCACTTAGACAAGTTCAATGACCTCAACAGTCTCACGACGTCGACATGCAGCATCGACTTGCGACTTGTGACTATCAAACTTCGACAAATTGTCTCTCTCTCTCTTCTAGTCGACTATAATAGTTGGACTGCCGAAACCATTCTAACTTCTCTTGTAACTGAATGTAACGGGCAGGAACCCAAGCTTCTCAACACTCTCTATATAAGCATGTATAATATTGTAATATACAATCATGATCTTGTTTCCAGTAATAGAGAAGAACAGTTCGAATTCCTGCATATTGTTTATGTGTATGTGTTGCTTGGGTTTTCACCCAAGCATGTGCAAATGTGCACCTACTAACTTCATAGTAGCAGTCTCGATTAAAGCAGTAAAAAGTAATGTAAAAAGTAAATATTAAACTAGCATGTGCAAGAAAGTAAATCTAGATTAAGAACAGTAAAAAACTAGATCCATGAGAGAAACAATAAAAGACTTGATATTTTATATAAATGAGAAAACAATGGTTTGTAATGGTTTACCTCAATGGTGAGGTTGCTAGAATTCTTGCAGCAGTACAGGAGTAGTGCTCCAGTGCTCCAATAGTATCTCTCTTCTCCAAGATGCTTCATGTTAAATTTTGAGCATTAATTCAAGATATTCTAGGATCTTTACTGAGAGAATAACATGCACAATATATCAATGCCTATAAATCATAGCAAGCATGTCAATCATCACAAGAAACAAAAGCATGAGAGACAAGAGACACACAGAGTTTTCGTGGGGAAAACCCTAAGGTGAAAAACCCAACAACTTCCTCAGAGATAGATAGTGCAATAGCACAACCAAAGTACATAGAGATAGACTCCTCTTAGCAGCTGATCCTCCTCCTCACATGTGCGCCACTTTCCGAGTGATGGAAGTGTGAGTTCTAAAGTGATCCAAATAGAGATCATGAGATCTCTATTTATACTTGTCCTGACTACCCAATAAACTTATGGGGCCGACTTGTCTAGATTAGCACAATAACCTCATATTACATTAATCTGGGCTGACCCCTTACAAGGTGGTCTAATAACCCATTGGCAAGTTAACACACTTGCGACACTTGTCAATACAAATGACGACACTTCCTTATAGAGGAATAATACATCTCTATAGGAGTACAATAAATTGTTGCACGAAATTGCAAGTAGTTAGCGCTCCCCAGTGTATCGTGACAAGGGACTAATCGCCGCTTGTGGATCCTTGAAATCTGGCGGTGGTGAGTTTACCAATGACCTGTGGGTTTTGGTGGAACGAAAACCATACTACCAACAATTGGTATCAGAGCAAGAGGTCACGAGTTCGATACACACTCGGCTCGCGTTGAGGGGGAGATTGTTGCACGAAATTGCAAGTAGTCAGCGCTCCTCGGTGTATCGTGACAAGGGACTAATTGCCGCTCGTGAATCCTTGAAATCTGGCGGTGGTGAGTTTACCAATGACCTGCGGGTTTTGGTGGAACGACAGCCATACTACCAACAATACAATAAATATATAAATAAAATACATTCCGAAGTTACATATACATCAACAATCCATCTTAACTAGGAAGGTATTTCTTGACACAGATCTGCTAGCACAAGTCTTCTTCTCTGGATCATCGTCATTGATGCATTGTCATCGTCACTGCTACTGCTATCTCAATCAATCTCTAAAATCTACTCGTCATAGGAAGCTCTATAGAGCCAGTCCTTTTTCATACTGGATGTAGGCCCACCACCTGTAGGTCTTCATCATCACTGGCCATACTGTGGAATCCTCAGGACTTATTACGTGCGTCACAAAACCTTAAAAGAGTCTCTTGACTAGCAAGAACCCTAAAGAGCATTTGAGGCCTTTTTCATCATGTCCAGATCTCCAGGACTTATTAGATGTGACTGTCACAAAACCTTAAAAGAGTGTCCCAAGAATGTTTATGTGCATAGCACGACCGACAAGAACTCTAAAGAGCATCCCAGGAACATTTATGTGCCTAAGCACGGCCGACAATATCTCTAGGACTGATTATTGTTGAGATATTGTAACTTCAAAGAATATTATATTTGTACTTTATTATTCCGGAGATGTTTCATTCCTCTATGAAGATCTTATTGTATATCCGAAGATGTTTATTCCTCCGTCGGAATGTGGTAACTTGGGTTATTAGACTTCCCTAGTGGGGGTCGACCCTGTATGTGTTATGTGGGTCAAAGGGTTGTTAGACCACCCTAGTGGGGTCGGCCCAGTCAGTTGTAGTGGGGTGTTTAACCCAATGGTAAAGTTGGGGCCGACCTAGTTAATATAAAGTACAAGTCGGAGATGTGTATAAATAGAGGAGGTGTGTTCCTCATTATACACACACTTCCCTCACTCAGAATGTAGGTGGAGGAGAGGTCTGCTATGATGGAGGAGGAGATCATGTCTTTGGTTTGCATATTTGTATATTACTAGTCATCTATATTGAGGAATCTTTGCTGGGTTTTCTACCCCATGAGGGTTTCCCAGGATAAATCTGTGTCTCTTGTGTTTATGTTGTGCTTGTTGTTTCTTCAGTGATCCTGTATATGCTATTATTGTGAAATGGAATGTAATGCTGCTATTTTCTGTCTTAGCATATTAAATCTTAACATGGTATCATAGCTAACCTGAAGGAAGGCAATGTATGGCACTTAGGACACTTGCTTCTCTTGCGACAATTTGAAGGTTAGGGTTTTATATAGCAAAAACCAGTCAGGGTGGAACTTTTTCTATAAATACATTTTGGCAAAGGTTCAGGATCGAAAACATTTACAAGTCATAGATAACATCCCCAGGTGCCTTGTGTCCAAAGGGAACCCTCAGATGCGTTGTACTTTGTGAGTTATGATCAATACAAGTTAGGGTTTCTGCCTCTTCTAGATCTCAGTCAAAATCAGGTGACCTAGGAAAATAGGTCATAACTTGGGCTAGGAAGATCCAAATGAAATTTTGTAAAAAGTGACAGGTAGTACACATAATGTGCTATCTCAAGAAACTTGTTCAAAGGCCGAAGGTGAACCAGTGACACGTGGAATGCCATACAAGTTCACTCTCCTGTTTTATCCCATAAACAGTTCACGTTGTGACACTTGGCATAACTCTCTCTCAAAAAATCCAATTGAGGTTAGACCTATCGGGATGGAAATATGACAGATCAGGATACCACAAAAAATGTTTTCAGACCCTGTGGAGCAAAACCTTTGGAGTTACAGCAAAAACAATCAGGTACATATTTTTGTCAAAAGAGAATTATTTTTTTAGTACCTTCATTCATGGCTTCCGGAATTTAGGGTTTCGGAGAAAGTTAGAATTTTTGGAATCGGATTCCACGGCTGAATGCTACTCAGGAAAATTGAAATTTAGAGACCAAGATCAAATTTTTTGGTTGGGTAGAAGACCGGGCTTGATCAAACCCCAGTTCGGGATTTTGATCGGAAAGATGAAAAATTAGGGCTTCAACAAAAGTTGGAATTTTTGAAGTCTGTGACCACGACTAGAAGCTCCTCAGAAAAATAAGATTTTAGAGCCTTGGATCGAACCTTTTGATTGGGATGAAGGGTGGGCTTCATCAAACCCTATTTTGGGATCCTGTCTAGAAGATCCAGAAGTTTCGAAGCAATTTTGAGGGGTCAAATTTTGGAGATTTAAAAATTGAAGTATGCTAGTTTGGTCAGCTCAGCAAGACACATCCTTCCATCCATTCATAAGTGTGAAAGTCAAAGATTGAATTTTTAGTGTTTCTCTAACAAACCTTAATCAAGCTCCAGAACAAGTTTCGGGGGGAGTTGAGGCTAAGGCCTTACATAAGAAGACTACAAGAAGTCTCGACAGGTATGTCTTAAGGAGATACAGGTATGTCTTGAAATCTGATTCCTGATTAAGTTCATAATATGTCTGTCTTCATATTATTTATTAGTACAATCTTGATTAATGTTAGAATTGTCTTATCACCCTAGTAACAGTATGAATGCATGTGAATGATAGAAGACATTCATTTATTAGGGTTATATGATTGTACTAATGCACTGTGGTGTTGTATGAGGTTGATGTTGTCTTCTAACAAGATACAGGTACATCACGAAAGACAAATCAAGTTCCATGACCATGATAACATGAAGAAAAAGACTCATCCATAATCTTTGATCACATAGAAGTTCTACTTACGAGGTATGTATGACTTTGTTCTATTATGCTTAACCTATGAGATATGCAGGTTCCAGCATAGGATCTCTAAATCATTGAAGAGAACAAAGAAGATATTGATTAGGTATGTTAGACATAACTAAGCAGGTATACTAATCCAGGTATGTTAGAATCTTACCTTGTGTTGGGATCCCTTATATAGGTATACTTGGTATGATTGGTTATGATTATTCATAAAGTTAGTAATCAAGGGTATATGCATATTATGTCTCTTATCTTGGTTGATGATTTAACTAACTAGATCAAACAAGAATATGCATGAGTAAAAGAAGACTTCCCTGAAACCTTGAATATTATCTATAATCATGACTATACATATTCAAGATTATTTAGAAATATAATGTTTTGATAACATTGAGAATATACTAATGAATGTATGTTTGTGTATGAGATCATGAGGATGACACTTGAGCATGCACAGTGGTGCAGAATGAATAGAAGTTCAAAAGACATACAGAAGATCAAGCGGGAGGCAACCACACAAACATAAAAGATAAGTATTTGAGTTGTTATTTGAAATAGTAAATGATATTGCCTGTAATAGGTTGCATACATATTCGTATTCCTATAATATATCATGCTGAGTGTAAATATTCATAGAGCACTGAACAGTATACTACTAATATGCATATGATTGGTAAGTTGTACAAACATTCCATTGTTGCTTATCTAGAATGAAACCTCTTTGCTGACATGCTGAGAGCTGTGCACACTCTTGATAGTATGTTCTGGTAGAGATGGAAGGCATTTAGATAGCCACTGTATGCATACAGGATATGGAAAAGTGTTGTGCCAAAGTATTGGTCAAGATAGTTGCATAACTATGTTAATGATATATGTATGCATAATAGGTTATCATGTCAACATGATTTCATGATTATGAAGTATTACTAATCATGTACTTAATTTTGTTTTGTAGGAAAGATCATGAAGAATGATGAACACCGAACAAGTGATGGATGTTCAACAAGAAGATTTACAAATCAAACAAAATATAGAAGGCTCATGGCTAGAAGATTCTCTTAGAAAGAGGAAGAGAATCATGACAAGATGTTTGCTCCAAGTGGATAGATAAGACCATTCTCTTAATGGTGTAATTAAAGAAGAAGTGTGATTCAGGTTCTGTATGGGTACCCAGGACTGGTAGTCAATTGATGAGCTTAATGATCATCATGGGTGATGTGGATCTCAACCTTTGCTACAAGGTTGAATATGGATTCTATACACAGATGACATGGATGCAAGAAGGAACTCACCATAGAGTTCGAATGATATTGAGGCTCATATCAGTAGACCCATCTGACGAGAGATGGCACAGATAGATATGCATAAGATCACTCAATGCAGAGTATGAATGATGGAGAATTGACAGCTTCTTGACAAAGCTTGGGATTTAATAGAAGTAAATCTGATCCTAACCTTTACCTTAAGGTTGTGGATGATGAACCTATCATATCATTATTGTATGAGGATGATCTCTTTCTGACAAGGGATGAGAAACAGATCATGAAAAATGAAAGATCTCAGATTGATGCATTACTTCCTAGGTCTAGAAGCATGGCAAGGCTCAGAAGGAATCTTTCTCAACCAGGGAAAATATGCCAATAAATATTAAAAGGACTTGATGTGTTGGAATGGCCACTCTCATGGATTCCAACTTGAAGCTGTTAGTGGATGACTCATCAAAGTTAGTGGATATAACTATGTACAGACAAATTATTGAGTCATTGATGTATCTAATGAATACTAGGTCGGATATTTGCTTTGTTGTGAACACCTTGAGTCAGTATCTAGTGGAAACTAGATGTGTTCACCTGATAAGTTGCAAATCATGTGATACGGTACCTAAAGGATATGATAGAATTTGATCTATGTTATCTTGGGGATCATGACTTCAGATGGATACACAGATGTTGATTGGGCAGGAAGTGTATCAGATAGGAAGAGCACATCGAGAGGATGTTATTGTCTGGGATCAGCCATGATCTCGTGGTTTAGCAGGAAACAATCTAGTGTGGCTCTTAGCACAAGCAGAATATATGGCTACTTGCTCTGCTAAGTTATGAAGCAGTATGGATTCAGAATTGTTTGACTTAGAGATGAACTCAACTGTGATCCTATGTGACAAATAGAGTTGTACCAAAATGGTAGAGAATCCAGTGTTCCATGATAAGTCAAAGCACATAGATATCTGACATTTCTATATATGAGATATGGTGCAGAAAGGAATTAAAGTTCAAATTTGTAACAAGTTACAGATGCACTAACCAAACCCCTACCTCAAGTGAACAAGTTACCAATGTACTAACCAAACCTCTACCTCAAGTGAACAAGTTACCGATATACTAACCAAACCTCTACCTCAAGTAAAGTTTGAGTATTTCTGAGACAAGCTTGATAGGACCCTCCTCAAAAGGGGGAGTGATGTGGTCACTTATGATGAGATTTCCTACATCGACAGAGAGGTCGATCATGTGGATACATATATTGGTGATTCCGATAGAGAGGTTGGTGGATGGTCCTTAGACAAGGTCTAAGTTGACAAGGGGATTTCATCATCCTTGAACACATGTTCTAAAAGGAGCCGTAGACGTACATCTTCGAGAATGAATTCCTTGGTGGACATGTGGGGATTGGATCATCCCTGGACTTCAGTGCTAAAGAGAGCCGTAGACGTATGTCTTCGAGAATGAAGTCCTTGGTGGACATGTGGAAATTGGATCATCCCTGGACTTTAGTCCTAAAGAGAGCCGTAGACGTATGTCTTCGAGAATGAAATCCTTGGTGGACATGTGGGGATTGGATCATCCCTGGACTTCATTCCTAAAGAGATCCGTAGACGTATGTCTTCGAGAATGAAGTCCTTGGTGGACATGTGGGGATTGGATCATCCCTGGACTTAAGTCCTAAAGAGAGCCGTAGACGTATGTCTTCGGGAATGAAGTCCTTGGTGGACATATGGGGATTGGATCATCCCTGGACTTCAGTCCTAAAGAGAGCTGTAGACATATGTCTTCGAGAATGAATTCCTTGGTGGACATGTGGGGATTGGATCATCCCTGGACTTCAGTCCTAAAGAGAGTCGTAGACGTATGTCTTCGAGAATGAAGTCCTTGGTGGACATGAGGGGATTGTATCTTCCCCGGACTTCGGTCCCAGAATTGATCCGTAGACAAGATGTCTCTGAGAATGAAGTCCTGAATGAACAGGTAGGGGATTGTATCTTCCCCGGAATTCGGTCCCAGAATTGAGCCGTAGACTGGGTCTCCGATAATGAAGTCCTGAATGAACAGGTAGGGGATTGTATCTTCCCCAGACTTCAGTCCCAGAATTGAGCCGTAGACTGGGTCTTTGAGAATGTAGTCCTGAATGAACAGGTAGGGGATTGTATCTTCCCTGGACTTTGGTCCCAGAATTGATCCATAGACTGATGTCTCCAAGAATTGAAGATAGGACTGCATTGTCCCTGGACCTCAGTTGAAAATGTATGTGAGGACTGCATCGTCCATGAACTGGGTTCAAAATGTACGTGATGGGATTGCATCATCCCTAGACATGAGACTTGTCTTAAAGGTACGTGTGAGGACTGTATCGTCCATGAACTGGGTTCAAAATGTACGTGATGGGATTGCATCATCCCTGGACATGAGACTTGTCTTAAAGGTACATGTGAGGACTGCATTGTCCATGAACTGGGTTCAAAATGTACGTGATGGGATTGCATCATCCCTAGACATGAGACTTGTCTTAAAGGTACGTGTGAGGACTGCATCGTCCATGAACTGGGTTCAAATTGTACGTGATGGGATTGCATCATCTCTAGACATGAGACTTGTCTTAAAGGTACGTGTGAGGACTGCATCGTCCATGAACTGGGTTCAAAATGTACGTGATGGGATTGCATCATCCCTAGACATGAGACTTGTCTTAAAGGTGCGTGTGAGGACTGCATCGTCCATGAACTGGGTTCAAAATGTACGTGATGGGATTGCATCATCCCTATACATGAGACTTGTCTTAAAGGTACGTGTGAGGACTACATCGTCCATGAACTGGGTTCAAAATGTACGTGATGGGATTGCATCATCCCTAGACATGAGACTTGTCTTAAAGGTATGTGTGAGGACTGCATCGTCCATGAACTGGGTTCAAAATGTACGTGATGGGATTGCATCATCCCTAGACATGAGACTTGTCTTAAAGGTACGTGTGAGGACTGCATCATCCATGAACTGGGTTCAAAATGTACGTGATGGGATTGCATCGTCCCTAGACATGAGACTTGTCTTAAAGTGATAAGGACCGATCATCCTGGAACTTGATCTGGATTGTATCATCCATGGACCTATGTCCTAAAGAGAGTGGGATTGATCATCCTGTAATATGATCGTGTGTATTGCAAAGTATGTTGTAGATCGAGGTGATCCAGATGCTATAGATCGAGATGATCCAGATGTTGTAGATCGAGATGATCCAGATGTTGTAGATCGAGATGATCCAGATGCTGTAGATCGAGATGATCCAGATGCTATAGATCGAGATCATCCAGATGTTGTAGATCGAGATGATCCAGATGCTGTAGATCGAGATGATCCAGATGTTGTAGATCGAGATGATCCAGATGTTGTAGATTGAGATGATCTAGATGCTATAGATCGAGATGATCCAGATGTTGTAGATCGATTCGAGATGACGATGCTAATGATCGTGAGATGACGATGCTAATGATCGTGTGATGACGATGCTGATGATCGTGTGACGACGATGCTGTTGATCATGAGGATCCAGATGATGATATTGTTGTAGCTGTTCAAGTGCTGTAGAAGATTCGGTACTGAAGATGTTGATGTTCTAGTATCGAAGATGTTCTAGTAACTGCTTGAGTTACCGATGATGTTGAGAAAGATTCCAATGATTTATAAATGTATCATGTATGATGTTGATGACTCCTTGCTCATGCAGATGTTGTTATAATATCCTTCTCGTTAAGGGGGAGTGTTGAGATATTGTAACTTCAAAGAATATTATATTTGTACTTTATTATTCCGGAGATGTTTCATTCCTCCGTGAAGATCTTATTGTATATCCAGAGATGTTTATTCCTCCGTCGGAATGTGGTAACTTGGGTTATTAGAATTCCCTAGTGGGGGTCGGCCCTGTATGTGTTATGTGGGTCAAAGGGTTGTTAGACCACTGTAGTGGGGTCGGCCCAATCAGTTGTAGTGGGGTGTTTAACCCAGTGGTAAAGTTGGGGCCGACCTAGTTAATATAGACAAGTCGGAGATGTGTATAAATAGAGGAGGTGTGTTCCTCATTATACACACACTTTCCTCACTCAGAATGTAGTGCACTTGTGGAGGAGAGGTCTGCTATGATGGGGGAGGAGATCATGTCTTTGGTTTGCATATTTGTATATTGCTAGTCATCTATATTGAGGAAGCTTTGCTGGGTTTTCTACCCCATGAGGGTTTCCTAGGATAAATCTGTGTCTCTTGTGTTTATGCTGTGCTTGTTGTTTCTTCAGTGATCTTGTATATGCTATTATTGTGAAATGGAATGTAATGCTTCTATTTTCTGTCTTAGCATATTAAATCTTAACAATTACATGTGACCTCTGCTACAAACCCTCGAAAGATCATCCCAGGACTTATTACGGGCACACAGCCCAACCTATCGAATCTCCCAGGTCTTACATGTGGCCCACTATCACAGACCCTCGAAAGAGCATACTAGGACTTATTACGGGCACACAGCCCAACCTATCGGATCTCCCATGTCTTCCATATGATACATAGTGCCAGTCCTTTTTCATATTAGATGTGACCTGGAACAAATATAGGATTTCCTTTGCACAACCTGTCCACAGCCACAGAGTATCAACCTGATACTCACCATACATCATCCTGATGTACACATGATCATGCTGATCATCATCACTGCATCGTCCTGATGCAAGTCATTTGGAGAAACATCCTGGAGCTCGTCATCCATGATCATCCTGATCATACAATGCATCTACCTGATGCATACCAAGTGTCTACCTGATACACATCACCATACATGATCCACCTGATCATACAATGTATCCACCTGATACATACATAGATACATGATCCACACAATGTATCCACCTGATATATATCAACATACATGATCCAAGAATCCAACATGATGCATATACAAATACATATAAATGATCCAACTGATCATATTCAGCATCCAACATGATGCGTACATACAAATACATATAAATGATCCAACTGATCATATCCAACATCCAACATGATGCATACATATAAAATGTAAATGATCCAGCTGATCATATAGAGCATAAACATCATCCTGATGCTCATCATCCAGCGCTTACATCCACAGCCATGTGAATGATCCTCCTTCCAACATGCTAGGAATGGCTACAGAAAATGTCTCCATCACTTCTTTCTTGAAGTGTTGTCGATCTGAAGAACACCAAGCCTCTCTATGAAGTACTCGAACTTCACTCTGGTTAGTGGCTTCATCAATACATCTGCAATCTGCTCATCCATCGTAACATACAGGAGTTTCACTACTTCTCTCTGCACCATATACCTGATATAGTGGTATTTGATCTCTATGTGTTTCGACCTGTCATGGAATAGTGGGTTCTCAAATAGCTTCACACAACTCTGTTTGTCACAAAAGATACCAGTAGCTTCCAGCGGGAGATCAAGTAAATATGACAGTAGCTTTCGTATCCATACTGCCTCACAAATAGCTGCACAGGCTGCAACATACTCTGCCTCGGATGTACTCAGTGCTACGCAAGACTGCTTCCTGCTAAACCAAGAGATCACACTTGATCCCATACTTAAGCAACACCCAAAAGTGCTCTTCCTATCTGCAGCACTGACTGCCCAATCTGAATCAACATAACCCTGTAGGTTAAACTTTTGATTCGCATCATACTTGAGCCCATAATCAACTGTACCCTTCAGGTACCTTAGAATATGCTTTACAAAAACCAGGTGAACACTCCTCGGATCCGTCAAGAACTGGCTCAATGTGTTCACCGCAAAGCAAATATCTGGTCTCGTGTTCATTAGGTACATCAAGGACCCAATCATCTGACGATACATAGAGACATCAACCAGCTCAGATGAAGCATCACACAAAAGCTTCAGGTTCGATGCCATAGGTGTGGCCATGGCCTTACAGTCCATCATCCTGAACCTCTTCAGGATATCTACTGCATACTTCCCTTGTCCAAGGAAGATCCCATCTGCACTCTGCCACAACTCCATACCTAGAAAATAGTGCATCATCCCCAAGTCCTTCATATCAAACTCAACAACAAGCTTCCTCTTTGTATTGGCAGTCAGTCTATCATCTCCTGTTACAAATAGGTCATCCACATATAGGCGTAGTATTACAGGATTTCCTTCCTCAACCTTGTAGTAAAGGTTGGAATCCGCTTTACTCTTGGTAAAGCCCAAACTAGATAGGAAACTGTCCATCCTACCATACCAAGTTCTAGGAGCTTGCTTCAAGCCATACAAGGCTTTCTTCAATCTGCACACATATGACTCCCTATCATGTGTTTCAAAACTGAGTGGCTGCTCTACATACACTTCCTCTTCAACTACACCATTCAAGAAAGCAGTCTTGACATCCATCTGGTGTATCTTCCATTTCATCGCTACAGCTAGGGCAAGTACTGATCTGATGGAAGTGTACCTGGCTACAGGAGAAAACGTTTCTTCATAATATATTCCCTCTTTCTAAGAGAAGCCACAAAATACGAATATTTCCTTGTATTTCTCTATGCTGCCATCTGCAGTATGCTTGATCTTGTAGATCCACTTGGAAGTCACAACAGACTTCCCTTCAGGTCTTGGGACAACATCCCAAACATCATTCTTCATTATTGATTGGTATTCTTCAACCATGGCATCCTTCCATTCTTTCCTTTATGCTGCTTCTTCATAAATGGAAGGTTCTTTGTTCATGATATCACAGAGTAAAGCAACATAGCTGGTATGTGATCTAGTTCTCATCTTTGCTATGTGTTCTTCTTTTGGAATGCCATATCTTTCTGCATCTTGAATGAGCTCTCTAGGCCATACAGGTTTTCTCTTGTGAGAGTTATTCTCACGGGATGGATCTACAGTTTGTTGCAGATCTTCAATTTCACGATCAACATCTGGAATTGCTTCAGTTATGGTAGTGTTTTGAAATCTAGTTTCCTTAGGTTCTTCATAATCTTCAACAAGTGTCTTCCTTGATTTGATGAATGCTGAATTTTCATCAAATGTTACATCCCTGCTGACATCAATTTTCTTGAACCCTGGAAAGTATTATCTATAAGCCTTCGAGCTTTCACTGTAACCCACAAAGATACCCTTCTTTCCTGAAGGATCTAGCTTAGTACTCTTTTCCTTTGGCACATGAGTATATACTGGACAACCAAATATTCTGAGATGGCTGACTTTAGGTTTCTTACCAAAGAATACCTCTTCTGGTGTCTTGTTGTCCAATATCTTGTGGGGTGTTCTGTTCTGCACATATACAACTGTCGTAGCTGCTTCTGCCCATAGATGCATAGGTAGATCCTAGTCATGCAACATTGCCCTTGCTACTTCCATGATTGTTCTGTTCTTTCTTTCCGCAACTCCATTCTGTTGTGGATTGTAAGGAGCAGTCAACTCCCTCTTAATCCTTGAACCACTGCATAGCTTCTTGAAGTCACCTGAGGTGAATTCTCCACCATTGTCGGATATGAATGTTTTGATATTCTTATCAGTTTGGTTCTCCATCAAGGTTTTGAATTCCTTGGACTTATCAAATACTTCATCTTTGTTCTTCAAGAAGTAAACCCAAGTCTTCCTGGAGAAGTCATCAATGAAAGAGACATAGTAAATATACCCACTCATAGAACTGGATGACATCAGACCGCATACATCAGAGTGGATGATTTCCAAGATCCCTTTCACCTTGCTTTCACTGCTTGGAAATGATTTATTTATGTTCTTTCATTTTGCACATCCTTTGCAAACACCTTTATGCTTGGTCTTGATTTGAGGAAGAACTTTTACAACTTTACTTGCAATTGGTAATGCTCTGTAGTGCATATGTTCTAGTCTTTTATGCCAATGTTCACTTGGCTCCATGGAATCATGCACCATGGCATGTTCAGGTTGTCCTTTCAATTTATACAAACCTCCCTCTTGCTCTCCAATCACTACTGCATCATTAATAGTTTTATCTTTTGGCCACATTAGAACTTGGCCATCTACAAATGCAACCCTCATACCTTTTGCATCCAATGAAAATATGGAGAGTAGGTTTTTCTTGAGCCTAGGTACATAGAGAACTTCTTTCATCTTCAAGGAATTTCTAGAATCTAGGTTGTAGGAGGCTTCACCAATTCCTTTGATGGGGTATTGATAGTCATTTCCAAGCTTCACTTTATGGGGTGATTCATGTTCAGATAGATTTACAAAAGATTCTTTAAATCTAGTCATGTGTTTGGAAGCACCACTGTCAATAAGCATTACAACCATGAGAAATAGTACCTATGAGAGCATAAATTAGAACATACTCTTCTTCGCTTGATGAATCATCATCATCACTTTTTTATCCAGCCTTCTTCTTTGGAGGTTCATCATCTTCAGCAGCATGAGCATGATACCTTCTTTTGCTGCCTTTCTTCTTCTTGTTGAAGTTGTTGTTTTTGTTGTTGTCCCTTTTGTTCTTGGGACATTCTGAAGCAAAGTGTCACTTCTCATTGCACATGAAGCATTTAAGATTTTTCTTATCCTTATGATAATGGTGATGTGAAGATCCCCTGGAGTGGGATGGCTCTCTTTTAGATTTTCCTTTCTTGGTGAGTGTTGTGAGAGCTTGATATTCATTCCCCATCTTTTCTTCTTGGGCCACAAGCCTTGCTTCTTCTTGTGAGCATTCCTCCCATAGTTTGCTAAAGGAGATCAATTTCTTTCTTGCACAGATCCCTTGAATAAAGGAATCCCATGACCTAGGTAGGCCATTTAGAGTGGTCATCACAATTTCTCCATTCTCCACCATTTCATCTACAGCTTCAAGTTGTTCCTTGATTTGAGAGACTTTGGATAAATAAGATTGAATGGTCTCTCCATTCAACATCTTGAACCCTTTCAATTGATTCCACAAAGTCATCTTCCTATTTATGTTCTTCCCTTCAAATAGCTTGGTCAGGGAATCAAACATAGCCTTGGGTGTCTTTAGGGATGACACATGTGGAATAATGTAATGTCCCTTGTTAGGAATTTGATTAAAATGGCAATTTTTCACTTTTTTTTTTCCCTAGTTCGAACTTTGACTAGTTTTGATCTCTATGTCCCAAATTTGCCCCAAATGATCCCAAATCTTCTGAGAAGGTGTATTAATGATATTAGAACATAAATATGTGTTTCAAGGATGCCTTTGGACCTTTAAAATACTTATGCAAATCCTCTTTCAATTCTGATCAATGTAGGTAACTTTACTAGTGATTTTCCTTTGGATAGTATTGGTCTCTAGGCCTCAAATTGACTCCATATGCCTTCAAATATTCAAGGAAGGTGTATGAATGATATTAGAACATTAATATGATGTTTATGGATGAAATATTTCGACAAAAAGACCTCTGCAAACTCTCTTAAGATTCTGGACCAATTATGCAATTTTACTAGTAATTTGGGGTTCAAATCCCCCTGGGGTAAGTACTGAAAATGGCTTCCCAAATGCCTCCAAACCCACTCAAATTTATGAAAAGAGGTATGTAATGTGTTAAGTATTTTATTAAAGTCTCATATGCACCATTAATGGATTATTACAATTGTTCTCACCCTCTCCCATTCAACTGCAAAAATCCCCAATTCGACCCTTGGGGAAATGGCAATATTTCACCTCCCAATACAACTAAACTGAGTAAAAATGCTTCAAATGCTCAAGTACATTGGCTCACCACAAGGTAATGGGGAAATGGCATTGTTCTTCCATTAAAAATCATATTTATACATTTCTACTTGGAATTTAAACCTGAAACTTTTTGGAGATGAAGAAAAGAGTATTTAATTCATATTACAAAAGAAATGGGGCATTAAAAGCTTTCCCAAAGAGTACAATATCTCACCAAAAATTCCCTCCCTCAAGGATCAAGAATATGCCATCAAAACTGGAAATGGTTGAAGGAGTGAGTTGCAATAGAAGAAACCATGAGCTGACCTGTAGCTTACACCTGCAAATAAAGACTCCATTAAAGCTCCAAATGAAAGGTTTGAATGGCCTTTCCAATTGCCAACTTGGATGGGAATCTTTCACCCTCGAAATTGGCTAAGGCAAGAAACTAGTCATCCACTAGCTCTCGCTCTTCACAAATGCAATTGCAAATTCTATAAATGATCAAAAGCCATTCTCATACTTCATTTCTACATTTTATAACCAAAATTAGCCTTCTAAGGGTCGAAATCCTCTCAATAGATTCAATAGATTTCCATTTAGGAAATATTCCACATTTTCCACTTGTCTCCTAGTTCCAACCTTCCATCTTCTCCCAAATTCGATTTTGAGTCTCTTTGGATTCTCCAAATCCCAAATTCGCCTTCTTTGAGCCTATTTTTGGGGCTGACATGTCATAGTGCTCAGATTTCATACGTCAGGTCTTCAATTTGTCATAGTTGTCATAGATGCTCCATCATTGGTGTCATAGGGCTAGGGAATCTAGCCCAAGTGTCCACAAACTTCCACTTTGACTCTTTATCTTCCATGGAGGTTACCAATCCTTCCCAATTCGACCTAAGATGCTCAATGACATGTGTTATGACTTACCAACTCACCCAATAGTGTTCACATTCCCATGAATTCGAATTTGCAAAAGAGAGATACCATGTATTATGAAAAATCAATCTAGTGTGGGTCCCACATCCTCCATATGTCTTCAAAACCATTTGTCACCTAGGATTTCTCTTGAATTTATTTATTCACTCTATTTATTAAGTACTTGAATCCTTCTAATGTCTAAACATCATTTATTATCCCCCTTATTCCAAATCCCAAAGCTTCCACCCCAAACCTAGGAAACTAGTAATTTTCCTCCTTGGCAATTATTTGACCCTTAACATTAATTTTATAAACTCTAATGAATATGGCTAATGTGATTAGGCCATTGTGACCCAATTCCAATTTTGGGACATGACAAATCCTCCCTTCCCAATATTTCTTGTCCTCAATCAATTTCAAACATGGGTGTTGAAGAACCTGCTTTCTGTATAATTCTTTGAAGTTGCCATTGAATTGCCAAACCTTGAGTCTTTGAGTTTCCCATGAAGATTTTAGAGAGGAACCACCATGCTTGCTGCTGCACTACTCTGATTAAAATCACTTTATTAAGTGGGAAATCCATCTCCCATACTTCTTGTTTCCCCCCAAAAATTGAAACCAATGAGATAAAAATTATTCCAGGGTCCCATTGTTTGTGTTGCACCCCAACAATGAAGAGTGCTCTCCAACCCATACCATTAGATAAGATGATTCCTGGATCCCATTTGCTTGTATGCATTCTTACAAATATCATGAGTACAAAATATATATCATCAAAGTAGATAACTACATGATGAAAATGTACATCAAGGAGGTGCTTCATCAAAGAATCATGAAAGTGCTTGTACCTCCAAGCAAGTAGACCACGATTTTCCAAGTGCATACAAGCTTCAAGTGACCAATCAAATCTGCTCCAATGAAATAGGTGAGGATCCCATGTCCTATAATGCTACTCCAAAAGGATTTGATATGCATCAAAATATTCAACCATGTATTCTTTCATCCAAGAAGTGAATGAAGAATCTCCACTAAAATCTGAACCAAATAATGAGCAGAAAAAACAAGGAGACTTCAAATGACTCAAAGAAGTCTCACCCATACATCCATGAATGTGAGAATCATAAAGATGTAACAAAGTATGTGGCTGTCAACAAAAATGTTCTCCCATCATAAATCTATTCACCCAAGTGTTGGATGAAGTTCCTCTGACATCAAATGAACCCAGTGTTGAGCAAGAAAAACCATGAGTCTTCAAGTGACTCAAATCCATATCATAGGTGCATCCATGTAGATGTGAATCATCATAAAGTGACAAATTATGCTGCTGCAAATGTGAATAAGAATGTGCTCCAACCATGTCATCATAAAAGGTAAATCTAGGAGTTCCATACTCCTCATGTGGCACCATCAAAAAGAACCCTTTCACCCATACTTCATTGAGACTAATATTGCAAAACATGCAAATTGTAGGATGTAGGAGAACGAACTAACTCACCCAAATGATCAAAAAGTGCAGAAGTTTCATCATGGGAAGGATTCATGTGGGTAGTATCATGCAGCTCCTTCAAAAGTGGGAAACCTTTGTCATAGATTGGTTCCAATGTAGAGGAATCATGCTCTTCTTTAAAAATTGCATAACCTTCATCAAGAGACAAGTCAAGTTCCTCTTCCACCACATCAAGTGTTTGGATCTCTTCAAGTTCATCTTCAAACACATTAAGCACATTCAAATTCCCACATTTCTCATGATCCACCATGTCATGAGAATCCTCCAAACAATCTACCATTTGACAATCTGAAACATAGGAGGAAAAACAAGTATCTTGCAACTTTTCAAGAAGTTGCTCATTTTGAATTGTGAGCTTATGAATATCCTGATTATTCTTCAAGTATGCATCATGTAACAATTCATTAAGCTCAAACAAATGGTTTCTATCAAAAAGCAAAGACATGAAATTACCTTTGATGTGGCACATTGCTCTTTGAATCTTCTCCATGTCTTCAAGGAAGGATGTTTCCTCCAATGAAGTAGCTCTCCAACAAGAATTTGACACCAATGCTTGAGTGTCATGGAGAATGCTGAGGGACTCTTGGATCTTCTTTTTATTCATCTTTAAGGACCCTTCAAGAAAATGAGGCTCTTGCAAATGAACCTCCTGATCTTCTTCATTTTTTCTTGGACCAACTTCATGAAGCTCAAGTGGTGATGGGGAAGTTGATCTTGGTTCTTCTTCAACTGCTACAAGGTCTTCATTATCATGCTTAATGGAACTTGGGCTTGCAGCAACACTTTCAAAAGTGGTCTCTATGTCACCAACATAGAGGTGTGAGCACCTATCAGTAGGTACTCCTTCATAGTTTAAGCATCCATCAGTAGATGCTCTTTGGTTCATGTCTAAGCTAGAAGGTGTCTCAAAATGATCTTCCATATTTTCAATAGAATCTTCTTCATGCTCTTGTGATGTCTCTTCATTTTTATCCTTTAATCAAGCTAATGCATTTTTCCCCTTGTTTTCCTTAGGATCAATATATTTAGAATCTCTTCTTGAATAAATCTCAAAAGCTCTCCTCAAGGAGGACATCATTTCATGTGCACATATATGGTACTCGCTCCAAGGTTCTTTACATGAAGGGCATAAACCTTTCTTTACTAACTCCACATCTTCATGTTTGGGCCTATTTTCAAAAACATGTTCAGCAAAGTACTCAAAAGACATGGCATTTTGTGTATTTTTGCTAAAAGCAAGATATTCTTGATATTTTTGATATTGTTGGGGCAAGGTTTTATATTTTGCTCTCCATCTTTGGAACTCACTCATAGCATTATCCTTGGTTGGTGTGACACACTCATATTCATCAGATTTAAAGTCATAATAATAATCTTCATTTCTCTTGAAATTGTAAGAAGTGTTGCATGATGGCATCTCTTCCTCGTGCCATTCACATTCTGCTTCATATTGCTCATAAGCATTTGCATATTCCTCATAAGAAGTGTACTCATAGGATTCATCATAATAGTAAGACATGGCTGCCTATTATTCTTGAATGTATGTACCTAATCCACAGGTGCAAGGACCATGCTCTGATACCACTGTAATGTCCCTTGTTAGGAATTTGATTAAAATGGCAATTTTTCACTTTTTTTTCCCTAGTTTGACCTTTGACTAGTTTTGATCTCTAGGTCCCAAATTTGCCCCAAATGATCCCAAATATTATGAGAAGGTGTATGAATGATATTAGAACATAAATATGTGTTTCAGGGATGCATTTGGACCTTTAAAATACTTATTCAAATCCTCTTTCAATTCCGATCAATGTAGGTAACTTTAGTAGTGATTTTCCTTTGACTAGTATTGGTCTCTAGGTCTCAAATTGACTCCAAACGCCTTCAAATATTCAAGGAAGGTGTATGAATGATATTAGAACTTGAATATGATGTTTATGGATGAAATATGTCCACCAAAAGACCTCTGAAAACTCTATTAAGATACTGGACCAATTATGCAATTTTACTAGTAATTTGGGGTTCAAATCCCCCTGGGGTAAGTATTGAAAATGGCTTCCCAAATGCCTCCAAAACCACTCAAATTTATGAACAGAGGTATGTAATGTGTTAAGTATTTTATTAAAGTCTCATATGCACCATTAATGTATTATTACAATTGTTCTCACCCTCTCCCATTCAACTGCAAAAATCCCCAATTCGACCCTTGGGGAAATGGCACTATTTCACCTCCCAATACAACTAAACTGAGTAAAAATGCTTCAAATGCTCAAGTACAGTACATGAAAATTGTAGAATACATCCATGGAAGTGTATTTATCACAAATATATCAGAGAATCATCCATTCATTCGAAATCATCATCAATACATTAGCTCACAACAAGGTAGTGGGGAAATGGCATTGTTCTTCCATTAAAAATGAGATTTATACATTTCTACTTGGAATTTCGACCTGAAAATTTTTGGAGATGAATAAAAGAGTGTTTAATTCATATTAAGAAATAAATGGAGCATTAAAAGCTTCCCAAAAGAGTACAATAGCTCACCAAAAATTCCCTCCCTCAAGGATCAAGAATATGCCATCAAAACTGGAATGGTTGAAGGAGTGAGCTGCAATAGAAGAAACCATGAGCTGCCCTGTAGCTTACACCTGAAAATAAAGACTCCATTAAAGCTCCAAATGCAAGTTCTGAATGGCCTTTCCAATTTCCAACTTGGATGGGAATCTTTCACCCTCGAAATTGGCTAAGGCAAGAAACTAGTCATCCACTAGCTCTCGCTCTTCACAAATGCAATTGCAAATTCGACAAATGATCAAAAGCCATTATCATACTTCATTTCTACATTTTATAACCAAAATTATCCTTCTAAGGGTCGAAATCCTCTCAATAGATTCAATAGATTTCCATTTAGGAAATATTCCACATTTGCCACTTGTCTCCTAGTTCCAACCTTCCATCTTCTCCCAAATTCGATTTTGAGTCTCTTTGGCTTCTCCAACTCCCAAATTCACCTTCTTTGAGCCTATTTTTGGGTCTGACATGTCATAGTGCTCATATTTCAGAGGTCAGGTCTTCAATTTGTCATAGTTGTCATAGATGCTCCATCATTGGTGTCATAGGGCTAGGGAATCTAGCCCAAGTGTCCACAAACTTCCACTTTGACTCTTTATCTTCCATGGAGGTTACCAATTCAACCTAATATGATCAATGACATGTGTTATGACTTACCAAATCACCCAAGAGTTTTCACATTCCCATTAATTCGAATTTGCAAAAGAGAGATACCATGTATTATGAAAAATCAAGCTAGTGTGGGTCCCACATCCTCCATATGTATCCAAAACCATTTGTCACCTAGGATTTCTCTTGAATTTCTTTATTCACTCTATTTATTAAATACTTGAACCCTTCTAATGTATAAACATAATTTATTATCCCCCTTATTCCAAATCCCAAAGCTTCTACCCCAAACCTAGGAAACTAGTAATTTTCCTCCTTGGCAATTATTTGACCCTTAACATCAATTTTACAAACTCTAATGAATATGGCTAATGTGATTAGGCCATTGTGACCCAATTCCAATTTTGGGACATGACAAATAAGATGGTCCTTAATGGAATCAACAATGATTCTCTTTGCCTTGACCAAGTTCTTTTTATGCAATATCGTAGCATCTTCATCCTCTGGGGTAGGGACCTCTTCTTTTATGTATGAGTCCAACTCATTCTCTTCCAGGATTAACCCAATCCTATACTTCTAGGCTCGGAAGTTATCAGCCCCTTCAAGCTTGTCTTCAAGCTTAGTGTGGTGAGACATCTTTAAAAGTACTTCAAATGGAAATAGAAAATATTTAGGTCTTACCACTTGATTTGCTGAAAAATGGATCTGGTCCCAGATTAGGGTTTGTCAGAGAAACCCCAAAAATTCAAAATGTGAATTTCAACTTTCTAAAAGGATAGAAATATGCGCCTTGATGAGTTGATCAGCCTGGTATACTCAGAATTTGAGTTCTACAAAGTTTCACCCTTCAGAAATGCCTTTGAGTCTTTTCGGATTCACTAAGGAGGACCCTGGATTAGGGTTTGAGTTTCCCAGAGATTTATCTAGCCAAAAATCTCGATCCAAAGATCTAAACTTCGATTTTTCCAAGGATCTTCCAGCTATGTCTTCAGATTTCAGAAATTCCTATTTTTATGGAAACCCTAATTTTTAGGGCCAAAACTGAAAGTGCTCAAAACTAAATTCCGATTGGACAGATAGATTCTCCTTGATGAGTAGATTCAATCTACTATACTTCTTTTCCAAAATCTGTGGAGAGAAACCCAATAAATAAGAAACCCTGGTTTCCGTCACTGCACAACGTCTTCTTCTCAGGTTAGCTCTGATACCATGTTAAATTTTGAGCATTAATTCAAGATACTCTAGGATCTTTACTGAGAGAATAACATGTACAGTATATCAATGCATATCAATCATAGCAAGCATGTCAATCATCACAAGAAACAAAAGTATGAGAGATAATAGATACACAAAGTTTCCGTGGGAAAAACCCTAAGGTGAAAAACCCCACAACTTCCTCAGAGATAGATAGTGCAATAGCACAACCAAAGTACACAGAGATAGACTCCTCTTAGAAGCTGATACTCCTCCTCACATGTGTTCCACTTTTCGAGTGATGGAAGTGTGAGTTCTGAAGTGATCCAAATATAGATCGGGAGATCTCTATTTATACTTATCCTGACTGCCCAATAAACTTATGGGGCCAACTTGTATAGCTTAGCACAATAACCTCATATTACATTAATCTGGGCCAACCCCTTACAAGGTTGTCTAATAACCCATTGGAAAGTTAACACACTTGCGACCCAGGCTTGCAGCCCTCTGCAAGTCTCTCGATCCCGAATGGTGGGATTTGTATAAAGTCTCTTCAAATTCTCCTCCTCCTTCTGGAGAAATTGTATATTTGCCTGATTCTGATTATTCTTCCGATTCATGTTTAGATCCAGAATCTGATACTCCCATTTTCGCTAAATGTTCAATCTCCTTCCTCTTCCTCTGAGTCAGAATCTGATCTTGATGCACATTTAGGGGGGTGTGGTCACCCAGATTATGATTTCAATTTGTATATGTTTTCTCGAGGTTTATCTGCCCATCAGATTGCAAAGCAAATTGCCTCAATTGATTTGCAATTATCTTCCATACCCATTTACAGGCATGTTGAGAGAACATAACTGAGATATGAAAAAAGAAAACTGCAATCTCAGTTAGAATCCCTAAAAGCAATTAAAGGGAAAGCAAAAGAAATTCAGTATAACCCTGCTGAACTATACCAAGACTATCCAGGTAGCCATTCTGATAGACAAGCCCATAGAAAGGATAGAGAAAAGTTTCTGAGAATGCAATTGAAAGAAAAGCAGACTAAAATAAGAGAATTGCTTAAAGAAGCAGAAGCCTTAAAACATGCTATAACAGTTCTTAACAGTGAAGAAGATCAATCTTCAGAAGAAGAATTATCCAAAGAAATTGAAAGAGTTTGTGGAATTCCCGAGACAAAAGAAGAGTCTCCTGCCTCCTCTCCTGAAAGGTATCTATCTCCTAAATCCCAGAATATCAGTTTGCTTGGTGCTTTATCAGGTCCTAAATTGTTTATTACTTTACAGTTTTGTCTTGATGAATTTAAGTCTTACCCTGTGCAGTGTCTTATTGATTCTGGTTGTCAGTTTAACCTGGAAAAAGGTAATGCCATTCCTTCTTATTATTGGGAAAAGAAAAAAGAGTTTGGTTCAGCTATTCAAGGAACTCTAGTATACCTTACTGGAAAGATTAAGGATTTCCCAATTGCATTATCTGGTGTAAAAAGTTCTATTTCCTTATTTAGGTTAGATGCAGTCAGAGAAGACTGTGTTTTAGGTTCTGAGTTTTTGTCAAGAGTCAGCCCATTCTCAATTGATACCCAAAAGATGAGTTTTTCTTGTACAGTTAATAGTCAGTTGGTGTCAATTCCTTTGAGTTACAAGTTTGTACATAAACGTAAACCCCTTGCTACTGAGTCAGTCAGTCCTATACAGTCAAATGCTGCTCTGAATAAAATGGAACGCTGCATCTCCTATGCAGAAGTTCATGGTGAAAAGGCATTAGCAACAATAAAAGAAAAAATTCTACAAGACTGTTGCTCTGAGAACCCCAATTCTTTTTGGAAGAGAGAAAAATACTTTGTCTCTCTGCCATTTGACCCTCTGCAAAAGATTAAACCAATGAAGGCATCAGAGAGACTAATGAGTCCATCAGAAAGGGAATTCTGCTCCAAAGAAATCCAAGATTTGCTAAGCAAAGGCCTTATAGAACCATCAAAAAGCCCGTGGGCTTGCAGAGCCTTTGTAGTCAATAAGCACTCTGAGTAGAAGAGGGGTAAACCTAGGTTAGTGGTAAATTTTAAGCCACTAAATGCTGTCTTACAAAAGATCAGGTATCCACTTCCTGATAAATCTAGCTTGTTACAGAAGATAATAGGTTGTACAGTTTTTAGCAAGTTTGATCTGAAATCTGGTTTTTACCAGATAGGAATAGAGGCCAAGGATCGGTTTAAAACTTCCTTTGTTATTCCTCATGGGTAGTATCAATGGAAAGTATTTCCATTTGGTATAAACAATGCTCCATCTGAGTTTCAAAAAAGGATGGAAGATATCTTCAGGGATATTCCATGGCTCATTGTTTTCATTGATGATATTTTGATTTGTTCAAAGAATTTGCAGGACCATCTTAAGCATTTACAAAAATTCTATGATTTGGTTCTATTTGCCTCTAAAATGGAAATCGGGAAAACCGAAATGGATTTCCTCGGATTTCATATCAAAGTTGGTCAATTTGTGCTTCAACAGCATGTTCTGAATTCATTCGATTAGTTTCCTGATAAGATCCTAGAAAAGACCCAACTCCAAAGATTTCTAGGATGCCTGAACTACATCAGACCATTCTACAGAGGTCAAGCCTTTGATATCCATTGTTTGCAGCAAAGATTGAAAAAGAAGCCGGCTGCATGGTCTGAAGAAATGACTTTGGCTGTCCAAAAGATTAAAGTCAGAGTAAAAGATCATCCTACTCTTCATCTTCCAAAAGGAAGTGTTAAACTCATTATTGAAACAGATGCTTCTAACACTACTTGGGGTGGTGTTTTGTTAAAGGAGCTAGAAGGAAGAGAAAACATTTGTGGTTTCGCTTCTGGTTCGTTTAAAGGTGCAGAGTTGAATTATCCCAGCAGCCACAAAGAAATTCTAGATGTCAAGAAGACAGTCCATCATTTTATCCTGTTTTTAAAACCTGTCAGATTTGTGATTAGAATTGATTTGAAGATTATGCCAGGGATCTTCAAGAATGAGAATTTAATGGCAGAAAACAGTAGCAGGATATTAAAATGGTTTATATGGTTGTCTAATTTTGACTATGATATTGTGTATAAACCAGGATACTTAAATTGCTTGGATGATATGCTTACACGTGAAAATGTGCAGCAAAAAGAAAGTGAATCGGTCAGTTTAAATATGTTTTCAGTTGGTTCCAGCTCTGGTTCTAAAGATGATAAAGCTAAAGGCCCTGCTCCGGCTAAAGGTACAGAACCCGATTACGAAAAGTCTTTACCACGAAATGCTCTTTTCATGAAACCGTGGGATGAGAGTTTGTCTCCTGCTGAAAGGAGAGAATTGTTGGACTATGCAGACAAACATCAAGCTGAAAAATATCTCAGCTTAGCCCTGATAAAAGAAATACAGATTCATCCATGTAAACTGCATATCCTTGAAAGATGGGAGAAAACCGCTTTTAAAGGGTTTTCAAATGCTCAAGAAAAGCTCAGAAAATGTCGTGAGCTTTGGGTTGATTGCAATGACGAGAAATATGGCCCTGTATGGTATGTGTATATTGGTGAGGGTAACCTCACGTGGGCTTCTTACAATTTAATTCTTCAATTTTGTAGGGAACAAACGTCCATTGTTATTTGTACCGATCCCGACAACATGAGAAATAAAAAATGGTCAGGATGGACTGAAGTCTTTCTTGATAAGTTTTGTCCAAGAGTTGATTGGACAAACATGCGAGCAAATTTCATTCTGCACATGGAAGATGATATGCAAGCCGCAGATCAGCATAATTTGTGGTTTAAATTCCTTTTAAGACATCATGGTGGCAGGTATACTCCTCTTGAACATATTGTCACTGTAACACAAAAATATATTAAGCGGGATGCCCAAGGAAACCGGTTGGATACCAAAATACACCGCAGAACTCTACCACTAGACTACCGTGTTGAGTCTATGTTTGCCAGTGAGTTCCTCGGACAAAAGAATGATGCACTGCATGGTTCCGACATTGAGCAGTGTTTTAGCGAATGGTTGTATCCAGAACCAGAATATAAAGAAGATGACTATGTGTATTATGAAGACTCTCAGAATATTGATGATATCATAGCACAAAGGGAGTTAGAGGAATACGCTGCAGACTTTGATTGTCCTTGCAGAGGCCAACCTTTTGGACCACCTGGAGACCCTGATCTATTGTGTGTATGCCGGTCTGGTGATGATTAATACCGGAATGAAGCCTATTTGGTCCGATGATGTAATAGTTGTACATATATGCTTTTATTGGAAACTGTGGTGGGCCGGGAATAATAGCTCCACATTTGTTTTCTGTCGGATATCTTTTTTGTATTTTGTAATGGACCATATTTATCGGCATAGCATCTTTGCTTTCGGTTTGTGGGCTAAGTCTTGTCGGCCAGTGTATATGTCGAATCTGAGTCCCCACATGGAACTGCCTCTAAGGGATGAGATAATCATGGTGCTGTCCCACCATGACCTCAGATTCCATGCCTTTTGACCGGTTAGTGTGAGTTTCTTGTTACCGGATTACCTGCTCTCATGCTATATATTGGAGGTCCAGGAAGTCATTTGGCATTCGAGTTGTATGCATCGAGCTAGTTAAGAGCTCTGCTAGTGAGTTGAGTCTAGTGCCGAGCTGCTCCGGTAGTTGGAAGCTCTACGAGTCGTAGTAGTGTGAGAGCCGAGGTAATATGCTCTGTTGGTTGCCCATGTGGTAAAACACAGCATCAGAAAGCCGAAGTTCGACCCTGTAAAGATTGGTCGAGTCTGTAACGAATGTTAATGGGCATATCACTGGAATCCCAGGAGCCTTTAAGTAAGTTCATGCCTTCGGGAAGTTCTGAAAGATAAAAGGGCTAGTGACATTATGTCTAGACATTCTGTCTGTGTGTGTGGTGATGAACTTTGCTGTCCGAAGTCGATCCACAAGTCTGTAGTCTGTATTTGCATGCTGAAGGATAAATAAAGCTGTGAGATTTGAATTTTTAGAGATCCTGGAGCACTTGCGAATGCGACACTTGTCAATACAAATGCGACACTTCCTTATAGAGGAATAATACATCTCTATAGCAGTACAATAAATATATAAATGAAATACATTCCAAAGTTACATATACATCAACACTTCAAGGATGGGCCAAGGGTTTACTCTTGATAAAGAACTTCAAGCTCAAAAAGGATGGGAAAAGCTTAAGAGCAATTTTGGCAGCATGAGGATAGGATGAATGTGGATGAATAGTGAGGAGCCTCTATCACCTTTTTATAGCTTTTGGGTGATGGAGAATACAACTATGGTTTAAGGAAACCAATGGTATTGGTGAAAAATGGTTTAGGTTTTCTTTTCTTCTTTTTCCCTCATTTTTCCTTTTTTTGAATATATTTTTTATTTTTATTCCCTTTGAATTGATTTGAGAATTTTGGACCCCTTTGGAGGGTTTTTTGTATTTTTTGAGGAAAAATAAATATTTTGAGGAGAAAAAGATGGATTTTGGTTTTTTTGGTGGCCTTTCAGGGTTTTTTGAGGTTTTTAGAGGCAAAAATGGTAGGAAAAGTGGACAAATGGGTCATGTGACTAGGGAGATGAGCTAGTGAGCATTTTTTGGGTGTCAACAGATTGCCCCCTGATGTGTGAGGGCAGGAGCTCATCGTATGGCCGATAGACATCATAGTTCTTTTGTCTTTTTCCTAGGGTTTGGAGGAGAGAAGAGACCGATTGGAGACTGGAACAACGGTGTTGCTTGGTTTTTCAACCAAGCATGTGCAATGGTGCACCTACTAACAATGTAATAGCAGTCTCAAGATGAAAAGCAAAAACAACTACAAACTAATCTAACATTAACATGTGCATATAAAAATAAATTTTAAAAAGATTAATAGAAAGAATAAGAAATGTAACAAAGAATGGTTTTTGTATTATAATACCTCAAATGGTGAGGATGTTTAGTGTTGCGCAGCTCCAAGGTTGAAGTGCTCCAAGCTCCAATGGTCTCTTCTCCAAGATGCTGAAATGAGGATTCTTCAAACTCACAATGGGAGGCAATGGCTCTCAAAAGGAATTTGGCAGCATAAAGATAGGATGAAATGCGGATGGAAAGTGAGGAGCCCCTATTACCTTTTAATAGTTTTTGGTGATGGGGAATACCATTGTGGTTTTAAGGAAACCAATGGTATTGACCAACATGGTTTAGGTCTCTTTTCCCCATTTTTTCCTTTTTTGAATATTTTATATATTTTTATTCCCTTTTAATAATTTTTGGGAATTCTGGACCCTTTTTGAGGGTTTTTTTGAGGAAAAATATATCTTTTGAGGGGGAAAAGGGTGTATTATGGTCTTTTTGATGACCTTTTGATGGTTATAGAGGCTCAAATGGTGGAAAAAGTGGAAAAATGGGTCATGTGAATAAGGGAATGAGCTAGAGAGCACTTTTTGGGTGTTAACAGATTGCCCCCTAATGTGTGAGGGCAGGAGCTCATCGTATGGCCGATATACATCATAGTTCTTTTGTCTTTCTTCTTGGGGTTTGGAGGAGAGAAGAGACCAGTTGGAGACTGGAGCAACGACCCCTAGGAATCTGCAAAAACAAAAAATATTACATGGCCTCAATATGAATGAGGAATAATCTCTGATAATGGATGAGGCGGGCATACCCATGCTCGTATCAAGACATATACATAACAATTAGTTCCAAGGAGGGGGACTTGAATAATACATAAAAGATCTGCTGGTACATCATAATGGTACAGAGGGGATACAATGCTGAGTTTTACTCATGGTCATACCATGACTGATCTGAATAACTGATACACTGGAAAGAAGGCAACAACCGTTCTGAATAAGGTATCAAAAGGGTTGATGAACTGTTGAAACTAAAGGTGTCCAACATCTGTAGGGACTCAATGACTGTGAGTCAACTCTGAGAAGTATATGTAACTGTATACTAGGTGACATCTGAATATTGTTGCCAAGCGTAGCCCGGATATCCATAGGAGGATTTAACTAGTTGCTTCCTTAATTAAACTCTCAATTGTGATAGAGTTACGTGATATCTGGGGTCTTCTACGAATAACTGAAAGGACTGATACCCTGTATGAGTCTCAACAATGCGATCAAGGTGTTGAAGTCGAGCATGTGAGAAACAATCATTTGGAGAGGCACTGAGGACTCCTTTCGAAATGATTCGTAGGCACTCATCATAAATGGTGATGAGTCCAAGGCACAAGGACCTCTGGATCTATCCTCTGGAATATATTTGGTTGGTGTTGACAGAGGGAGACCGACAACTATCAAGGCAATGATGTCTCCTTGATAGGAGCGTGAGGTGCACAACTGATATGTGGTAGTACTGATGGTAGGATTGTCATACTGTGGGGATGGGAAATAAATGGGGTCATAGAGTGGGTGGAATCAAACTTCCTTTGTTTAGAGCATGATGACATGGTTGACCTGGCAGCATAGGGAACTGATTTTTAGGAGTGGGAATCATAGCTTACGGGTATGTATTACAGACTTGAGTGATCTGGGGGGGTCCAGTTGATGGATGTTGTAGGAGGAGTATCGGGGTGACACATTGCAGAATACTCTGAACAAAGGCGACCAAAAAGGGGGAGCTACCGTATGGGTAGACATGATCTATTGTGGTGCCGAGAAGCACCATTGGGTCCTTCTTCGTAGTTTTAATGAGCTCCAAGAAGGGATAAAAGTGTGCTCTGAAATGGTACTATCTTGTGGATTTGTGCGAGCCCAGGACTGTTCATGCTCACAAGTGCTTTCATTTTTAAGGAGTCTGAAAATGATAAGAAGACTCTGTAGTGGTGGTGGAGTACCGTCCTGTGGATTTATACGAGCCCAAGACGGTGATTGCTTGTGGTTGCTTTCATTTTTTGAGAGTCTGAAAGCGATAAGTAGACTCCATTGGTGTAGTTTTTCGTAAGTTAGTCTCCAAGGCCAAAAAAAGCATAAAATGATGCAAATGGAGAACTCTTCTAGCCGATGTGACTATAGTATTCATTTTTCGTAATTAGTCTACAAGGTCCAGAAAAGGGGTAAACTTATACCAGGTAGACACCCTTTCAAATACTTTTAGCGAGCATGAAAGGAAGCAAGGTTGCTCGGTGATCTTTTCATTGTTTTAGGAGTCATAAAAGAGCTTAACAGAAACTCCCTAAGTGCCTTTTTCGTAAAGGAATTGTTCGGCCCAAAAAGGGGTAAAATTATACCGAACTAAAAGGTATTGGTGAGAGCAAGGAATGATCTCAAGCATTGTCACGAGCGCGAAAAACTGAATCTAGTGACATAAAGATCGTCAAAAATGGACAACGGCCGATGTGGCACACAAACCGAGGCGATGAGGGGGCATGTAAAAAATGCCCAAAAAATCTAGGTGTGAGGGAGAAAAATGATCTCAAGCATCATCACGAGCACGAAAAACTGAATCCGGCGACATAAATATCGTCAAAAACGGACAATGGCCAATGTGGCACGCAAACCGAGGTGACAAGGGGGCACGTAAAAAATGCCCAAAAAATCTACGTGTGAGAGCAAGAAATGATCTCAAGCATCATCACGAGCACAAAAAATTGAATTCGATGATATAAAATTCATGAAAAATGGACGACGGTCGATGTGGCACGCAAACCGAGGCGACGAGGGGCATGTGAAAAAATGCCCAAAAAATATGGAGGTCACATTGACAAATGATCTCAAGCATCGTCATGAGCGTGGAAAACTGAATCTGACAATATAAAATTCATGAAAAATGGACGACGGCCGATGTGGCACGTAAACTGAGGCGATGAGGGGCATGTGAAAAAATGCCTGAAAAATCTAGAGGTGACAACGAGAAATGATCTCAAGCATTGTCATGAGCGCGAAAAACTGAATCTGATGATATAAGACTCGTCCAAAACAGATGATGTTCGATGTGGCACGCAAATCGAGGCAATGCAGGGCATGGGAAAAATGCCCAAAAAATGGACCTGGTGAAATCAAGAAAAGGAGTGGACTATTGTGAAGTTATCGATGTGCTAATTCCAACAGTACCAACGGTTTTAAAAACGGACGTCGTATGATACCAAAATCGCTGTTGGAAAAATGGTCAAATATCTATAAATAGGGTGTGGGCCCAACGTGACATGTGTCATTATTACATGTGAGTTTCACAGAGCAATTGAGTGAGGTCAGAGCTCTTTTTTGATTTGTGGGAGATTCGACCGTTGGATTTTCGTTCTGCGAGTTTCAGGTAATCCTATTCGCCTTAGCCTTTAAATTTATTTGCTTTATGGTTTGCGGCGGGCCCCCGAAGACTGCGAAATTCCACTTTGACATTCCAATGTGGAATATCGCGGGTTTCGCGTCTTTTTCCATGATGAACATCATGGGTTTCACCTTGAAACCTGCGATGTTCATCGCGGGTTTGGGGCCGACAGTCGCGATGTTCATCGCGGGGGTTTAGTTGACAGTTGCGATGTTCATCACGACTGTGGGGCTGATACCCGCGATGATCATCGCGGTTGCGTGACTGATACCCGCGATGATAGTCGCGGCTTTTGATGGAAAAGCCACGATGATCATCGCGACTAAAGGCCTGAAAGCTGTGATGGAATTTTTTGGAAATTTTTTTTTGTTTCTAAATTTTTTCTTTTTTTTTGGTAGGATGTTGAGGAGGCCATTAGTATCATGGCGGGAGCAGGAGATAGATGAGGACTTGATGGATCGTATTCGGATCGACCAGGGTGTCCGGGAGGCCTTGGCTGCTGGCAGACTCCTAAATTTTGCTCAGATTCCCCCTATGCGTTCAGTGAGAGATCTACTGAATAAATTGGTGGGTTTTTGGGTTCCAGCAGAGGTTGCATTCGTGGTGGGGGGTGAGCGGTTAGAGATCACCCTTTCTGACATATATTTTCTTACTGGGTTGCCTCGCTTGGGGGAGGTAGGGGAGCTCCAACCTAGGATCCCTGCTGGGTTGTATATTGAGGATCTCTTAGAGAGATTTTGTGTTTCGGGGGCTATTGCGCAGAACAACGCACTGAGTCTGGTATCTTTGTGGGAGTGGGAGGTGCGGGCAGTTGGGGCTTGTGTTCTGTGTGTGTTGGGTGCCGCGGCACCACATCGTTTGTCTGGGGGGGAATCAATGATGGTGGATTCTGTGTTGAGAGGGACCTACTTTGCGTGGGGTCAGATGTTTTTGTCCTGTGTCCGGCGAGATCTGGACAAGGTCAGTCGGGAGGGGGGGGGGGGGTTTTCTATGCCTCCTTCCTTTGTTGTTTTTTCTTTGAGAGAGTATCAACCTTGCGGCCGCGTGTGCCGGTTCGAGAGGGGTTGGTTAGTGAGCCGTGGATGGTTTGGTGGGGGCAGATGATGCCTCGGGGTGGTGGTGGTATCCGATATTTCTTTTCGGTGGATATGTAAGAGCAGTGGGAGCAGACCCCCTGCTGATTGTTGATTATCCATATGCTGGCATGGATTACCGAGGAGATCCGGAGATGCCTCGGGTTGAGGGGCAGGCCTGGGGTTTAGATGGTATGTCTTTGTTTTTTGGTTCTCTACTATATCATGTTTATATGTTTTTTGTATAGCTTAGAGATATTTATATGATATTGACTTGGTTCACTTGTGTGATTGTGCAGATATTGGTCCGAGGCCACCAGTTGATCATGTAGGCCGTCGGGGAGGGGAGATGGTGGTTGTTCCTCCACCTGTAGCAGCACCGGCACCTCGTGCTCGAGGAGTTGTGCATCCTCGAGATGATTCCCTGGAGGGAATACGAGAGACTTTGGTGGATTTTCTAGCAGGAGCACTAGAGGAGGGGTGGAGGAACTTGGACCAAGCCAATATCGAGCGTTGTTTTGATGCTCCTCGCGAGTGGTGCTCTATCCTGCTTAGAGTAGCAGTTGTGATGGCTAGGAGGAGGGATCAGGACCAGGAGGATCCAGAGGATCCTGGGGATCATGATGACTAGTAGATGTTATATTTGCCCCCAAATGCTGATGAGCATATGGGGATGTACCTTTTTGTGTAAGACTATGTATTTTTGTATATTGGGTGCTGAGGGCACCTATGACATAGTGACATTGTGATGATATATATATGCATATATATGTTTGGATATGCAATTCTTTTCTATTTGTTTTCCCGTGGAAGCATGTTTGATTTTTGTATGCCCGTGGAGGCACATGTTATGCATGTGGATGCAACCTTTTGATTTTTGTATATTCCCGTGGAGGCACATGTAATGCACGTGGATGCAACATTTTAATTTTTGTACATGCCCATGGAAGCACATGTTATGTACGTGGATGCAACATTTTAATTTTTGTATATTCCCATGGAGGCACATATTTGTTTTTCCCGTGGAAGCTTGTCATATATATCTTGCGTAGCCCGTGGAGGCATATTATATATATCTGGTTTATGTTTGTGTTTGTATGCCCATAGAGGCACCCTGTATGCATGTGGATGCAAATTTGTTATTTTTTCTACATGGTTTGATTGGTGTGCCAATTGAGAATGTTGTTGGCCATATAGTCTACTACACTATTGAGATTCCTTGGGACATGTGTGAATGAAATGGACTCAAACTATCGAATCATTTGTTTAGTGCGCAGGAATTTTCTGAAAAGATAGGGATTGCATACCTGGTAATCATTGTTGAGATGGGAAACAAGGAGCTGGAAGTCCAAGAAAACGCTAAGGTGACTTATGCCCATTTGGAGAGCAACGGCCAGGAGACCGGTCATGGCGTCATACTCAGCTTGGTTGTTTGTGGCGACCCCTATGCACACTCCATCGATGTGGATCAACTCATCTGAAGGGGAATATATTACCCAAGTTGCGGAGGCGATATTTGGAGACCAACGACTTGCACCATCGGTGAAGCCAATGTAGCATAGTGGAATAGGATCCATCTGTGGTCATGCAGGAAAAATAAATTTTTAGGTTTTTTGTATTTTTTGTAAAAAACAACATAAGACTATACAATTATGGACTATGGTGTCCATCAGACTCTCTATGGGTAAACTTGCTTGAGGTACAACCCATTGTGTGGGTTGCGTATAGGGTTTCCTTCTGAGTCGGTCAGAATATATGCCCCCTGTTCGAGGCAGGTGTGTATGATATATGAGCCTTGCCACATGGACACAAACTTTCCTTTTCTGGTTTTGTCATGAGCTTGATCATATGCAAGTACTAGGTCGCCTTCACTAAATGCTCGTGGGTGAACGTGTTTATCGTAATGAAGTTTAGATCTGTTCTTTGTGGCTTCGATTGTTTGGAGAGCTGCGTAATGATCTTCGTTGGCCTGCTCTAAAAGAAGTAAGCGTTCTTCAATCAGTGAAGTGTCGGGGAGAAGCTCTATAGAAATGTGCAATGTTGGTATCTGGCATTCAATGGGGAGGATAGATTCCACTCCATGCACTAAATGGAATGGGGTAAAGCCGATGGCGGTTTTAGTCGATGTGCGGTAAGCCCATAATGCGAGATAAATCATGTGATTCCAATTGGATTTATGTTTGTCGACAGTGCGCTAGAGGATGGTCTTCAAAATTTTGTTAACAACTTTGACTTGGCCGTTCCCTTGTGGGTAGTAGGCAGAGGAGAAATGATGTTCAAGCTTAAGGAGTGTGGACAATTCTCTCCAAACGGAGTCCTCGAAGTGAAAGCCATGGTCTGAGACGAGTTGTTTTGGAACTCTGAAACAAGCAATAACATGGTTGAGGAAGAAACGGGCTGCAGTGTCGGCTTTGCAATTATAAGTAGGCATGGCCTCTACCCATTTGGTAGAGTAATCAACAACCACAATAATGTGTTTGTGGCCAGCGACGGATGGGGGATTACAATCCATGAAGTCAATGACCCATTTGCAGAATGGTCCAGCGGTGACGACTGGATGAAGGTGGGGGGGTGTTCTGGCCTTTGGGGAAAAAAGATGGCAGTTTTGGCAGTGTTTGACTACTGTGATACAATCAGTGAATAATGATGGCCAAAAATAACCTACGCGGATTACCTTCTGGGCGGTGGCCATTCCGAAGAAATGGCCGCCACAGGCACCGCTATGACAGTCATTAAGGACTTATTCTGCTTCTTCTTTGGAAAGGCATCGTCATAAGATTGTGTCTATGCCACGTCAATAGAGGACATCACCCAATAGGAGATAACGTGGGGCATGGTAACAGATGCGACGGCGTCCATCACAGTCGATATTGGGTCAAAACTTCTGTGTGCGGAGGTATACCAAAATTTCACCATACCAAGGGTCGTCAGACGAGATGATGAACAAATGTTCGTCGATTATATTAGTATGGATGGTTGGTGATGACGACAATGATGGTAAGTCCGTAATGATTTGAGCGACTACTAATGCTTTGGTGCTCTTCGGAGTTTTAAAAGTTAGGTCATATTCTTGTAAGATGATCACCCATTTGGCAACATGGCCTTGTAGAAGGCGACGATTCAAGAGATAGACCATTGGGTTGGAATTCGCCACAACTGTGGTATGGCTGAGGAGAATATAATGTCGCAACTTTTGTACAGAAAAGACAATGGCGAGGGCCATCTTCTCTTCATGTGGGTAGCGCAGTGGTGGGCCTGACAATGTCTGGCTCACATAGTAAATGACATGCTCTTGGTGAGCGGAGTCTTCTTGGATGAGAACTCCAGAGACAGCATAATCGGATGCCAAAATGTAAAGGGTAAAGTCTCTTGTGAAATATGGTGGAGAAATCAATGGGGCGCTTGTAAGTGCTTTCTTCAGGTCTGTGAAAGATGCTTTTGCTTGGTTGTCCCATACGAAGCGGGTATGAAGACGTAGAAAATGGAGGAAACCATGTATAGTGGTAGCATAGTCTGGGACAAAACGACGAAGGAAGTTGGACTTCCCCTGGAGGATTTGAAGTTGTCTTAATGTACGTGGTGATGGAAGGTCCACGATGACTTGAACTTTGAGAGGGTCAACGATGATCCCTTTTTCTGAAATGACAAACCCCAGCAGGCAACCTGCTGGAACGCAAAAGACACACTTGAGTGGGTTCAATCGGATGTTGTATTTTTGACAACGCAAGAAAAATTGTCGAAGGTCGTCTAAATGGTCAGATTGTTTCTTAGATCGAGCGGTGAGGTCGTCAAGATAAACTAATATGATTTTATGTAGATCTTGAAAGCAATAAGTCATGGCACGTTGGAAGGTGGCTCCCTCATTCTTGAGACCGAAAGGCATGACGCGATAGGCGAAGGTGCCCCATGGGGTAGTAAAAGCAGTCTTGTATTGATTTTCTTTACGGATTTTGATTTGGTTGTATCCGGATAAACCGTCCATAAAAGAAAGAACCTCATGTCTTGCACACTCATCGATTAGTTGGTCAATAAATGGTGTGGGGAAGTTGTCTTTGGGACAAGCAAGGTTAAGGTCTCGAAAATCAGTACAGAAATGGATGGTGCCGACTTTCTTATTGACTGGTACTGGATTTGAAACCCAGGTGGTATATGCAATCGGTTATATGAACCCTGCTTCTCGAAGCTTCTCGATTTCTGCCTTGACAGCTGGAAGCTTGGATGGGTGAATGGGACGTTGTTTCTGGCAGACTGGTGATATGTTTGGCCAAGTGTCTATGTGGTGTTCTACAATGGTAGGATCAAGACTAGGCATCTCGATGTAAGACTAGGCGAAGACATCTCAGAATTCTTGGAAAAGTTTCTTATAAGCTTGGGTTTCTTTTTCAGTGCAAGATGCACCTAAAGAGATAAGCTCGGGTTTTCTGGGGGTGGTGGAGATGTCAATTTTTATAACGGGTGAAATGTTAGCCATGTTACCTTCTTCAAAGGCTTCTGGAGCTGGGATTGGGTCCTTGAACCAATCGACCTTGGTTGGTAAGTAGTCTTTGGTTTCAACGGATAGTTGGTTTTCCGTGGTGGATGTAGACGCCTCAGGGAGGAAGTATGATCGATGGTGCATATCATCCCAAGGGTAGTCCGGTGCAGTGAGTGTTTCTAGAATTTCTTCATCAGTATGAAAGTAGTCGAACCATAAATTAACTGGCTCGGGTTTATGGGTAGTTGAAATCATGTAAATGGTGTTGATTTCCATTCAATTAGACAATTCTGTAGGGAATATTTCTTCAATACGTGAGGAGGATATCTCTAGGTTGGCATTATTCATCTCATATAGTGTTGCTCTGTAATCTGGGAGATCGGGGTAGTGGTGTGAATAATGGCCGTAGATTCCGCATATTCCACAAGGGTGGTTTGTGCACAATGATTTGTCACGAGTTTGAGGTGGAAATTCTAATTTGACAACTGGAATGTTGGTGTCATCATCCAACATATTCATGTGTTCTTTAAGTGCTGGTAGTTGTGGACATAAGTGGGTAGCGTGGCCAATATTATCGCACAAGGAGCACTTAGGGAGTACACAAGTTGGGGGGTTCTTGTCTAATTTGGGAGTCACTAGGGGGGTGTGAGTTGTGGGTGCAGTGTTGTAGGTTGGTGGACCTCTGCCCCCAGTGTTACGGGATTGAGGGGGGACATAACTAGATGTCGATGTAATGCCCCCTATTGGAATCGATCGGTTTTGGTGGTTCGAACCACCAGGTGGTGGGTGATTTTGGGGGTTGGGTCTTCCAGGTGGTGGATGGTTCGACATATTCATGGGTTGTACTGGTTGTAAAACAACGGTCGGAGTCAGCGGGGGGTTGGTGCAGGTAAGTACCATACTGGTAACCCTATTGTTAAACCTGGAAGGTTGAGTGTAGCCATTACTGGTGAACTGACAAGTACGGAAAAAGGAAACAAGAAAGGGATGGTATGAATTGGTGTTGTTCCGATATGAGTAGGCACGATGGGTGCTAGTGGTATTGGTTGAGTATGTTGTTGTTCATTTTGCGAGAGGGTGCATAAATCGGATACTACAGTTACTTGGGGAGGGGGTGGGATAGAAGGGAAAGTGGTGGTCAAGGGGGTATCTGGATATATCCCGGGTCCGACTGAGGAGACGTACGATGTGGGCGCACTAAGAATAGGTTGTTTGATCACGGGAAGAACATTTTCTGGTGTGGCGGGAGCATTGGGGTCATAGTATGTAATTTGGTCAATTTTGATTACGTGTCCTTCATGGGGAAACATCATGATGTGGAAAACTGAAGAAGCGACAACTTTCATTTTATACATGTAGCTGCATCCTAGAAGGAGATTGTAATCAAGTTGGGCATTGATGACCTCTATATCTATGAGAACCAGTTTTCCCCAAGTTGTATGGTTATGTTCACTAACAAGCCTTGAGGTTGCATTGCACTGCCATCATAAGCTCGTAACGCGGTGGTTGACGGTTGTAGTGTTGGGGACCCAAGTTTCTGCCATACGAAAGTGGACATAACACAGGTGGAAGCCCCTTCATCGATTATGCATAGATGAACGACAAGGTTGTGAATGGAGACAGAAACTTGAAAAGTTAGAGATTCAGGCATGCGAGGTTCAGCTTGTTCTAAGTCGAAATCTATCATGTTAGAGTCATTAGGATCTATGGCACCGATGGCAGATAACAACAACTTTCTCTGTGCAAGACAATTTTTTAATATTTCTAGAGTGGACATAGCGGAGGGGGACTGAGCTAAATCCTCTACAATGTTATAGTTGGAAGCTGCACAAGCATTGAGGTTATTGTTAATTCGTCTCAAAGGGAAATGAGGTGCTTTGGGACCTACGTCTATGGGAAAATTGGGTATGCGGAGAGGTTGGTTGATGGGGAGGGCATTCAGAGATGGGTCGGTAGGGGTGACCTCAGGAGCTGAGCCATATTGGTTACAGCGGGTTTGCAGATTGACATCATTTGATGACATTATAAGCAAATGGTGAGAGTTGGACTTTGTATGCTGGTAGCCGGCGACCGTGTAAGTAATTTGCTGCTATGGTGCAGTGGATCCTTGAGGGGGATCATTAGGATGAGTGTTTACTGTGCCTTGATTTGGTAAGGGATTTTGTAATATCATGGGTTGTGGCTGAGGAGGGGGTGTTGGCTGTGCAGCATGTACTTGTCGTTGGGCATCGTCGGTCTAGAGTTGACGCACTCGATCTAAATGGGGACAATTGTGTGTATAATGGCCGTAGACTCCACATATGGAACATGGATAGTTTGTTCTGAGGTTATTCTTTTTATCCTGTTTCGGTGGATGGTCAGGGTTTTGGTTGGGGGAGCAGCATTATTATTATTTGGAGGATTAGGTGGTGGTGCACCTTGGTTGTGTTGTTGGTTGTTTCTATGGTTACGACCTCTTCCGCGATTTGTTTGACCTCCTTGGTTACACTGATTGTTCTGGTTTGGAGGTTGGTTTTGCTGTGCATAGACATGTCCTTGGGCAGTAGGTGGGTTTTGAGGTCGTCCCGGCTCTGGAGAAGGTTGCGGTTGGTAGTAGGCAGGAGGATTCTAAGGTGGCCCTGGTGCTTATTGCCGTTGTGGGTACCCTTGAGCTGCTAGAAGTGTTGGAGCAAGAGGTGCTGCCTGTTGAGGATAATAAGCCACTTGGGCTTGTGGTTGAAACAGAGTCTGATGGGCCGGTTGGTTATAATATGGAGCTGGCACATAAGCCAGTGGTGCTTTCCCATAAAACTGTGGTGGACATGATGGTCCATGAGTGTGGTGGGTTTGTATTACTGGAGCGTACGAGATTGTAGCCCTAGAAATGTCTTGGGCATTGTTTGTACTCATCATGGAAAAATGTTTGTTTTGTGCCATGAACTGGCCGATAATACCGTCGGTGGCATGGGATGCCCCTGGCGCATCATGGCGGGATGGATCTCCATGCGGGGCGTCAGGTAAAATAGTGTATAGATATCCATACTGGGCATATATGAGGTCGAATTGCAGAGCTTTTAAGATGGCTTCTTCTTCTGACTGGGGTTGTTTAGAAGCTACATATTTGGCTATGAGGGGGAGGAGTGATTTGAGGAACCAGTCCAAAAAGATTCGGTCGTCAAGTTTTATCTTGCAGAGGCTACGGCGCTTACGCCACTCATGGATATGATCGGTGATGTGTGTAGTTTTGTTCCATCTACAAGACAAAAGTATTTCCACTCCTGCATCATAGCGTATAGGGAGTTTAAAGAAATGGAGGAATGTTGAGGTGAGGGACGTAAATGTGTTGTGAGTCCCATGTGGTTGCTCAATGTACCATTTGGCTGTAGAGTTGGTCAAAGTTCTTTGTAAAAGCCTCAGTCTAATAGAGTCATCTACTATGGAGTTGGAGGAACACCATAGGTGAAAAGACATGATATGGTTTTGGGGATCTTCCCCATATTTGCCTTCAAATTTTGGGATATCCGAGGGAAGCTTTGTGGGAATGGGAGGCCACGTAGGGTTGTGTCTGATAGGGTCATTGGTTAACCTTGCTAGGTTTGGAAATTTTAGACTAGCCATGTATGGCAGGCTGGCAGATGGGTCTGGCATGGTCACTGGGGGATAATTGCTAATTGTAGCATTATGGATTGGTCCAGTGATCCCTAAGGGTATGTTAGGTATGAAAGGGATGTGTCCTCCAACCGATGTGGTTGGGAGGGGCCTATGTTCCTAAGTGCAACATGGGTTACGGATGGATTAGGAATAGAGCCAGTAATCACTGGGATCTGGGTAGTGGCGATGAAGGGGGGGGTGACGCCCATGTTGGGCATACCTAAAATAGGCGTTGGTCCTATGTTGGGCATGCTTAAGGGGGGGTGGCCCCCATATTAAGCATGCCTAAGTGGGGTGTGGCTACCGTGGTTGTCACGGTAGTAGTGGGTTTTGTTGATGTATCTCCAATAGCACTGGTGAAAAGGGGGTCATATTGTGATCCGACCATGGGGTTGGTTGGTGATGTCTCGGCAAGGTGTTAAGATTCAGCCTCAAAATCGGATGTAAAATGACGCACGTCAGAATCGGATGATTGTGTTCTATGCCGATGACGTGTGGAGTCAAGGGATAGTGCTCTATGTCTATGACGTGTAGATTCAAGTGTACCAAACTGAGGGGGTTCACCCTGAAAACGATGGGATCATCTTAAGTTCTCAATGGTGAGAGATGTCTTGAAATGTCAATGGATGGTGGTGAGTTAAAAAACTCAAGACCCTGATGCAACAATGTGTGCGGGAGGGGAGTGGGAAAAAAGAATGGCTCTCACGCCAACAAACAACCTCAAAAGAACTTATTATAAAAACTGTGCTATAATAAGTGGAGGAATCAAGAAAAGTGGTCAGAATACTAAAAATCAAGTAGCTCGTAGAAAAAAGTGGTGTTCACTAGACCAAGGAAGGTAGTAGAACATGCAAACGCCTAACTAAAAGTGGTATTATGACTCAACTAAACATATCCTCTGCAAGGTGATGAAATCCAAGTCAGACAATATGGGTAGTGGAATCAAAGGCTAGATATCCCCCTACTGGGAGGGACACTGGGTAGACAATCCTAAAAAATGGCAACTAGGATACCCCGTTCATGACACGTTCGGTTTGGTGAATTTTCAGTTTGGTTCTATCTCCACTGTACTCCCATACGGGTGGTACACCGAGAATTGCGAAAGGTATCCTTCAGTTACTGAATGGATAGCAGTATTCCACTCAGGCTTTCGGAACCAGTCTGGCTACTTCAACCCTCCTAAGGGAGAGGCCTTCCTGATAAATTGGTGTATGACTGTGTAACCAAATAATAAGGGATTTTTGGGTTCCCTAAAGGACAACTTCTATGTCTCAGATGTAAATAATTGAGGGGTGTTATTGGAACACCTATCCCCCCAATCCTACCTAGCTACAAGATTCTTCAAGTGTTCCCCAAGTGGGGTTAAAGTGTTTTTTGAGTTTAGGTAGATTTTAAGGTTCAGTTAATTAAAAATGTGGCAGATTGGGTGCAAGTGTGATTATTTAACTGAAAATGAATTTGCCTCGCTTGGGAAATTGATTACAAATTAAAAACAAGATGATTCCAATTTGCAAAAAATAAAGGCGTTTTCTGAAAAGTAAATGCTTTAATAAAAATAATTCAAAAATGATGGACTTTTGAAATAATTTTTAAAGAAAAGAAAATAGCATAAAATTTGCAAGAAATAAATTGATTTCTAAACATTTGCTTGGGCAAAACTATTGAGCAAATTTGAAGTGAAATCTATGATCTAAACAAAGTGCTTAAAAAACCTTTCTTTCAATTGATGAAATTTTTTAAAAAGATTTTAATGGAGCATATGGAATAGAAAATGAGTTACTATTGCTGCAATAATGAAAATAGAATGCTGGAAAAAATTATAGGGAAAAAATAATGCTGGAAAAATAGGCTAAATAGGCAATAATGCAGCAAAATTTTTCTAAAAGTTGGGCTGAATTCAAACTAACAACATTGCGGGTTTTAGGGCAAAAGCCGCGATGTGCATCGCGGGTTTGAACCATGAAGTCAGGATGTGCAGCGCAGAAAATGGCCGCAAAGCCATGATGTGTAGTGCGGAAAAAGCCCATGAAGGTGCGACGTGCCGCGCGGAAAAAACCACGAGGTCGCAATGAGCCGCGTGGCTATCGGGCGAAAAGCCGCGATGCGAAAACGGAAAAAAGATCGCCGAAAACGAAACTGAAAAGTGAAATTTCGGTCTGTTAAAGGCTACAGAAAGGGCCAATAGCTAGGGCAGCAATGAATATGCTGTTTAGTATGGCAGATTTGCTATTTGGAATGGTAAAAACAAGTAAAAAACTAAGATCTAAAGCAAGCATTAAAAATTCGAAAACAAAGCGGAGTCACCAAAAACTGTTGCTTGGTTTTTCAACCAAGCATCTGCAATGGTGCACCTATTAACAATGTAATAGCAGTATCAAGATGAAAAGCAAAAACAACTACAAACTAATCTAACATTAACATGTGCATATAAAAATAAATTTTACAAAGATTAATAGAAAGAACAAGAAATGTAACAAAGAATGGTTTTTGTATTATAATACCTCAAATGGTGATGATGTTTGGTGTTGAGCAGCTCCAAGGTTGAAGTGCTCCAAGCTCCAATGGTCTCTTCTCCAAGATGCTAAAATGAGGATTCTTCAAACTCACAATGGGAGGCAATGGCTCTCAAAAGGAATTTGGCAGCATAAGGATAGGATGAAATGTGGATGGAAAGTGAGGATCCCCTATCACCTTTTTCTAGTTTTTCGTGATGGGGAATACCATTGTAGTTTTAAGGAAACCAATGGTATTGACCAACATGATTTAGGTCTCTTTTCCCCCTTTTTCCCTTTTTTGAATATTTTATATATTTTTATTCCCTTTTAATAATTTTTGGGAATTATGGACCTTTTTGAGGGTTTTTTGAGGAAAAATATATCTTTTGAGGGAAGAAAGGGTGTATTATGGTCTTTTTGATGAACTTTTAATGGTTACAGAGGCTCAAATGGTAGAAAAAATGGACAAATGGGTCATGTTAATAAGGGAATGAGCTAGTGAGCACTTTTTGGGTGTTAACAAATAGTTCCATACAAACTGCAAAAACTGAAAATACATGGCCTCAAAAATGAATGAAGAATAATCTATGATAATGGACGAGGCGGGCATAACCATGCTCATATCCAGACATATAAATAACAATGAGGCCCAAAAAGGGGACCTAAACAATACATATAAACTTGCTGTGTACATCATAATGGTCTGGAGGGGACACAATGCTGGGACATACTCATGGTCATACCATGACTGATCTGAAAAGTTGATATACTGGAAAAGAGTAACAATCGTTCTGAATGAGGTGTCAGAAGGGTTGATGAAATGCTAGATCTGAAGGTGTCCAACATCTGTAGGGACTCAATAACTGTGAGTCAACATTTGAAGAGTATATGGAACTATATACTCGAGGGCATATAAAACTCTGGTACTTCCGAATACTATCACCAAGCGCAGCTCGGATATCCATAGGAACATGTAACTGGTTGTTCCAAAAGTAGACTCACCAATGGGCTGGAGTCAGGTGACACCCGAGGTCTTCGACTAATAACTGAAAGGACCAATACTCTGTATGAATCTCAATGATGTGATCAAGGTGTTGACGTCGAGCATGCGAGAAACAATCATTTGGAGAGGCACTAAGGACTCCTTTCAAAATGATTCGTAGGCACTCACCACTAATGGTGATGAGTCCAAGGAACAGTGACCTCTGGGTCTATCCTATGGAATAGATTGGTTGGCGTCGATAGAGGGAGACTTGCAACTACCAAGGAAATGATGTTTCCTTTATAGGAGAGCGAGGTGTACAACCAAGAGGTGATGGTACTGATAGTGGTAGTGACATACTATGGGGATAGAGTGGGGGCACTCAAACTTCCTTTGTTTAGAGCATGATGACATGGATGACTTGGCAGCTAATATTTAGGTTAGCTTAAGGGATCAGGGGTATGTACTGGAATGGGAGATGTCGAGGCAGGAAAACTGATGTATGGTGTCATGAAACTTTCAAGGTGGCATATCGTAGAATACTCTGAACAAAGGAGACAAAATTAGGGAAGCTGCCATAATAGTGTGATAATATGTGCTTTGATGTGGTGCCGAGAGGCACCGTTGGTGCCTTCTTTATGGTTTAAGGAGCTCAAAGAAGGGATAAAAGTTTGCCTAAAAATGGTACTGTCATGTGGATTTGTACAAGCCCAGGACAGTTCATGCTTGTGGTTTCTTTCAGTTTTAGAGAGTTTGATAGTGATAAGTAGACTCCAAGGGGGTTCTTTTTCGTGTGTTAGTCTCCAAGGTTCGAAAAATCATAAAAGGATGCAATGGAGAACTCTTCTAGCTAATGTGACTAGAGTATTCCTTTTTCGTAATTAGTATATAAGGTCTGGAAAAGGGGTAAACTTATACCAGGTAGATGCCCTTTCAAATACGTTTAACGAGCATGAAAAGAAGCAAGATTGCTCGATGATCTTTTCATTGTTTTAAGAGTCAGAAAAGAGCTTAACATAAACTCCCTAAGTGCCTTTTTCGTAAAGGAATTGATTGGCCCGAAAAAGGGATAAAATTATACCAAACAAAACTAATGGTGAGGCAAGGAGGAAGTGTTCAATCAAGGGACAAGTATGGGGATGAAGCACAGTGATAGGTGGGGAACACTGATGGGGCCTCTCTGCAAGTTGATGAATGATAGAAAAACAAAGCCATAATTGTAGTATGGATGGAGTGAAGGGCTCATGTATAAGTTGTGATGCACAAATTTTGTAAAATACGATAGCTGCTGATGTGGTACGCAAATCGAGGTAGCAAGGTGTGAGGACACAATGTCAAAAAAAGTTTCTGGTGAAAGCGAGAAATGATCTCAAGCATCATCACGAGCACGGAAAACTGAATCTGGTGATATAAAATTCATCAAAAATGAACAATGGCCGATGTGGGACACAAACTGAGGTGACGATGGGCATGTGAAAAGATGCCCAAAAAATCTGGTGGTGAGAGCAAGAAATGATCTCAAGTATCATCACGAGCACGGAAAATTGAATCTAGTGATATGAAATTCGTTAAAAATGGACAACGACCAATGTTGCATGCAAACCGAGGCGATGAGGGGTGTGTGAAAAAAATGCCCAAAACCAGGACTGGTGAAATCGGGAAACTGACTAGACCACTATGAAGTTCTTGTTGCGCTAAATCCAATGGTATCAACGGTTTGGAAAATGGACATCGTATGGCTCCAGAATGGTTTCCTGAAAAATGGGTCAAATGTCTATAAATAACAAGTGGACCCATAGTGACACGTGTCATTTGCATGAGTTTGAAAGGAGATTTGAGTTGGCCAGAGCTATTTCATCATTTGTGGGAGAACTAACCGTTCAATTTTCATTTAGTGAGTTCCAGGTAAGCCTACTGGCCTTAAGCTTTAACTTTATTTACTTTCGAGGGGGAATTGGGGCCTCGAGGGTGGTGCATTGGTCACATTGGGTGACCAATGAAGGAAATCACGACTTATGAGGCTTTTTGCGCGATCTGGATCGCGGCTTTGGAATTCATAGTAGTGATGTGGATCGCAGCTGTGGTTTCCATAGTTGCGATGTGGATCGCAATTGTGGGTTCCACAATCACGATGTGGATCACAGCCATGGCTTCCATAGTCGCAATCTTGGATCGCGACTGTGGGCCCCACATCCATGATCTGGATCGTTGCTGGGGGAAATTTTGTGGCATGTTTCTAATTCAAAATTTTCTTGTGTAATTGGAAGGATGCTCAAGCTGCTGAGGGATTCGTGGAGGGAGAGGGAGATGGCGGATGCTTTGATGCAGATCATCCATGAGAACCATCATGCATAGGATGCTTTGGATTTGGGAGGACTGCTAAATTTCGCCAGATTCCCCTTATTCATTCATCAAATGTTTTGCTGAACAAGTTGATCGGGTTCTGGGACCCGACCATTCAGGCCTTCATGGTTTAAGGTGAGAGATTGGATCTCACCTTGACAGATGTTTACTTTTTGACTAGATTGCCTCGCTTAGGTGTGATAGAGGACACTCAGCCTAGAATACCGGGGGATGTTGAGATAGAGGATCTACTGGAGATATTTTTCCGTCTGGATCTCATGTGCATGCTAGTGCACTGTTAGTTTCTGATTTGCGGGATCCAGTGATGCGAGTAGTCGCGGTTTGCGTACTACGAGTACTTGGAGCACAGGCGCCCCACCGATTGTCGAGGGGAAGATGTTATTAGTTCATCGGGTTATGACTAGGACATACTATGCCTGAGGGTAGATGTTCCTTGCCTATGTTTAGTGTGAGCTGAACAAGGTGAGTCAGCAGGGGGAGAGTTTAGCTATGCTTCATTTCTTTTTTGAGCGGGTGCCTGTTGTTTTTTTTTTGAGTGGGTTCTTACATTGTGGCCCCGTGTGCCAGTCCAGGATGGTGAGATGAGTGATCCGTGGATGGTGCGGTGGGGAAATATGATGTGCCAGAGTGGTGGTTGTTGTAGAAATTTCTCCCTACGAATAGGTAGAAACTCTCTTAGGATAAAGCAGGATGCACTGACTCTATGCTAAGACAAAAAGGAAACAAATGCTACCTTGATTTCCTAAACTAATCTTCACAACACGATTAAATGCATTCAGAAGAGATGAAAGACGTAACTCACCTTCCAATTCGACGTTTGTCCCGCTTCTAGCTCTTGATCCCAAAGCTCCAATGTAGAACCTGTTGAAATCAAACAAAGGACAAGCATGCAAGCTTCCAAATACCTTGACACAAAGATTAAGTTCAAATCTAAAATAGAAACATTTCATATCAATGATCCATACAATACACATGAAATGGGAAAAACAAGACAAGTTGTCATTTATTACAAACTTGAAGAGTGCTTACAAAGGTTGCTTGATATCCAAGCCAATCCTCCAGCTCCAAGTGCTTCCTCTAGTTATCTCTGCAGAAGTATGAAGATCATAGGTTTGATGCCCCAAAAGTCCTCCTTTTGGCTCATGGAAGGCTTCTCTCTTATAGCACATGGGAAGGTTAACCAACAAGAGAGAAGTGTGGATATATGGAGGGTTTAGTGGATCAGGCCAGCTAAACAAAGAAGGAGTTAGGATCGAACCAAAGGTGGTAATCCCAACAAAATCTCCCCAAAGGTCGAAATCCCAAAATCCAAGGCAAAAAGGCTAATTTCAGACTACCGCGCCCCTATAACTGAGCATTACGCGGTAGTACCGTGCCCCAGAGAAGGAGCAACACACGGTAGTGCTGACTACCGCGCCCCTGTAGATGTGTAGGGAGTGGTAGTGCTCACAAAAAAGGCTAAGTTGGGTTGGCAGATGGCAGAAAAAGGTTTTTCTTTCAGTGTTCAGTCAGTGTTTTTCACTCTGAATGTTCAGATGATCTTTAAGGGAAACTATTGTTTAGGTCGCTAGTGCAAGGATGTGACACCAATACATAATGTGTAATATTGCAGTATAACAGATTCCCCCTAAAGTGTGAGGTCAGAAGAGATTGATGGTTGAAAGACTTTACAAATATGGTTCAGAGATAGCATTAAGGGGAGCAACAAGGAGCTGAAACACAAACAAAATGTCAGATATACCATCGAGGCGGGCATTCCCATGCTTGGAAACAAATGACTCAAAGCATGGTTGCCGACCAATACATTGCAGATCCATGAGTACTGAGATGATATAGACTGTAGACAAATCATGGCTACTATAAACAAGCGTAGATCCATGAGACAATAATGGCACAGCCACGACCAATACAAAAGTGGATCTGTGTGACAATACAGAGGAAATCTCCATTGCAACCTGGACGTAATCAAAATACAAAAGGGTGTCTAGGGTCTTCTACCCGATCACAAACGATACGAATCTAGCCATGTGATTACAAGGTGTTGAAGTCGAACATGGTAGAAACCATTTGATTACCAGTCAATGATGTGAACCGTTAACAAATGCGAGGGAAATCACCAATGATGACGATGATCCCCAAGGTATCTATAGTACATCTCAGCGAAATGTGAATAAAGGAGTTGATGTCGAGCATCTGAGAGATCATTCAATCAGAGTTCAATTATGAAAACCTACTGTTGAATACGAGGAAACCTGCCATTGAGGCATGCAGGAACCAAGGTACTAGTGGTTGACTCCTAATCCTAATTCTTGGATAGTGATTTGGTGTCGACAGGAATAGACTCATCGAAGGTGGGCCATAATGATTCCCACATCATGGACACGAAATCAGAATGAGAGATAGTATGGACCGATGAAACAATAGAATATGTATTGACACAAAGGGAAGGTTTGACATGAAGTGGAGGTGGACTCAAGGTAATAACCCTTTGAAAATATAACGACATGAAACAGAGCTTGGTAGCAGGGGCTACTTGAACAGACAGAACCACAGGAAGTGTGAACTCATAGAAATAATGAGGATGCATGATCATAATGATGACACTATCAGCAAAACTGACTACCCAAAACAGACAAGGTGAGGATGCATGCCATGTTCAAAGGTGACAACTCACAAGCTACCAACAAGGTAAACTTGACTCAATTTCCCATTTTCCCCCGACATGATGGACGAGTACCTCTTTGTTTTTTTACGAGCTTGAGGAGGATAACAGATACTCGGTATAGCTCATCTCATAGATGAGTCCGATCTCACATGTTTTACGAACCTAAGAAAGGAGGGGTTCGAACCAAAGTGGGCCCTTTGATGTTGAATTTTAACAAGTCCAAGGAAGGAAAACTCGGTCGTCATTTCATGTTTAGAGAGTCTGAAAAGAGCTAAAGAAGACTCCAACGGTATTTTTTCGTAAGGTTAGTCTCATCGCCCAAAAAAGGGTAAAACAATGCGGGAGAGGACTCTTCCAGTCATGATTGGCTGGAGTATTCCTTTTTCGTAAGTAGTGCCCCCTAGTCCGAAAAAGGGGGTAAACTATCACTAGGGAGATGATCATTCAAATCCTTTTACAAGCGTGAACGAATCAATTTCGCTTGGCCATCTTTTCCTATTTTAGGAGTCTGAAAAGAGCTTAAAGAGGACTCCATGTACAACTTTGTCATGGTTGATGACTGAGTATGACAAAGGAGAAGTAAACTTGGCACAGTTCCTTTTCCGTAAATAGTCTAGCGAGGCCGGATAAAGTGATAAATCTATACTCATTAGACACACCTTTTTACTCCAATTTGTTTAACGAGCACGATAATGGTATCAAAAGCACTCGGAATCTTTTTCATGTTTGGATCCAAAGCGCAAAAAAGGGAAAGTAAGCTCAAACCACTTTTCATGTTTTAACCAGAGCATGAAAAAAGTAAAAAGTAAGCTCAAACACCATCTTACTATTTTTAACGAGCTCGAAGATAGGTTGGAAGAATGCTCATGATGTCCGCTTCATTTTTTTAAAGAGCTTGTAGCAGAAAATGAACTATGCTCAGAATAATTTTCATGGTTTAATGAGCTTGAAACCTAAAAAGGAAAGTATGCTCGAAAATGTTCCCAATGAAATCCAAAGGTTGGTACATGCCCCCAGCATGATTGCTAGAAGTAAGTGACTTATCTCCAACATGGTGTGGAGAGGTGATCGATTTGACTTCAACGTAACTTCCATAGGTTGAAGACATGCCCCCAAGCTTCATTTCATTCGCCTAAGGTTTAGGCGAGTGAAAAGAAGGTTCAGGTACTAAGTCTACGAGGAGACTCGACTCAAAGGGAAAGGATATGTTTCATTTTTTAACGAGCTTAACACACGAGTATAACTTTGCTCAGACTACTGGTTTCATTTTTTAATGAGCTTGAAGCCAAAGGTAAACTCTGCTCACAGTTAAGGCCCATTGATGGGTTCCCTCCCAACATGATGACCAGAGGTTGGTAAAATCCCCCAGCATGATTGCTAACAGCTAAACATGCCCCCCAAGCTTTGTTTCGTCTGAATAGCCTTCTTCCTTACCCAAAAAATCCTGGCTACTAATCCGAATTTGTTCACCAGAGGGGGGTAGGGAGAACCGGGACCAAGTGACCCAGGCAGATGAAATGAAGGTTCAAATCCTAACTCTACCGAGAGACTCGAACAAATGGAAGGGAGATCTATTTCATTTTTACACAAGCTTGAAATAGATAATAACAATGCTTGAAAGGGTCCTTTTTATTTTTTAATGAGCTTAAAACAGAAAGAAATTATGCTCGAAGGTAGTTTCATTTTTACGCAAGCTTGAAACCAAAAGTAAACTATGCTTGGGATTGATTTCATTTTTACACAAGCTCGAAACCAACAGTAAACTGTGCTTGAGGGTCGGTTTCATTTTCTAACGAGATTGAAACAAAGAATAAACTATGCTCATAGGAACCTATTTCATTTTTTAACGAGCTTGACATAGAAAGGGAACTATGCTCATGGTGACCTGTTTCATTTTTTAACGAGCTTGACACATAAAGGGAACTCTGCTCAAAATGATGGTTGGTTTCATTTTTACACAAGCTTAAAACCAAAAGTAAACTATGCTTGAGATGATGGTTGGTTTCATTTTTACACAAGCTTAAAACCAAAAGTAAATTATGCTTGAAATGATGGTTGGTTTTATTTTTACACAAGATTAAAACCAAAAGTAAACTATGCTTGAGAAAATGGTTTCATTTTTTAACGAGCTTGACACCGGAATAGAACTTTGCTCCAAGCGTCCCCCCCCCTAGGGGGAAGAAACCACTAAAACATGTGGAACATTTAGGGAAGTCTGGTGACTAGGAGTCATGTGATGAGTGGGCGTCACAAAGGAAAGCTGATCGATGGTCACAGTATTTCGATCATGGGGAAAATACATCACTCGAAAGAGTGAGGACACTACATCCTTCATTGCATAGATGTAATCATGTCCAAGGAGTAGATTAAAATCTAAGGGACCTTGGACGACCATGACATCAATACAGACAGTTTTCCCTCCCAAAGTGATAGGTAACTGAGGAAGGGACCCTAAAGGTCCAGTAGGCCTTCCATTGAAAGCCAGTATCTGGTCAGTGACGGGAACAAGCCGAGGAGAACCTAAGGCTTTCCAAGCAGTTGAGGATAGAATACTAACAAAATCTCCTTCATCAACTATCGTACGAAAAATTTATTTATCGGAAACTCCTACAGATATTTGAAAAGGAATGCTCAAAGGAAGACAAGATTCTGTTAGACCATTCCAATCAAATGAAATAACCTCAGTACTTGGCGGGGGTCTCGCGAAAACGGACAGCGTTTCCCCTTGCCGAGGACATTCTGAACCGATAAGGAAAACATCAGCGGTTTCCAATTCACTCTCGCTTGGAAGATAAGAATGAGACGAAGATTGTGTCAAGATGATTGCTTCAGTCTGTACTTTCTTCAATGAAAGAGTGGGATCGAGTGGAGATAACAGTGACTCGATCACTTCACTCTCGGAAGGGAGAGTGGGATCAATTGGAGAGTGGGATCAATTGCAGATGAAACTGAATTGATCACTTGGCCAACCAGCGGGGGGTCGAGGGACAGTTTACTATGGTCTGTTGGAGGCACCAATTGAGAACTAGTAATATCTTCCAACCACCGCGAGGCTTCATCCATGCTTGAACAAAGGAAAGTATGGTGCATACCCTTGCATATCAAACAGGGATATAGGACTTTACCCTTCCTACCATTCACCAAGGGGTCACTGGTTGAGGGAGTGTCATCGACATGATGGTCAGAGGTTGATGATACAAGTGGTTTGGGGTTTTTAGACCATACTTCTAATACACGGGAAAGACCGAGGCAATCCTTGAGAAAGTGATCGCCCTTGCAAATTTTGCAAGGGAACTTGGGCTTACAAGGTGTTTTCGTAGAATGAGTGCCATTAGAGGAAATTGGTTTACGCTTGGTCTCTTCCTTATCCTTCTTCTTCTTAACTTTCCTTTCCTTCTTCTTCTTATCCACCTGATTACTAACACTATTGCTTTGATCAAGCGAGGAAGAAGGAATGGAAGAAGATTCATCCGACGAAGAAGGGGAAGGATTAGTTTGGGATTGACTCTCTCGTGGTGGAGAGTTAACATTTGAAACATTGGGCGCAATCGGAATTACCAGATTGAATAACCATACCGGTAATCCTATGGTTAATCCAGGAAGATTTAACTTGGCAATAAAGGGAGGACCAATATCTCCAACTGGAGGAAAAGTAAAAGGTACCCCTTGAAAAGGGGTCTCCGGATTGGTAGTCCCAGAAGGAGCATGGGTGCATGGAGGTGGATTCTCCATGGAACAAAACTAAGTGATGTGGATGAAGTCTTGTTAAAAAGAAATAAAAAACCCTCAGGAAACCGAGTGTGCGAAAGGGGAGCTAGGAAAAGACAAGGCTCACAAGCCAAAAGAGCAAGCTCAAAAAACTATATTGAGGCCGCTGCCACAATAAGCGAGATGTACAACAAAACGGCCAGAATGCCAACAAGCAGCCCTACAAAGAAAAAAACCCTCTATAAGATAGCAAGCAAAATATCCTAACTAAGGGCTAGAGACCTCAACAAATTGTATCCTTCGCAAGGTGATGAAATCCAAGTCGAACAATACAAAATGAGAGACCAATAATGGAAGGATATCCCTCTACCGAAAGGGATCCTGGGTAAAGAGCCCTAGAACAAAAGTCACTAAGCTACCTCATTCATGACACATTGGAAAAGGTTTTCAGCACTTCTGCCTTATCACCCTTTCATTACTATGAATACAAGGAAGACAATGATCGATGTTGCCTTAGGGCTAAGTGGAGTGCGGCATTCCACAGAGTCCATCCAGTTCTCAATCTCGCGGCGGTTTAAACCCTGAAAGTGTGAAACAGTCAGGAGGCCCCTCCACAAACTGGTGTATGACCGTGTCAACAAATACTAGAGGGTTTTAGTTCCCTAAAGACAACGACTATGTCTCAGATGAAAAATGACAAGGGGGAATTATTTTGATGCCTATCCCCGGTGTCCTACCTAACTACCAAATTCTTTTGATTTCCTCAAGTGAGGTTAATATTGGTTTAGTTAGGGAGATTAATTTTAGAGGTTGTCTTACACAATCAGGTTATGGAAGTGCAACTTGATGGTGTTGTGACGACTCAAACCATGCAAATGAAGATGAATCGAAATGAGCCTTTCTCTTCGATGAACACTAGTAAAGTGAGGAAGAATTATTTCCGTTCCCAATATGTACAACCAAATGCAAATGCAATTTTATTTCTTTCAAAATGATAAAAAGAGGTAAAAGATGTACCCAAAACTAACCCAAAGCAATAAAAAAGTTATTTATATGAACACCAAACATAATGATTTTAATCCATTTCCTATCTTTTCACACTTGAAAAAGACACATCCAAGCTATGCAAAGAAAGATTCCACAAATGCTTCCAATCAAATGCAAGACAAAGAGAAGAACCTAATAATATCGTCTAACTCAAATGCACATAAATATGAAACAAGCATTTCATCTTCTCGTGAATGTAATACCAAGAATGTCAAATGATTAAATTAAAGCAAGAAGAATACCTATGTGTTTCAATTTCATGAATATGGTAAAAGAACGACAAAATCAAGCTTCTCTTTGAACTAAAGCGGAGGCAAGGAATCAATCTTTTCGAACAATATTTAGATAGGATGTAAAAGAAAATAAGATGCCAAGCAATCCAAACACGCCAAACACACCAAACGAAAAATGATCTCAAAACCTTAATATGGGTCAAAACAACTGTAGGATGCACGATTCATGGCCCCCCCGGCCATGAGGGGGAATTTTTTTTTCAAAACTAGAACCCATTTCGCTTAAAAATGCAATCAAAACACTAGTGTTTACTCAAAGGGCCAACATGGTTCCAAATCTCAAAAATACCCAAAAATAACCAAACAAACCCAATAAACACACTTTCCAGGAACTACCGCGGGCCTACAGGCCACCTGGGAGCGGTACTGATAGACTACTGCGCTCTAGACAGCGCTTAAGGGAAGGTACTACTAGACTACCGCACTCTAGACAGTGGTTAAGGCGCGGTACTGCTGGACTACTGCGCTCTAGACAATGGTTAAGGCACGGTACTACCGCTATGTAGGCAGTTACGGGGGTGCTGTAGTGTGTGACAGAGGGAAAGAGGCGGAATTTTGAGAAAAGATTTTGACTTTTCAAGGGTTTGCCAACCCAGAGGACTTACTGATCTGTAACAGAAGTCTAATGCAGAGAACAAGGAAGTGAATGAGGGTAAAAGAACCCAATTCTTACAATCAATAAGTGAAATTGAAATCAAACTTCACAAGCAAAGAAAATGGATTCAAGTCCCCAGTGGAGTCGCCAGTTTTTGTTGTAGAAATTTCTCCCTACGGATAGGTAGAAACTCTCTTAGGATAAAGCAGGATGCACCGACTCTATGCTAAGACAAAAAGGAAACAAATGCTACCTTGAGTTCTTGAACTAATCTTCACAACAAGGTTAAATGCATTCAGAAGAGATGAAAGACGTAACTCACCTTCCAATTTGACGTTTGTCCCGCTTCTAGCTCTTGATCCCGAAGCTCCAATGTAGAACCTGTTGAAATCAAACAAAGGACAAGCATGCAAGCTTCCAAATACCTTGACGCAAAGATTAAGTTCAAATCTAAAATAGATACATTTCATATCAAAGATCCATACAATACACATGAAATGGGAAAAACAAGACAAGTTATCTTTTATTACAAACTTGAAGAGTGCTTACAAAGGTTGCTTGATATCCAAGCCAATCCTCTAGCTCCAAGTGCTTCCTTTACCTATCTCTGCAGAAGTATGAAGATCATAGGTTTGATGCCCCAAAAGTCCTCCTTTTGGCTCATGGAAGGCTTCTCTCTTATAGCACATGGGAAGGTTAACCAACAAGAGAGAAGTGTGGATCTATGGAGGGTTTAGTAGATCAGGCCAGCTAAACAAAGGAGTTAGGATCGAACCAAAGGTTGTAATCCCAACAAAATCTCCACGAAGGTCGAAATCCAAAAATCCAAGGCAAAAAGGCTAATTTTAGACTACCGTACCCCTATAACTGAGCATCATGCGGTGGTACTGCGCCCCAGAGAAGGAGCAACGCGCGGTAGTGTTGACTACCACGTCCCTGTAGATGTGCAGGGAGTGGTAGTGCTCACAAACAGGGCTAAGTTGGGTTGGTAGATGGCAGAAAAAGGTTTTTCTTTCAGTGTTCAGTCAGTGTTTTTCACTCTGAATGTTCAGATGATCTTTAAGGGAAACTGTCGTTTAGGTCGCTAGTGCAAGGTTGCGACACCAATACATAATGTGTAATATTGAGGTATAACAGTGGTGGGGCAGTTGGACAATTCTTTACTTCAGAGATGTATGAGCAGTGGGAGAAGATGCTGGTTCTGTTCGATGATTATCCATATCGGACTATGGATTACCGGGGGGATATTGAGATGCCACGAGCTCCAGGACAGGCCTGGGGAATAGATGGCACATATTTGTTTTTGTTTTTCTCTTTTAGCATATCATGTTTGTATTGATGATAGCTAGAGGTTTTTTTATGATGTTTGACATTTCCGAGTTTTGGTTATTGCAGATGTTGGTCCATGGCCTCCACTTGGGCATCAGGGCCGTAGGGGTCATGTGGTGGTGGTGGCACCTCCACCGCCTGCGCGAGGAGTCATACACCATCAGGTTCATGATGATGTGGCGGTAGAGGGAATACGCGCTACCATCGATCGTCTATTGGATGGCGTGGCAGATGATGGTTGGAGGGATTTGGACTGGGAGGTGTTAGACCTATGTTTTGATGCTCCACGGGAGTGGAGATCGATTTTGAGGCAGATTTCTATGTTAGAAACGGAGAGGAGGGCTAGGGACCAGTATGATCCAGAGGAGGAGGATCCCGAGGAGGAGGTGGGCCGTGATGACAAGGACTAGGCAGTTCATTACCTGCCCCCAAATGCTGATGAGCATATGGGGATTTTTTTTGTGATATGTATTATGTATGGCTGATGTATTTTTTGTATATTCAGGTGCTGAGGGCACTCTTGAAATTATGACTATATGATATATATATTTATGCAAATGGATGGATTTTTGGATGATACAGTCAGGTATGCACGTGGATGCACATCTGTCATTGTTTTTATGTTTCTGTATGCCCGTGGAGGCACATTTTATGCACGTGGATGCAATATTATGATGGATTTATTTTGTCTGTTTATATGGTTTTTGATGCCTATGTGATGTTATGTTGATGCATGTTTGATGTCCTACATGGTTTGGTTGATGTGCCAATCTAGAATTTTGTTAGCCATTTGGTTTGCTACACTGTTGAGATTTCTTGGGACATGAGTGAATGAAATGGATTCAAAATGTCTAATCATTTGTTTAGTGCGCAGGAAATTTGTAAAGAGATAGGGATCGCATACCTGGTAACAATTGTTAAGTTGGGAAACAAGAAACTAGGAGTCGAGGAAGACGTGAAGGTGACTTATGCCTATCTAGAGGGCAGCGGTCAGGAGACCGGTCACAACATCGTACTCAGCTTGGTTATTTGTAGCAGCACCTATACACACTCCATCGAGCTGAATCAACTCATGTGAGGGGGAATAGAGTACCCAAGCTGTGAAGGCAAGATTTGGAGACCAGTGACTTGCACCATTGGCAAAGCCAGCATAGTAAAGTGGAATAGGATCCATCTGTGGTCATGCAGGAAAAAAAATGTAAGCTTTTTTTAATGTTTTGACATTGAAAAAAGAATTAAAACTGTACAATATGGACTGTGGTGTCCAAAAGATGTTATGGGTAAAATCATTTGAGGTACAACACATTACGAAGGTTGCGCAGGGGGTTACCTTCTGAGTCGGTCAAAATGTATGCCCCATGTCTGAGGCAAGTGTGTATGATGTATGGGCCTTGCCACATGGATTCAAATTTTCCTTTTCCCATTTTGTCACGGGCTTGATCATAAACGAGTACAAGGTCTCCTTCACAGAAGGCTTTCAGGTGGACGTGCTTATCATAGTTGGATTTAGAGCATTTTTTTGTGGCTTTAATGGTTTGGAGGGTTGTTCGGCGATCATCATTAGCTTGTTCCAACAGAATAAAGCATTGCTTGAGTGGTGAGGTGTCTAGGAGGAGTTTGATGGTGATATGCAATGTTGGGATCTGACACTCAATGGGGAGGACAGATTCCACGCCGTGAACCAAATGAAAAGGGGTAAAACCAGTGGCGGTTTTAGTGGAGGTACGGTATCCCACAATGCGGGAAAAAGCATGTGATGCCAATTGGACTTATACCGGTCGACAGTGCGTTGGAGGATTGTCTTCAAAATTTTGTTAATTGCTTCGACTGGGCCGTTCCCTTAGGGTTAGTGGGGGGAGGCGTATTGATGTTGGAATTTGAGGAGGGTTGACAATTCTCGCCAGATAGAGTCCTCGAAATGAGAACCATGGTCTAAGATGAGTTGCTTAGGTACTCCAAAATGAGTAATAACATGGTTGAAGAAGAAGCGGGCTACAGTGTCGGTTGTGCAGTTAAAACTAGTCATGGATTCTACCCATTTAGTAAAGTAATCGACGGCCACAATGATGTATTTATGGCCGCTAGCTGATGCAGGATTACACTCCATAAAATCGATGGCCCATTTGCAAAAGGGACCAACGGTGACTACTGGATGAAGGGGGGTGGGGGGTGTTCTTGCCTTGGGGGAAAAGAGCTGGCAATTTTGGCAATGTTTGACCACTGTGATGCAATCAGTAAATAGTGAGGGACAAAAATACCCTACGCGGATCACGTTTTGGGCATTGGCCATTCTTGAGAAATGGCTGCCGCAGGCACCACTGTGACAGTAATTAAGAACTTGTTCTGCTTCCTCCGAGAAAGGCAACGTCGTAATATGGTGTCGACACCATGTTGATAGAGGAAATCGCCTAAGAGGAGATAATGGGAAGCATGGTGGCGGATGCGATGACGTCCATCACGATCGAAATCGGGTCGAAACTTTTGTGTACAGAGGTAAACCAAAATGTTGCTGTACCAAGGGTCATCTGACGAGATGATGAACAAATGGTCATTAGTTAGATTAGTATTGACTGATGGTGATGGCGATAGGGATGGTAGGTCTGTAATGAGTTGAGAAAGTGCTAAGGATTTGGTTCTCTTAGGGGTTGTGAAATCTAGGTCATACTCTTGTAAGATAATAACCCATTTAGCAATGCGGCCCTGCAGAAGGCGGCGGTTCAAGAGATAGACCATGAGGTTGGAGTCCGCGACAACTTTATTGTCGCTCACAAGGATGTAATGTCGCAAATTATGTACTGAAAAGATGATGGTGAGAGCCAGTTTCTCTTCGTATGCGTAATGTAGTGGTGGGCCAGATAAGGTTTGGCTCACATAATAAATGACGTGCTCTTGATGAGCAGGGTCTTCTTGAACGAGAACTCCAGAGACGGCATAATCGGATGCCGAAACGTAAAGGATGAAATATTTAGAGAAATACAAAGGGGAGATCAAAGGGGCATTGGTGGGAGCTTTCTTCAGGTCATCGAAATCTCCTTGCACTCAGTCGTCCCACACAAAAGGGATTTGGGTACCGAGCAAATGAAGGAAACCATGAACCATCATGGCATAATTAGGGACGAAACAACGAAGGAAATTTTCCTTCCCCTGAAGGCTCAGTAACTATCGAATCATATGTTGTGATGGGAGGTCTAAGATGGCTTGGAATTTTAATGGATTGACTACGATACCTTTCTGTGAGATGATGAAACCTAACAACCGACCTGCTGGAACACAAAATACACACTTGAGTGGGTTGAAGCGGATTTGATATTTGCGACAACGTAGGAGGACTTGCCAGAGGTCATTTAGATGATCAAACCATTTTTTCGATCAGGTCGTGAGGTCGTCAAGGTAGACCAAGATAATGTTGACCAAGTCATGGAAACAATATGTCATGGCCCGTTGAAAGGTGGCTCCAACATTTTTAAGACTGAAAGGCATAACATGGTAAGAAAAAGTGCCCCATGCGGTGGTGAAGGCAGTCTTGTACTAATATTCTTTGCGAATGTGAATTTGTTTATACCCGGAGAAACCATCCATGAAAGATAATATCTCATGCCCTGCACATGCATCTATAAGTTGGTCAATAAATGGTGTGGGAAAGTTGTCTTTGGGACAAGATAGGTTTAGGTCACGGAAGTCAATATAGGCACGGATAGTGCCTTGCTTCTTGTTAACTGGTATTGGGTTAGAAACCCAGGTGGTGTAGGCTATGAGGTAAATGAACCCTGTTGTGCAAAGCTTCTCAATTTTTGCTTTGACGGGAAGAAGCTTAGATGGGTGGATGGGGCATTGTTTTTTACAGAGAGGTGGTATGTTGGGCCAAGTGTCAATGTGGTGTTCTACAATAGTGGGATCAAGACCCGACATCTCGGTGTAGGACCATGCAAATACATCGCGAAACCCTTGGAAGAGTTTCTTGTAAGCTTGTACCTCATCCTATGTGAATGATGCACCCAAGGAAGTGAGTTTGGGTATTCTGGGCTTGGTAGAGATGTCAACTTTCATAATGGGCTAAATATTGGCCATATTTCCTTCCTCAAAGGCATCAGGGGCTAGGATTGGATCCTTAAACCAGTCGACCTTGGTGGGAAGGAAATATTTGGATTCAATGGAGAATTGATTTGTCGTGGAAGAGGTAGATACTTCAGGGATGAAGTATGATCGATGGTGTAGATCATCCCGGGGATAGTCGGGTGCAGTAAGTGCTTCAAGTATTTCCTCATCATTGCGGAAGCATTGTGTTGTCAAATCGGTTGATTGGGGTGCAGCGGTGGATGAGATCATATAAATGGTATTAATCTCTTCCGAGGAGGAATATGTTGGGGGATATATTTCCTCAATGCGAGGAGGGGATGTCTCCAGGTTGGCATTATTCAATCCGTATAGAGCTGCTCTATAATCTGGGAGATCAGGGTAGTGATGTGAGTAATGGCTGTAAATGCCGCATATTGCACTAGGGTGATTGGTACGCAGCGATTTATCGTGATGCTGAGGGGCCAGTTCAAGTTTGACAATTGGGATGTTAGCATCGTCATCCAACATTTGCATGTGTTCTTGAAGTGCTGGAAATTGTGGACATTTATGGGTAGCATGGCCTAAATCATCGCACAAAGAGCATTTGTGGGGAACAAGAATTGTTGGGGGATTCTTCACTAGCTTTGGAGTCGATGGGGAAGTGCGGGTTGTAGGTTCAACAGTATAGGTTTGTGGGCCTTTGCCCCTAGTGTAGCAGAGTGGAGGGGGATCATTACTAGATGTTGATGCAATGGCCATTGTTGGAGGTGGTCGGTTTTGAATGTTTGCTACACCGGGGGGTGGACGGTTAGAGGTATTGATGGGTTGCACCGGTTGTAAAATGATAGTTGGTGTTGGGGGAGGACTTGGGGTGGGAAAGTACCACACAGGTAGTCCTAACGTTAACCTTGGAAGATTGAGCATAGCCATAACTGGTGTGCTGACTGCTCTTGAAGGAGGGAATAGAAACGAGATAGTGTGGATGGGTGTAGCTCCTACATGACTTGGAATTGAGGGTGGTTGTGGCAGTAAAGGGGGTTGTTGGTTAGGTGCATGTGTATTGTGTGAGAGGGTGCATAAATAGAATATCTCGACTTTCTGTGAAGGAGGTGGAATGGATTGAAATGTGAAGTCATGGATGTATCAGAATATATGTCGGGTCTGACTATTGAGTCGAGCGATGTGGGTGCATTCCGAACGGGTTGTTCAATCATAGGGATAACATTTTACGGTGTGGCGGGGGCATTGGGATCATAGTATGTAAATTGGTTGATCTTGACCACACGTCCTTCGTGGGGGAACATCATAATGCAGAAGACGGATGAAGCGATAACTTTCATGGCATACATGTAACTTCATCCTAGTAAGAGGTTGTAATCAAGCTGGGCATTGATGACCTCTATGTCTATAAGTATCGTTTTTCCACCTAATTGAAGGGGCACATTAGCCAAAAGGCCTTGCAGTTGAACTGAATGACCATCGTAAGCTTGTAATGCGGTGGTGGATGGTTGCAGTGTTGGAGATCCGAGCTTCTGCCAAACAAATGTTGACATTACGTAGGTGGAGGCACCTTCATCAATGATGCATCGATGAATCACAAGGTTCTGAATGGATACAGAAACCAGAAATGCTAATGTAGAAGAAAAGCGTGGTTCAGCTTGGTCTAAGTCGAATGCCATCATTCATGAGTCATTAGGGTCTATTGCACCAATGGCGGACAATAAGATTTTCCTCTGTGCAGGATAGTTTTTTAGGACTTCCAGGGAAGACATAGCAGCGGGGGACTGGGCTAAGTCTTCCACAATGTTATAAATTGAGGTGGCACAAGCGTCAGGGTTATTGTTGATCCGTCGTGGGGGGAAGTGAGGGGATTTAGGTCCCCCATCCAATGGCATAGTAGTTATGCGTAATGGATGATTAGTTGGAAGGGTGTTTGTGGCTAGATCAATAGGCGTGGTTTCATGGGTTGAGCCGTATTGGTTTCGACGTGTTTGGAGGTTGATATCATTTGATGACATCATTAATAGATGGTGAGTACCTAAATCCGTATGTTGATAATCAGTTGCAGCGTAAGTAATCTACTGGTGTGGTGTGGTGTTCCCTTGGGGGGGATCCAACGAGCGAGTGTTCAATACTCCTTGTGTAGGTAAAGGGTTTTGCGAAACCATGGGTTGCGGTTGAGGAGGTAGCGCTGGATGTGCCGCATGCCCTTGGCATTGGGCATCGTTAGTCCAAAGTTGGTGTGCTCGCTCCAAATGCGGGCATGAGTGTGTGTAATGTCCATATACTTTGCATATGGAACACGGATGGTTTGTTCTTAAATTAGGATTTTTACCCTGTTTCGGTGGATGATTAGGGTTTTGGTTCGTGGGAGCAACATTATTATTATTCGGAGGATTAGGTGGTTGACCGCCTTGGTTTTGAGGTTGATTGTTCCCGTGGTTGTGTCTTGTTCTGCGGTTCTATTGACCTCCTTGATTACCTTGGTTATTCTAGTTTTGGGGCTGGTTCTGCTGTGCATACACTTTCCCTTGGGAAATAGGGGGATTTTGAGGTCGCACAGGTGCTGGAGCAAGCTGCGGTGGATAGTAAGAGGGAGGGTTCGGAGGTGGTCCAGGTGCTTGTTGTGGTTGTTGGTAAGTTGTTAAATTTTGAGCATTAATTCACAATACTCTTGGATCTTTACTGAGAGAATAACATATACAGTATATCAATGCATAACAATCACAATAAGCATGATAAGCATCACAAGAATCAAAAGTATGAGAGATAAGAGACATAGAGTTTCCGTGGGGAAAACCCTAAGGTGAAAAACCCCACAACTTCCTCAGAGATAGAGAGAGCAATGGCTCAACCAAAGTACAACCAAAATACACTGATATAGTCTCCTAGTAGCAGATGATCCTCCTCCTCACTAGTGCGCCACTTTCTGAGTGAGAGAAGTGTGAGTTTTCGGGTGATGAAAATAGAGATCTCTCGATCTCTATTTATACTAGTATGTTTTCCCAATTACACTATGGGGCCGACTTGTCTAGATAGGTACATCCACAATATAATATATATTTCAGGGCCGACCCCACACATGGTGGTCTAATAACCCGTCGCCAAGTACACACACTTGTGACACTTGTCAATACACATGACGACACTTCCTTATAGAGGAATAAGACATCTCTTATAAGGGTACAATAAATATATATGAAATACATTCCGAAGTTACATATACATCAACACTCCCTCTTAACTAGGAAGGTATTTCTCGACACAGTTTTGCTAGACAAGTCTTCTTCTCGGGATCATCGTCATCAATGCATCGTCATCATCATCGTCACTGTTGCTGCTATCTCAACCAATCTTTGAATCTAATCGTCATAGGAAGTTCTACAGAACCAGTCCTTTTTCATACTAGATGTAGGCCCACCACCTGCAGGTCTTCATCATCACTGGCCATACTGTGGAATCCGCATGACTTTCTATGTGCATCACAAAACCTGGCAGTAGCATCCGAGGATGTTACGAGCATATAGCTCTACCTGTCGGATCTCCCAGGAGCACATTGCATGTGACCTATCACAAAACCTGGCTGAAGCATCCCAGGCTATTACGAGCACACAGCTCTACCTGTCGGATCTCCCAGGAGCACATTACATGTGATCTCACCACAAAACCTGGTTGAAGCATCCCAGGCTGTTGTGAGCACACTGCTCTACCTATCGGATCTCCCAGGAGCACATTACATGTGGTCCACCACAAAACCTGGATGAAGCATCTGAGGCCTTTTTCATCCTGTCTAAATCTCCCAAGAGAAAATTACAAGTGGTCATGGCAAAACCTGGCTGAAGCATCTGAGGCCTTTTTCATCCTGTCCAGATCTCCTAGGAGCAAATTACATGCCATAGGACAAAACCTCGCAAGAGCATCTCAGGATGTTATGGGTACAAAACTCTGACCTGAAGATCTCCCAGGGCACAAATTACATGTCCTCCCATAGCAATGTATCGAAAGAGCATCCCAGGCTCTTACGGGTACACAACTCCGACCTACAGGATCTCCCATACATGCTCATCTGCACAACCTGATCCACGACCACAAAGTATTATCCTGATACTCACCATACATCAACCTGATGTACACATGATCATCCTGATCATCATCATTGCATCGTTCTGATGCATGTCATCTGGAGAAGATCGTCATCCACGATCATCCTGATCAGACAATGCATCCACCTGATGCATACCAAGTATCTACCTGATACATATCACCATACACAGTGTATCCACCTGATACATAGATACATGATCCACACAATGTATCCATCAACATACATGATCTACCTGATCATACCTGATATATATCAACATACATGATCTACCTGATCATACAATGTATCCACCTGATACATATACAGATACATGGTCCAAGCATCCAACTTGATGCATGTACAAAATACATACAAATGATCCAACCTATCATATCCAACATCTAACATAATGCGTACATACAAAATGATCCAACTGATCATATCTAGCATCCAACATGATGCGTACATACATATACATATAAATGATCCAACTGATCATATCCAGCATCCAACATGATGCGTACATACATATACATATAAATGATCCAACTGATGATATCCAACATCCAACATGATGCGTACATACATATACATATAAATGATCCAACTGATCATATCCAGCAGAAACTAGAACATCATCATGATGCTCATCATGCAGCGCTTACATCCACAGTCATGTGAAGGATCCTCCTTCCAACATGATTGGAATGGCTTCACAGCTCCTCTCTGGCTAGTGGCTTCGTCAATACATCTGCAATCTGCTCAGCCGTCGCAACATACAGGAGCTTCACAGCTCCTCTCTGCACCATATCCCTAATATAGTGATATTTGATCTCTATGTGCTTCGACCTGTCATGAAACACAGGGTTCTCGGACAGCTTCACACAACTCTGGTTATCACAAAAGATACCAGTAGCATCCAATGGGAGATCAAATAACTCAGACAGTAGCTTTCATAGCCATACTGCCTCACAACTAGCTGAACAGGCCGCAACATACTCTGCCTCAGCTATACTCAGTGCTACGCAGGACTGCTTCCTGCTAAACTAAGAGATCACACCTGATCCCATACTGAAGCAGCATCTAGACGTGCTCTTCCTATCTGCAGCATTGCCATCCCAATCTGAATCAACATAACCCTGCAGGTTAAACTTTTGATTCACTTCATACTTGAGCCCATAATCCACTGTACCCTTCAGGTACCTCAGAACATGCTTTACAGCAACCAGATGAACACTCCTCGGATCTGTCAGGAACTGACTCAATGTGTTCATAGCAAAGCAAATATTTGGTCTCATGTTCATCAGGTACATCAAGGACCCAATCATCTGACGATACATAGAGATATCAACTGGCTCAGATGAAGCATCACATAGAAGCTTCAGGTTTGATTCCATAGGTGTGGCCATGGCCTTGCAATCCATCATCCTGAATCTCTTCAGGATATCTACTGTGTACTACCCTTGACCAAGGAAGATCCCATCTGCACTCTGCCACACCTCCATACCTAGCAAATAGTGCATCATTCCTAAGTCTTTCATATCGAACTCGGCAGCAAGCTTCCTCTTAGTATCTGCAATCGATCTGTCATCTCCTGTTACAAATAAGTCATCCACATACAGGAGTAGAATCATAGGATTCCCTTCCTCAACCTTGTAGTAAAGCTTGGAATCCGCTTTACTCTTGGTAAAGCCCAAACTAGATAGGAAATTGTCCATCCTACCATATCAAGTTCTCGGAGCTTGCTGCAAGCCAGACAAGGCTTTCTTCAATCTGCATACATATGACTCCTTGTCATGTATTTCAAACCTGAGTGGCTGCTCCACATAAACTTCCTCTTCAACTACACCATTCAAGAAGATAGTCTTGACATCCATTTGGTGTATCTTCCATTTCATCGTTGCAGCCAAGGCAAGTACTGTTCTGATGGAAGTGTACCTAACTATAGGAGCAAAAGTTTCTTCATAATCTATTCCCTCTTTCTGAGAGAAGCCACGAGCTACAAATCTTGCCTTGTATTTCTCTATGCTGCCATCTGCAGCATGCTTGATCTTGTAGATCCATTTGGAAGTCACAATAGACTTCCCTTTAGGTCTTGGGACAACATCCCAAACATCACTTTTCATTATTGATTGGTATTCTTTGACCATGGCATCCTTCCATTCTTTCTTTTCCGCTGCTTCTTCATAACTAGAAGGTTCTTTATTCATGATGTCACAGAGTAAAGCAACATAGCTGGTATGTGATCTGGTTCTCTTCTTTGCTCTGTGTTCTTCTTCTGGAATTCCAAATCTTTCTGCATCTTGAATGAGCTCTCTAGCCCATGCAGGTTTCCTCTTGTGGGAGTTATCCTCATGGGGTGGATCTATAGGTTCTTGCGGATCTTCAAACTCACAAACAACTTCTGAAATTGCTTTAGACATGGTAGTGTCTTGAAATCTAGTTTCCTTAGGTTCTTCATAAACTTCAATAGGTGCCTTCCTTGATTTGATGAATGTTGAGTTTTCAGCAAATGTTACATCCTTGCTGACATCAATCTTATTGAACCCTGGAAAGTATATTCTGTAAGCCTTCGAGCTTTCACTGTAACCCACAAAGATACCCTTCTTTCCTGAAGGATCCAGTTTGGTCCTCTTTTCCTTTGGGACATGAGTGTATACTAGACAACCAAATATTCTGAGATGGCTGACTTCAGGTTTCTTACCAGAAAAGACTTCTTCTAGTGTCTTGTTGTCCAATATCTTGTGGGGTGTTCTGTTCTACACATATACAATTGTTCTAGTTGCTTCTTCCCATAGATGCATAGGTAGATCCTGGTCATGTAGCATTGCTCTTGCTGCTTCCATGATTGTTCTGTTCTTCCTTTCTGCAACTCCATTTTGTTGTGGATTGTAAGGAGTAGTTAACTCCCTCTTAATCCCTGAATCACTACAAAGCTTCTTGAAGTCACCTGAGGTGAATTCTCCACCATTGTCAGATCTGAATGTTTTGATCTTCTTGTCAGTTTGATTCTCCATCAAGGTTTTGAATTCCTTGAACTTATCAAACACCTCATCTTTGTTCCTCAAGAAGTAGACCCAACTCTTCCTGGAGAAGTCATCTATGAAAGAGACATAGTAAACATACCCACTCAGAGAACTGGATGACATAGGACCACATACATCTGAGTGGATGATTTCCAAGATATCTTTTGCCTTGCTTTCATTGCTTAGAAATGCCTTCTTAATGTTCTTTCCTTTTGCACATCCTTTGCAAACACCTTCATGTTTGGTCTTGATTTCAGGAAGACCTTCTATAGCCTTACTTGCAATTGGTAATGCCCTGTAGTGCATATGTGCAAGTCTTCTATGCCAAAGTTCACTTGGCTCCATGGATTCATGTACCATGGCATGTTCAGGTTGTCCCTTCAATTTATACAATCCTCCCTCTTGCTTTCCAATCACTACTGCATCATCAATAGTTTTACCTTTTGGCCACATTAGGACTTGGCCATCCACAAATGCAACCCTCATACCTTTTGCATCCAATGCGGATATGGAGAGTAGATTCTTCTTGAGCCCAGGTACATACAAAACATCTTTCATCTTCAAATACTTCCCAGAGTCTAGATTGTAGGAGGCCTCACCACTTCCTTTGATGGGTATTGGTAGTCATCCCCAAGTTTCACCTTATGGGGTGACTCATGTTCAGATAGGTTAGCAAAGGATTCTTTAAACCCAGTCATGTGTTTTGAAGCCCCACTGTCAATTAGCCAATCATTACAACCATGGGAGATAGTACCTGTGAGAACAGAGATTAGAACATACTCTTCTTCACTTGATGAGTTATCATCATCACTTTCTGCTCTAGCCTTCTTCTTGGGAGGTTCATCATCCTCGGCAGCATGAGCATGAAACCTTCTTTTGCTGCCCTTCTTCTTCTTGTTGAAGTTGTCGTTGTCCTTCTTGTTCTTGGGACAATTTATGGCAATATGTCCTTTTTCATTACAGGGGAAGCATATTCTTCTTTCTTTATAGTGATGTGAAGATTTCTTGGAGTGGGATGGCTCTCTCTTGGACTTCCCTTTCTTGGTGTGAGCTGTGAGAGCTTGATCTTCATTCCCCATCTTTTCTTCTCGTGCCACAAGCATTGCTTCTTGAGAGCATTCTTCCCGTAATCTGTTGAAGGATATCAACTTCTTCCTTGCACAAATTCCTTGAATAAAGGAATCCCATGACCTGGGTAGGCCATTTAGAGTGGTCATGACAACTTCACCATTCTCCACCATTTCATCTACCGCTTCCATTTGTTCCTTAATCTGGGAGACACTAGAAAAATAAGATTGAATGGTTTCTCCATTTTGAAACTTTACTCCTTTCAATTGGTTCCGCAGGGTCATCTCCTGATTTATGTTCTTCCCTTCAAATAGCTTGGTCAAAGAGTCAAACATTTCCTTCGGTGTCTTTAGAGAAGACACATGGGGTATGAGATGGTCTTTGATAGAATCAACAATGATTCTCTTTGCCTTGACCAAGTTCTTCTTATGCAATACTTTAGCCTCTTCATCCTCTGGGATAGGGATGTCTTCTTTTATATATGAGTCCAACTCATTCTCTTCCAGGATTAACCAAATCCTATACTTCCAAGATCGGAAGTTATCAGCCCCTTCAAGCTTATCCTCAAGCTTGGTGTGGTGAGACATCTTAAAGAGTACTTCAAATGGAAATAGAAAATATTTAGGTCTTACCACTTGAAATGCTGAAAATTGGATCTGGTCCCAGATTAGGGTTTGTTGGAAAAACCCTAAAAATTCAAAATTTGAATTTCAACTTTCTAAAAGGATAGAAAGATTCACCTTGATGAGCTGATCAGCCTAGTGTATTCAGAATTTGAGATTAGCAAAGCTTTACCCTTCATATTTTTCTTTTTGTCCTCCCGGGTTCACTTGGGAGAGCCTTGAATTAGGGTTTGAGTTTCCTGGAGATCTACCCAACCAAAAATCTCGATACAAAGCTATAAACTTTGATTTTTTGCAAGGAGCTTCCAGCTATGTCTTCAGATTTTAGAAATTCCTATTTTGTGGAAACCCTAATTTTTAGGGCCAAATCTGAAAATGCTCAGAATTGAATTATGATTGAACAAATAGATTCTCCTTGATGAGTAGATTCAATCTACTATATTGCTTTTCGAAAAACTGTGGAGAGAAACCCAATAAACAAGTTTCCGTCACTACAAAATGTCTTCTTCTCAGGTTAGCTTTGATACCATGTTAAATTTTGAGCATTAATTCACAATACTCTTGGACCTTTACTGATAGAATAAAATATACAGTATATCAATGCATAACAATCACAATAAGCATGCCGAGAATCAAAAGCATGAGAGACAAGAGACACAGAGTTTCCGTGGGGAAAATCCTAAGGTGAAAAGCCCCACAACTTCCTCAGAGATAGAGAGAGCAATGGCTCAACCAAAGTACAACCAAAATACACTGAGATAGTCTCCTAGTAGCAGATGATCTTCCTCCTCACTAGTGTGCCACTTTCTGAGTGAGAGAAGTGTGAGTTTCCGAGTGATGAAAATAGAGATCTCCCGATCTCTATTTATACTAGTCTGTTTGCCCAGTTACACTATGGGGCCGACTTGTCTAGCTAGGTACATCCAAAATATAATATATATTTCAGGGCCGACCCCACACATGGTGGTTTAATAACCCATTGCCAAGTACACACACTTGCGACACTTGTCAATACACATGACGACACTTCCTTATAGAGGAATAACACCTCTCTTATAAGGGTACAATAAATATATATGAAATACATAGATGAAATACATTCCGAAGTTACATATACATCAACATAAGTTTGAGATATTGGAAGTGTTGGGGCAGAAGGTGTTGCTTGTGGAGGGTAATAAGCCGATTGGGCTTGTGAGTGAACAGGAGCATGAGTTTCCTGTTGGTGATAATATGTAGGGGGTGTATAAGCTGATGGTGCATGGTTGTAACACTGTTGTGGACATGAGGGCCCATGAGTGTGATTAGAGTGTGCCATGGGAGCATATGAGGTTGTAGATATGGAGTGAGATGTGGCCCACGAAAGGTTGGGGCCAGTATTATTAGGCATAATTGAAAAGGGTTGGTTGTGTGATACAACATGACCAATGATACCGTCGATGGCATGGGATGGCCCCAACGCACCATTCTGGGATGGATCGCCTCGGGGGGCATCAGGTAAGATTGTATATAGGTAGCCAGACTAGGCGTAGATTAAGTCACACTGTTGGGCTTTTAGAATGGCTTCTTCTTCTGATTGGGGTCGTTCAGAAGCCACATATTTGGCTATGTCTGGAAGGAGAGATTTTAGGAACCAATCCAGGAAAATACGACCATCTAGCTTGATCTTGCATAGACTACAACGTTTACACCACTCATGGATGTGATCCGTGATATGGATAGCCATGTTCTCTACAAGACAATAGGATTTCTACTCCCATGTCATAGCAGATGGGTAGTTGAAAGAACTGTAGGAAAGTTGAGTCAAGGGATGTAAACGTAGGGTGTGTCCCATGAAGCTACTCGATATACCATTTGGTTGTTGAGCTAGTGAAATTTCTTTGCAACAGACATAAGCGAATAGAGTCATCTACTATGGATTTGGAGGAACACGATAGATGAAAAGACATAATGTGATTTTGTGGGTCCTCACCAGCCTTCCCCTCAAACTTAGGGATGTCTGATGGGAGTTTAGTAGGCATGTGAGGCCAAGTAGGATCATGTCTAATGGGATCGTTTGTTAATATTGCCAGGTCCGATAGGTTAAGACTAGCCATAAATGGAAAATGGCAGAGGAGTGTGACATGTTCATTGGGGCATATGTGCTATTGGTAGCATTTGTTATTAGGACACTGCCCCCCAAAGGGAATATTAGCCGTGAGGGGGATATGACCCCCAAATAGAGGTGTGGAGTTGGTATGGGAGGGTCCTACGCCTCCAAGTGTAACATGGGTTACAGATGGGTTGGGATTAGGTATAGTAACTGTTGGGTTTGGTATAGTCGCAGGAATGGTAGTTGTAGGTCCCGTTTAGGGCATGCCTAGGGTATGTCCCATGGAGGGCATACCCATTGTAGGAGTGGGTCTCATAGAGGGTATACCCAAAGTAGGAGTGGGTCCCATAGAGGGAATACCCAGGGTAGTTGTGGTAGTGGTTCCTAATGTGGTAGCTAGGGTGGTGGTAGATGTTATACTAGCAATCCCTGTAAAGAAGGGGTTGGAAGTCATGCCAGCCATGGGGCTAGCTGGTGCTGTGTATGTTGGGTTTTCATATTCTGCCTCAGAATCAGATGTGAAATGAGGGGCGTCAGAATTGGGTGACGAGGCTCTATGCCGATGATGTGTGGAGTCAAGTGACAAGGCTCTACATCTGTGACGAGTGGTGTCAAGTGAACCGTACTGCAGGGGTTCACCCCGGAAGTGCTGAGAATGTCTCGAGGACTCAATGGTGACAATCGGCTAGTAAAACTAATGGGTAGTGGTGAGTGAAAAGCTCAAAAAACCTAATGCAACTGTGTGTGCAGGAGGGGAGAGAAAAAACAATGGCACTCAGGCCAACAACCGAACTCAAAACACTTACGGTAACAGCTGTGCTATGGTAAGTGGAGTAATAAAAAGTAGTGGTCAAAATACCAACAAGGAAACGACTCCTAAAAATAAAAATGGTGTACTCACTAACCAAGGGGAGGTAATAAAGCATGAAAACACCTAACTAAAAAGGTATTATGATTCCAACAAGACGCATCCTCTGGAAGGTGATGAAATCCAAGTTAGACAATATGAAACATAGAACCAAAGGCTAATGATATCCCCCTACCAGTAAGGACACCAGGTATACAATCCTAGAAGAAAGGCCACTAAGATACCCCGTTCATGACACGTCCAGAAAGGTGAATCTGCGGCTCCTGTTCTATCGCCGTTGTAGCCCCATATAGGTAGTGCATCGAGAACAATGAGTAGGTATCCTTCGGTGATTGAATGAATTGTGGTATTCCACTCAGGCCTCCGGAACCAGTCTTGCTACTTTGACCCTCTTAAGGGAGAGGCCTTTCCAACAAGTTGGTGTATAACTGTATCAATAAGTACTAAGGGATTTTGGTACCCTAATTGTCAACAACTATGTCTCAAATGAAAGTGAGTGAGGGGTGTTATTTGGATACCTATCTCCTTAATCCTACCTAACTACAATGTTCTTTTGATGTTCCCCAAGTGGGGTTAGAAAATTGGTTGAGTTAAGTAAAAAATTTATGGCTCACTTTGATTAATGGTGACAGTGTGTGTGTAAGTGTGGTTATGTACCAAAATAAAATGATTCGCTTGGGCGAATATTTATCAAATTAAAGTACATATTTCAACTTGCAAATATGAAACTTTTAACTATAAATGCTTAACAATTTTTTCTTTCAATAAAAATACTAATTTTTTTTCTAAAATGATATAGTAAAGCAAATAAAAGAAAAAGTAAATGAATATCTAAGGCTGCAAGTAAAACAGTAGGCTGTCAAACTGCAGGGGAGATGGATGGAAAATATGGGCCGAAATGGGTGACAAAAACTCAGATGGCAAATCGTAGGGTTTGGGTCAAAATTGCGGCTGTCTAAGGAAAAACTCATGATCTGAGTTGCGGCTAAGGAGTAATAAGTCACGATTTGGAATCGCGGCCATGGGTCAGAAACCCGTGATCTGGATCACGACTGTGGGTTCATAAACCTGCGATTTACGGGATGGAAAAAGTCACCGAAAATGAAAGCCGAAATTTAAAAATTGGGACTGCAGAGGCTGCAGAAACAGCCAAGGGATAGGGCATCAAGCTATGGGCTTAGTGATAAGATAGATCTATAAAAATAAAGCTAAATAACAACAAAAATAAGAAGAATTCTAGATCTAAACAAAGATTCAAAGATTCAAAGTAAAGTGGAGTCACCAAAAACTGTTGCTTGGGTTGTCACCCAAGCATGTGCAACTGTGCACCTACTAACTTCATAGTAGTAGTCTCGATTAAAGCAGCAAAAACTAATGTAAAAAGTAAATATTAAACTAGCATGTGCATGAAAGTAAATCTAGATTAAGAATAGTAAAAAACTAGATCCATGAGAGAAATAATAAAAAACATGATATTTTATATAAATGAGCAAACAATGGTTTGTAATGGTTTAACTCAATGGTGAGGTTGTTGGAATTCTTGCAGCAGTACAGGAGTAGTGCTCGAGTGCTCCAATAGTCTCTCTCTTTTCCAAGATGCTTCAAGGATGGGCCAAGGCTTTACTCTTGATAAAGAACTTCAAGCTCAAAAAGGATGGGCAAAGGTTAAGAGCAATTTTGGCAGCATGAGGATAGAATGAATATGGATGAATAGTGAGGAGCCCCTATCACCTTTTTATAGCTTTTGGGTGATGGAGAATACAACTATGGTTTAAGGAAACCAATGGTATTGGTGAAAAATGGTTTAGGTTTTATTTTCCTCTTTTTCCCTCTTTTTTCCTTTTTTGAATATATTTTTTATTTTTATTCCCTTTTAATTGCTTTTTGGGAATTTTGGATCCCTTTGGAGAGTTTTTTATATTTTTTGAGGAAAATTAAATATTTTTAGGAGAAAAAGATGGATTTTGGCCTTTTTGGTGGCCTTTGAGGGTTTTTTGAGGTTTTTAGAGGCAAAAATGGTAGGAAAAGTGGACAAATGGGTCATGTGACTAGGGAGATGAGCTAGTGAGCATTTTTTGGGTGTCAAAAGTATGTGTTTATCTATGTAGTGTATTCCTGCTTTGCTTATTATCTTTCTTATGCTTCCTCCATAATAGAGCCAACTCATTCAGTCGAACTATTGTCCCCCTCGTGCTTCCTGGACACGAGCATATCATTGGTATCAGAGCAAGTTAGCTCATTCAGAGATCATTCAGAGCTTCATCAGAGCGCATTAGCTTTGTTCGTGCCTAATTTTTGCATAGAAACTTCCATGGAAGTTACTTGACTTATGCCTGTTTAAACACACTCGCAAAATCAGCAATCCAAGCAGACACTATCTCCGGAGATGGCAGAAGAAATAGGTGATAGACATGTAATTGACGAGACACAACAAATCATAGAGAAAACACTAGCTCGACAACGAACTGAGATTTTCACCCAGTTCAATGAGATTCTCACGCGATTTCCTTTGACTTCAAGAGCGTTTTCGATGAGAACTAACTCTGACAAAATCAGCCCCTTCAAAGTGCAAATGAATTTGGACATACCAAATCTAGAAGAAAAGATTGACGCGGAATCCGTCGACAATTGGGTACAACAATTGGAATCCTATTACTCTGTGAATCAACTCTCAAAAGCTGAAAAGAACACCATTGAATCCTTAAAGATGTCAACATCTGTGCACTGCCGGTGGGAGAACCTTTCGAAGAATATGGAGAAAAGCGAAGACCCCATCGACACATGGGAGAAATTTGTCGAATACATCCGAACAGAGTTTTACCTGCCCAAGTACCTTGATCAGCAGTATAAGAAATGTTAGCAGCTAAGGAAATGGAAATACCAGTCTGTACAGAGTTACACCGACGAATTCTATCGAGTCATGGCTAGACTTGGCGTTCAAGAAGAAGAAAAATTGCTTGTTCTGAAGTACGTCAACGGATTATCCCAGTACGTTCAGCAGGAGATGGAGTTTTTGACTGTCAATATGCTCGCAGATGCATTCCACTATGCCAACAAACTTGAAACCAATCATAAGGGAAAAGCGTGCTTCGCAACAACACCGACATCAAGAAGACCCCCCGACAAGAGGCACCAACTGAAATCGACAAGTCAAAATCTTCTCATCCAACTCCGACAAAGCTATATCATGAAAAAAATCCTTTTGACAAAAGGGAACGCAACAAGAAACCTATCAGGAAATGGTGCAATTAACATCACTCATCTTGGCATGATACGTCTGAATTCAAAGCTCAAAAGACCTTTTTGGAAAAAAAATTGACATCCAATGTGTTTGACAAGACTGCGGTAGAATCTGACCTAGAAGCAACGACTCTTTTGACATCGACATCAACAACTCCAGTAGCCTCGAATATCATCGACAAGGAGGAATGAGAGTGCGTGTTCCATACACAGATATGGGTTCAAAACAATCCATTGCATATGATTGTGGACAATGGGAGCCATAAGAACTTTTTTTCTAAAGAACTTGTGAAGAAACTAGGTCTTGTTACCACTCCGCATCCTCAACCTTACAACATCGATTGGATGAAGGATGGACAAGAGCTAAGGATCATGCGAAAATGCAAGCTCGCCTACTTCATAAATCCTTTTGAAGATGAAGTACTTTGTGATGTGGCACCACTCTCCATAGCCGACGCCTTATTTGGGAAGCCTTACCTATGGGATCGCCATGGAAGTTACTAGTCATGACCGTAGAAGGTGATTGTTAGATTTCAGAATCAATGGTACAACATACTAGAACGACGACCTATACCAATGGTTGCAATGATATCTGCTAAACATACAAAGAAGATCATCAATCATGCTCAAAAGTTCACATTGATTCTAATAAAGCCACAATATTTTAGGAATACTGTAACAACCAGTCGAGTCACTGACTAGTGCAACTCCCGACAAAAGCAACCGATTGACAATATTCTTGATGAGTACCAAAACCTATTTTAAGTTCTAGACGAAGTACCTATACATTTCCAGGTAAAACACTCTATTGAACTTTCTCCTGGTTCTTCTTTTCCTAACTCATCTGTCTACAGAAGATCCATTCTCGAAAATGAAGAGATTCATAGAAAAATCCAAGAATTGATCGATAAAGGTCATATCTGACCCATCTCCTCCCCTTGTGGAAGTCTAGTTGTCCTCGTTCCAAATAAATACGGGACTTGGTGCATGTGCATCGACTACATGGAACTCAACAAAATTTTAATGAAGAATAGGTACCCTCTGCCGCGGATAAACAAGCTCAACGACTATCTGAAAGGTGCTAAATTATTTACTAAGCTCAACCTCAAGTCGGGATATCATCAGATTCCAATCAAGCCCTCATATGTATGGAAAAATGATTTCAAGACCAAGGAAGGATTGCTTGAATGGTTAGTCATTCCCTTCGGCTTAACCAATGCACCTGTGACCTTCATGCAATACATGGATAACATTCTTTGACCTTTCATTGGAAAATGGGTCATTGTCTATCTTGACAACATATTGATTTTCAGTCGATCATGGGAAGAACATGTCGAACAACTTCAAAAAGTCCTTGACACTCTCCAATAGCATCGAATCTACTTGAACATGGACAAATGTTACTTTGCGATGAACAACATCAAATATTTGGGGTTTGTAATTAACTCTACAGGAATTCATGTCGACCCAAACAAAGTACAAATTCTCAAATATTGGCCCATTCCTCATAGAAATCAAGAACTAAGATGTTTTCTTGGTTTGGCGAATTTCTATCGACGATTCATACTTGGATTCAATCACATAGCCTAGCCCTTGAATCAGTTGACGAAAGGAAATGGAAAATCTGTCTTCAAATGGACACTGACACAACAAGAAGCTTTTGAACAACTCAAACAAAATCTTTGCACTGCACCAGTACTTGTGATACCTGATTTGCATCAAACCTTTGAGATTGAGATGGATGCATCGGACTATGCCTTGGGCATAGTGATCACTCAATCTAGTCACCTAGTTGATTTTCATTCCAAAACTTTTAACGACACTATTAGAAGATATTATACATATGAAAAAGAACTGTATGCCATTGTGCAAGCTCTCAAGCAATGAAGGAATTACATCCTCGATAAGAAAACGATCTCTTCAATTCGCTCCGACCCATTCAAACCTACAAATAACTCGACAAATCAAGTGGATTAATTACTGCAACAATTCGAGTTGGTAATTAAGTATCGAAAAGGTAAAGCTAATGAGGCCGCTGATTGTATAATTAGACCACCCATTACTCTCCTTTTTACAGTGATGAGTATGCAAGGATATGACACCACTACTTGGCCTCAGTTGTATTAGGAAGACATCAAATTTTCACTAGACTATCGACAAATTCAGACTGAAAAGTCATCGACCGCTAACTTTTTCCTAAAATATACCTTGCTATACAAGCTTGGACAACTTTATGTACCAACCGGTGAGCATCGAAAACAACTCATTTGGGATGCGCACTGTAGCAATACTGCAGGACACTTTGGAGTAGAAAAGAACCTTACTATTATCCAGAAGTATTTCTTTTTTCCTTCACTCAAAACCGACGTCAACAAGTACATTCTATCATGCGTGGTTTGTGCCATTGCTAAACTGCCTAATCGATGACAGGGATTGTACACTCCTTTTCCAGTTCCTAATAGACCATGGGAATATATTTCCATAAAATACTTTATGGGATATCCTACTTCAAAACATCAAAATGACGCGATATTAGTAGTATTCGACATATTTTCCAAGATGACCATTCTCATTCCATGCAAGAAGACTATGACAATGCAACAAACCGCTTAGCTCTTATTCGCACATGTTTGCAAACACTTTGGTTTAACGACAACCATCATTTCTGACTAAGATGCCAGATTTGTTAGTATATTTTGGAAGACTCTTTAGCAGAATCTAGACACAAGGCTCTCATTGTCGACAACTTTCCATCCTTAGACAAACGGATAGATGGAAGTTTTGAATCACTTGGTAATACAACTGCTTCGCATGTAAAACCACAAGCATAGACGAACATGGGATGACAATCTTCCATAGATACAACACAGATACAATCGTGCTCAGTAGAACTCTATGAGAAAGATTCCATTTGAGATCTGCTATGTATTTCAACCCTCAGTGCCTATCGACTTGATCAAATCTTCGACACAGTTGAACAATACTGATTACAACCAGCAGGAAGTTGAAAAAGCATTGAAGTTTCGATATCAAATCCGCGACATCCAGCTGCTATACCTCAAAGTTACACTTTGAGCTTTAGTGTCGCATATTTGTACCATGTGACCTAGCGACATTTCTCCGTAATGTTGTTTGTACCCTCCTTGGTCTCATATGGACAGCTAGGAGACAAATCCACTTCCTATTTGCCTTGATTTTTGTGCCCTGCATATCTCCTGGGGCACGAAAAACCTACATTTTCGTGCTCTGCATAACCTCTGGGGCACAAAAACCTTCATATTTTCGTTTTATGCTTAGTCTCTGGGCGCGGAAATCCTGATATAGCCTTTGGCTTGGATCTAGGATCTCTACCTTCCAAGAGATTTCCTTGGTATTGACATGTATGCTTCAATCTCAACCCCTTCTCTCTGTTTAGATTGGCTGATCCACTAAACCCTCATGAGATCCACCTTCCTCTCCTTATGGTTAAATCCTCAAGTGCTATAAAGGAGAGGCCATCCATGAGCCAAGGGGAGGACTACTTGGGGCATCCAACTTATGATCTTAAGAGAGTGGCAGAGAGAGATAGAGGGAGGAAGTCTTGGAGCTGGAGATGACTTGGACATCAAGCAACTCTATGTAAGTTTCTTCAAGTTGCTTATTAATGATAACTTGTCTTGTTTCCCATTTCGTGTGCATTGTGTTTGAATCATTGGCATGAAGTGTATCTAGTAGGATTTGAATCTAACTTGTACTTCAAGGTATTTGGGATATTGCATGTTTGTTTCTTGTTTGATCTTGACAGGTTCAACTTGGGAGCTTCGGGATCAAAGTTGGAAGTGGGACAAACATCCGATTTGAAGGTGAGTTACATCCTTCTGTCACTATCAAATACATTTAATATTGTGTATGAATTTAATTCAGGATTCAAGGTTGCATTTGTTACCTAATTTTCTTAGATTAGAGCTAGTACATCCTAGTCTAACCTAAGAGAACCTCTTCTTATCCATAGGAAGAAAGTTCTACCACACCAGCGACAAGCAAAGGAAATGTTGCAACGAGCAAACGTGAAAGCTAAGGCCCAACATGGAAAGCATCGTATCCCTCATTCATTCCAAATTGGGTATAAGGTCTGGTTACATCTCAAGAAGGAACACTTCACTGGCCCATACAAGAAGTTGAAACCTTTGCAATGTGGTCCATACAATATTATTTAGCAGATTGGTGAAAACACTTTCCATCTAGACATTCCTGCGTGCCTCGGTGTACATCTAGTATTCAACGTGGATCTACTTCGACCATACCATGCACCGCTGTTGGAAAAAAATGACTTGCAGATAACAGCACCCGATGACATCTATCCATATGTTCAGGAGCCTCTTCCTTGCGACGCCATTGTGGGATGACAAGTACACCATACAAGGAGTACATAATTCCCTTGTTTTAGGTTGCTAAAGCCGGAGAGATCCCAACACAAGGAAAATGATACTCTGCTACTAAACTGACTGAAAAGTTTTGTCACCTTCACAAGCAAACAATGGGGACCATTATTTCTTGAGGAAGGAGGTCTGATCCATATCGCAGTTGGCATTGTTGTCGAATTCTAACATCGACTGGGACAAGTTGTCGTCTTCGACAAGTTCTGAACTTGACACAACTGCGGCACCCTATGCACAACTGTGACAAGCTCTGCACTTCGACAAGTTCAACGACCTCAACAAGCTCACAGCGTCAACATGTAGCATCGACTTGCGACTTGCAACTGTCAAACTTCGACATATTGTCTCTCTGTCTTCTAGTCAACTGTAATAGTTGAACTGCCAAAATCGTTCTAACTTCTCTTGTAACTGAACGTGGCGGGAAGGAACCCAAGCATCTCAACACTCTCCATATAAGCATGTATAATATTGTAATATACAGTCATGATGTTGTTTCCAATAATAGAGAAGAACAGTTCACATTCCTGCATATTTTTTGTGTGTATGTGCTTATCTGTGTAGTGTATTCTTGCTTTGGTTATTCTCTTTCTTATGCTTCCTCCATAATAGAGCCGACTCATTTAGTCGAACTGTTGTCCCCCTCGTGCTTCCTAGCCGCGATTGGATCATGTTTGGATGATGGAATCCAACCATTTTCATTTATTTTATTGTATGTCTTGAATCTGATTCAAATACGGTTTGAAACTCAAAGAAGGTGTCATGAAGTTTGTGATTTGAATTCTCAAGTATTCTAGTGTTTTCCAGCGACAATTGATTGTATTGAAAGAATTCATGTCTTAGGAATATTATGAGAAGCCTCTTGGATCCCATTTGATGTATTTATTGTAGGTTGAACCTATGATATCAGTCATAAACTTTTATAATGCATAATTCAGAATTATTATGAGTTTTCTCCAACCCTCTTAGATTTGCATAGAATTTAACTAGTTTTCAGTATTGCTTCAATTCACCATCTTCTGCTCAATGGATTTAGATTATGTCAGTTCCTAATGAACAAAAAAAATGTCTGATTTTGTAAATTCGTTGTCCCTTTATGTAGTTTGGAATGTCCTAAATATTAGCCTGTTGTGTAGTCCCGGAGTTACCAAATCTTCTCCACGATCCAAAATTTCACCAAACCAAGTCTGAAATATATATTTGAAGTCTGATAGAGGGATTGGTACTTATACACAATCCAAACATTTCCATCAAGCACCAGAATCTGTTGAATCTCCACAAAAGTCCTTGGGGAATGTGCATTGATAGACTTGGATCTGCTAAGGAAATCTTCCCAGGTGTGTTAAGCATCAGAGAAAGAGATTATGTCAAAGTAAGGAGCTTGTATAGGTTTATTCTACTATCATAAACCTACAAGTTAACCTTTACCAAGTCTTAAAATAGTTTTTGGGTATAGTTCAATGTTTGTACAAGTTTTCTTTAAAACTAGTCATTGTCTTTCCTTCAATATTCTTCCTAGTGTGCCTTACGTACATAAAGTTACATTATAATGGTATCAGAGCATGGTCCTCACACCTTCTTGGTTTAATATTTGAAACAAGGCCAAGCTTCTTTGATTATTGAAGAAATCACCATCATTTCTTTCCTTGCTTTTTTCTAATGGGAGGAATATAGATGAGATGCTCAAATATATGAAAAGGTTTAATGAATACATGGATTTGAGTTTTGATTGAAGAAGGGACTTGTCTTTCACATAATACTATTTTTGGAAAGACAAGCTTGAATCAAGAAGGTCTTCTCAAAATTCAAATTCTCTCAAGAAGAACAAACCATCTATCTATGGGCGTTTCATGAGACAATTTACAACCAAGGGTACCAAAAACTCTTGTGAAGAAGATGTTTTAAGGAAGAGGGAAACTACAATCATGGAATATCCTTCAAATCATCCTACTCATAATGAAAATCCTCATACTACACAAGATGAAGAGACTTGAAGCTGCATGATGGAGGATAGAGAGGAAGCATATTCACTTGAGCATGAAGAAGGCTCTAATCAGTCATCTTGTTCCCAAGAAGAAGCCATACCACCATATTCGCTTCTATTTGATGGCCAACCATAGGAGGTCAAACCTTATGAAGCTATTTTAATCTTACGGTGGACTTAGAAGAGGAAGAGCATCGGTTCTCTTCTAATCAATCAATGGTATCACTAGATATGGAGGAAGATAGTTTCCTAGGTGAGTTTCCTCATTTGATGGACCCATTAGGGACAAACCAAGAGAAGGACGAATACACATAGGATGAGGAGAAAGAACCTCATATGATGATGGGGTATGAAGAGGACAAAGATGAAGGATATTTTGAATATGAATATTGGATGACTTGTGGATCAGATTTAGAGGAGGAAGGTCAAATTCATGAGGAGTTGAGCATGCCGCATTTTCCATCTTGCATGGAGCATTAGCATGAACACATGGCCAAATGCATTCCTAAGTAGAAGGAGGAGTTTCTTGAGTTTATGGATCATGAAGATATGCATGTGCATGAAGGAGATTCAAAGTTTCTTGTGTATGAGGAGAGGGATGACATGGAGGATGTGGACCAAGCACTTGTCCTGATGCCAGAGGAGGCCATACCATTTAGATCTACACGTAAAGGCACTTGTTTGTACAAGGATAGGATATATAAGTACATAGCGGAGATGGATATCCAAGGGTGCACTCAACTTTCATACTATGGAAGAAGAAAAATTGGCATGTCTATAAAACAACCACCTAGTGAGCAAGAAAATCCACATGCATTGCATATGCATGAGGATCATTCAAATCTGCAAATGAAGAGGGCATATGCATGCATGATTATTGGATCATCCAACAATGAAGTATTTCCATTCACCATTTTGGTGGGTGTATCTTTTAGAAATTTCGTAGTTCAATGGATGCTATCCATTAGGGAGCCTACTTTAAACTACCAAGTTTCTAAAAGTTGAGATCTTTTATGAGGTATAAGTACATTGAGAGGGATGTAAAGTGCCTCATTACCATCCAAGACACATCCATTAACATGTATTATCATTTTGGATAAATCGGAGGTTTTCTACGAATGCATGAGAAGGGATTGGAAGGTCTCCCCTTAGGTAGATCACCTGACAAGGTGAAGAAGCATAAGGTCGAATTGAGGATGGATGTACAATCCATCAATATATTTCATTACAAGCATTTGAAAAGGTTCAAGGAGGGAAGGGAAAGGTAAATCAAGAGTTCCTTTGAATTGGGACACATCAAACCAAGTCCTCTTGCATTTCTTATGGGCCTAGTGAATATCAAGATCATAATAGAGTGTATGTGCATAAGGAACAAAGTCATTAAAAAGGAGAAAAAAGATACTGAATACCCCACTCCAAGGATTGCTGCAATGATGGAGGAGTTTCATGTAGCAAAGTTTTACCCCAAGGAATACTTTCATCATCAAATTAGGAGGAAGGAAGAAGACATGTGGAGAGTAGCCTTCAAGTATCATTGTGGGCACGTTGAGTTTCTAGTCATGCTCCTTGGATTAAATCATACAACTACTGCATTTCATCCTTGCGTGCACACCATGGTAGATGAACAAACTTCTAAGTATGTTTCAAATTTTTCTAATGATATGTTTGTTTGTAGCAAGGTATGGGAAGAATGCTTGGATATTGTGCTAACCCTTATGGCAGAGATATATTTCCATGCAAATGAATCCAAGTAAGAGAGGGGAGAGATTGAGATCATGAATCTTAATCTTATGGATGTAAAATTTAGTACCTACTTGCATGATGGGATGATTTGGGATACTCATGGTGGACCAATTTCAATAAGCAACACAAGAGTCTTCTTTAGCTTCTCACAAGTAAGCACTAAGGAAGAAGTTTCTTGCTTGTTAGGAGAGGCCAAAATGATAATTCAAGAGTTGATGGGAGTGAGGTATGGTTGCCTCATACCTACACTACCAAGTTCCACTCAACCATTGACCTACAATGGGGTGTCACAAAATAAGACATGGAAACAAATTTGATGAATATTGGGCACTCCAATTCTTCTGAAAGAAGAAGGTTGTATCCATATGAGAAGCATGACCTCATGAAAACCATCATGCATGCCATGGTGTTGATGTATTTGTAACTTCGGAAGATATTCACTTGTATATTGTATGTATTACATTTGTACTTTATTGTATCCCCAACGGAGATGTCTTATTCCTCCAATTGGAAGTGTCGTCATTTGTATTCTATTGTTGTACCTCCAATAGAGATGTTTATTCCTCTGGGTCGGAGAAGTAATTATTGTACTTGAGTCATGTAAAGTTTTTGAGGTCCATCCTCCCATGTATGACAAGGCATTAGACCCCGGAGTAGTGTCACAAGTTATACTGTAAGTGTCATAACTTATATTTGATGGGTTATTAGACCACCTTGGTGGGGTCGGCCTTGTATGAGTCATGTGGGTTAAAGGGTTATTAGACCACCCTAGTGGGTTCATCCTAGTGACAAGTGGTAATGGGCTATTAGACTCTCCTAAGGGATTTCGACCCAGTTAGAGTAAAAGGCAAGTTAATTCATTGTATAAATAGAGAGTGTGTCTCTCTCATTCTATTCATTCACTCACTCACTCACTTCACATTAGTGAGAGAGAGGAGGAGTGCGCACAAGTGGAGGAGGAGTAGCTGCTACAGACATATATATTTTGGGGATTCATCTTTATGATCTTTGTATTGGTGCTCTTTCTATCTCTGAGGAAGTTGCAGGGTTTTTCACCTTCTTGGTTTTCCCCGGTGAAATGATTTTTGCCTCTTGTCTCTTGTGTTTGATATGCTATGCATGTTGTTCTCTCAGTTAAGATCCTAGATCAGATTAGATTAAATGGTGAAAAAATAACATGGTATCAGAGCTATCCTGAAGGAAGGCATTGTATGGCATTTATGACACTTGTTGCACTTGCGACAAATTGGAAGCTAGGGCTTGGTATAGTAAAAACTAGTCATCGTGGCACTTTCGCTATAAATCCGTTTTGGCAAAGGTTGAGGATCTAAAACTTTTACAGGTCGAATATGAAATGTTCATGTTCCTTGTGTCCGAATATTAGCCTCATATTCATTGTAATTTCTGAGATATGATCCGTACAAGTTAGGATTTCTTCCTCTTCCAGATTGAATCCCTAAACAGGTGACCTAGGAACAGAGGTCATATCTCGGGATAGGAAACTCCAAATGGAATTCCGTAAAAAGTGTCAGTTAGGGAACAGATTGTAGTTTCACAAGCCCTCTTTTCAGAGGCCTAAGTTGAAATAGTGACATGTGGAACTCCATACAAGTTCGCTATGATGTTTCTTCCCATAAATACGCCATGTTGCGACACTGGGAATATCTCTCTCTCAGAGAATCCATTTGAGCTCAAATATGTGGGGTTGGAAATATGATAGGTCAGTATACCCCAGGACAACATTTCAGACCCCGAGGATCCAAAATTTAAGATATACGTTAGAAACAATCTGGCATATACTTCTATCCAATCAAAGTTGGATTTTGAGCACTTTCATTTTTGGCTCATCACTACTGCGGGAAATTAGGGTTTCTGCAAAAGTTGTAATTTTTGGAATCAAAGACCACTGTTGGATGCTCCTCATCAAAATCAAAATTTAGAGACCAAGATCGAAGTTTTTGGTTTGGTAGAACCCCGGGCTCTATAAAACCCTAGTTCAAGATTTTGACCAGAAAACCAGAAAACCATAATTTGATAGAAGCTGCAAATCCAAAACTTTCAAAGTCAATTTTGAGGGGTCAAATTTTGGATATTTCAAAATTGAAGTATACCAGCTTGATCAGCTCAGCAAGGTGCATCTTTTCATCCAATCATAAGTTTGAAATTCAAAGTTTTAATTTTTAGGGTTTCTCTAACAAACCCTAATCCAGCTCTAGATCCAGTTTCAACAAATCAAAGTGGATTGGGTTAATCCTAGAAGAAAATGAATTGGACACCTGCATAAGTGAATACATTCCAGTTCTAGAGGGATATGAGGCTAAGACCGTACATAAGAAGACTACAAGCAGGTATGACTTGAGGAGATACAGGTATGTTTTGAAATCTGTTCATGATTAAGTTTGTCTTCATATTATTGAGGTTAGTACAATCTTGATTGATTTTAGAATTATCTTATCAACTTAATAAAAGTATGAATGCATGTGAATGATAGAATACATTCATTGATTAGGGTATGACACATATGATTGTACTAATGCACTGTGGTGTTGTATGAGGGTGATGTTGTCTGCTAACATGAAAGGTACATCAAGAAAGACAAATCAAGTTCTAGATCAAGAACATATGACCATGGTGACATGAAGACAAAGACTCATCCATAGCCATTGATCACATATAATCTCTACTTACAAGGTATGTATAATTTGGTTCTACAATACTTAAGTTATGAAATATACAGGTTACTAGCACAAGGTTGAAGAGGACAAGGAGACATTGTTTGGGTATGTTAACTAGCAAATAGGAAAATCTAGGTATCTCTTTCATGTATCAAGTTAGAATCCTACCTTGTGTTAGGATCTTAGATAAGTATACTTTTGTATGATTGATAATGATTATTCATGAAGTTATAAGTTTTAGTAATCATAAGTTTATGCATATTATGCTTCTTACTTTGATTGATGATATGACAAACTAGAAGAGTCCTATGGTCAAATAAGAATATGCATGAGTAAAATAAGTCCTCCCTGAAAACTTGAAATACTAATGCTTGTGATAAATTACCCATGTATGAAATGACCATGACCATAAATGTTTAAGATTACTTAGAATCATAATGGTTTGATAGTATTGAGATTATACTAATGAATGTATGATTATGTATGAGATCTTGTGGATGACACAATGATGAGACTAGTGCAGACTTAAGCCTGCATAGTGGTCCAAGATGGATATAAGTTCAAAGACAGATAATCAAGGAAGCAAAGATCAAGAGGGAGCACACTCCATTAGTTCCTGCAAGGAAGCAAATATCAAGAGGGAGCACACTTCAATAGTTCCTGCAAGGAAGCAAAGATCAAGAGGGAGCACACTCCAATAATTCCTGTAAGGAGGCAAATATTGAGAGGGACTCCACCCAACAACCAAACAAAGATAAGTACTTGAAGTGTGATTTATTGTATATATAGTAAGGGGTAAGTGGCCTATGGTATTGTACAACATTCCATTGCAACTTATCTAGAATGAAACCTCTTTGCTAACATGTTGGGAGTTGTGCACACTCTTAACAATGTTTTGGTAGAGATGGAAGGCATCTAGAAAGTTACGGGATATGGATAAATGTTGTATTGAAGCATTGGCTAAAATAATTGCATGACTGTATGACATATATTCTTATGTATAAGATTTTGTTATAAAAACTATGAGAAGTTTCTAATCATGCAATTGAATTTGAATTGTAGGAAAGATCGTGTACCATCACCTACAAGAGAGACTTGTTTCGAAGAACAAGCGACGAAGACTCAACAACATTTGTTCTAGCAACGAAGTTCAAGAAAATTACCTATTGAAGATATTGAAGTTCCCAAGATCTAGGATGCAGTAATGGAAGGATGCCATGATCGAGGAATACCAGTCGATCATAAAGAATGATGTATGGGATGTGGTCCCAAGACCAGAAGGGAAGTCTGTTGTGACTTCCAAGTGGATCTACAAGATCAAGCATGTTGCAGATTGTAGCATAGAGAAATACAAGGCAAGGTTTGTGGCTCGTGGCTTCTCCCAGAAAGAAGGGATAGATTATGAAGAAACTTTTGCACCTGTAGCCAGATACACTTCCATCAAAAAAGTACTTGCTCTGGCTGTAATGATGAAGTGGAAGATACACCAGATGGATGTCAAGACAACTTTTTTGAATGGTGTAGTCGAAGAGGAAGTGTATGTGGAGCAACCACTCGAATTTGAGACACATGACAGGGAGTCACATGTGTGAAAATTAAAGAAATCCTTGTACGGTTTGAAACAAGCACCCAAGACATGGTATAGCAGGATTGACAACTTCCTAACTAGTTTGGGCTTTACCAAGAGTAAAGCGGATTCCAACCTTTACTACAAGGTCGAGGAAGGAAATCCAGTGATACTCCTACTCTATGTAGATGACCTGTTTGTGATAGGTGAGATTGGGTTGATTGTTGATACGAAGAGGAAGCTTACTGCTGAGTTTGAGATGAAGGACTTGGGTATGATGCATTAATTTCTAGGTATGGAGGTGTGGTAGAGTGCAGATGGAATATTCCTTGGACAAGGGAAGTATGTAGTAGAGATCCTGAAGCGGTTTGGGATGATAGACTGCAAGGCCATGGCCACACCTATGGAATCGAACCTAAAGATATTGAGTGATTCTTCATCAGATTCCATTGATGCCACGATGTATCGTCAGATGATTGGGTCCTTGATGTACTTGACGAATACGAGACCAGATATTTGCTTTGCGGTGAACACTTTGAGCCAGTTCCTGACGAATCCTAGACATGTTCACCTGATTGCTGTAAATCATATTCTGAGGTACTTGAAGGGTATGGTTGATTATGGGCTCAAGTATGATGTGAATCAAAAGTTTAACCTGGAGGGTTATGTTGATTCAGATTGGGCAAGAAGTTCTACAGATAAGAAGAGTACTTTGGGGTGCTGCTTCAGTATGGGATAGGGTGTGATCTCTTGGTTTAGCAGGAAGTAATACTGCATAGCACTGACTACAGCCAAAGCAGAGTATGTCACGGCTTGTTTAGCTAGTTGTGAGGTATTATGGATAAGGAAGCTACTGTCTCATTTGTTTGATCTCCAGTTGGATGCTACTTGTATCTATTGCGACAACCAGAGTTGTGTGAAGTTGTCAGAGAACCCGGTGTTCCATGACAAGTCGAAGCATATTGAGATCAAATATTAGTATATCAGGGATATGGTGCAGAGAGGAGCAGTGAATCTCCAGTATGTTGCGACAGATGAGTAGATTGCAGATGTGTTGACCAAACCACTAGCCAGAGTGAAGTTCAAGCACTTTAGAGAGAGGCTTGGTGTTCTTCAGATAGAAGATACTTTGAGGAGGAAGTGATGGGACACATTTGTAGTAGCCATTCCAAGCACGGTGGTAGGAGGATCCTTCACATGGCTGTGGATGTAAGTGCTTTGTGATGAGCATCAAAACGATGCTCTAGATGATATTCATCAGGATAGTGCTATGATGATGATCAGGATGATCATGTGGTGATGAGCACCAGGACGATTCTCTAGCTGATATGCATCAGGATGATGCTATGATGATGATCAGGATGATCATGTGGTGATGAGCAGTAGGACGATGCTCCAGATGATATGCATCGGGATGATGCTATGTATATGATCAGGGTGATCATGTGATGATGATGTGCATCAGGATGATGTACTATATGATGATGATCAGTATGATCATGAGTATCAGGATGATACTCTGTGGTCGTGGATAGGTTATGCAATTGCATAGAAAAGATCCTAGAGATCTAGACAGGTTGTGCTAAGCACGTAAAAGATCCTGGGATGCTCTTTAGAGATCTCGCAGGATGCAAGATACTCTTTTAAGGTTTTGAAAGGGTTGCATAGAAAAGATCTTGGAGATCCAGACAGGTTGTGCTAGGCATGGAAAAGATCCTAGGATTCTCTTTAGAGATTTTGCAAGATGCAAGATACTCTTTTAAGGTTTTGCAAGTTCACATCTAAAATATCATGGAGATCCAGATAGGTTGTGCTAGGCACAGAAAAGATCCCGAGATGTTCTTTAGATATATTGCAGGTTGCAAGATACTCTTTTAAGGTTTTGTGAAGGTCACATGTAAAAGATCCTGGGAGATCCCATAGGTTGAGCAGTAATCTCGTAAAAGTCCAGGGATGCTCTTTCGAGGTTTTGTTAACACACATAATCATCCCTGAGAATTCCACAGGATGGCCAGAAATGATGAAGACCTATAGGAGGCTATGCTTGCAACCATCATGAAAAAGGGTTGGCTCTGTAGAACTTCCTATGATGAGAAGAATTGAGAGATAGCACCAGTGATCGAGATGACGAGTACAACACCAGTGACGATGATGCTCCGTGATCCAGTGACAATGATCCACCTCTAGAATTGAAGACTTGTGCATATATGACCTGTGTCAAGAGAATACCTTCCTAGTTAAGAGGGAGTGTTGATGTATTTGTAACTTCAAAAGATATTCACGTGTATATTGTATGTATTACATTTGTACTTTATTGTATCCCCGACGGATATGTCTTATTCCTCCGATTGGAAGTGTCATCATTTGTATTCTATTGTTGTACCTCCGACGGATATGTTTGTTCCTCTGTGTTGGAGAAGTCATTATTGTACTTGAGTCATGTAAAGTAATTGAGGTCCATCCTCCCATGTATGACAAGGCATTAGACCCCGGAGTAGTGTCTCAAGTTATATTGTAAGTGTCATAACTTATATTTGATGGGTTATTAGACCACCTTGGTGAGGTCGGCCTTGTATGAGTCATGTGGGTTAAAAGGTTATTAGACCACCCTAGTGGGGTCGGCCCAGTGACAAGTGGTAATGGGTTATTAGAATCTCCTAAGGGAGATCGTCTTAGTTAGAGTAAAAGGCAAGTCAAGTCATTGTATAAATATAGAGTGTGTCTCTCTCATTCTATTCATTCACTCACTCACTCACTTCGCATTAGTGAGAGAGAGGAGGAGTACTGTTATGTAGAATTTTGTCCTACTGATAAGCCAAAACTCTCTTAACTTTAAAGCAGACTTTAAACTAACTTTAAAGCAAGAAACAAGTCAAAACAAATGCTACCTCGAATCCCTAGATCTAACAGACATCTCAAGATTAAAATGCTAGAAAGAATAGAAGAAGTTTAACTAACCTTCTATCTAGATGCTTGTTTTTGGGTATTTGCTCCAGTCTCCAAGCCCTTACAAATGAACCTGTCAAAATGGAACCAAGACACAAGAATGCACTATTCTCTAGCAACCTGAAACATGAGTTAGAATCTAAATCTTATGAAAGATACAAATCATATCATTAAAACAAGATTAACACAAATGATTTGGGAAAACAAGACAAGTTATTCCATTACAACTTGAAGAATACTTACAAAAGGTGCTTGATGCCCAAGCCAATCCTCCAGCTCCAAGTGTCTTCTCCTCTAGCTATCTCCACAATGCTGCAAGACCATAAGTTTGGTACTCTCAAGAGTCCTCCCCTTTTCCAATGGAATGCCTCTCTTTTATAGTGAATGATGAGGTTAACCAACAAGAGAGATGGGTGGATCTAAGGAGAGATAAGTGGATCAGGGTTTCTAATCGAAGGAGATGAGTTGAGATCGAATCAGGGACCCCAATCTTCCATTATCTTCGAAAATCCAAAATCCCACAATCCAAGGGAAAAAAGCTATTAAAAGAGTACCGCGTTCTGAAAAGACTGCAGAACGCGGCACTACCGTGTTTTGGGGAAATATCATAGCACGGTAGTGTCTAGTACCGCGTTTTGATAAACTAGTAAGGAGCGGTAGTGTATGTGGATAAAGTCTAAGGTGGGTCAAAACTTGTCAGGGTAGATTCACCTTCAAGGTTGACTCATCATCTGTCTCTTCTGGATGGTTTAAAACAGTAGGGAAAGTGTCGTCAACTCGTTTTGTGATGGAGATGCGACACTGTGAAACATAGAGGTATAACAGATGCCCCCTAAAGTGTGAGGTCAGAAGGGACTGATGGCCGAAAGACTTTACGAATATAATGTGTAGAGATAGCATCGAGGAGAGCGACACTGAGCTGAAATAGAAACAAAGTGTTAGATATACCACCGAGGCGGGCATTCCCATGCTCGGAAATAGATGACTCAAAGCATGGCTGCGGACCAATACATTGCAGATCCATGAGTACTGAGGTAATGTAAACTACGGACAAATCATGGATACTATGAACAATCATAGATCCATGAGACATAATGACACAGCCACGACCAATACAATAAGTGGATCTGTGTGACAATACAAGGGACATCTCCATCGCAGCCTGGACGCAGTCGAGATATGCGCTACAGGGTCTTCTACCCGATCGCAAAAGATACGAATCTAACCATGTGATTACAAGGTATTGAAGTTGAACATGGTAGAGACCATTTGATTACCGGTCAATGATGTGGACCGTTAACAAATGCTAGGGAGATCACCAATGATGATGATGATTCCCAAGGTATCAATAGTACATCTCAACGAAATGCGAATAAATGAGTTGATGTCGAGCATCCGAGAGATTTCTTGATCAGAGGTCAATGATGTGAACTTACTGTTAAACACGAGGAAACCTGCCATTGAGGCATGCAGGTACCAAGGTACTAATGGTTGATCTCTAAGTCTAATTCCCGGATAGTGATTTGGTGTCGACAGGAATAGACTCGTCGAAGGTGGGCCATGATGATTCCCACATCATCGACACGAAATCGGCACAGATGATAAGATGATGAAGCAATGGAGTATGTACTGACACAGCGGAGGCCTGACACAATGAATGACTCGAAACAATGCAACCCTTTGAACATATAATGGCATGTAACAGGACTCGGCAGCAGGGATTATTGACAAAATAGAGGATAGACACCGGATGAGTGGGCTCGTGGCCAGGGAGACGACTCATGATGATGACCATAACTCAGTGAAAAATGGATACCCAATATAGACAAGAGACGGACACATGCCATGTTCAAAGGTAACGACTGGCAAGCTGCCATAGATAAACTTGACTTATTCCCCCATATTTCCCCGACATGATGGACGAGTACCTCTTTCTTGTTTTGCGAGCTTGAAGACGATAACAGATGCTCGGTGTAGCTCATCTCATGGATGAGTCCAATCTCACATGTTTTACGAACCTGAGAAAGGAGGGGTTCATCCCAAAGTGGGTCCTTCGATGTTAAGATTTTAACGAGTCCAAGGAAGGAAAACTCGATAGTTTTTCATATTTAGAGAGCCTGAAAAACTTTAAAGGAAGCTCCATAATGTACTTTTTCGTAAAATTTAGTCCCTCGATCCCGAAAAAGTGTAAAACAATTCCCGAGAGAACTCTCCCAGCCGAGATTGACTGAGGTATACCTTTCTCATAAATAGTCTAGACGGGCCGAAAAAGGGGTAACCTATCACCAAATAGACGACCTTTCAAATACTTTTACAAGTGTGAAAGAGTCAAGATCACTTGGCAATCTTTTCAATTTTAAGGAGTCTGAAAAGAGCTTAACTATGGACTCCTATGGTCTTTTTCGTAATTTTAAATTATTCTGGTCCGAAAAAAGAATAAAATACAACCAGGATAATACTTTCCTCATCGTTTAATGAGCGTGAGTGAAGTTGACCGTACTCGACACCATTTACTTGAGTTTGACAAGCACGACATGGGTGTAAAAGCGCTTGGAATATTTTTCAAGTTTTAAACCCAGAGCACGAAAAAGATAAAGTGGGCTCATAATGAAGGTCAAATTATGAATAAACACCAGTGTGAATGTATCGCATTTTTACCAAGGATCCTGTCAATAAATGCTCAAAAAATGGACATTAGCAATGTGAACAAGGGTTTATTTCAACTATTTAAAATAGTAATTAATTAATTAATTAAAAAAAATGTGAAAAAATGCTATATAAGGAATGGTAAAAATAGAAATTACTATTCATTTGTGTTTTTTACCCAAAGGAGACATTTTCACCCATTTAGGAGCAAGATTTCAAGGATCCATACCGGGAGTTCTGGGACACCGTTTCGACCACCGTCTGCGCCAGGTAGGAGTGCTTGAGCCCCTCTTTCATTTCATGTAAGAATTTTTTGCTTTCACCAGGAAAAATTTGATTTTTTAGCGAGCCCTTTTGAGCAAGAATCGCCCTTCACACTACCGCATGGGGGGCCTATCGAAAAAACGCGGTACTGTGTAACAGTACCGCGCTGTATCCCCAAACCGAGGCGCGGTAGTGTGGACTGCCGCGCGGTAGGATATCCCTCAGACGCGGCACAGGCGAATTTTGAGTTTAAAAAATCAAATTTTCTCCAATTTTCTGCTGGAACTAAGTTGCTAAATAGTTACTAATTGTTTTGTTTTCCCTTTTGCAGGGATTTGCAACTTATTCGGAGCAAAATGGTAAGCTGGAAAGAGAGAGAGCATGAAGCGGATGATTTTGCAGCCGAAAATGACTTACCAACCGTGACCGCATTGCGAGAATGTGGTTTGCTAAAGTTCTTCAAAACCAAAGGGATTCGCCAGCAACCCAAGCTCCTTACTCATCTTATCCAATTGTGGGACCCTGACATCCGAGCTTTCCGAGTGGGAGAGCATGTGCTTGAAATCCAACTCGAGGATATTTATTTCCTCACGGGCCTCTCGAAAAGAGGGGCCCGGGTGAACTTTACCGGATACTCAGCTTCAGAATCAAGCACAGATGACTTGATTGCTCGGTATTGCCAGGCGGGTTCGAGTAAGAAAAGTGGGAAGGTGGCCATAAAGGAGGTCATAAATCTTCCTGTAAAAACCGTGTTATTTACTATCACGCGTGCAACGGGAAGCGTGAGTCCACATTAGGAATCCCGCACACAAGTGAATCTCGTAGCAGAGTGCATGGGAGGAACAGTTTTCAACTGGTGTGAGGCAGTGTTGTCCAATCTGAAAGAACAAGTGCACAAGTGTAGGACTGGGAAAAATACCCAGTTTGGCTATGGGAGCATCCTGGTCACTTTCTTTTTGGCGAGGGTGCCACTACTGCGTCCACAGATATCTATGCGCCCTCGTCCACCTACTGAGCCATGGATGGCTCGATGGAGTGACTATGCTGGACGCCTCGGGGGACCTCAGCGGCTAGCCTTTGGCGAGGACTTCTTCTCTTGGCTAGAGGAGCAGATAGTCATGATTGATGACTATCCCTACTCAGGGGTAGATTTCCGTGAGGACATCGACTTGGAATTGCCGGAGGATGATGACTGGGATGACTCTGGTATGACCTTCATGGATATGTATTTTTTCCTTTTTGAATATTTAATTTTTATTGCTTTTTTAGAATGTGTAAAAGACGCCTAATGCATATTCGCATGCATGTTGCAGACCGTGGACCACAGAGGCCAGCTGGATACTCTCCACTACGTCATGGTGGTGTCGATCGTCAAGCTGTTCCTGATGAAGAGGAAGATGAAGACGAGGCAGGAGGCGTTCGGGACATTGAGAGGAACCTGCAGGGATTGACTCATGGTATCCCTGCTATGCGGATGGATGACGTTCCTTACCACCTCCAGCGGCATACTGTGGGTGTACTTGGTCGTATCAGTCGACTTCTTCGCAGGGTGGTTCGAGCTGTAGTGTTTTACCACCAGCAGCGGGACGAGTCCGATGAGGGACATGATAGATCTCCTAGGTCTCCATAGATGGTCCTTTGATCTTTTTGCAGCATGTACACGATATGTAGGCTTTGAGGGCCAATTTTTGTATATGGGCTTTGATCCCCAATTTTGTCTTTGACACAAACTTTATGTATTTTTGAAAAAACACTCTTATATACAGTGATATGGACCTATTTTATGATCTAAATACTTACAATGACTTGTGGATTTTATTTTTTATGATGTTTTTATGTATGGGCAAGATGCCATTCCAAAATGTAATTGGCCAATGAATCAGCAATACAATTGAATTCTCTCGGTATGTGTTGATATGTGATAAAATTAAATGACCGTTCCAAGAGGCGTACTCTTCGAAATAAACGAAGTAATGTGGGATCGCGAACTGTGTAAACACGGTTTAAATGAGAAACCACGAGTTGGGAGTCTAAAAAGACTGATAAGGAGTCAATCCCGAGTGAAGCAACCTCTGTCAAGAGACCAATGACTGCATGGTACTCTGCGATATTGTTGGTTGCAGGACCTAAACAATTGGCTCCTGAAGAAATCAACTCGCCAGTGGGGGAATAGATCACCCATGTTGCGGAAGCGAGATTCCAGGTATGTCGGCTTGCACCGTCGGCGAATCCAAAGTAGGCAGACATCTGCGCATAAAGTCACGAGTCAAAGTAAGATGAGGTCCACGCGCACACTAAAAAGAAAGCAAAAAGAAAACTAAGTACATTTTGTTCAACAAGTAACCCGCGTAGGGTAACCTCACGCGTAGAAACGTTTGAGGTATAACCCGTTGCGGGGCCGTGCCAATGGCGTACCATCACAATCGATTAGTTCATAGGCTCCTTTTTCTAAGACACGTTTTACAATGAAGGGGCCGTACCACATAGATTCAAGTTTACCTTTTCCAAGCTTATCATGCATCTGATCATATGTGAGCACGAGGTCACCCTCATTGAAGATCTGAGGTTGAACGGATTTGTCGTATTGAGATTTGACGTGTTTTTTGTGAGCTTCATTAGCCAAAGCGGCGTCGCGGCCGGTTTCATCTAGCTTGGCTAGGTATAGAAACCGTTCCTCTTCGGAAGTAGTGTGTGGAAGTAGCTCTATGGCTATCTTGAGTGATGGAATTTCACATTCAATCGGGAGAATGGCTTCTAGGCCGTACACCAGTTGAAACGGTGTAAACCCAGTAGCACTTTTCACTGAGGTCCGGTAGGCCCATAGTGCTGAGAATAGAGCTGAGTGCCAATTAGATTTCTGGGTACCCACAATGCGCTGAATCATTCGTTTCAGGACTTTATTAATGGCTTCAACTTGGCCATTAGCTTGTGGGTAATACGGGGTTGAGTTTTCGTGGCGAAAACCCAGTTTGGCACTTAGTTCTTCGATCATATGGTTCCTGAAATGGGAACCATGATCGGTCACAATAGACTGTGGGACACCGAATCTAGCTATGATATGATTGAATATGAACTGCGCTGCTGTTTTGCCGTCTTCAGCATATGTAGGCATCACTTCAGCCCATTTTGTAAAATAGTTGACAGCTACTATGACATAGCTATGCCCCCCGGTTGAAGTGGGCTTACAGTGCATAAAATCGATGCCCCATTTGGAAAAGGGGCCGATGGCAATGACATGATGGAGTGGAGTAGGATGCGAGCGTGCTTTGCCATGAAAAAATTGACATGGCGGACACTTCTTGACTGTTTCAATGAAGTCTTTGAAAATTGAGGGCCAGAAGTATCCTGCTCGTAGTATTTTCTGGGCCGTAGCCATCCCAGAGAGATGACCACCACATGCTCCAGCGTGGCAGTCGTTGAGAACGCCTTCTGCTTCATCTAAGGTCAAACAACGTCGAAGGACAGTGTCAACACCACGTCGATACAGAGTATCGTTCACTATAAGGTAGTATTTTGCGTGATGTCTGATACGTCGCCGTTCATCGCGGGTGAGATCGGGACGGAAGCATTGGGTTTGGAGATATAAGAGAATATCCCCATACCACGGATCAGACGTGCTAATGAGGAACAATGATTCATTGGGAAGAGAATCAATGGGCTCGGATTGCTCAGTAGCACGGGGCAGGTTACAAATTAACTCAGCGAAGACCAGAGATTTCTTAGACTTGGCTTTGACAAATTCCAAGTCAAATTCTTGAAGGATGACAATCCAACGGGAGTAATTTCCCCCAAGCACTTGTCGTGTGAGGATATAGTACATTGGATTGAAATCGGCGATGACAGTGGTCCGGCGGAGTAAGATGTAGTGACGGAATCTCTGGACAACAAATACTATCGCCAGAGCCAGCTTTTCAACATGTGAGTAGCGAGTTTCAGAGTCAGGAAGGCTCTTGCTGAGATAGTACACCACATGTTCTATGCCGTTGTGGTCTTCCTGGACTAACACCATACCAATGGTGGAAATCGAGGCTGCGAGATAAAGGATGTAGTCCTGTGTGTAATTGGGGGGTTGAATCATAGGATCTTTGGTTAAGGCTGCCTTTAAATTGTCAAAGGAGCGTTGGGCTTCGTCATCCCATATGAAGGGAACATTCTTCTTGAGAAGCTGCATGTAGCCTTTTGTTATCTCGGATAGATTGCAGATAAAACGGCGTAGAAAGTTTGCATGCCCTTGCAAACATTGAAGTTCTGGAATATTGGTAGGTGAAGGCAGGGCTATGATAGCTGCTAACTTTGCGGGATCTAGATGTATCCCGTCTTTGGAGACTATGAAGCCCAATAGTTTTCCGGCTTCTACACAGAAGACGCACTTATGCGGGTTCAAACGTATATTGTAGCGCCGGCACCTTTCGAAAATGGCACTCAAGTGGTCTGGATGGTCTTCCCGAGTCCGAGAATGAGCGGGAAGATCATCAAGATATGGCTCTACGATATGTTTGATGTCATGGAATGCGTAGGACATCGCCCGTTGGAAAGTTACCCCGGCATTTTTCAGGCCAAAAGGTAACTTTCGATATGCAAAGACCTCCCAAGGGCAGATAAAGGCCGCTTTGTGCTGGTCGGCTGGGAGGATGTCGATCTGATTATAGCCAGAGAAGCCATCCATAAATGAAAAGATAACACTTCTGGCACAGTTATCGATGATCTGGTCGATAAACGGAGTTGGGTAGTTGTCCTTGGGACAAGCCTTGTTCAAATCACGGTAATCAACGCAGACTCTAATCGTTCCCTATTTCTTGGCTACGGGAACGATGTTGGATACCCATTCTGTCAATGGGACAGGATAGATAAAACCAGCACGCAAAAGTTTTTCAACTTCTACTTTAATGGCAGCTGCCTTATGAGGATGAACGGGTCGAAGCTTTTGCCGAACAGGTCGGGCGCCAGGGAAAGTTGGAATTTCGTGGACCACAATCGAGGGGTCAATTCCTGGCATCTCTTCATAACTCCAAGCAAAAACATCACCGAAAGTTTTAAAGTAGGCACTATAGAACTCCATTTCGAGGGGAGTACATGTTTTTCCAATGTGTACGTTTTCCACGATGCCAGGCTTCACTGAAATATCGATGGGAGTGGTTGCCATAAGATTGGCCAAGTTGCCTTCGGAGAATACCTCGTCGAGGGAAGTGGGGAACTTGGTTTGAACCATCCCAAGTGAAACACTGGATTTGGTATCAGGCTCAAGTGACTGAATGGTGGGGAATGAAGATCGATGATGAAAATCTCCCCATGGTGGCTCATCACCGCACATAACCTCCATGATTGATTCGTCAGTAGGAAAAATCAAGTTGAGAGGATCAAAAAGTGGTGGGTGTGGATGAGTTTCAGCCGAGAGCTGTGCCACGGTGTGATCGGTAGGACAATCGACCCAATCTGTGGCTGTTTGGATCGCGTCATATGCTGCAAGGTTTCTGTTCAAAGGCATAGAATTTCCATAGCCTTGGATCTGAGTAGGACTCGGAATCACCCATGAATCATCGGAAGGGGTGACATGCGATGAAATCATGTTGACTGGTTGAAGATGGGTTCCCAGCTCTGGAAAAACTCCAATGAGGGAAGAATCCTTCATGAGACCAACACCTATGTCTTGGAACCGGTACCGAGGTTGATCCAATAACGGGATGGTATTGGTGGAGTTTGGATGGGATTCTGGGATACAGTAATCCAGTTGATCAATAGTGACAATTTTCCCTTCATGAGGAAATTGTACAATCTGGAAGACTGTAGATGCTATGGCGGTCATGGCATAGAACCAGTTCCGACCAAGTAGGAGATTGTAATCCAAAGGTGCATCTACGACTTCGATGTGTACGGATATTGTTTTGCCCCCCAGTTCAACACCGATTGAGGGAATGAGTCCATATGGTTGAAAACCATGTCCATCAAACGCCCTGAGAGTAGTAGGAGAAGTTGTGACCTCGGGTGAGCCTAAGGCTCTCCAGCAGTTCAAAGACATAATCGACGTGGAAGCACCTTCATCTAACACAGTGCGGTGGATGACATTTCCACGGATTTTTGTATGCACCTGGAAGGCTAACTGATGAGAAAGCCTAGGTTTGGCATGTTCCAAGTTAAACATGATAGAGTTAGAAGTATCTGGGTCCATTGCCCCCAGTGCTGAAAGTAGGGTTCTACGCTGCGTGGGTCAGTGTTGGAGAACCTCGAGAGTCGACATGGCGCAAGGTGCTTGAGCCAGATCCTCAACAATGTTGTATTTTTGGGCGGCTCGCGCATTAGGATTGAATGTCGCCTTTCGAATAGTGCCCTTGGGTGGGCGTAGCACTGTGTCTGTTAGCGGTCTCTCGATGTGGAGATGACCGTTAGGGGGGGGGTAGGAATCGAATCTTCAACAGGAGATTTGCCTTTGGCTATCTCCGATTGTTTGTTTGAACTTGGAGGATTATCATACGTCTTTGAACGAGTGGTGATATTAATCTCCTCATTACTTGTCATTAGGATTTCGCGGTTTGTGGACGTCTCTCCACGGGAAGGATTGGTCGGGTTGCCCCCTTGTGGGGATTCTTGGGAAACCATTTGCTGTTGCTGTTGGGGGAAAGGGTCAGTTAGCACTGTCGGGCGAGAGGATCCTTTAACGAACTTGTTGACCTCATCCTTGTAGGGACAGTCACGCGTATAATGATCATCTTGACAAATCAGGCAGGGAAACTTAGCTTTCCGACGTGGTTTCTGGTCATTCTGGGTAGGTTGTGGCTTGGGGTTCTCCTGCTGGTTCTTCTTGGGTTTGCCACGATTGTTTTTCTTCTTTCCTCCGGATGGTTGGGACGTAGATTGAACTGCGTTCACTTCAGAGGAGACAGCAGGAGAGGTGGAAGCTTTTGAAGCGGCCTAGGTAAAAGCGGGGGAAGCAGAAGCTTGTTGTCCCGTCGAGCTGGTAGCAGGCTGAGCCTTGACTGAACCAACAATACCATCAATGGGTGGTTCAGTGGTAGGATTTGTTGGATCAGTGTGAACGCGGGAAGCATGTGGAAGAAGTTCATGTAAAGTACCGGATTGAGTATATACCAAATCCATGTATTGTGCTGCCGAGATGGCTTGTTCTTCTGTAACCGGTCCGCGCATAGCAATATCTCTGGCTATGGGAGGCAAAAAGGATTTTGTAAACCAATCAGCAAGTAGCTGATCCAGAATAGGTGCCTTTATTATCCTATGGCGTCTTCGCCACTCATGGATGTGATCCGAAATATGTGTAGAAGTGGTTTGACGCAGTGAAGTTAGCAGTTCTGTTCCAGTCTCATACCGGATGGGGAGCTGGAAATGTGTCAGAAACTGCATAGCCAAAGTGTTGAAATCACGAAAAGAGTGTTGTGGCAGCTCGATATACCATTTTGCTGCCGTTTCGGTGAGCGTGCGTTGGAAGAGCCGAAGTCGGATGGAATCATCCATCAAGGAGTTGGATGAACACCAAAGATGGAAGGTCATCACGTGGTTCTTGGGGTCTTCCCCGGGCTTGGCATCGAACTTAGGAATGTCCGATGGTAGTTTGGCTGGAATAGGTGGCCAGTGAGGTTCATGCCATATAGGATCGTTGATAAGCCTCGACAAATCAGGTAGATCAAGTGTGGCCAAAAAGGGAAGTTGACGGTTGGTCTGCGGGAATGAGTAATACCCATGTGGTGCCGAGAACCCTGGAGGGCCCTGCATAGCATACTGCTGTGTGTTATACCCATATGAGTTTCCCGCAGGATGCTGCTGGAAATTCTGTGGATGGTAAGCCATCTGGTTAACCGGTTGATTGTAAGAAACCGGTTGGTGAGTGTTCTGCTGAGTGGGTATAGTACCTTGGGGTTGCTGGAACCCAGGTAAAGTTGATGTTCCTTGTTGGGGAAAAGTTCCCTGGAATTGTTGTGTTCCAGGGATGTTACCACTATACTGTGTAAGTGGAGGGTTTCCCATAGCAGGGTTGGGGGGTGGCTGCGACAGTGGTGTCCATGGAAGGCTCGTTCCTGCTTGAGGAGCGAGTGGGAATTGGAGTGATGGTTTCCATGGAGTTGTAGCAGCTGAAGGGTAAGGGAAACCAGAATTCATGTTGGGGGGAATCTGAGATTGCCCCCCAGCTTGATTCCAGTTTCCAAAAAGTGAGTACCCCCCACTCTGTGGGATTTGAGTATCCCAAGAAGGAAGTATGCCTGACAGGGGTTGTTGAGAGTAAGGTCCGGTTGGAACACCGGAATAAGGTTGCCCACTGCCAGGTGGATTGTACATACCGAACTGAGTAGACGCTGCTGGTTGGGAGGTTTGTTGGAACGAGCCAATAGGTTGTCCACCAGCAGTTAGGTTGGATGGCCCTATATGAGGAGGCTGTTGACTGGGAACTGGGTTCCCAGCAAAAGGTTGTCCTCCAACTGGTTGGGTTGATGGCCCACCAGTTGGAGGTTGTTGACTCGGAATAGGGTTCCCAACAAAAGGTTGTCCACCTACTGGTTGGGTTGATGGCCCACCAGGGGGAATTTGGTAGTTAGAGTTGGGGACCACTGTAGTCGGTTGTCCATCTCCTGAAATAGTGTAAATGGTGGCTGAGGGTGATCCTCCGGTCCAATCGGAAGATCCAACAGTGTGACTAAGCATTCTTCTGCCGCTGGTCAAATATGATAATGTGGATTGGCCAACGGCACCAAAAGTACCGATTTGCGGAGGGGGTCGTCCATATCGAACAGGTGAGGACGGGGAAAAAACTGGGTTATCCCTCATAGAATGTGCACCAAATATAGGTGATGACAACAAATGCGGGGAATTTAGCCCATGGGTATTAGCGTCGTCCATGACATGTTCAATGGTAGGAGGACCCTCGAAAACTGGGTCCGAGTTCATGTCTTGGAAAAGGTTTTGGGGATCCGGCAGGAACCTAGGTATGGTAACATCCGAAGGTCCTGTGCCGTCTGCAAAGGAGTGTCGAAACTCCGTGCTAGACGGGATGTTGGGATCCCTATATTCAGAAGGACGAGTGTCAAGGGGATATCGAGAGGCTGATGAGAGCATTTGCTCTGTGCTACGTCTAAACCGTGCCGATGCTAACGGAGAGTTCGCTAGGCTAACCATACTAGACTGGATGGAAGCCATGATTTCATGTCTCGGAGGGAGGTTGGGTAGAGCTGTAGTACGAGGTACGTTGCTAGAAGAACTTGTCTCCTGAGGATGAACACTGGGTGACGTAGTGATAACAGGCAGAAGATCCGCCTGGGAAGTGATGAAACCATAATCAGGTTCAAAGGGTGTGTCAGGAAGTCGAGTATCTTCAATGATTTCAACGTACCCGCCTGGGACTGAAATCAAGCCAGGTATGTCCTGGTCGGACCCTTCTATGGTGCCAACAGATCCGTCTGTATCATTGTGAAGAGTGTCTGATGGACGGGAAGTGCTGACATCTGGTAGAAGGATGACCTCGGGTCTAGTACTTTGGGTTGTACTAGGTTCAGTTGCGGTAACTGTGTCCACTGTGACAGATAAATTTGGAATGACAGTGGGTGAAGTGATAGTGGAGGTCTCAGATATGCTAATGGTTGCAGATTCTGAGACTGTGCTGTGAGTGGCAGTTACGGGTGGAACTGAAGCCGTTGTACGTATCGGCGGTGGAATGTTCCCTCGACCAGCACCGCGGCCAGGAGGAGCAGGAATGCGTGATGCAGGCAGACCAGTAGTCCATGGCAGTGGTGGTGGTGGAGGGCTTTGGCCCTGTTGTCTTCGTGATCTTCGTGGTAGATCTAACATGATGACAGGAAAATGAAAATCGGGGGCAGTATCGTAAACAAAAGAACTCAAAAACTCTAATGCAACCGAGTGTGCAGAAGAGGAGCTAGAAAAGCAAGGCTCACAGGCCAAAAAAGCAAGCTCTAAAATCTATACTGATATCAGTGTCTCAATAAGCGAGCTGAGCAACAAAAATGGCCAGAATTCCAACAAGCAGTCCCTATAAAGAAAAAATGACCCTCTACAAAGATGAGATAGCAGGCAGACTCCTAACTAAGAGCTGGAGACCTCAACAGGCTGTATCCTTCGCAAGGTGATGAAATCCAAGTCGAACAATACAACATGAGAGACCGATATAAGAAGGATATCCCTCTACCGAAAGGGATCCTGGGTAAAAGAGCCCTAGTAGAATAGATACTAAGCCACCTCATTCATGACACGTCGGAAAAGGTTTTGGGCACTTCAGCCTTCCGAAGAAGACAGCGATCGATGTTGCCTTAGGGCTAAGTGGAGTGCGGTATTCCACAGAGTCCGTCCGGTTCTCAATCTCGCGGCCGTTTAACCCCTGAAAGTTGGAAACAGTCAGGAGGCCCCTCCACAAACTAGCTGTGACCGTGTCAATAAGTACTAGAGGATTTTAGTTCCCTAAAGACAACGACTATGTCTCAGATGAAAGCGACAAGGGGGAATTATTTTGATGCCTATACCCGGTGTCCTACCTAACTACCAAATTCTTTTGATTTCCTCAAGTGAGGTTAAAGTTAGTTTAATTAGGGTGATTAATTTTAGTGGCTGTCTTACTCAATCGGGTAGTGGACGTGAAACTTGATGGCGTTATGACGACTCAAACCATGCAAATGAGAATGAATCACAAATAAGCCTTTGTCTTCGATGAAATCTAGCTAGGGTAAAGATAGAGGTTCTTCGATCAAATATGCATGAAATTTTTCACAAGCAAACATCAAAGCAAGAGATTTTTCCTTTTCGATTTATAAACAAAGCCAAACTGAAGTAAACACTCTTTTCAATGCACTGATTTTACAACCTACAATGCTTCTACAATGAGAATTTCTGTGGCAAAATCAATGGTTCATTTCCCTATGCAAAAGACTTTTTCAATTTAAACAACAAAATTGCTCTCAACTAATGATCTTTTTAATTTACTGAAAATGATAATGATAATATGACTGTAAAAGCTACAGTATTCAGTAACAGAGAACACTGGTGTTGAGTTGGTTGTGGTGAAAAAATCAAGTCAATGCAATCAAACTGGAAAAATGACCCATATGTCAAAAGTGCCACTAATTCAATCAACAATCAAGCTCACAAACTGGGTAATAAGCACACCATGCAGACTGGAAATTAACCAGGATGCTAACAGGCAACAGTAAAGACTACCTAAGGCAGAGAGAAACTCAGGAAACCAAGCAAGAATAAAAAAAAATACAAATTTGTAGACACTACCCCGCGGGTCAGGGGCTGACTGTAGTGCGGCACTGTGACAGTACCACTCTGGTACTAAGGCAAAGAACGCAGTACTACCACGCTGGAAGTAGTTCTGAGGGCGCGGGTACTGTGGCAAGTGAAGGAAAAATCGCAACTTGAGAAGAAAAAATAAAGTTTTCGGGGTTGTTGCTAACCCAGGGGACTCAGTGATCAAACAGGGAGAAAATCACAGCGAGGAGTGGTGAATAAAGGTCAAGAAATACCGAGATTCAAACTGGTTTAAAGTGCAATAAAAAAAATCACAATCAGCAGATGAGTGACAGTGAACTGAATCAATCAAACAGAAATCAAAACCAGCGGAGTCGCCATTCTTGTTATGTAGAATTTTGTCCTACGGATAAGCCAAAACTCTCTTAACTTTAAAGCAGACTTTAAACTAACTTTAAAGCAAGAAACAAGTCAAAACAAATGCTACCTCGAATCCCTAGATCTAACAGACATCTCAAAATTAAAATGCTAGAAAGAATAGAAGAAGTTTAACTAACCTTCTATCCAGACGCTTGTTTTTGGGTATTTGCTCCAGTCTCCAAGCCCTTACAAATGAACCTGTCAAAATGGAACCAAGACACAAGAATGCACTATTCTCTAGCAACCTGAAACATGAGTTAGAATCTAAATCTTATGAAAGATACAAATCATATCATTAAAACAAGATTAACACAAATGATTTGGGAAAACAAGACAAGTTATTCCATTACAACTTGAAGAATACTTACAAAAGGTGCTTGATGCCCAAGCCAATCCTCCAGCTCCAAGTGTCTTCTCCTCTAGCTATCTCCACAATGCTGCAAGACCATAAGTTTGGTACTCTCAAGAGTCCTCCCCTTTTCCAATGGAATGCCTCTCTTTTATAGTGAATGATGAGGTTAACCAACAAGAGAGATGGGTGGATCTAAGGAGAGATAAGTGGATCAGGGTTTCTAATCGAAGGAGATGAGTTGAGATCGAATCAGGGACCCCAATCTTCCATTATCTTCGCAAATCCAAAATCCCACAAGCCAACGGAAAAAATCTATTAAAAGAGTACCGCGTTCTGAAAAGACTGCAGAACGCGCACTACCGCGTTTTGGGGAAATATCATAGCGCGGTAGTGTCTAGTACCGCGTTTTGATAAACTAGCAAGGAGCGGTAGTGTATGTGGATAAAGTCTAAGGTGGGTCAAAACTTGTCAGGGTAGATTCACCTTCAAGGTTGACTCATCATCTGTCTCTTCTGGATGGTTTAAAACAGTAGGGAAAGTGTCGTCAACTCGTTTTGTGATGGAGATGCGACACTGTGAAACATAGAGGTATAACAAGTACGCACAAGTGTAGGATGAGTAGCTGCTGCAGACATCTATCTTTTGGGGATTCATATTTGTGATCTTTGTATTGGTGCTCTTTCTATCTCTGAGGAAGTTGCAGGGTTTTTTACCTTCTTCGTTTTCCCCGGTGAAATGATTTGTGCTTCTTATCTCTTATGTTTGATATGTTGTACATGTTGTTCTCTTAGTTAAGATCCTAGATCATATTGAATTAAATGCTTAAAAACTAACACATGGCATGGTTCAAATTAGTTTCAAAGGAGAACATATGGGTGGTAAAATATTATCACACAGGTTGGATTCACTTCTTGGTAAAGGGATATTTTCATAACACAAAACAAGAACAAGGGGGCAATGTCCAAGCCCATGTTTTTGATGAGAAGTAATATGAAGTAGGGTGGAATCATGAAGATCAATTCATATTTTTCAATGAGGTTCTTGTTCACATAGGCATAATCCATTTGGTACCTATCACAAGGTTTATAAGGAATATTTTTCCATCCCATGATCCACATAGGATTGTGAGAAATGTGGAGGAAGTTACATGTGTTTTTAGAGGGATTGGTATATACTCCAAATCCTATTGATGCATTTATCTGCCTTGAAGAGGAGATTTGGGGAGGCTACCCTTGTATCACCCTTAGAGGATCATCATGACTCCATGAAAAAATGTAGGAGAAGAGGAGAAGGATTTCCATGGGGAAATATCAAGGAGAATGAATTGATACATGGAGGAGAGCATCGTGCATGTCCACTATACATAATGCAAATATGGGGAGGCATTCCACTATGCTTCATCATTGGTTTAATTTTGGCCCATGGAGGATATTTTCCTAGTATAGAGGAAAATTTGGAGGGAGTACAAGTTTTTTAAGGGATTTTTTTTCAGCAACATGGAATGAAGTTGCTTGAGGACTGTAATATCCCTCCAAAGAAAAGTACTTGGATTCACCTTGTTTTGACTCTAGGGGTGTAGTTTACAACTGGTTCCAAACACCTCCAAATGATTTCTAATTTGGGGAGGAAGGTATTGATGGGTAATAGGACACATTACGACATATACCATACACCCAAACAACTTATGTACCCATCCAAGGTATTCAATTTGCAAGGAAATAATTTTTAGGACAAGACTAGTCAATTTGAGTAGTGGAAATCCCCCCTAGGATTTCCATTAATTGCTCTTCCAAACACTGCACATGCCTCACTAATTCTTGGTATGATACTTGTATATCTTAGGGTAAATTAATGAAAACATATGTGCATCATTATATTTTATTTTAGGGTCGAATAGGTATCCCAGTGAACAACAACTTTTAGAGTCTAGAATTTGGGGTGAAAATGGTGGACAAGGAGTATCAAATTTAGTCATAAACCATAGTGACACTTTAGGGGTATGAAACCATAATTTGGGAAATAAAGGTAAATTCATATACATATCATGACATGAATACATATTTCATAAAAATCTGATATAAAACAGGTAAAACATCATCCCAAAATTACTATGAAAATGCTATGAGGAAAATGGATCGAGTTTCATCTTTGATTGGAAATATCACTTGAAGTACATGGTATTTCGAGCCATGGATCTCATGATATGAAAATTATAGATATATTCAAAAACTAACATGTCCATTAAGTCTAAATAAAAATCCTTTAATAACTATATGAAACAAGAAGTGCGCTCTTGCACATTTACATGACATTGAGAGAAAGATAGTAGAATAGGCATAGAGAAGAATGGATAAGATGAACTCGAAATCAGTTGGGGTTTGAACCTGCATCAAAACATATCCATGAATATATGTTGAGAGGTATGAATGGACTCTCCATCAACCAACTTGTATGGGAATCTTTCCCCTCGAAATTGGTTCTAAGGCAGGGAGGATGAACATCCACCGTGAAAGGACAAGCTAAGCTCTCTAATTGTGTCAAATGAGAAATGATAAAAAGTTGGTATCCTTATTTATTGTTGTATTTTATTAACCTCCCAAGTCCTCCATATCTCGAATTCCCTCCAATATCATCATCTGAATTCGAATTAGGGTGAGATTCCCAAGAATGCCAGTTGTCCAACACTTCATAGCCCTCCTCTTCCAGCAATTCAAATGGGGGAATATTGGCTACCATAAATCCCCTTGTGCATCATATTGGAGGCTATTTTTAGCCCTGACATGTGATATATGTCATATGTCAGCAATCATGTTTGAGCCTTGCCATAAGTGTCATAGAATCTTCATCATTGTTGTCATAGAAGTTAGGGAATCTAGCTCCAAGTGTCACAATCCTTCTAAGATGCCTTTTTCTCTTCCATGGGAGTTACTCTTCCACTCTAATTCGACCCTCCTATATTCATGCCATGAATATTGCCTCTACAAATACCTCAATAATGTTAGACTCCACCTTGGATTCGAATGGTTGAGAATAGGATGCCATGTTGCATGGAGAATCTTGCCTTGTGTGGGTCCCACACCACCTATGCGCCCTCATGGCCAAGTGCCACCTTATTTATTATTATAATTATTTATTTAGCCCCTTTAATATATATTTGTCAATATAATGTCCATTTGGGATCTTATATCTCCCTTATTCCAAGTCTAAATGTTTCCACCCCAACCTAGGGAACTAGTAGATTGGTGGAAATTTCCCTTCATGAGATTTATTTGGATGGGGACATTACAACCCTCCCCACCCAAGATTGCTTGTCCCCAAGAAATTCCAAATTGGGATGCTGCAAAATTTCTTCCTCTTCCCATGTGGCATCCTCACTTGGAAAATATTTCCATTGTACCAAATATTCTCTTATAGTTTTGCTCCTCAATTTCCTTTCTCTTGTTTTATTTTTTTTTTCTTTCTGGAATGAGTATAAGTTTTCCTTCATCATCTAATGGAGGAATATTTTATGAAATCAAAATTCGATGACCAATAGCCTTCTTAAGGCATGAAACATGAAACACATTGTGGATTTTTCTACCTTCTAGAAGTTCTATCTCATAAGCTACCTCCCCAACCTTCGAATTATCTTATATGGACCATAAAAACTTGGTTTAAGATTTTTTGATCCTTTCCATTTCAAGGTGGTTTTCTTATATGGTTTCAACCTCAAATAAACCAAATCATTCACTTAAAAATTTATTTCTTTTCTATGTTGATCCACTTATTGTTTTTGTTGATTTTGGGCAACCTGCAAATTGTCTTTTAAAAGCTTCAAAATATCTTGACTTTCCTCAACCCAATCTTTATATTTTGGAGCTCTACTATCACAAAAAATGTGATCAACAAAGGTGATTGATTCATAACCATAAAGTGCTTTCAAAGGAGACATACCAATGGACAAGTAGTATTGCAGCAAAACTCACCCAAACGTAGCCATTTAACCCATGCTTTTTGCTGCTCACCAACATAGTTTCTCAAGTAGCCCTCCAACCATTGGTTCACCCTTTATGTTTGGCCATTAACTTTTGAGGATTATAGCTTGTTCTAGGATTCAATTGAGTTCCCACCAATTTGAAGAGTTCTTTCCAAAAAGCACTCATAAATTTGCTATCCCTATCACTCATAATATTTTTGGGAAGTCCATGCAATCTGAAAACATCTCTAAAGAATAGCTCAGCTACATGTGCAGAAGTAAAAGATGATGTAATGGAAAATAAATGAGCAAATTTGGTGAGTCTATCCACCACAACATAAATACAATCCTTACCAAAATCCTTGGGCAAACTTGTGATGAAATCCGTGGAGATTCTTTCCCACTTTTGTTCTGCAATGGGAAATGGTTGAAAGAGACCAGTAGGATGGATGTGTTCAAATTTGTTTTTTCTGACATATCTTGCATTCATTCACATACTTTAAAAAATATTCCTTCAACCCTTTCCAAGAGAACCTTTGTCTTAGCTGCTTATATGTTTTAAAGAAACCAGGATGGCATACTAAAGGGGAATCATGAGCTTCCTTCAAGATTTAGTTCTTTACGTTTGAACCATGAACTAAGTATATTCTGTATTTATAGTAGATTAGGCCATTCAATATCTTGTACCTATCATCTCCCTTGACCCCATCTAACAATTCACTAGCAAATCTATCTTTGGCATACTTTACTAGCAGCTCATATTTCAAATATTTTGAGATGTCCATAAGGGAAAATGAAGGTCTCCTAGACAATGCATATGCTAGAAATTTGCTTATGATATCATGGACCATGCTATTTATTATGCAAATGTAACCTAATGTAAATTAAACAACATTCACAACATCAATTGGACGAGAAAATGAGTATTTCCATTAATTAATAACAAGAAGTACATGATACAACCTCTTGCCAGCAACCAATCTGAACCAAGAACTAGGTCTCTCCACTTGTGCCTCCACCAATTCAATCCTCCATACAATGGAAAAATCAAACTATGAAAGGAGTTTGGGAGGTGAACATAAGAAGTTCACAACAACAAGGATCAGTGAGTGTAGACTCAAGTCACGACAAACATCCACTAGAGTTATGTTGCTCTCTCTTTCTCCTCCCTTCCATACACCATAAGAGCTCAATATATAGCCTTCCAAAGGTAAGTGAAAGGTTGAATCGAGTCGTTTCAGGGTCTATGGAGGGCCAAAGGTCACCCTTAGACCGCTTTTTAGGAGTAAAAATAGAGTTTTTATTGTTTTTTACCATGTAACTCGATGTACGTGGGATAATTAGGTGCAACCTACGTGTACACTAGCTATAATGGGACAACAAGCGTACAGGAAAAAAATAGGGAAACTTGGTTCCTGAAGGGAAAATAATGGATCTGAGTCAATACAATGGATACTGAAGGCCAATCAATGCTGATGCTCACAAGGTGGAAAAATACACTGTAACAAAACTATTATGATCAGTTTTGACTACAAATTTGTTTCCCACCAGATATTGTTTAAACTTGGCCAAGGCATGCATGATGGACTCACGTGGCTGCAATTTTATGCTCTCAGAAGCTATGGGCTGTTGATTTTTCTTTAATACTACCCCTATGCCTTCCCCTGATGCATCACATTCCAAAACAAATGGTTCAGAAAAATATGGTAATGCAAGTACTGGACAGCTAATCATTACCTATTTCATTATTTGGAAATCCTTTTCATCCTCTTAATCCCATTGGAAAGCATCCTTCTTGGTCAAATTAGTAAGAGGAGCAGTCAATTTGGAAAACCCCTTCACAAACTTCTTATAGTAAGTGCATATCTCAAAAAGCCTCTCAATTCAATGATGTTATTAGGTGATGGCCATTCAAGAATAGCCTTTATTTTATCCAAGTGCACCTTTAATCCATCTTTCCCAATGATGTGCCCAAGATACAAAATTTATGTCAACCCAAACTCACACTTGGACAACTTAGAAAACAAAGATTGTTCATGCAATATTTTCAATACAAATTATAAATGGTGCAAATGTTCCTCCCATGTCTTACTGTAAATAAAAATATCATCAAAGAAATAAAAAAGAAACTTACGAAGCTGCTTTCAAAATATTTTGTTCATGCATTATTGGAAGGTTGTTGGAGCATTGGTCAAACCAAATGGCATGACAATAAATTTGAAGTGGCCATAGTGACATGTGAAAGCAGTTTTCTGCACATCTTCTTCCTTCATCCGAATCTGATGGTAACCAAATATAAGATCAATTTTGGAAAATAAATTTGCTCCAAATATCTCATCCATGAGATCATCTATCCGAGGGATGGGATACCTATTCTTTATTTTATTTTTTATTAAGGCCCTAAAATCAATGCACATTCTTAAGGTTACATCCTTGTTCTTCACCAAGACAACTGAAGAAGCGTAGGGACTTGAGCTTGGTATGATGAGCCCCAAATCCAATCTTGAATAGCCTTCTCAATCTCATGTCTGAACCTTTTTGGGTTTCTATATGGGGGTATTTGGATAGTTGAAGTACTTACCTCCAAAACAATGGTATGCTCAACTCCTCTATCAGGTGGCCTCCCAGGGGGAAGGTCTCCAAAAACCCTTTCATACTTGTGTAGTAGCTTCCTGATCTCCCTTGGATGTTATGCAATATTTATGTTTGTTTTGGGGGAAGTGATTAAACATTCTGCAAACCATTCAATGTCCATGTGTCTCAATATGGACCTCATACTGTGCAAAGACACCACTTGGTTAGGATAGGTGTGAATACCTCTCACTAACATTTGTCTTCCGTCCGAATCTTTGAACTTCATTTCAAGTATTTGGTAGTTCACTGTATGTTCTCCTATAGAGTACAACCATTGTAATCCCAAAACCACATTTGTATCAACAACATTCACCACATAGAAGCTATAAAAAAAGTTTAATTTCCTATGACAAGTTGTAGATTTGGAATCCATGTGTTGCATTCCATAGAATTGTTACCTAAAATGATGACTGTGAACCCTTCGAATGATTCAATAGGTAACTTTATCTTCTCCAACAAGTCTGCATTAATGAATTTATGAGTTTCTCCCCCATCTACCAATACCGAAAATTTCTGCCTGTGTACCACTCCCTTGCATCAGATGGTGTGAAAATGAGGCACTCCTAGAAGAAATGCCAGTATCCATTTTTCAGGAGATGGATGATCTTCTTCTACTTTGTCATATCCCTCTTCTTGGGCTGAAATTTGTTCTTCTTCCTCCATGTCCCCTTCATCATCAAAAAATACTTCAATAAATTGTGCTTTACCCTTAGCACATTTATTACCTGGTACCCATGGTTGATGACATGTGTAACATAGTTTATTTCTTCTGAGGTATTCCTTGCTTGGTCCCTCTTTCTTGTCCTTCTCAAATGAATCTTTTTTCCATGGTATCTTGTCAAATATGAACTTGGAAGGAAAATTGGGCTTGGGAGTATACTTTGTCTTGGGTATCACATTTTGTAGATCTCTTGCCAAATTCATGGAATATTTTAATGAAGTAGGTTTATTATCTTTAACTAAAAATTTCAAAGGTTCAGCCAATCCTTCAGTAAAGAGAAACAACAATCTAACCATAGATACATCAGCCACCATAACTGATAGCTTTTGGAATTCCAACATGTACTCCTCAGGGGTTCCAGTTGCTTCAACTGTGCTAGTTCCTTGAAAGGAATTTTAGGGTATTTTTGCTCAAATATTTCCACTAACCTATTAACAAACTCTTCATATGATGTGACATGATCATGTCCCAATGTTTTAAGTCCATGGAACCACCAATTATTTTCTTCTCCCTCAAGATGTAGAATAGCCATTTTTAAAGCATCCTCTTCAACCATTGGATTCAGCTGAAAATATACATCTAACTTTTGTACCCAATTATTTGCAGAAATTTGGGATGAGCAATCAAAGGTGGGAAGCAAAATTTTACCTGTGGCATAATTCAATTCTTTGTTTTGAAAATGATTTATATTACCTCCTCTCATTTTGAGCTTGTTTGAGACAATAAATAATTGATCAAATGGTAAGGTCCTCCTACAATATTCACTCAACTGCTTCCATTCTCCTAGAACTTCATGCATTCCATATTGGATGTTAGGATCCTCTTTGGGATCAAGAAAATTGGGTGTGGTATCTCTTGTTGAGATCTGAAATTCATTGGGTCGGTTGTGACGCCCTGTCTTTGAGAAAATATTTTCACCAAATGCCTTCTTTTCCTCAAACTGAGAACTATTACTTCCTCCTAATGCCATTTTGCTTCCAATTTGACTAGACATCAATTCGAAAACTTGCATTATATGCCTTGTCATGTCCTCAAAAAGTGGTTTCATGAATTTCCTAAACTCATATTTCTCCTCCATATCTGAGGTTCCTTTCCCATCCTTAGTCATAGTTTCAACAGAGTGCACCTCTTCTCCCACTTTTTCCTCTTCACCAAAGGTAATTTTAGTTTCATTTTATAAGGGTGGGGTATGACTTATGTACCTAATAAATGGTCACCCAAAGTAGGTGCAAGGACCATGCTCTGATACCAATGTAATATCCCTCCAAAGAAAATTACTTGGATCCACCTTGTTTTGACTCTAGGGTTGTAGTTTACAACTGGTTCCAAACACCTCCAAATGATTTTGAGTTTGGGGAGGAAGGTCTTGATGGGGAATAGGATACATTAAAAAATATGTTAGACACCCAAACAACTGATGTATCCATCCATGGTCTGCAATTTGAAAGGAAAGAAGTTTTGGGACAAGACTAGTCAATTTGAGTAGTGAAAATCCCCCCTAGGTCTTCCATTAACTGCTCTTCCAAACGCTATACGAACCTCACTATTTATTGGTATGAGAATTGGATATATTAGGGGACATTAATCGAAACATATGTGCAGAATTATATTTGTTTTTAGGGTCGAATAGGTATCCCAATGAACAACAACTTCTAGAGCCCAGAATTTGGGGTGAAAATGGTGGAGAAGGAGTCTCGAATTTAGTCATAAAAAATAGTGACACTTTAGGGGTATGAAAACATAATTTGAGACATAAATTTAACTTCATATACATATAATGACATGAATAAATATCTCAGAAAACTATGATATAAAACATGTACAACATCATCCCAAAATTACTATGAGGAAAATGGCTTGAATTTCATCTTTGATTGGAAATATCACTTGAAGTACATGGTATTTAGAGATGTGGATTTCATGATATGAATATTATAGAGATATTCAACAAATAACATGTCCATGAATTCTAAATAACAATCCTTCAATAACTATATGCAACAAGAAGTGTTCGCTTGCACATTTACATGACATTGAGAGAAAGATAGGAGAATAGGCATGGAGAAGAATGAGAGAAGATGAACTAGAACTCGTGTTGGATCTCCTCTTATTTCTATGGGGATGAACCACGTTCTACGTAATTCCCTTACTTTAGACCCAACCAAATCCCCTTCACTAGCCCTTTCGGCATCAACCTACGAGCAGGATGAAGTCTCACTAGAAGCGAAGATGGGTGGTTATAGAATCAGGTTTCTACAACCTAGTGACGCACAGTTATGTTATGCGAGATAGATATGCACAAATTACTCAATATCTACTCAACATATTATTACTAACATGTATCTACGCACTTCACAGTTCTCAACAACCTACAAACTTCGTTGAATCGTTGTTACTTTACTCTTATCAATACACATTTACCATACTTAACACAACTTCGCAATGTTCATACATGCATGTTCCACTACTTATCATATCATTCTCATTCACATTCATATGGAAACACATATATAAACATAAAAATTCATGAACATAAAATATAACAAAGATTCAGACACATAACACATGCATTTACGTGGTTCACCCCCCTACTGGGAGCTACGTCCACGGGAACTATTCTTATATTTCTTGGAAGGGGTTAACAGTTACAATCTATGCACATAGCTACAGACTCTTTTTTACAATATATCTTTGCGCACACAACTACAGAGTCTTTTTCCACTCTTAGATATCTCTTAGCATAGATCTAACCCTTACAAAATCCAACTATATTCTAACAAGGTCTAACATAAGTCTCCTAAGATCTCACTCTTACAAAATATCTCTAACATAATTCCAACCCTTCCTTATACAAAATTTCACTTTATATAGATTGTGCCCGAAGGTCACATCTTTACAATAACTATGGGCCAACCCTCATAGTACCCTTAAACCCAAAATGGTATGGTTATCCTATTGACCACGCTTTGTCTTTACTTCACTGGAGCTCTGCTATCCTTTTGCGCCGCTTCCTCTGGCTCTGACGTTTCTCTGACAGTCACAGTTCTGACCATGTGGCTCTAACGCTATAATGGCGTGTCCTTTGCACCATTCTGCTTATTTACTCTTCACTTTTGTAGCTGACAGTCCATGACTTTATTCATAACTGCTCCAAATACCTCGATCATCCTGATTACTTCACCTTTACTAAGGGGACAGGTCCTTTTATTCCACTTCGCTTCACTCCATACCCTGCTCCCGAGAATTGTGGAGTTGTTTCTCTCAAAATTGGTCGATGTTAGGCCTCGTGTAAGGCTTGTACTTTCATCATCAAAACTTATTATAATTGGGATGTTCCCAACATGCCCCTAAAACTTACTCGTGGCTCGTCCCTGAGCCACTTTGATTGGGATGCTTCGATTGCGCATCCTATGGGATGTTTGATTTTGCTAAAAGTTGAACTCAACTTCGCAACTGTGTCCTTAGTTTCTTGCTCAAACTCCTTAATTGTTTTGAGCATATCCTCTGATATGGGTTCTAGAAGTTGTTCTTTCATAGTGGTCTCTGCTGTCCAGAGTTCTTGTAACTTATTCTAAATTTCTTCAGAAAGTGAAAGCGACTCTTCCTGCATCGGCTGTAACTTCGATGAAGTTTCAGCTTCCTTCACCCTTAACGATTCCAACTCCTTCTGAAGTTCTTTCTTCTCTGCAAACTTTTGGATCCTTTGCCTTGGTGGAAAATCCTTCATAGCCATGTTCACAGAGTCAATATCTTTTTGTCGTTTTTGTACTTCTTCCTGAATTTTCTGTAACTTAGGGTATTCTTGTAGCATATCCCATACCTTGTTTATTTCATCAAGTAGGTCTTGACATCTCTCCACCTCTACAGAGATGTTTTCTGTGGAATCCTTCAATTCTTTGGCTCTTGATTCTTTATCTTGTTGTGGGGTGCCATATTGTTGTCGATATTCTAAGTCAGCAATCTTCTCTTTGTATCCAATATCCATCATTTCCATATTAGCTTTGAGGTTGTCTACGAAGACACCAATCCTCAAAATAGTGGCTTCTACCTCAGGATTTTCTGGGCAGTCTGGGAGCTTCACTTTCTTCTGAGGTGGTAATCAATGTGGCCAGCGCATCGACCTTCCATTCTGGGACTAGTCTTCCATAATCATATCGATTTTATACCCTTCTAACTGATATAATCCTTCAAACCATTGAGGAGGTGTTAGTTGTACTCGCGACTGAATGTAAATAAAGTGCAATCCAGCTTTGAAAGTTATCTTACAGATATAACGATTTGTCACTTCCTTAGTGATATGCAGAGTCCTCTGAATGAATTCACATAACTGCTTGTAGTAAGTGTACAACTGTATGTTGTTTATCCATTGTCAATCTGGCTTCGAGTTTTCCCACATGTTCGCAAACCTTGGTCCTCGACATTATCCAAGGAATACTGAGACTTTATGTTGATAGCTAGGCTCCTTCCATCCCACAAAGGAGATCAATACTAGCAACAAATTATAGTGGAACTGATTTCCATTATTTTTTCTATCTCGAATTTCGTCGAGGAATTCCTTTAGCAGGTAGCTCACCCAATTGAACTGAAGTCCATCCTTGTCCTTTGTAGCTAAGGATATTGCATCGACCGGTACCTCGTTCGACGATCTGCATTGCCTCAGTATATTTCCTGCAAGAAGTTGGACTGTGAACCACGTGGCTTGATATTTAATCCTGATGGTTGTATAACCACGGATTCCTTTGATCAACCCAAATTCACTCTTCATTCTTGCAGCCATCTCTTTATCCTTTGTTCTTGCCGATGAACTCAATTGCAGGATGAACACCTCTCTTGCACAAGTGCATGATCCGGTAAATGAGATCGATGTTAATGTCTATCTTGCATTCTAACCACAAGTATACCTGGTCTATGCATGAAAGAAGTGTGCGCTCCACCGTCATAATCTCTGGAATCCTATCAAAATGTGGGATGCGGAGCAGGTTCAGCAACCCTGATGACTACAACAACGTAATCTAGTCTTGTGGGTGAATGTTTCCTGCTTGGTAGCTTCATCATACCTTCTGCACATGTATTGATCTGGTTTGAATTGTGGAAATTTTATTTCCTGGATCAAGTCATGGTCCGCGAATTTTCACTCTGGAATTTTACCAAGCAAAATTCTCCTTAATCCACACGTGACTTGACATGGGAGGCAGCAGAATCTCATACTGAGGATTCCTCATGAGAAGCACCTCGGGTGCATCTCGTTTCCTTGGAGAGATTTATTCTGGAACAAGCAGTATGGGCCTCTCTCGAGGTGGTTCTGGTGGAAACGGATTCAGAAAACTCACGACCTTCGGATTTTCTTGTTCAGTGGCCTTCTTCTTGTATTTCTTCTTCTGATGTGATACATTCCTCTATGAGTTTCTAGATGATCCACCGTGTTCTGGGACTTCTTTCTTTACGGGCGTCTTCATGACTCCTTCCAACCCAGAATGTCGAAAGTCTATCAATATTTCGTCTAAGGTCAACTTCTCAGACATACACTGTCGGATAATGATTACTTTCAACTAGTAAACCTTGGAAATTACAGGCAGTAAAAATTAAAATTCGCGGTAAAACCCGTAAGTAAGCGGTCTTTACTAATTATAGGCGCCATAGCACTAAGGTGCACCCAAAAAAAGGCTAAATTAACATTAAATTTTATATCCGTTGGCCAAATATTTCTTAGATATTAGTCCTTTCCCTATATTGAATGTGTCTTCAATGGACAAACATGCCTTAAATGCAGAAACATCCGGTTTCGGAAAGTACTGTATAACGACTACTTTCCAATAAAAAACTATAACGACTAGTTTTCTTTCACTTTGCTAGCGGTTAGGTGAATTGAGAGGTTCACTGCGCATTTTCCCTTGCTTAACCTTAACTTTGCAGCATGATTCCTCTTTTACTTCACAACTCGGCTTGCTATGTGTGCTTCGCAACACATCTTCCATTTTTGTGAAAAAATCGCATTTAAAAAAAACTGTGTGCAAACTCTTATTCTTTATTTTTAGTGTCCAATTTCAACTGCACTTGACACTTAAAATTGTCTTGCATTGTTTAACTAATACCTTGAAGATTAGGGCCATCCTTGTATGGCTTTAGTCTACTCCCATTAACAAGTCCTTTCAATTTTTCTCAAAGTAGTGTGGCTAACTGAACTGCGCCACCACTAGTGACATGCTTAACAATGTATGGTCCTAACCAATGCATTTTGAATTTTCCAGGAAATTTCATAAATTTTCTATCATAGAGGAGGACAAGGTATCCTACCTCGAAAAATTTATTCTTGATGTGTTTATCATGCCATAATTTTTCTCTGTATTTCTGCACTTGTTGGTGAAAGCCTGCAATGAAGTGATCTTCCTCCAATCCAACTAAGTGTATTAGTATTTCTTGCATTGTCTGATCATCTTCCATATCTGTAAATGTTGAAATTCTCAAACTTGGTACTATGTATTCCATGGGAATGATAGCTTCCTATCCGTATGCTAATCTGAAAGGTGTATGACCTATCAACTTCTTACAAGTTGTTCTTGTTGATGTATATGTAGCTTTGGAATGTATTTCATCTATGTATTTCATATATATTTATTGTACCCTTATTAGAGATGTGTTATTCCTCTATAAGTAAGTGTCGTCATGTGGATTGACAAGTGTCACAAGTGTGTGTACTTGCCGATGGGTTATTAGACCACCATGTGTGGGGTCGGCCCTGAAATATATATATTATAATGTGGATGTACCTAGCTAGACAAGTCGGCCCCATAAGGTCACTAGGCAAACAGGTTAGTATAAATAGAGATCAGGTGATCTCTATTTAGATCATTCGAAAAAGTATATCTCTCTCACTCAGAAAGTGGTGCACTAGTGAGGAGGAGGATCATTTGCTACTAGGAGACTATCTCAGTGTATTTTGGTTGTACTTTGGTTGAGCCATTGCTCTCTCTATCTCTGAGGAAGTTGTGGGGTTTTTCACCTTAGGGTTTTCCCCATGGAAACACTATGTCTCTTGTCTCTCATGCTTTTGATTCTTGTGATGCTTGTCATGCTTATTGTGATTGTTATGCATTGATATACTGTATATTTTATTATCTCAATGAAGATCCTAGAGTATTGTGAACTAATGCTCAAAATTTAACATGGTATCAGAGCTAACCTGAGAAGAAGACATTTTGCAATGACGAAAACTTGAGTTTCTTGTTTATTGGGTTTCTCTCCACAGTTTTTGGAACGCAATATAGTAGATTGACTCTACTCATCAAGGAGAATCTATCTGTCCAATCAGAATTCAATTCTGAGCATTTTCAGATTTGGCCCTAAAAATTAGGGTTTCCACAAAAATAGGAATTTCTGGAATCTGAAGACACAGTTGGAAGCCCCTTGCAAAAATTGAAGTTTAGAGCTTTGGATCGAGATTTTTGGCTAGGTAGATCTCCGGGAAACTCAAACCCTAATTCAGGGCTCTCCCTAGTGAACCCAGGAGGACAAAAAGACAAATCTGAAGGGTAAAACTTTGCTGATCTCAAATTCTGAATGCACCAGGATGATCAACTCATCAAGGCGCATCTTTCTATCCTTTCAGAAATTTGAAATTCACATTTTGAATTTTTAGGGTTTTTCTAACAAACCCAAATCTGGGACCAGATCCAGTTTTCAGCATTTCAAGTGGTAAGACCTAAATCTTTTCTATTTTCATTTGAAGTACTCTTTAAGATGTCTCACCACACCAAGCTTGAGGATAAGCTTGAAGGGGATGATAACTTCTGAGCTTGGAAGTATAGGATTGGGTTAATCCTGGAAGAAAATGAGTTGGACTCATAAATAAAAGAAGACATCCCTATCCCAGAGGATGAAGAGGTCAATGTATTGCATAAGAAGAACTTGGTCAAGGAAAAGAGAATCATTGTTGATTATATCAAAGATCATCTCATACCCCATGTGTCTTCTCTAAAGACACCCAAGGAGATGTTTGACTCTTTGACCAAGCTATTTGAAGGGAAGAACATAAATCGGAAGATGACTCTGCGGAATCAATTGAAAGGGGTCAAGAAGTTGAATGGAGAAACCATTCAATATTACTTCTCCAAGGTCTCTCAGATCAAGGAGCAACTTGAAGCTATGGATGAAGTAGTGGACAATGGTGAAGTTGTTATGACCACTCTGAATGGCCTACCTAGGTCATGGGACTCCATTATTCAAGGAATCTATGCAAGAAAGAAATTGATCTCTTTCAGTAAACTATGGGAGGAATGCTCTCAAGAAGAAGCTAGACTTGTAGCTCGTGAGGAAAAGATGGGAGGTGAAGATCAAGCTCTCGCAACTCACACCAAAAGAAGCAAGCCCAAGAAGGAGCACTCTCGCTACAAAAGATCCTATCAAAAGAATAAGAAGGATCTAAGATGCTTCACATGCAATGAGAAGGGTCACTTTGCTTCAGATTGTCCCAAGAACAAAAGGGATAATAACAACAACTTCAGCAAGAAGAAGAAGGGCAGCAAAAGAAAGTTCCATGCTCATGCTGCCGAAGATGATGAACCTCCAAAGAAGAAGGCTAGGGCAGAAAGTGATGATGACTCATCAAGTGAAGAAGAGTATGTTCTAATCTCTGCTCTCACAGGTACTATCTCCCATGGTTGTAATGATTGGTTGATTGATAGTGGGGCTTCCAAACACATGATTGGGTTTAAGGAATCTTTTGTGAATCTATCTGAACATGAATCACCCCATAAGGTGAAACTTGGGGATGATTATCAATACCCAATCAAAGGAAGTGGTGAAGCCTCCTACAACCTAGATTCTGAAAAATCTTTGAAGATGAAAAAAGTCCTTTATGTACCTGGGCTCAAGAAGAACTTACTCTCCATCTCTGCATTGGATGCAAAAGGTATGAGGGTTGCATTTGTGGATGGCCAAGTCCTAATGTGGCCAAAGGGAAAGACCATAGATGATGCAGTAGTGATTGTAGAGAAAGAGGGAGGATTGTATAAATTGAAGGGACAGCCTGAACATGCCATGGTGCATGAACCCATGAAGCCAAGTGAACTTTGGCATAGAAGACTTGCTCATATGCACTTTAGGGAACTTCCAATTTCAAGAAAGGCTGTAGAAGGTCTTCCTGAAATCAAGACCAAACATGAAGGTGTTTGCAAAGGATATGCAAAAGGTAAGAACATTAAGAAGGCTTTCCCAAGTAGTGAAAGCAAGGCCAAAGATATCCTGGAAATCATCCACTCAGATGTATGTGGTCCTATGTAATCCAATTCTCTTAGTGGGTATGTTTACTATGTCTCATTTATTGATGACTTCTCGAGGAAGACTTGGGTATACTTCTTGAAGAACAAAGATGAGGTGTTTGATAAGTTCAAGGAATTCAAAACCTTGATGGAGAATCAAACTGACAAGAAGATCAAAACATTCAAATCTGACAATGGTGGAGAATTCACCTCAGGTAACTTCAAGAAGCTTTGTAGTGATTCAGGGATTAAGAGGGAGTTGACTGCTCCTTATAATCCTCAACAGAATGGAGTTGCAGAAAGGAAGAACAGAACTATCATGGAAGCAGCAAGGGCAATGCTGCATGACCAGGATCTACCTATGCATCTATGGGCAGAAGCAGCTAGAATAGTTGTATATGTGCAGAACAGAACACCCCACAAGATATTGGACAACAAGACACCAGAAGAGGTTTTTTTTGGTAAGAAACTTGAAGTCAGCCATCTCAGAATATTTGGTTGTTCAATATACACTCATGTCCCAAAGGAAAAGAGGACTAAACTAGATCCTTCAGGAAAGAAGGGTATCTTTGTGGGTTATAGTGAAAGCTCGAAGGCTTACAGATTATACTTTCCAGGGTTCAAGAAGATTGATGTCAGCAAGGATGAATATAAGTTCAAGGACATGTAATCCAAGAAGCAAAGATCAAGAGGGAGCACACTCCAGCAGCTCCTACAAGGATGCAGATTTTCAGAGGGAGTTGACCATCTTCCTACATTCCACAACAGAAAGGTGTAGAAGAAGCTACTTCAGCAGCTCCTGCCAGGAAGCAAAGACTCAGAGGGAGTCCACCCAACAAACAAACAAAGATAAGTATTTCAATTATCATTTCTTGCCTATTTTTGTTTAAATAATATTATGCTTAGGAGATGTATTGTGCATATTAGAATGATTGCATTAATGAACAAGATACTACTAATATGCATGTGATGGGTAAGTGGCCTATGGCACTGTACAACATTCCAGTGCTACTTATCTAGAATGAAACCTCTTTGCTGACATGTTGGGAGTAGTGCAAACTCTTAACAATGTTCTGGTAGAGACTGGAAGGCATCTAGAAAGTTGTGGAAAATGGATAAATGTTGTATTGAAGCATTGGCTAAGATAACTGCATGACTGCATGACATATTTCTTTGTGTGTAAAGAATTTGTTCTGAAAATTATGAAATGTTTCTAATCATGCAATTTAACTTGTTTTGTAGGAAAGACCGTATATCTTCACCTACAAAAGAAGGACTACAACATTTGTTCCAGCAACAAAGATATCTATTGAAGATATTGAAGTTCCCAGGATCTAGGTAGAAGAAATGGAATGCCATGATCCGTCGATCATGAAGAAGATGTTTGGGATGCAGTCCCAAGACCTGACAGTGAGTCACATGTGTGCAGATTGAAGAAATCCTTGTATGGCTTGTAGCAAGCTCCCAGAACTTGGTGTGATACAAAGAGGAAGCTCATTGCTGAATTCGATTTGAAGAACTTGGGGATGATGCACTATTTGTTTTTGGCATGGAGGTGTGGCAGAGTGCAAATGGAATCTTCCTTGGACAAGGGAATTATGCAGTAGAGATCCTGAAGAGGTTTGGGATGATGGATTGCAAGGCCATGGCCACACCTATGGCATCGAATCTGAAGCTTCTATGTGATGCTTCATCTGAGCCGGTTGATTTCTCTATGTATCGTCAGATGATTGGGTCCTTGATGTACCTGATGAACACAAGACCAGATATTTGCTTTGCGGTGAACACATTGAGTCAGTTCCTGACAGATCCAAGGAGTGTTCACCTGGTTGCTGTAAAGCATGTTCTGAGGTACCTGAAGGGTACAGTGGATTATGGGTTTAAGTATGAAGCGAATTAAAAGTTTAACCTGCAGGGTTATGTTGATTCAGATTGGACTGGCAGTGCTGCAGATAGGAAGAGCACATCTGGGTGCTGCTTCAGTATGGGATCAGGTGTGATCTCTTAGTTTAGCAGGAAGCAGTCCTGCGTAGCACTGAGTACAACTAAGGCAGAGTATGTTGCAACTTGTTCAGCTAGTTGTGAGGCAATATGGATATGGAAGCTACTGTCTTAGTTATTTGATCTCCCGTTGGATGCTACTGGTATCTTCTGTGATAACCAGAGTTGTGTGAAGTTGTCCAAGAACCCAATGTTTCGTGACAGGTCGAAACACATAGAGATCAAATATCACTATATCAGGGATATGGTGCAGAGAGGAGTTGTGAAGCTTTTGTATGTTGTGACAGACGAGCAGATTGTAGGTGTGCTGACGAAGCCACTAGCTAGGGTGAAGTTCGAGTACTTCAGAGAGAGGCTTGGTGTTCTTTAGATTGATGACACTTCGAGGAAGAAGTGATGGACACATTTGCAGAGGCCATTCCAAGCATGTTGGAAGGAGGATCCTTCACATGGCTGTGGATGTAAGCGTTGGATGATGAGCATCAGGACGATGCTCCAGTTACTACTCTGTATATGCATCGGGATGATGCTGGATATGATCAGTTGGATCATTATATGTATATGTATGTATGCATCATGTTGGATGCTAGATATGATCAGTTGGATCATTTATGTATGTACGCATCATGTTGGATGCTGGATATGATCGGTTGGATCATTTGTATGTATTTTGTATATGCATCATGTTGGATTCTTGGACCATGTATATGTATATGTATCAGGTGGATACATTGTATGATCAAGTAGATCATGTATGTTGATATGTATCATGTATGATTAGGTGGATCATGTATTTGTATTTGTATCAGGTGGATACATTGTATGATCAGGTGGATCATGTATGATGATATGTATCAGGTAGATACTTGGTATGCATCAGGTAGATGCATGGTATGATCAGGATGATCATGGATGACGAGCTTTAGGATGTTTCTCCAGATGACATGCAGTAGGATGTTGCAATGATGATGATCAGGATGATCATGTGTACATCAGGATGATGTATGGTGAGTATCAGGTTGATACTCTATGGCCATGGATTTGGTTGTGCAGATGAGCATATAATTTGGCCCTGGGCGATTTGCAGATAGTCTTTCGAGGTTTTTCCTCTGGCATATATTTGGCCCTGGGATATCTGGCAAATGCTCTTTCGAGGTTTTGCTCTGGGAGGACATATAATTTGGCCCTGGGAGATCTGCAGATAGTCTTTCGAGATTTTCCCTATGGCATATAATCTGGCCCTGGGATATCTGGTGGATGATCTTTCAAGGTTTTGTCCTATGGCATATAATATGTCCCTGGGAGATCCAATAGGTTGGGCTGTGTGCCCGTAATAAGTCCTGGGATGCTCTTGCGAGGTTTTGCCATGACCACATATAATCTATCCCTGGGAGATCCTATAGGTAGATCTGTGTGCTCATAATAGCCTGGGATGCTCTTGCGAGATTTTGTGGTGACCACATATAATATGTCCCTGGGAGATCCTATAGAAAGAGTTGTGTGATCGTAACAGCCTGGGATGCTCTTGTGAGGTTTTGTGGTGAGGTCACATATAATATGGCCCTGAGAGATCCTATAGGTAGAGCCGTGTGCTCATAACAGCCTGGGATGCTCTTTCGAGGTTTTGTGATGCACATAATAAGTCCTGAGGATTCCACAGTATGGCCAGTGATGATGAAGACCTGCAGGTGGTGGGCCTACATCTAGTATGAAAAATGACTGGCTCTGTAGAACTTCCTATGACAAGTAGAGTCAAAGATTGGTTGAGATAGCAGCAACAGTGACAATGACGATGACGATGCATCGATGCCGATGATCCCGAGAAGAAGACTTGTCTAGAAAATCTGTGTCGAGAAATACCTTCCTATTTAAGAGGGAGTGTTGATGTATATGTAACTTCAAAATGTATTTCATCTATGTATTTCATATATATTTATTGTACCCTTATTAGAGATGTGTTATTCCTCTATAAGGAAGTGTCGTCATGTGGATTGACAAGTGTCGCAAGTGTGTGTACTTGCCGATGGGTTAGTAGACCACCATGTGTGGGGTCGGCCCTGAAATATATATATTATAATGTGGATGTACCTAGCTAGACAAGTCGGCCCCATAAGGTCACTGGGAAAACAGGTTAGTATAAATAGAGATCAGGTGATCTCTATTTAGATCATTCGAAAAATTATATCTCTCTCACTCAGAAAGTGGCGCACTAGTGAGGAGGAGGATCATCTACTACTAGGAGACTATCTCAATGTATTTTGGTTGTACTTTGGTTGAGCCATTGCTCTCTCTATCTCTGAGGAAGTTGTGGGGTTTTTCACCTTAGGTTTTTCCCCACGGAAACTCTGTGTCTCTTGTCTCTCATGCTTTTGATTCTTGTGATGCTTGTCATGCTTATTGTGATTGTTATGCATTGATATACTGTATATGTTATTATCTCAGTGAAGATCCTAGAGTATTGTGAATTAATGCTCAAAATTTAACAGTTCTATATGCCCATAATACTACTGATATTCTAATATCCCAATCATCCTTGTTTGTGTTGCATACTTTGGTCAATGCATTCTCCAAGACTTTGTTAAAGGCTTCCATAGTGCCATTATCTTGTGGATGATATGGTGTCCTCTTTTGATGGTAGATATGAAATTCTTCTGTCAAGGCTGCAATAATTCTATTCAGGAAATGGGTTCCCTGATCACTCATTAAAATATTTGGACATCCAAATCTTGTCAAAATATTCTCAAAAATGAACCACGTGGCAGTAACTACGCTACATTCCTTCACTGGTTTTGACTCTGCCCATCTCGTTCAATAATTTGTGGCTGTGATGATATAACTTGAGCCAGTTCTCTTTCCTGGTCGGTTAATACGTCCCACAAAGTCAATAGCCCATTTATCAAAGGGTTTAAGTGTCAGTTGTGGCATCAATAGCATCTCATATCGATGATATGGCTTTCCTGTTCTTTGGCATACATCACATTTTCAGAAATGTTCTTTTGAGTCTTTATGTATCATAGGCCACCACAGTCCTAATCTCAAAATTTTCTTTGCAGCATCTCTTCCTGCATTGTGTCCTCCAGATACACCTGAATGTGCTTCAGCCAGTATATTAGGTATTTCATGTTCTAGTACGAATATTCACAATACTTCATCTGGTCCTAATTTATACAATTGTCCAGCAATTAGAGTAAAGTTAGATGCTCTTACCACTAATTGTTTCTTATGCTGCGTAGTAAACTCTGTAGGCGCTAATCCTATAATCATAAATTCTATGATATCTATGAACTAGTCATCTGTTACATGGATAGCAACAACTAGGCATCTGGTAGACTATCCTCTAGAATACTTGGTTCTTCACCTGACTCAATGCGTGAAAGATGATCAGGTCCTGCATTCAATCTTCTTGGTTTCACAATGATTTCAAAATAATATTCCTGAAATAGTAAAAACCATCTCATATTCTTCCCCCTAACATTGGTTTATTGACCAAGTACTTCAAAGCTGAATGGTCAGTAAACATACAAAAATGTGAACCTAGTAGATAGTGTCTAAACTTCTATAATGCGTATACCATAGCTAAGCCTTCCCTTTCTGTCGTGGCATACTTTTTTTCTGCTGAAGATATCTTTCTACTTTAAAATGTGATGGGATGATCGATAACTCCTTCACCTAGTTGAGCTAGTACAATGTTGAGTGCTATAGATGAAGCATCTACATGTATGTGAAATGGTTTATTCCAGTAAGGAAAGACTAGGATAGGCATTGTGACCATTTTCTCTTTCAGTGTGTCTAATCCTTTTTGATAATCTTTAGTCCAACTGTACTTCGCTTCTTTCTTTAATAATTTCTCCATAGGCGTAGTGATATGCACATATCCTTTGATGAAATTTCTAATATAGTATCCTGTATGCCCCAATGTAGTGCGTAAATGATTCATGGAGTTAGACACTGAAAGATTTACAATGATTGCGATTTTTTATGGATCAACCATCAATCTCTGCTTACATACTATGTGTCCCAATAAAATACCATAGGGAACATAGAAGACACTCTTCTTTAGATTCAAGGAAATCTGGTATTTTCTACACTTTGCTAACATCATTCTTAAGTTTGCATAATGGTTCTTCAATAGACCTATTAATTTTTTGATAATTGAATTCAAACATTACCTAATATCCTACTAAGAGAATAACAAGCACAACATAACAATCATAAACAAAAGAGACATAGAGTTTCCTCGGGGAAAACCAAGAAGGTGAAAAACCCCGCAACTTCCTCAGAGATAGAATAAGCCCCAATACAAAGATCACATTGATCAATCCCCAAAACATAGATGACTCTAGCAGCTACTCCTCCTCCACTTGTGCACACTCCTCTCTCAACTAATGCGAGTTGGATGAGTGAGTGAATGAATAGAATGAGACACACTTACTCTCTATTTATACACAACTTAACCTGCCTTTAACTCTAGCTGGGCCGACTTCCTAAGGAAGTCTAATAACCCACTCACATGACACAAGCAAGGCCGACCCCACACTGGTGGTCGAATAACCCATCAAATATAAGTTGCGACACTTGCAACACTTGCGACACTTACAAATACAAATGATGACACTTCTGATTGGAGGAATAATACAACTCCATCATGAATATACTAAAGTAAAAATGTAATACATAGAAGAATATCTTCCGAAGTTACAAATACATCAACACTCCCTCTTAACTAGGAAGGTATTTTCCAGACATAGGTCATCAATACATATCGCCACAAGTCTTCAATTCTGGAGCTGGATCATCGTCACTAGATCATGGAGCGTCATCATCACTACTGCTATACTCGTCATCTGTATCACTAGGCTATCTCTCAATTCTTCTCGTCATAGGAATTTCTACAGAGGCATCCCTTTTTCATGATGGTTGAAGGCCTAGCCTCCTGTAGGTATTCATCATCTCTGTGGGTTGGCCATCCTGTGGAATCCTCGGGATTGATTACATGCATCAACAAAACCTTGAAAGAGCATCCCAGGACTTTTATGAGCACACAGCTCAACCTATCGTATCTCCCAGGATATTTTACATGTGACCTTCAAAAAACCTTAAAAGAGTGTCTTACCTAGCAAGATCTCCAAAGAGCATCTGAGGAATTTTACGTGCCTAGCACAACCTGTCTGGATCTCTGGGACTGATTACATGTGATCTCCACAAAACCTTAAAAGAGTGTCTTTCCCAGCAAGATCTCTAAAGAGCATCCAAGTACTTTTACATTCCTAGCACAACCTGTCCGTATCTCCAGGACTTATTACATGTTGTCCCCACAAAACCTTAAAAGAGTGTCCTGCCTAGCAATATCTCTAGAGAGCATCCGAGGCCTTTTACGTACCTAGCACAACCTTTCCAGATATCCAGGACGTATTACATGTGGTCTAGAAAAACCTTAAAAGAGTGTCTTTCCTAGCAAGATCTCTAAAGAGTATCCGTGGACTTTTACGTGCCTAGCACAACCTGTCCGGATCTCCAAGACACATTACATGCTACCCTTGCATAACCTGTCCACGGCCACAAAGTACCATCCTGATACTCAATATCAACCTAATCATCCTCGCACAAAGCATCATCCTGATGCTCATGATCATATTGATCATCATCATACAATACATCATCATCGCATGATTATCCTGGTCATCATCACAACATCATCCTGATGCATATCATCATCACATGATCATCCTGATCATCATCACATCATCATCCTGATGCATATCATCACCGCATGATTGTCCTCATCATCGTCACAACATCATCCTGATGCGTATCATCATCGCATGATCATCATGATCATCGTCATAGCATCATCCTGAAGCATATCATCATCCTGATGCATATCATCATCGCATGATCATCCTGATCATCATCACAACATTGTCCTGATGCATATCACACATATGATCACCCTAATCATCATCATGTCAAACATCATCTGGAGCATCGTCCTGATGCTCATCACACAACACTTACATCCAAAACCATAGGAAGGATCCTCTTACCACCATGCTTGGAATGGCTCCTGCAAATGTGTCCCATCACCTCTTCCTTGAAGTATCTTCTATCTAAAGAACACCAAGCCTCTCTCTGAAGTACTCGAACTTCACTTTGGCTAGTGGTTTGGTCAACACAGCTGCAATCTCCTCATTTGTCACAAAATATTGGAGCTTCACTTCTCCTCTCTACACCATATCCCTAATATAGTGATATTTGATCTCGATGTGCTTCGACCTATCATGGAACACCGGGTTCTATGACAACTTCACACAACTCTGGTTGTCACAATAAATATAGGTAGCATCCCACTATAGACCAAATAAATCAAACAGTAGCTTCCTTAGCCACACTGCCTCACAACTAGCAGAACAAGCTATGACATACTTTGCTTCGGCTGTACTCAGTGCTACGCAGGATTGCTTCCTGCTAAACTAAGAGATCACACTCGATCCCATATTGAAGCAACACCCCGAAGTGCTCTTCCTATCTGTAGCACTTCCTTCCCAATATGAATCAACATAACCCTCTAGGTTAAACTTTTGATTCGCATCATACTTGATCCCATAATCAATCGTACCCTTCAGGAACCTTAGAATATGCTTTAAAGCAATCAAGTGAACATGTCTAGGATCTGTCGGAAACTGGCTCAAGGTGTTCACCACAAAGCAAATATCTGGTCTCGTGCTCATTAGGTACATCAAGGACCTAATAATTTGACGATACATAGTGACATCAACCGACTCTAATGAAACATCACTCAATACCTTCAGGTTTGATGCCATAGGTGTGGCCATGGCCTTGCAGTCCATCATCCCGAACCGCTTCAGGATCTCTAATGCATACTTCTCTTGTCCAAGGAAGATTCCATCTGCACTCTGCCACACCCCCATACCTAGAAAGTAATGCATCATACCCAAGTCCTTCATCTCGAACTCAACAGCAAGCTTCCTCTTCGTGCCGACAATCAACCTATCGTCACCTGCCACAAACATGTCATCCACATACAATAGAAGTATCACTAGATTTCCTTCCTCAACCTTGTAGTAAAGGTTGGAATCCACTTTACTCTTGGTAAATCCCAAATTGGACAGGAAGCTGTCTATCTTGCTGTACCATGCCCTAGGTGCTTGCTTCAATCCATACTAGGCCGTCTTCAATCTGTACACATATGACTCCCTGTCATGTGTCTCAAAACCGAGTGGCTGCTCCACATACACTTCCTCTTCGACTACACCATTCAAGAAGGCTATCTTGACATCCATCTGGTGTATCTTCCACTTCATCACTGCATCCAGAGAAAGTACTATTCTGATGGAAGTGTATCTGGATACAGGTGCAAAAGTCTCTTCATAATCTATCCCCTCTTTCTGGGACAAGCCACGAGCTACAAATCTTGCCTTGTATTTATCTATGCTACCATCTGCAGCATGCTTGATCTTATAGATCCACTTGGAAGTCACAATAGACTTCCCTTCTGGTCTTGGGACCACATCCCAAACATCATTCTTCATGATCGACTGATATTCCTCGATCATGGCATTCTTCCATTACTGCATCCCAGATCTTGGGAACTTTATATTCTTCAATATCTTCAATAGATAGTTTTCTTTGGACTTCGTTGCAGGAACAAATGTTGTAGTCCTTCTTTTGTAGGTGATTGTACCGGATCTTTCCTACAAATCAAATTCAATTGCATGATTATAAACTTTTCATAGTTTACAAAACAAAGTCTTACACATAAAGGCATATGTCATACAGTCATGCAATTATCTTAGCCAATGCTTCAATACAACATTCATCCATATCCCGTATTCATACGGTAACTTTCTATATGCCTTCCCTCTCTACCAGAACATTGTTAAGAGTTTGCACTACTCCCAACATGTCAACAAAGAGGTTTCATTCTAGATAAGTAGCAATGGAATGTTGTACAATTCCATAGGCCACTTACCCATCACATTCATATTAGTAGTGTACTGTTCATTAATGCAATTATTCTAATATGCATAATTCACAACCTAAGTCTAGGAACATAAGTATATACATTATTGAACAATATTATTTAAACAATCAGATATACAAGAAATGACAATTCAAATACTTATCTTTGTTTGTTGTTGGGTGTAATCCCTCTCAATATTTGCTTCCTTTCTGCAACTCCATTATGTTATGTATTGTAAGGAGTGGTCAACTCCCTCTTGATCCCTGAATCACTGCATAACTTCTTGAAGTCTTCTGAAGTGAATTCTCCACCATTGTCGGATCTAAAGGTCTTGAACTTCTTTTTAGTGTGGTTTTCTATAGGGGTTTGAATTCCCACTTAGAGAAATGGAAGACATCGGACCGCATACATTGGAGTGGATAATTTCCAAGAATCCTTTTGCCTTGCTTTCACTGCTTGGAGATTCCTTCTTTGTGTTCTTTCCTTTTTTTTTTTGCACATTCTTTGAAAACACATTCATGCTTTGGTTGCAATTGGTAGTGCTCTATAGTGCACATGAGTAAGACTTCTATGCCAAAGTTCACTTGGCTCCATGGATTCATGTACCATGGCATGTTCAGGTTTTCCCTTCAATTTGTGCAATCCTCCCTCTTGCTCTCCAATCACTAATGCATCATCTATGGTCTTACCTTTAGGCCACATAAGTACTTTCCCATCCACAAATGCAACTCTTATCCCTTTTGCATCCAAAGATGATATGGAGAGAAGATTCTTCTTGAGTCCAGGTACATATAGAACATCTTGCATTTTTAAATACTTCCTAGAGTCTAGCTTGTAGGAGGATTCACCACTTCCTTTTATAGGGTATTGATAGTCATCCCCAAGTTTCACCTTATGAGGTGACTCATGTTCAGATAGGTCCATAAGAGGTTCTTTGAATCTCGTCATATTTTTAGAAGCCCCACTATCAATAATCCAATCATTACACCTATGTGTAACAGTACCTGTGAGAGCAGAGATTAGAACATATTCATTGTCACTTGAAGAGTCTTCACTTTCTACCTTAGTCTTCTTCCTGGGAGGTTCATCATCCTTAGCAACATGAGCATGATATCTCTTCTTCTTGTTGTTGAATCTCTTTTTTTTCTTGGGACAATTTGCGGCAAAGTGTCCCTTCTTATTACATGTGAAGCATCTCATATATTTCTTATCTCTTTGATGGTGGTGAAAATATTTCTTATGATGAGATTGCTCCCTCTTGGGCTTACTTTTCTTGGGGTGAGCTATGAGAGCTTGGTATTCACTTCCCATCTTTTCTTCTCAAGCTACAAGCCTAGCTTCTTCTTATGAACATTCCTCCCATAGTCTACTGAAGGAGATCAACTTCTTTCTTGCACAAATACCTTGGATGAAGGATTCCCATGACCTAGGTAGGCCATTCAATATGGTCATGACAATTTCTCCATTATCCACTACTTCATCCACTGCTTCGAGTTGTTCCTTGATTTGAGAGACCTTAGTAAAGTAGGATTGGATGGTCTCTCCAGTCGAGAACTTAACCCCTTTCAATTGATTCCGCAGAGTCATCTTCCGATTTATATTCTTTCCTTCAAACAACTTAGTCAAGGAGTCAAACATCTCCTTGGTTGTCTTTAGAGAAGACACATGGAGTATGAGATGGTATTTTATAGAATCAATAATGATTCGCTTGGCTTTGACCAAGTTCTTCTTGTGTAAGGCCTTAGCCTCATCTCCCTCTGGGACTGGAACCTCTTCTTTTATGTAGGTTTCCAAATAATTCTCTTCTAGGATTAACCCAATCCTATACTTCCATGCTCGGAAGTTGTCAGCTCCTTCAAGCTTATCCTCAAGCTTGGTGTGGTGAGACATCATAATGAGAAACTCAAATGGAAATAAAAGATTTAGGTATTACCACTTGATTTGCTGAAAACTGGATCTGGAGCTGGATAAGGGTTTGTCAGAGAAACCCTAAAAATTCAAACTTTGAATTCCAAACTTCTCAAAGGATGGAAAGATGCACCTTGCTGAGCTGATCAAGCTAGTATACTTCAATTTTGAAATCTGCAAAATTTGACCCCTCAAAATTGCCTTTGAAACTTCTGGATCTTCTGGACAAAATCCCGAACTAGGGTTTGATAATGCCCGAGGTTCTACCCAACCAAAATGTTCGATCTTGTGCTCTAAACTTTGATTTTTCTGAGGAGCATTCAACCGTGGTCACAGATTCCAAAAATTTCTACTTTTGCAGAAACCCTAATTTTCCACCTTTCCGATCAAAAACCCGAACTAGGGTTTGATGATTCCTGGGGTTCTTCCTAACCAAAAAGTTTGATCTTGGTCTCTAAACTTCAATTTTATTGAGGAGCATCCATCTGTGGTCTCGAATTCCAAAAATTCCAACTTTCTTCGAAACCCTAATTTCCCGTAGGAGTGACGGGCCAAAAACTAAAAGTGCTCAGAATTGAATTCTGTCTCGACATAAAGATGTGCCCTTCCAAGGAGAGTCATCGTAGCCTCCTTCCTTTTATGATATGAGGAGAGAAACCCAAATATTAAGAAGCCCTAGCTTCCGCAGCTGCGTAGTGTCTTCTTCTTAGCATGGCTCTGATACCATGTTATTTTTTCGATAATTGCATTCAAACATTATCTACGATCCTAATAAGAGAATAACAAGCACAAGTTAACAATAATAAACACAAGAGACACAGAGTTTCCTTGGGGAAAACCAAGAAGGTGAAAAACCCTGCAACTTCCTCAGAGATAGAATAAGCCCCAATACAAAGATCACAATGATCAATCCCCAAAAGATAGATGACTCTAGCAGCTACTCCTCCTCCACTTGTGAACACTCCTCTCTCAACTAATGTGAGCTAGATGAGTGAGTGAATGAATAGAATGAGACACACTCACTCTCTATTTATACACAACTTAACCTACCTTTAACTCTAGCTGGGACGAATTCCTAAGGAAGTCTAATAACCCACTCACATGACACAAGCAGGACCGACCCCACACAGGTGGTCTAATAACCCATCAAATATAAGTTGCGACACTTGCAACACTTGCGACACTTACAAATACAACAACAAGACCGAATACTATCCAATCATCAAAATAAACTTCTAAGAATTTATGAATATAATCCTTAAATGAAGCTACAACAACTCTTGAAAAGACAGCAGGTGCATTCTTCAATGCAAACGGCACAACATTGTATTGATATGATCCCCATTCAGTAGAAAATGTGGTCTTATGTCTATCTTCTGTAGCAATTCTAATCTGATGATATCCAGAAAATCCATCAGTGAAAGAGTATGCCTCCTATCCACCTACGTTATCTAGCACTTCGTCTATGAATGGAGTAGGAAATGGTCATGTAGAGATGCATCATTCAATTTTCTAAGGTCCACACAGATTCTAATTTCACCTTTAGATTTCTTATCCTAAATTACCATAAGAATTATCCATTCTAATTCTTCTACTGGTTCAATAATTCCTGAGTCAAACATCTTATCAATTTCTTCCTTCACCCTTTCTTTATATGTGGGATTCAATCTGTAAGGTATTTGCTTAATAGGCATCACATCAAGCTTGAGAGGTATTTTCATAACTCCCAAGTGACCTAAAATTCCTGTCATTTCAGAAAACTTGGTAGGAAATAAATCTTGATATTCACGCAGTAGGTTTGCAATCTGTCCTACTGTTTCCTCATCCCGGTAATCCCCAATAGAAGCAAATTTTGGTTCATTCTCGGGAGCAATATTGATCTTTCTGGTCTTCACAGGATTACTCAAGTATGGAATTTCTAAATTAGGTCCTTGAACATCATGTTCTCCTTCTGAATCAGGCATATGCACATCGCATGGATCTTCATCTTCATCTAGCATGAAGTTATAATAGTCAAGGGCATGCTCAAACTCTATTGCCCAATCTGGTTGTTTATATATTGGTAATAGGGTATTATTGGATATCTTCATTTTAATGACCTGCAGAGCTTCATTGACACCCGGAAAATCATCCTCAAAACTGAAAGTGGATTGAAATTTGGTTATCAATATTTTCCAATATGTTATGCCTCTGTGAAGTTCTGCTTCCGTATACCAATTCTTTGGTATTTGATCCAATGTGTGTAAAAACATGTGAACCCATTATTTCTTAGGTGTATGTATCCAAGCTTTCAAGCAAAGTTCTATATTATCTCTAGGATCAGCCTATCCATTGTATTTTGCTTGTACTATCTCATTATGCTCTGCAAATCTGATTTCCATCATGTGCTTACATTCTTCCCATGTGTTCAGGTTCTCTTTATGCGCAACCCACCATCTAGCAGGTGTAGCTCACAATGCTATATCTATAGTGGCTAACTTATGCTCTCCTGGAATTGATACTAGATATTCATGAAGAAATGCGTGTATATTTCCTAGACCATCATAAGTATGAATTGGACTTACCTCTGTTCCAATCCAACATAGTGAATTTTTTTATCTTTGCACATCGTCTTGCTAATACTTCATGCAATCGGCTCTGCCAGTTCTCCATTCCTGCATCTGATTCTGATAGGAAAGAACTGACGCATCTCCAGCTCAATGTTCCATCATCCATAGGATTAGTGTAGTCTACTTGATTCATTGTCATCTTGTAGATATTATCAAGTTCTTGAGCTCTACATTCTTCTCAGACTGGTTCAATATATCAAGGTCCTTCTGAAGGATCCAAGGGTACGATGACCTTGATATCCGGTCCTTCAAATATCATTTTTTTTTTCTTGAGATTGATGATTACGAGGTTCTCAATTGCCTAGTCAATCCCCAATAATGATGGATAAGGATTGCTGTCATCTATGATTTTGATAACCTCGAAGTCTTCTTTAGTTCATACTCCATCAATGTCTACAAGAACACTTTATAATATCCCAAAAGGTATAACCTTATGTTGATTAGCTAATCTTAATTGTATAGTTGACCAAGATAACATTGGATTTCCAATTTGTTCCCATGTTTGTTTTGTCAGGACATTCACCTTTGAGCCTAGGTTGAGAATGACCTGGTTCATTTTATAATCTATGTTCTGCGCATTTAGCCTCATTTCTCTTCCCATCCTTCTATGGTTCTTGATATGATGAACTGATCTATGTGCATCATTACTATATTACGTTGTTCGTAATTTTCCAATAGGTTATGTAATTCACCTAAGGTGTTTCCATGCCTTAGCAACTTTATCAAGCTCTGTAAGAACTACGTTATAGGATTTATCTGTTCTGGTGAAGTTCACGATCCATCATACGATATCGGCATATCTAGTATCAGTGTCTGATCACTTCGCAATTGGGTCCTTGTGGTTGAAGGTTCCACGTCCTAAAATCTTTTTCTTGCTTCCATGAATGCCTTTTTCTCTTGGTAAGGGTTAAATACAAGAATTTTTCCAGTTGCTTTTCTTACCCACAACCCATTAGTAGGCTTTGGTATGTTTAAGTGATCTTCAAAAGTCAAATATGCATTTCTCCTGTCATCTCCTATCACGGTTCCACTTCGCATCACAACATGAATGTTGCGATATTTGTTTCTCTTCTTAGCTATGATCATCTGTATATTTTGGTTCTGTTCTTCAACTATTTTCTCTTGCATTTACCCTTTCAAAATGGGACATGCTTCAATGATATGGTCAAATGAATTACAATATTTACAAGTTGTGCATGGGTTCTGACAGTCTCTTGCTAAGTTCCCTACTTTAGCGCAGTTATAGCATACAATCGGACCTCTTCCTCATCCTTGACCAATGTTTCATCCTCTTCCTCTGTATCCACCACATCCTCTATATGTGCCTTGGTCATACTGCTCATTTTCAGTATTATGTGGTGTTTCTCCTTGGAATCTATAGACATCATGCTTTCTTTCTATCATGAGATCATAAGCTCTGCAGTTGGTATCGTCGTGGAAAATTGACTTACAGAATGTGCAGTACAGATTCTTTGGTATCTGTACATATTTATGAAGCAGGTAGGAGTCTTCTGGGCGATGTCCTCTTCATCGACAAATCTCACACCATGGTCCTTGCTAATGATTCAATGTGTTCGGTGCTCCACTAGTGATGTAGTCTCTGAATATAAGACAATGTTCCTTGGAATGTCCCTCTTCTTTACATTTTGTACACCAAACCTTTTCTCTTGTCTTTTTTCCTTTCTTCATGTCTTGTAGCTGTAATGTCAAATTGGATAAATGTGTCTGTATCTGTACCATACCCATACTAGTTTCTCCTATGTGTGAGGATTCTAGCTTCATTGCAATCTATAATGCTTTTGTTTGCGATGTTAACTTATGTTGCATTAGCGGTAATCTAATATGGGGCAACAACACAACTATGAACCATTCTTGATGCTATTGCGGTGTTATTTCGAAGCTAACTTGATCTAACAATGCTTTGAAATTTTGATCAAACGCCCACACGGTCTCATTAGGTTTCTGTTTAATTTCTTTTAACTCTGTGATGCACTGAGATTCTGACTTAGGTTTCTTAAATTCTCTAATAAGCACAGTTTTGATATCGACTATCGATCTGTACTTTCCAACAGAATACTTCATGAACCATGTTAGAGCTCTATCTCTAAATGTGGTAACTAGCTGAGCTTGTTTTACAACATCATCTTGTACTTGCTTAGCATTCCATACAGCTTCATAAAGAAACCAATGTTTCTTTGGGTCTTCTAGACCAGTTCCTTTAAAAATAGGTGGTTTAATGTCCTCTGCCATTCTTCTTCTAGGAGGTGTAGTATTATGAAATGATGAAGGTATACCACTACTTGACTGATTCTGAGTACTTGTTCTTGTAGTATTACTACTACCCGTGTTATGTGAACTAGTAATATTTCTGTCCTCAACTATGGGTTTCTGCAAAGTAATAGGTTGATAATCAGTGCGTCTAGGTCCTGTTTCGGTATCAAACTCAACCTAATGTGAGTTTCTATCACTTCCTAACTCAGTTTCTAGGAATGTAAGAGGTTCGGCTTCACGATACCTATTTCTAGTGCTAACTTTATATCTCTTTCCACTTCTCAAAATACCAATGTCTTCATCTGTGTCACTATCTATGTTACTGAACATTACAGACTCAAACCCTATGTATCTGATTGCGTTCTTAAGACTCCTTTTTCAGCTAGTAACATTTTAATGTATAAACTGAGGTTTTTCAGGTACTTACTTCCAATAAGCTATCCAACCAAAAGTCTACTGCTCTTGAAATTTGGTTGTCAATCCCTTTAAGCCTTTGAATCAACTCTGGATTCCAAACTGTAGGTTCTCCACCCTGTAAACAATTTTTGCATTCTTCTATCCTCGATATCCACTCATGCAACTCAGCAGTAGAAGATGCAAAGAAAATTTGATGCAGGTTAGTGAATATATACCTCTGCAACCATTGTTTTGTGGTAAGACGCGGATGTATGTTCTCTTTCTTTGTGTTGTATGCACAACAGATCCCATCTTAAACATAAGATAGGATCCCCTTTTATTTCTTATATGTTTGGATTTCCATTTTTGTATTTCACCATTGACTTGATCATTTTCCTAGATCTATGGTATTATTTGGATTGTTTCCATTTTTACTAATCTCTAACTTGTATTTGTTGAATTGATTCATTTGAGTTGGTTTCATGATCTTGGCGGTTAACTCACCATGTTATCCTTCACATTCCCCACCTAGATTTGGTTTGAGATGATAGCTGGTTATTACCTTCATTCTGAGATTTTGATTGATCTTATGATTTCTTCTCTCATGAGTTTAGATATTGCATTAGTGTGATATTTGAGTTTGATGGAGTTTTATTTTCACTTTTGCATGCCTAGAATCATAATATAAATATTGTAAATAATCTTAAGTCTTTTGGTTTGTGTTGGTACCAAAATCTACCCATCAAAATTTTGGTCTTCTGTCACATTTGTACAAAATTTTACCTGTTTTCTGTCACCAAAGCTTTCATCTAGTCAAGTCTTCACCAATTTCCTCTTAAATGTTTATGTCAGGTTCCTCTTTGGGTCAAATTCATCCTTCATTTTTACCATTATTCAAAATCAACTTATGACTCAATAATGATTATTATTATTATTTGAAGATAGGTCTTTCATATTATATTAAAAGGCTTACTTTTAAATAATTATAATTATTAATGCTTTGAAATTATGACAAAGCAAAGAAATATCATGAGACCTATTCTTTTATTATGCATATTCTCAATTCCTTTATCCATGAAGATGTATCACCAACATTGTCAAGTGGATGTATTTTATGCTTCATTTTGTTTAAAGGCATATCCACCATGATTCAAAGCTTTAATTTTTGTAGTGTCTAAATGCCAAATCATTCAAACCAAAAGACCCGTTGCATCCAATTTCCTTTTTGTCACCTACTTGAACTATGAGTCTAAATACCTATCTAGCATTTATCCATTATTGAGTTGACCACCAAATGATGAGTGCATCCATGTGTCAAAGCAAAAGTCCAAAGGTAAATTTATGAACCCAAAGTGTACTCAAGTTTCATGGCAGGAGCCTAACGCAAGCTCAGGAGAAGCAAGTCTATATTTTTCATGGAATAATGGTAGAAATTGCAAAATCATGCTAAAGTTTGGTCTTGAAGAGGTTATTTTTGGCTCCTCCCATCAAATGTTTAAAGATTTGCTCAAAGAAGACTTAATTTTTGGCACAGGTCCATAATAGCAATTCTATTTTCAGAAAGCAATTCATCATTTACAGGCAGGGTATCTGATTGTAAAGCTACATAATTTTTGCTGTCAATAACTTCAGCCTTGATTGACTCTCAGAAGTATGAAGACGAGAATATCTGGTGAGTATCCAGATTCTTTCAATAATATTTCAGATGCAAATATCAATGTTGAAAGGCTCAATTTAGAGGAACAAAGCTAATTCAAGAAATCAATTAACATTATTCTTTTAGATTGCGCTAAGTGTCAAGTGAAAGTTAAATGTTGGGGTAAGCATTGTGTTCATACAAATGAAAATCGAATGAAAGCACTCAGTTCGAGAGGAAGTCCAGAGGTCTGAAGGGTGAATACGCAGTTTGCTTATGAGGGATGCTTTTGTAAAAATCCAAAGATGCAGTGAATACAAGAAGTCAAAAGAAATTATCAGTGGTGTCATATTATATAAACGCCCAATGTCAAGATAAACGCCCAGGTAGCATTTGTCAGGTGGCAGAGCATTTGTGCAAATAAACAATTTAAAAGGCACAAAATTAGCATCAGCGGTCAACTCCAGATTTTTAGTGATTTAATGAATGTTTATGGGCATCATTTGAGCATTTGATGGCTAGTGGCAGAGTATTGAGAGATAGAGGATTATATTAAATTCTTCAAGAATTTAGTTCCAAATTTCTAGGAGTATTCTTAGTAGGCAACATGGGAAGATTTCGAAGTATCCAAATTGGTTCGAGATTGAAGGAACAACAGCTAACCGAGTCATTTCCAGCACATCAAGACAGATTCAGTTTGAGAACACTACGCTTGGCAGCAGTAGATGGCGGTAGAGGTATCAAGCAACCTCATCATTCCCATATTTCCTGCATTGATTTGAGACTGATTTACATCTTTTTGATCCCTCAAAATTTGTAAAAAACACAGGATTGTGTTTTCTATTTAAACTTTTAGTATTGAATGTAGAAGGGGGTAGAGTTCCAGCCGAGAGGGCTGAGGCAAGGGTCAGTCTGATACAGCTATGTATATGCATGTATGTTGTTTCTTATATTGTCTTTTAGAAGAAGTGATTGTTTTTGAAGTAAATTATGATCTTTGAACCTGTCTTATTTTAATTTATGAAGTATATACTATCATTATTCTGTCTATGCATGGTCTCAATTTCATGTTGTGATTCTCTTGACCAGTATATAACTATGCCCCTATTATGAAATAAAACTTGAGCTCTTACATTTGTATATTTATTATCACAGTCATTTTATGTTTCTGTTTAAAAGTATCGAAACTTCATATTATCCCTGTCATCTGATTTTGAATATCCAACCTAAACCATAGATTCATTTGCTACCAGAACTTCATAAGAATTACTGAGTAGATGTCTTATATCTACCATCTAAGATTTCCTTAAGCTTGACCCTAGCAGTCAGGTTCAACTTTAGGGATAACAGTTTGTTTGCTTATATTAGTTTAATATTTTTAATGTTTAATTTGAAATTATTTAAATCATTTTTAATATTCATGATCATGATTTGGTTTTGATTAGATTACTATGTGAATTTGAAGGAATATTTTCACCAAAACTATAGTTTAAATTCGCATATTTTTTTTTTGTAACTAAAGGAATCAACAACTGGGAAGGGGCTGGTACTCGCGTGACACGGGGTCCAGGGATCCAATCCTGTCTGCTACCACTATACCCCTAGGTGCACCCACACATCCCGCAAGCATGGGGCATGGGTAAGCCTGGGTGATTTGCACTCGTGACCTCCATTTACAACATTTCCTTCATATCAAGGGAATCGTTGGTTAAGATACACCCCTGTGGGTAAATTCGCATACTTTAATAAAACCAACATTTTAATATTTCCAATTTTAATATGATTTAAAAAATCTATAAATTTTAAAATTATATTTTCATATGAGAAATATAAAACATTTGATCTTGGATTTTATTCTTTCATTTTTTAAGTTTAAATTGATATTGGAAATTTATAATATCTTTGGTTTCTTTTGCAAATTAAAAATGTCTTATTTATCATTATGCAAAATGAAATATTAAGAATAAAACTAAACAAGATATTCTATTGTGTTTTTCTATTTCTTTAAAAATATGTGTTATGTTGGAAAATTTATTTATGTGATTTATTAACTCTCTTATATTATAGGAGCGATTCTTTTCATATACACGTAACTTGTTTCCAACATTAATTTTTCTTAAGAATTAACTTGTAAATTGTTTTGATTTTGACTTCTAGGTTTTATGTTTTACTGTTGTTTCCAATATTGGATTTTCTTTCACTTTGTAAATATTTCTAGGTTTTTTTTTTTATCTTTTCTCCATTTGTTATTTTACTTAGTTCAATATAAAAAAAATTGCATTTTATATTACAAGATTTTATATCATTCTTATGCATTTTTGTGGACTGCGGAACCTTTAATTTTAATGGTTAAATTTTAATGTTTCTGCATTCCCGGATTGGTTAAATTTTAATGTTTCTGCATTCCTGCAATCCGCAATGGTGATTGTGGGAGGTAATGTTTTTTTCTCATTTTTTAAAATCATTTCCACAATCAGCATTGCAGATTGTAGGAGGTAATTTTTTTTTTCTCATTTCTGAAAATCATTTCTGCATTTCCACAATCCGCATTGTGAATTGCAGAAGTCGGATAGCAATTTAATAAATGATTGAATTTGCTTCCGCAAATTTTTTTCCGATTGCGAAAACTATATAATTCCTAAAATCATTTCTGCATTTCCGTAATCGGCATTGCAGAATGCGGATTGCGGAAGTCATTTTTTTCAAATTTTCATTTTTCATTTCCGCATTCCTGCAATTTTATGGTTTCGAATTCCTCTGATTTTTCGGACCCTAAGTTTCTCTTATGCTATGTTTTATTTAATTTCGGGTCTGTAATTTAGGGTTTTAATTTTGGTTTTGATTTTTTCCAATATATTTTTCAAATCCTAAGTTTCCTCCCGGACATTTGATTTTGATATTTTTGGAATATTGATTTTGGACTTTTGTTTTGGTTTTTCTTTGTTTGGTTTTATTCTTTTGGAAAATAATAGTACGGGATAATTGATTTAATAGTTAGATCAATGGCCAGAATTCACCCAACAATGAAATCAACGACTGCTGAGCAATATCTTGATATTTATGAATCCAAATCAAGCCTGAGATAGCTCGTTGGAACGCTGGAAGGATGAGGAGTGATTTGGGAAGATTATTTTTTCCAATTGAATAGGTTAACCACCCCGGAAATCTATCTGAACAATCAATTTCGGATTTGGACTAGATTTATCTATTTTCATTATATTTTGGTTTGCAAATGGATTTTTATTAATTTGGATTTATTTCATTAGCTTTGGAATGATTTTTTAATTTCTCTTTTGAATTGTACAAGTGTGGATTTGGATCTGGAGGAGTCAAAGTGAAGAATTTACATCCCAAATTTGGAGTGGTCAAAACGTGCCGAGTGGAAAGCAGTGATCTTTGGAGGTGATTTTTGTAGTGATGAAGATGAATCTGGCAAATCCGAGACATGGGTTTTGTGCAGAATATGCCCTATTAGTTTAAGTAAGAGAAAAATCCTCAGAAAGCTCTTCGTTTGAGAGATCCAACTAGTTGCCTATGTTTAGACCTCAGAAATTATTTTCAATTACAGCATGCTTCATTTTCAATTTGTGATGAGCATAATTCTTGATATATCTTGCTTTTCGTTCATTACATAACCTTTAATGTTTTCTAACATGCCAATTGATATGAATCTGATTTGTCAACTTGATAATCAGTTGAATACTAATTAAAACTCATATTTTCCCCTTTCAGTAATCAATTTATCAAAAGGCATTTTTTATTAGATTATTTTTTATCATTTATCATAGATTGACATGAACTGGTTATCACGATCACATTTAATAAATTACATACTAAGTTTAGGTTTGCATTTATGATTTAGTTTCAGTCATGATTCAAAGTATCTTCTTTGAGGAGAAACCAACACTTAGCGGCTAACGGAGCCGTAAAACTTGTCAGAGTTAGCTATACCAAATAGCTTGAGGATAGGGTAATCCTTGCGTAGGATTATTCAAAGCCTTCGACTGGGCTTTCTTCTTTGCATTGAAGCATGGGTCAATTCCGAGCTTCAACACTTCGCAAACTCAATTTCTTCCTGACTTACCCAGTTCTGTATTTCTGTCTTTTCTGGATACCACATAACGCATGACCAATTCTAGCGCGACAATGGAACTTGTTTATTGCGCTTCCTTATTCACATTATCATAACATAACAACATTGCATATCGCCAGTTCTTAGCATGGAAACAAAACCATGTGTTGTCTCTCCTCTTCTTTCTATGGGGCTAACCCAGGTTCTGCATAGTTCCCTTACTTTAGACCCATCAAAATCCCCTTCACTGGCCCTTTCGGCATCAACCTATGAGCATGATGAAGTCTCACCCGAAGCGAATATGGGTGGTTACAGAATCAGGTTTCTGCAACCTAGTGACACGCGGTTATGTTATGTGAGCTAGATATGCACAATTGACTCAACATCTACTCAACAAATTATTACTAACATGTATCTGCGCACTTCGCAGCTCTCAACAACCTACAGGCTTCGTTGAATCGTTGTTGCTTTACTCTTATGACTACACATTTACCATACTTAACACAACTTCGCAATGTTCATACATGCATGTTCCGCTACTTATCATATCATTCTCATTCACATTCATATGAAAACACATATATAAGCATAAACATTCATGAACATACAATATAACAGAGATTCAAACACATAACACATGTATTTACGTGGTTCACCCCCCAACTGGGAGCTACGTCCATGAGAATTGTTCTTGTATTTCTTGGAGGGGTTAACAGTTCCATTCTGCGCACACAGTTGCAGACTCTTCTCTACAATAGATCTCTGCGCACACAACTGCAGAGTATTTTTCCTCTCTTATATCTCTCTTAACATAGATCTAACCCTTACAAAATCCAACTAGCTTCTAACAATGTATAACATAAGTCTCCTAAGATCTCACTCTTACAAAATCTCTCAAACACTTCCTTATACAAAATTTCCCTTTATATAGATTGTGCCCAAAGGTCACATATTTACAATAACTATGGGCCAACCCCCATAGTACCCTTAAACCCAAAGTGGCATGGTTCTCCTGTTGACCATGCTTTTTCTTTACTTCGTTGGAGCTCTGTTGTCCTTTTATGCCGCTTCCTCTGGCTCTGACGCTTCTCTGACAGTCGCAGTTTTGACCGCGCAGCTCTAACGCTATAGTGGCGCGTCCTTTGCACCATCTGCTTCTTTACTTTTCGCTTCTATATAGCTAATAGTCCGCTGCTTCATTCATAACTTATCCAATTATCTCGATCGTCCTTAGTACTTCACCTTTACTAAGGGGAGAATTCACTTTATGCCACTTCACTTCACTCCATACCCTACTCCAGGGAATTACGGAGTTCTTTCTCCCAAACTAGTCGATGTTAGGCCTCGCCTAACTTGTACTTTCGCCATCAAAACTTTTTCTACTTGGGATGATCCCAACAACTCAGTTGGGGTTTGAACCTACATCAAAAAATCTCCATGAAGCTCTTTTGAGAGGTCTGAATTGCCTCTCCATCATCCAACTTGGATGGGAATTGCACCCTCGAAATTTGTTCTAAGGCAGGGAGGATGGACATCCACCGTGCAAGGATACGCTAATCTCTCCAATTGTGTCAAATGAGAAATGATCAAAAGCTATTCTCCTTCCTTCTTCTTGTCTTTTATTAACCTCCCAATGCCTCCATAGCTTGAATTCCCTCCAATATCATCATCCCAATTCGAATTAGGGAGAGATTCCCAAGAATGCCACTTGTCCAACACTTCCCAGCCCTCCTCTTCCATCAATTCGAATGGGGGAATATTAGCTGCCATAACTCTCCTTATGTGCCCTATTGGAGGCTATGTTTATCCCAGAAATGTCATATATGTCATATGTCAGCAATCAGGTCTGAACCTTGTCATAAGTGTCATAGAATATTCATCATTGTTGTCATAAAAGTTAGGGAATCTAGCTCCAAGTGTCACAATTCTTCTAAGATGCCTCTTTCTCTTCCATGGGAGTTAATATTCCACTATAATTCGACCCTCATAGATGTGAGAGATATGGATCTAACTAAACTAGCTTACCTATCTATGCAAAATGATAATATACCAACAATAAGAACAAAAAAGAGAACAAGAGAAAAGAGTACACCAGATATACATGGTTCACCCAATTGGGATATGTCCACGAGAAGGTAGTATTCTATTATTTCTAGAATAGCTCTCAAGCTTACATGAGAGCAATTCCAATAACCCCAATACAATATAGCAATACTTGTGTGAATAAGTAAACATCATGATAAGTGATGTGACTCCATTGACTCTATTATATACTAAGAGATGAGGAGGAATTACTCTCACATATTACATGTGGGAGAATATAATTCTCCATAATAACATATCTTTATATAATAATGAATATCAAGAGTATATATTATCATAATGAATATGGGATATAATGTATTACTCTTTTACATAAGATTGTGGATATCTTCCGACATAATACAAAGACATTATTACCTTCCAAGGAATATAAAATATTCGAACACTCCCCCTTAATAATGCCTAGGATAAAATCCCACTAACAAAGGAAGGAAGGAGTCATTACTGCTCCCCCTTGATGAAAAATTACCTCATCCCAAGTCAGGAATGAAGATGCACATACTTCGCTGCTGTTAAGGATTTGGTAAATATATCGGTTTCCTGCTGCTCTATAGGACAATACTCAAGAGAAAGAACAGCATCTGCAACGAGACCTCGAATGTAATGAGCATCAAGATCAAGATGCTTTGTCTTGGAGTGATATACCAGATTATAATCAAGCTGAATTTCACCCTGATTGTCACACTTCAACATAGTGGATGATTTCGGAACCAGACCAAGCTAAGTGAGAACATGTCGTAACCAAACTGCTTTTTTTGTTGCTCTATAATTTGCTTCACACGAAGATAAAGAAAGAGTCTTCACCTTTTTGTTGGACCAAGAAATCGGAATTGAACCAATTTAAATATATAACCAACAGTTGGCCGTCGATCAGAACTGTCACTTGCCCAGTCAGAATCTTTATAACCAAAAAGTGAAACTGTAGTACTGCTCGAATAAAAAACACCATAGTACAATATCCCCTGTAAATATCTCAAAATTCTCTTTGTTGCTTTCCAATGACTTTAATGAGGTTGATGCATGAACCATGAAACCATACTGACATCAAAAGAGAGATCTGGTCTGCTGTGAGTTAAATATATCAAACTGTCGATAAAGAGTAGCACCAATAAGAGGAGTAGTACACTCAACAATTAACTTTACATCGGACTGAAAAGGCGTAGGAGCAATTTTACAATCACTCATGTGGAAACGAGCCAATAAATATGTAGCATACTTCAGTTGAGAGAGAAAAATACCATCTTCCAGATGCCAAATTTGAAGACCCAAGAAATAGTGCAATATATCGAGATCAGTCATTTCAAACTGCTTTTGGAGGTCACTGTTCATACTTTGAATGAGAACAAGTTGGATGCCAGTGATAATAAGATCATCCACATATAAAATAATAATAATGATATCATCATCAACATTCTTAACATACAGGTTAGGATCAAATATACAACGCTTAAAACCATTATGTAAGAAATACGTATCAATTTTTTCATACCAAGCCCTAGGTGCTTGTTTAAGACCATACAAGGACTTGTGTAATTTACATACTAAGCTTGATGATTCAACATTAATAAAACCATGAGGCTATTGCATATAAATGTCTTCATTAAGATCACCATTTAAAAAGGCACTTTTAACATCCATTTGGTGTATTTCCCATTTATAAGATGCAACAATAGATAAAATGGTTCTTATTGTATTCAGTTTAGCAACATGAACAAAATTTTCATTATAATCTATACCTTCAAGTTGATTAAAACCTTTTGAAACTAATCTAGCTTTATATTTTTCAATTTGTCCTTCTGCTGTAAATTTAGTTTTATAAACCCATTTACAACCAGCTAAATTATTTCCCAAAGGAAGAGGAACAAGACGGGCCAAGTCTTGTTCTTCATAAGAGAATCATATTCAACAGACATAGCTTGTTCCCAGTGAGGTTTACCCTTAGCTTGAGCATAAGTAGTAGGATCATCTACGGCCAAAACTTTGGTCATAAGAACAAAGTTAGATCTAGTTCTACGACTATCGGAAGGGATTCCGATATCACATTCTTCCTGCAAATTCAAGAGTTTTTTGGGCCCAAACAGGAAGGCTAGAAGGGAAAGAAGTCATTTCAATACCTTCAATACATTCAGGTGGAATACTTGAAGAAGAAGAAGAAGAAGAAGAAGGTGAACTAAGATCAGTCACAGAACTGGAAGGGGTAACTGAGATAGGAGTAATAAGTGATAAGGGAATATTCAGAGTAACATGAGGTTCAACAGACTTAGGTGGTGGAGAGATTTCAATAAATTGAACATCTCTTCTAATGATGACACTTTGATTAGAAGGATCAAACAACCTATAAGCCTTAGAATCCTCAGAATAACCAATGAATATACACTTGTGAGACTTGGGTTCTAACTTTTTTTTGTTTATCATTAGGAATATGAGCCCAACATTCACAACCAAACACCTTAAAGTTACTAATATCTGGTGTTCTTCCATTCCATTTTTCCTCATGGGTAACATGCTTAACAAATTTTGTAGGAACTCTATTTAAAATAAAGTTAGCACAACTTATGGCTTTGGCCCAAAATTTCTTGTGTAATCCTTTAGAATAAAGCATACATCTAGCCATTTCAACGAAAGTTCCATTTTTCCTTTCAGCAACACCATTTTGTTGAGGTGTGTAAGGGACAATATTTTGATGTTGAATTCCATGTTTAAATAAAAATACTTCAAATTATTTTTTAATGAATTCCCCCCCATTATCAGTTCTTAAAGTCTTAATTTTTTGACTAGATTCATTTTCAACCAAGGATTTAAATAATTGAAATTTAGAAAAAGTGTCACTTTTATGTTTCAAAAAATAAACCCATGATTTTCTACTAAAGTCATCAATAAAGGTAAGAAAATAGACTGCATGTGATATAGAAGGAACTTCAAGAGGAACACAAATGTCACTATGAATTAATTGCAAAGATTCTTTAGCACGCCAAGCTTTACCTTTATCAAACACTTCTCTATGATGTTTACCAAGAACAAAACCTTCACAAACACCATTAGTAGATGAAATATTAGGCAAGCCAAGTACCATTTTAGTTAACATTTGCATTTTACCATAATTCAAATGACCTAATCTTTCATGCCATAATTTACTTAGTTCATCGGCATGAGAAACATAGGAATAAAAATGTTATCTTTTAATTGAATTAAAACCAACAAATTTATATAAACCAGCAGTATGATCAACAGGACCAGAAGAAACTACTTTGAAATTTTGATTGATATCTTTAAGAACATATTTATCAGGCCAAGCTTCAAATTTATATCCTTTTTGACATGCACAATAAATAGAAAGTAAGTTGATGGGCATATTTTCAACATGAAAAACATCTTCCAATTGACCATTAGCAACATTAACATTACCATAACCAATTACGAAAAGTTGTTTACCATCACCTATAAATACTTTCTGAGATGTGTTTTTATTATTGTCATAAGATGTAAATAAAGAAGCATTACCAGTCATATGTTTAGAAGCACCAGAATCCATTATCCCTTCCACATTAGAAGAAGAATTACTAGAAGAAACAACAAAAGCACACAAAGCTACGTGTTATTCATTAGAACCATTCTTTTTAGCTTTAGCTTTTAAACTTTTCAATTTAAAGCAGTTCTTTTCAGGATGGTTAGTTTGAATACAATGTTTACAAGGAGGATACACTTTCTTCATCTTACTATTGCCATGATGTACATTAGAAGAATTACCAGAGTTATTAGTAGGATTTGAAGTGTGTGAATTAAAACCTTTACCATTATTAAAACTTCTCTTAGGATTCTTATTATGTGCCATTAGAGCTTTATTAGGTGAGAGTTGTCTTGAAACAATTAAACTTTCTTGCTCATTTATCAACCATTTACAAAAATCATCAAAAGTAGGTTTCATGGTATTTGAAAACAATTCAAGAGCACTATTCCTAGTTTGAATGAACATATCAAAACAAGATGACAATTTGTGTTCTAGAAGAATTATAAGAGCAGTGTCTATTTTCTTGTAATCTGTAACACGATTATTTAATTTTTCATTTAAGGTTTTCAATTCAACAATATATAATTCTACTCTATCAAAGTTAGTAGGATCTAGCTCAAAAATATTATTTTCAAGGTAATAAGCACAAAAATCATCATATTGATCAAATAAAGAAGCAATAATTGTCCATACCTCAACGAGGCCGTCTTTTTCCTCTATACTTACCTGAAGAATATCTACAACCGTTTGACTAATGATCCATATTTCTTGATCACATTTATATTCCCATATAGCCAAAGCTTGAGCATCAACAGGTTTTGTGTGTTCACCATTAACAATCCTCCATAGATTCTTACTCCTGAGAAAATCAATCATTTTTCTCTTCCATGCAAGATAGTTAGGACCAACAAGTTCAGGAACATAAGCTACTTCTGAAGTCATAATGCTAGAAAAAATAAAACCCAAATGCTAGAAATGACAAGAGAAAAAGGTGAATAACAAAAAGCTTATATACTTTACCGTACTGATATGCAGAAACATAGTAAAAAATACTAAGGGAAAAAAAAACTTTTACTTACAACCTTTTTGAAAGAAAAAGTGCTAAGAAAAGTCACTCGCGGGTTTTTCCACAGTAGACTTGCGAACATCACTGAAAAAACATGGGTTTTGTACGGAAAGGGTCACGGTTACTCACGGGTTACGGTGTAATGGAGTCGAGATTACTTGTGGGTCTCTGTGCAGTAAGGTCGCGGTTCTGCCAAAGCATTCGTGAGCTCAGCACAGGAAGGGTCGCGAATAAGCTGCAGTAAACACGGGTTCAATAGTGGAACAGTCGCAAGTATGCCGAAGCATACGTGAGTCTGCGCACTGAGATGCCGCGATTCTGTAGTGTATTCTCGGGTTTGCAGTAGGAACAATCGCGGTTAACTGCAGGTCTCTGCGAAGAAAAGTTGTGAGTGTCTAGTTTAAGGCCAAAAACAATGTCAAATATGCCGAACACAGAAACCTGCACAAAGTCTACCAAACGTGGACAAAAACCTATCATTTTGACAACAGGAAGATAGATACCCTTGAGGAGAATCCAAAAAACATATAGATCTACAAAAATAACATCAAGAAACCCTTGAAATTTTTCTACAAAAAACTTACACAATAAGGTTAAGGTTAGAAAAAAAAATGCAGAAATATGCCCAGATCTGAAGAGAAGCCTAATGGCTACCAGATAGAAAGCAAATATACAAAAATAAACAATTCCAAAATGATAAAATACTATTTTGAAAGCAATAGAAGGTGTTATATGACAACACCAAGCTATGATACCATGTCAGAGATATGGATCTAACTAAACTAGCTTACCTATCTATGCAAAACAATAATATATCAAACATAAGCACAAAAAAGAGAACAAGAGAAAAGAGTACACCAGATATATGTGGTTCACCCAATTGGGCTACGTCCACGGGAAGGTAGTCTTTTATTATCTCCATAATATCTCTCTCAAGCTTACAAGAGAGCAATGCCAATAACCCCAATACAATATAGCAATACTTGTGTGAATAAGTAAAGATCATGATAAGTGATGTGACTCCCTTGACTTTATTATATACTAAGAGACGAGGAGGAATTACTCTCAAATATTACATGTGGGATCATATAATTCTCCATAATAACATCTCTTTATATAATAATGAATATCAAGAGTATATTTTACCATAGTGAATATGGGATATAATGTATTACTCTTTTACATAAGATTGTGGATATCTTCCGACATAATACACAAACATTATTACCTTCCAAGGAATATAAAATATTCCAAAAATAGATTCATGCCATGAATAATGCCTCTCCAACTCCCCCAAGAATGTTAGACTCCACCTTGAATTCGAATGGGTGAGAATAGGATTCCATATGGCATGAAGAATCTTGCCTTGTGTGGGTCCCACGCCACCTATGTGCCCTCATGGCCAAGTGCCACCTTATTTTCTTATTATAATTATTTATTTATCCCCTTTAATATATATTTGTCAATCTAATGTCCATTTGGGGTCTTATAGCTCCCTTATTCCAAGTCTAAATGTTTCCACCCCAATCTAGGGAACTAATAGATTGGTGGAAATTTCCCTTCATGATATTTATTTGGATGGGAAAATTACAAGGACAAGCAATATTGGGAGGAGATGAATGTCATGTTCCCATCCCATTAGAACCTTGTTCAAGTCACTATCCCATTAGATTCCCATGGGACCTAGCGAAAATCATCAATAATTTGGGAAACAAGGCTTTTCCTAAGTTTGCCTAACACCACATGGAAATAAATTATTAAAAGCAAATTAATCCAAGTCAACTAAGGAATCCTAAGCAAGTTTGGGGAGGATGAAATGGAATCATAGGAATATTATCCAAGGTGTGGAAAGGTTCATTAAACATAAATAAGATTAGTGGGATATTTTGGGCAAGTAATAATTTCCTAGTAATTAATTTCTCATGATGATCATCAAATGTTGGATGAAGTCCATAGAAGCGCTTGGAAGTTTGTTAGGATGGGAAGAAGGTTGTCATGTCCATTCCTAGGTGATAATTGAACAAGTCTATATCCCATCCAGTCCCTATGGGCTTAGGAGAAGAAAAAATTAATTGTTGGGATTAATTTTGAACAAGGCATTAGTAGCTAGGAATTTTAATATTTCTAATGTTTGTGATGATCCATAGTTATTTTTATTTTCATGAATAAAGTAATGTTTGGATAAGTGTTAGTAATTATGTGTCCTGGAGCGCACATAGGAGATACTATTTTGACCATAAGAAGCTTTCCGAAGAAGGAAGTTAGAAGAAATCAGTCAAGTTAGAAGCTTTCCATTATGTTTGTTACATTTACACAAAAAATTATTGATGTGTTTTCTTGCAGATATATCACCTTCACCATCAAATTCAAGTTTTGACAAGAGATGACTGTCTCGTTGGGAATATTAACTAATGTAAAATTAAAAACTGATTCCCAAACAGGAATTTGGGCATGAGCCATGAATGATAAACAATCAAGATTAATTGAATCTTAAAATGGATTGCTTGTCGCCTAACTAGCCCTTAAGCATATATGTGATGACTAAAAGAATACAATAATAAAACTGAAATACTAGCGCTGGAGGATAAATGGTTATTAAAATAATCAAAAAATGAAACCACTTGTTTTACCTCGGCGGGCCTTCTAGCGCCATTTGTTTTTCGTATTTTATGACCAAGGCCAATTAAGGAGAACTAAAACACACAAGGCTCTTAAAGCAGCTCCCGTTATGTTTGATATGGTTAATTCTCACAGGTTATGGTCCTGCTACCATCTAAGTTTTACTCTCTTAAGGAAAATCCTACTATTTAAACTTAGAAAAAGGATGTCCTAAACTAATTAACAAATTTAAAAGTTAAGCTAAATTCTAATGAAAACTACTAAGTTAAAACTAATTATTAATATACAGGTTATATTAATCTATTTAAAATGAAATTTCTATTTAACAATTATTAAATCACAGCTTGTTGTCTATATCTAATCTAAGTTTTTCTCTCTTAAAGAGAATCTCACTGTTTAATGATATGAGTTCTGAAACATGCAATTAAAACCCTAAATATGTAATATAGCTAATATGCAATATATAACTAATTTATGATGCAAATTCCAAAAGCTGGAAACACACAGATTTAACAGTTGTTAAAATGCACAAATTTAATAGTTGTTAACCTGTAACTTTCTGTTTTGAAACAAAATTGTAAAATAATTTATATTTAATTATATCTACTAGATCTAACCTATCCCGATCACGAGCATGATTTAAACTAACATTGACTCAATTTGCACACATAAATTAAACATGTAATAATTTTAAATTGAGAAGAAATTCTACAATAAAAAATATGACATATCTAAATAGCTTCAAAGATCCTGCCAATTAACAGAGTAAGATCATGAAAATTGTTAGAGGATTTAAGTTATGCAAATCTAAATCAACTTTCTGTCAATAGATCAAATGATAAAGTTATTATAATTTCCAGAATAAACTTCAAGAGATTATGATCTTAGAAAAAGTAAGCGTACCAAAGAACTAAGTTCCGGCAATTTACTTAATTTCATTGAAAAATAATGATAACCAATATAAACAGTCAATTTCTATTGCTCTGTAAAAGATAACTTTGTACAAATCTTACAAAATAGTTCTGCAAATACATCTGGAGCAGCATTTCTTCATAAACATGTTGATCTACCAACTACTGGCTCGGAGTGCTTCCATGTTGACTTCTTTGAAAGAAACATTACAAAAGAAAATACAAAGAACTTAAAATTCATCCTCTGGTCTCTTGAGACCCTCCTTCCCTTCTCTCAGACCTCTGAGGTCGAATTTATAGAAGTGAAGAGCAGTGGGAATGATAGCATCAAATCCCCAGGTGTCTCATTTGTTCAACTGGATACCAAACCAGCCGCAACAAATTTCTAGAAAATTCACCTCTGTCCGGGCATGTTTTTCTCCCAAAATGGTGAGATATTTACAACACCGCCCTTGATTAGGGGTAAAGGATCCCATTTGGGAAGTGGGTTTTCAACCGTTTGAGTTAATTCCTCATTGTTTGTTCACAATCCTCCACGCAAAAACATCTCTCTGACAGGTGGGCGATCTGTTTTTTAACTTCATCCTTCACGTGACGGCAACAACATATTAGAGTTTTCCGTGCAACTACTATGCATTAACATTGTAAATAGTACCTCATGTTTATTATATCAAAATCAATTAAATAAATAAATCATTAACATTGTCTTTAAATAGACAATAATAATAATTAACAAATATTGAATTTTCGAAAGATATTGTATTAACACTATATTACTTTTATATCGGAATTAGATGACTGGAAGAAATTAAATATTTCCATATATATAGACATTAATAAGTCATCTAAATAAAAATTAGTTTACCAACAAGGAGAGTTTATTATTTTTCCTGAAAAATGATACTTCACTTCATGAATGAGAATCATTGATTCCTTCCATAGTTTCCAAACCTGTTCTCTAGGATATAATAGAATTATAAAATAATCCTTAGGTAAATTATTTAAACTTTGTCCTAAAATTATAACATCTCAAAAAAGGACAAGTTTTCATAAAAAATTTAAGGCTAGAAACATTCAATGATCCTTTCAAAATTGAAACCAAGGTTAAAGTTTTATTTCTTTAAAATGAAAATTTGTAAGATGAGGATTGAACGTATAAAATTGAATATTTAATTGAATTATTAAAATCCATCAAAGTATACAATTATTCGTTGATACATTTAAGAATCGAAACGTTCTGCAACACTATAGAAGGATTAAGATAACTCGACCAAGCCAAAATGAAATAAGTACTACAAGTAACCTCAAATAAGGATATGATTAGCTCGAATAAGCTCAAGTAAGACTAAGTAGGTGTTGTTCATCAACTAAAGGGAAAAAAGATGCCAACAAGAAATATATCCATATCACCAAATCCTTATTCAATGAAAGTAAATCCAAAGAACAAGCACCGCAGAAAGCGAAGGATCGAAGAAAGAAAGCCAAGCAACCACATACCAAAGCAAGGAAGATAAGATAAAAGAAAACCAAAAACAAAATGTTTACAAAATTTACATGGGGGGACCCTTGATTTTGCAAAATAAAGGGAAGTTGTTGGGGTGCCAACAGGTCCCTATAAGGTGTTGTAAAGGATTGGAAGTATGGATAATAAATGGGAGTTACCACAAACTTCAAGTGTACAACTAGTTTTCCATGTTTCTTTCCTAGAAAATGTAATTATGAAATAATCAAAGTCAAGACTATTTTACCAAATATTGATGAAGAAGGGAAATTGTACTAGAACATGAAACAATCATTGAGACAAGGATCAATAAAATATGAAATCAAGAAATTATTGAGTAGCTCATCAAGTGGAAGAACTTTCCAATAGAAGCAGTGATATGGGAAGATGATTTCTTCATGTAGAAACTTCCAAAGTTAATCAAGTGTTGATGATAACACTTTTTTGAAGGGGAGGGGCATGTTAGGACCTATATATTGTGACATTAAATTTATATTATCACATTAGTTACATATTTATTAATCAGATAGGACCCTAATTATGTAGTTAATAGAGCATTAATGTAACATTTATTTCTCACACACACAAACACGCATGCGTACATGCGCACGTGCACGCACACACACACAAGCACGCACACACTAATGAGATCTAATTTGGAATCATCTCATATCATCTCATCTTGGTTTGTATATGAAATAAATTGTAAAGGAGGTTTCCCCCTTGAAGAGGATGGTTATTCAACTTTTTATTGAATTCTTAAGGAGTTGGAATACTATCACTTCTTGTTTTATGCTATTTCTAGGAATTTGGTGCATAACATATTCATTTCTTCGAAAAAATAATAGATAGATAATTGTTAAGTATTAACATTTTGAATGTTTGGTAACTTGATATAGATAATACCAAGGATAACCATTTGATCAACACATTATAGGTAATAATCTTACAATAAATCAACATAATAATATTTTTTAATGATAAGGTTTGATATAAATAAATAATAGTTAAAAAGCACCCACATCATTTCATAATAATTTATTGATTTGCAACCACTAAGTTAAATGGGGAATTTTTATTTTTAAATGGTAAGGTTTGATATAAATAAAATATTACTTTTTTTTAAAAATACGTATATATATAAGGATTGATATAAATCTGTATAGCCAAAGATACAAAGATTTCAAGATTTATAGATAATTGCTTTGTAAACCATACTAAAATATTACAACCTTCTTCAAAATTATTCCTACTGCAATCAAAGTCTAATTCAATCCAATTAAACATATAATTGCATTGCTTGAAAAGGTATCTTGAAATCGAAATGCATGTAAAAATGATAAGTAAGTTTATTCATTACCAAATGCATGCCTAGTTGTAATGTACCTTTCTGTATGTTAGGAACACTAGGAAGAAGATTGAAGGAAAGACAATGACTTGTTTTAAAGAAAGCTTGTACAATCACTGAACTGGACCCAAAACCCCTTTTAATACTTGGTAAAGGTTAACTTGCAGGTTTATGATAGTAGCATCAACCTATACAATCTCCCTACTTTGACATTAGCACTTTCTCTGATGCTCAACATGCCTGGGAAGATTTCCTTAGCATATTCAAGGCTATCAATGCACATTCCCCAAGGACTTATGTGGAGCTTCAATGGATTTTGGTGGTTGATGGAAGTGGTTGGATTGTGTCTAAGTATCAATCCCTCTACCATACTTCAAATATATAGTTCAGAATTGGTTTGGTGAAACTTGGTATAATGGAGAAGATTTGGTAACTTTGGGACTACACAACTAGTTACTATTCAGGACATTCCACAACTACATAAAGGGCCTATGAATTTATAAAATCAAGCATGTATTGTGTTCTTTGGGATATTATTTTTCATTAGGAATCGACAGAATCAAAATCCATTGAACATAAGATGGTAGATTGAAGGTATACTGAAAACTAGTTAAATTCTACGCAGTTATAGTAGGGTTGGAGAAAACTCATAATAATTCAAACTTATACATTATAAAATTTTATGAATTATATCATAGGTTCAACCTATAGTAAATACATCAAATAGGATCCAATATGATTCTCATAATATTCCTAATACTTGACTTCTTTCAATACAATCAATTGTCACTGGAAAACTCTGGAATACTTGAGAATTCAAATCACAGACTTCATGACACCTTCTTTGAGTTTTGAACCAGACTTGAATCAACTTCAGGACTTGTAATAAAATCAATGGCAATGGATGGATGCAATTATCCAAACATTGAACTAAATAATCAGTTAACTGAAGCATCAAGGGCACATATCCCAGTTATGACAAGGGGCACATCTCCCAAGTCAAATTGAGAGCTCAAGAGCTATCAACATCAAAACATAATTATCCAAAAGATGTGAATAGTGCACTCTTCCTTGAATTTTTAGGATAAATGAGTTATTGTGCAAGCTACCTAACCCAAGGAACCTTCATGAGCAAGTTTAGGACTTGTTTCTTTCTGAAGCTTTTCTTTTTTGCTTTCTGTTTTACGTGCTTTATCCTGCTTTATTGCTTTATTGCTTTAGCCTGCTTTTCTTTCTGCCTTATCTTCTTTTCTTCTTTTAGTCTTCTTTTCTTGCTTTCACTACTTTATTATGCTTTTCCACTGCTTTTCTGCTTTCAGACTTCATTTCTTGCTTTTACTTCGTTATTCTAGTTTTCCACTGCTTTTCTGCTTTGCACTACTTTTTCTATTTTTTTGCCTTCTGCCAACTTTTCCTTGCTTTATCTAGTTTCCTTGATCTTAGTGCTACATGCATGTTATTTTCCCTTACTCTCAAAGGACGAATCAAATGTTGGTTGGAAACATTTCCACCTAATTTATTTTTTACGTGGTTTCAATTTGCACATGATTTTTTGGATGCTTTCAAGGATTATGATACTAATAAAATATGCAGTGAATTGGAGGCTCTTTGGAGGAAGAAAGGTGATCCTCCACAATAATTTTCAGTAAGACTTTCTCGTATTCTTTGCAAATTTCATATTGTTGATTTACCTTCAGAATTTGACCTTTGTAAATCTCATGCTCTTCTTATTCAAGACTCTTGTCAAAGTGATATTTAAATAAATCATTTTCCAACCCTCCACGAAACTTCCTTCTCTATCATTGATTCAGATATTTCTATAAGTTCTACCCAACCCCAAAGTGAGAAGATTGAAGTAGAACAAGTGTCTTCTCCCTCCGATTATTATTCTCCATCATTACCTCTCGGAAGAGAGAGGCATACTTCTTTTATTCAAAATCTTGAACTTATATATACTAAGGAATCGAATGGGGAAAACAATATTAAGGATGAATTTATTTATACAGATAAGGAAGTTTATTATCTTGACGAACAACAATATTTGAATTCTATTATTACAAAAACATATCAAGATGAATTAATTATAAAGCAAACTATATATTCATCATTTTCTGATTTTTGTACTAATTCATCTTTCGATTCAATTATCAATGAACACAAATATGTTAATAATAATTTCATGTGTTATGGTACTTCAATATATTAGGTTGGAGAAGATGACATGAATATTAATTGCTCGACTATATGTTGTTCAAGAAAAGAGATTGATCCTTTTCAAGAGAATGTTAAAAAAAGTTTTGATTTACATGAAGGATTGTCAATTGATCTTGATCTCAAAACGTCACCAAATTGTATTGAAAATGATTAGGTAATAAAAGAGAAATCTTTTGGAAATTTAAATAATAATGATCTTTCTAAGTTGAGAGACTGTTTTAATTTCCGCACTTATAATTCTTACTTTTCTATTTATCCTGATTTATTTTCTGATTTTGATATGCATAAGATTCCTTCCAATTTACCTAACTATATGCCTTCAAAATCACATTTTTATGAGATATCTAACATTGATGATTCACTTGTTAATCATGAAGTTGAGGGATTAGGACATGTCTCATTATTAGATCGCCATCTGATACAATATTTTGAAGAGAAAGAGGGTTCATCGCAAGATAGTTATGGTCAACCAATTTTTGATGAGATCAACACACCGATTTTTGTTGAAACTAAAAATGATTTTTCTCATAAGAATCATTTATATGCTAGATCTAATTTTATTGGTGATAATAAAATATTTGTCAAATAATTTCCTATAACTTATGATCATCAAATACTTGTATCTTTTTCAATTGATTCACCTTTATTTGTTGACCCTTTTAACGAGATTACTTCTTTTGATATTAGGCCACAGCTGATTTATTCACTTATTACATCATTTTATAATCCTACTTTGTATTTGAAACCAATTCTTCCAATTGTTAGTGTGAATAGCGCTAGTAATTTGATTCTTCAAGTTGATTCTCCTAAGATATATTTGCCACATATGGATTTCATGTTGTTACACCATATTTTGCATTCTGATTTCCATGACAGGATTGCGGAATGGCTCGAAGATTCTTATCTTAAAAGAATTTCTGAAGTTGTTAAGTTTTCCTTATCATTACATGTAAATAGAATTTCAAATGGTAAGGATGACATATTTCTTTTTAGTTTATTCTTATTGACATATCATTTATGGTTTCTAATTCGAAACCTTGTCATTTTTGCAGGATTACAAATGCTTCGATGGTTCCACTGGATATTTCATTTTACTTTATTTTTGTTGTATATTTGATTTTATTGTACATGTGTGCATATTTAGTTTAGAGACCTAGTTTTAGATTCAGTTTAGTTATTTGTTTTTCTCATTACAAGTAATTTTCTTTATGTTTAATAATATACAGTTAATAAATGACGTGCTGATTTCAGGATGAGGATGATTTGTTGTTCAGGGGAGTACTCATTATCCTTTTTTCTTTTAATTATTCATTAGTCATTTCATTTAAAATATTTTTATTTTAAAGCAAGAAAAATTTAAAAGGTAGATGGTAAAAGGTTTTAGTCATATATAATTTTGCACTCTTCTTAATACAACTCACTCATTTTGTAATTATCTTCATAAAACCGTACAACTTAGAATTTTCCTTTTCATTTTCTTTTTTGTAAATAATTTTTTTAAAAGGGATCTCGTTTATTCAAACTTATCCATTTGAACTTTCTCACAACCTCAAGAGAAGGATAAATTTTATACTTGAAACATGTTTGCGATAATAAGTCTCAAAATTCGACATTATAACGAACTTATTAAATCATATTTTTTTCCTATATGCATATTATCTCACTATCTCCTTTTTTCTATCTTTCATATGACCCTTTTGATGAAATTACTAAAAGCTTAATCCTTTGTATCTCCATATCATGGTCAAATTAAATATTTGGAGAGTTTTCATCATTCGTTATACATGTAATGATTTTGTGATTTCTACATTATTTTGTATAGCTCGTCTTATGGAATATGACCATATATCGATTTTCGAACTTCGAGTTCATTTACATTTTTCAATGGTCATTTTAATTTTCGAAAAGATATCAATCATTTGCTTATCAATCAAGGTTTATCATATCTGTGAATACTTAATTCTTCTTTTCTTTTGAATTGTGAGACATACTTTTGGTTGAAATTTTGGTTGATCCTATCTTGTATATAAGTTTTGGGTGTTTTGATTAAATTAGTGGTTTTTATTGATTTCAAGATAGCTTGGTTTTCAATAATAGTTTTGATATTTGTGAGTCTTTTGAATTTTCATTTTTGTTTTCATTAGTTTGCTTAAAATTTTAGGGTTGTAAATAAATAACACTATGTTGGTACACTACCTGGTTTTTACATGCTTCTCTGTTTATAAACCTGGCAAGTTTAAAAGGGAGATCCTTACAAATACTTTCTTCTTTTTTCAAACTTTTGACCATGGAAAGATTAACCTTGGCTTTGAAAAATCTATTATGGGACATATCGATGGATTGATTAAGTTACCTGATTATTATCTAGAATATTCATCTTTTAAAATGATGCTATCATGTAGATGAGTTTACTTTCAAGGGAATCCTTTTCCTAGATTGAAGTAAGTTAAGAATTGTAAGTTATTTTTAGACTTTTTACGCTATCCTTTGCTCTTTAGCAGGAAATTTAGATCTACTTCCGCATCTACTAAGTAATCTATGTTGAGATTAACAATAACCTTAGTATTTGTACATAACATTAATAAAACCTAAGGGATTAACTAAAGAACAGGAGGTATCATCATGAGCCGACATGTCATGATCATAAGCTCTGTTGAAGTGACATTACCGCATTTGGTCACCGAGCCAGGGTAATGGATCTTAGTCATTAGATTAGGAGAAAGGATGTCTCATTACGAGTCGGCCTTTTCATTTCTTGATAGTTCTTGTGAATGATGCTACCATCATTTGGTTACCAAGCCAAGGTAGTAGTCTTCAGTTGATGTCTTTGTCAATATTAGTTTTTGTTGTAAATAAGTTAATAATTAAATAGGTTAACTAAGGAATGGAAGGTCTCGTTATGATTCGATTTGTTCATGATCATGGGTTCTATTGGATAGACATTGCCAATATCCAGTCACCAAGCTGGAGTAGTGGCTCTTGGTTTAAAAAAAAATCAAGGGACAGGGGGTCTCATCACGAGCCAACCTGCTCAATTTATGATAGTATTTGTGAATGAAACTATCATTATCTAGTTACCATGCTAGGACAATGGCCCTTATTTAATGTATTTATTTAAAAAAAATGAAATATACGAAAAATAAATCTTATTTGATACTTATCTATATCTAGTGGATGGGAAACAAGCATCTAAGTGAGGTCAAAAGGTTTATCCTATAGTATTGACGTCATACTTTTATACTACATTTTCTATGACTTGTTTTGGTTAAGAGAAATTGATTCCTTGCAAAATTTTCTTTCTACAATTGAAGAATAAATCATTTATCTTTATAAGCTTTTAGATAATGGTCGGGATAGTTTGATTGATTTTGAAAGTTGTGTGTTCAATATTTACCTATATAAATCCTATGGTGAGATCAAGTTATGTGATTAGAAAGTTGACATGTGAAGAGGTTTTTATTTTTATTACCCTTGCATCTTTAAAGTTCAGATTTATTTTACAGAGATAACTGGTTCACCCAGCATGTCACCATTTGTTGGAACCCCAACAACTTCCCCTTTATTTTGAAAAATCAAGGCCCCGCCATGTAAATTTTGTAAATATTTTGTTTTTGGTTTTCTTTTATCTTATATTCCTTGCTTTGGTAGGTGGTTGCTTGGATTTCTTTCTTCGAGTCTTCGCTTTATGCGGTGCTTGTTCTTTGGTTTGAATTTCATTGAATAATGGTTTGATGATGTGGATATCTTTCTTGTTGGCATCTTTTGGCCCTTTAGTTGATGAAAAACACCTAATTAGTCTTACTTGAGCTTATTTGAGCTAATCCTATCCTTATTTGAGGTTACTCATGGTACTTAATTCATTTTGGCTTGGTTGAATTATCTTAATCCTTCAATAATCTTGCAGAACTTTTCGATTCTAAAATGTATCAACAAAGAATTATATACTTTGATGGATTTAATAATTCAATTAAGTACTCAATTTTATATGTTCAATCCTCATCTTAAAAATTTGCATTTTAAAAAAATAAAACTTTAACCTTGCTTTCAATTTTGAAAGGATCATTGAATGTTACTAGCCTTAAATTTTTGATGAAAACTTGTCCTTTTTTGAGATGTTATAATTTTAGAACAAAGTTCAAATAATTTACTTAAGGATTATTTTATAATTCTATTATATCCTAGAGAACATGTTTGGAAACTATGGAAGGAGTCAATGATTCTCATTCATTCATGAAGTATTATTTTTCACGAAAAATAATTAACTCTCCTTGTTGGTAAACTAATTTTTATCTAGATAGCTTATAAATGTATATATATATGGAAATATTTAATTTCTTCGAGTCATCTAATTCTGTTCTAAAATTAATATAGTGTCAATACAATATCTTTTGAAAATTCAATATTTGTTAATTATTATTATTGTCTATTCAAAGACAATGTTAATGATTTATTTATTTAATTGATTTTGATATAATAAACATGAGGCACTATTTAAAATGTTAATGCATAATAGTTTCACGTAAACCCTAATATGTTTTTGCCGTCACGTGAAAGATGAAGTTAAAAAATGGATCACGCACCTGTCAGAGATATGTTTTTGCATGGAGGATTGTGAACAAACAGTGAGGCATTAGCTCAAACGGTTGAAAACCCACTTCCCAGATGAGATCCTTTACCCCTATGAAGAGTAGTGTTGTAAATATCTCAACATTTTGGGAGAAAAATGTGCCCGAATAGAGGTGAATTTTCCAGAAATTCGTTGTAGCTAGTTTTGCATCCAGTTGAATGAACCAGACACTTGGGGATTTGATGCTATCCTTCCCACTGATCTTCACTTCTATAAATACGACCTCAGAGGTCTGAGAGAAGGGAAGGAGGGTCTCCATATACTAGAGGATGAATTTTATATTCTCTGTATTTTCTTTTGTAAAGTTTCTTTCAAAGAAGTCAACGTGGAAGCACACCCAACCAGCAGTTGGTAGATCAACATGTTTATGAAGAAATGATGCTCCAGATGTATTTGCATAACTATTTTGTAACATGTGTACAAAGTTTTGTTTTACAAAGCAATATAAATTGGGTGTTTATATTGGTGATCATTATTTTTCAATGAAATTAAGTAAATTGCCGAAACTTAGTTCTTTGGTACGCTTACTTTTTTTAAGATCATAATCTCTTGAAGTTTATTCTGGAAATTATGATTAATTTATCATTTGATCTATTGATAGAAAATTGATTTAGATTTGCATAACTTAAAGCCTCTAACAATTTTCATGATCTTACTCTATTAATTAGCAGGATATTTGAAGCTATTTAGATATGTCATATTTTTTATTGTAGAATTTCTTCTCAATTTAAATATATTACATGTTTAATTTATGTGTGCAAATTGAGTCAATGTTAGTTTCAATCATGATCATGATTAGGATAGTTTATATCTAGTAGATATAATTAAATATAAATTGTTTTACAATTTTGTTTCAAAACAGAAAGCTACAAGTTAACAGTTGTTAAATCTGTGCGTTTTAACAATTATTAAATTTGTGTTTCTAGCTTTTGGAATTTGCATCATAAATTAGTTATATATTGCATATTAGTTATATTACATATTTAGGGTTTTAATTGCATGTTTTAGAACTCATATCATTAAACAGTGAGATTCTTCTTAAGAGAGAAAAACTTAGATTAATATAGACAACAAGCTTTGATTTAATAGTTGTTAAATAGAAATTCCATTTTAAATAGATTAATATAACCTATAGATTAATAATTATTTTTAACTTAGTAGTTTTCATTAGAATTTAATTTAACTTTTAAATTTGTTAATTAGTTTAGGACACCCTTTTTCTAAGTTTAAATAGTAGGATTCTCCTTAAGAGAGTGAAACTTAGATGGTAGCAGGACCATAACCTGCGAGAATTAACCATACCAAACATACCGAGGGATGCTTTAAGCGCCTTGTGTGGGTTAGTTCTCCTTAGTTGGCCATGGTCATAAAATAGGGCCAATAAATGGCACTAGAAGGAGGGTCGAGGTAAAACAAGTGGTTTCATTTTTTGATTATTTTAATAACCATTTGTCCTCTAGCTCTAGTATTTTTGTTTTATTATTTTATTCTTTTAGTCGTCACATATATGCTTAAGGGCTGGTTAGGTGGCAAGATAGCTATTTTAAGAGTCAATTAATCTTGATTGTTTATCATTCATGGCTCATGCCCAAATTCATGTTTGGGAATCAATTTTTAATTTTACATTAGTTAATATTCCCAATGAGATAGTCAACCTCTTGTCAAAACTTGAATTTGATGGTGAAGGTGATATATCTGCAAGAAAACTTCTCAAAAAGTTTTTGTGTGAATGTAACAAACATAAGATTGTTGATCTTAGTGATAAATGTAGGTTATTTTCCCTTACTCTCAAAGCACAAATCAAATGCTAGTTGGAAACTGTAATAATCTACAGGATAGATCACACAGCCAGAGAAAATCTCACTAATCTCACTCAAGAATTGTAGAGAAGAAAGAAGAATAGATGAATCAATAATCACTCATAAACAAATAAATGGAAAAATCTGCAGTATAACCATACATCAGTTGTAAGTTGGCACTGTGAAAAATGAACACAATGATATGAATGTCAAGTGAATTCAAATAGGACAAAGGTCATTCGAATTCTCCTCAGTGTGTAGCTTGGATAGCATTGGAGACATCATCCAATCAGTGGAAGTAGTCACAAATAGTCAAAATCCAATCAAATGAGTCTAACTAAGTCTAACTGAACCATGTGAGCACAAATCAGGGGATGGAGACTCCAAGGAGGGCACATGAGGATGACAGTAGGTCGAGTGGCACGCCAAAAGAGACAACTGGGAGCTACATGAAGTTAAACTGAGCAATAAATGCAAGAACTGGTCAATCAATGCTCTAACTGTTTGTTAAACTCCAAGTAGGTGAGGTAGGGCACGTATGTCATCCAGGTGAGGAAAACAAGGCACATCAGGTAGGTAGGAGGGCTACTGAGGGCTGTAGATAAGCTCCAGGGGGGTGAAAATAGGCTCTAGGTGCTAGGGAGACCACCATACTGATGATTGGATGCATGCATGATGAATGGATGCATGCATGTATGCAAATATAAAAAATGATGGAGAGAATATTCCAACACCCTCCCTCAAGCTATACTATGAGGAATCAACAGAAGAACTAATGGTAGGGCCCTGGTGACTGAGACCAAAGGTCAACCCGTACAACAATCTAAGTAAATAAGTGAGGAGAGATGGAAAACCCAATGGGAAGAAATCCCTCCATCAAAATAGACTGAATGATGCTAATGTATCATGGCATAACTCACCTCAGAAGGAGGCAAGCGAACCTCTTTACCGAAGAATGATCGATCGACAAGAAATGGATCAGTAATGTGAGAAGGATGAAACCTTCCATTCTGAAAATCAGATCTGGTTCTCCTTTGATCAAGTGGATCACCAACAAGATCTTCGACATATCTAAGAGTAATGGCTTCCCATCTTAAAAGAGGAGGATCATCAGGTTCTTATGGAACTGGATCTCCCATTCGCTCATCGTCACTATTAGTTGCTAGTTCTTCAGGTTCTTGTGGATCCGGATCTAGCATTCGCTCAAAAAGAGTTATCTTCCTCTTGGGAAGAAGTGGATCATGCTCCAAAAACATAATATGATGATCATTATGGAGCATGTGATTCAAACCAACTGAGGTACAATCAAATCCATGAATGTGTAGGTAGTTCTTTGATATCTCCTTTGAAACAACATAGGTGAGATCATAACCAAAATAACTATGACATCATGATGATGTCTTGGACTTCAAATCAGCTCCAAGAATTGAAAGATGGTTACTTATGATCTCCTTTGAACCAATAGGGGTGAGATCAAAACCAAGATCACAAGGATATGCATGAGACTTGAACCCAAGCGAATGTTAGAGTCTTCCATCTTTGGTGAAACTCTAAAAACATGTTCCAATGACCAAATAGGAGTCCATAGGAAGCATTTGATCAAGGAGGGAGAATGCATTGCCTCCCAAATATGATTTTACCTCCAAAATACTTAGTAGGTCATCATATTGCACATCAACAGGCTCATGGGAAGTAGATATTTTGAAAGTCTCTTCAACTTCTAGAGTAGTAGCTGACATCTCTTGCTCAGAATTCGAATCAGAAGATGTATCAAATCCTGAAGCCATGTCTTTTATTTTGACTTCATCTTGAACAAATTCATCATGAGAGATGATGGAGGCCGAATCATGAATAGAGAGAGAACTGGAGGCAGTAGTACTGGGCTTGTTCTCCAAATGGCTAACATCATCCTCTTCCTTCTTTCCAAATAATCTATCCAATCTTGTCCAGTTATCACTTGGATGTTCTGCAAGATCAATGAGGTATTCCATATTGGAAAGCATAGGAGTACATATTGCTATTGAGGCTCTGTCACAATCATCTATCCAATCTTCTTCCTCTTCATAGGAATCAAAATCTCTCTTAACAGAAATACACATATTGAAAAGACCATATCTCTTCAGATATGTTGTCATCTTTGGTTTCCATTCTTCATAGTTGTATGAAGAGAGAGAAGCAACTGATTTCAGATCCATGGAAGTTTTTTGTTGAATTCGAATCTACTGCTTCAACTAAAGAAAAAAGTTGCAACTGCAGAACTGCTGCAACTGCAGAACTGCTGCAACTGTAGAAAACTACTGCAACTGCAGAAAAATTTGAAACTGCTGCAACTGCATAAAAATTTGAATAACCAGAAAAAACAATGGAGATCCATAGTAGATGTTGAATTCGAATCTATTGAAGATGGATTCAAATGATGGAATAAACCTACAAAAAAAATGAAATTGTTGATGTATATTTGCTGCAAATCGAGAGAACAATGCCTTAGGACAATGAGCACATGTGATTGGATCCTTCACACCTAGATAGACCTCATTGGATTGCTCCAGTGAATTCAAGACAATTGCACCAGGAATTGCTGTGTAAATCTAGAGGATTCTAGTGCTCAATGAAAGACAACTGCTCAATGAATTGCTGTAACTACTATAATTGCTACTGCTGCAATTCGAATAGCTGGCTCCAGATCTGATACCATTTAATAATCTGTAGGATAGATCACACAACGAGATCAAATATCACTAATATCACTCAAGAATTGCAGAGAAGAAAGAAGAATAGATGAATCAATAATCACTCATAAACACATAAATGGAGAAATCTGCAGTATAATCATATATCAACTGTAAGATGGCACTGTGAAAAATGAATACAATTATATGACTGTCAAGTGAATTCGAATAGTACAAAGTTCATTCGAATTCTCCTCAGTGTGTAGCTTGGATAGCATTGGAGACATCATCCAATCAGTGGAAGTAGTCACAAATAGTCAAAAGTAAGTCAAATGAGTCTAATTGAGTCTAACTGAACCATGTGAGCACAAATAAGACGATGGAGACTGCAAGGAGGGCTCATGAGGCTGTCAATAAGTCAAGTGGCACTCTAAAAGAGACAACTGGGAGCTACATGAAGTTAAACTGAGCAATAAATTCAAGAACTGGTCAATCAATGCTCTAACTGACTCTTAAACTCTAAGTAGGTGAGGTAGGGTGCATATGTCATCCAGGTGAGGAAAATGAGGTGCATCAGGTAGGTAGAAGGGCTACTGAGGGCTATAGACAGGCTCTAGGGGGCTGAAAATAGGTTCCAGGTGATGGGAAGACCACCACATTGATGAATGGATGCATGCAGATGCATTCATGATGACTGGATGCATGCAGGCATGCAAATATAAAAAATGATGGTGAGAATATTCCAATAGAAACATTTCCACCTAATTTCGTTTTTAAGTTGTTTCAATTTGCACATGAGTTTTTAGATGTTTTCAAGGATTATGATACTAATAAACTATGCAGTGAATTGCAGGCTCTTTAGAGGAAGAAAGGTGAGCCTCCACAAGAATTTTCAGTAAGACTTTCTCATATTCTTTGCAAATTTCATATCGTTGGTTTACCTTCGGAATTTGACCTTTTGAACTATCATGCTCCTCTTATTCAAGACTCTTGTCAAAGTGATATTTCAATAAATAATTTTCCAACCCTCCATGAAACTTCCTTCTCTATCATTGATTCATATATTTCTATAAGTTCTACCCAACCCCAAAGTGAGAAGATTGAAGTAGAACATGTGTCTTCTCCCTCCGATTATTATTCTCCATCATTACCTCTCAGTAGAGAGAGCCATACTTCTTTTATTCAAAATATTGAACCTATATATACTAAGGAATCAAATGGGGAAAAACATATTAAGGATGAATTTATTTATACAGAAAGGGAAGTTGATTATCTTGATGAACAACAATATTTTAATTCTATTATTACGAAAACATATCAAGATGAATTAATTATAAAGCAAACTATATGTTCATCATTTTCTATTTTTTGTACTAATTCATCTTTCGATTCAATTATCAATGAACACAAATATGTTAATAATAATTTCATGTGTTTTGGTACTTCAATAGGACAGGTTGGAGAAGATGACATGAATCTTAATCGCTCGACTAGATGTTGTTCAGGAAAAGAGATTGATCTTTTTCAAGAGAATGCTAATAAAAGTTTTGATTTAGATGAATGATTGTAAATTGGTATTGAACTCAAAATGTCACCAAATTTTATTGAAGATGATCAGGTAATAAATGAGAAATATTTTGGAAATTTAAATAATAATGATATTTCTAAGTTGAGAGACTCTTTTAATTTCCTCACTTATAATTCTTACTTTTCTACTTACCTCGATTTATTTTCTGATTTTGATATGCATAATATTCCATCCAATTTACCTAACTATATGCCTTCAAAATCACATTTTTATGAGATATCTAAAATTGATCACATGTTAAGCATGAAGTTGAGGGATTAGGACATGTTTCATTATTAGATCGCCATCCGATACAATCTTTTGAAGAGAAAGAGGGTTATTCGCAAGACAGTTATAGTCAACCAATTTTTTATGAGATCAACACACTGATTTTTGTTGAAACTAAAAATGCTTGTTTTTATAAGAATTACTTATATGAGAGATCTAATTTTATTGGTGATAGTAAAATCTTTGTCGAAGAATTTCCTATAACTTGTGATGATCAAATACTTGTATCTTTTTCAATTGATTCACCTTTAGTTGTTGACCCTTTAAAGGAGATTACTTCTTTCGATATTAGGCCACGGCTTATTTATTCACTTATTACATCATTTCATAATCCTACTTTGTATTTGAAACCAAAGCTTTCCAATTGTTAGTGTGACTAGCGATAGTAATTTGATTCTTCAAGTTGATTCTCCTAAGATATATTTGCCACATATGGATTTCATGTTGTTAGACCATATTTTGCATTTTGATTTCCATGATAGGATGCGGAATGGCTCGAAGATTCTTATCTTAAAAGAATTTATGAAGTTGGTAAGTTTGTCTTATCATTACATGTAAATAGAATTTCAAATGGTAAGGATGACATATTTATTTTTAGTTTTTTCTTATTGACATATCATTTTTGGTTGCTAATTCGAAATCTTGTCATTTTTGCAGAATTACAAATGCTTCGATGGTTCCACTGGATATTTCATTTACTTTATTTTTGTTGTATATTTGATTTTATTGTACATGTGTACATATTTATTTTAGAGACCTAGTTTTAGATTCAGTTTAGTTATTTGTTTTTCTTATTACAATTAGTTTGCTTTATGTTTAATAATGTGCAGTTAATAAATGATGTGTTCATTTCAGGATGAGGATGAATTGTTGTTCAAGGGAGTACTCATTATCCTTTTATCTCTTTTAATTATTCATTAGTCATTTCATTTAAAATATTATTAAGACTTAATGATTAAATTAACAAAAACAAATTTAAAGAAAGAAAATTTAAAAGGTAGATGGTAAAAGGTTTTAGTCATATATAATTTTGCACTCTTCTGAATAAAACTCACTCATTCTGTAATTATTTTCATAAAATTGTACAACTTAGAATTTTCCTTTTCCTTTTCTTTATTTGTAAATAATGTTTTTAAAAGGGACCTCGTTTATTCAAACTTATCCATTTGATCTTGATAACAACCTCAAGAAAAGGAGAAATTTTATAAATGAAACATGTTTGCAATAATAAGTCTCAAAATTTGACATTCTAACGAACTTATTAAATCATATATTTTTCATATATGCATATTATATCACTATCTCCCTTTTTATATCTTTCATTTAACCCTTTTGATGAAATTACTAAAATCTTAATCCTTTGTATTTCCATATCATGGTCAAATTAAATATTGGGAGATTTGTCGTCATTTGTTATGCATGTCATGATTTTGTGATTTCTACATTATTTTGTATAGCTCGTCTTATGGAATATGACCGTATATCAATTTTCGAAGTTTGAGTTTATTTACCTTTTTTCGACGATCATTTTAATTTTCGGAAAGATATCAATCATTTGCTTATCATTCAAGGTTTATCATATCTGTGAATACTTAATTCTTCTTTTCTTTTGAATTGTGAGACATACTTTTGGTTGAAATTTTGATTGATCCTATCTTGCATATAAATTTTTGGGTGTTTTGATTAAATTAGTGATTTTTATTGATTTCATGAGAGCTTGGTTTTCAATAATAGTTTTGATATTTGTGAGTCTTTTGAATTTTCATTTTTTTTTCTTAGTTTGCTTAAAATTTTGGGGTTGGAAATAAATAACACTATGTTGGTACACTACCTGGTTTTTACATGCTTCTTTGTTTATAAACCTGGCAAGTTTAGAAGGGAGATCCTTACAAATACTTTCTTCTTTTGTCAAAATTTTGACCATGGCGAGATTAACCTTGGCTTTGAAAAATCTATTATGGACCATACCGATGGATTGATTAAGTTACCCAATTATTATCTAGAATCTTCATCTTTTAAAATGATGCTATAATGTATATGATTTTACTTTCAAGGGAATCATTTTCCTAGATTGAAGTAAGTTAAGAATCGTAGGTTATTTTTAGACTTTTTACGCCATCCTTTGCTCTTTAACGGGCCATTTAGATCTACTTCCCCATCTACTAAGTAATCTATGTTGAGATTAACAATAACCTTAGTATTTGTACATAACATTAATAAAACCTAAGGGATTAACTAAAGAACGAGAGGTCTCATCATGAGCCAACCTGTCATTATCATAAGCTCTGTTGAAGTGACATTACCGCATTTGGTCACCAAGCCAAGGTAATGGCTCTTAGTCATTAGATTATGAGAAAGGAGGTATCATTACGAGCCAACCTTTTCATTTTTCGACAGTTCTTGTGAATGATGCTACCATCATTTGGTTACCAAGCCAAGGTTGTAGTCTTCAATTGATGTCCTTGTCAATATTAGTTTTTGTTGTAAATAAGTTAATAATTAAATGGGTTAACTAAGGAACAGAAGGTCTCGTTATGAGCTGATCTGTTCATGATCATGGGTCCTATTGGATAGACATTGCCAATATATGGTTACCAAGTTGGGGTAGTGGCTCTTGGTTTTAAAAAACATCAAGGGACAAGGGGGTCTCATCATGAGCCAACCTGCTCAATTTCTGATAGTATTTGTGAATGACACTACCATTATCTAGTTACAATGATAGGATAGTGGTCATTAATTAATGTCTTTATTTCAAAAAATAAATGAAATATGTGAATAACTTGCAATAATTAATTAATGAAAACACACGATATAGCATAAATAACAGAACTCGGAATCACTTTTATATTGATCGTAGGCCACTTCGAGGGGGCAACCTCCTTTGAGAAAGCTCAATACAAATAACTTCACGGTACCTTTATTGGTCTCAACACCAACATATATACTAAGTCTAGGCGCCAATACCATGGGTTAATACCATGTGTCAATACAAATCATGGGCCAATACAAACTATGGATCAACAATTACTATGGGACGACTTACAAAGCATATGCGTCCAACAACAATAAGTCAAACTATGGATAAACAAATACTACGGGACGACCTACAAAGCATATGCATCCAACAACAATATACTAACAAAGTAAATAGATGGGTTGACATGGGTTCCTAACATCCCCTCTCCCTTAGAAAAAGCTTTGTCCTCAAAGCTTTAGATGTGGAAATTGATGCAGAATCTGAAGGAGTGGTTCCCCTGTAGCATCCTCGGGTTGCATTCTGGGCCACTGACGCCTTTTGAGTTTTAGGGAGGGTTGCTTGGAAGGCTGCAGATGAAGAAGAACCATATCAGCTGCATGAAAAGTGCACTCAGAATGGTGCTGATCAGCTTGTTGTTTCAGTGTAATTCTTGCCATGTGAAGATTGTCCTACATAATGAGAAGAATCTGATCGCGGTTTCAAAGAACCGAGTCAATTTCCTGAACTGGGGAGCTATAGAGGGTGTATGGAATAAGAACTGGCGGTGCCTGTCCATAGACCGCTTCATATGGTGTCCTTTTAGATGTGGTATTGTACCACTAGAGCGCTTCTAGGAAATCCATAGAAATAGTTGTCCAAATTTGTGTAGGGATGGGCAAGGGTTCGAGCAGTCCTGAAAGGAGTGTCGTTTCACCCTTGTTAACCTGGAAAGTATCACAGTCAGCCACCATATGTTGAATTGTCATTTTCAATCCTTGCCAAAAGAAGTTACATTGTTCCTGGTCATACATTTTGAGGAACCTAGAGTGCCCTGCTGATGAAGAAGCATGGAGTTCATAGAAGAGATAGCCCTATTGAACAGATTGCAACCAATTTGGAACAAGCAGAGAAATAGCTGTAAGAGAAACAAGGTCATCAAATGTGCGAGAAGGAGCATCTACCACCATATTGTCCTTACCCTTCTTGTAAGTGATCGCATAGGCATAATCCATGAGTTGGATAACCCATTTCAGGTGTGCTGGGAAGGAGACCCATTATGCCAGGAAATTTTCTAGAGTCTGGAGATCAGTCTTGATGTAGAAATAATTCCCTAATAGGTATGGCTGCCACTTCGGTACTGCATGAAAAATAGCCATCATTTCCTACTAATATGTAGATGCGGCTAATTTCTGACTGGAAAGGTCTATTGAAGGAGACAAGCCCACTGGTGCCACAAGGACACCTGCATATCTATCCAAGGAAGTAGGGGAGACCATTGATGGGTGCATCCGAATGGAATGGATTTGAGCGATGATACCATGTGAATTCTTCTTAAGGATATTTTCCAGGCGATGTGAACTGATGATGCGGAGATACCCTTGTTGTAAACCCATAAATTTGTGTTGTTTCCCATTGACTGAAAACTACATTCAAAGCTCAACAAAATCCCATAAGATGGGGCCAAGTGTGCGTAACCATTGAACGCCCAAAACCACATCACATCCACCTAGGGACAAGGCAAACATATCAGAGTGCAGGTTATAAACTTCCAGATAGATACGCACATTGTGACACTTCCCCTTGCAAGGTAAGGTGCCCCCATTGGCAACCATGACTTCAAAGTTGGAGCAAGGATGGACAAAACAATCAGCATGTTTGGCAATCCGAGGGTCAATGAAGTTATGAGTGCTACCAGAATCAATGAGTATTGTAAGAGGAAGCTTCTTGAAGTAACCCTTGACCTGCATTGTTTGGGGGGTGGTGACACCAGATAAAGCATGGAGAGATATATCTGGTTGTTCATCCTGAGATGGGGGGTCAATAGGCGACTCCTGAATGTCAACCTAATCATCCATTATATCTGGAGCTTATTCACCAGTTTTAGAGGCAAGTGGAGAATCCATATCCGAGAGAAAGATCTTTTCTTGAACACATCTATGTCCCCGAGTGAATTTCTCATCACAATTATAACAAAGCCCTTTTTCTTTGCATGCCTGCATCTCTGTGTTAGACAAATGCTTGATAGGAGTTGGTCGAGGAGCTGGCGGGATGGGAGGTCATTGAGAACCCATATTTTGGAAGGGAACAAAAGTGGGTTTGGAGCGTTGTTGGTCTGCAATCTTGTCTTCTTCCAACTTAGCCAACCCTAAGAATTCCATCATTGTGTTGGGATAGAACATTTTAACCTCTAACCGGATTTTATCCTTAAGACCACTGATCAAACAACTCATGTAGAATTCATCAGACAATCCTTCTGTGTGATTGGCTAGTTTCTCAAATTCTACCTGATACTCTCTCACAGTGCCACTTTGACAAATTTTAGGGAGTGCTCCGATGAAGTCATCAAAAGCACTAGGACCAAATCGTTGCAAAATGAGTTGGAAAAAATCTTTCCTTTTTGGCTCATCATGAGCCTTGATGTACCAACGGTACCATTGAAGGGCTTCCTATTCCAAATAAAAGGATGCAAGTGGAAATTTTTGGACATCAAAAGTATTATGCAGACTGAAATACTGATCTGCACGATAGATCCATCCAGTCGAATCAGTACCGTTGAAGCGAGGAAATTCAAGCTTCGGACCACGAAAATTGCTGGAAGAAGAGAACCCATTAGCTGCAGAGGATTCTTGTTGTCGGTTATTGATCATGACTGAATGCTGAAGATGGAGACTGAGAAATTTTTCATCCAGATCTTGGAGTTTGGTTTGGATGGCTGCAAGTGCTTCCTCCATGGTTTTTGTTCCTGTGTGGGTGACAACCATAACCAGGAGTTTTTTTTTTTGGGGGGGGGGGAATGGATAGAAAAACACAAACAAAAGCTTATTTAGTAAAGGGAAATTTGGATTTGGGAAAAACGCAGATGGGTAATTGGGGTTTGAATAGGTTTTGGACACTTTCTAATGGGCAGGGAAGCAAAAAAATGGGGATTTCAAAAGCGAGGTGAAAGAATGAGAAAATTTTTCAAAGAGGGACAAAGAAGCAGAAATAGGGAATGAACACAGTGCCAAAATTTGGAGGCGAGTGGGTGAAAATTGAAGAAGTTATGGCAAACCCTAAAAATAGACAAATGTGAGATTTATGGCTTTGGGAAATATAATTTGGGATAGGGTCCTCAGGAATGAAATATGTAGAATGGGATTGCAGGGGTGCCTGGGAAATTTTAGGAATGGATCTACAACGGCATGGAAGGGATCGGAAACAGATAGATCTTCAATGGTGCTGAAGGGATCGGAAACAAATGGATCTGAAACGATGTCGAATGGATAAAAAAATGGCTGGATCTGAAATAGCTTTCAAAATAGATCTGAAACGGCTGGATTTGGAACGACTGTCAGAATGGATTTGAAACGGATGGATCTGAAATGGCTCGGAATGGATCTGAAACGGCTCGGAATGGATCGACAACAGTTCAGCTGAAAATAGATATGGACCCCAGGTATGTTCGGCTTCCTAATAGTTCAGGGGTTTCACTCGGCCACCAATGTTGTCTGGCGACTTGCGTATTAGGGCAGTACCCCTTACTCCACGGCTTAGGTAAAACTGATAACCGCTTTTCCACAAACGACAGCTCTTGGTTTACCTCACGGGTGGGAACTAGTCAATTAGGTAGGGGTCATTGCCCTTTTCGCTGACAGGTCCTCTCAATGGGCCAGCTACTTTGGGGTTCCTGTGGTACTCCTCACAATGATTTTTAGGGCTTATTCCCAAGTACTTCCCATATTTAAGCGGATATGGATTATTCCCAGATCCAAACTTGCAGCAGATGCGAAAAGAAAAGAAAAAAAATTGGCAGAAATTCCACCCAACGAGCCCCAAAAAAGTGTTTTGATACCAGATGTGAAGAACCTGCAATAATTAATTAATGAAAACACACGATATAGCAGAAATAACAGAACTTAGAATCACTTTTATATTGATCGTAGCCCACTTTGAGGGGGCAACCTCCTTTGAGCAAGCTCAATACAAATAACTTCACGGTACCTTCATTGGTCTCAACACCAACTTATATACTAAGTCTAGGCGCTAATACCATGGGTCAATACCATGTGTCAATACAAACCATGGGCCAATACAAACTATGGATCAACAATTACTACGGGACGACTTACAAATCATATGCATCCAACCACAATAAGTCAAACTATGGACCAACAAATACTACGGGACGACTTACAAAGCATATGCGTCTTTCTACAATATACTAACAAAGTAAATAGATGGGTTGACATGGGTTCCTAACAAAATATGAGAAAAATAAATCTTATTTAATACTTATCTATATATAGTGGATGGGAAACAAGCATCTAAGTGAGGTCAAAAGGTTTATCCTGTAGTATTGAGGTCATACTTTTATACTATGTTTTCTATGACTTGTTTTGGTTAAGAGAAACTGATTCCTTGGAAAATTTTCTTTCTACAATTGAAGAATAAATCATCTATCTTTATAAGCTTTTAGATAATGGTCGGGATAGTTTGATTGATTTTGAAAGCTATGGGTTCAATCTTTACCTATATAAATCCTATGGTGAGATCAAGTTATGTGATTAGAAAGTTGACATTTGAAGAGGTTTTATTTTTATTACCCTTACATCTTTAAAGTTCGGATTTATTTTACAAAGATAACTAGTTCACCCAACATGTCGCCATTTTTTGGCACCCCAACAACTTCCCCTTTATTTTGAAAAATCAAGGTCCCCCATGTAAATTTTGTAAATAGTTTGTTTTGATTTTCTTTTATCTTATATTCCTTGCTTTGGTAGGTGGTTTCTTGGATTTATTTCTTCGATCCTTCGCTTTCTGTGGTGCTTGTTCTTTGGCTTGAATTTCATTGAATAAGGATTTGGTGATGTGGATATATTTCTTGTTGGCATATTTTGGCCCTTTAGTTGATGAACAACACCTACTTAGTCTTACTTGAGCTTATTTGAGCTAATCATATCCTTATTTTAGGTTACTCATGGTACTTATTTCATTTTGGCTTGGTTGAATTATCTTAATCCTTCTATAGTCTTGTGGAACTTTTCGTTCTTAAATGTATCAACGAATAATTGTATACTTTGATGGATTTTAATAATTCAATTAAGTACTCAACTTTATACATTCAATCCTCGTCTTACAAATTTGCATTTTAAAGAAATAAAACTTTAACCTTGGTTTCAATTTTGAAAGGATCATTGAAGAGATGTGGCCGCTATGCTCATTTGTTCCAAGATGATTATAAAATGAGGCCGAAAGGGCCTATTTATCATAAGCATGAGGGAAAGAATCCCAAACATCCAAAAACCTAACCCTAGAAGATGAATCGTCATAAAGTTAGCTGCCCCAAGGTGGTTAGTTGAACAGTCAACTTCCCGGGGTCATACTACTTTTGCATACGATCTCCATTTGGGGCACTCGGTAGCCCATTGGAAAGGTCTATCCAAGGACTACACTGAAAAACACGAATGAAAACCTTTGCCGAGCAAGATTCTCAAAAAAATGTTGTTTAGGACCCAAAAAACCGTAGAAAATTGCCAAAATAGAAAACTGTTTTAAGCTAGTGGAATAGCTGGGTGGCCACTGATATCCATCTGGATCATTCCTCCCTCCTTAGGAAAAAAATGGTCTCCATTACATCCAATCCGTTATCATATGTTGAGCTGTGTGTTGAGTTGAGCTCCTGGTGCGGTGTTTGCTGAAGCGAAAAGGTTGCCTTTGTTTGAAATCTTCATAGGGTTGTAATTTTTGTTGATGGATGCGCTGGAGCTGTTCAATAGTGTTGGTTGTTGTGGTATCCTTGGTCTGCACCGGTGTGGATGGTTTATTTTTGGAGGAGCACCTTGAATGCGTGGCCTTGCAATGTAGAGGTACCCGAATAGGTGATGCTACACTAACTTTGTGTTCTTCTTGTTTCTACTGAGTAGAAGGATAATGTGCAGAGGTTGTGGATGTCTCTGCGATCTGATGTTCTCCTTCAGTGGCAATTGCGAATAGGGAAAATTTCCCAGTGTGGGAGATTATCTTACTACCCTGCTTGATTGGGGTAGGTGCAATTATCTCTGGTATCCGATAGATTTGTACTCCCAAAGTGATAATGACACTGCGAGGTCGTGATTCATATACAGCATGATGCTTTCACATATATGGTTGTCCTAAAAGAAAATCACATACTTCAAGCGGGGCCACATCACACAATACCTCATATTTGAAGGGCTTGATGCCATATGGTAGGCGACATTGGTGATTGATGCGGATCCATCGTCCTTGGCTTAGCCATCCAATGGTGTATGGTTGTGGGTGTGGTGTTATTGGTAGCTCCAATCTCTTGATGACTTCTACTGAGATCAGGTTCTTTTGGCTGTCATTGTCCACAACAAAGTGTAGGGGAATTCCCTTCACCCACATCTGTGAGTGGAAAAGTTGCTCCACTACCTCCGACTCTTTAGGTTCCTCTGGTTGAATCTCTGTGGTGGAAACGACGGCACTGGGTTCTGCATCAATGCTCTGCTTCCCTTTTTCCGCAGCTGTGAAATTAGGTTCCGAGTTAGAATCGAAACTGGGATCTGATTCTGAAGCTTCGATCTCAACCACCAATGATTGTTTTGAGTGACATTCGTCAGTGTTGTGCTAGGGGATTTTGTGGAACTCGCACCACTTCTCGGTGTCCTTCTTCGTCTCTTCATTACCCTTCTTCGCTTGTGGTTGGGACTGGTTGTCCTTTCCCTACCCATGTTGTGCAAGCCAGAGTTTCCCTTGCCCTACTTCTGTGCAGGTTCGAAGTCCAGCTTGTTCTTTTGCTGAAATTTTTGCTCAATTTTGACATCATATCAATAGGTAGATCTAAGTGAAGATATTTCCAGGAAATCCATCTCTGTTCGTATGTATCGGTGTAGGCCACTACGATATTTCAGTACTAGGTGCCGCTCGGAGTCCTTGATACCTACATTTGTGTGCAAGGTATGAAATTTGTTGGTGTACTCCGACATCGTTTGGTCTCTCTCTTGATGCAGAATGGTCCATTTTGTGTACTAGTCATCATAGTTTCCCACAGGGTAATATTGTTCCTTAACAACATCTATAAAAGTGTCCCAAGAGGGATTGAGATAAAAAAAATACACACTTGTCTGATGAGTTTTGCTCACAATAAGTTTCCCACCAATTTTTGACATGGGGGACAACCTTGAGGAGCACAAAGATGATCTTTTCCCTGTCGAAAAAATTGTGGATAGAGAAATACCCTTCTAGTAGATTCAACCATTTATCTATGTCATCGGCATCGATCTAGCCTTCAAATAAAGGGATATCAAAGTTAACTTGTACCTTGAAGGGAGTCGCATCTCCGAAATGGCTTCTTGTCGAAGGTGTATCTATCTCTGTCGGCATGCGTCGAAGGATTTGGGCGAAATTATCCATCATCTCGTCCCTTTCTTGCGCAAGGGCTTCCTCGAGCAACAACTTGATAGGATCTCATGCTCCATTGTCTCTCTTTTCTCCCGCCATGGAAGGTTGTTTGGAGTGGCGAGAGTGGTCTTCCCCAAGTGAAACTAGTTCGAGACCCAACTCTCTGTATCCTAACCTCATCGGGGAGATGCACCGAGAAACAATCAAAGAGCAGATTGCTCTGATACCACTGATCCAGATTTATATAGGAATGAAATAAGATAAAATATACATAGATATATTGCAAAGAACACAATGATACAGTAAACACATCTTCTATTAAATAGAGGAAATAGAACATATTGTAAAATACAATAGCTAGAATGGTGGTAACTATCTCTGAGAAGAGATGTGGCCGCTATGCTCATTCGTGCCAAGATGATTATAAAAGGAGGCGGAAAGGGCCTATTTATCATAAGCATGAGGGAAAGAATCCCAAACATCAAAAAACCTAACCCTAAAAGATGAACCATCATAAAGTTAGCGGCCCCAAGGTGGTTATTTGAACAATCAACTTCCCGGGGTCATAACTTTTGCATACGATCTCAGTTTAGGGCGCTCGGTAGCCCGTTGGAAAGGTCTATCCGAGGACTTGTTGGCCCAATTTTATGACCGAGGCCAAAGAAGGAGAGATAGCCCACACAGGTCGCTTACAGCAGCTTTCGATGTGTTTGAATTAGCTAACTCTCACAAGAATAAAGGCCCTGCTGCCTGTAAGATGTGCTCTCAAAATAGAGAGTCTCTCAAACCACCTATCTAAATGCCTAAAACTGCAATTGAAATCTTAAAATGCAAATTAATCTAATCTATGATGCAATTAAAAAAAACTGAAACAAAAAATTTAGTAGCTCCTAAACTGTAAACAACAGTTTAGTAGCTCCTAAACATTCTGGAAATTTCGACTGCTAAAATAAAACCTAATTCTGATTTTTTAACCCTATTCTATCCTAACTATCCTGATCAGGGCAAGTTTAAAAGAATAATTTCTGATCTATAAAGAGTATGATTTAATAGCTGGCTTATCTAAACAAGGTTAAATAAGCAGTCATTTTGAATAAGAACAACAATCATTTCAAAGATAAATAATAGAGAACACTAATTATTCAACTTCAAATAAATTGTTTATGCAATCAGAAACCTGTGAATATTTCAAACAATCTATATAATAATCCAAACACAAAACTGAGCCAAGAAGATTATATTTGGTTCATAATCAATTCTGCAGAAAAAAAGTCTTACATACAATCCACTGATCATGACTGATTATCTGAAAATAATCACTGAGCATCCCTAGTTCTCAATTACATGCTTGTAAAAAGTTACAAAGTATGAAAACTGACTCTAGGAAAACTAGTTGGGCAAAAGTGCCTCCTTCTTGTATATTAAAGAATATTGCAAAGAAGAATACAGAGTGGAGAGAAGAAGTTCTTCCATTCTGCTGAGTCTCTATTCCCCCCTTAGTCTTTCGATTAGCTGCTGCTTATATAGACCAACCAGCATTATCAGGAACTTGAAATATCTTCTAAAACAGCTTGATCACCCTTATCCTCTTGGGCTGATATGATTTATTCTTGCAGTAATATTGGCAATCCGACCATATGGAAACTGACAGAAGCTAGTGATATCCTGTAACTTCGCGATGTTTAGCTGCAGTAAAACAAATGAGCATATTAAAACTCTGAACCAAACACAAGAAATAAAGCTACAATAAAATCAATGGAAACCAAAGTTCAAGATCCAAATTTTTAAAGTAAAACAAAATGAAGTAAAAGATCGAAAATAAATTAAGAAGGCTAAAAGACTCCCTCGACTCCATGAAGTTTAGAGATGAGGTAAATCATGGCAACAACAATTCGGTAGTGCCTCCGTCTCTTGCGATCTGGTAGGTGGTTCAGTAACTTATCTCTGAATATTAGGCTTCAATATCTGGATCAGGTAATTTCTCCTTCATCTCTGTCTTTCAGAGAAGTTACAAAGCCCCCATTGATAACCTGTAATCTCTGCATCTTTAACCACGGCGACTTGGTAATCACGATGATCCAATTTTACCTTGACATTAAGTATTGTCTAATCCTCCTCCTGATATTTCGATAGTTGATGCTAGTAATCGATTTGGTTATGACTCGTTGAACCAAGAGAAATGTAAGCCGATAGCTCAGATAAAAAGATGTTGGGCTGTCTGGCAATGTATTAAATCTTTTCATCAAGATGACATGTGGCTATAATCACATTTCTTCAACAACCCTTCACTAAAAGTCTCAGGTTCTTTTCTTATCTAAAACCGGCAACTTGGAAGCGATCTTGATGGATATTACTTCGAGATCAATCGAGATTCAATGACATTAAAGATTTCTGGTGCAACGATCTCTTCCTTCACATGGTAATCAGAATGGAATTTTAGTTGCAGATCTTTTTAAAAATGTATGCTGGTGTTAAACTCCGTGATTCCCTTCTCACTAACGATCTATTGGGTAGCCACGTCTTTCAACAAACCTACTCTTTCTAGACTCTACCGGCAAGCTTGCAAATTTCACCTTTGCTGGCAAATGTGAAATTTGGCATTGTATGAAATGAAATTTCCCATAATTCAGTGCAATTTGGTGACTGCTGTTCGTTTCACAAATTCCTTGAAATTCTGCCTTCTGGTATAGTTTCTCAACAATCTCAAAGATATCTCTTACTTGGCAAACAATGGTTTCTTCGACCTTTAACACGTTGGCGTGAATCTCCTTTTATCATCAAGTTGAATTGACGTTTTTAAACTGCATATAAATGTTCTATCGAGACGAAATTAAATGCAGCAACAGAATTCCCATTTCATACTTTTTTAATGTAGCAATCGTCATGTAGTCGGCTTGACATTTGCGATCCTTGCAGAATGGATTTCTGTTCATAATAATAACTCATTAATTTAATGAACGTGATGATATTTAATGACAGCCCGAGGTTGGTTTAGCATAGCTGGAGTCTTCTTTTGTATTGGCGATCCGCTCCATCAACTATCCTTGAAAACACGTAGCAATCGAAACTTCGAATCTTCTTTTTGAAATTTATCTCTGCTCAAGTTATAATGATAAATTAGAGACCAAGTAATAATCTCCAAGACCATTACGTTGTCATCCATTCACTTGGACATTTTATAAACACGTCAATTCCAAGAATAACATAAGTATTACACACAAATTCATGATAAGACATGTAATGTCTTCATATACTATAAAATCATGAATTCAAAATCCATCGAAAATCATGCATAAGTATACACAAATGCATGGATATTCAATTAACAATATATACCAATGTTTAATCTTATGTCATCATGGAAATGCTTTTTATTTTGACCACCGAATGGTAGACATAATTATCATACATGAGAATGTTAGTTCAAATAAGAATGAACGATGATCTTTTTTTTTTTTAAGATTATGAGTAAAACAATTCATTTACAAAGTTTTTTATTAAAATATAGAGATTTGGTTTAGAATATGAAATAAAATGATGAGACTAAAAATCTAAGTTTAATAATGTAAATAAATTGAATTGAATTTTTTAATTTGTCAAAAAAAAAGAAAATGATTAAAATTAGAAAAGAAGTAAAAGAAAATTTTAAACAAAGTGTAAAGGCTTTCACAAATTAATACTTTGCTTAAAATTGAAAATTATTATTTCTTTCCATGTTTTATATATTTGTTAAGATTGAATTGAGTTGTACACCATATAAGCTTCAATTGAAAAGTTTGCACTTTATCAAAATAAGAGTTAAAAGTTTTCTTTCAAGATTCAAGAAGTCATCAAAATTAAGATTCTACTCCCATTTATTAACAAAGTCTCTTTCAAAAAAAATGCATTGAAGTTTACAAAATTAAGTAATTCAAAAAAAAATGCATTGAAGTTTACAAAATTAAGTAATTGATCAAATTATCACAACTCGCAAGTAAAATCATTCATTCATTGAAGGGAAAACTGAAACATGTAACAAACTCGAATAATGACAAAAGGATATGCAAGCATCGATGAGCAATGGGAAGATCAAATCATCAAATCACTAACTAAATCAAGTAAAATAGTAGAAAACCAAAACCAAATATTTACAAAATTTACATGAGGGGGCCCCTTTGATTGCAAAATCAAAGGGGAGTTGTTGGGGTGCCAACAAATGGCGACATGCTGGGCGAACCAGTTATCTCTGCAAAATAAATCTGAATCTTCCTAGATGTAAGGGTAATAAAAATGAAAACCTCTTCCAATGTCAATTTTCTAATCACATAACTTGAACTCGCCATTAGCTTATATAGGTATGGATTGAACCAACAACTTTCAAAATCAATCAAACTATCCTGACCATTAACTAAGAACTTATAAAGATAAATGATTATTCTACAAATGCAGGAAGAAAACTTTCCAAGGAATCAGTTTCTCATAATCAAAACAAGCCATAGAATACATAGTATATGGATGTGACCTCTATACCATAGGGCAAGCCTTTTAACCTCACTTAGATGCTTGTATCCCATCCACTAGACAAAGATAAATATCAAACAAGATTCAAAGACATTAACTGAAAACTACTACCCTAGCTTGGTGACTAGATGATGGTAGCATCATTCACAAGATCTGCCAAAAATGAAAAGGTCGCTTCGTGATGAGACCTCCTTTCTCCTAATCAAATGACTAAGAGCCATCACCCTAGCTTGGTAACCAGATAATGGTAATGTCACTTCAACAGCGCTTATGATCATGATAGGTCGGCTCGTGATGAGACCTCCTATTCTTCATTTAATCCCTTAGATTTATTAATATTATGTTATTGTTAATCTCAACAAAGATTACTTAGTGGATGGGGAAGCAGATCCAAATGGCCCATTAAATAGAAAAGGATGGCGTAAAAAGTCTAGAAATAACTTACGATTCTTGACTTACTTCAATCTAGGGAAAAGGATTCCTTTGAGAGTAAACTCAGCTACATTATAGCATCATTTTGAAAGATAAAGATCCTAGATAATAGTCGGGTAACTCAATCAATCCATCAATATGGTCCATAATAAAATTTTCAAAGCCAAGGCTAATCTTGCTATGGTCAAAATTTTGACAAAAGAAGAAATACTTTGTAAAGATATCCCTAAATAAAAGATTTCGGAATGAATTAACAAAAATAAAGATTCAGCTCAGGTTATTGTTATTTATTTACATCCCCTTTTAAATAAAACAAAACCAAACTAAAAATCAAACCCTATTTACAACAAGAAAACCAAAATGAAAAAGACCAATGCTAAACTGTGCAGTTTATGGTGGTAATTACAACATGAATGGGCTATGTTCATAAAGTTCTTTATGTCAAAGGAGATTAAAAATTACGAATGCATTCTTTATAATTTACTCCCCTAAAAATTTGTGTTTGCTTTAAAACTTCATATGACCATATGTAAGCATTTTGTCGTTAAGTCTTAATAATTATTAATGGAAAATAAGACTAAGACAACCTCACTAACATATGAAAGCATGAGAAAAATAATAAAACAATTGGAAGGAGAGTAGAATAATGTGTACTTCCCTGAACAGTAGCTTGTCCTCGTGTACTCATCCCAAAATTGATACATCGCTTGATAACTGCACATTATTGAAAAGAAGGCAACCTACTTTTGACTAATAAACTAATTAAGTTAAATCTAAAAGTACCTCTAAAACTTAAATATATACATATGTATAATGAAATCAGATATACAAAATCAAGTAAAATGAAATAGCCAATGAAGCCATCGAAGCATTTATAATCCTGCAAGAAAAACATGACTTTCAATTAGTAATGAGAAATGATATATTAACAATAGAAAAATAGATGCATCGTGCTTACCACTAAAATATTTACATATATATACAGAAAATAAAACCTTACCGTTAAATGGAAACTTCTTGAGGTAAGAAGCCTCAAGCCCATCTGCAACTCTATCATGAAAAATATAAACATGCGGATTTATAGATGAGTGATCGATGTGAATAAAGTTGGGTGATTGAGAAATTGTACAAGGTGAATGAGGATCTTTGGTAATCATTGGTTGAAACTGAAGTAAGTGATTAGAATCAAATGCAATATCATCCCATATTGTGTTAGGCATATCTTCAGTTAAGAGATGGAAATCATGACTAGTTTCATTAAAAATTTCAGTTTCAACTAACTCATTATTTAAACAAGAACTTTCATTATTCATGAGAGGTGATGAATCAACAAGAGGTGTTTCTGAAAGTGCAAGGTTCTTTTCTTTGCATGAGGAAAACTGACCAAAAAAATCATGAGAATCAATTTTATTCTTACCATCCCATAAACATGAATTATTTGATTATACCCTATTAAAATTTGGCAAATTGATATTAAATTCTAAAGGATTTGAAATGTTCACCTGAAAAGTACAAGTACTGAACAGATAAGGGTACAATGAAAAATAGGTGGATGATGATAAAGAATGAAAAGAGTCTCTTGTTAAAGAACCCTATTTAAAAGGTGATATTTCTTCTATTAATGTGTTTGTGTCTGATTTCACATGTTCGCTAGTTTCTTCTCTCAAAATAAATGGATCAATGTCCTTTATTGAAAAATCTGAACACAACATATTATCATGTTCAAAAAGAGATAGGGACGATAAAGGATCACAAGACCTTTGAAAAAGATGAGATTCAGGAATAATTTCAAAATTAGTGGAACAATTAATGATTGAATCGCATGGAAGTGAATCATGGTCTTGTTTATTTAAATGAGGAGAAGATTTAATACAAATCTCAAATTTGATCTCTTTCTGTTCTAAGATAGTTGTAGGATCTTGAGGAGAATGACAACTTTCTTCATTTAGACTTAAAGTGTTCTTCTTATTAAAAGAAGATAAAGACAAGTTAAGGTTCTCAGAAGAGACATTTATGTTTTTAGAAATTTCTGGTTTCTTCTGATCTACTAAAGTGAAGAAAGTTGGGGAATAAGTTTGATTCACAACTTTAGAATTTCTATTAGAAACAACCAGTAAAGAGATATTTTTGCATGATTGATTATCATTCGATTGATCTAATTGATTTGAAAAAGAGATAATGTGGTGACAAAATTGAAAAATAGAAGGGATCAATTTCAAAGGGAACCTATAACAAATATTGAAAAATCTATTCGAAGAACCCTCCAGCGATTCATTAAGTTCTTTTTTAAGATCTAATAATTCTACAAACAACTTCTCACAGTCAAGATCCTGAAAAGCATAAATAAACTCACCTAAAAATTGTTGTAAAGAATGTTGCTATGGCAAAGTTTCAAACCATTTCTGAACTCGGCCTTTGAAAGTCAAAGTGAATGATCTGCCAATGATTGCTTCATAGAAAACATGATTAGTAAAACAATTTTGCAAAAATTGAGAAACATGATCAACTGCAAAAATTTCACTTTCACCATCAAATTTGTTTCTTGACAAGAGATAAACTATCTTAGAAGGAGTAGAATGATTATTTCTTGAGACATGACTCCTAATAGAAATTTGGGCTAAATCCATGAATGATAATTGACATTGATAAAATGGATTAAATAAAAATGGTTAGCTTGTCATCTAACCAGCCCTTACGCACATATGCTATGATGAAGAAGAGTAAAATATAAAAGATGAAAATCAAAGAGCGAAAAGATAAATGGTTATTAAAAATAATTGAAAATAAATAAAACCACTTGTTTTACCTCGTCCCTCCTTCTAGCGCCATTTGTTGGCCCAATTTTATGACCGGGGCCAAAGAAGGAGAGATAGCCCACACAGATCGCTTACAACAGCTTCTGATGTGTTTGAAATAGCTAACTCTCACAGGAATAAAGGCCTTGCTGCCTGTAAGATGTGCTCTCAAAATAGAGAGTCTCTCAAACCACCTATCTAAATGCCTAAAACTGCAATTGAAATCTTAAAATGCAAATTAATCTAATCTATGATGCAATTAAAAAAAACTGAAACAGAAAATTTAGTAGTTCCTAAACTGTAAACAACAGTTTAGTAGCTCCTAAACATTCTGGAAATTTCGACTGCTAAAATAAAACCTAATTCTGATTTTTTAACCCTATTCTATCCTAACTATCCTGATGAGGAGAAAGTTTAAAAGAATAATTTCTGATCCATAAAGAGTATGATTTAATAGCTGGCTTATCTAAAGAAGGTTAAATAAGCAATCATTTTGAATAAGAACAACAATCGTTTCAAAGATAAATAATAGAGAACACTAATTATTCAACTTCAAATAAATTGTTTATGCAATCAGAAACCTGTGAATATTTCAAACAATCTATATAATAATCCAAACACAAAACTGAGCCAAGAAGATTATATTTGGTTCATACTCAATTCTGCAGAAGAAAAGTCTTACATACAATCCACTAATCATGACTGATTATCTAAAAATAATCATTGAGCATCCGTGGTTCTCAATTACATGCTTGTAAAAGGTTACAAAGTATGAAAACTTACTCTAGGAAAACCAGTTGGGCAACAGTGCCTCCTTCTTGTATATTAAAGAATATTGCAAAGAAGAATACAGAGTGGAGAGAAGAAGTTCTTCCATTCTGCTAAGTCTCTATTTGCCCCCTCAGTCTTTCGATTAGCTGCTGCTTACATAGACCAACCAGCATTATCAGGAACTTGAAATATCTTCTTAAACAGCTCGATCACTCTTATCCTCTTCAACTGCGCAAAAAATTCTCCGTTTTTTGTTGATTGGCTGGGATGATATGATTTATTCTCGCAGTAATATTGGCAATCCAGCTATCTGGAAACTGACAGAAGCTAGTGATATCCTTTTACTTCGCAATGTTTGTTTAGCTGCAGTAAAACAAATGAGCATATTAAAACACAAGAAATAAAGCTATAATAAAAACAATGGATATTCAATTAACAATATATACCAATGCATGGATATTCAATTAACAATATATACCAATGTTTAATCTTATGTCATCATGGAAACGATTTTTAATTTGACAACCAAATGGTAGACATAATTATCATACATGAGAATGTTCGTTCAAATAAGAATGAATGATGATCTTCTTTTTTAAGATTATGAGTAAAACAATTCATTTACAAAGTTCTTTATTAAAATATAGAGATTTGGCTTAGAATATGAAATAAAATAATGAGACCAAAAATCTAAGTTTAATAATGTAAATAAATTGAATTGAATTTTTTAATTTGTCAAAAAAAAGAAAATGATTAAAATTAGAAAAGAAGTAAAAGAAAATTTTAAACAAAGTGCAAAGGCTTTCACAAATTAATACTTTGCTTAAAATTGAAAATTATTATTTCTTTCCATGTTTTATATATTTGTTAAGATTGAATTTAGTTGTACACCATATAAGTTTCAATTGAAAAGTTTGCACTTTATCAAAATAAGAGTTAAAGATTTCTTTCAAGATTCAAGAAGTCATCAAAATTAAGATTCTACTCCCATTTATTAACAAAGTCTCTTTCAAAAAAAATGCATTGAAGTTTACAAAATTAAGTAACTAATCAAATTATCACAACTCGCAAGTAAAATCATTCATTCATTGAAGGGAAAACTGAAACATGTAACAAACTCGAATAATGTCAAAAGGATATGCAAGCATCGATGAGCAACGGGAAGACCAAATCATCAAACCACTAAACCACCAAATCACTAACTAAATCAAGCAAAATAGTAGAAAACCAAAACCAAATATTTACAAAATTTACATGAGGGGGCCCCTTTGATTGCAAAATCAAAAGGGAGTTGTTGGGGTGCCAACAGGACTACGCTGAAAAACATGAATGAGAACATTCGCCGAGCAAGATTTCCCAAAAAACGTCATTTAGGGCCTCAAAACGGCTCCAGAAGTTTAGGACCCGAAAAACCGTAGAAAATTGCCAAAATGGAATGTTGATGTATTTGTAACTTCGGAAGATATTCTTCTATATATTGTATTTGTACTTTATTGTATCCCCAACGGAGATGTATTATTCCTCCGATTGGAAGTGTCATCAGTTGTACTCGCAAGTGTCGCAAGTTATATTGTAAGTGTTGTAACTTATACTTGATGGGATATTAGACCACCTTGATGGGGTCGGCCCTGTATGAGTCTTGTGGGTTAAAGGGTTATTAGACCACCCTAGTGGGGTCAGCCCAGTTAGTATTATGTTAAGTGGTTAAGTTGGGGCCTACCTAGTTAGAGTTAAAAGGCACGTCAAGTTAGTGTATAAATAGAAAGTGTGTCTCTCTCATTTTACACATTCTATTATTCACTCACTTCGCATTAATGATAGAAGAGGAGGGTGCACACAAGTGGAGGAGGAGCATGATGCTGAAGATATATATCTCTTAGGTTTGATCATGGTGATCCTTGTATTGATGCTTATTCTATCTTTGAGGAAGTTGCGTGGTTTTTCACCTTCTTGGTTTTCCCCGGTGAAATGTTTTGTGTCTCTTGTCTCTTGTCTCTTATGCTTGATATGATTTACATGTTGTTATTTTAGTTAAGATACTAGATCTATTGAATTAAATGATGAAAAACTAACATGGTATCAGAGCTAGCCTGAAGGAATTCATGGTATGACATTTATGAGACTTGTTGCACTTGCGACAAATTGCAAGCTAGGGCTTGATATAGTAAAAACCAGTCATCGTATCACTTTCGCTATAACTCCATTTTGGAGAAGGTTCAGGATTTGAAACTTCTACAGGTCGTATATAACATCCCCATGTATCTTGTGTCCAAATCACAAATATGATTCATTGCACTTTGTCTTTTATGATCAGTACAATCTAGGGTTTCTACCTCTTCCATATCTCAGTCATAAGCAGGTGACCTAGGAAAAAAAGTCACAACTTGGGATAGGAAGCTCGAAATGAAATTTTGTAAAACGTTACAGGTAAGGCACGGAATGTACTTTCACGGGTCCTCTTTTCAGAGGCCGAAGTTGAAACAGTGACACGTGGAACTCCGTACAAGTTCTCTCTCCTATTTTATCCTATAAACAGGTCACGTTGCGACACTTGGCATAACTCTCTCTCAGAGAATCCAATTGAGGTCAGACCTGTGGAGTTGGAAAGATGTCAGGTCATGATACCACAGGACAAAGTTTTAGACCCTGTGGATTCTGAGCACCTGCATCCTTGGTTTGTCACTGCTGCGGGAATTTAGGGCTTAGAGAAAGTTGGAATTTTTTTAATCGGAGATCATGACTGAATGCTCCTCATCAAAATCAAAATTTAGAGACCAAGATCGAATTTTTTGGTTGGGCAGAAGGTCGGGCTTGATCAAACCCTAGTTCGGGATTTTGATCGGAAAGATGAAAAATTAGGGCTTCTGCAAAAGTTGGAATTTTTGAAGTCTCTGACCATGGCTGGAAGCTACTCAAAAAAGTCAAAGTTTAGAGCTTTGGATTGAACCTTTTTTTTGGGCAGAAGGGTGGGCTTTATCAAACCCTAGTTCGGGTTCCTGTTGAGTGAATCCAGAATTTTCAAAGGCAATTTTGAGTGGTCAAATTTTGCAGTTTTCAAAATTGAAGTATACCAGCTTGACCAGCTCAACAAGCCACATCTTTCCATCCCTTCAGAAGTTTGAAATTCAAAGTTTGAATTTTTAGGGTTTATCTGACAAACCCTAATCCAGCTCGAGATCTAGTTTCAGCAAATCAAAGTGGATTGGGTTAATCCTAGAAAAGAATGAATTGGACACCTGCATAAGTGAAGAATTTCCAGTTCTAGAGGGAGATGAGGTTGAAGCTTTACATGAGAAGGCTACAAGCAATCCCGACAGGTATGACTTGAAGAGATACATGTATGTTTTGAAATATGTTCATGATTAAGTTTATGACATGTTTGTCTTCATTTTTTTGAGGTTAGTACAATCTTGATTAATCTTAGACTTTTCTCATCACCCTAGTAAAAGTATGAATGCATGTGAATGATAGAAGACATTCATTGATTATGGTTATGACACTTATGATTGTACTAATGCACTGTGGTGTTGTATGAGGTTGATGCTGTCCGCTAACATGAAAGGTACATCAAGAAAGATAAACCAAGTTCTAGATCAAGAACATATGACCATGGTGACATGAAGACAAAGACTCATCCATAGCCATTATAGAAGCTCTACTTACGAGGTATGTATATTTTGGTTCTACAATGGTTAACTTATGATTTATGCAGGTCACTAGCACAGGTCATTGAAGAGAACAAGAAGACATTGTTTGGGTATGTTAGACATAACTAGAAAATGTGATAACTAGGTATGTTTTACCTATATCAAGTTAGAATCCTACCTTGTGTTAGGATCTTATACTTTTGGATGATTATTCTTGAAGTTAGAAGTTTAAGTAATCTAGGGTTTATGCATATTATGTTTCTTACTTTGATTGGTGATATGACTAACCATAAGAGTCCTATGGTTAAATAAGTATATGCATAAGTAATAGAAGTCCTCCCTGAAACCTTGAATACTAATGCTTGTGATAAATTACCTGTGTGTGAAATAATCATGACCATACATGTTAAGTTTATTTAGGATCATAATGTTTGATAGTATTGAGATTATTTTAATGGATGTATGATTATGTATGAGATATTGAGGATGACACTAGTGCACACTTAAGCATGCATAGTGGTCCAGGATGAATATAAGTTCAAGGATGGGTAATCCAAGAAGCAAAGATCAAGAGGGAGCACACTCCAGTAGTTCCTGCAAGGAAGCAAAGATTGAGAGGGAGTCCACCCTGCAACCAAACAAAGATAAGTATTTGAATTGTCATTTATTATATGTATGATTACTTAAATGATGTTGTTCATTCATGTACATACTTATATTCCTAGATTTAGGATGTATATTATGCATATTATAAAAGTTGCATTAATGAACAAGATACTACTAATATGCAAGTAATGGGTAAGTGGCCTATGGTACTATACAACATTCCATTGCTACTTATCTAGAATGAAACCTCTTTGCTGGCATGTTGGGAGTTGTACACACTCTTAACAATATTCTGGTAGAGATGGAAGGCATCTAGAAAGTTACGGGATATGGATAAATGTTGTATTGAAGCATTGGCTAAGATAATTGCATGACTGTATGACATATGTCTTTATGAGTAAGAATTTGTTCTGAAATATATAAGATGTTTCTAATCATGCAATTGAACTTGTCTTGTAGGAAAGACTGTGTACCATCACCTACAAAAGAAGGACTACAACATTTGTTCCAGCAATGAAGTTCAAGAAAACTATTTATTGAAGATATTGAAGATATTGAAGTTCCTAGGATCCGGGATGAAGTAATGGAAGGATTCCATGATTGAGGAGTACCAGTCGATCATGTTTGGGATGTGGTCCCAAGAAGAGAAGGGAAGTTTGTTGTGACTTCCAAGTGGATCTATAAGATCAAGCATGCTGTAGATGGTAGCATAGAGAAATACAAAGCGAGGCTTGTGGCTCGTGGCTTCTCCCAAAAAGAGGGATAGATTATGAAGAGACTTTTGCACTTGTAGCCAGATACACTTCCATCAGATCACTACTTTTCCTGGCTGCAGTGATGAAGTGGAAGATACACCATATGGATGTCAAGACAACTTTCTTGAATGGTGTGGTCGAAGGGGAAGTGTATGTGGAGCAGCCACTTGGTTTTGAGACACATGACATGGAGTCATATGTGTGCAAATTGAAGAAAGCCTTGTATGGCTTGAAGCAAGCTCCTAGGACTTGGTATGGTAGGATATACAGCTTTCTATCCAGTTTGGGATTTACCAAAAGTAAGGAAGATTCCAACCTTTGCTACAAGGTTGAGGAAGGCAATCCAGTGATACTTCTATTATATGTGGATGACCTGTTTGTGATAGGTGAGAATAGATTGATTGCCGACACGAAGAGGAAGCTTGCTGCCGAGTTCGTGTTGAAGGAATTGGGGATGATGCACTACTTTCTAGGAATGGAGGTGTAGCAGAGTACAGATGGAATCTTCCTTGGACAAGGGAAGTATGCAGTAGAGATCCTGAAGTGGTTCGGGATGATGGACTGCAAGGCCATGGCCACACCTATGGAATCAAACCTAAAGCTATTGTGTGATACTTCATCTGAGCCGGTTGATGTCACGATGTATCGTCAGATGATTGGGTCCTTGATGTACCTAATGAACACGAGACCAGATATTTATTTTACGGTGAACACATTGAGCCAGTTCCTGATGGATCCTAGAGGTGTTCACCTGGTTGCTGTAAATCATATTCTGAGGTACCTAAAGGGTACAGTTGATTATGGGCTCAAGTATGATGAGAATCAAAAGTTTAACCTAGAGGGTTATGTTGATTCAGATTGGGCAGGCAGTGCTGGAGATAGGAAGAGCACTTCTGGGTGCTGCTTCAGTATGGGATCAGGTGTGATCTCTTGGTTTAGCAGGAAGTAGTCTTGCATAGCATTGAGTACAACCGAAGCAGAGTATGTCACAGCTTGTTCGGCTAGTTGGGAGGCAGTATGGCTTAGAAAGCTACAGTCCTGAGTTATTTGATCTCCCGTTGGATGCTACTGGTATCTTTTGTGACAAACAGAGTTGTGTGAAGCTGTCTGAGAATCCGGTGTTCTATGACAGGTCAAAGCACATCGAGATCAAATATCACTATATCAAGGATATGGTGCAGAGAGGAGCAGTGAAGCTCTTGTATGTTGCAACGGATGAGCAGGTTTCACATGTGTTGACGAAACCAATAGCCAGAGTGAAGTTTGAGTACTTTAGAGCTAGGCTTGGTGTTCTTCAGATTGAAGATACTTCAAGGAAGAAGTGATGGGACACATTTGTAGGAGCCATTCCAAGCATGGTGAGAGGAGGATCATTCCCATGGCTGTGGATGTAAGCACTGTGTGATGAGCATCAGGATGATGCTCCAGTTACTGCTATTGTATATGCATCAGTTGGATGCTTTGTATGATCAGTTGGATCATGTATTTATATATGCATCAGGACGATGTAGTGACGATGATCAGGATGATCATGTGTGATGGGTATCAGGATGATACTCGGGATGATATGCATCAGGACGATGATCAGGATGATCATGTGTGATGGGTATCAGGATGATACTCTAGATGATATGCATCAGGATGATGCAGTGATGATGATCAGGATGATCATGTGTGATGAGTGTTAAGATGATACTCTGGATGAAATGCATTAGGATGATGTAGTGACGATGATAAGGATGATCATGTGTGATGAGTATCAGGATGATATGCATTAGGACGATGCAGTGACAATGATTAGGATGATCATGTGTGATGAGTATCAAGATGATACTATGGATGATATGCATCAGGAAAATGCTATGATGATGATCAGGATGATCATGTGAAGATGTACATCAGGATGATGTATGGTGAGTATCAGGTTGATACTCTGTGGCCATGGACAGGTTGTGTAGATGAGCATGTAAATTGACCTAGGAGATCTTGTCGATCGTGCTTCAACACATAAAGGATCTTGGGATACTCTTTCGAGGTTTTTCTCTGGGAGGACATGTAATATTTCCCTGGGATATCTTGTCGGTTGTGTTGCGTCACATAAAGGATCCTGGGATACTCTTTCGAGGTTTTGTCCTATGGCATATAATAGCACCCTGGGAGATCCGATAGGTTGAGCAGTATGCTCGTAATTAGTCCTGAGATGCTCTTTCGAGGTTTTGCCATGACCACATGTATGTAGACTTGGGAGATATTGTCGGTCGTGCTTTGACACATAAAGGATCGTGGGATACCCTTTCAAGGCGTTGTGGTGACCACATGTAAGTAGACCTGGGAGATCTTGCCGGTCGTACTTCGGCACGTAAAGGATCCTGGGATACTCTTTCGAGGGTTTGTGGTGGGGGTCACATGTAAGTTGACTTGGGAGATCTTTTCGGTCGTGCTTCGGCACATAAAGGATACTGGGATACTCTTTCAAGGCATTGTGACGCATGTAATAAGTCCTGAGGATTCCACAGTATGGATAGTGTTGATGAAGACCTACAGGAGGTGGGCCTACATCTAGCATGAAAAAGGGATGGCTATGTAGAAATTCCTATGACAAGAATAATTCAGAGATAGCCCAGTGATCGAGATGTCGATTACAACAGCAGTGATGATGATGATGCTCCGTGATCCAGTGATGATGATCTAGCTCCAGAATTGAAGACTTGTGCCTATATGTATTGATGAATTGTGTCTAGAGAATACCTTCCTAGTTAAGAGGGGGTGTTGATGTATTTGTAACTTCGGAAGATATTCTTCTATATATTGTATTTGTACTTTATTGTATCCCCAATGGAGATGTATTATTCCTCCGATTGGAAGTGTCATCAGTTGTACTTGCAAGTGTCGCAAGTTATATTGTAAGTGTCATAACTTATACCTGATGGGTTATTAGACCACCTTGATGGGGTCGGCCCTGTATGAGTCTTGTGGGTTAAAGGGTTATTAGACCACCCTAGTGGGGTCGGCCCAGTTAGTATTATGTTAAGTTGTTAATTTGGGGCCAACCTAGTTAGAGTTAAAAGGCAATTCAAGTTAGTGTATAAATAGAGAGTGTCTCTCTCTCATTTTACACATTCTATTATTCACTCACTTTGCATTAGTGAGAGAAGAGGAGGGTGCACACAAGTGGAGGAGGAGCATGCTGTTGAAGATATCCATCTCTTGGGTTTGATCATGGTGATCCTTGTATTGATTCTTATTATATCTCTGAGGAAGTTGAGGGGTTTTTCTCCTTCTTGGTTTTCCCCGGTGAAATGTTTTGTGTCTCTTGTCTCTTGTCTCTTATGCTTGATATGATGTACATGTTGTTCTTTCAATGAAGATCCTAGATCTATTGAATTAAATGATGAAAAACTAACATGGAAAATTGTTTTGAGCCAGTGGAATAGGTGGGTGGAAACCGATATCCATTTGGATCATAATAGTTGCACAAAAACCCTAATATGTTGTTGCCGTCATGTGAAGGATGAAGTTAAAAAATGGATCACGCACCTGTCAGAGAGATGTTTTTGCGTGGCAGATTGTGAGCAAATAGTGAGGAATTAGCTAAAATAGTAGAAAACCCACTTCCCAAATGGCCTCCTTTACCCCTACTCACGCGTAGGGTTGTAAATATCTCAACATTTTTGGATAAAAACGTGCCCTAACAGAGGTGAACTTTCCATAAATTTGTTGCGTCCGGTTTGGCATCTAGTTGAACAAACCGGACACCTGGGGATTTAATTCTATCCTTCCCACTGCTCTTCACTTCTATAAATTTGACCTCAGAGGTCTGAGAGAAGAGAAGGAGGGTTTCAAGAGACCAGAGCATGAATTTTATATTCTCTGTATTTTCTTTTGTAAAGTTTCTTTCAAAGAAGTCAGCATGGAAGCACTCCCAGCCAACAGTTGGTAGATCAACATGTTTATGAAGAAATGATGCTCTAGATGTATTTGCAGAACTGTTTTGTAATATTTGTACAAAGTTTTCTTTTACAGAGCAATAGAAATTGACTTTTTATATTGGTTATCATTATTTTTCAATGAAATTAAGTAAATTGCTAGAACTTAGTTCTTTGGTACGCTTACTTTTTTTAAGATCATAATCTCTTGAAGTTTATTCTGGAAATTATGATTACTTTATCATTTGATCTATTAACATAAAATTGATTTAGATTTGCATAACTTAAATCTTCTAACAATTTTCATGATCTTACTCTGTTAATTGGCAATATTTTTGAAGCTATTTAGATATGTCATATTTTTTATTGTAGAATTTATTCTCAATTTAAAACTATTACATGTTTAATTTATGTGTGCAAATTGAGTCAATGTTAGTTTCAATCATGCTCCTGATCAGGATGGGTTAGATCTACTAGATATAATTAAATATAAATTATTTTACAATTTTGTTTCAAAACATAAAGCTACAGGTTTACAGTTGTTAAATCGTTGTGTTTCCAGCTTTTGGAATTTGCATCATAAATTAGTTATATATTGCATATTAGTTATATTACATATTTAGGGTTTTAATTGGATGTTTTAGAACTCATATCATTAAACAGTGAGACTCTCCTTAAGAGAGCAAAACTTAGATTAGATATAGACAACAAGCTTTGATTTAATAGTTGTTAAATAGAAATTTCATTTTAAATAGATTAATATAACCTGTAGATTAATAATTAGTTTTAACTTAGTAGTTTTCATTGGAATTTAGCTTAACTTTTAAATTTGTTAATTAGTAGGACACCCTTTTTCTAAGTTTAAATAGTAGGACTCTCCTTAAGAAAGTGAAACTTAGATGGTAGCAGGACCATAACCTGCGAGAATTAGCCATACCAAACATACTAGGGGCTACTTTAAGCGCCTTGTGTGGGTTAGTTCTCCTTAGTTGGCCTTGGTCATAAAATCCAACCAAGAGGACCATAGTACTTCGGTGCTAATTTGTTTTCTTTTTTTGAAGCTTGAGGGACATCTGTTTGCATGGTTGTAGCCTCAAAAATATCCAAACTTTCACTTCAAATTCCCTTTCACTATGATGTTGATCTTCTTTTTGTTTCATCCTATTTTTTGCTATAACCAAGCTATCCTTCAGTAATTGAAGAAATTCTTGTTGATGCTTTATGTGATACTCCACTGTTTGAACCTTAGCTTTCTCTTTCAAAGATGATGTGATGGAAGGACGATGATCGCCATAAAGTACAAAAATGGTGACATTTTTTATGAAGTATGGAAAAATGTGTTGTACCACCATTCTGCTAAGGGAAACCACTTGAACCATTGTGTTTGTTTATCAAATGCAAAGAAATGAAGATACCCTTCTAAGAATTTATTCACAACTCATTTTTCCCATTAGATTGAGGATGGTAAGAGGATCCGTGATCCAATTGATTTCCCAAACCAGAAAATATTTCCTTCCAAAAATTACCAGTGAAAATTGGATCTCTATCACTTACAATAATCTTGGGGGTTGCATGCAGCTTTTGAATTATTTCCATGAATGTCATAGCCATTGTACTAGGTTTAAAGGGATGATAAAGAGAGAAAAAATGGGCATATTTTGTGGGTTGATCCAACACTACCATGATGACAATATTTCCTACTAACTTTGGTAGACCTATGATAAATTCCATTGAGACCTCTTACCAATGTTGACTTGGTATGGATACTGGATGTAAAATATGTGGTGTCTTGATTGTTTCTCCTTTGTTTTGTTGATGAACCAGAAATTCTGTCACAAAATTTTGGACATTAGTTTTAAGAACTTCCGAAAAGAAATCATTCTTGATACAGTGGTATGTTTTCAAGAACCATGAATGTCCTCCTATAGGAGAAGTTTGCAATTCCAAAAAGATCTTTTGTTTGAGTTGATAATTTTTACATAAATATAGGTGATCTTGGTACCATAGTGAATCATTCTTCCACACAAATTTATCTAGCGAATTAAGTTCCTCTTGTAGTTGTTGAATAATATTTCATGCCTTCTAATTTTGTTTCCATTCTATCCTTTCTTCTTCTACCCAATTTGATTGCATAATGGAAATAACACAAAGTAAGCCCTCAATGTCACCTTATTTTCTTGAAAGTGCATTGAACACCACATTTTGTTTTCATTTTTTGTAGATAATATAAAAGTTATAATCTAACATCTTTGTAACCCATTTTTGTTGCTCTTATAATAATAATTATTGTTCCAGGAAGTACTTTATGGTGTCATGATCTATTCTTACCTTCAAATGTCTTCCTATTAGTTAAGGGCATCATTTCTTAATTGCATGTAGTATGGTCAACATTTCCTTTTAATAAATTGGTTTGAGTAACTTTTTTACTTTAAGTTGGAAAATTTTAAAGGAAAGGGGCCTTCTTGCATTAAAATTGCACCAATTCTATTTTCCGAGGAATCACATTCCACAATAAAGGTTTTTTTGATGTTAGGTGTTGCTAATACAAGAGTTGTACACACAACCACTTTAATTTTTTCAAAATATTTGGTTTCTTCTTGAGTCCAAGAGAATGCCTCTTTTTTTTAACAACCTTGTTAGAGGTGTTGGTAATTGGCCATAATTCTTAACGAACTTGTGGTAGTATCCTATAATTCCAAGGAATCCTCTAAGATTATTCAATGTCTTAGGATAACCTTAATTTTGCAAGGATCTACTTTGATGCCTTCATGGGATACAATATGACCAAAATATTCCACTTCATGAACCCCAAAGACACACTTAGAAGGCTTGGCATATAGTTGGTGCTCCTCCAATAGATTTAAGACCTTGTCAACATGTTGTACATGCTCTTTGCAGTATTTTCTATAGATAAGTATATCATCAAAAAACACTAACAAAAATTTCTGAGGAATGGTTTAAATATAGAATTCATCAAGCTTTGAAATGTGGAAGGTGTGTTCGTAAGGCCAAATGGAATCACCAAAAAATCATAATGACCTTGACATGTTCTAAAGGTTGTTTTTGAAATGTATTGTTTTCTTATTCTAATCTCATGATATCCAGAATGAAGATCCAATTTGGTAAATAATATTTCTACATGTAATTCATCTAATAGTCATCAATGATAAGAATACAAAACGTATCTTTAATGGTCATATTACTGAGCTCTCTATAATTTAGACATGCCATCAACCTTCCTTTTTGTGAACCATCACCATTGGTGCAGAGAAAGGAATTTGGCTAGGTTAAATAATTCGTACATCTAAAATTGCTTGAACTAATTTTTCAATCTCACTTTTTTGTGCATATGGGTACCTGTAGGGTTTGATGTTAGGTTGTACACTTCTCGATTGCAAGTGAATAGCATGATCATGATCCCAAACAGGTGGAATACCTTTAGGAATCTATCCAAGTACCTTGGAATGATTGTCGATAACTTGTTGGAGATCCACTAGAATAGAGCGTATAGATACTTGAACATCTAGTGAGCACAATTGTATGATTAATCCATGGTGTCTGTTTTCAACAATTTTGTCATGTTGTTAGATCTTATAACTTTAGATGGTTTGCTTGGAATAAATATAAGTTATTTTTATTTTCTTTCTGAAGAGAATCTCATGAATAGTTTCTATAAATTAAGAGCCACTATTCCTAATGATTGTATCCATTGGACCCTAAGTACAACATCAACACCACTAGTTTGGATTACAATCATTGGGCTATCCAATGAATACTCACCCATAGTAATATTAGTACCATGGCACTTCCATGAATAATTTATGGTACCCCCATATGAAATCATTACTTGATATTCTGGTGTGGGATATATAAAACAATTGAGAATTTTGGCTAATATGCAATCAATGAAGTTATGGGTACTACTAGAATCAATCAACACTGTTACCTTTTTCTGTTTGATATATCCTTCCATCCTGAGAGTTTGAGGAGTGCTAATTCCGTACAATTCATGACAAGGTATGGTTGGATTAGTATATTTTGCATCTATGTATTGTGGTTGTACCATATTTGAATCATCTTCCTCTTCACAATCTATGTAGAATAATTTCTTCTCACTACACTTATGTCCCTTATTGTATTTGTTGTCACAATTGAAACATAGTCCCTTTACTCTTATTTCCTCTACTTCTTGAGGTGTTAACCTTGTAGGCTTAGGTTGAATGGGTTTGGGAGGGGAAACATTCCCCTCTTTATAGGTGTTAGTGGCAGTTCTTCTAATAGCCATATTTTTATTTTCATGCCCTCCGTCTAGTGCCATATTTTTACTTTCAATTTTCCTTTCCAAACTAAAAAAATTCTTCAATTTAAGTTCAAATATATGTACCTCATCTTGAATATTCTCCTTTAATTTAATACCCTAGTTTGATCCCATAATGTAATTTGTAAATATTTATGTAAAAGGATAAAAGCCAAAAAAAAGTGGTCAGGATGACCAAGACTATGTAAATATGCATTTTTTTTATATTAATATAAAATCTCTAAATGGATGATTGTGAATAAGGATGAAGAAGAGATGGGGGGCTATGAATACACAAGTGGGGAAGTGATAGAGGGATTCAACTTATATACTTAGTCCATTTACACCAAGTTAGTAAACCATGATTAAAATCCCCACTTTAATTAAGCTTTACTTAATTATCCTAAGCTAAGATGGGGGGAAAGTGGTTCCATGTGGAGCGGCCACATGGAAGTCTGAAATATGAGTATAAAAGGGAGTTTTCAAGCTAGAGAGGGGTTCAGTTCCTCATTATTCATCCACCATTTCGAATTTCACTTCTTATCCATCACCTTTGGAAGACATAACTTGATACTATAACAGAGAATGAATATTCCAAAGCTAAACATGAACTCTACATGCCATTAACCTGGGTATACTAGTGTGAGAAACATGGCTTGTAGTTGGTGGCATAGAGTCCCATTTTAGAGACTTCCTGTCCATATTGTGTTGGATCACCAGAAGGGAACTGGAGGCTTCTCGAGGGACTATTAACTCAGAGAAGGGAGCTTGTTCATGGCATTGTGTAGTTTGATGGGGAATGAGAATTGAGGATTGGGACAACTGTGGAGGGGGTTCAGGTACCAGTGGGTTGCATGAGAGATTCAACTCGGTAGAGTGGGATTGAGGGAAATAGTTTCCCTTGTGGATTGAGAGCCTTAGCTTGGGGCTGTCCTGTCAAAGTATGATTTGGATTGATAGTGCCTATGGCTGGGAGGAACGTCCTTCACATGCAACTAATTGGAAAACATTTGATTTAAAAGATACATCTCTAACAATTATGAATGTCATGATTAATTTTATGTTTGAATATTATTTATTCACTGTTGTTAAGAATGTCTAAACGTATGGACTTCATGGCATTGGATGTGTGATTATGTTTGAATTTCCTGCAAATTATGATATATATGCATGAGATTATCTAAGTCACCATTTTTTTTGTTTTCGTTGTTAAAACGAATGAAATTGATGAAAAACGAAATTGGGAATGAATGTTAAATTCAGATATGGAAATTGAGTGCCCTGTGGTCTCATTGATTAAAAGATGCAACTGGGTACATTATAGATTGGTATCAGAGCCTAGGTTTGCAGCATTGAGACTACATGAGCCAAATTTGATTCTACAGGCAGTTTCAGAAGTTGCACAGTAAGTGTATGACGAAATGTTCCTATGAAATTCGTGGTATAAATGCCAAATATTATTATCACATTCCACATGTGAGATGGTAATGTAGAAATTTGAATGGAACAATACAAGTCTGAGATTTTTTTAGGTGAAATTCGAACTAGGGCCAAGGAAATTATTACAACTCTGTTAATGGTTGAAGAATTACCAATTATGTTAGTGGATGGAAATTTCCAGATCTATTAGTAGACGATGAAAATTTTAACAGTTAAGGGAAGGATAGATGTAATTTCCTATTGGTAGGTGTGAGGATTCAGTGTACATATGTTGACAGAAGAATTCCAGTTGGAAACCACTTAAACCATATGTATATATGATTTTTTTTAAATTAAACATTTATATAAGCTTTGGAAAAATTTGATGCAAGGTGCACATTGGCCACACATACATGTATGACATGGACTAGTCATGTGTAACATGTGTGACATGGAGGTTCCATGTGGGTCCCAGGTGTTGTGGATTTTCTAGTGAGATGGATGAAGTGGACCAACCACATCAATAGTGTCCTAAAATTCAATTTGATGACTTTTGGAATCTTAGAACTTGAACGTTATCCCGACGGACCGTGTGACCAAGAGATAAGAACCAAGGGCCAACATAAAAGGGGATGGAGATCATCGACGGATAAGATCGAGTGTTGATATCAATGGTTGTGGTGCATAACGTGCCCAAGACATGTGCACTTGTTAAAAAGGGATCAAGGAGGCGTTGGAGGAAAAAATACCCAATACGCGCATTGCTTTTTGATTGATAACGCCTTCAAAAAAAAAATTAAAATCTGCCTTCCTCACAAGTGTTACCACCTTAGGTAGTGGAAAACCGCTCATGTGAATATGCTCTAGGAAAAAGGTGATGTGATGAATTGGAGGATGTGGGTGTGAAAAGGATACAACAAAGGATGACATGAGGGGTAGTCAGACACATCAATAGACACATGTCATCACTCTGGCACATCAGCATCATGTCGCGTCAGTGGAAAAATTATGAAAGTTAAAAAAAAACGTTTGGATCCAAAACCTTATTTTGGCCATAATAGGAGATATGATGTCGGAATTTGATGATACGTGCAGTTTTTTGACGCTATTTTGGGAGGCTACATGACTTCCAGTGAGGGACATGTGATCCAGGTGGATATCGGTGGTGGTTTCTCTCCTATTTTCTATTGTTCATTGTGAGATTAATTAGAATTGAGTGACTTATTGGTAATTAGTTTTAGAGGTGGGGCTCCTCTTTGAGCCTCACCTCCCATTCACTTCATGTGTTTTTGTTCATGCTTATTTTTATGCAATATTAGGGTTTTCATGTGAATTTTATGACAGATTTGCATGCTTAATCTCCTCCTCTCTCGGCATTCAAGCCTTCCGGTTCTCAGCTCCCAAGATCCGGATCAATGGTATCAGAGCGGTCTACTCTTTGATTGTTTCTCGGTGCATGTCCCCGACGAGGTTAGGATACAAAGAGTTGGGTCTCGAACTGGTTTCACTTGGGGAAGACCACTCTCATCGCCCCAAACGGCCTCCCATGGCGGAAGAAAAGAGAGACGACGGAGCAGTAGATCCTATCAAGTTGTTGCTCGAGGAAGCCCTTGCGCGACAGTGGAACGAGATGATGGATAATTTCGCCCAGATCCTTCAACGCATGCCAACAATGGCAAATGCACCCTCAACGAGCAGCCATTTCGGAGATACGACTCCCTTCAAGGTACAAGTTAATTTTGATATTCCTTTATTTGAAGGCCAAATTGATGCCGATGCCCTAGATAAATGGTTGAATCTACTAGAGGGGTATTTCTCTGTCCACAATTTTTCCGACAGGGAAAAGATCGTCTTTGCACTCCTCAAGGCCGTCCCCCATGTCAAAAATTGGTGGGAAACTTATTGTGAGCAAAAATCATCAGACGAGTCTGGATTGTTTGAATATTCCAATCCCACTTGGGCCTCTTTTATAGATGTCGTCAAGGAACAATATTACCCTGTTGGAAACTATGATGACCTTTACAAGAAATGGACCATTCTGCATCAAGAGAGGGACCAAACGGTGTTGGAGTACACCAACAAATTTCATACCCTTGTAGCTAGGGTTTTACCCCTAGCTTGTGCAAATGAGCACCTACTAAGGAGAATGGACTCCTTAGTAGCAGTTCAGTAAATTAAACTAATTAAGCTAAAACAGAAATTGAATTACTTTTAAAACAAGCATGAAACATAAACAACAAATTGAAAGAATGGCTTTTTTGTATTGATGTTACCTTCAATGTAAAGGTTTGATGAAGCCCTTTGCAGTGTCCAAGAGGATGCTCCAAGCTTCAATATGCTCCTTTCTCCTTCTCCAATGGTGGGGATGTGCCAAAAGTGGCTCTCAAGGTGAAAATAGTTCAATGGTGAACTAGGGTTTCGAGAGAGATTTTGGCAGAGTAAGGGTGCTTGTGATTGTGGATATGGAATAAGGGATCTCCATCACCTATTTATAGTTTTTTGGTGGTGGAGTGCTGACCCATGGTTTTGGGAAACACATGGTTTTAGGCAGCTGTATAGGGTTTTTTCCTCCTTTTCCTCATTATTTTATATTTTTTATTCCCTTTTTAGGGGATTTTTGCTATTTTTGGAGGAAAAGGGGGTTTTTTAGCCTTTTTTAGGCTATTTTGAGGGTTTTATGGCCTTTTGGAGGCATTTTAGGCCTTTTGGAGGCTTTTTAATGGGATTTTTTGGGATTTTTAATGGAAATATGGTAGGAAAATGGACAAATGAGCCATATAATGTGGTAAATGAGCTAGCGAGCACTTTTTGGGTGTTAACAACCCTGCGCACAAAGCTAGGTATCAAGGACTCCGAGCGGCACCTAGTACTGAAATATCGCAGTGGCCTACACCGGTACATCCGAACAGAGATGGATTTCCTGGAAATCTCTTCACTCGGATCCGCCTATCGATATGCTGTCAAAATTGAGCAGAAATTTCAGCAAAGAACAAGCGTGAATTCAGACATGCGCAGAAGCAGGGCAAGGGAAACTCTGGCTCGCAGAACACGGGGCAGGAAAAGGACAACCAGTCCCAACCACAGGCGAAGAAGGGTAAAGAAAAGACAAAGAAGGACACCGGGAAGTGGTGCGAGTTCCACAAAATCCCCTGGCACAACACTGATGATTGTCGCTCAAAACAGTCATTGGTGGCTGAGATCAAAGCTTCAGAATCAGATCCCAGTTCCGATTCTGACTCGGAACCTAATTTCACAGCTGCGCGAAAAGGGAAGCAGATCATTGATGCAGAACCCAATGTCGTTGTTTCCACCACACAGATTCAGCCAGAGGAGCCTGAAGAGTCGGAGGCAGAGGAGCGCCTTTTCCACTCACAGATGTGGGTGAAGGGAATTCCCACACACTTTGTTGTGGACAGCGGCAGCCAGAAGAACCTGATCTCAGAAGAAGTCATCAAGAGATTGGAGCTACCAATAACGCCACACCCACAACCATACACCATTGGATGGCTAAGCCAAGGACGAAGGATCCATGTCAGTCACCAATGTCGCCTACCATATGGCATCAAGCCCTTCAAAGATGAGGTATTGTGTGATGTGGCCCCACTTGAAGTATGTGATGTTCTTTTAGGACAGCCATATATGTGGAAGCGTCATGTTGTATATGAATCACGACCTCGCAGTGTCATTGTCACTTTGGAAGGACAACTCTATCGGATACCAGAGATAGTTGCACCTACCCCAAACGAGCAGGGAAGAAAGATAATATCCCACACTGGGAAATTTTCCCTATTCACAATTGCCACTAAAGGTGAACATCAGATCGCAAAGACATCCACAACCTCTGCAGATTATCCTTCTACTCAGCAGAACCAAGAAGAACAAAAATTCAGTGCCGCATCGCCTATTCGGGTACCTCTACAGTGCAAGGCCACGCATTCAAGGTGCTCCTCCAAAAATAAACCATCCACACCGGTGCATACCAAGGATACCACAACAACCAAAACTGTTGAACAACTCCAGCTCATCCATCAACAACAATTACAACCCTCTGAAGATGTCAAAGTAAGGCAACCTTTCCACTTCAGCAAATGTCGCACCAAGAGCTCAATTCGACACACAGCTCGACATATGATAAGGGATTTAATGCAATGGAGACCATTGCTTCCTAAGGAGGGAGGATTGATCCAGGTGGATATCGGTGGTGGCCCACCTCTTCCAACTGGCTCAAAACAGTCTTCTAGCAATTTTGGTAAATTACTATTTTTAGCAGTTTTTCAGGTCTTGAACTTCCGGAGCCATTTTGAGGCCCTAAACGACATTTTTTGGCGATTTGGGGGACCAGATGGTTTCCAACAACATACATTAGGGCCCAGTTGAAAGTGGTAAAAATTGGTTAGACCTTTCCAATGGGCTACCGAGCGCCCTAAACGGAGATCGTATGCAAAAGTTATGACCCCGGGAAGTTGACTGTTCAACTAACCACCTTGGGGCCGCAAACTTTATGACGGTTCATCTTCTAGGGTTAGGTTTTTGGATGATTGGGATTCTTTCCCTCATGCTTATGATAAATAGGCCCTTTCGGCCTCTCTTTGTATTCATCTTGGCACGAATGAGCATAGCGGCCACATCTCTTCTCAGAGATAGCTACCACCATTCTAGCTATTGTATTTTACAGTCTGTTCTATTTCCGCTATTTAATAGAATATGTGTTTACTGTATCACTGTGTTATTTACAATATATATTTGTATATGATTCTGTATATGCTATCTTTTGTTTCGTTCCCACATAAATCCGGATCAACATGACCCCATTCTGCTTAATTTTTACTGAAATTTGGATGTAGTGGGTTTTGAAGGTGCATAGCCAGAGGATGGACGGTGGCTCAATGAGGCCCAAATTGTTATGGCACAGTCATGACCCAGGAACATAGACAATTCTAGAGATTTCAAGCCAAAATAAAAAATATGTGAACCCAAGAGATGAAAGAAGGCCATAATCCATTATTTGGGTGCGTGAAAGTCTGATTTTTGAAAACTTGAAGGAGGCAAAAGTGGCCTGAGAACTCACAACCAAAAAATTTACTTATTTCAACATTTTTTCTACTGATCATGATGAACAACGTTTCTTAGAGGAAAATTTTCCAGAAATGCTTAGTTTGGGAGATCACAGTTTTCAGAGTGCGAAATCTAGGAAAAGTGTTGAAAACTAAAAGTTGTAGATTCCATAATTTTATAAAATTCGATGGGAGCATCAGAATTGAACAATGAATGTATTTGATTAATCACCATCATATTGGATATCCACACCTAGTATAATTTTTTCCGGTTCTTTACCAATTTTCTTCTGTAGGCCTTAGAAATTGGCCCTTCAAAATAATTGCAGCTACAGGAAGTGTAAAATTGGGCCAAAGTGCTGATTTTGAAGAGCTATAACTTTCAGTTCTGAATTCAAAAATGGAAATGGAAGCATCCATTATAAATCTTATCATATGGAGAATCAATATAAATTAGGATTTCATAATTAAACAACACAGGTCCTTTCCAGGAAATGAGAATAAATGGGCCCGTAGGCCTTATTTGACAAAACTTTCAAATGATGTTTTTCATAATTTAAATATATGAATATATGTACATATATATATGGAATTTTTATTGATTTTTTAGAATTAAATTTTGTATAACAAATGTAAGAACATGAACACATTGCAAATACAGTTTTTGAACTAAATATAGTTACATGACATGTTTTCATAGAAATTTAAAATAATACAATGGATGAAGGGGAGATTCCATACAACCATGGAGAATATGCCAGAGGTCAAGATATCAATGTGGAAAATGCAGGATAAAAAACAAATGGGCATAGAGAAGATGCAAATCCATATGAATTTGTGGAAACCATGATAAGTTTTAGGATGGAGGTGCAGAGTTATAGGGAAGATAATGAGAGCTTGTCGAGCGCTCAAGAAAAATAAAATGAGTTAAACACTTAGCTGGTGTAGATTCTGAATATGATATAGAGGAAAATTAAAGTGGGATCAACCTCAACTGAGGATGGAGAAGGAATAAGAGACTCCGGGAAGAGATCAAATGAGAAATTTGGACACTCTAAAAGTACGACCATGAGTCATAAGAAGCACCACTCACCACACTATGTAGGTAGAAAGAAATATATATCTGAGAGTTCTAGAAGCAACCCAAAAATGTATCTAGTTAGACATCATAAAATAAGGCATTAGAAAGATGATCTACAAGGTGAAGTTAGAAGACTTAAGCCACCCACATTTGATGGAAAAAACAAGAAGGGAGAAGATGTTGAAGCTTGGTTGTTGGGAATAAGGAGGTATATTTAGATGCATAAATACTCCTTTAACATATGAAATTCCATAGGATAGATCACTAAGCTTGAAAAAACCTCACTAATTTCACAATATTTTAACACTAGTCAAATCACTCATAAAACTGAAACACAGATGAAAAACTGTTGTTGATACATTCTTCAACAATAAGCTGGTAATCAAAAGATGTTACAATAGAATGAATTTGATAGCCTTTGATAGGATTCAAATTCACCTCAAGTGCCAAGCTTAGCTTGCAATGGAACCATCTCCTGATAAGGTGTAGTGGCCAAGGATGATGAATGGTTAGTAAAATGAGGTGGACCGACGCATGAATGAGTCATTTGGGATAGAAATTAGGGAAGGATACTCCAAGGAGGCACATAAATGACTGATAGTAGTAAAATAGGGTGCTCCTACACTCAGTAGCAGTGAAACTAGGTGTAACAGTTAGTTAATTGAGCAATCAAGGGGATAAGGAACCCAAAATCATGGAATTGACTGTACTGACTCCTAAAATAATGCATGAGGGCACATTTGGACTTCAGTGATGTAACCAAGGCAGTCTAAGTGAATAAGAGGGATAATGATGGCCAAATTTAAGCTCTAGGGGGGGAAATAAGGACTAGGTGCTAGGAGACTCACCTACCACTACATGGAATGCATGCATGCAAAAACAAGATGAGATGTTTAGAATATTACAATGCCCCCCCTTAAGCCTGACTGTGAGGGAAAATATAAGTAAATAAATGGGAAAAGTAGGTCCTTGGTTACTAACACCAATGGTCACCCTGTACAACAATCTAAAATAACCAAGGAAAGAGGGAAAACACAATGGGAACAAAACCCCCCTCAAACTAGAATTTAAAAAATCTAATCAACAAAGGAATCACTCACCCGAAGAAGGGATTGGAGATGAGTGAATTTTTTCATTGAAAAATTCTTGGTGAAAATATCGGCAATCTACTCTTATGAAGTGCAATAGAGCAGTGTGATGGTACAATCATGCACCAATCCTCAGATATAGTGCATGTGTATCTCAATATGTTTGGTTCTTTGTCGCTAAACCGGATCTGTGGAAATCCTGATATCAATCTGATTGTCACAGAAGATGATTGGTGGAGTACTGTAGGAAATACCAAATTCTAACAAGATTCCCTGCAACCAGATGCACTGTTTGACTGCATTACTGCACCTATGTACTTGGCCTCAACTGATGAAAGATCAAGAATTGTATCCTTTTTGCTAAAACAACAGATAGGACTGGATCCAATCATGAAAAAAAACCTGATGTAGAATTCCGATATGAGCTGTCTCTATCCCAATCTGAATCTATGTACCCAACTAGGTTCAATGGAGACCCAACTGCATAGTGAATACCATAGGTCTTAGTCACTTGCACATAGTGCAAGATCCTTTTGGTTGCCTTCCAGTGAAGCTCATAGGGTTCTTTCATGTATCTGGAGACAACAATCATTACATAGGATAGACTCTCAATCAATTGCCAACAACGAAGCAGTTCAAACATGTCACTCACATCATCCAATAGTTCCGATCCACCATCAAACCATAAAGCAAAATGGAATCAATATCACCCTTACATAGTGTACCCACCTAAGGCAAAAATAGAGTTTTCGAAATACAATGGAAGTGAGGACCAATGCGTTGCTTGGCTAAACAAAGCAGAAGAATACTTCGACATTTACAATATTCAATCTGATGAGGAGAAGGTGAAATATGCATCAATGCATATGGAAGCGTACGCCTATAATTGCTACTTATGGTGGAAGAGAGACAATTTTACCTACACCTGGAACTTGTTCAAAAATGATTTTTTTAATAGGTTTCAAGGTATCAAAGAAGATGAATTTTTCAGTAAACTTACCAGATTACAACAGGTTGGAAGCGTTGAGGAATTCACACACCAGTGGGAATCCTTATCGACACGAGTATTTGGGTTGTCCGACAAACAAAGACTCAAAACCTATTTAGGAGGTCTAAAACCGTACCTCCAAAAAGAGTTAAAGTTACATGACATACCTAATGTAGAGGTAGCAAGACATAAAGCAAAAGCTGTAGAACGCAAATTGGAAGGAATAAAAACAAGAGGTGATAACCATTATCGACAAGAAAAAGAGACACAATGTAGGTACTGTGCAGATACTTGGTCACCCGGTCATCAATGCCACAAACCTCAATCATATGCCTATGAAATGGAAAATAGATCAAAGTCATCTAACAATTACTCTGATAATAGAAAAAAGAAGAAAAACATATGTTGTCGATGCTGTGATGATTGGATCCCAGGCCATAAATGTAGGAACAATCAGACAATACAGTGCAAAATCATCAATGGAAAGGAAGTGCAAGTCTCTACACAAGAAATTGCGTCCGATTCTAATACCGACACTGAATCTGAATGAAGGATGAAATTAGGAAAATACTCAAGCTTTGAGGACAAAGCTTCAAAAAAGGGGAAGGCAATGCTATGAACATTTATTTAATATTATTATTTATAAATTAATAGATTATTAGGTTACTAGTGAAAGGGTTTAACCCTTCACAATGTTGGATCAAGCCCTATAAAAGGCGATCTTATTGTATCTTTTATCTTATCAATTCAATAATATATATCTTATTCAATATGGATCTCGTGTCCTAGTTTTTTCTGCCATAGGAAAGGGTTACACCTTTCTGTGTCGGTGTATAAGGGAGTTAGGTTGATAGTTTGTTGGAGACAGTGTGGAGTGAACCCCTATCGATAGACTCTACAGCAACAAATGGTTTTGTTGCCGGGACCCTAAAGAAGAAGAAAAGAGGATATGCTGTGGCACCTGACTAAACCAGAGATCCAAGAGTGGTTCGATAAAAAGGTGGAGGAATTCACGGAAAGTGAGAAGCGAGATCCGAAGCAGACAACAACTAGTTGGTTGGAAAGATACATCTACTCAGAAATTCATGAAATCTTTTTCTACGAATTCCTGGTGCTATTGCATGAGTGGCTAGCATAGTTGACGTACCGCAAGAACTAGAGTCAGAAGACTGAACCAGATTGTTGGACTCTGGAGTTGGTGTGACAGTTGAAGAAAGTTGATAACAAGGTATCGCGAGCTGTTGATTTCTGGGTAGACAGTATCCTGGAAGGGTACATAACTGATTTCGCGGTAGATACTATCAAGTCATACAACGACGCCAAAAGAAATTTCTTCAGGGGACCAAGGGGAAGATTTTTGTCATCATTAAAACTGTGGATTAAAATGTTGGTCTGTGAAAAAGGAATACTGAGGATGTCTTCTAATGAGTAGAAGAATCGGTGTGTGAAGGTGAAGGTACTGCATAAATACGAGTCTGACACAAAGATGTGGTAGATGGACATGAGTGACGACGAGTTTGAAGGGGAAGCTAACGATGAGTGTGGTCTCTTAAGGAGTGGAGATATATTTCGACATCCCGAGAAGAAGAGGAGGACTGAGAGAGAGTCTCCTGAGGGGACCGGAACTGAGAACTGTGAAATAGGACCACACAGGAGGAAGCGACCTTATTGTGAAGGAGACGTCGACCTGGCTACCACAGAGGCAGAGGAAGGTCAGATCGTAATTTACCACGTGCAGTGGCAAGAGTAGCACTTCAGTAAATAACAATATCAGTAATGTTAGGATGGAAGATGAGGCAAAAATTCCCACCTTTTAGGAAAATGGGACTGAGGATCCCGAACAGTATTGGTTTGTATGAGAAGCAGTCTGGATCGTGAAGCAAGTCTAGGATGATAATATAAAGATAGGATAGTTGGCGACGACTCTTAGGGGTCGGGCGTTAGACTGGTACATGAAGTTTGTAAAGGTTCTGGTGGGAACAACAGCCAAAACACTGGAACAGATAAGGATGGCGATGATTGACGAATTTAAGAAACCAAAATCTGAGTCGCAATATGTCACTAAACTTAAGGAGATTAAGCAATTCCCGAATGAGTCGGTGTGGGAATTCGATCAGCGATATAAGACGTTAATATCCAAAGTGAGCTTTCAAATAAATGAGCTACAACAAAAAGAATGGTTGATTGTAGGACTGGTGTCGCATATCTGAGGGCCATTGATGCAACAAAAAGTCGCGACACAGGTGGAAGCACTAGAGATCGCAATGAAGCTAGAGGCTTCACCAATTGGCGAACCAGGAATGGGAATGGATAGAGTTCAAGCACATTTGGCCTATTTAACATTACAGCTGGAGGATATTAAGAAAGGTAAGGAAACCCGAGGAGATGTATGGTGCACAAGATGCAAAACTAAGGGGCACCATAAGGACAATTTCCCAAAATTTTGGGAATACTTACATGCAGGAGGGCCAAACCCACTTCGCTAGGGAGGCATGCCATGGTGCACTATCTTTCAGACCAGGGGGCATCGACCGGAGGAGTGCGTATATTTTCAAAAGATGGTATCAAATCCAGCAAACCTATACTACAAGTTTTTCCGATCGGTTGGCCATGATGAAAAGGACTGCAGGGCCTACGATTTGTTGCAAGATCGAATAGTTGACACGTATTTCATGAAAGGTGTTACACCCAAAATATACTCATCATAAGGTTCAGTGTTTACACCCCTAAATACACCTGGACTAAGTAATCATCCAGGGAGTATTTGTACCCAATTGTGCTAGGTTTTGAAAGGTCATCGCAGGCTGCACACTAGCAACATGCGACGTCACACCTTGCTCCGCTACAGGGTGCGACGATTTCATTTAGATGAAAAAAATAGCTTCTTCGAGGTCCATCTCGAAGCTTGTTGACTTGGGACCCTATCCTTGACCTCTTGGAAGAGCTGGAACTCAGTTCCTAAACCTTTGGAGAGATCCCTTAAGCCTCTCCTACCATCTCTCAACCTATCCTATCCATACCCTATCCATTTAGTCCTATATAAATGAAGCTCACTCCCATCCCAAAGGGAGGAAGTCTATGGTATCTACATGCTGGTGAAATCACCCTTGGAACATCTCCACTCACCTATTGGAGAACTCATACTTCCTTGGAAGGATATGGCAATCGGCTTTGTCAGAGAAGGGCTATAGCGTTAAGCCTTGGTTGTGGTTCTATATCTCTATTATGTACTCCTCTTTTTGCAGTAATACAAATGCTTTCCACCAATATTATTCATGTGTGTAATGATATTGAGTAGTTTACTTGCTTAACTGTTTACTTAGATCTCTTATTGTATAGATGTCTTTTACTGGTTTCTCTTGTTTCTTGTCTTGACAGGTCTTGCAGCTTGGATCTGACGACTGTGAGACGCAAAGAAACATTCAGGAGAAAGGATTGCAAAGTGAAAGGTAATGCATCTAGTACTCGATCCTTAAGTAGATCTAGGAAATGAATTAGTAGTATGTTCTATTTGTTTTAGACTCACTTTGAGCTAGGGAGATCCTGCTCGCATCTGAGAGTCATTTTCAGTTGATTGCTTGACACAAGCCTTTTTATTTTTTCCATTTACTTCTTGAAGTTGATTTCACTATTGGATCTTCATATTGAAGAGTCTAATCTGCTTCCTCTGAGTTTATACAACTCATTCCCAAACCATTCCATGGTTCATTGCTAAGAGATATGATTCATTTTTGAATCTAGACTTCGCTTGTCACACATGGGTAGTGGGAACAGAGCAACACTGTCTCATTTTTTAGTCTATGTTCTTTACCTGTTAGTTACTTGTTGCATCCCTTGCATTGGTAAACTGCGACATCGTCGCACTTCCCATGTAGGTAAACTGCGACGTCGCACTGTGTACAAGCACAGAGTGCGCCGATTTGTCAAAATTTGGCATGCATGTATCTCTTCTCCATTTGACAGTCTGGACTTTGGTTTGCTATATGAACTCTCTCTGTGCTGCAAGATCTGGCTAGGGATCCCACCTATGATTTGTGTTTTGAGTGTTTGGTTTTGTTTGGATTGATTTTGGGTTCCGTTTTGGACAAGCTTGAAGACCGGTAGTGGTGGATACTCTTGTCTCCTCCATCTTCATTCACTCGCCCTTACATTCCTTTCCTTCCATCCCTAATCTGATTATTACATTAGATCAGCTTCCAAACCTCGTTTTCATTTTGTTTGAGCTTTGCTTGCTTGGTTTGCTTATTGCTGCTTGATTTTGAGTTAAGTGTGTCCTTCAGCTTGATCGAGTGCTTGTCTTTTCTCGAGTTTTCTGAGTGTACTGAATGCTGCAAGTAGTGTTTTATTTTCAGTCATTTAGATCTGAAAGCTCAATTGCTATCAAGTTTATTCTTTGGTGCATACATTGAAAAGTTAAAAAGTGCTTCTTTCCCATCATATCTTGAGCATTACTGAAGAAAATTGTTGTGCATTGGAACGTTTTCGTTTGTGTTTTGGAAAAGTTGAATGAATGTGTGATCTATTGTGTTTTTCTCGAACTATGAATCGCTCATTTTCTTGAAAGACTCAAAGTACGCTTCGATTTTTGCAAGATTGATTCCATGGTAAGGAAAGATAGATGCATTTTTAATTTTGTTTCTTTTAGACCATTGAAAGTGAAATTGAAAACTTGCATATTCCATTTCAGAATCCTCCCTTTTCATTACCTAGTGTCATTTTGATTTGAAAAGAAAAAGAAAAGGAAAAATGTTTTGATTTGGATAGTAGTGTTGTGATTTTTTGTGTTTCGTCGAAAAAGGAAAAGAATACTTTCATAGTCAAGTTTTGTTTGAATTGGGATTGTGTTGCATTGAGTTTGTTTTGGAAATACTATTGGAAAACGTTTTCTCCTTTTTATAGCTAGAATTCATTGAAAGAAAAGAATATTTCATGCATGTAGCTAGGGCTTACATTATGCTTCCAATTATGTACTCACCTCATGCATTCACCTAACCATCCAAGATAAAATTAACGGTAGAAATAGGTAAAATTTTTAGCAACTTGTGTGTAAGTTAGAGACATGTTTCGACATCGTTAGGCGTGGCAGCTATCGTTATTTTCTAGCATTGTATCCCAGGGGTATTGTAGTCTTCCATGTACTTATCGGTATATCGAGCTCCTTCACATACCCACCAAGTACCATGATCCGTACTTGGCATATATCAAAGGGTGTATCACGTGCTCGGTAGTTTATCGGAAGGTCTCTTGCCGAATGGTTGTGCATTAGACAGCACCACTACGGATTTGTGCTCCCATGTACCTTGTGTATATCGGGAGACACTCTTAGGATTCCTGAAACCAACTGAGTTAACCATTTGGACGTCTTCGCAAAGCAATACACCGAGAACAACACTTGGGGAGATTAGCACGCACTTACTGTCCAGGTAATCGGGTATGCAGGCAAGGGTATGGTCCCAATCCTCCTTGTCGCATCATATTGTTGGACCCTGGAGTATATAGCGGTTTGCGATGCCTTGATAATCCTGTGAGGATCCTGACTTTTCATCCACTCCTATTCACACAGTTTGCTTGTTTCTTTTAGACTTGAGTAGTGTTTTACTTGTGTGGTAATTTAGAGTCTCTTAGAGAGTTCAAATATGGAAGATTCTTCTGGGACTACCAACCAAGGCACCCCTTTCCAGGGTGCGCCATTTGTTATTCCCCCTTGTGGAACTGTTGGCCCTCCCTTTATGGCTACGTTGAGTCTTCCTAGATTAATGATAGGATTACCAGTATGGTTATTCTCCAATCCAGTTACACCAAGTGCACCAATTGTGTCGGACCTAAGTCCTTCATCACATGAGCATCAATCTCATGGTGACCCTTCTCCTTCTTCGTCGAAAGTTGAATCAGCTTCCTTCTCTTCCTCTTCTCCTACTAAAAAATCTAATGTTAGTAAGAAGGCGGTTGAGAAGAAGAAGAAAGGGAAGACTAAGAAGAAGAACAATAAGCATAACTTCACAACCCTAACCACTGATCATCATGCTGGGGGCACTGATCATCATGTTGGGGCCACTGATACACCTATTCTGAATTCGCGTAAACCGAAATTACCTTACAAACTTTGTAAAGGGTCCCATTTTCTTAAGAGATGCCCTTGTATCTCCAAGGTCTTTGAAATATGGTCGCATTATGAACAACCCTTGTCATCAATATTCGGACATCATACTGATGATACCCCATCAACTAGTGATGTTGTAATTAAGGTTCGGAAGGGTAGAGCTACAGACCCTTGCTAGTTATGCAAGGGCATGCACTGTACTTACCTTTGTCCTCGTATGGATGAAGCTTCACAATTGTTGGAAGACATGGACACATCCCATAAACACCTTCCAACGAATTATTGTAGGTTGTCCCTTGATCCTTCATTGGTTGATAGGGCGGTCAATCCGACCCCACCCTTAGTTGACCCCATTCTTTTATCAGAGAGTGAAAACAAAGCGGTCAATTCAACAACATCGTTGATCGACCCCATTCCTCCTTTTAGGGATGATACCCAAGCGGTTAATCAAGTCTCATTCTCGGTTAAACCCACTCCTCTATTTGAGGGTGAAATGGAAACTGCTGATGTTTTTCTGGTAGATTCAGATTGTTCTGGGTGAGGGGAAACCATGTCTATTTCCACAGGACCCCTCCAAGTACTCAGGTTATTTCATTTGATTGGAATAAACTAACAGAATCTCGTCTTCCTTCGAGTATTCCTTTTCAAATATCTGTAGGAGTTTCCGATAAAGAAATATTTCGTACGATAGTTGATGAGGGAGCTTCTGTTAGTATTTTATCCTCAACTACTTGGCCAGCTATAGGTTCCCCTTAACTTGTACTAGTAACTTACCAGATTTTGGCTTTTAATAGAAGGCCTATCGAACCTTTAGGGATTCTCCCGCAGTTACCTATCACGTTGAGAGGTAAAACTGTTTATGTTGATGTCATGGTTGTCCAAGGTTCTTTAGATTTCAATCTACTCCTTGGACGTGATTATGTATCTGATATGAAAGCCATCGTGTCCACACTCTTTCGAGTGATGTATTTTCCCTACGATGTGAGGATTGTGACCATTGATCAGCTTTCCTTCGTGACACCCAGTCATCATATGACTCCTAGTCGTCAGACTTCCCTAAACATTCCACATGTTTTAGTGGTTTCTTCCCCCTGAGGATGGGGGGTACGAGCATGGTTTATGTTATGTTTCAAGCTCATTACAAAATGAAACCGACCACTCTAGCATAGTTTACCTTTGGTTTCAAGCTTGCATAAAAATGAAACCAATCCTCTGGAGCATAGTTTTATTCTATTTCAAGCTCATTAAAATATGAGATAGACCCCTCTAAGCATAGTTTACCTTTGGTTTCAAGCTTACATAAAAATGAAACCAATCCACTCGAGCATAGTTTTATTCCATTTCAAGCTCGTTAAAAAATAAGATGGGCCCCCTCAAGCATAGTTATTGTCTATTTCAAGCTTGTGTAAAAATGAAATAGATCTCCCTCCCATTGGTTCGAGTCTCTATCTAGAGTTAGAACTTGAACCTTCATTTCATATGATTCTTGTTTTCCCCCCGTTAGTGAACATTTCATATTAGTAGCTAGGTTGGTAGTTGGGTTAGCAAGCAACATTTTCAGATGAAATGAAGCTTGGGAGGCATGCCACATGTTGTACCGTCATCAATCATGTTGAGGGAACACCACCATGTTAAGCCGCTAGCAATCATGCTAAGGGAATTTACCAACCTCTGGGAATCATGTTGGGAAGGAACCCGTCAATGGGCCTTAACCGCGAGCAGAGTTTATCTTTGGCTTCAAGCTCGTTAAACAATGAAACTAGTAGTTTGAGCACAGTTTACCTTTGGTTTCAAGCTTGCATAAAAATGAAACCAATTTCATGAGCATAGTTCCCTTTCTATGTCAAGCTCGTTAAAAAATTAAACATATCCTTTCCCTTTGAGTCGAGTCTCCTCATAGACTTAGTACCTGAACCTTCTTTTCACCTGCCTATGCCTTAGGCGGATGAAATGAAGCTTCGGGGCATGTCTTCAACCTCTGGAAGTTACGTTGAATTCAACTCGATTGCCTCTCCACACCACGTTGGAGCTAAGTCACTTACTTCCAACAATCATGCTGGGGGCACACACCAACCTCTGGATGCCATGTTTGAGAAAAGTTCACCATTGGGAACATTTTTTAGCATACTTTCCTTTTTTAGGTTTCGAGCTCATTAAACCATGAAAATTATCCCAAGCATAATTCATTTTCTGTTGCAAGCTCATTAAAAATGAAGCAGACATCATGAGCATTCTTCCAACCTATCTTCAAGCTCATCAAAAACAGTAAGATAGTGTTTGAGCTTACTTTTCACCTTTTTCATGCTTTGGTTGAAACATGAAAAGTGGTTTGAGCTTACTTTTTACTTTTTCGTGTTCTGGTTCAAATATGAAAAAGATTTTGAGTGCTTTTGATACCATTCTCGTGCTCGTTAAAAATTTGAGTAAAAAAGTGTGTCTAGCGAGTATAGGTTTATCACTTTATCCGGCCTCGCTAGACTATTTATGGAAAAGGAACTATACCGAGTTTACTTTTTCCTTTGTCGTACTCGGTCATCAACCATGACAAAGTTGTTCATGGAGTCCTTTTAATCTCTTTTCAGACTCCCTATAAATAGGAAAAGATTGCCAAGCGAACTTGATGCTTTCACGCTTGTAAAAGAATGTGAATGATCGTCTTTTTAGTGATAGTTTACCCATTTTTCGGACCAAGAGGCAATAATTACAAAAAAAGGTATACTCCAGCCAATCATGACTGGAAGAGTCCTCTACTGCGTTGCTTTACCCTTTTTCGGGCGATGAGGCTAACTTTACAAAAAAGGACCGTTGGATTTTTCTTTAGATCTTTTCAGACTCTCTAAACATGGAATGACGACCGAGTTTACCTTCTATGGACTTGTTAAAATTTTCACATTGAAGGGCCCATCATGGGAAGAACCCCTCCTATCCCAGGTTCGGAAAATATTTGGGATTGGACTCATCTATGAGATGAGCTATACCGAGCATCTTGTTACCCTCATCAAGCTCGTAAAAAACACATGAGGCACTCATCATTCATGATGGGGAAAAAGGAAAGTGTTTGTGTTACATACCTTATTAGTGGCAGTATGTAGTCGTTCTTGAACATGGCACTCATCTGCATTTTCATACAGCACTTGGATCATCCGTTTGTCCTCGAGTTCCACTTATTTCCTGAGTATTATTACTCCTTTGAGTCATTCAAAGAAAAGCTTCCATCATCAGTCGCTTTGAGAATTTGTGATGCACTTGTCATGTCAATACTACCAAGTCATGCCATGCCCGTGTTCAAGAATATGTCTATCATTTATCATCTGTAGTCAGTACACCCGCCATCACGACGGTCTACTCTGAGTCAGTCTTGCATGTTACTGTACCATCCGATCTACCCTATACATTTTTGTCATGTTTCATGTCGATTGATGGGGGATTCATCATGGCCCTCCTTCGACAAATTCATCCTTGTCAACTTCAACACATCATCCGAGGATTGAATCTAGAAACCAGTCAAGTACATTGGCCCTGCATGCCTCAATGGCAGGTTACCTCGCTTTCATCATGAGTTTACATCATTGACTCTTGATCGAATGATTTCATCTTGCGTTCAACTTCAACTCATTTATTCACGCTTGATGATATGTATTGTGATACCTTGGGAATCATTGACATCAATGGTGATCTCCCTCGCACTTGTTAACAGTTTACATCAATGGTCGGTAATCAAGTGGTTTCTACCATGTTCGACGTCAAGACATTTGTAATCACATGGATAGATTCGTATCATTGAGGGTTTAGCTTGAAAACCCTAGGGAGTCATGTTTTACCCAGGTTGCGATGGATTTTGTATTGAGTTATATCACACGGATCCACATTTGTATTGGTCATGGCTGTGTTATCATCTCATCATGGATCTAAGCTTGTGTCTAGTATCCGTGATTGTGTTCAGTCGGTCATTACTACCATGGATCTACGCTGTATTGGTTGGAAACCATGTTGTACTTTATATGATATTGTCAGTTTAGAGTCAGTCATACTACAGCAGTGTCCTTCGCCCGAAAAGTCTATTGCCATTACTTCTATCAAAGCACTTCACCTGTCTATCTTCAACAGCTTCATGCTTTGGGGAGCATTTTGTTACACCCAAAATCTACTCATCATAAGGTTCAGTGTTTACACCCCTGAAGATATCTGGACTAAGTAATAATCCAAGGAGGATTTGTACCCAATTGTGCTAGGTTTTGAAGGGTTGTCGCAGGCTACACACTAGCAACATGCGACGTTGCACCTTGCTCCATTACAAGGTGCGACGAAGTCAATTAGATGGAAAAAATAGCTTCTTCAAGGTCCATCTCGAAGCTTGCTGACTTGGGACCCTATCCTTGACCTCTTGGAAGAGCTAGCACTCAGTTCCTAAACCTTTGGAGAGATCCATTAAGCCTCTCCTACCATCTCTCAACCTATCCTATCCATATCCTATCCATTTAGTCCTATATAAATGAATCTCACTCCCATCCCAAAGGGAGGACGTCTATGGTATCTACATGTTGGTGAAATCACCCTTGGAACATCTCCACTCACCTATTGGAGAACTCATACTTCCTTGGAAGGATATGGCAATCAGTTTTGTCGGAGAAGGGCTATAGCGTTAAGCCTTGGTTGTGGTTCTATATCTCTATTATGTACTCCTCTTTTTGCAGTAATACAAATGCTTTCCACCAATATTGTTCATGTGTCTAATGATATTGAGTAGTTTACCTACTTAACTGTTTACTTAGATCTCTTATTGTATAGATGTCTTTTATTGGTTTCTCTTGTTTCTTGTCTTGACAGGTCTTGCAGCTTGGATCTGATGACCGTGAGACACAGAGCAGCATTCAGGAGAAAGGATTGTGAAGTGAAAGGTAAGACATCTAGTACTCAATCCTTAAGTAGATCTAGGAAATGCATTAGTAGTCTATTCTATTTGTTCTAGACTCACTTTGAGCTAGGGAGATCCTGCTCGCGTCCGCTCGAGTGGATTGTCCGACAACAAAAGGGGAGGAACCCCCACTGGTACAATAGCAATCGTAGTATAGCCAGCTGCAGCAATATGACCAGGGCCACTATGGGCACCCGTAGTATCCACCACCACCATATGGCCAGCAGCAGTATCAGCAGCCGCAGTACGGGCAACCGCAGTATCAATAATATGGACCACCACGTGGAGGATTTGGGGGAGGATACTGCGGCGGTCGAGGTATGGGACATGGAGGCACTCTTGGACACCAAGGAGGTCCAATTACCTGTTATAATTGCGGGCAACAAGGGCACTACTAGAGATACTTTCTTAATCCAGCGCCACAATGTACATATTGTAGTGTCGCAGATCATAGCATAGAGGACTGCCCCCAACTCATTGCGAAATGGAAAACCAAGCATCCGCCCTGGAACCAGAATAATCAGAATACACCACCAGCCATACAGAGGATATCAACGGAATCCAGAAGCATCTCTACGATGGTTGGCATAGTAACAAGAGGAGGGGCGGTGATAGGTAGCGATAGGTCACACCCAAATGTTAGACCAACACAGACACAGCGGAAGAAGGTTACCTTCGACATTGAAGCCGAAAAGGATATCTTCTTAAAAGAAAAAGAGGCAATGAGGAATCGGAAGCAGTTGCCTTTCGAAGAAGAAATCTATGATATGCCACCAACGTTTGATTTGACGAAGATGCGAAGAAAGTCAAGCGCATTGGAAGCCTTCTTAGAAAGCTGCCTAGATTTGGCCAAAGATCCTAATGTGCTAGAGGAAATAGTTAGTATACTGCGACAACGAGGAGGTGCACGACTGGAACAGAGAGTTGAACGCATACAAAAATAAAGATAGGCAGGGAGATGTGGATGTCAACATAGATCGGAGAATTTGATGTTGACTCCATCATTTTGGACTTGGGTTCGGACGTGAATATCCTAACTAAACAAACATGGGAGACGATGGGGAAGCCGCAGATGACCTGGTCACCAGTACAACTGCGACTGGCGAACCAAAGCAAGGTCACCCCGCTAGGTCGGGTATGTCAACTTCTGGTAGATCTCCTCCTCTAGATCTCCATGAAGAAATGCACTCTTCACATCCATGTGATGCACCTCCTAGTGCTTGGATGCAACTAGAGACAAAACAAGACAGATGGATTCCATCTTGGCAACTGGAGCGAAGGCCTCTATATAGTCAATTCCTTGAACCTGATATATCCTTTAGCAACCAATCAAGCCTTGTAGTTTCATGTTACTCCATCTGAGCCCGGCTTTGTTTTGTATACCCATTTACATTGAACAAGATTCCTTCTAGGAGGAAGAGAAACAAGCTCCCAAGTCTAATTTTTTTGAAGAGATTGGTACTCTTCACCCATAGATGTTATCCATCTTGGATCTTGGGAGGCCTCAAAGATTTTTTTTGGATATGATACAACCATCAACAAACATCTATCTAGAAGACAGGGATCTGTATGAGAGAGTGAAAATCTTGCACTTTGATACTCAGATATGGTTCTTCTTGGATCTTGTGGATCTCCAGTAAGGTCACCAGTAAATTCTATGGTCTTTGTAGCCCATCTTGGAAGTGGTTCTAGTTCTTGTGCTACTAGGTCTCTAAGTTCTTATGGATCTCAATCTAGCATGTGCCCATCTTCACTTTCTAAATTAGATTATGAAATTTCATGAGCATATGATTCACTATCTTGTTCAACATATTGTGGTGGAGTAGTTGGAAATATTTCTACTTCAACATGGTGGGAATAATGCAATGACCATTCTTCAAACTTGACACTTCTTTCAAGGAAAGTGTACATGGTAGACATATCCAGTAGTTTATAGTCTTTTGAATCATGTGCATAACCATCCAATATGCACTCTTTTCTTTGAGTCTCTAAGGCTCTCCTCTTCTTTAAAGGAATCCTTGCTCAATATTTGGAACCAAAGACTCTGAGATGAGACACATCTGGCTTGTATCCCATTCAAGCTTCAAAAGGAGTTTTTCCTTTTAGGATTTTGTGAGGAACTCTATTATGGAGGTATGGAACACAATTGACAACTTCTACCCAAAGCATAGGATCCATTGCTTTAGACTCAAGCATGCATGTAGTTGTTGAGTATGTGTTATATTCTTTGCATATGTATGGGGGAGGATGTGTCTAACAATCCCTCCTGTCAGTAAGCCATTTTTTGTCTGCGAGCATAGCGCGCGCCAAATATTTTGGGTTGTTTTTGACTATTTTTGGGGAATTTTCTAATAACATGTAATTTAATCTTGGTTAAGGGATTGGGGTCTATTTTCTAATCTAGGTTAACAGATTAGGGTATTGGATGATGTGGAATACCTATATTGTATTGTGAGTGATTCATAATGATAATGAGAAAATAAGAGGTGCGGATCTAATTTTTGTTGGTTTTCTCGGTTAAGGGTTTCCATCGTAAATCTCTGTGTATTATGTGTGAGTGTTGTGGTATAATATATGTTTTGATTAAAAGAATCTGTATGCTTTTCTTCTCTACATAGGTTTAAAACTTACTTGTGGTATCAGAGCTCGATTATTTAGTTTCTAGGGGACACCTCTATTGCTGAGGGTTCGACGCGGTTGATAGATATCGGGTCTATCATAAACCTGGGTTCATGTTGATATATATGTAACTTCAGAATGTATTTCATATATGTATATTGTACTCCTATAGAGATGTTATTATTTCTCTATACGGAAGTGTTTGTATTCCTATAGAGATATTATTATTCCTCTATACGGAAGTGTCGTAACTTATACTTTATGGGTTATTAGACCACCTTGTTGGGGTCAACCATGTATAAGCCATGTGGTTCAAAGGGTTATTAGAACACCCTATTGGGTGTTGGCCTAGTCAACATTGTGTTATGTTGTTAAGTTGAGGCCGACCTAGTAAAGGTTATTAGGCAAGTCAAGTTAGGTATAAATAGAGTGTGGGAAGCACTCTGTTTGATCATTCTATTCCCACACACACTCTTTGGAGAGTGGCGCACTTGTGGAGGAGGAGAAGCTGCTGCTAAGAGATGTCTATCTCTTATGCTTGGGTTGTATCATTGCTCTATCATCTCTGAGGAATTTATTGGGGTTTTTCACCTTTATGGTTTTCCCCAAATAAACTCTGTGTCTCTTGTGTGCTTGCATTATTGTGTCCATGATTGATATGCTGTATATATGTTGTACATGTTGTTCCTTTAGTTAAGATCCTAGATCAGATTGAAGTAAATTCTGAAAAACTAACATGGTATCAGAGCTAGCCTGAAAAAAGGCATGGTATGGCATGTATGACACTTGTTGCACTTGCGATGCTAGGGCTTGATATAGAAAAAACCAGTCATCGTAGAACTTTCACTATAAATCCATTTTTGCGAATTGTTAGGATTTGAGACTTTTACAGGTCGAAGAGAAGACCCCCATGTACCTTGTATCCAAAGGATAACTTCTAATTCGTTGTACTTTGTGTTTTATGATCTGTACAAACTAGGGGTTCTTCCTCTTCCAGATCTGAGTCATAAAGAGGTGACCTAGGAAAAAAGGTCATAACGTTGGATAGGAAGCTCCAAATTAAATTTCTTAAAATGTGACAGGTAGTGCACAGCCTGTAATTTCTCAGGTAACGTTTTCAAAGGCCGAAACTGAACCAGTGACACGTGGAATGCCATACAAGTTCGCTCTCCTATTTTATCCCATAAACATGTCACGTTGCGACACTTGGAATAACTCTCTCTCAGAGAATCCAATTGAGGTAAGACCTATGGGGTTGGAAATATGACATATTGGGATATCACAGGTAGAAGTTTCAGACCCTTTGGACTTGTAATTTCGGAGTTAAACTAGAAACAATCAGGTGCATATTTCTGTCAAAACAGAATTGGATTTTGAGCACCTTCATTCATGGCTCCGGGAATTAGGGTTTCAGAGAAAGTTGGAATTTTTGAAATCAGAGACCACGGCTGAATGCTACTAATCAAAATAGAAATTTAGAGACCAAGATAAGATTTTTTGGTTGGGAAAAAGGCCGGGCTTGATCAGACCCTAGTTCGGGACTTTGATCGGAAAAGTGGAAAATTAGGGCTTCTGCAAAAATGGGAATTTTTTAAATCTGTGACCATGGCTGGAAGCTCCTCAAAAAAATAGAAGCTTAGAGCTTTGGATCGAACCTTTTGGTTGGGAAGAAGGGTGGGATTTATCAAACCCTAGTTCGGGATCCTGTCTAGAAGATCTGAAAGTTTCAAAGGCAATTTTGAGGGGTGAAACTTTGCAGTTTTCAAATTCTTAGTATACCGTCTTGATCAGCTCATTAAGGCGCATCTTTCTATCCTTTCAGAAGTTTGAAATTCAAAGTTTGAATTTTTAGGATTTCTCTAACAAACCCTAATCCAGCTCCAGATCCAGTTCCTACAAATCAAGTGGATTGGGTTAATCCTATAAGAGAATGGATTGGTCACCTACATAAGTGAAGAAGTTCCTATTTCAAAGGGAGATGAGGCTAAGGCCTTACATAAGAAGATTACAAGCAATCTCGACAGGTATGACTTATCCAGGTATGTTTTGATATTTGTTCATGATTAAGTTTATGGTATGTTTGTCTTCATATTACTACGGTTAGTACAATCTTGATTAAATTTAGACTTGTCATATCACCTTAATAAAATTATGAATGCATGATAGAAGATATTCATTGATTAGGGTGTTGACACTTATGATTGTACTAATGCATTATGGTGCTATATGAGGTTTATGTTGTCCGCTAACATGAAAGGTACACCAAGAAAGACAAATCATGTTTTAGTTCAAGAACATATGATCAGGGTGACATGAAGACAAATATTCATCCATTTTCATGGATCACCTAGAAGATCTATTTACGAGGTATGTATAACTTGGTTCTATAATGGTTAATCTATGGGATATGCAGGTTACTAGCACAATTCATTGAAGAGAACAAGAAGACATCATGTGGGTATGTTAGACATAACTAGCTAACATACTAATCCAGGTATGTTTTTCCTATATCAAGTTAGAATCCTACCTTGTAATAGGATCTCTTATATAAGTATACATCGCATGATTGATAATGATTATTCATAGGTTTGAATAAACATGGGTGTATGCATATTATGTTTCTTACCTTAATTGACGATATGACTAACCAGAAGAATCATGAAAGTATAGGTTTGAGTAATCACGGGTTTAGGCATATTATGTTTCTTACTTTAATTTATGATATGACTAACCATAAGAGTCCTCGAATACTAATGCTCATTATATGTGTTTGAAATGATCATGACTATACATGTCTAATATTATTGTGTTTTATTAGTATTATGCTAAAGAATGTATGCATGAGACTTCGAGGATAACACAATGATGATACTAGTAAATATGCATAGTAATCGTGGATGGACATAAGTTCAAGGATAGGTAATCCAGGAAACAAAGATCAAGAGGGAGCACACTCCACTAGTTTCTGCAAGGATGCAGATATTCAGAGGGAGTCAACCACTTCTCACAATCCACATCAGAATGGATTTGCAAAGATTTAGAGGGATTCCACCAACAACCAAACAAAGATAAGTATTTGAATTGTCATTCTTTACATATTTGTTTGTTTAAATAATGTTGTTCAATGATGTATATGCTTATGTTCCTAGACTTAGGTTGTGTATTATCCATATTAGAATAATTGCATTAATGAATAGTATACTACTAATATGCATGTGATGGGTAAGTGGCCTATGGCACTGTACAACATTCCATTGCTACTTATCTAGAATGAAACCTCTTTGCTAACATTTTGGGAGTAGTGCAAACTCTTAACAATGTTCTGGTAGAGATTGGAAGGCATCTAGAAAGTTACAGGATATGGATGAATGTTGTATTGAAGCATTGGGTAAAATAATTGCATGACTGTATGACATATTTCTTTATGTGTAAGAATTTGTTCTGAAAACTATGAGAAGTTTCTAATCATGCAATTTAACTTGTTTTGTAGGAAAGATCATATACGAGCACCTACAAAAGAAGACTACAAAATTTGTTTCAGCAACAAAGTTATCTATTGAAGATATTGAATATATTGAAGTTCCCAAGATTTGGGAAGAATGCCATGATCGAGGAGTACCAGTCTATCATGAAGAATGATGTTTGGGATGCAGTCCCAAGACCTGAAGGGAAGTCTATTGTGACTTCCAAATGGATCTGTAAGTTCAAGCATGCTGCAGATGGTAGCATGGAGAAATACAAAGTGAGGTTTGTAGCTCGTGGCTTCTCCCAGAAAAAGGGATTGAGTATGAAGAGACTTCTACACCTATAGCCAGGCACACTTCCATCAGATCAGTACTTGCTCTGGCTACAGTGATGAAATGGAAGATACACTAGATGGATTTCAAGATAGCTTTCTTGAATGGTAGTGTATGTGGAGCAACCACTTGGCTTTGAGACACATGACGGGAAGTCATATATGTGCAGAACTTGGTATGGTAGGATAGATAGCTTTCTATCCAGTTTGGACTTTACCAAGAGTAAAGCAGATTCCAACCTTTGCTACAAGGTTGAGGAAGGAAATCCAGTGATACTACTTTTGTATGTGGACGACCTGTTTGTTACAAGTGATGATAGATTGATTACCGACATGCAGCCGAAGCTTGCTGCCGAGTTCAAGATAAAGAACTTGGATATGATGCACTAATTTCTTGGCATGGAGGTGTGGAAGAGTGCAGATGGAATCTTCCTTGGACAAGGGAAGTATGCAGTAGAGATCCTGAAGAGGTTCGGGATGATGTACTGCAAGGCCATGTCCACACCTATGGCATTGAACCTAAAGCTTATGTGTGATGCTTCATTTGATCCGGTTGATGTCACTATGTATTGTCAAATGATTGGGTCCTTGATGTACCTGATGAACACGAGACCATATATTTGCTTTGCGGTGAACACATTGAGCCAGTTCCTGACGGATCCCAAAGGTGTTCACCTAATTGTTGTAAAGCATATTCTGAGGTACTTGAAGGGTACGGTTGATTATGGGCTCAAGTATGATGCGAATCAAAAGTTTAACCTACAGGGTTATGTTGATTCAGATTGGGTAGGAAGTGTTGCAGATAGGAAGAGCACATTTGGGTGTTGCTTCAGTATGGGATCAGGTGTGATCTCTTGGTTTAGCAGGAAGCAGTATTGCATAGCACTAAGTAAAGCTGAGGCAAATTATGTTCCAGCTTGTTCGGCTAGTTGTGAGGCAGTATGGCTGAGGAAGCTACTGTCTGAGTTATTTGATCTCTCGTTGGATGCTACTAGTATCTTTTGTGACAACCAGAGTTGTGTGAAGTTGTCTGAGAACCCAGTGTTCCATGATAGGCCGAAGCACATTGAGATAAAACATCACTATATCAGAGATATGGTGCAGAGAGGAGCAGTGAAGCTCTTGTATATTGCAATGGATGAGCAGATTGCAGATGTATTGACGAAACCACTAGCCAGAGTGAAGTTCGAGTACTTCAGAGAGAGGCTTGGTGTTCTTCAAATCGATGACACTTCGAGGAAGAAGTGATGGACACATTTGCATTAGCCATTTCGAGCATGGTGAGAGGAGGATCCTTCCATGACTGTGGATATAAGCAATGGATGATGAGCATCAGGACGATGCTCCAGTTACTGCCCTGTATGTATATGTATGCATCATGTTGGATGATGGATATGATCAGTTGGATCATTTATATGTAAATGTATGCACGCATCATGTTGGATGCTGGATATGATCAGTTGGATCATTTGTATATGTATGTACGCATCATGTTGGATGTTGGATATGATCAGTTGGATCATGTGTATGTATCTGTAGATGTATCAGGTGGATACATTGTATGATCAGGTAGATCTTGTATGTTGATATGTATCAGGTATGATCAGGTGGATCATGTATTTGTATATGTATCAGGTGGATACATTGTCTGATCAGGTAGATCATGTATGATGATATGTATCAGGCAGATACTGTGTATGCATCAGGTGGATGCATTGTATGATCAGGATGATCATGGATGACGAGCTTTAGGATGTTGCTCCAGATGACATGCATCAGGATGATGTAGTGATGATGATTAGGATGATCATGTGTACATCAAGATGATGTATGGTGAGTATCAGGTTGATACTCTGTATCCGTGGAACAGGTTGTGCAGATAAAGCATATAATCCTAGCCATGGGAGGTTTGTAGATAGTCTTTCAAGGTTTTGCATATGGCATGTAACACTGGCCTTGGGATATCTGGAAAATGCTCTTTCGAGGTTTTTCTTTGGAGGACATATAATCCTAGCCTTGGGAGGTTTGCAGATTCTCTTGCTAGGTTTTGCCGCTAGAATATAATAGCTCCCTGGGAGATCTGGCAAATGCTCTTTCGAGGTTTTGTCCTATGGCATGTAATCCTAGCCCTGGGAGATCCGATAGGTTGAGCTGTGTGCTCGTAATCATTCCTGGGATGCTCTTTCGAGGTTTTCCCATGACCACATGTAATAAGTCCTGGATATCTGGACAGGATGAAAAAGGCCTTAGATGCTCTTTAGGGTTCTTTCTTAGCAAGACACTCTTTTAAGATTTTGTGGTGGGTGTCACATGTAATAAGTCCTGGAGATCTAGACAGGATGAAAAAGGCCTCAGATGCTCTTTAGGGTTCTTGCTAGTCAAGAGACTATTTTAAGGTTTTATGTCAGTCACATATAATACTAGCCCTGGGAGATCCGATAGGTAGAGTTGTGTGCTCGTAATAGCCTGGGATGCTCTTTCGAGGTTTTGTGATGCACGTAATAAGTCCTGAGGATTCCATAGTATGGCAAGTGATGATGAAGACCTGCAGGTGGTGGGCCTACATCCAGTATGAAAAAGGACTGGCTCTGTAGAACTTCCTATGACGAGTAGATTCAAATATTGATTGAGATAGTAGCAGCAGCGATGATTCAAGGACGATGATTCGCTAATGATGATCTAGAGAAGAAGACTTGTGCTAGCAGATCTGTGTCGAGAAATACCTTCCTAGATAAGAGGGAGTGTTGATGTATATGTAACTTCAGAATGTATTTCATATATGTATATTGTAATCCTATAGAGATGGTATTATTGCTCTATACGAAAGTGTTTGTATTCCTATAGAGATGTTATTATTCCTCTATACTAAAGTGTCGTAACTTATACTTGATGGGTTATTAGACCACCTTCTTGGGGTCGGCCCTGTATAAGTCATGTGGGTCAAAGGGTTATTAGACCACCCTATTGGGGGTCGGACATGTGGTTCAAAGGGTTATTAGACCACCCTATTGGGTGTCGGCCCAGTCAACATTGTGTTATGTGGTTAAGTTGAGGCCGACCTAGTAAGGGTTATTAGGCAAGTCAAGTCAAGTATAAATAGAGTGCGGGAGGTACTCTATTTGATCATTCTTTTCTCACACACACTCTTTGGAGAGTGGCGCACTTGTGGAGGAGGAGAAGCTGCTACCAGGAGATGTCTATCTCTTATGCTTGGGTTGTATCATTGCTCTATCATCTCTGAGGTATTTATTGGGGTTTTTCACATTTATGGTTTTCCCCAAGTAAACTCTGTGTCTCTTGTGTGCTTGCATTATTGTGTCCATGATTGATATGTTGTAGATATTTTGTACATGTTGTTCTCTCAGTTAAGATCCTAGTTCAGATTGAAGTAAATTCTGAAAAACTAACAGTTCACTGGGAGATTTGTAGCTTTGATTTGTGCATTGAAAGAGAATGGTTTGCAATTCAAGAATTGAGATCGATAAATTTAATGGTGTGCTATGGAAGATCAAAATGGAGGATCTTCTTGTAGATCGGGAATAGTGGATTGCTGTGGATCCGGGTACACCACCCATTGGAACGTCGAAAGAATATTGGGAGAAATTATATAGAAGAGAGAGGAGTACAATCTGACTATGCTTATCAAAAAAAAATTTGTTGAACATATCTGGATAAGAGACTGCGGTAAAGCTTTGGGCGAAACTAGGGAGTTTGTATCAATCAAAATCCCTTGTAAACATTTTTTTTCTGCAAAAGAAACTGTATCACCTCAAAATGAATGATAATGACACAATGATAAAGCATCTGAATATATACAATACTCTGGTAAGTCAAATAACCTCTATTGGCATTAAAATGGTTGAAGAAGATAAATGTATTACATTATTGTGTTCTTTTCCAGATTCCGATGACAACCTAATTGTAGCAATAGGGAGTTCTAATCAAACGACTTTAAAATTTGATGAGATAATATCATCCCTTCTATCAGAAGAGATGAGGTGGAAAATCATGGATAGTCATAGAATGGATTCCTTGTTTGTGAGAGGTCACCCCCAGGAGAGAAAACAAAAGGGATATGGGGGGAGATATAAATATAAGGGTAGATCTAAATCCCTAGGAAAATTTATAAGGAGGTGTTGGAAATGCGGTAAATCTGCGCACTATAAAAAGGATTGCAGATCTAAGAATGTTGAGAAAGGAAAGGGATCTGAGGATACCTCTGCCACATAGGCGAATACTTCCTTAGAAGAAGGAGGGGATGTGTACCTAGCTTCCACTAGTAATAATTTAGAATGTGATATGTGGTTGATTGAATTACGTGCATCATGTCATATGACCCCTCATAGGGAGTGGTTCTGTGAATATGAAAAGTACAATGAAGGCAATGTGTTCTTGGGAGATGATTCACCAATGAATATCATCGAGCATGGTAGAGTCAAGTTGAAACTCAAGGATGGAAGGATTAGAACTCTCCCTGGAGTACTACACATTCCAAATCTAGCAATAAACTTGATATCTCTCGGAAAGATGGATATTGCAGGTGTAAAGACTATGTGTGGAGATGGTGGTTGCAAAATTATTCGAGGATCAATGGTATTGATGAGGGGAGTTCGGTATGGAACTCTGTACAAACTATTGGGAAGAACCATCATTGGTGAATGTAACAGTTCTATTTTTCCCGAGGGGGGGATATAGAAGATAAAATCCTGACTGCATCATGAGGAAAGACAATGCTATGGTATCAAATATTGGGGCATACCAGAGAAAAGGGCCTTCAATCATTACAAGGTAAAAGTATGGTTGAAGGTATGACTAATTGCACTCTATATTTTGATTTCTGTGAACATTGCATATATGGAAAACATAATCAAGTAAGATTTGCATCTGGTGCTACAAGAGCAAAGGGAATTTTAGAGTTAATACACAGTGATGTATTTGGACATGTGCCTATTCCATCACTAGGTAGATATGTGTATTATGTTTCATTTATAGATGATTTCTCAAGGAAAACATGGATTTATTTCCTTCAAAAGAAATATGAAGTATTTTCTAAGTTAAAGAATTTAAGGCTTTTGTAGACAATCAAACATAAAAGAAAATAAAGGTGTTGAGGACAGATAATGGTGGAGAGTTCCATGGTAATGAATTCAAGGAATTCTGTAAGAAGTGTGGTATAGCAAGGCATAAGACTACTCCATACACACCTTAATAGAATGGAATCACTAAAAGGATGAATAGGACATTGATGGAAAAGGCAAGGATCATGCTAAGCAGTGCCGAGATAGGACAATAATTTTGGGTAGAGGGTGTGGAGACAACATGTTACCTCATAAATCGATCACCTACATCAACATTGGTTAACAAAAATCAACAAGAGGTATGGACTGGTAAGAAAACCTCTATTAAACATCTGAATTTTTTTGGTTGTGATTCTTATGTACATGTTTTAAAGGAGAAAAGGAGTAAGCTGGACAATAAAGATGAAAAATATATCTTTATTGGTTATAAAGATCGTATGAAAGGTTATAATATTTGGATTCCTGTAACTAAGAAGACTATATACAATTGAGATGTTGTGTTTAGAGAGGTCAAAGAACTTCCCAGATAGCTAGTGAATCCAATGTAAAAGGATCGAGAGAAGATAGAGTTTGATTTAGAAGATGAATAATCTGACTCAACAAAAAAAGTTGAATCAGAAGAAGAAGAACCTCATACCCCAGTTTTGAGGAGACCATCTCGAGAAAGAAGGCAACCAAAAAGGTATTCCCCTCTGATTTTTGGTCTAGTTTTCCTTTACCTATTACTGATGATGATCATATAAATGTGAAGGAAGATGTTGATTCAAAGGATAATCATCTATGGAAGAAGGCCATGCTTGAAGAAATGGAAGGCTTGGACAACAAAGAATCATGTGATCTAGTTCAATTCCCTGTTGTAAGAAAATCCGCTGCCAGCAAATGGCTATTTAAAAGGAAGTTAAATGCAGAAGGTAAAGTGGAGAAGTACAAATACTGCTTGGTAGAAAAAGGATATTATCAAGTACAGGGAATTTATTTTGGTGAAATATTTTCTCTAGTTGCAAATTAGCTTCCATTGGATTTCTTCTTTCTATTGTTGTTGCTTTTGATCTTGAAGTAGAATAGATGGATGTGAAGACAACATTCTTACATGGGTATCTAGAAGAATAAATCTACATGAAACAATGAGGAGGGTTCATAGTAAAGTTAAATAAAGAGCTTGTATGTAAACTAAAGAAGTCCCTTTATGGTCTAAATAAACCTCCAAGGATGTGGTACCAAATGTTTGGCACATACATACTTGGATTGGGGTTTGCAAGAAGCAAGGTTGATCACTGTGTATACTCCAAACAAGTTGGTGATCACTTCATTAACATAGTACTCTATGTTGATGACAAGTTGCTAATTGGAAACAACAAAGATGTCATAAAGGAGGTGAAGTCTCAGCTATCCTCTAAATTTGACATGAAGGATCTCGGTGTTGCAAACTTCATACTATGAATGGATATTAAGAGAGATCGTGCAAACAAGAATATCTGGTTAAATCAAATAAAATATGTTAAGAAAGTACTATAGAGATTTAACATGCAGGAAAGTAAGCTGGTCAAGGTCCCTAAACATGTAGGTTTAAAGTTATCTATAGATCAATGTCCCAAGACAAAGGAACAGGAAGAAAATATGGCATGAGTTCCATATGCTAGTGCAGTTGGAAGTTTGATGTATGCAATGGTCTATACCAAACCGAACATTGCTCATGTAGTGGGAGTATAAGAAGATATATGTCAAAACCAGGGAAGGAGTGTTGGACAACTATAAAGAGGGTCTTCAAATATTTATGTGGCGCTATATATTATGCAATATGCTACCAAGGAAGACCTGGACCGTGCAGAGTAATAAATGTACATGGATTTGTTGATGTAGACTGGGATGGAGATCTTGATAAAAAAATATATACAAATGGGTATGTGTTTAACCTATTTGGAGGAGCTATCAGTTGGATGAGAAAGAGGCGGGCTGTAGTTTCACTCTCAACTACAGAAGTTGAATATATGGCAGCCACTCATGCAAGTAAAGAATCTATATGGTTGCATAGATTATGTTCAGGTCTTTTGTTTTTATAGAGAGGTGTAAGGTTAGATTGTGACAATAAAAGTGCATTATTCCTAGCAAAGAACCCTGCTTATCATGCTAAGTCAAAGAATATTGATGTGCAATATCACTTTGTGAGAGATATGGTTGAAGACAGAAGGTGCTATTGGAGAAGGTTGACACCTTGAAGAATGTTGTAGACTCATTAACAAAGTTTGTCAGTATAGAGAAATTCTCTTGGTGTAGAGAATATATGGGCATTGGTTCCCTGAACCTGTGACTTTATGAGTACATGAATCATTGTTATGAAGAGAAAAAAACAAGTGGGAGAGTGTTGGATATGTGTCATATTCTTTGCATATGTATGGGGGTGGTTGCGGCTATTTTTGGGGAATTTTCTAAAAATATGTAATTTAATCCTGGTTAAGGGATTGGAGTCTATTTTATAATCCAAGTTGACATATTAGGATATTGGATGTTGTGTAATACCTATATTGTATTGTGAGTGTTGTGCATGGCCCAAGTTGGCATAGTTTTTGGAGAAGCGAAGTCCAAGTAAGTGCAGTTGGAAAAATGAATTCCAAGCATGACACAATTTTGTTGAAGCGTAGCAGTTATTTTTGGCAAGAAGTACAAACGAAGCGAGGTCCAACAACCACCTATTTTGGGTAAATGACTATGCAAATCCTGGGAGCAGGGTAAGTTGTGGAGTGGAGTTGGAGGAAAGGGACCTGTCACCTTAGTTAAACATAGTACTAAGGATGACGAGGGAAACTGAGGTAGTTAGAACGACAAACTAATAGCGATAGAAGAAGCAGAGTAGCTGAAAGGGACATGTTAGTATGCAGTCAGAGCCACGTAGTCATAGTTGTGGCTGTCAGAAGAAGCGTTAGAGCCAGGAGCGGCACAGAAAGGTGGCTGAAGTCAAGTGAAGTAGCTGTCGACTACAAAAATCCTGGTTAGTGGGGTAACCGCGCCATTTTTCGGGGGGGTTTTGGGTACTATAGCATTTTTGGCCCATAATGATGGTAAAGACGTGACCCTCGGGAATGATCTATAAAAGGGAAAATTTTGTAAGGGAAGGGTTGGTTTTTAGGGTATTTTGGTCTCTCAAGGGCTAATCTTTGAAGAGACTAAGTATTATAAAGAAAAAGAAGAGAGAAAGAGGCTCTGCAACTGAGTGCGTAAAGAACCAATTGTAGAGAGAAGAGTTTGGAGCTGTGTGCGTAGACTGGAACTATTGACCCTTCCCATTAATATAAACAACAGTTCTCGTGGATGTATCCCCCATCCTGGGGGTGAACCACGTAAATAAGCGTGTTGTGTGAATGTATGAGTGTGATTGATTATGTGTATGTTTATTTTCATGCTTTTAGTTATGTGTGTTCTGCTTTATATGTATTTTCACATGAATGGTTGATGCGAATAATATGTGAAGTACCGAACACATATATTAGGATGCACAGGTACTTTTGAGGATTTTGAATGCGTAGTTACACAAGTGACACTAATCCAGCGGAGAATGTAGTGTGCAAAACTGTCTCTTAGCGCAATCCCTGTTGTAGATATTTCTCCCTATGGATAGGTAGAAACTCTCTTAGGTTAAAGTAGACTTGACCGACTTTAAACTAAGACAAAAAGATAACAAATGATACCTTGAATTCCTAGATTCAAACAAGTGCTTCAAGATTATGCTGTTGAAAGAGATAGAAGCTATTGAATCTGACCTTTGATTTAGTCGCTCGTCTTAGTTGTCGCTTCGATCCTCAAGTCCTCACGAATGAACCTATTGGGATGAATCAAAGTACAAGAACATACAATCTTTCTAGACAACTTGAAATATATGTTAGAATCTAAATATATAATAGAAACAATCTATGTAATTGAAACAACATCAACACACATAATTTGGGAAACAAGACAAGTTATATTTTATTGCAAACTTGAAGTTACTTATAACAGTTGCTTGATGTCCAAGCCAACTCCCAGCTCCAAGTGATTTCTCCTCTAGCTATCTCCACAAAGATCTAAGACCATGGGTTTGATATCTCAAAGAGTCCTCCCCTTTGCTCATGGAAGGCCTCTCTCTTATAGTGTGTAGGAGGATTAACCAACAAGAGAGAAGAATGGATCTTGGGAGTGTTTAGTCGATCAGACCCACTATTCTGAGAAGGTGTGTTAGGATCTAATCAAAGGTGTCAATCCTTAAAAATCGCTCAAAGATCAAGATCCCACAAGCCATGGAAAAAAGGCTAAAAAGAGACTACCGCGCCCCTAATATTGAGCATAAGGTGGTAGTACTGTGCCGAAGACAAGGAGCATAGCGCGGTAGTATGGACTACCGCACCCCTAAACCTGAGCCAAGGAGTGGTAGTGCTGATAAATATGTCTCAGTTGGGTTTGTCAGGTGACATGAAGGATTTGTCTTTATGGTTCATTCATTACTTTTCCCTTCTGGGTGTTTTAGGCAGTTGGGGGAAGTGTCGTCCAATGTTTTTATTGTGAAGATGCGACACTGTGAAATATAGAGGTATAACAGATGCCCCCTAAAGTGTGAGGTCAGAAGAGACTAATGGCTGAAAGATTTTACGAATACTGTGCGGAGATAGCATCGAGGAGAGCAACGAGGAGCTGAAACAGAAACAAAATGTCAGATATACCATTGAGGCGGGCATTCCCATGCTCGGAAACAATTGACTCAAAGCATGGCTATTGACCAATACATTGTAGATCCATGAGTACTGAGATGATATAGACTGTAGAAAAATCATGGCTACTATGAACAAGCATAGATCCATGAGACAATAATGACACAGCCACGACCAATACATAAGTGGATCTGTGTGACAATACAAAAAGAATTTCCATCGCAACCTGGACACAGTCAGAATACAAAAGAATGTCTAGGGTCTTCTACCCGATCGCAAACGATACGAATCTAGCCATGTGATTACAAGGTGTTGAAGTTGAACATGGTAGAAACCATTTGATTACCGGTCAAAGATGTGAACCGTTAACAAATGCGAGGGAAATCACCAATGATGACGATGATTCCCAAGGTACCTATAGTACATTTCAATGAAATGTGAATAAAGGATTTGATGTCGAGCGTTCGAGAGATCATTCAATCAAAGGTCAATAATGAAAACCTACTATTGAATATGAGGAAACCTACCATTGAGGCATGCATGACCAAGGTACTAGTGGTTGATCCCTAAGCCTAATTCCTGGATAGTAATTTGGTGTCGACAGGAATAGACTCGTCGAAGGTGGGCCATAATGATTCCCACATCATCGACACGAAATCGAAATGAAAGAGAGTATGTAATGATGAAACAATAGGACATGTACCGACACAGCGGAAGTCTGACACAATGGATGACTCTAAACAATGCAACCCTTTGAACATATAACGGCATGAAACAGGATCTGGCAGCGGGGATTATTGATAGCAGAGGATAGACACCATACTAGTAGGCTCGTGGCCAGAGAGATGACTCGAGAAGATGACCATAGCTCAGCAAAAATAGATAGATACCCAACAGTAGACAAGGAATAGACACATGCCATGTTCAAAGGTAATGACTGATAAGCTGCCAACCAAATAAACTCGACTTGTTTCCCATTTTCCCTCGACATGATGGACGAGTACCTCTTTGTTTTTTTACGAGCTTGAAGAGGATAAAATATACTGGGTATAGCTCATCTCAAAGATGAGTCCGATCTTAAATGTTTTACGAACCTAAGAAAGGAAGGGTTCGTCCCAAAGTGGGCCCTTCGATGTTAAAATTTTAACGAGTCCAAGGAAGGAAAACTCGGTAGTTTTTCACCTTTAGAGAGCCTGAAAAACTTAAAGAAGGCTCCAAAGTGTACTTTTTCATAAATTTAGTCCCTCGATCCCGAAAAAGTGTAAAACAATTCCCGAGAGAACTCTACCAGTCAAAAGTTGATTGAGGTATACCTTTCTCGTAAATAGTCTAGACAGGTCGAAAAAGGGGTAACCTATCACCGAATAGACGGCCTTTCAAATACTTTTACAAGTGTGAAAGAGACAAGGTCACGTGGCAATCTTTTTGAAACGAGGGAGTCTGAAAAGAGCTTAAAGAGAACTCCGATGGTCTTTTTCGTAAATTTTTAATTATTCTGGTCCGAAGAAAGAATAAAATACAACCAAACAAATACTTTCCTCATCGTTTAACGAGCACGAGTAAAGTCAAGTAAGCTCGACACCATTTTCTTGAGTTTGACAAGCATGACATGGGTGCAAAAAGTGCTTGGAATCTTTTTCAAGTTTTAATCCAGAGCATGAAAAAGATAAAGTAGGCTCAAAATGAAGGTCAAATAAATAAATAAACGCTAGTGTGAACATCTCAAGGAGACCCTGTCAAAAAAGGCTCATGGAACTAGATATTAGCAATGTGAAATGATTTTTAACCTAATAGGATAAAATAATGAGTAAAAATTAAATGTAAAAGTTATATAAACAAGGAGTAAATATGGAAAGTTACCATTTTACTTGTTCATTTACCCAAAGATGAAATTTCATCCATTGGAGGGAAAAACTTCAAGAGTCCATATCTGGAGATCTGGAGCACTGTTTCAATAGCCGTCTGTGCCAGGTAAGAGCTTTCAAACTCCTCTTTCATTTCATAGGTTAAAAACTTGATTTTAGTAGGCAAAAATTAATTTTTGGGTAGGCCCTCAGGGGATTTTTTCTCCCTTGAGACTACCGCGTGCTCTCTGTATCGGGAAGCACGGTAGTGCCAGATAGTACCGCCCTGTAGGGTAAAGCACGGGCGCGGTGGTGTGGACTACCGCGCAGCCAGATATCCCTCAGGCGCAGTGTTAACACCCAAAAAGTGCTCACTAGCTCATTCCCTTATTCACATGACCCATTTGTCCACTTTTCCACAATTTGAGCCTCTAAAGCCATCAAAAGGTCACCAAAAAGACCTTTATACACCTTTTTCCCCCTCAAAATATATATTTTTCCTTAAAAAACACAAAAAACCCTAAAAAAGGGTCCAGAATTCCCAAAAATATTAAAAGGGAATAAAAATATTCAAAATATTCAAAAAAAGGAAAAAAGAGGGAAAGAGGTACCTAAACCATGTTGTTCAATACCATTGGTTTCCTTAAAACCACAATGGTATTCTCCATCACCAAAAACTATAAAAAGGTGATAGGGACTCCTCACTTTCCATCCATCATCATCCTATCCTCATGCTGTCAAAATCTCTCTTGAGTTCTTTGAACATTGTAGCAATCTTGGAGAAGAGACCATTGGAGCATGGAGCATCTCAACCTTGGAGCTGCTCAACACCAAACATCCTCACCATTTGAGGTATTATAATACAAAAGTCATTTTTTATTTCGTTTCTTGTTCTTTTTGTTAAATCTTTTCAAGCTTATTATTACATGCACATGTTAATCCTAGATTAGTTTATAGTTGTTTTTGCTTTCAATCTGAATACTGCTATTACAAGTTAATAGGTGCATCCTTGCACATGCTTGGTTGAAAAACCAAGCAACAGTTTTTTGGCGACTCCGCTGGCTTTTGAGCTTTAAATTTTTTCTTTAGATCTTAGTTTTTTACTTGTTTTTATCATTTAAATTAGTAGATCTGCCATACTAGACAACATATTCATTGCTGCCCTAGTTGTTGGCCCTTTCTGTAGCCTCTAACAGACCGAAATCTCAATTTTCGGTTTCGTTTTCGGCAATCTGTTTTCCATTTTTCACATCGCGACTTTTTGCCCGACAGTCGCGTGACTCATTGCGACCTCGTGGCCCTTTTCCACGCGGTGCACCACAGATTCGTGGCCTTTTTCCACGCTACACATCACGACTTTGTGACCATTTTCCACGCTGCACATCGCGGCTTCGCGTCAATTTTCCGCGCTGCGCATCGTGACTTCGCGACTAAAACCCGCGATGCACATTGCGGCTTTTTCCCTAAAACCCGTGATGCTGTCATTTTAAATTCGGCCAATTTTTTAGAAAAAATTTTACTGTATTTTTTGCCCATTCAGCATTTTTTTTTTCAGCAAGTTAAAGAAAGAGTTCTTAGCATTCTATTTAGATTATAGGTTTCACTTTTAATTTGCTCAATAGTTTTCCCAAGCAACTTCTTAAGAAATCCATTTATTTCTTGAAATTTTTATGTTATATGCTTTCCTTTAAAAATTATTTCAAAAGTCTATCATTTTCGAATTGTTTTTATTAAAGCATTTACATTTCAGAAAATGCCTTTATTTTTTGCAAATTGGAAGCATCTTGTTTTTCATTTGTAATCAATTTCCCAAGCGAGGCAAATCATTTTCAGTTAAATAATCACACTTGCACCCAATCTGCCACATTTTTAATTAACTGAGCCTTAAAATCTACCTTAACTCAACAAAAAATTTTAACCCCACTTGGGGAGCACTTAAAAGAATCTTGTAGTTAGGTAGGATTGAGGGGATAGGTGTTCCAATAACACCCCTCAATTATTTATATTTGAGACATAGTGGTTGTCCTTTATGGTACCGAAAATCCCTTATAATTTTGACATGGTTATAAACCAATTTATCGGGAAGGCCTCTCCCATAGGAGGGTTGAAGTAGCCAGACTGGTTTCGGAAGCCTGAGTGGAGTACCGCAATCCATTTAGTAACCAAAGGATACCTTTCTAAGTTCTCAGTGTACACCCGTATGGGAGTACAGCGGCGATAGAACCAAACGGTAGATTCACCCAACCGAACGTGTCATGAACGGGGTATCCTAGTTGCCATTTTTTAGGATTGACTACCCGGTGTCCCTCCCGGTAGGGGGATATCTAGCCTTTGATTCCACTACCCATATTGTTTGACTTGGATTTCATCACCTTACAGAGGATATGTTTATTTGAGTCATAATGCCACTTTTAGTTAGGTGTTTGCATGCTCTGCTACCCCCCTTGGTCTAGTGAGCACCACGTTTTTCTAGGAACTGTTTGAATTTTGGTATTCTGACCACTTTTTTTGGATCCCTCCACTTATTATAGCACAGCTATTATAATAAGTGCTTTTGAGGTTGGTTGTTGGCCTAACATCCATTATTTTTTCACTCCCCTCTCTCACAGATTGTTGCACTACGGTCTTGAGTTTTTTATATCACCACCATCCACTGGCATTTTTATACATTTCTCACCATTGAGAATTTAAGACGATCCCGCCGTTTTCAGGGTGAACCCCCTCAGTTCGTTACACTTGACTCTACACATCATAGACATAGAGCATTATCCCTTGACTCCACACGTCATCGGCAGAGAGCCCAGTCATTTGATTTTGACGCGCCTCATTTCACATCTGATTCTGAGGGTAAATCTGAACACCCTACTGAAACATCACCAACGAACCCCATGGCTGTATCACAATACGACCCCCTTTTCACCAGTGCTATTGGAGCTACATCAACAAACCCTACTACTACTGTGCCACCCATGTTAACCACAACCCCCTTAGGCATTCCTAATATAGGGGCCATTCCCCCTTTAGGCATGCCCAACATAGGACCACCACCTATTATGGGTATGCCCAACATAGGGGTCACACCCCTTCTTATTACCACAACCCAGATCCCAGGGATTCCTGGAACCATTCCTAACCCCTCTGCAACCCTAGTTGCACTTGGGAACGCAGGCCCTTCCCACACCACATTGATTGGAGGACACATCCCTTCCATACCTAGCATACCTTTAGGGGGCACTGGACCACTACATAATGCTACTATTAACAGTTATGTCCCAGTCACCATGCCACACCCATTTTCCAGTCTACCATACATGGCTAGTCTGAACTTACCAGACCTAGGCAGATTAACCAATGATCCTATTAGACACAACCCTACATGGCCACCCATGCCCACAAATCTTCCCTCAGACATCCTGAAGTTTGAAGGAAAAGCTGGGGAAGATCCCGAAAACCACATCATGTCATTTCACCTATGGTGTTCCTCTAACTCCATAGTAGATGATTCCATTAGACTGAGACTGTTACAATGAACGTTCACTAGCTCTACAGCCAAGTGGTACATTGAGAAACCACATGGGACCCACAACACATTTATGTCTCTCGCCTCAACTTTCCTCCAATTTTTTCAACTACCTATACGCTATGAAGCAGGAGTTGAAATACTTTTGTCTTGTAGGAAGAACACAGCTACACACATCACCGATCATATCCATGAGTGGCGTAAGCGTCGTAGCCTCTGCAAGATAAAGCTTGATGACCATATATTTTTGGATTGGTTTCTCAAATCATTCCTACCCCTCATAACCAAATATGTAGCTTCCAAACGACCCCAGTCAAAAGAAGAAGCTATCTTAAAAGCTCAGCAATTCGACCTCATATATGCCCAGTCAGGATATCTATACACTATTTTACCTGACACCCCGTGCGGTGATCCATCCTGCTATGAAATGCTGGGGGCATCCCATGCCGTTGACGGTATTATCGGCCAGGTCATGGTGCAAAACAAACCTTTTACCATGACGAGTACAAAAAACACCCCAGACCTCTCTAGGGCTTCATCTAATTCTGGAGCTACAACTTCGTATGCTCCAGTAACACCCACCCATCCCATCCATGGACCTTCGTGTCCACCACAATGTTATGGGAAAGCTCCGCCAGCTCCATATTATAACCAACAGGCCCACCAGATTCCAGTCCAGCCACAAGCCCAAGTGGCTTATTATCCTCAACAGGAAACACCTCTTGCTCCAACACTTCCAACAGCTGAAGGTTACACACAACCGTAGCCAACACCAGGGCCACCTCCGAACCCTCCTATTTACTACCCACCGCAACCTGCTCCAGAGCCGGCACGACCTCAAAACCCACCTACTTCCCAAGGGCATGTTTATGCACAGCAAAACCAACCCCCAAACCAGAACCATCAGCGTAACCAAGGAGGTCAACCAAACCATGGAAATAACTAGCAACATAACCAAGGTGCACCACCACCTAATCCTCCAAACAACAATAATGCTGCTCCCCCCAACCAAAATCCTGATCGCCCACCGAAACAGGCTAAAAATAATAACTTGAGAACAAACCATCCATGTTCCATATGTGGCGTCTACGGCCATTAGACACATAATTGTCCCCATTTAGATCGTGCGCGTCAACTTTGGACCGACGATGCCCAACGGCAAGGACATGCTGCACAGCCAGCACCTCCTCCTCAGCAACAACCCATGATATTGAAAAACCCCTTACCAAACCAAGGCACCGTAAACACTCGTCCAAATGATCCCCCTTAAGGATCCACTGCACCACAACAGCAAATTACCTATGCAGCCGTCGATTACCAGCATGCTGAGTCCAACACTCACCATTTGCTTATGATGTCAATCTTCAAACCCGTCAAAATCAATACGGATCTGCCCCTGAGGCCACAACTACCGACCCATCTTCAAGTACTCTCCCAACAGACCAACCACTTCGCATACCCACTATGCCAATGGACGGGGGCCCCAAAGCACCTCATTTCCCTTTGAGACTAATTAACAATAACCCGAACGCTTGTGTAGCTTCCAACTATAACATTGTAGAGGATTTAGCTCAGTCCCCCACTGCTATGTCTGCTCTCGAAATCTTAAAAAACTGTCCTGCACAGAGAAAGTTGTTGTTATCCGCCATTGGTTCCATAGATCCTAACGACTTTAACATGATGGATTTCGACTTAGAACAAGCTGAACCTCGCATGCCTTCATCTCTAGCTTTTCATGTTTCCGTCTCCATTCGTAACCTCGTCGTTCATCAATGCATAATCTATGAAGGGGCCTCTACTTGCGTCATGTCGACTTTCGTATGGCAGAAACTTGGATCCCCAACGCTACAACCGTCCACCATCGCATTACGAGCATACGATGGCCGTGCATCTCAACCTCAAGGTTTGCTAGTGAACGTACCCATACAACTTGGGGGCAAATTGGTTCTCATAGATATAGAGGTCATTAACGCCCAACTTGATTACAATCTCCTTCTGGGACGAAGCTACATGTACAAAATGAAAGCTGTCGCTTCTTCAGTTTTCCGTATCATGATGTTCCCCCATGAAGGACGCATAATTAAAATCGACCAGATTACATACTATGATCCCAATGCCCCCGCAGCACCAGATAATGTTCTTCCCATGATCGAACAACCTGTTCTTAGTGCACCAACATCTTTCGTCTCATCAGTCGAACCCGGGATATATTCGGATACTCCCATGACCACCTCATTCCCGTCAATCCCACCTCCTCTTCAGGTAACTGTAGTATCCGACTTGTGCACCTTATCGCACAACGAACAACAACGTCCTCAACAACCTCAACCACCACCACAGGCACCCATCATGCCTAGTCACATAGGAACAACACCGATTCACACAATCCCATTCTTGTTTCCATTTTCAGGAGTTGTTAGCTCGCCAGTAATTGCTACACTCAACCTTCCAGGTTTAACATTAGAATTACCAGTATGGTACTTACCTGCCCCAACTCCCCCACCAACTCCTACCATTGTCCTACAACCGGTACAACCTATGAATATGTCAAACCATCCACCGCCTGGCATACCAAACCACCAAAATCGCCCACCACTTGGTGCCCTGAACCCCCAAAACTGGTCAGTTCCAACAGGAGGCACTACATCGACATCTAGTTATGTCCCCCCTCAATCCCGCAACACTAGGGGCAGAGGTCCACAAACCTACAACACTACACCCACAACTCGCACCCCCCAGTGACTCCCAAACTAGCCAAGAATCCCCCAACCCATGTACTCCCTAAGTGCTCCTTGTGTGACGATATTGGCCACGCCACCCATCTATGTCCACAACTACTAGCACTTCAAGAACACATGAATATGTTGGATGATGACATCAACGTTTCAGTTGTCAAATTAGAATTACCATCTCAACCTCATGATAATTCATTGCGCACAAACCACCCTTGTGCAATATGCGGAATCTACGGCCATTACTCACATCACTGCTCCGATCTCCCAGATTATAAAGTAGCACTATACGAGATGAATAATGCCGACTTAGAGATATCCCCACCACTTGTTGAAGAAATATTCCCTCCAGAATCATCCCATTCAAAAGAAATCAATACCAATTATATGATTTCAACAACCTACAAACCCGAACCAATTCATTTAATGGAACACTATTTCCGTACAGATGAAGAAATCCTAGAAACACTCACTGCACTAGACTACCCTTGGGATGATATGCACCATCGATCATACTTCCTCCCTGAAGCATCTACGTCCACCATAGCAAACCAACTATTTGTTGAAACTAAGGACTTTTTACCAACCAAGGTCGATTGGTCAAAGATCCTATACCAGCTCTAGAATCCTTCGAGGAAGGTAACATGGCTAACATTTCACCCATTATAAAAATCGACATCTCCACCACCCCTGGTAAACCCAAGCTTATCTCTTTAGGTGCATCTTGCATTGAGAAAGAAACCCAAGCTTATAAGAAACTCTTCCAAGAGTTTTGAGATGTCTTCACCTGGTCTTATACCAAGATTCCTGGTCTTGATTCCACTATCGTAGAACATCACATAGACACTTGGACCAACATATCTTCGGTTCGCCAGAAACAACGTCCCATTCACCCATCCAAGCTTCCAGCCGTCAAAGCAGAAATCGAGAAGCTTCGAGCAACTAGTTTCATATACCCAATTGCATATACCACCTGGGTTTCAAATCCAGTACCAGTTAATAAGAAAGTAGGCACCATCCGCGTCTATACTGACTTTCACAACCTCAACTTAGCTTGTCTCAAAGACAACTTCCCCAAACCATTTATTGACCAACTGATCGATGAGTGTGCAGGGCATGAGGTACTCTCTTTTATGGATGGTTTTTTCGGATATAACCAAATAAAAATCCGTAAAGAAGATCAATACAAGACCGCTTTTACCACCCCATGGGGCACCTTCTCCTATCGCGTCATGCCTTTCGGTCTCAAGAATGCGGGAGCCACTTTCCAACGAGCCATGACTTATTGCTTTCATGATATGCATAAAATCATCAAAGTTTACCTAGACGACCTCACCCCCCGATCTAAGAAATGATATGACCACTTAGAAGATCTTCGATAGGTTTTCTTGCATTGTGGCAAATACAAAATCCGTTTGAACCCGCTTAAATGTGTATTTTGTGTTACGGCAGGCCGCCTACTGGGGTTTGTCATTTCAGAAAAAGGGATCAATGTTGATCCCCTAAAAGTTCAAGCCATAGTGGACCTCCCCTCACCACGTACATTACGACAGCTGCAAAGCCTCTAGGGGAAATCCAACTTCCTTCGTCGTTTTGTCCCAGACTATGCCACCACAGTACATGGTTTCCTCCATTTGCTACATCTTCATACCCACTTTGTATGGGACGACCAAGAAGAAGGAGCTTTCACAGACCTTAAGAAAGCACTTACAAGCGCCCCTTTGATTTCTCCACCAGATTTCACAAAATACTTTACCCTTTACATTTCGGCATCAGATCACACCGTCTTTGGAGTTCTCATCCAAGAAGACTCCGCTCGCCAAGAGCATGTCATTTACTATGTGAGCCAGACCTTGTCAGGTCCACCCCTATGCTACCCAAATGAAGAGAAGATGGCCCTCGCCGTCATCTTTTTAGTACAAAAGTTGCGCCATTACATTCTACTCAGCCACACCACGATTGTAGCCAATTCCAATCCAATGGTCTATCTCTTGAATCGTCTCCTTCTACAAGGCCGTGTTGCCAATTGGGTGATTATCTTACAAGAATATGACTTAATTTTTAAAACCCCAAAAAGCACCAAAGCTTTAGCACTCGCTTAACTCATCATGGACTTACCATCATCGTCGTCATCACCAACTATCCATACTGATATGATCGATGAACATTTGTTCATCATCTCATCGAACAACCCCTGGTATGGCGACATTTTGGTATACCTCCGAACACAGAAGTTTCGACCCAACGTCGACCGTGATGGACGCCGTCGCATCCGTCACCATGCCCCCCGTTATCTCCTCTTGGGTGATGTCCTCCATCGATGTGGCATCGACACAATATTATGACGATGTCTTTCCCAAGATGAAGCAGAACAAGTCCTTAACGACTGTCATAGCAGTGCCTACGGTGGCCATTTTTCAGGAATGGCCACCGCCCAAAAGGTAATCCGCGCCGGTTATTTTTGGCCATCATTATTCACTGATTGTATCACAGTAGTCAAACATTGCCAAAACTGCCAGCTCTTTGCCCCAAAGGCAAGAACACCTCCCGCCCCACTTCATCCAGTCGTCATTGGTGGACCATTTTACAAATGGGCCATTGACTTCATGGATTGAAATCCCACATCAGCCTACGGTCACAAACACATTATTGTGGCTGTTGATTACTTTACCAAATGGGCGAAGGCCATTCCCACTTATAATTGAAAAGCTGACACAACAGCTCGCTTTTTCCTCAACCATGTTATTGCTCATTTCGGAGTACCAAAATAACTCGTCTCAGACCACGGCTCTCACTTCCAAGACTCCGTTTGGAGAGAATTGTTCACACTCCTGAAGTTTGAACACCATTTCTCCTCTGCCTACTACCCCCAAGGAAACGGCCAAGTTGAAGTTGTTAACAAAATTTTGAAGACTATCCTCCAACACACCATCGACAAACATAGATCCAATTGGCATCACATGATTTTTCCCGTATTATGGGATTACCGCACGTCGACCAAGACTGCCACCGGCTTCACCCCATTTCATCTAGTTCACGGCGTGGAATCTGTCCTCCCCATTGAATGCCAGATACCAACATTACGAATGTCCATAGAACTTCTCCCCGATACATCAATGATTGAAGAACGCTTACTTCTTTTAGAGCAGGCCAACAAAGATCTATGTGCAGCTCTCCAAACAATCGAATCCACAAAGAACAGATCTAAACTTCACTACGATAAACATGTTCACCCACGAGGATTTAGTGAAGGCGACCTCGTACTTGCCTATGATCAAGCTCGTGACAAAACGGGAAAAGGAAAATTTGTGTCCATGTGGCAAGGACCATATATTATACACACCTACCTTGGACAGGGGGCATACATTCTGACCGACTCAAAAGGAAACCCCCTACGCAACCCATGTAATGGGTTGTACCTCAAGCGATTTTACCCATAGAAAATCTAATGGACACTACAGTCCACAATTGTACAGTCTTATTTTGTTTTTTACAAAAAATACAAAAACCTAAAAAAACAATTTCCTGCATGACCACAGATGGATCCTGTTCCACTTTGCTACGTTGGCTTCGTTGATGGTGCAAGCCGTTGGTCTCCCAATCTCGCCTCCGCATCTTGGGTAATATATTCCCCGTCACATGATTTGATCCACATTGACGGAGTGTGCATAGGTGCTGCCACAAACAACCAAGCTGAGTACGACGCCGTGACCGGTCTCCTGGCCGCTGCTCTCCAAGTGAGCATAAGTCACCTTACCATTTTCTTGGACTCCCAGCTCCTTGTTTCCCAGCTCAACAATGATTACCAGGTACGCAATCCCTATCTATTCAAAAAATTCTTGTGCTTTAAACAAATGATTTGACAGTTTGAGTCCATTGCATTCACACATGTCCCAAGGAATCTCAATAGTGTAGCAGACCATATGGCAAACAACATTCTTGATTGGCACACCAATCAAGCCATGTAATTAAAACAAAATTTTCATCCATGTGCATAACATGTGCCTCCACGGGCATACAAAAATCAAACATGCCTCCATGAGCAAACATATAGACAAGATGTGCATCCACATGCATACACAACTATATACCAAAACATATATATATATATATATATATATATATATATATATAGTCACAATGTCACAGGTGCCCTCAGCACCCAATATACAAAAATACATAACCGTACAAAAAGGTACATCCCCATATGCTCATCAGCATTTGGGGGCAAATATACAATCAACTAGTCATCACGATCCCTAGGATCCTCGGGCTCCTCCTCTGCTGGCTCCTCCGGATCCTCCTGATCCCGAGCCCTCCTCTCGGCCATCACCACTACTGCTCTAAGCAGGATAGAATGCCACTCCCGAGGAGCATCGAAACAACGCTTGATAATGTCTAGTCCAAGTTCCTCCACCCCTCCTCTGGCGCCCCTGCTAGAATCATGTCCAGAGTCTCTCGTACACCCTCAACTGCATCATCTCGAGGGTGCACAACCCCTCGAGCATGTGGAGGTGGTACTGCTACAGGTGGAGGAACGACCACCATCGCCCGTCCCCTACGGCCCGCATGATCTGGTGGTGGCCTCGGACCAATATCTGCACAATCACATAAGTGAACCAAGTCAATATCATATCAACATCTCTAACTATACTCATACAAAATCATCTAAACACATGATATAGTAGAGAACCAAAAATAAATGACATACCATCTAAACCCCAAGCTTGCCCCTGAGCTCGAGGCATCTCCCGATCTCCTCGATAATCCATACCAGCATATGGATAGTCATCAATTAGGAGGGGGATCTGCTCCCACTGCTCATACATGTCCTTCGAAAAGAACCGTCGGATACCACCACCACCTTGGGGCATAATCTACCCCCACTGCACCATTCGTGGCTCACTAACCAACCCATCTCGAACCGGCACACGCAGCCGCAAGGTCGGTACCTGCTCGAAGAAAAAACAACAAAGGAAGGAGGCATAGCAAAACTCCCCCCCCTCCCGGCTGACCTTGTCCAGATCTCGCAGGACACAGGCCAAAAACATCTGACCCCAGGCATAGTAGGTCCCTCTTAACACAGAATCCATCATCATCGTTTTCCCCCCAGACAAACGATGAGGTGCCGCGGCACCCAACACACGCAAAACGCAAGCACCAACCGCTCGCATCTCCCACTCCCGCAGAGATACCAGACTCAGTGCGTTGTTCTGTGCAATAGCTCCTGGGACACAAAATCTCTCTAAAAGATCCTCAATGTCCAAACCAGCAGGGATCCTAGGCTGGAGGGACCCTACCTCCCCCAAGCGAGGAAACCCAGTAAGAAAATACACGTCAGAAAGGGTGATCTCTAACCTCTCACCCCCCACCATGAATGCAGCCTCTGCTGGGACCCAGAAACCCACCAATTTGTTCAGTAGCTCTCTCACTGAATGCATCAGTGGAATCTGAGCAAACTTGAGGAGCCCGCTATCAGCCAGCGTCGCCCGCACACCTGGGTCGGTCTTAATCTGACCCATCAAATCCTCATCTATCTCCCGGTCCCGCCACGATACTAGTGGCCTCCTTAGCATCCTGCCAAAAAACAAAGAAATTTTTTTAGAAACAGAAAAAAATTTCAAAAAATTCCATCATGGCTTTCAGGCCTTTAGCCGCGATGATCATCACATCTTTTCCATCAAAAGCTGCGATGATCATCGCGGGTATCAGGCGCGAACCCACGATGAACATCGCGGATATCGGCCCACAGTCGCGATGAACATCGCGATTGTCAGCTAGATAGCCGTGATGAACATCGCGACTGTCGGCCCCAAACCCGCGATGAACATCGTGGGTTTCGAGCCGAAACCTGCGATGTTCATCGCGGAAAAGGACGCGAAACCTGTGATATTCCACATTGGAATGCCAACGTGGAATTTTGCGGCCTTCGGGGGGCCACCGCTAACCAAAAAGACATAATTGAAAAGGCTAAAGCACATAGGCTTACCTGAAGCTCGCGAAACAAAATTCCAACGGTCGAATCTCCCACAAATCGAGAAAGAGCTCTGACCTCACTCAAATGCTCTATGAAACTCGCACGTAACAATGACACATGTCACATTGGGCCCACACCCTATTTACAGAAATTTGACCATTTTTCCAACAGCGATTTCGGTATCATACGACGTCCGTTTTTCAAACCATTGGTACCATTGGAATCATCACAGCGAGAACTTCATGATAGTCACTTCCTTTCCCCGATTCCAACAGGTCCATTTTTTGGGCATTTTTTCATGCCCCTCGTCGCCTCGATTTGCGTTCCACATCGGCCGTCATCCATTTTTTACGAGTCTTATCTCGCCGGATTCAATTTTCTGCACTCGTGATGATGCTTGAGATCATTTCTCGCTCTCACGCCCAGATTTTTTGAGCATCTTTTACATGCCCCTTGTCGCCTTGATTTGCGTGCCACATCGGTCGTCATCCATTTTTGACGAGTCTTATCTCTTTGGATTCAATTTTCCGCACTCGTGATGATGCTTGAGATCATTTCTCTCTCTCACGCCCATATTTTTTGGGCATCTTTTACATGCCCCCCGTCGCCTCGATTTGCTTGCCACATCGGTCGTCATCCATTTTTGACGAATTTTATGTCGTCGGATTTAGTTTTCCATGCTCGTGATGATGCTTGAGATCATTTTTCACTCTCACCTCCAGATTTTTTTGGCATTTTTTTCCCATGTTCCCTCGTCACCTCGTTTTGCGTGCCACATCGGTCGTCGTCAATTTTTGATGAATTTTATGTTGTTGGATTCAGTTTTCCGCGCTTGTGATGATGCTTGAGATCATTTCTCGCTGTCACACCCAGATTTTTTGGGCATCTTTTACATGCCCCCTCATTGCCTCGGTTTGTGTGCCACATCGGCCATCGTCTGTTTTTTACGAGTCTTATATCATCGGATCCAGTTTTCCGCGCTCGTGATGATGCTTGAGACCATTTCTCACTCTCACCCCCATATTTTTTGGGCATTTTTTCAAAATGCCACTCATCACCTCGGTTTTCATGCCACATCAGTCGTTGCCCATTTTTTATGATCTTTATGTCACCATATTCAGTTTTTCGCACTCATGACGATGCTCCAGACCATTTCTCGCTCTCATCAATACCTTCTTGTTCGGTATAATTTTATCCCTTTTTCAGACCGAACAATTCTTTTATGAAAAAGGCACTTAGGGAGTTTCTGTTAAGCTCTTTTCTGACTCCTAAAACAATGAAAAGATCGCCAAGCAACCTTGCTTCCTTTCATGCTCGCTAAACGTATCTAAAAGGGCGTCTACCTAGTATAAGTTTACCCCTTTTCTGGACCTCGTAGACTAATTACGAAAAATGAATACTCTAGTCACATCGGCTAGAAGGGTTCTCCATTTGCATCATTTTATGCTTTTTCGGGCCTTGGAGACTAACTTACGAAAAAGAACACCAATGGATTCCACTTACCGCTTTCAGACTCTCTAAACATGAAAGCGACCATGAGCAATCACCATCCTGGGCTTGTATAAATCTAGAGGACGGTACTCCACCACCACTATAGAGTCTTCTTATCATTTTCAGACCCCTTAAAAATGAAAGCACTCATGAGCACAAATAGTCCTGGGCTCACAAAATCCACAGGATAGTACCATTTCAGAGCACACTTTTATCCCTTCTTAGAGCTCATTAAAACTACGAAGAAGGACCCAATGGTGCTTCTCAGCACCACAACAGATCATGTCTACTCGTATGGCAGCTTCTCCATTTTGGTCGCCTTTGTTCAGAGTATTTTGTAGTATGTCACCCTGAGAGTCCATCTACAGCATCTTTCAGCGTCATCTTGTCCCCCCAGAGTCACTCAAATCTACAATACATACCCTTCAGTCCTCAAAGCCATAATCCCGGCACCTACAAGTCAGTTTCCTACGCTGCCAGTTCAACCATGTCATCATGCTCTGAACAAAGGAAATTTGAGTCCACCCACTCTATGACCCCAGTTATTTCCCATCCCCACAGTATGTCAGTCCTACCATAAGTACTATCCAACTTCGGTTGTACACCTCGCACTCCTATCAAGGAAACATCATCACCTTGATAGTTTCCGGTCTCCCTCTGTCGACACAAACCAAATTTATTCCAGAGGATAGACCTAGAGGTCCCTGTGCCTTGGACTCATCACCATTTATGATGAGTGCCTACGAATCATTTTGAGAAGAGTCCTCAGTGCCTCTCCAAATGGTTGTTTCTCACATGCTCGACTTCAACACCTTGATCGCATCGTCGAGACTCGCACAGGGTATTGGTCCTTTCAGTTAGTTGTTGAAGACCCCGGATACCACCTGACTCTTCCACATTTGAGAGTCTACTTATGGAAACAACCAGTTACATTTTCCTATAGATATTTGGGTTGCGCATGGCGACAGTATTTAGATGTACCCCAGTTTTATACTCCCTCGAGTATACAGTTGCATATACTCCTCAGATTTTACTCATAGTTGTTGAGTCCCTATAGATGTTTGACACCTTCAGTTTCAGCAGTTCATCAACCCTTCTGATACCTTATTCAGAACGGTTGTTGCCCTTTTTTCCAGTGTGTCAATTATTTCAGATTAGTCATGATATGACCGTGAGTATATCCCAGCATTGTGTCCCCTCTGGACGATTATGATGTACCAGCAAATTTTTATGTATTTTTTCAAGCCCCCCTTCGTGGGCCTAATTGTTATGTATATGTCTTGATACGAGCATGGGTATGCCTGCCTCGTCCATAGTCAGAGATTATTCCTCATTCATTTTGAGGCCATGTAATATTTTTCAGTTTTTGCAGCTTCCAGGGGGCTGTTGCTCTAGTCTCCAACCAGTCTCTTCTCTTCCCCAAACCCTAGGAAAATGACAAAAGAACTATGATGTCTATCGGCCATATGACGAGCTCCTGCCCTCACACATCAGGGGGCAATCTGTTAACACCCAAAAAGTGCTCACTAGCTCATTCCCTTATTCACATGACCCATTTGTCCACTTTTCCACCATTTGAGCCTCTAAAGCCATCAAAAGGTCACCAAAAAGACCTTTATACACTTTTTTTCCCCTCAAAATATATATTTTTCCTCAAAAAACACAAAAAACCCTCAAAAAGGGTCCAGAACTCCCAAAAATATTAAAAGGGAATAAAAATATTCAAAATATTCAAAAAAAGGAAAAAAGAGGGAAAAAGGTACCTAAACCATGTTGGTCAATACCATTGGTTTCCTTAAAACCACAATGGTATTCCCCATCACCAAAAACTATAAAAAGGTGATAGGGGCTCCTCACTTTCCATCCATCATCATCCTATCCTCATGCTATCAAAATATCTCTTGAGTTCTTTGACCGTTGTAGCATTCTTGGAGAAGAAACCATTGGAGCCTGGAGCATCTCAACCTTGGAGCTGCTCAACACCAAACATCCTCACCATTTGAGGTATTATAATACAAAAGTCATTTTTTATTTCGTTTCTTGTTCTTTTTGTTAAATCTTTTCAAGCTTATTGTTACATGCACATGTTAATCCTAGATTAGTTTATAGTTGTTTTTTCTTTCAATATGAAGACTGCTATTACAAGTTAATAGGTGCATCCTTGCACATGCTTGGTTGAAAAACCAAGCAACACGCGGTAGTGGCAAAAACCAAGTAAGAAAAAAGTGATTTTTCTCCATATTTTGCTGAGATCAAGTTATCAAGTTGCTAATGAATGATTCTTGTGACTTTTTGCAGGTGTTTGCAACTTGTTTGAAGAAAAATGGTCAGCTGGAAAGAAAGGGAGCATGAAGAGGATGATTTACTAGCGGAAAATAACCAAGAGACTTTAACTGCATTGCAGGAATGTGGGTTATTGAAAATTTTCAAAACCAAAGGTATCCGCAAGCAAGCAAAACTTCTCGCCCATATTATACAAATGTGGGACCCTGAGATTCAAGCCTTTCGAGTTGGAGTACATACCCTTGAGATTGAGCTCGAGGACATTTATTTTATTGTGGGTCTCTCAAAGAGAGGGGCCCGAGTGAACTTGACAGGGTTCACGGCCTCAGAAGCGAGCACTGATGCCTTGATTGCTTGCTACTGTCATCAGGGTTTTGGGAAGAAAAGTTGTATAGTGGTCATCAAGGATGTTGTGGAGCTTCCTTTGAAAACTGTGTTGTTTACCATCACACATGTGGCAGGTAGTATGAGTCCCCATCAGGCTTCCCGTACGTAGATGAATCTTGCCATGGACTATATGGCACCAACACTGTTCAACTGGTGCAAAGCGATGTTATCCAATATCAAGGAGTAAGTGAACAAGTGTAGAATTGGAGAGAACCACCAATTCGGGTATGGGAGCATTTTGGTTACCTTCTTCTTGGAGAGGGTGCCATTGTTGCATTCGCAACTGACCATGCCCACCCGTCCACCCATCGAGCCACGGATGGCTCGATGGAGTGAGTATGCAAGATGGCTCGAGGGACCACAGCATTTAGCCTTTGGTGAGGAATTCTTTTCATGGCTCGAGGAGCAGATCATGATGATCGAGGACTACCCTTATGCAGGGGTAGATTTCCGCGAGGATATTGACTTGGCACTGCCCGAGGATGAGGATTGGGATAACTCAGGTATGACCTTCATTAATGTGTTTTTAATTTTTTGAATATATGATTTTTAATTGTTTTTTAGAATGTGTGAAAAATATTTAATATGTATATGTGCAAGTCACAGATCGTGGACCACAGAGACCTGCAGGCTACTCGCCATTACACTGAGGCGGTGATGAGCGCCGAGTTGTTTTGGAGGGGGAATAAGAAGAGGAAGAAGAAGTGGGAGGGGTTCAAGACATAGAGCGGAACCTACAAGTTTTAACCGACAGGGTTCTAGCTATGAGGATGGATTATGTTCCTCTGCATCTTCAGCGGCATACCGTAGGTGTGCCTAGACGTATTGGTCTTCTCCTCCGTAGGGTGCCAGAGCCATAGTCTGCTACCATCAGCGGCGTGAGGAATCTGAGGAGGATCATGATAGATCTCCTAGATCTCCTTAGATAGTAGTATTTTACTTTTTGCGGCATGTACACGATATGTAGGCTTGAGAGCCAAATTTTTGTATGGGATTGGATCCCAAATTTTGTCTTTTGAACACAAACTTTATGTATTTGAGAAAACATTTTTATATGCAGTGATATATATACATGGACCCACTTTTATGATCTATTTATTTACAATGACTTGTATGTTTACTTTATGATGTATTTTTTATGTATGGGCTAGATGTTAATCCAAAATGTAGTTAGCTAATGAATCAGCTACACAATTGAATTCCCTTTGTATGTGTTGATATGAAATATAATTAAAAGATCATTCCAAGAGGCGTACCCTTTGAAAGAAGCGAAGTAAGTTAGGATCACGGACTGCGTAGATACGATTCAAATGGGAAACCACAATTTGGGAATCTAGAAAGACCGATAGGGAGTCAATTCCAAGGGAAGCAACCTCTATCAAGAGTCCAATGACCGCATGGTATTCTGCAATATTGTTGGTTGCGGGACCCAAGCAAGTGGCTCCTGAAGATAACATCTCGCCAGTGGGAGAATAAATTACCCATGCTGTGGAAGGAGGTTTCGGGTGTGTTGGCTCGCACCGTCGGCGAATCCGTAATAGGTAGACATCTACGCATAGAAGCACAAGTCAAGGTAAGTATGGATACATGAGATTCGTGCGTGCATACAAAAAGAAAAATGAAAACAAACTAGGTACATTATGTACAAAAAGTGTCTCGCACAGGATGAACCTACGCGTAGAAACGTTTGATGTACAACTCGTTGCGGGGCTATGCCAACGGTGTGCCGTCACAATCGACAAGTTCGTAGGTTCCTTTATCCAAAACATGTTTTACAACGAAGGGGCCATACCACATAGACTCTTGCTTTCCTTTTCCAAGTTTGTCATGCATTTGGTCGTATGTGAGTGCGAGGTCAGCTAAGTTGAAAACCCGAGGTTGAACGGATTTGTCATACTATGCTTTGATGCATTTTTTATGGGCTTCATTAGCCAAAGCAGTGTCTCGACGAGTTTCAGCTAGCTTGGCTAGGTATAGAAACCGTTCTTCTTCGGAAGTGGTATTGGGAAGTAGCTCTATGGCTATCTTAAGTGATGGGATTTCACATTCAATTGGTAAGATGGCTTCCAGGCCATACACCAATTGGAATTGTGTGAATCCGGTAGCACTTTTCACTGAGGTTCGGTATGCCCATAATGCCGAAAAAAGAGCTGAGTGCCAATTGGACTTGTGATTACCCACAATGTGCTAAATCATACATTTCAAAACCTTGTTAATGGCTTCGACTTGGCCATTAGCTTGTGGGTAGTACGGGGTTGAGTTTTCATGACGAAAACCCAACTTGGTGCTCAATTCTTTGATCATATGGTTCCTGAAGTGGGAACCATGATCGGTTACGATAGATTGCAGGACTCCAAACCTATCTATAATGTGGTTGAATATGAATTGTGCTACTGTTTTACCGTCTTCAGCATAACTAGGCATCGCTTCAGCCCATTTTGTGAAATATTCCATAGCTACTATGACATAGCTATGCCCCCCGGCTGAAGTGGGCTTACAATGCATGAAATCGATACCCCATTTGGAAAAGGGGCCGATGACAATAACAGGATGAAGTGGAGCAGGATGCGAGCGTGTCTTACTATGAAAGAATTGACAGGGTGGACATTTCTTAACCGTTTCAATGCATTCTTTGAAAATCAAGGGCCAGAAATATCCCGCTCATAGTATATTCTGGGTTGTAGCCATCCCAGAGAGATGACCACCACATGCTCCAGCATGGCAGTCATTAAGAATGTGTTCAGCCTCGTCTAAATTCAAACAACGTTGAAGAATGGTATCAACACCATGACGGTAAAGGGTATCATTGACTATAAGGTAGTACTTGGCATGATGTCGGATACGTCAATGTTCATCGTGGTTGAGGTCGGGGTGAAAACATTGGGTTTGGAGATATAGTAGAATATCCCCATACCATGGGTTGGACGTGCTGATGAGGAACAACGATTCATCGGGAAGAGAATCAATGGGCTCAGGTTGCTCAGTAGCACGGGACAAATTACAAATCAACTTGGCAAAGACCAGATTCTTGGATTTGGCTTTGGCAAATTCCAAGTCAAACTCTTGTAGGATGACAATCCAACGGGAATATTTGCCCCCAAGTATTTGATGTGTGAGGATGTAGTACATTGGATTGAAATCCTCTATGACAGTGGTCTGGCGGAGCAGAATGTAATGACGAAACCTCTAGATAGCGAAGACTGTTGTGAGAGCCAGTTTTTCAACATGTGAGTATCGAGTTTCAGAGCCAAGAAGACTCTTGCTAAGATAATATACCACATGTTCTATGCCATTGGGATCTTCTTGGACTAACACCATACCAATGGTGGAAATTGAAGCCGCGAGATAAAGAATGTAGTCCTGTGTGTAGTTGGGGGGTTGTATCACAGGATCTTTAGTTAAGGCGGCCTTTATATGATTAAAGGAGCATTGGGCTTCGTCGTCCCAGAAGAAGGGGGTGTTCTTCTTTAGAAGCCTCATGTAGCCTCTTGTTATCTCGGCAAAATTGCAAATAAAATGGCGTAGAAAGTTTGCGTGCCCTTGCAAACTTTGAAGTTCTGGTATGTTTGTGGGGGAAGGCAGGGCTAGAATAGCTTCTACCTTCGCAGGGTCCAATCGTATACCACTTTTGGAGATTATGAATCCCAAAAAAAATTCGGCTTCAACGCAAAAGACGCATTTGTGTGGATTCAAACGAATATTGTAGCGATGAAACCTAGCAAAGATGATGCCTAAGTGATTAGGATGATCTTCCCTGTTCTGAGAATGAGTGAGAAGGTCACCAAGATACGATTCTGCAATATGTTTGATATCGTGAAATGTGTACGACATCACCCATTGGAAAGTTGCCCCGGCATTTTTCAGGCCGAAAGGTAGCTTTCGATATGCAAATATTCCCCATGGGCAGATAAAGGCTATTTTATGCTGGTCTGTTAGGAGTATCTCAATCTGATTATAGTTGGAAAAGCCATCCATAAATGAAAAGATGAAACTCCTAGCATAGTTATCGATGATCTGGTCAATGAACATAGTTGGGTAGTTGTCCTTTGGACAAGCTTTGTTCAAGTCATGGTAATCGACACAGACTCTAATCGTACCCTATTTCTTGGCTATGGGAACGATATTAGATACCCATTCTGTCAGTGGGACAGGATAGATAAAACCAGCACGCAAAATTTTTTCGACTTCTGCTTTGATAGCGGCTTCCTTACGGGGGTGGACGGGTCGGAGTTTCTGCCGAACAGGTCGGGCACCAAGAAAGGTTGGAATCTCGTGGACCACGATAGATGGGTCTATTCCTGGCATTTCTTCATAACTCCAAGCAAAAACATCGCAGAAAGTTTTAAAGTAGGCAGTGTAGAACTCCATTTCGATGGGAGTGCATGTCTTGCCAATATGAATGTTTTCCACGACACCAGGCTTCACTGAAATGTCAATGGGAGTGGTTTCCATAAGGTTGGCCAAGTTTCCTCCAGAAAATACTTCATCGAGCGAAGTGGGAAACTTGGTTTGAACCATTCCAAGTGAAGTACTAGATTTTGTATCGGGCTCAAATGTCTGGATGGTGGGGAACGAAGATCGATGATGGAAATTTCCCCATGGTGGTTCATCACCGCACATAACCTCCATAATTGATTTGTCAGTGGGAAAAATCAATGTGAGAGGATCGATAAGTGGTGGGGATGAATGGATCTCAGAGGAGAGTTGTGCCACTGAGTGATGGGTAGTATAATCGACCCAATCGGTGACTGACTGGATCACTTCATATTCTGCGAGGTTCCCATTTAACGGCATAGAGTTGTCGTAGTTTTCAATCTCAGTAGGACTCGGTATCACCCATGAATCATTGACGAGGGTGATGCTTGATGATATCATGTGGAGTGGATGAACGAGGGACCCCAGCTCTAGGAAAACTCCAATAAGGGAAGAATCCTTCATAAGACCAATGCCAACGTCTTGGAAACGGTACCGAGGTTGATCCAATAACGAAACGATGTTGGCGGAGTTCGAATGAGAGTTTGGGATACAATAATATAGCTAATCTATGGTGACAATCTTCTGTTCATGAGGAAATTGTATGATTCAAAAGATAGTAGATGCTATGGCGGTCATGGCATAAAACCAGTTGCGGCCGAGTAAAATATTATAATCTAATGGTGCATCCACGACTTCAATGTTTACTGATACTATTTTTCCCCCCAGTTCAACACCAATCACAGGAATGAGTCCGTAGGGTTGAAAACCGTGTCCGTTAAATGCTCTGAGAGTAGTGGGAGACGTCATGACTTCGGGTGAGCCTAAGGCTCTCCAACAATTCAAAGACATAATCGACGTGGAGGCACCCTCATCTAAGACAATGCGATGGATGCTATTTCCATGGATTTTTGTATGAACCTGGAAGGCTAACTGATGGGAAAGCCGATGTTTGACATACTCCAAGTTAAAGATGATGGTGTTTGAAGTATCCGGGTCCACTACCCCCAGTGTTGAAAGTAAGGCTCTGCACTGCGTAGGGCACTGTTGGAGAACCTCGAGAGTCGACATGGCGCATGGTGCTTGAGCTAAATCCTCAACAATGTTGTAATTTTGGGCAGCTCGCGTGTTGGGATTAAATGTCGCCTTTCGTATGGTGCCCTTGGGTGGGTGTAGCACTGTGTCTGTAAGTGGTCTCTCGATGTGGAGATGGCCGTCAAGGGGGGTTGTGAGAGAAGGATCTTCAACAGGAGACTTTCCTTTGGCTGTCTCTAACTGTTTGTTTGAACTTGGGGGGTTTTCGTATGTCTTTAAACGAGTGGTTATGTGAATCTCTTCATTACTCGTCATCAGGATTTCGCGGTTTGTGTACGTCTCCCCGCGAGGTGGGTTGTTCAGGTTTCCTCCTTGTGGGGATTCTTGGGAAACCATTTGTTGTTGTTGTTGAGGGAAGGGGTCGGTTAACACTGCCGGACGAGAGGATCCTTCAACGAATTTGTTGACTTCATCCTTGTATGGACAGTCACGCGTATAGTGATCATCTTGACAAATGAGGCAGGGAAAGTTAGCCTTCCGGCGTGGTTTAGGGTCGTTGTGAGTGGGTTAAGGTTTGGGGTTCTCCTGCTGGTTAGAAGTCTTCTTGGATTTTCCACGATTGTTCTTCTTCTTTCCTCCGGATGGTTGTGATGTAGATTGAACTGCGTTCACTTCGGAGGAGACAGCAGGAGGAGTAGAAGCTTTTGGAGCAGCCTGGGGTGGAGTGGGCGAAGCAGGAGCTTGTTGCTCCGTTGATTTGATGGTAGGATGGGCCTTGACTAAACCGAAAATACCATCGATAAGGGTTTCAGTGGCAGGCTTAGTTGGATCAGTAGTGATGCGGGTGGCGTGGGGAAGAAGTTCATGTAAAGTGTCGGATTGGGTATATACCAAATCCATGTACTAGGCAGTGGAGATGGCTTGTTCCTCCGTGACTGGGCCGCACATAGCAATGTCCCTGGCTATGGGAGGTAAGAATGACTTTGTGAACCAATCAGCGAGTAGCTAATCCGGGATGGGTGCCTTGATTAGCCTACGGCGTCGATGCCACTCATGGATGTGGTCCGAGATATGCGTAGAAGTAGTTTGACGCAACGGGGTTAACAATTCTGTTCCAGTCTCATACCGGATGGGGAGCTGGAAATGGGTCATAAATTGCATAGCCAAGGTGTTAAAATCATGAAAGGATTTTTGTGGCAGCTCGATGTACCATTTTGATACTGTGTCGGTAAGCGTGCGCTGGAAGAGCCGTAGTCGAATGGAGTCGTCCATCAATGAGTTGGATGAACACCAAAGATGGAAGGACATTACGTGGTTCTTGGGGTCTTCCCTGGGCTTGGCATCGAACTTAGGAATGTCCGATGGAAGTTTGGCTGGGATAGGTGGCTAGTGAGGTTCATGCCATATAAGATCGTTAATGAGCCTCAACAAATCAGGTAAATCTAGCATGGCCAAGAAAGGAAGTTGACGGTTGGGCTGCGGGTATGAGTAGTAACTGTACACCGCAGGGATGCTTGAGGGGCCCTGCACAACATATTGCTACGTGTTGTAACCATACATGTTTCCCGTAGGGTAGTGCTGGAATTTTTGGGGGTAATAGGCCATCTGGTTAACCGGTTGTGTGTTGGAAGTCATTGTTTGAATGGGAATCATAGTGACAACCGGTTTTTAAACGTTCTACTGAGTGGGGATGGTGGGTATTGTACCTTGGGGTTGTTGTGTCCCAGGAATGTTTGTTGTTCCTTGTTGGGGAATGGTTCCCTGGGGTTGTTGGGTCCCGGGGATGTTACCGCTGCCTTGCGTAGGCGGAGGGTTTCCCGTAGCAAGGTTGGGGGGTGGTTGTAACAGTGGTGTCCATGGAATATGGGTTGCACCTTGATGAAGAGGTGGGAATTGAAGGGATGGGTTCCATGGATTTGTTGTAGCTGGTAGGAAAGATGGAGGTGGTGGTTGAATTGCCCCGCTTTGAATGGTACCAAGGGGTTTCCCTCCAACAGGTGGATTAGATGGTCCAATGGGAGGGGGTTGGTGACTAGGAGCGGTGTTCCCAAGAAGCGGTTGTCCTCCTGTAGGCTGGGTTGATGGCCCGGTAGGGGGAGGTTGGTTGTTGGGATTAGTGGTTCCGATAGTTGGTGGTCCACCTCCTGAAATGGTGTAGATGGTGGCCGGAGATGATCCTCCAGTAAGCATGGATGATCCAGCGGTATGACTTGATGTGCTTCCGGCACTAGCAAGATGAGATAGTGTCGATTGGTCGATGGCCCCAAAGGTGTTGATCAGTGGAGGGGGTCTTCCATATGTTACAAGCGGGGACAAGGAGAATACTGGGTTATCCCTCATAGAATGTGCGCCAAACATGCTTGACGGTAATAAATGTGGGGAATTTAACCGAGGGGTATCGAGAGTTTTTTCCATAGTGTCTTGAACAGCATAAGGACCATCGAGTGTTTGCATATCCATATCATCTTTTTCAAGATCTTGCATGCAATTAGGGTTTGCATGCAAATTCTAGGGTTTGCATGCATCCCAGTCACCAGGTTGATGCCTCCAGCACCTTATCCACCTTATTCTAGCACCCGAGAGCTTCTTACATCAGTTCATTAGCCCTCCTAGTCAGGAAGGTGCCCACTTCTCACCTACTACCAGAGAAAGGTGCACTTCTTCACCTACCACTGCAGTTCCACTTCAGTTACACTCAGTTAGCTCTGATTCTCCTTGATTTGAGGCTAGTTTCACTCTCGACTAACTGTTTCACTTCGTTGGACCTCCAGATTGACTAGATGACTTGTTTTGACTTCAGCTAACCTCCCATGCACCCTCCACTGATCCCACTTCCCTATATCAGTGCTACACACTTCAGTTACACATGTTACACTCAGTTAGACTCAGATTGACACTTGGATGACTGGTTCTTGTGCATTGATGACCACCACTGATTGATGATGAGGACTCCTAGTTGGAGTCAAGCTACTCCATTCAGTGATTTGAGTGACCTCCTTAGTCAATTCGAATTGCTCAGTCATTGTGATTGTATTGTATTGTAATTATTCACCCTTATTGGGATATTGAGCACTATGCATGTTTTTACACAGTTTTACACCATATTTGTTCATCTGTTGTGATTAATTTACTTGTTCATTAGATCTGTTGTGACTAATTTTACATGGTATCAGAGCCATTGCAGGGACAATATCTCTTTTCTACAGGTGTTTATACAAGAAGATTTGAGTGAATTTGCTCAAAAATTACAAAAAGTTTTGGCATAAAAGATCTCAAGGGCATTCACTCCTGTGCATGCAAAGCTTGAAAATACTTCCAATACCACTCCAGAAGCTTGAGTTTCCACATAAATCCTGGAACTAATACATTGGACCCATTCAACATTGCTTGATCTCCAATCCTAGGTGTGATGCAACTCTTAAAGGGTGGATTGTTCGACCTCATTGTTCTTGGTTTTATTGTGATTTGCATGTTATTGTCTCCATCAACTGCATTCGCTACTTTGCCCTTGCAAGCTTTTTTACATCAGTGTGCGCTTGCTCCTAGCAATGGAATACTCTTCTTCAAATCCTATCCTCACCCCATTCAATTATTTTGATTGGAAAGATGATATGGAGATCATATTACATTCAAAAGATTACTACTGAGTCACTCTTGGTCTTGAATTGGAGCCAAACACCTTGTCAGATAGAACAAAACACTACAACAAGCTTGATGAAGCTTATGGTATTCTTTGTCTCTCCATCTCCAAAGATCTTCACTTCCATCTCAGCGGATTGAAGGCTCCAAAAGCTATATGGGAGCAACTTGAAACACTATTTGGCAAGCAGGACGAGCTTAGGGCTTTTCAATTAGAGAATGAATTGATTGCCCTTAGTCCTGAGAATTTCGAGACCATTAATGAATTCTTCACAAAATTCAAGAACTTGAACATGCAGTTGAAGAACAGTGGAGTTATCAAAGAGGATAAGAAATTGATCCTCTCCATTCTCATCAAGCTTGGTAAAGATTATTCGGTATTTGTCTCTACTTTCAATTTCGGTCGGTTAACTACCCTGAATTGGAAGATGACTACCTTGAATGCCTTCATTGAGTCCGTCACAAAAGAGCATGATAAGTTGATTCAAATGGGGTCCATAATCTCCAAATATTCAGCCCTATATGTTCAAGGACACAAGATCTCGAATGGCAAAGGAAAGCAAAAGAAGGAGAAGCCCAAATTCAAACCTCACAAGCAAAGAGAGAAAGGAAAACAGACGGATGCACCATCCAGTTCGAAGTTCAAGCAAAAGGGAAAAGAAGGTAACCAAAAATCTAAATACACTTATTGCAACCATGGCTTTCATCCTGAAAGTTCATGTATGAAGAGAATATAGATCAAATGGCCCTCCTTTTGGAAAAGAACAACATAACTCTTCCTGACGGTGCAAGGAAGAAGGATAGGAATGATGATCATGAAAGAGGACAAGCACTCATGGAAACTGTTTCGAAGCCCACTACTCTCTTGATAGATTAGGGTGCATCAAATCATATGGCTGCAAATATTGATTATTTTTCTTCGTTCGATCCAAACAGCTCCATCCCCATCCATTTGGGAGATGACTCAAAAATTTCTTCAAAGGGCAAAGGTACGATTCATGTAGATCATGGAAGCTTTCATAATGTTCTCTATGTGCCTTCCTTGGCTTCAAATATTCTTTCTATGTATCAAATGACACACACTAGTGAACCGAAGCAAGTTACATTCAGCCCTAATACAGTTGAAATTTCTGATATCAAAAGTGGAAGACTTGTTGCAGTCGGAAAGGCGAACCACACTGCAAAATGCTATGAGTTTTCACACTTTATTCCGCTTGCAAAGCCCACTACGCTTCGCACACATGGTAATGAGGATAGTAGGATTTGGCATGAATATTTGGACATCTTAATTATAAGTATTTGCTGCTTTTATCAAACAATTCCATGGTATATGGTCTTCCACAACTCCGTTCCTCAAAGGGAATATGCACTGGTTGCATTCTTGGGAAGCACCCCGAGAACAGATTCGACCGCGGAAAAGCTATCAGAGCTTCTACAGTTTTGGGGCTGATACATTCTGATATCAGTGGTTCACTTCCCCATACATCATTAAATGGTTCAAGGTATGTTTTGATATTTATTGATGATTTTTCCCGCTTTACATGGGTATTTTTTCTCAAAAACAAGTCAGAAGTGCTTGGAAAATTCAAGGATTTTAAGGCTTCTGTTGAGACCGCCACTGAGAGCAAGATCAAAGATCTTAGATCTGATAATGTTGGAGAATATATCAAGGCTGATTTTCTACAACTTTGTGCCCAAAGTGGAATTCAGATCCAACATACAGTTCCCTACACACCCCAGCAGAACGGTGTAGCGGAATGGAAAAATCAGTCACTGAAAGAGATGGCTACATGCATGATTGAATCAAAAGGTTTTCCTGCAAATATTTGGGATGAAGCAATCAATGTTTCTGCATACATACAGAACCATGTTCCACATTCATCCGTGAAAGGTATGACTCCTTTCGAAGCATTCTTTGGTCACAAACCGGATGTGTCAAATTTGAGAGTTTTTGGCTCTACTACATGGTCTATAATTCCTTCCAAGAAGAGATGAGCTTTGGATCCACAAATTATTGAGTGCATACTGATAGGATATGGGGAAGAATCAAAAGCATATAAACTCATAGATATCAGATCTAAAAATATATTCATAGAGCGCAGTGTGCAATTTGAAGAACCGCTTCAAGAATTGCAACTAGTCAAGGAAGAAACTGTCGTTTCACCGCCTTCACCAGAAGAAGATCTGTGCAGCGATAATGAAGGTATGAGTTCTGATATTTCTAATATTTTAGCATCACATGATGATCATGACATATCAGTTTCGGAATCCAACCATTATGATCCTCCCCAGTTACCAAAGTGGGCCCAAAACACTCTTCAATCTGCTGGTTCGAACCTTGGAAATCCTGCTGATCCGAGACGAATAAGAGAAGACTTTCAAAGAGCAGCTATGGCTCTTTATATTTCTGATCCATTACTTTCTGAGATTTTTTATTTGATGACTGGTTCAAATCCCACATCATACTATTCTTCCCACTAAGATCCAAGATGGAAAAGTGCCATGGATGAAGAGTACAGTTCTCTTCAAAAGAACAATACATGGAAGCTAGTTTCTTTTCCACTTGGAAGAAAATTAGTGAAGTGTAAATGGGTCTACCGCATGAAAGTTGCTGCTGATGGCTCTATCATCAAATACAAATCAAGTTTGGTGGAAAAAGGTTTCTCCCAAGTCCAAGGAGTGGACTACACTGAGACCTTTGCACCGGTTGCAAACATGGATTCCATCCGCCTTGTTTTGGCTATTTCTGCACCCAAGCACTGGGAAGTGCACCACATGGATGTGAAGAGTGCATTTCTACATGGAGACCTTGCTGAAGAGGTATATATGCAGCAGCCAAAGGGCTACACATCAGTTCCATCATTAGTTTGCAGATTGAAGAAATCTTTGTATGGGTTAAAACAGGCCCCAAGAGCTTGGTACGCAAAGATGGACTCCTTCCTTCTTTCTCAGAATTTCCAAAGATGCAAATCTGATCTGAATGTGTATCTTCAGCGAGTTAAAGGTAATTTGTTGGTTATTGTACTTTATGTTGATGATCTTCTCATTACTGGTAGCACTCTTACTTCAATAAACAAGCTAAAAACTGCCTTAAATCTAGCTTTTGACATGAGCGGTTTTGGCTTGCTGAGCCACTTTTTGGGCTTGGAGATAGCTCAAACTTTTGATGGGATCACTATATCTCAGAAAAAATATGCTTCTGACCTATTTTTGAAGTTTAATATGGCTGAATGTAAGGAAGCCCCATTCCCATTCCTCTCAGGAATCAGTCTTGAGGAGGGAGATTCTACACCGCTTGCAGATTGCAGTATGTATCGACAGTTGATTGGTTCACTACTTTATTTGACACAATCAAGGTCTGATATTTCATATGCTGTGAGTGCCGTGTCAAGGTATATGAAGCAGCCCCATGAGCTTCATTGGCGAGCATCCAAGCGGATCTTGCAGTATGTGCAAGGTATGAAACATTTTGGCATACATTATGCTGCAGATTCTGAGCTTGATTTCATTGGTTTTACTGATTCAGATTGGGCAGGTGTTAACACCCAAAAAGTGCTCACTAGCTCATTTCCCTATTCACATGACCCATTTGTCCACTTTTTCACCATCTAAGCCTCTGAAACCAACAAAAGGTCACCAAAAGACCTGAGTACACCCCTTTTTCCATTAAAAAAGATTATTTTTTCTAAAAAAGCATAAAAAACCCTAAAAAAGGGTCCAAATTCCCAAAAATATTAAAAAGGGAATTAAAATATTAATTTTATTCAAAAAAGGAAAAAGGAGGGAAAAGTACCTAAACCATGTTGGTCAATACCATTTGGTTTCCACAAAACCACAAATGGTATTCCCCACCACCAAAACCTATAAAAAGGTGGTAGGGGCTCCTCATTATCCATCCATCCATTATCTCATCCTCATGCTGCCGAAATCTTCCTTGAGCATTTTGGCCATTGTAAGCAACCTTGGAGAAGGATACCTCTTGGAGCTTGGAGCTACTCATCTTGGGAGTTGCTCAACATCAACCTTCACCATTGAAGGTATTACCGCAAGCACTTGCTTGCCCCCCACTTTTCAATACAAATTCATTCTTTAATATTTTCTTGTTCTTTTTTTTTTAATGTTTACACTATTTGCTTATATTCTTGCATAGATCCATGATTAGTTTAGTTTAGATTAGTTTCTTGTTTAATTCTATTTGAAACTGCTTCTACTAGTTAGCAGGTGCCCATAGCACTAAACCTGGTTGCAAAACCGGGCCAACAGCAGGTGATAGCATTGATCGGAAGTCCACTTCCGGTTATGTTTTCATGATTGTTCATGGTACTATTTTTTTGTCCAGCAAAAAGCAGGCAGCCATTGCACTTTCTTCAGTAGAGGCAGAGTATCAAGGGGCAGTCAATGCCTGCATTCAAGCAGTTTGGTTGCAGGGTATTCTTTCCGAGTTTGGTTTTGGTGGCACTACTTCGACTGTCCTATTTTGTGATAATCAATGTGCTATCAAGATCTCCACAGATCCAGTTTAGCGGCAGAGGACCAAACACATTGAGATTCATATGCATTACATTCGACAGTTGGTGCATGATTGCACCATCATTCTGCAATATTGCTCTACTGATGAGCAAATTGCAGACATCTTCACCAAGAACTTCACTGAGAAGAAGTTCTCTTACCTCCGTTCACTGTTGGGGGTGAGTTCCATCATGGTGGAGACAGATTGATCCATTATTATGATTTAGCTTGAGGGGGGGCTTTCTTCCCATTGGGTTTTCCCTCTTTCCTCACTTAGTTTATTTTCAGCATTTTTTGGATTATTGTATTGGGGTGACCTTTGGTCTTAGTTACCAGGCCCCCACATTATTTTTTGCACATCATATTCTAGCTTGAGGGGGGGTGTTCGGATATCCACATCATATTTTTCAGGATCTTGCATGCAATTAGGGTTTGCATACAAATGCTAGGGTTTGCATGCACTTTGCATGCATCCCAATCACCAGGTTGATGCCTCCAGCACCTTAGCCACCTTATTCTAGCACCCGGGAGCTTCTTACATTAGTTCATTAGCCCTCCTAGTCAAGAAGGAGCCCACTTCTCACCTACTGCCAGAGAAGGGCGCACTTCTTCACCTACCATTGCCGTTCCACTTTAGTTACACTCAGTTAGCTCCGATTCTCCCTGATTTGAGGCTAGTTTCACTCCCGACTGACTGTTTCACTCCGTTGGACCTCCAGATTGACTAGATGACTTGTTCTGACTTCAGTTAACCTCCCATGCACCCTCCACTGAGCCCACTTCCCTATATCAGTGCTACACACTTCAATTACACATGTTACACTCAGTTAGACTCAGATTGACACCTAGATGACTGGTTCTTGTGCATTGATGACCACCACTGATTGATGATGAGGAATCATAGTTAGATTCAAGATACTCTATTCAGTTATTCGAATGACCTCCTTAGTCAATTCGAATTGCTCAGTCATTGTGACTATATTGTATTGTAATTATTCACCCTTATTGCGATATTGAGCACTGTGCATGTTTTTACACAGTTTTACACCATATTTTCTATGTTCATCTGTTGTGATTGATTTACTTGTTCATTAGATCTGCTGTGACTAATTTTACATCGAGGACTAGGCTCGGATTAGTGTCCTAGTGGGGATTGAAAGTGTGTTCAAGGTCCGGAGGGAAATAAAGTATAGTAACATCTGAAGGTCCGAAGACGTCTGCATAAGAGTGATGATACTCTGTGCTAGAAGGAATGTTGGGAGCTCAATAGTCGGGAGGACGGGTAGCAGAGGGATATCTAGAAGCTATAGAGAGCATTTGCTCTGTATCACGTTTAAACTGTGACGACGCTAAAGGGGAGTTAGCTAGACTAACCATGCTAGATTGGATCGATGCCATGATCTCGTGTCCCGGAGGTAGGTTGGGGAGGGATACTATGCATGGTATGTTACTAGAAGAACCGGTTCCCCGTGGGTGAACACTTGACGAAACAATGGTAGCAGGTGGAGGTTCCGCCGGGGAAGCAGGAAAGTCATAGTCAGGTTCAAAAGGTGTATCAGGGAGTTGGGTTTCTTTTATAATTTCGACATATCTGCCCGAGACTATATTTAGTTCGGATATATCTTGGTCGTATCCCTCAGTGGTTCCAATAGATCCTTATGGAACATCGTAGAAAGTGTCTTGTGGGAGGTTAGTGCTAACATCGGGGAGGATGATGGCCTCCGGTCTAGTATCTTGGGATGTACTAGTTTCAGCCGTTGTAGTGTTGTCCACTGTGGCAGATATATCTGGAATAATAGTGGGTGAAGTGACAATCAGATTCTCAGGTGCGTTACTGGTTGCAAAAATTGCAAGGGGTTCTGAGACCATGCTGTGAGTAACAGTTACTGGCGGAACTGAAGATGTATTGGGGGTCGGTGGTGGAACGTTCCCTCGATCGGCACCACAGCCAGGAGGGGTAGGAATACGTGATGCAGGTGGACCAGAGGTCCATGGCGGTGGTGGAGGTGGTGGGCTTCATCCCTGTACTCTTCATGATCTCTGTGGTTCGAACATAATGATGGAAATACAAAATTCGGGGACAGTCTCGTACAAAAGAACTCAAAAACCCTAATGCAATCGAGTGTGCAAAAGGGGAGCTAGAAAAAGTGAGGCTCGCAGGCCAAAAAAGAAATCTCTAAAAGCTATACTGAGACTAGCGTCCCAGTAAGCGAGCTGAAGACAAGAATGGCCAGAATGCCAACAAGCAGTCACTAAAAGAAAAAATGACCCTCTATGAAGATGAGATAACAAGCAAACTCCCTAGCTAAGAGCTGGAGACCTCAACAAGTTGTATCCTTCGCAAGGTGACAAAATCCAAGTCAAGCAATACAACATGAGAGACCAATAATGGAAGGATATCCCTCTACCGAAAGGGATCCTAGGTAAAAGAGCCCTAGTAGAAAAGTTACTAAGCTACCTCGTTCATGACACGTTGGAAAAGGTTTTCGGCGCTTCTGCCTTATCACCCTTGTATCACCAATATGGTGACCGGAGAATACAAGGAAGACAATGATTGATGTTTCCTTAGGGATAAGTGGAGTGTGGCATTCCATAGAGTCCGTCCGGTTCTCGATCTCGCGGGGGTTTAACCCCTGAAACAACAGGAGGCCCCTCCACAAACTAATGTATGACCATGTCAACAAATACTAGAGGATTTTGGTTCCCTAGAGGATAACAACTATGTCTCAGATGATAATGACAAGGGAGAATTATTTGGATGCCTATCCCCGGTGTCCTGCCTAACTAACAAATTCTTTTTCTCCTCAAGTGAGGTTATGATGTGTTAAGTTAGGGAGTGTAAATTTTAGTGGTTGTATTACTCAATCGGGTAAATGGACGTGAAACTTGGTGATGTTGTGACGACCCAAACCATGCAAGTAAGAATGAATCAAAATGGGCCTTTTATTCGCTGAAATCTAGCTACGAGAAAGAGAGAGCTCTTCGATCACAAATGCATGAAATTTTCAAAACAATGAAAAGCCACATCAAAACAAAATTTGTGTTTTCTTTTTCTAAGTAAAGCCAAACTGAAATAAACACTTCTTTCAAATTTCACTGATCTATAACTATGATGCTTCAAAACGAGAATTTATGTGGCAATTTGAATGGTTCACTTCCTAGTGCACAACAATATAACTAGATTGTTTCAACCAAAGCAACACAAATGTTCTCAAATGACAATTTCCAATATGGATTTTAATAACGATAATGGAAAAGGTAATATTTATAAGAACAATGTGATTTAAAAATTACATAATCCAGTGAAAGAGGATGGTAATAACAACTTGGTTATGATGAAAGGATCAAGCCAATGCAATCAAAGTGAATGGGTGACCAAGTATGCAAATAATTCCACTAACTCAAAAATAATCAAGCTCACACCAAGAGATAAACAAACCACAAATAAGTATGCAGGGAACAGGATGCTAGTAAGCAACAGGAAAAACCAAACTGATGGAGAGAAGGTCAGGGATGACCTATGAAAACCAAACAGGGAAGAAAAACTCAAGAAGTGCAGACACTACTACATCGTATCTACAGACTGATGCACGGTACTAGTACACTACCGCGTTGTAATGAGTGCATGAGGCGCAGTACTACCGCTCTGTAGTGTATAATCGGGGCATGGTACTGATGCAAAGGGTGGAAAAAGCGCAACTTTTGAGAAAAATTTTGAATTTTCCAAGGTTGCTGCAGGCCCAGGGGACTCACTGATCACAGAGGGAGAAAATATGTAGAGAGGAGGGGTGAATAGAGGTCAAAGAGACCAAAATACAGTACTGGTTTGAAAAGAAATAAAAAATCACAATCAAGAATGGCTGAAAGTGAAAGGAATCAATCAAATGGGGTTCAAACCAGCAGAGTCGCCAGTTTTTGTTGTAGATATTTATCCCTATGGATAGGTAGAAACTCTCTTAGGTTAAAGTAGACTTGACTGACTTTAAACTAAGACAAAAAGATAACAAATGCTACCTTGAATTCCTAGATTCAAACAAGTGCTTCAAGATTATGCTGTTGAAAGAGATAGAAGATATTTAATCTGACCTTTGATTTAGTCGCTCGTCTTAGTTGTCGCTTCGATCCTCAAGTCCTCACGAATGAACCTGTTGGGATGAATCAAAGTACAAGCACATACAATCTTTCTAGACAACTTGAAATATATGTTAGACTCTAAATCTATAATAGAAACAAACTATGTAATTGAAACAACATCAACACACATAATTTAGGAAACAAGACAAGTTATATTTTATTGCAAACTTGAAGTTACTTATAACAGTTGCTTGATGTACAAGCCAACTCCTAGCTCCAAGTGCTTTCTCCTCTATCTATCTCCACAAAGATCTAAGACCATAGGTTTGATATCTCAAAGATTCCTCCCCTTTGCTCATGGAAGGCCTCTCTCTTATAGTGTGTAGGAGGATTAACCAACAGGAGAGAAGAATGGATCTTGGGAGTGTTTAGTGGATCAGACCCACTAATCTGAGAAGGTGTGTTAGGATCGAATCAAAGGTGTCAATCCTTAAAAATCTCTCGAATATCAAGATCCCACAAGCCATGGAAAAAAGGCTAAAAAGAGACTACCGCGCCCCTAATATTGAGCATAAGGTGGTAGTACCACGCCCAAGACAAGGAGCATAGCGCGGTAGTACGGACTACCACGCCCCTAAGCCTAAGAAAGGAGCGGTAGTGCTGATAAATATGTCTCAGCTAGGTTTGTCAGGTTACATAAAGGATTTGTCTTTATGGGTCATTCATTACTTTTCCCTTCTGGGTGTTTTAGGCAGTTTGGGGAAGTGTCATCCAATGTTTTTATTGTGAAGATGCGACACTGTGAAATATAGAGGTATAACAATCCCAGAGTGCACTGTTACATTGCATTGTGCAACTTCCCGTAAGCATAGTCCCAGTGTGTGTTGAGTATATGAAGTGAGTGCGAAGTAAGTGTGACTTCGCTCATCTTACCAGTTTATTATCTGCGCATCACCCAATTGTAGAAATGTGCTTCTACAGCCACCCCATAACTTCACCTTGGGTGAGACCTCAGTTTGTTCGCAGGATGTTTCTAAAAGGGTCAGTGAAGAAGGGTTTTGTTGGACCACAATTGCGCCGAATTCGGGTCTGATCTAAGTATTAAGAGTTAGAAGAGATAGAGAGCCAATAGTGAGTGATTCATAATGAGAATGGGAAAATAAGAGGTGTGACTATAATTTTTGCTAGTTTTCTCGGTTAAGGGTTTCCAGGGTAAATATCTGTGTATTATGTGTGAATTATGTGGTGTAATCTACGTTTTGCTTAAAAGAATCGGTATGCTTTGCTTCTCTACATAGGTTTAAAACTTACAATAACCATCTTTTTTAGAGTTCTATTCTTTCTCTCAGCCACACCATTTTGTTGTGGTGTATATGGAATAGTGTGATGCATTTCAATACCTTCATCTGCACAAAATAACTGAAACTCGTTACTCACATACTCTCCTCCATTGTCAGTATGAAGGACCTTGATCTTCTTGTCAGTGAAATTTTCTACAAAAGCTTTAAAAAATTTGAAATATTCAAAGATTTCTTATTTCAACTTTAGAAAATATACCCAGCAGAACAATATAATGACAAGAATATGGAAGATTTCTCTGAAATCAAGTTGGGAAGCATGAGCATGGATGAGTATGAAAAGAAGTTTCTAGAATTGATGAGATATGTTGGATTTATGAAAGAGGAGAAGGTAAAATAGAAAGGTTTTTAAGCAGGTTTCCTTCATTTTACAAGGATAAGATTCAATATGATGAACCCAAGGCCCTTGAAGAAGCAATTCAGAATGTCAAGCACATGTATGATCAGAACAATGGAAGAAAAATTTTTCAAAAATATTGGAGAGATAAGATGAAGGATAAGCAAGATGAAAGGAAGAAAGGATTTAATCCATCTTTCTTAAAGAACCAACAAAATTCATACCAGCAAAGCAATCCAATTCAAAATGAGCCTAGGATGACATAATATGTTCGAAAATGAACCAGGAAGCAAGTAAAATGTTGGGGATGTGAAGGAAACCCCATGCATAAAGATTGTCTACAGAGAGGATATAAAATGAGAAATGTGCACAATTTACAAGAAGCAAGTACCATGGAGGATGTAGGAAGGAACATTCCCAAGATATATGCATCATTGGATAATCGAGAAGTAGATCACCAGTCCAACATGATTGAGGTCGAAGGTAAAATTTCCAATCATCGTATTGATATTCTTATTGATTCACGAGCAAGTCATAGTTATATTGCTCCTAATTTAGTTGAAAGATTTCATCTAAAGAAAAGTAATCTTGATAGAACATGGATGGTTTAGTTGGCTAATGTAACAAAAATGAAAATTAAATGAATTAGGGTTGTCCATTGGATATGAATGGACTGGACACTTGTGAAGATTTGAACATAATACCACTTAGGTCATATGATGTTTTGATTAGGATGGGCTGGCTAGATGCACACCATGTGATGTTAGATTGTCATGACAAGTCATTTGTTTGTCTTGATGGTGAAGGGAAACAAAATCTAGTGAAAGGAATTTCAAGTCCTATTTCCATAAGAGAAATTTCAAATTTGAAATTAAAAAAGTGCTTTAGAAAAGGATGTCAACTATACGCGACTCATGTGCAAGAACCATAAAACTTTAAAATCCCAAGTTTAGAGGATTTTCCAATATTGAAAGATTTTGCAGATGTGTTTGAAGAAATACCAGGATTTCCACTGAAAAGAGATATTGATTTCTCTATTGATTTGATGCCTAGAGCTTCCCCAATTTCTAAAATTACATATAGAATGAGTACACTTGAGTGAAAAGAGGTACACCTGTAGCTGGAATAATTGTTGAAGGGTATATACACGCAATTGTGTCTCCTTATGGAGCACTAGTGCTATTTGTGTCATGTCCCCAATTTTCCAGTACCAAGGGCAGCAAAGAATCCACCAACCCCCCATGGATCCTAGTGAAGACCAAGGAATTAATTAATGAAAGGGGGATAACTTTATCCTAGGAAATTATTAACTAGGAATAAATTATCCTATAGTTGTTTAATTAATTAAATTAGAAGGATATAATGATTATTTTCATATTTAAAATATTAATTATTTGTTTTGGTGAGTTGGATGATGATAAGGACACCATGAGGGTGCATGGAGATATAAGGCTATCCTTATGAGTTGCCACACCAAAGAAGAAAGTGGAGAAAAATAGCACAAAGTAATATTCCAAGGTAAAAGGAAAGAAAATGACAAAAGCATGTGAGAAAAATAGAAATATCCAGAAAGCAAAGGAGGGCGTAGTTTCCTAAAAGGACAAAATCCAAGACAATTTGAAAAGAAGGAAACCTCATGAAAACTAGGGAGGGTGCACTTTCCAAATAATGATGAAAAGCAATCAGTATGAAAAATAGGAAACATTGGAAAATCTAGGAGGGCACAGTTTCCAAAGACGAAGAAAGCAAGAAATTTTTGAATAGAAGGAAATTTTATCCACTCAAGGAGGGCAAATTTGGAAGGGATCTCATAGGTCACCAATCACATCAAATTTCTCAGCAGGTCATCAGGAATTTTATAAAATAATCCAAGCAACTCATTTTCACAACTTTTTATCATTATTGAATTTGCATGTTATCACTTTATCTTACCAAGGCAGGAAGATGTGCCTTAGAAAACCAGTGGGAGATGTGCCCCATTGTTCCAGTTCCACTCTTCTGCACATGATCCAATGCATCCATTCGTACCAAATTGAAGATCTGATCCAACCATTTCATGTGAATATCCATCCTTCAGAAGTCGATTGTCATGTCCCTTCCCTAGTGGCCTTGCTCACTACTTGGATCCTCTTATCCCTAGGGGGAAGTCAATTAATTAAATGAATATTTAATTAACAGGGTAATTTTGAGGCATAATACTATAGTAGTTAATTAATTATCAAATAATTAATTAAATTTCTGAGTTTGAATTATTTTTATTATTAATTCATCATCATTACTAATAAATGTTGGCAAGTTGATGATGACTTGGCTAGGAGGTCGAATTTGGATCAAGTGGGCCACTCTTTCCTTAGTGGCGAATTCTCAGAAAAATCAAGGAATCCAATGAAGGAAAGAAGGAAACAAGAAGAAAATGGAAACTGTCAAAAGCAAGCAAAAAACTGGAAAAAGAAGAAAAGGAGGAAAGTAAAAATACGAAAGCAAAAGAAAAGCAGTCAGAAGAAAAGTGGCAACATTCAGAATGGATAAGAAAGGCGCACTTGCTAAAATCAGTGAAAGGAAGCAAAGGCAAGAAAGTTTTGGAAAAAAAGAAGTTACCATTACTCTCAAGGAATGCGCCCTCCCTCACCCACACGTGTGTATTGGATTGATGAAAAGGTTAACTCATATATTTAATGATGTTTCCAACTCCCTCTCAGAACTTTTGATCATTTGAATTTTTTCTTGAGAGCTTTGATTCTCTCTTCTGTTGAGTGATGTGCCTCAACTCTTTCTTAGGAGATGTGCCCCAAGGATCCATAGTTTCCAGTTAATTAGTATTCAGATCCAGATAGTGATATTTCAGCCATTCATATCCATATCAGTTCACAGTTGAATATTTTCAAGCATTTAAAGAAGGAGGCTACATTTATAGTGTTTTTGCAGTTAGTTTTGGAGGAGAACCACTAGAAGGAGGAGCTAGTTTTCAGTGAATGCGCCCAAGATATTTAGGAGGATCAGTGTGCCCTCATTTATAGAGATTAGAGATTCTTATGACCAGATAAAAACTTCAGATCTGATCCACATATTCTTCTTTCACTTTTACTCCCATTCACAGCTAGTTTTGGTGGAGGTCTCCTTGGAGGATGGAGATAGTTCAGTGAATGCACCCTTGAAGACTTCCAGGAAATTAGTGAGAAGTATATAACAATAATTATACCTTTTGGTGGCCTAATATCAGTTTCAAAACAAAGCTACAGTGATCTCCCTACTTCTTACCTTCATTCTCCCTCAAGTTGTAAGGCATTTCTAGCCTGTGAGGCATTGTAATTTTGAAAGCAATAAAATAAGTACAAGATGTGTTCTGAATTTTATATTTCAACTTGTAACTGATAAACAATATATATAAGAGAATATAAACATATCATAACATATTTTAATGAATTATGGAGGCAGTTTGATACTTAAGAATCAGATACTAGCTCATTGTGATAATTTTTAAGACTAGTTTTACACATTTAACTGTTATTTCCTTTATTAGAGTCAGGTTTACATTCTATCAGTTGTATGAGCTTAATAACAGAGTATACCATTCAAACCAACAATTTACCTGAGGTTTTGGATTTATTTAACCTTGTTTGGAAGAATCTGGAAATTGATTAGCTCAACAATCCCTAGGTACTGCACTTGAGTATTTGTCCTCCAAACCACTATGAATCCTCCCAAATTATCTGGAAAAACATCCCAGTGCATTATACAAGTTTATCTGACTATTATACTTCTTCCATAAAATCTGAGAACCCTCACCCAGTCTAGTTGGCTAATGCTGGAAGCCCATGAAGCCTGGAAGTAGGCAACACAATTGCTATGTTGTTGAAAAGTGAATGGCTCCAATAACATTGTGACTAGGACTTACTGCTCAGACCTGATTTATCTTTCTGATACACACTCATACATATAAATTCCAGAACTTAAATTCACCCCTACCATCCTCATTCATTGTATCAATCCCCGTCACTTACATCCTGCTCAGTTTAATAAATTGCCTAAAAATTTACTAGTAAAATTTTGATAAAATTTGGGTTTGGAGATAATATTTTGGCCAAATCTTGGCTGTAATACTACAGTGGTATCAAAGCATGGGCCTATGAACATGCTCTTCAATTTTGGGTTATGATTCCTAAGAGAATACCAATCCCCAAAGGAAAGAACCCTGAAGAACCTTTTGTGGAAGAAGAGGTAGAATCTACTGGAAGGAAAATACAAGGGGGGAAGAACATGTCTGAAACATATGATAAGGAAGAGTTTAGAATTTTTGTGCAGAGTATGTTAAAATGGATGCATGAAATATCTCATAATATCATTCAATATGGGCAATAAAATAGAGAATTTTTGTCTAAGCAGTTAGGACAGAAAGAAGTAGAAGGGAGCTGCAGTGGCTCTCAGAATGATGAAAGGAAGATCCCTACTGGATTTATCTTTTCTAAGACTGGGCCTCATAATAGGCCTAATGATTTCAAATATTAATCCAAGGATCATCCCCGACATACCATGCCCAATTTCCTTGAAGAACATAAGGAGGATCCTGAAATTCCCACTGAATCAGTCAATGCATGGGAAGATCAGTATGTAGAATACCAGACTCTGAGTGAAGAGTGCAGAAGGGCACTTCCTTTCAAGGATTTCTGTGAAGCACAATATCGAAATCATCCAAGAGGAGTTCATAGGAATCCAACATATAACTATGAGCTAAGAAATGCAATTGGTAAGATTCAACTACCTTTCATTGATGGGTCAACAAAATGCACTGCTAGCTCCTGCGTGCAAAATCTAGACACCTATTTCCAGAGAATGCAATGGCTGAAAGGGATGCCATCAGAATGGAAACTTTTAATTTTCAAGATGAATCTAATGACTGGTGGTTCCATGGCATGAGGAATTTTTTTCATGACCAAGTGACTTCATATGCATAATTCACTAAGAGATTAATGGAAATTTTCGATAGGAGAGACCTTGAAATTTCCTTAAGGGAATTGGAATATGTTAAGCAGACCAGAACTCCCGAAGCTTATATATATGAGTTCCAAAAGTTGGATGTAATGGTTACTGATATATCTGAATTCCGCTTAATCCTCCTATTCACAGAATGATTTGAAGAACCATTAAAAGGGTTGGTTAAAGCCTACCGACCAACCACCTTACAAGAAGCAGTGAGCAGGACAAGGGATCTGCAAGATGCAATCCCAAGAACTAGATATCCACCAAAGTTTAATGCACCTACTAATTTGCAGAACCAAAATCCACCATTCAGAAATGTGGCTTCCCCAAACAAAAAGGAATAGTCATTCCGATACCAGGATGAGTTAAGGAGGAAAAAACTATGTTTTTCCTAACAAGAACCTTGGGTTCCGGGGCACGAATGTGCAAAGGGGAAGGCCCATTACATAGAAGTTTTTTCTGAAAGTGATGAGGAATAAATGAGTGCAGAAGTACAAGCTAAAGTACAAGAAAAAGAGTCTTATGAGACAGCAGAATAAAAACCCCCACAAACATAATGCAAAATTGCAGTCTTAAGTGAAGTTCCCTGCTACCACACCATGAGATTTATTTAAAGGGGTTGTACAAGGGAAGAAAGTGTCAATTTTGGTCGATGGGGGTGCCACCCATAATTTTATTGATGCATCCATGGTGGAGAGAAGAAAATTACAAACTGAAAAATTTGGAGGTTTCACAGTCATTCTTCCTGGAAATAACACTATGCAGTGTGACCGGTGGATTCCAAAACTGCAAGTGACCATTGGAGACCATACTGTGACAGATAGTTTTTATGTGGTTTATGTGGCTGATAAGAATGTGGTATTGGGAGTACAATGATTGTTATCCATTGGTGAACATGTGGTAAATTACCAAATTCCTCAAATGTGCTTCAAAGATACTAAAGGAAAACAAGTGGTTTTGAGAGGTGTCAACACCTACCCAAAATAGGTAATTTCTGCACATAGTATGAGATCAGTTTTGAGGCATGGTGACATAGAGTGGGATGCTGAATGTTTTGTCACCACTGAAGGGACTTCCTTTTATGTATCGCATCATCCAGAAGACATCCAAAGATTGCTCCACAAACACAAAAAAGTGTTTGCATATATGCCACATTGAAGGCCTCCTGATAGGGGTACTGAGCATTGGATAGAGCTGGAACCTAGTACTTTTCCTATAAAAATCCATCCTTATAAACAACCTAAGAGATTCAAGGATGATATAGATAAAATAATCAAAGAGATGCTTGATATGGGGTTCATAATACCAAGCTCAAGTCCCTTTGCTTCATCGGTGGTTTTGGTAAAAAAGAAAGATGGAACAATGCGCATGTGCATTGATTATAGAGCATTGAACAAGAAAACCATCAAGAACAAATATCCTATTCCAAGGATTGATGAGATGATGGATGATATGCATGGAGCTAAATATTTTTACAAGATTGATATTTGTTCTGGTTACCACCAAATTAGAATGAAAAATGAAGACATTCAGAAAACTGCTTTCCAGTGCCATTTTGGGCATTTTGAATTTTTGGTCATGCCTTTTGGCTTGACCAATTCACCAACAACTTTTCAATCTTGCATAAACAGAATTTTCAACAAACAACTTCATAATTATGTACTTGTATTTTTTTATGACATTCTCATTTATAGTAGGACATGGGAAGAGCATTTGCAGCATTTGGACAATGTTCTAACACTTCTTGCAGAACAGACTTTTTATGCTAAACTGTTAAAATGTGAGTTTGGTTTGAAAGAGATCCTCTATCTTGGCCACATCATTGGGAAAGAAGGAGTAAAGGTACACATGGAGAAGATCAAATCCATCCTTGAATGGCCAATCCCAAAGAACATAACAACCCTAACAAGATTCATTGGCTTGTGCACATACTACAAAAAATTTGTAAAAGGATTTTCTAAGCTCACCTCTCCCTTGACAGGCCTCACCAAGAAGGGTGCTTTTTGCGGGTCAGATGAGGCTGAAAAATCTTTTAATAGAATGAAGGAATTCATGAGCAGTTACCTAGTACTTGCACTTCCATATTTCATCCAACCTTTCATATTGGAGTGTGATGCCTCAGGTGAAGGCATTGGAGCAGTATTAATGCAGAACATGCATCCTATTGCTTATGAGAGAAGAAGATTGCAGACCTATGAGAGGAATTATTCTATATATGATAAAGCAATGTTGGCCATCATGCATGCTTTGGCTAAATTTAGACAATATCTGGTGGGAGGCAAGTTCATAATCAAGACTGATCAAAATAGCTTGAAGCATTTCTTGACCCAAAAAGAGCTGAATGAGAGACATAAAAAATGGGTAAGCAAAATTCAGTCTTATGATTTCGACATAGAATATAAAAAGTGTAAGTTGAATGTGGTGGCTGATTCCCTCTCTAGAAAAGTTACTTTTTCTTTGCTGCAAGTACCCACTGATTGGAAGCTTCAACAAGTTAAAGAATATTCAGAAAATTATTTTGCTTGTGAATTGTTGGATAGGGTGATTCAGGATGATTCTTACCAAGTTATCAATAATGTTATTTATTACAAGAACATATTTTTTCTAACCCTTGGATCTAAGCTAAAAGAGCATATTTTTGTGGTTTCCCACAATGCACCAGTAGCAGGCCACTCTGGATTTTTGAAAACTTACCGGAAGGTAAGAGAGAGGTTCACTTGGAAGGGACTCAAAGATGATGTGTTAAGGCATGTGAGGGTGTGTACTGCATGTCAGTAGAATAAGGTAGAGCACACCCATCCTGCTGGTCTCCTTCAACCACTGCCAATTCTAGAACATAAATGGGAAAGTGTATCAATGGACTTCATCACAGGTTTGCCCAAATATCAGGGGAAAGATAGTATTTTTGTAGTAGTTGACAGATTAACTATATTTGCTAAATTTTTTATTGTCACATCTACTATTAATGCCAGTCAAGCTGTTGCATTAGTCTTTAAGGAAGTATTTAGATTGAACGGGATGCCCAAAACCATAATCAGTGACAGGGATAGGAAGTTTACTAGTGCTTTTTGGTAGTCTTTGTTCGAATTAGTTAAGACTAGTTTAAACCTCAGTACAAGCTATCACCCCCAGATTGATGGCCAGACTAAAAGAGTTAGCCAATGGATGGAAGGTTATCTCAGAAACTATGTTACAGGAAAGAAGAAAGCATGGGTCAACTGGTTGCATTTGGGGGAATTATGTTATAACACTACATTCCACATGTCCATTGGAATTACCCCAGTCAAAGTTCTCTATGGGTATGATTCACCCACTTTTTTAGATCTGATTTTTGGGAATTGAAAAGCACAAAAGGAAAGGGATTGGCTGCAAGAGAACCGGGATATACTCAAGGAACTCAAAGAAAATTTGCAGGTTGCACAAAATCAGCAGAAAATCAATGCAGACAAGAATAGAACAGATCAAACTTTCCAGGAAGGTGACTTGGTTTATTTGATATTGCAACCATATAGGAAAACCACTCTTAAGACAAAAGGGGCTGAAAAATTATTGCCAAGGTTCTATGGACCCTACAAGATAATAAGGAAGGTGGGTGAAGTTTCCTATGAGTTGAATCTGCCATCAGGGAGCAAGATACATAATGTATTCTATGTGTCATGCTTGAAGAAAGTAGTTGGTCAACAAGTTAAAGTCTAAGAAGAACTTCCTCCACTTGATGATGAAGGACACCTGGTCTTGGAACCAGAAGATATTTTGTAGGTAAGAGAGAGGAATTTGAGGATCATAATCATTAAAGAGTATCTAGTACAATGGAAGGGGCTTCCCAGTGAAGATGCAACTTGGGAAGATGAAACGATTTTGCATCATCCTGGTTTGAAACTGGTTGAGGACAAGCAATCTTGAGGAGGGAGGACTGTCATGTCCATTCCCTAGTGCCCTTGGACACTACTTTGATCCTCCCATCCCTAGGGGGTCTAAGTCAATTAATTAAATGAAAATTTAATTAATAGGGTAATTTTGAGGCATAATACTATAGTAGTTAATTAATTATCAAATAATTGATTAAATTTCTAAGTTTGAATTATTTTTATTATTAATTCATCATCATTACTAATAAATGTTGGCAATTTGATGATGGATTGGCTAGAAGGTCGAATTTGGATCAAGTGGGCCACTCTTGCCTTAGTGGCAAATTCTCATAAAAATCAAGGAATCCAATGAAGGAAACAAAGAAACAAGAAGAAAATGGAAACTGTCAAAAGAAAGAAAAAAATGGAAAAAGAAAAAAAGGAGGAAAGTAAAAAGAGGAAAGCATAAGAAAAGCAGTCAGAAGAAAAGTGGCAACATCCAGATGGCTATGAAAGGCACACTTGCTAAAATTAGTGAAAGGAAGCAAAGGAAAGAAAGTTTTGGAAAGCAGGAAGTTGCCATTCATCTCAAGGAAATCGCCCTCCCTCACCCACACGTGTGGATTGGATTCATGAGAAAGTTAACTCATCTATTTAATGATGTTTCCAACTCCCTCTCAGAACTTTTGATCATTTGAATTTTGTCTTGAGAGCTCTGAGTCTCTCTTCTGTTGATTGATGTGCCTCAACTCTTTCTTGGGAGATGTGCCCTAAGGGTCCTATTTTCCAGTTAATCAGTATTCAGATCCAAAGAGTGATATTGCAGCCATTTAGATCCATATCAATTCATAGTTCAAGATATTCAATAATTCAGAGAAGGAGGCTACAGTTACAGTGTTTTTGGAGCTAGTTTTGGAGGAGAACAACTAGAAGGAGGATCTAGTTTTGAGTGAATGTGCCCAGGATATTTAGGAGGATAAGTTTTCCCTAATTTATAGAGATCAAAGATTCTTATGACTAGAGAACGGATTCATATCTGATCCACATATTCTTCTTTCACTTCTACTCCCATTCACATCTAGTTTTGGTGGAGATCTCCCTAGAGGATGGAGAAAGTTCAGTGAATGCGCCCTTGAAGAATTCCAGGAAATAAGTGAAAAATGTATAACAGTAATCAGACCTATTGGTGGTCTGATATCAGTTTCAGAATAGAGCCGCATTGATCTCCCTACTTCTTATCTTCATTCTCCCTCAAGTTGTAAGGAATTTCTAGTCTGTGAGGCATTGTAATTTTGAAATCAATAAAATACATACAATATGTGTTATGAAGTTTATATTTCTACTTGTATCTAATAAATAATATATATCAGAGCATCTAATCATCTCATAACATATTTTAATGAATTATGGAGGCAATTTGATACTTAAGAATCAGAGAGTAGCTCATTGTGATATTTTTTATGACTAGTTTTACACATTTAACTGCTATTTCCTTTTTGAGCATCGGTTTTACTTTCTGTCAGTTTTATGAGCTTAATAACAGAGTATACCAGCCAACCCAACCATTTCCCTAAGGTTTTGTATGTATTTAACCTTGTTTGGAAGAATATGGAAATTAACTACCTCAGTAATCCCTAGGTAGCGCACTTGAGCATTTGGACTCCAAACCACTCTGAATCCTCCCAAATTCTTTGGAACAACATCTCAATGCATTCTACAAGTTTATATGATTGTTATACCTCTTCCATAAACTCTGATAACCCTCACCTAGTCTAGTTTGCATATTTTGGAAGCCCAGGAAGCCTCGAAGTAGGAAACATAATTTCTCTATTGTTGAAAAGTGACTGGCTCCAGTACATTGTGACTAGGACTTACTGCTTAGACCTGATTTATTTTGATGTTGCACACTCATCCATATAAATTCCAAAACTTAAAGTCACCCGTACCATCCTCACTCATTGTATCAGTCCCCGTCACTTACACCCTGTTCAGTTTAAGAAATTGCCTAAAACTTTACTAGTAAAATTTTGATAAAATATGAGTTTGGAGATAATATTTTGGCCAAATATTGGCTAGAATACTACATTGATGCAAATATCCAGATTTATTGAGGTGGTTCTGTAGAGTTTCACAAAGAAAGAGTAGTCAGTTGGAGAGCTTGCAAGAATACATAGAAGGCCAGTTCACACATCATGAGAATCCGGCAGCTCAGAGACATCATACATATATGATACAATGACCACACCTTCTCTTAATCTTTTCTATAATCTCCTTCTTCTATCATTGTAAAATTCAAGTACAAAGATTATCTATGATGTTTGAGGCTATGCCATTTAATGTTTAAACTTAATGACCTAAGTTATTATTTTCTTCTGCTTTACATAACATATAATATCCCTATTAAATATCATAAGATGAATTAGAGATCCTCCTTTGGCAGTTTGAGTCCTATCTTTCAAAGACTGGTTCAATGTACACTTTTTATTGACTAGTTTTCCAATTTATGCATTATATACAAATCATAGTAACTAATTCTATTTTTGAAGGATTATGTTGTTTTTCGACTCCATTTAGAATCCATCCCCATCCAAAAATCAGAGTTTCATAACCGTCTATGGCTATTTGAGTCCTTGGTTATCAAGACTAGCTCAATGGGAACCCGAAATTGACTCGTTTTATAGTTTGATTAATTAATGAGTATCTGTATGCCAAAATTCCATTCTGTCATTTTTGTTGGGTCCCTGAGACCTCACTTAATATAATACCACCATAATATTTCAAATTTGAAGGCATCTTAGCTTTTTTGGAAGAGTTTGGAAACAAGCTAGTTGAGCAGTCCAACATAGCGCCCTTGCCTCTTCTGCTCCCAAATTATACCAAAACCTCCCAAATTCTTAGAATCAATTGTCCCACACCTAATCTGGATTTTAATTTTTTATATACACCACTGGTTACATTCAGGTGTAAGCAACTGATCCTAGTATGCATATGATGGAGTACACAAGAAGCCTCAAAGTAGACCTCAACATCAAATGTTGTTGAAATGTAAATGGCCCCAGTACTTGTTGGAATATTATTGCCATCATTGTTTTATATTTGCATGCATGCATCTAGCCATCGTGCATGCATCTTCATGCATCCAGTCATCAGTATGGTGGTCTCCCCGGCACTTGGAGCCTATTTTCATCCCTCTAGAGCCTGTCTTCAACCCTCAGTAGCCCTCCTACCTACCTGATGCACCTTTTTTTCCTCACCTGAATGACATATGCACCTTATCTCACCTACCAGGAGTGTAACAGTCAGTTAGAGCATTGATTAACCAGTTCTTGCATTTATTGCTTAGTTTAACTGCCTGTAGCTCCCAACTGTCTATTTTGGAGTGCCACTTGACCTTATGACAACCTCATGTGCCCTCCTTGGATTATCCATTCCCTAATTTTGTTAATATTTAATAAGCTAAGATAGGTAACATCAGTATTCCATTCAATTTCACGACAATAGCATATACAGGATCACTGAAAGAACAACAAGCACATCATAAACACAAGAGACACAATTTATCCCGGGAAACCCTCATGGGGTAGAAAACCCAACAAATCTTCCTCAATATAGATGACCAACAAATACAAAGATGTAATCCCCAAACAAGATCTCCTTCTCCTCCTTTGCAAATATCTCTCTCTCCTATGCACAATTCACAAGTGAGTGAATGAGTGAGTATAAATGAGGAACACACCTCCTCTATTTATACTCTACTCCTACTTGACTTTTCACCCTAACTAGCCCGACTTCTCCTAGGAGAGTCTAATAACCCCTTAAAAACTAACTCAGGTCCGACCCCACTAGGGAGGTCTAATAAGCCTAGTTGCAACATCTCAATGGAGGAATAAACATCTCCGGATATATGATAAAGTCCCGACGAAGGAATGAAACATCTCTGGAATAATAAAGTACGAGTAGAATATTCTTAGAAGTTACAATATTTCAACAAATTTGTGCTCACATGGCTCAGTTAGACTCAGTTAGACTCATTTGATTGTTTTTTTACTATTTGTGACTACTGCCACTGATTGGATGATGTCTCTAATGTTTTCTAAGCTACACACTAAGGAGAATTCAAATGGCCTTAGGGGCGATTCGAATCCATTTGATTGTATTCAGTTATTATTCATTATTCAAAGTGCCATCTTACAGCTGATGTATGATACAACAATTTTTAACATTTCTTGTGTATGAGTGATTATTGAATCAACATTTCTTCTTCTTCTTTCTGCACTTCTTGAGTGATTTTTAGTGAGTTCTTCTACAACTGAGTGATCCTACTTCTAAAATATCACATGGTATCAGAGTTGACAACAGCTATTCAAATTGCTGCAGTAGCAGTCGCAAAAATTCTTTGAGCAGCTGTATTTCATTGAGCACCAGAAGCCTCTAGGTTTCCACATCAAATCCTAGTGCTATTTCCTTGAATTCACTAAATCAATCCAGTGAGGTCTAGCCAGGTGTGAAGGACCCAGTCACATGTGTTCAATGTCCTAAGGCAGTGTTCAATTCGAATTGGAGTAGATCTCCATTTCATAATTCTCATTTGTTTTGTAGGACTATCCCCTCTTCAACTTCGAATTATTTAGTATCATGGATCTCAAGTTGAATTCATTCAACTACTTCGAATGGAAGGAAAATATGGACATCTTCTTGAAGTTGAAGATCCTTTCTAGAGTGGTGAATGGCTCTGCAGTTGATCCCACTAGTGTAGTAGAGAAATCCAAGTACTTAGACAAGATTTATGAAGCAATAGGACTGCTGCTACTTAGCATTTCTGAAGACCTACACTTTCATGTTATTGATTTGAAGACTCCAAAGGAGGTTTGGGACAAGCTCGAATCTCTTCTTGGCCAGAAGGATGACTTGAAGGGTAATAAGTTAAAAAATGAGCTCATCTCCTTGAGCCCAAGCAGTTTCAAAACAATCACTGAGTTTCTCAACAAATTCAAGAACTTGATTTCACAATTGAAGAGGTATGGGATTGAGAAGGAAGAAAAACAACTCATCCTTGCCATTCTGTCGAAGCTAGGCCCTGATTATTCAGTGTTTGTTTCGACCTTCCAGTCAGCAAAGTTGTCCATTCCAAAATGGAAGTTCCCTTTGCTTGAAGACTTCATCCAATCTCTCACACTTGAGGAGGAGAAGCTAGTGCACATGGGAGTGATAAAAACCAAGTTTGATTCAACTCTTACAGCCACGAAGGTGAGAAGAGCGAATGGTAAAGGAAAAAAATATATTTATGATAGGAAGTCGAATGACCAAAATCAGAAGGAGGCTCCAAACTAGTCGGATGGATTTTCGAATCCTAAGAAGGACAAGACATCTCAAAAGGGAAAATCCAAGTGCACATACTATAACCAAGGATATCACCCTGAGAGCTCATGTATGAAGAAGACCATAGATCTCATGGCTTCACTTCTTGAAAAAAAAAATCTTCAAGTACCTGCATGTGCTAGAAAGAAAGAGAGTGAACCATCTAGATCTGAAGACAAAGAGAGATGCCATGCTCTCATGGTAGGAGCATCATCACAATCCTTCTTCATCATAGATTCTAGAGCATCAAGACACATGTCTTCCTCCAAGGATATCTTCACTGGTTTCGAAGCTACTGTTGGACCATCCATCATGTTGGGGAATGATTCTGAGGTCTCTTCTGAAGGGATAGGAAGAATCAAACTTGATCATGGGTACTTCTCAGATGTGCTCTATGTCCCCACTCTCACTGCTAATCTACTTTTAGTATATCAGATGATCCATACTGGAGAGCCCAAGAGGGTGATCTTCTCTCCTAATGAGGTCGAAATTCAAGACATGGTATCAGGCTCTACCATTGCAAAAGGTGTTGCAAATCATAAGTCGAAACTCTATGAGTTCTCACACTTCTTACCTCTCTCAAATTAGTTTGCTCTTCACATTCATGCAAATGAAGAGAGTAGATTGTGGCATGAAAGATTTGGGCATCTCAACTATCAATACTTGCAATACATGCATACAAAAGAGATGGTTGAAGGGTTGCCCAAGATCAAGTTTTACCAAGGCACCTATAAAGGCTTCTTGAATGGAAAAAATACATCAAAGAAGGTTGAGAAAAAGAAGATTAAGAAGGTAGAGCGAATGCTAGATCCATATCCACAAAAACCTGAAGATCTAGCACCTAAGGTTCGAACTCCTATTTCACAATGGGCCACCACTACTGCTGTATCCACCCGTGCTCTTGTTGGAGATCCATCATCTTCAAGAAAAACCATATCTGATCTTCTCTCTCACACAAATCCATTTCTAGCTGAGAGATGATTTCTTATGATTGGATCAGATCCAAAGACATTCTTTGAAGCCTACCAAGATCAAGATGGGTAGCAGCTATGGATGAAGAGTATGAGTATCTTCAAAGAAATGAAACTTGGGAGCTTGTTTCTCTCCCTCATGGGAGGAAGCTTGTTCAATGCAAGTGGGTTTACATAACTAAGATGAACTCTTATTGTTAAATTTTTAGAATTTACTTCAATCTGATCTAGGATCTTAACTGAGAGAACAACATGTACAGCAAATATACAGCATATCAATCATGGACACAATAATGCAAGCACACAAGAGACACAGAGTTTACTTGGGGAAAACCATAAAGGTGAAAAACCCCAATAACTTCCTCAGAGATAGATAGAGCAATGATACAACCAAAATACAAGAGATAGTCTTCTCCTAGCAGCAGAGCCTCCTCCTCCACAAGTGCACCACTCTCCAAAGTGTGAGTGAGAGAATAGAATGTGTAAAATGAGAGAGACACACTCTCTATTTATACACTAACTTGACTTGACCTTTACTCAACTAGGTCGGCCTCAACTTAACCACTTAACATAATGCTAACTGGGTCGAACCCCACTAGGGTGGTCTAATAACCCTTTAACCCACATGGCCGACCCCCAATAGGGTGGTCTAATAACCCTTTGACCCACATGACTTATACAGGGCCGACCCCAACAAGGTGGTCTAATAACCCATCAAGTATAAGTTACGACACTTACAATATAAATAATGACACTTCCGTATAGAGGAATAATAACATCTCTATAGGAATACAATATACATATATGTGAAATACATTCTGAAGTTACATATACATCAACACTCCCTCTTAACTAGGAATTTATTTCTCGACACAGGTCTTCTAGCACAAGTCTTCTTCTCTGGATCATCGTCACTGGATAATCGTCATCGAGTCATCATCATCGTCACTATTGCTGCTATCTCAATCAATCTCTGAATCTACTCATCATAGGAAGTTCTACAGAGCCAGTCCTTTTTCATACTGGATGTAAGCCCACCACCTGTAGGTCTTCGTCATCACTGGCCATACTGTGGAAATCTCAGGACTTATTACATGTGTCACAAAACCTTAAAAGAGTCTCTTGACTAGCAAGAACCCTAAAGAGCATCTGAGGCCTTTTTCATCCTGTCCAGATCTCTAGGACTTATTACATGTGACCCCACCACAAAACCTCGAAAGAGAATCCCAGGACTAATTACGAGCACAAGGCTCAACCTATCGGATCTCCCAGGGCACAAATTACATGTGGTCACCACAAAACATCGAAAGAGCATCCCAGGACTAATTACGAGCACAAGGCTCAACCTATCGGATCTCCCAGGGAAAAAATTACATGTGGTCATGGAAAAACCTTGAAAGAGCATCCCAGGACTGATTACGAGCACACGGCTCAACCTATCGGATCTCCCAGGGCACAAATTACATGCCATAGGACAAAACCTCGAAAGAGCATCTGCCAGATATCCCAGGGCACAAATTACATGCCATAGGCAAAACCTCGAAAGACTATCTGCAGATCTCCCAGGGCACAAATTATATGTCCTCCCAAGCAAAACCTCGAAAGAGCATTTGCTAGATATCCCAGGGTACAAATTACATGCCATAGGAAAAACCTCGAAAGACTATCTGCAAATCTCCCAGGGCACAAATTACATGCTTATCTACACAACCTGTTCCACGGCCATAGAGTATCAACCTGATACTCACCATACATCATCCTCATGTACACATGATCATCCTGATCATCATCACTGCAACATCGTGCTACATGTCATCTGGAGCAACATCCTAAAGCTCATCATCCATGATCCACCTGATCATACAATGCATCTACCTGATGCATACCAAGTATCTACCTGATACATATCATCATACATGATCCACCTGATCATACAGTGTATCCACCTGATACAAATACAAATACATGATACATATCACCATACATGATCCACCTGATCATACAATGTATCCACCTGATACATATACAGATACATGGTCCAAGCATCCAACATGATGCATATACAAAATACATACAAATGATCCAACCGATCATATCCAGCATCCAACATGATGCGTACATACATATACATATAAATGATCCAACTGATCATATCCAACATCCAATCTGATGCGTACATATATAAATGATCCAACTGATCATATCCAGCATCCAACATGATGCGTATACAGAGCAGTAACTGGAGCATCGTCCTGATGCTCATCATCCAATGCTTACATCCACAGCCATGTGAAGGATCCTCCTTCCAACATGCTTGGAATGGTTTCTGCAAATGTGTCCATCACTTCTTCCTCGAAGTGTCATCAATCTGAATAACACCAAGCCTCTCCCTGAAGTACTCGAACTTCACCCTGGCTAGTGGCTTCGTCAGCACATCTGCAATCTGCTCGTCCATCGCAATGTACAGGAGATTCATAGCTCCTCTCTGCACCATATCCCTGATATAGTGATATTTGATCTCTATGTGTTTCGACCTATCATGAAACACTGGGTTCTCGGACAGCTTCACACAACTTTGGTTATCACAAAAGATACCAATAGCATCCAATGGGAGATCAAATAACTCAGATAGTAGCTTTCGTAGCCATACTGCCTCACAACTAGCTGAACAGGCTGCAACATACTCTGCCTCAGCTGTACTCAGTGCTACGCAGGACTACTTCCTGATGAACCAAGAGATCACACCTGATCCCATACTGAAGCAGCACCCAGATGTGCTCTTCCTATCTGTAGCACTACCTGCCCAATCTGAATCAACATAACCCTGCAAGTTAAACTTTTGATTCGCTTCATACTTGAGCCCATAATCCACTGTACCTTTCAGGTACCTCAAAATATGCTTTACAACAACCAGGTGAACACTCCTCGGATCTGTCAGGAACTGGCTCAATGTGTTCACCGCAAAGCAAATATCTGGTCTCATGTTCATCAGGTACATCAAGGACCCAATCATCTGACGATACATAGTGACATCAACTAGTTCAGATGAAGCATCACATAGAAGCTTTAGGTTCGATGCCATAGCCTCGCAGTCCATCATCCCAAACCTCTTCAGGATCTCTACTGCATACTTCCCTTGTCCAAGGAAGATTCCATCTGCACTCTACCACACCTCCATACCTAGAAAGTGGTGCATCATACCCAAGTTCTGCACATATATGACTCCCTGTCATGTGTCTCAGAACCAAGTGGCTGCTCCACATACACTTCTTCTTCAACTACACCATTCAAGAAAGCTGTCTTGAAATCCATCTAGTGTATCTTCTATTTCATCACTTTTATATTTCTCTATGCTGCCATCTGCAACATGCTTGATCTTGATAGATCCATATGGAAGTCATAACAAACTTCCCTTCAGGTCTTGGGACTACATCCCAAACATCATTCTTCATGATCGACAGATCATGGCATTCTTCCCATACCCTGGAAACTTCAATATCTTCAATAGATAATTTTGTTGCTGAACAAATGTTGTAGTTCTTCTTTTATAGGTGATGGCATATGATCTTTCCTACACAACAAGTTAAATTGCATGATTAGAAAACATCTCATAGTTTTCAGAACAAATTCTTACACATAAAGAAATATGTCATACAGTCATGCAATTATCTTAGCCAATGCTTCAATACAACATTTATCCATATCTCGTAACTTTCTAGATGCCTTCCAATCTCTACCAGAACATTGTTAAGAGTGTGCACAACTCCCAACATGTCAGCAAAGAGGTTTCATTCTAGATAAGTAGCAATGGAATGTTGTACAGTGCCATAGGCCACTTACCCATGCATATTAGTAGTATATTGTTCATCAATGCAACTATTCTAATATGCATAATACACAACCTAATTCTAGGAACATCAGTATATACATTATTGAATAGTATTATTTAAACAATAAAATATGCAATTAATGACAATTCAAATACTTATCTTTGTTTGTTTGTTGGGTTGACTCCCTTGTTAAATTTTGAGCATTAATTCACAATACTCTAGGATCTTTGTTGAGAGAATAACATATACAGTATATCGATGCATGACAATCACAATAAGTATGACAAGCATCACAAGAATCAAAATCATAAGAGACAAGAGACACGGAGTTTCCGTGGGGAAAACCCTAAGGTGAAAAACCCCACAACTTCCTCAGAGATAGAGAGAGCAATGGCTCAACCAAAGTACAACCAAAATACACTGAGATAGTCTCCTAGTAGCAGATGATCCTCCTCCTCACTAGTGCACCACTTTCTGAGTGAGAGTGAGTTACTTTTCCGAATGAGTAAAATAGAGATCTCCAATCTCTATTTATACTAACCTTTTTGCCCAGTGACCTTATGGGGCCGACTTGTCTGGCTAGGTACATCCACATTTTAATATATATAATTCAGGGCCGACCCCACATGGTGGTCTAATAACCCATCGACAAGTACACACACTTGGGACACTTGTCAATCCACATGACGACACTTCCTTATAGAGGAATGACACATCTCTTATAAGGGTACAATAAATATATATAAAATACACAGATGAAATACATTCTGAAGTTACATATACATCAACACTCCCTCTTAACTAGAAAGGTATTTCTCGACACAGTTTTGCTCGACAAGTCTTCTTCTCGGGATCATCGTCATCATCATCGTCACTGTTGCTACTATCTCAATCAATCTCTGACTCTACTCGTCATAGGAAGTTCTACAGAGCCAGTCCTTTTTCATACTGGATGTGGGCCCACCACATGCAGGTCTTCATCATCACTGGCCATACTGTGGAATTCTCAGGACTTATTACGTGCGTCACAAAACCTAGCTATAGCATCCCAGGCTATTACGAGCACACAACTCTACCTGTAGGATCTCCCATGAGCACATTACATGTGACCCATCACAAAACCTGGCTGAAGCATCCCAGGCTGTTACGAGCACATGGCTCTACCTGTCGGATCTCCTAGGAGCACATTACATGTGATCTCACCACAAAACCTGGCTGAAGCATTTGAGGCCTTTTTCATCCTGTCCAGATCTCCCAGGAGAAAATTACATGTGGTCATGGAAAAACCTGGCTGAAGCATCTGAGGCCTTTTTCATCCTATCCAGATCTCCCAGGAGCAAATTACATGCCATAGGACAAAACCTCGAAAGAGCATCTTCCAGATATCCCAGGGCACGAATTATATGCCATAGGAAAAACCTCAAAAGACTATCTGCAGATCTCCCAGGGCACAAATTATATGTCCTCCAAAGCAAAACCTTGAAAGAGCATTTGCCAGATGTCCCAGGGTACGAATTACATGCCATAGGCAAAACCTCGAAAGACCATCTGCAAATCTCCCAGGGCACAAATTACATCCTTACCTGCACAACCTGATCCACGACCACAAAGTATCATCTGATACTCATCACACATCATCCTGATGTACACATGATCACCCTGATCATCATCACTGCAACATCCTGCTGCATGTCATCTGGAGAAGCTCGTCATCCACGATCATCCTGATCATACAATGCATCCATCTGATTCACACCAAGTATCTACCTGATACATATCACCATACATAGTGTATCCACCTGATACATAGATACATGATCCACACAATGTATCCATCAACATATATGATCTACCTGATCATACCTGATACATATCAATATACATGATCTACTTGATCATACAATGTATCCACCTGATACATATACAGATACATGGTCCAAGCATCCAACATGATGCATATACATACAAATGATCCAACCAATCATATCCAGCATCCAACATGATGCGTACATACATATAAATGATCCAACTGATCATATCCAGCATCCAACATGATGCGTACATACATATACATATAAATGATCCAATTGATCATACATAGTATAAACTAGAACATCATCCTGATGCTCATCATCCAGCGCTTACATCCACAGCCATGTGAAGGATCCTCGTTCCAACATGCTTGGAATGGCTTCAGCAAATGTGTCCATCACTTCTTCCTCAAAGTGTCATCAATATGAAGAACGCCAAGCCTCTCCCTGAAGTACTCGAACTTCACCCTGGCTAGTGGCTTCGTCAGCACATCTGCAATCTGCTCGTCCGTCGCAACATACAGGAGCTTCACAGCTCCTCTCTGCACCATATCCCTGATATAGTGATATTTGATCTCTATGTGTTTCGACCTGTCATGAAACACCGAATTCTCGGACAGCTTCACACAACTCTGGTTATCACAGAAGATACCAGTAGCATCCAATGGGAGATCAAATAACTCAGACAGTAGCTTCCGTAGCCATACTGCCTCACAACTAGCTGAACAGGCTGCAACATACTCTACCTCAGCTGTACTTAGTGCTACGCAGGACTACTTCCTACTAAACCAAGAGATCACACCTAATCCCATACTGAAGCAGCACCCAAGTGTGCTCTTCCTATCTGCAGCAATACCAACCCAATCTGAATCAACATAACCCTGTAGGTTAAACTTTTGATTCGCTTCATACTTGAGCCCAAAATCCATTGTACCCTTCAGGTATCTTAGAACATGCTTTATAGAAACCAGGTGAACACTCCTCGGATCCGTCAGAAACTGGCTAAATGTGTTCACAGCTAAGCAAATATCGGGTCTCATGTTCGTCAGGTACATCAAGGACCCAATCATCTGACGATACATAGAGACATCAACCGATTCGGATGAAGCATCGCATAGAAGCTTCAGATTCAATGCCATAGGTGTGGCCATGGCCTTGCAATCCATCATCCCGAATCTCTTCAAGATATCTACTGTGTACTTCCCTTGACCAAGGAAGATCCCACCTGCACTCTGCCACACCTCCATACCTAGGAAATAGTGCATCATTTCCAAATCTTTCATATCAAATTCAGCAGCAAGCTTCCTCTTAGTATCTGCAATCAATCTGTCATCTCCTATTACAAATAAGTCATCCACATACAGGAGTAGAATCACAGGATTCCCTTCCTCAACCTTGTAATAAAGGTTGGAATCCGCTTTACTCTTGGTAAAGCCCAAACTAGATAGGAAACTGTCCATCCTACCATACCAAGTTCTGGGAGCTTGCTTCAAGCCATACAAGGCTTTCTTCAATCTGCACACATATGACTCCCTGTCATGTATTTCAAAACCGAGTGGTTGTTCCACATATACTTCCTCTTCAACTACACCATTCAAAAAAGCAGTCTTGACATCCATTTGGTGTATTTCCCATTTCATTGTTGCAGCCAGGGCAAGTACTGTTCTGATGGAAGTATACCTGGCTACAGGTGCAAAAGTTTCTTCATAATCTATTCCCTCTTTCTGAGAGAAGCCACGAGCTACGAATCTGGCCTTGTATTTCTCTACACTGCCATCTGCAGCATGCTTGATTTTGTAGATCCATTTGGAAGTCACAACAGACTTCTCTTTAGGTCTTGGGACAACATCCCAAACATCATTCTTCATTATTGATTGGTATTCCTCAACCATGGCATCCTTCCATTCTTTCTTTTATGTTGCTTCTTCATAACTGGAAGGCTCTTTGTTCATAATGTCATAGAGTAAAGCAAGATAACTGGTATGTGATCTGGTTCTCTTCTTTGCTCTGTGTTCTTCTTCTGGAATGCCAAATCTTCCTGCATCTTGAATGAGCTCTCTAGCCCATGCAAGTTTCCTCTTGTGAGAGTTTTCCTCACGGGGTGGATCTACAGGTTCTTGTGGATCTTCAAACTCACGAACAACTTCTGGAACTGCTTCAGTCATGGTAGTGTCTTGAAATTTGGTTTCCTTAGGTTCTTCATAAACTTCGATAGGTGCCTTCCTTGATTTGATGAATGTTGAGTTTTCATCAAATCTTACATCCCTGCTGACATCAATCTTCTTGAACCTTGGAAAGTATATTCTGTAAGCCTTCGAGCTTTCACTGTAACCCACAAAGACACCCTTCTTTCTTGAAGGATCTAGTTTAGTCCTCTTTTCCTTTGCGACATGAGTGTATATTGGACAACCAAATATTCTGAGATGGTTGATTTCAGGTTTCTTACCAGAAAAGACCTCTTCTGGTGTCTTGTTGTCCAATATCTTGTGGGGTGTTCTATTCTGCACATATACAGTTGTTCTAGCTGCTTCTGCCCATAGATGCATAGGTAGATCCTGGTCATGCAGCATTGCCCTTGCTGCTTCCATGATAGTTTTGTTCTTCCTTTCTACAACTCCATTTTGTTGAGGATTATAAGGAGCAGTCAACTCCCTCTTAATCCCTGAATCACTACAAAGCTTCTTGAAGTCACCTGAGGTGAATTCTCCAACATTGTCGGAACTGAATGTTTTGATCTTCTTGTCAGTTTGATTCTCCATCAAGGTTTTGAATTCCTTGAACTTATCAAACACCTCATCTTTGTTCTTCAAGAAGTATACCCAAGTCTTCCTGGAGAAGTCATCAATAAATGAGACATAGTAAACATACCTACTTAGAGAACTGGATGACATAGGACCACAGACATCTGAGTGGATGATTTCCAAGATATCTTTTGCCTTGCTTTCACTGCTTGGGAAAGCCTTCTTAATGTTCTTACCTTTTGCACATCCTTTGCAAACACCTTCATGTTTGGTCTTGATTTCAGGAAGACCCTCTACATCCTTGCTTGCAATTGGAAGTTCCCTATAGTGCATATGAGCAAGTCTTCTATGCCAAAGTTCACTTGGCTCCATGGATTCATGCACCATGGCATGTTCAGGTTGTCCCTTCAATTTATACAAACCTCCCTCTTGCTCTCCAATCAATATTGCATCATTTATGTTCTTTCCCTTTGGCCACATTAGGACTTGGCCATCCACAAATGCAACCCTCATACCTTTTGCATCCAATGCAGAGATGGAGAGTAAGTTCTTCTTAAGTCCAGGTACATAAATGACTTCTTTCATCTTCAAAGATTTTCCAGAATCTAGGTTGTAGGAGGCTTCACCACTTCCTTTGATTGGGTATTGATAATCATCCCCAAGTTTCACCTTATGGGGTGATTCATGTTCAGATAGATTCACAAAAGATTCCTTAAACCCAGTCATGTGTTTGGAAGCCCCACTATCAATCAACCAATCATTACAACCATGGGAGATGGTACCTGTGAGAGCAGAGATTAGAACATACTCTTCTTCACTTGATGAGTTATCCTCACTTTCTTCCCTAGCCTTCTTCTTGGGTGGTTCATCATCCTCGGCAGCATGAGCATGAAACCTTCTTTTGCTGCCCTTCTTCTTCTTGTTGGAGTTGTTGTTGGCCTTCTTGTTCTTGGGACAATTTATGGCAATATGTCCTTTCTCATTACAGGTGAAGCATATTCTTCTTTCTTTGAAGTGATGTGAATATTTCTTGGAGTGAGATGGCTCTCTCTTGGACTTCCCTTTCTTGGTATGAGCTGTGAGAGCTTGATCTTCAGTCCCCATCTTTTCTTCTCATGCCGCAAGCCTAGCTTCTTCTTGAGAGCATTCTTCCCGCAATCTGTTGAAGGAGATCAACTTCTTCCTTGCACAAATTCCTTGAATGAAGGAATCCCATGACCTCGGTAGGCCATTTAGAGTGGTCATCACCACTTCACCATTCTCCACCATTTCATCCACTGATTCTAGTTGTTCCTTGATCTGGGAGACCCTTGAAAAATAAGATTGAATGGTTTCTCCATTCTGAAACTTTACTCCTTTCAATTGGTTCCGCAGGGTCATCTTTCGATTTATGTTCTTCCCTTCAAATAGCTTGGTCAAAGAGTCAAACATCTCCTTGGGTGTCTTTAGAGAGGACACATGGGGTATGAGATGATCTTTAATGGAATCATCAATGATTCTCTTTGCCTTGACCAAGTTCTTCTTATGCAATACCTTGGCCTCTTCATCCTCTGGGATAGGGATGTCTTCTTTCACATATGAGTCCCACTCATTCTCTTCCAAGATTAACCCAATCCTATACTTCCAAGCTCGGAAGTTATCAGCTCCTTCACGCTTATCCTCAAGCTTGGTGTGGTGAGACATCTTAAAGAGTACTTCAAATGGAAATAGAAAATATTTATATCTTACCACTTGAAATGCTGAAAACTGGATCTGGTCCTGGATTAGGGTTTATTGGAAAAACCCTAAAAATTCAAAATGTGAATTTCAATTTTCTGAAAGGATAGAAAGATGTGCCTTGATGAGTTGATTAGCCTGGTGTATTCAGAATTTGAGATCAACAAAGCTTTACCCTTCATATTTTCCTTTTTGTCCTCCCAAGTTCACTAGGGAGAGCCCTGAATTAGGGTTTGAGTTTCCCGAAGATCTACCCAGCCAAAAATCTCGATCCAAAGCTCTAAACTTCTATTTTTGCAAGTAGCTTCCATCTATGTCTTCAGATTTCAGAAATTCCTATTTTTGTGGAAACCCTAATTTTTAGGGCCAAATCTGAAAATGCTCGGAATTGAATTCTGACTGGACAGATAGATGCACCTTGATGAGTAGAGTCAATCTACTATACTGCGTTTCCAAAATATGTGGAGAGAAACCCAATAAACAAGAAACTCAAGTTTTCGTCATTGCAAAATGTCTTCTTCTCAGGTTAGCTCTGATACCATGTTAAATTTTGAGCATTCATTCACAATACTCTAGGATCTTTGCTGAGAGAATAAAAAATATAGTATATCAATGCATGACAATCACAATAAGTATGACAAGCATCACAAGAATCAAAAGCATAAGAGACAAGAGACACAGAGTTTCCGTGGGGAAAACCCTAAGGTGAAAAACCCCACAACTTCCTCAGAGATAGAGAGAGCAATGGCTCAACAAAAGTACAGCCAAAATACACTGAGATAGTCTCCTAGTAGCAGATGATCCTCCTCCTCACTAGTGCGCCACTTTCTGAGTGAGAGTGAGTTACTTTTCCGAATGAGTAAAATAGAGATCTCCGATCTCTATTTATACTAACCTTTTTGCCCAGTGACCTTATGGGGCCGACTTGTCTAGATAGGTACATCCACATTATAATATATATAATTCAGGGCCGACCCCACATGGTGGTCTAATAACCCATCGACAAGTACACACACTTGCGACACTTGTCAATCCACATGACGACACTTCCTTATAGAGGAATGACACATCTCTTATAAGGGTACAATAAATATATATAAAATACACAGATGAAATACATTCCGAAGTTACATATACATCAACATCCCTCTCAGTATTTGCTTCTTTTCTGCAACTCCATTCTTATGTGGATTGTGAGAATTGGTCAACTCCCTCTGAATATTTGCATCCTTGCAGAAACTACTGAAGTGTGCTCCTTTGCTTTCTTGCAGGAACAACTAGAGTGTGCTCCCTCTTGATCTTTGCTTCCTGGATTACCTGTCCTTGAACTTACATCCATCCTTAATCACTATGCATGCTTATTAGTATCATCATTGTGTTATCCTTGAGGTCTCATACATAATCACACATTTATTAGTATAATCTTAATACTATCAAAACACAATAATCTTAAACATGTATATTCATGATCATTCACAGATAATAAGCATTAGTATTCAAGGTTTCAGGGAAGTCTTCTTTTACTCATACACATTCTTATTTGATCATAGGACTCTTCTAGTTAGTTGAATCATCAATTATGGTAAGAAACATAATATGCATAAAACCATGATTATTCAAACCTATGACTTCATGAATAATCATTATCAACAACACAACAATATAAGATCCTACCACAAGGTAGGATTCTAGCTTAATATAGGAAAAACATACCTGGATTAGCATGCTAGCTAGTTATGTCTAACATACCCGCATAATGTCTTCTGGTTCTCTTCAGTGACTTGTGCTAGTAACCTGCATGTCTCATAAGTTATACATACCTCGAAAGTAGATCTTCTATGTGATCCATGACAATGGATGAATCTTTGTCTTCATGTCACCATGAGCATATGTTCTTGAAGTAGAACATGATTTGACTTTCTTGGTGTACTTTTTGTGTTAGCAAACAACATAAACCTCATACAACATCACAATGCATTAGTACAATCATAAGTGTCAAAACCTTAATCAATGAATATCTTCTATTAAGGTGATACGACAAGTCTAGTAATTAATCAAGATTGTACTGTAATGATATGAAGACAACCATATGATAAACTTAACCATGAAACATACCTGTCAAGATTGCTTGTAATCTTCTTATGGAAGGCCTTAGCCTCATCTCCCTCTGAGACAGGAACTTCTTCACTTATGCAGGTGACCAATCCATCTTCTTCTAGGATTAACCCAATCCACTTGATTTGCAAGAACTGGACCTGGAGCTAGATTAGGGTTTGTCAAAGAAACCCCAAAAATTCAAACTTTGAATTTCAAACTTTCGAAAGGATAGAAATATGCACCTTGATGAGCTGATCAAGTTGGTATATTCAGAATTTGAAAACTGCAAAGTTTCACCCCTCGAAATTGCCTTTTAGATTTTCGGATTCACTTGGGAGGACCCTGAATTAGGATTTGAGTTTCCCGAAGATTCACCCAACCAAAAGATTTGATTCAAAGCTCTAAGCTTCTATTTTTCTGAGGAGCTTCGAGCTGTGGTCACAGATTTCCAAAATTCCAAGTTTTACAGAAGCCCTAATTTTCCATCTTTCCGATCAAAGTCCCGAACTGGGGTTTGATCAAGCCCGGCCTTCTGCCCAACAAAAAATCTGATCTTGGTCTCTAAATTTCAATTTTGATGAGTAGCATCCAGCCGTGGTCTCTGATTACAAAAATTCCAACTTTCTCCGAAGCCCTAAATTTTGAAAGCCATGAATGAAGGTGTTAAAAAATAGGTCTGTTTTGACAGAAATATGTACCTGATTGTTTCTGGTGTAAATCCGAACTTTTCGATCCCCAGGGTCTAGAAATTTTTTTTGAGATAGCCTGACTTGTTATATTCACATTCCAATAGGTCTGACCTCAATTGGATTATCTGAGAGAGAGTTATGCCAAGTGTCGCTACGTGACCTGTTTATGGGAAAATACAAGAGAGTAAACTTGTACGGCGTGCCACGTGTCACTGGTTGAACTTCGGCCTCTGAAATTTTTTTCTAAGATATCCCAACCTGTTATATTTCCATCCCGATAGGTCTGACCTCAATTGTATTCTCTGAGAGAGATTTATGCCAATTGTCGCAATGTGACCTGTTTATGGGATAATACAGGAGAGCAAACTTGTACGGCGTGCCACATGTCACTGGTTCAACTTCGGCCTCTGAAAAAAATTTCTGATATATTACAATCTGTGTACTACTTGTCCCTTTTTACTAAATTTCATTTGGATCTTCCTACCCAATTTATGACCTTTTTCCCAAGGTCACCTGATTTTGACTCAGATCTGGAAGAGGCAGAAACCCTATATTGTACAGATCATAAATCACAAAGTACAATGAATTAGAGGTTTTCCTTTGGACACAAGGTACATGGGGATCTGATCTTCGACTTGTAAAAGTTTCAGATTCGAAAACTTCTCCAACACGGATTTATAGCAAAAGTGCTATGATGACTGGTTTTTGCTATATCAAGCCCTAGCATCATAAGTGCAACAAGTGTCATACATGCCATATCATGCCTTCTTTCAGGCTAGCTTTGATACCATGTTAAATTTTCAGAATTTACTTCAATCTGATCTAGGATCTTAACTGAGATAACAACATGTACAGCATATAAATCATGGACACAATAATGCAAGCACACAAGAGACACAGAGTTTACTTGGGGAAAACCATAAAGGTGAAAAACCCCAATAACTTCCTCAGAGATAGATAGAGCAATGATACAACCAGAATAAAAGAGATAGTCTTCTCCTAGCAGCAGATCCTCCTCCTCCACAAGTGCACCACTCTCTAAAGTGTGAGTGAGAGAATAGAATGTGTAAAATGAGAGAGACACACTCTCTATTTATACACTAACTTGACTTGACCTTTACTCAACTAGGTCGGCCTCAACTTAACCACTTAACATAATGCTGACTAGGCCAACCCCCACTAGGGTGGTCTAATAACCCTTTGAACCACATGGCCAACCCCCAATAGGGTGGTCTAATAACCCTTTGACCCACATGACTTATACAGGGCCGACCCCAACAAGGTGTTCTAATAACCCATCAAGTATAAGTTACGACACTTACAATATAAATGACAACACTTCCGTATAGAGGAATAATAACATCTCTATAGGAATACAATATACATATATGTGAAATACATTCTGAAGTTACATATACATCAACACTTATGGAGTCACTAGAAAATACAATTTCAAAGGGTTACTCCCAAGTCCATGGGATTGACTACTTAGAGACATTCGCTCCTGTTGCTAAGATGGATTCCATCCATTTTGCTCTTGTTCTTGCTGCATACAAGCATTGGGAAGTGCATCACATGGATTTCAAGAGTGATTTCCTTCATGGAGGTCTATAGGAGGAGATATACATGAAGACTCTTCACTAGTATGAATATTGAGGAAGTCCTTGTATGGACTCAAGCAAGCTCCCTGAGCTTGGTATGCAAAAATGGACTCCTTCCTTCTGTCACAAAATTTCTTGAGATGCAAATCCGATTGGAATGTCTATATGAGACATGAAGGTGAATCTCTACTTCTGATTGTTCTATATGTTGATGATATATTGTTTACAGGGAGCAACAATTCATGCATCAGATCTATAAAAACAACTTTGCATAACTCCTTCTCCATGTCAGATCTTGGATTGTTGAGATAGTTTCTTGGTCTTGAAGTCACTCAGAGTGATTCATGAATCAAGGTTGTATAGTCCAAGTATGTTTCATATTTGCTTGACAGGTTCCATATGAGCAAATGCAAACCAACAACATTTCCTTTTATTTTAGGGATCATCCTTGAGGATGGTTCTTCCACACCTCTGGTGGATAGTACACTGTATCGGCAGTTGATTGGGAGTCTATTGTTTCTTACACACACTCAACCTGATATTTCCAATGCAGTCAGTGATGTCTCCAGATTCATGCAGGAGCTTCATGAGCTTCACTGGAAGGAAACAAAGAGGATCTTGCATTACCTACAAGGGACAAAGACCTATGGTATTCACTATGCAACTGGGTCTCCTCTGAACCTTGTTGGCTATACTGACTCATATTGGGATGGAGACAGCTCAGATCAAAAGTCAACATCTGGTTTTGTTTTCATGATTGGATCTGGACCTATCTGTTGGTCGAGCAAATAGAAGATTGCTTTAGTTATTTCTTCAGCAAAGGCCGAGTATAGAGGTGGAGTCAATGTAGCCACACAGTGCATCTGGTTGCGGGGCATCTTGTCAGAGTTTGGGATTCGATTCAGTACTCCACCAGTCATCTATTGTGACAATCGAAGTGCTACCAGGATTTCTATAGATCCGGTTCTGAGATAGGGAACCAAACACATTGAGATACACAGGCATTACATCTGAGGATTGGTGCATGATCAAACCATCTCACTGCTCTACCTTCCGACGGAAGAGAAGATTGCAGACATCTTCACCAAGAACTTCACGGTGAAGAGGATCACTTAACTTAGATCTATTCTTGGGGTGAGTGATGCCATGCTACATTAGCATCCTTCAGTCTATTTTTGAGGGAGGGATTTCTTCCCACTGATTTTTCCCTCTTTCCTCACTTATTTTATTTAGATTGTGATACGAGGTGACCTTTGGTCTTAGTCACCAAGGCCCTACTATTTAGTTTTCAGTTATTACCTCATAGTATAGCTTGTAGGGGGGTGTTGGAATATTATCACCATAATTTTTTTATATTTGCATGCATCCAGTCATCAATATGGTGGTCTCCCCAGCACCGGGAGCCTATTTTCAACCCCTAGAGCTTGTCTTCAGCTCTCAGTAGCCCTCCTACCTACCTGATGCACCTTGTTTTCCTCACCTGGATGACATATGTGCCTTATCTCACCTACTAGGAGTTTAACAGTCAGTTAGAGCATTGATTGACAAGTTCTTGCATTTATTGCTCATTTTAACTTCCTGTAGCTCCCAATTGTCAATTGTGGAGTGCCACTTGACCTTCTGACATCCTCATGTGCTCTCCTTGGAGTATACATTCCATGATTGGTTCTCACATGGCTCATTTAGACTCAGTTAGACTCATTTGAATGGATTTTGACCATTTGTGACTAATGCCACTGAATGGATGATGCCTCCAATGTTATTCAAGCTACACACTGAGGAGAATTTGAATGACCTTAGGGGGCATTCAAATACATTTGATTGTATTCAATTATTATTCACTATTCAGAGTGACAGATTACATCTGATGTATGATACAACAATTTTTGTCATTTCTTGTGTATGAGTGATTATTGAATCAATATTTCTTCTTCTTCTTTCTGCACTTCTTGAGTGAGATTTAGTGAGGTCTGCTACAGCTGAGTGATCCTACTTCTAAAATATCACAGTATTTTGTGCATAGAACTCAGAAGTTGGCCCTGTTTCGGATATGTTTGATGCTTCATATTCACCCATACATTTTTCGTATCCAAAGTATCCAACAGTCAAGCTCTGGGTGGGTGAACCACAAACCAGTACTAGTTCCTTCTTCACTAGTTTTTGTGAACTAGTTATTGTTTGCAATTTTCTGATTTTTAAATTTATATTTGAGATAATATCATCTGATGTAAGATCAGAGATATTAAAGTGGTATTATAGCACTTTCCTTGGCTCATCCTGTGGAAATTAATTCTCAGTGGAAGATATCTCAGAAGTGTTTTCAAGTTGCAATTGTGGAAGCAGTGACTGGCATGGAAGATGGAAGTTTTGCGTTGTATGAGGAAGAAGAGATAATTTAAATTGATGGATGATTACCAAGAGATGAGGATGGTTACACTTATGAAAATATGTACATAGATAAATGGGATGAACCACCGATGGATAATCCTAAGAAGGATTTAGCAAAGAGGATATCTCAGGTAAAAAATCTCCCTACCACTACTAGGAGTATCTGGATTTGGGAGAAGAGATTGGTAAGGCCATTTCTTTCAAAGATTAATTTTATTTCAGATTTGTATTTGAGATCAAGGATGAATATTTGGATTCAATAGAGATCATAAATCCACCCATAGAGGAAACAAGTTGTTCCACCTCTGCGAGTAAAGAAGAAGGAAGAAAAAATCAGCCAACTGCATCTTCTAGCATCATGAGATTGTTTGGGTTTACTTCAAGCAGATCTTCCAAAGGAGGTAAGCATGAATAAGCCATCACCAGTTATGCTAAGGATCATAAAAGTATGGATAAGAGAGTATCTATGAATTGGTTCCAAGAAGAGGCATCAACTAACAGTTGCTCAAATTCTGAAGAAGCATCTACTCATGGATGCTGTGAAGAGGTACTTAATTATGGGTGCCCAAGTTTTGAGGAGACACCTACTAATGGATTTCCATATCTCTATGTGGGTGACATATAGATACCTCTTGATGAGGTTGATGTAAGTACAATTTTTCCTAATACCAAATAATATTAGATCCTTGCAGTCAAGGAAGAAGTCGCATGATCAATCTCAATATCACCACCTGAGCTTCAAGAGGTTGATCCATGAGTAGATGATGAGGAGGTTTATTCTCCACATTCGCCTTTGTAAAGGCCACTCAAGATGAATGAAAGAAGTATCAAAGAGGCCTTACACACTCTCAGTGACACACATGTTTAAGTGTCACAATCTTGTTGGAAAGCTGCTTCATTGGAATATTCACCTTTCCTTGAAGCCATGGAGAAGATTCAGAGAACAATGTCTACAATACAAGGTAATTTTTCAGATATGATTTCTGACATAAGTTATTTGCACAAGCTTGTGTATATGTTGTAGGGAGCATCCTTGAAGGATGATGAAGAGATAAGAAAGCTCAATTATGAGTTGATGGCTACCCAAGATTATTTGAGAAGCACTCAAGGTGCCCTCTTAGAATCCAAGATCCAAATAGAGCAAATTCATCAAAAATTGCAAAGATCACTCATACCAGTCATCCAATCTCTTATGGTTGGTTGTATTTGAATTTATATGGAAGAACCTCATGTGATGGTGTTTCATGAGGTGCATGATGAAATGCATGTGCATGAGGAAATTTTAGATGAAGAGGAAAAGTTCCAAGGCACATACAGTTTCCCAGAGCAAAACTGAGCTTCTGCATGGAGTAAGTCATTCCTCCACTAAGGAATCATAAGATCTCATGTGTGATGGACCAGCCTGTGATGGAGTTTATGCATCCATTAGTTGGGTGGATGAAGTTTGCAGAGAATATATTTTGGTCCATGATCCCACATCATACCATTCTACTTCTTCCATGACAATTGAGGATGAATTTTGGGTTAAGAATTTATTTTTGATGGTACCTGAAAAGGAGCAGAAGGCTCCCACATTCACTTCACCTGATTTAAGGGAAGCACCATTCCCTACCCAACAGTTGCAAAGGAATCTCATGCCTACGTTTGATGCCACATCACATAAATATGCAAATGGTTCTTATTCGAATTCATTAAGTGGGACACAAGATGGTTGCAGGCATCCTTTGACCAATAGCAGAGACTTGAGCCATTGGAAATTTTCACATGGGGAAGCATATTGCTTTCCATCTGTACCATTGGGTTCGAGTGTCTCTTATTTTCCTATTCGGGATAAAAGACACATGAGTAAAATTCTTGCTTGTAGCAATGGAGAGACCTTTGATACATTTTACACCTTCGGTGAGCAGCATGGGCATCCATAGAATGTTGATGATGCCTAACATTTTGGTGATTGGACATGGGACCCTCACCCTTGTCATTGGAACAATAATGTTTTGATTCTTGGTACTTGTGTGCATTTGGCACAAGGAGTAAAATCTGATTTGCATGAGCTTGGAGAGATTGGAGTTAATCAAGATGAATTCCAAGCACATGTACATTTCCAACAATATTATAGGTTGCCTCATGGAGAAAGTTGCAATTTTTTGGAGAAGGCACATGAATTCATCTCAGTTGAACCAACCACAAGATTGATGGATAATTTATTTCAAGAGTTGGATCACTTTCCTTCACCCCACATACATATGGAATCCAACACACATAGGGATGAAGTCTGGATAAAATAATTTTTCCTATGGGTTCGACATGAAGAGCAGGAGGATCCCACATATTCCATTGATGGCTTCAAGTTCAAGCCATGTGTCCCGACAAGTGCACCATTTCCTTTCCATCTTGATGAGAAACAACAGAGACATCTATCTAATGTCTCCATCATGCATAATATTGCATTCAATTGCAATGTTTTTCCATCCATTGATTGGGTGGATGGATACATACTGGAGCTAAGCATCCCCAAGGGTGAGTTTTCTGTTTGCATTAGGGGAGAGTTGAATGAAAAATCATACATTTATTTTTAGATGTTGCATGAGAATCTATGGTTTCTGGATGATTCTTTGAAGACATGGGATTGCCACCTATGTCAATTTTCTAACAAAGGTATGAGTATGTGTGTTGGTTTGCACATGGAACATGAGGAGTTCCATACTTGGTTGGAGGGAATCATTGAGGTCCAATTTTTCATTGGAGATGATACACTTCCAGTGTGGTGGAGTGATATAGAAATCCTCCATGATGATATATTCTTCATGCTGATCTTGATGTTTGGAAGGATGCAGCTGAGACAATGGGACCCTGGAATTATTTGGAATGATAGTTTTTCACAAGTAACCATGTCAGTGGGATACATGCAGCACAAATAATGGAATCCATGCATTCTTCTAAACTATTTTAGTTGGATTGAAAAATTTGTTGAAAAGGAATTAGTCATTTGTAGAATGACTATAATCAGAGTGGTGCAACAAATAATGGTGGAAGTTTGGTTAGATTTGGAGTTTGTTTCTTGCTTGAGGACAAGCAAGTGTGGGAGGGGAGGACTGTCATGTCCCCAATTTTCCAGTACCAAGGGAAGCAAAGAATCCACCAACCCCCATGGATCCTAGTTAATACCAAGGAATTAATTAATGAAAAGGGGGATAAATTTAGCCTAGGAAATTATTAACTAGTAATAAATTATCTTATAGTTGTTTAATTAATTAAATTAGAAGGATGTAATGATTATTCTCATATTTAAAATATTAACTATTTGTTTTGGTGAGTTGGATGATGATAAGGAAACCATGAGGGTACATGGAGAGTTAATGATAGCCTTATGAGTTGTCACACCAAAGAAGAAAGTGGAGAAAAGTAGCACAAATAAAGATGCCAAGCTAAAAGGAAAGAAACAGACAAAAGTAGAAAGGTGAGGAAAATATAAACATCTAGAAAGAAAAGGAGGGTGCAGTTTCCTAAAAGGACAAATGCCAAGACAGTTTGAAAAGTAGGAAACCACATGCAAAGAATGGAGGGAACACTTTCCAAAGAAGGATGAAAAGCAATCAGTATGAAAAGCATGAAACATTGGAAAAGACGGGAGGGCGTAGTTTCCAAAGAAGGAGAAAGCAAGCAAGTTTGGAAAAGTAGGAAAGCCTATCCACTCAAGGAGGGTGAATTTGGAAGGGGTCTCACAAGTCACCAAGAACATCAAATTTCTCAACATGTCATCAGGAAGTTTATAAAAGAATCCAAGCAACTCCTTTTCACAACTTTTGATCATTATTGAATTTGTGTGTGAGCACTTTAGCTTACCAAGGCAAGGAGATGTTCCCTATCCAACCAGTGGGAGATGTGCCTGATCCATTCATCATTTGGCATCGTTGTCGAATGCTAACATCAACTACGACAAGTCATAGACTTCAACACAACTTTGGCAAGTTTTCGACTTCAACACGACTTCGACAAACTCAACAACTTCGACAAGTTCAGCGACCTAAAAATAGTTTCGCGATGTCGACATGTAGCATCAACTTGCGACTTGTGACTGTCGAACTTCGACAGATTGTCTCTCTGTCTTCCAGTCGACTATAACGGTTGAAATTATGAAACCGTTCTCACTTATCTTGTAACTAAACGTAATGGGCAGGCACCCAACAAATCTTGGAATTAGCATCAGATTTAGCTCCCTTTTTAGCGTCCACTATCACATTTAGTGTATTTTTCATCATTTTTTGTACAAAGTGGATGCTTTTCCACGAGATGGCACTTTTAATGGCATTATTTGCATCCTTTTTTGAAAGTAGATGTTAATTGGGATGCTAATTAGAAACCCAATTAACGTCCCAATTAGTGTCCCAATTAACATCCCAATTAACGTCCCAATTAGCATCCCAATTAGAGTCCCAATTAGCATCCCAATTAATGTCCATAATAACATCCCATTTAATGACCATAATAGCCTCCAAAATAATGTCCAAAATAGCGCCAGGTATAGAGTAAGTGATTGCGCCAGGAATTTTGAAAGGAATTACGCCAAGAATTCTGAAAGGAATTACACCATGAATTACACCCGGAAAAAATCCCTATATAGCACCAGGTATAGAGCCAAGCATATCGCCAGGCATAGTGCCTGGAATTGCTCAAGGAAGTTTGAAAGGAATTGTGCCAAAAAAAAAGTGCCAGGAAAACTCCAATGTTGCGCCAGGGATAATAGTAGGCATGTTGACAGAAATAGCACCTAAATGGCCATTTTGGAAACTGAGAGACCATAATTAATCGTAAATAAACCTAAGAAATCCTATGGTCCATAATGACATTATAGTGTGCCTAACGACATGCTAATGGATATATCGACAATTATAAATATGGCAATGACGATTTATACAATATTTAATAGGATGTTGATGACGACGATGATGCCAATGCCAATAATGATGATGCAGGTTATTATAACATTATTTGATATTGGTTGGTCCTAATGGAAACATAATTCACCGTAATGGCATCAGATTGACCATAATATCCGCTAGATGACCCTAATCACATCTGACTGTCCCTAACAACATTTGAGTGACCCTAATGAAACTTGACTCATCGTAAAAGTAGGAGGATGATCATGTTGATGATGCATGATGGAAAGGATGTTGATGATGATGATTATGATGATAATAATGAGGTTGAGATGAATGACTATGATAATGATGATATATGATCGGATTCCAATGATGATGGTGATGATGTTTATGTACTCATGTATGGTGTTGTTGATGATGGTTATGATGGAAACAATATCAATGTCAATGATCATGATTCATGTGATAGTACTTATGGATCTTTATTTATCGTAGTGGCAACTAAATTACCGTAATCATGGCACTTTTGGATCTTGATTGATCATAATGTGGGGTAAATTACCTTAATGTCACCTAAATTGCTCTAATGGCATTTGATTTTCACCAACAACATTTGATAGACCCCATAGGCATTTGATTGACCCTAACAACATGATGATGATGATGCATTATGATAATTATGATGGAGCTTATGGATATGATTTGATAATTATAAGACTATCATCCATTCTTGCAAGGAAGTAGGGTTCCTTGCTCATTATTATCACAATTATATTGATGATGACAATGATGTACTTGATGACTATGACGATGATGATGATATTGATTTATTGTATGATGTTGATGATGATGTCGATGTCAAAAATGATTATGCATGTGGTAGCACTTCTAGATCCTAATTGATCCTAATGGCACCTAAATGTATGTAACAACATCTAAATGACCCTACTATCACTGAAATGACTGTAACGACATCTAAACGACCCTAACAATGATATGACATGAATCCTAATAGTGATGAGTGATTATGAACACTAATTCCATATGAATTACCATAATGACAATGATGACGATGATTTTGCTGATGATGTACTTGATGGCGACGATGACGATGACAACAAGGATGATGATGTACCATATAACATTAATGGTGATGATGACAACAATGTTGATGTCCATGATGATGATGCATGTGATAATACTTCTAGACACTGATTGATGCTAATGGCACCTAAATTTATGTAATCACATATGAGTGATTGCACCGAGTGAAACAAGGTGCTTTACAACCCAGTATGGGGGATATGTTGTAATGTGGTATAACGTTTGTAACAAAATAATTAAAAAAATTCATGTCGACTCATAAAATAAAAAATTATGGGAGAGATGTTGTAACCTGATGTAAAGTTTGTAACAAAATAATGTTTGTAATAGAATAATTAAAAAAATTCATGTCGGCTCATAAAATAAAAAATTATGGAAATTATTTAAAAAAAAATCCATATTGGTTCATAAAATAAAATACTATGAAAAGTAATTAAAAAATAGATGTTCGTTTATAAAATAAAAACTTAAAACTTAAACCTGGATCTATCAATCAAGAGAGATCAAATTTCTTGAGTTTAAATTTAGAAAAAGAAATACACCTCAAGAAATTGGATCCCTCTCAGTGCTTGATAGATATGAGTTTTAAGATGGATCTATGCTGGTATACTAATATCACCTAAATGACTCTAATGACATTCAATTGTTGTCGATGACATTTGAGTGACCTTAATAGCATGAGTGATTGTAACAACATGACATGAATGAAAATAGTGATGACTGATGATGAACCATAGTGGCATATGTCTAATCCTATCAATGATGATGACAATGATGTGGTCAATGATGTACTCATTGATGAGGAAGATGATGAACATGATGTTTTTGATGATGTACTTGTTGATGTTGGTGTTGATGATGATGATGATGATGGAAACAATGATGATGATGATGTTGATGCAATGTATGACGTACTTGAATATGGCATTCACTTGTCCTCGACAACATTTGAGTGACATTAATGGAATTTGAGTGACTCTAAAAACATGACATGAATCCAAATGGAGATGAGTGACGATGAACCCTAATGGCATATGAGTGACCATAACGACAATGATAACAATGATGTTGTTGATGATGATGATGATGTTGAAAATAAGGATGAGGATGATGATGATGTTGATGCGCCGCATGACGTATTTGATGATGAAATTCAGTTGTACTCGACAAAATTTGAGTGACATTAATGGAATTTGAGAGACTCTAAAAGCATGGCATGTATCCAAACGACAAAGGCTGATGATGAACCCTAATGGAATATGAGTGACCCTAACGACGATTTCTTTTGATATCTCTCTTACTACCCCTAATCGAATATGAGTGACCATGTGTTCATGATTTCTTTTGATATCTCTCTTACTACCATTTGTAGAGTATTTCCATTACTCCATAAACCCTTAAAGCCTCAACATCACATATTCATGGCCAATTGAAATAAGATGAAGATCTTCCCTCAACACATGGGGTTTTTGTTCATTTTATTTCCATATTCAATACCTTTTACCATTATTTATTTCATTTTTTATTTTATATTTGTTGTTGTGGAGGTTTGTGAATATCATTATGCATAAAAGCAATGGATATGTGCTCATAAATTCATATTTTGTTTGTCAAGAAATGGATCATATTTGTGAGGTTTGATTGGCAAGAAATGAACATTTACAGGACCATTATATTTTATAGGATTCTATAGATAATCTTATTAAAGACTATCCCACCTTGAGAATAACTAGCAATATTTTTAGAGATACCATTTCTAGACCCAAAGCTCATAACCTTTATTGAAGACCATCCCACCTTAATAATAACTAGCAATGTTCTTAAAGAGACCATTCCTACTAAGAATAGTCTTACTATAAAGACCTTTTTACCTTGAAGACAAGGAGCAATGCTCTTAGTATATATATAATGCTTTGTAAAGCACGTCCTACCCACCATTATTATGACTATATGATATTGTTGCTATTAAGTCAACTTTTATTATTTCAACTCAAGGTCAGCAATCATAACAACAAAGTATTTAGTATTTGTAATAAATTGTCCACAAATAATCCCAAACCAAACCCAGGGATTTTCCATTTATGTTCATTTATGCTTGCCTAAATAAAATGGCCAATTAAAAACCGTTGTGAGAGATCTTCTTAATTTGAAGTAAATATGATCTCTACACAAAGAGCCTTCGGTGTTCTTCACAAGATATAGAATCAAAGGACAAGGAACGAGAAAATGCAGGAGGTGAAGCCTAGAATTCGAGCTTTGGTATCCCGCCCATGGGCACACACATGGAAATACACCATTACACATCCACCCAATTACTTGTCTTGGGCAGCATAAACTAGAGATATGTATGGGAGACATGCCCATGAAGGCTCATTGCTTAGCGGACTTCTTAATCTAGGAAGAAGGGAGTATACCCAATTGGCTTATTCCCATGCGTCTTATCTGGACAAGCAGGAAGTCACTAGCAGGGTTCTTGAAGTCTTCAAATATTGCCCTTAAGTCGAGCCTTCCAAGGTATGTTGTTTGCTTTCTTCCCATTTCATTGGGTATTGGGTATTGAATTTACTTGAGATCTTTTCTCTCAAGCAAATGAGGGTCAGGGTTTAGGGTTTGATGTCAGGGTTTGGGAGCAAGCTTTATCTCAAGGTTTCACGGTTCGAATCCAGTGCCCTTTGTGTATTGCCACTGGTTTATTTATGATTGCTTCCTTGTATATCTGCAGAGGATCTGGGCCAATAGAGTCCCAAGTAGTCTTCCAAAGATTAATGGAAAACCATCTAACATGGGACTTGTCATTTTCCATTTATGAAAGTGCTATGGATAGCTTGTCTAAGTTAAGATCTGGTCGGAAAGTCTTGTTTGGGATTCAATCAGCTTTTGCAGGACCACATCCACACAAGTTTGCATGGCCACCCTACTTTCCTCACTCATTCATTGAGACTAGATTTCCATCTTATAAGTTATAACTCATCTTCAATATCAACCTGCAGGCTAATTCTCCAATCACTATTCAGGTGTCTTAAGCACCTGGATCTTTTTAAAGGGATTCCTTGAAGGCCATGCCTAAAAGAAATCTTTTGTTAGCTTGTCTCATGGTTGGAATAAGTTTATTCAATCCCATATTCACTTGTTTTCCCATATATATGCCCTCAGGGCTTCTCATCACATCTTCAATAAATCAATCCAGAGGTTTGGACTCTGGAGTGAAGATTCCAGGAAAATGTTGCAACCTTTGATGGAATGATTTTTTTCACATCCCCTTTTCACTTCTTTTTTGCTACTATTGCATGCTGTAGACCATAGCTGATAAAATCGGCAAAAAATTGGTGATGTCCCTAAATTTTGCGATTTTTTTTGGGCAAAAACTTGCATTTGAAAAAATTGTGCCATGATAGAAAAAATTGCTAGGGTCATGGGATTTAAGGGCAACTTTGAAAATTTTTGGGTCATGTCCATAGTTTAAAAAACATGGATTTCTAAAAAAATTGATTAGTTTTGTACAAGTGATATTGATGTTAGTAATATTATCTTTTATTTTCCATCCTTTAACATTACCACAAGGATGGAAAATAAAAGATAAGGAGAATGTCACTTTTACATTAAGAATTTAACAATGCCATTAATTGTTTTAGGATGTTTGATAGTGGTTCCAACATCATTGGACTTCATATGCAAAAATTATAATTTTAGATCCCATTCAGAATTCAACATACTTAATTGTTTTCAACCTTTCAGGATTTCAGGATTGCAATGTTTCCACTGGATTCTATAATGTATGAGGGTAAGGGATTGGATTTAATCAAGCACATAAAACTCTCTATGTACCTTGATGTTGGTGGTGTTGATGCCTGATTGTTGAAGTTGATTCAACTCCCTTGTCATGACCATAAATATAAATGTACCCTTCAGTCAAGTAAAATCACTTATTAAGCATGGGAAACTTCTTCTACCTTATTTTAACGTTTGGATTAGGAAGTTTCATCAAAATTGTAGGGTGTCGACCAATTGTTATGTAGAATTTTGTCCTACGGATAAGCCAAAACTCTCTTAACTTTAAAGCAGACTTTAAACTAACTCTAAAGCAAGAAACAAGTCAAAACAAATGCTACCTTGAATCCCTAGATCTAACAAACATTTCAGGATCAAAATGCTAAAGAGAGTAGAAGGAATTTAACTGACCTTCTATCCAGACGCTTGTTTTTGGTATTTGCTCCAAGCTCCAAGCCCTCATAAGTGAACCTGTCAAAATGGAACCAAAATACAAGAATGCACTATTCTCTAGCAATCTGAAACATGAGTTAGGATCTAAATCTGTGAAAGATACAAATCATATCATTAAAACAAGATTAACACAAATGATTTGGGAAAACAAGACAAGTTATTCCATTACAACTTGAAGAATGCTTACAAAAGGTGCTTGATGTCCAAGCCAATCCTCCAGCTCCAAGTGTCTTCTCCTCTAGCTATCTCCACAATGCTGCAAGACCATAAGTTTGGTGCTCTCAAGAGTCCTCCCCTTTTCCAATGGCATGCCTCTCTTTTATAGTGAATGGTGAGGTTAACCAACAAGAGAGATGGGTGGATCTAAGGAGAGATAAGTGGATCAGGGTTTCTAATCGAAGGAAATGAGTTGAGATCGAATCAAGGACCCTAATCTTCCATTATCTTCGAAAATCCAAAATCCCACAAACCAAGGGAAAAAAGCTATTAAAAGAGTACCGCGTTTTGCAAAGACTGCAGAACGCGGCACTGCCGCGCTTTGAGGAAAAAGCAGAACGCGGTAGTGTCTAGTACCGCGTTTTGGCAAACTAGCAAGGCGCGGTAGTGTATGTAAATAAAGCCTAAAGTGGGTCAAAACTTGCCAAGGTGGATTCACTTTCAAGGTTGACTCATCATCTGTCTCTTCTGGATGGTTTAAAACAGTAGGGAAAATGTCGTCAACTCGATTTGTGATGGAGATGCGACACCGTGAAACATAGAGGTATAACAGATGCCCCCTAAAGTGTGAGGTCAGAAGGGACTGATGGCCGAAAGACTTTACAAACATAATGTCCAGAGATAGCATCGAGGAGAGCGACACTGAGCTGAAATAGAAACAAAGTGCTAGATATACCACCGAGGCGGGCATTCCCATGCTCGGAAACAGATGACTCAAAGCATGGCTGCCGACCAATACATTGCATATCCATGAGTACTGAAATAATGTAAACTGTGGACAGATCATGGCTACTATGAACAATCGTAGATCCATGAGACAATAATGACACAGCCACGACCAATACAATAAGTGGATCTGTGTGACAATACAAGAGACATTTCCATCGCAGCCTGGACGCAGTCAAAATGTAGAGGTGCGTCCAGGGTCTTCTACCCGATCGCAAAAAGATACGAATCTAACCATGTGATTACAAGGTGTTGAAGTCGAACATGGTAGAAACCATTTGATTACCGGTCAATGATGTGGACCGTTAACAAATGCGAGGGAGATCACCAATGATGACAATGATTCCCAAGGTATCAATAGTACATCTCAACGAAATGCGAATGAATGAGTTGATGTCGAGCATCCGAGAGATTGCTTGATCAGAGGTCAATGATGTGAACCTGCTGTCAAACACGAGGAAACCTGCCATTGAGGCATGCAGGTACCAAGGTACTAATGGTTGATCTCTAAGTCTAATTCCCGGATAGTAATTTGGTGTCGACAGGAATAGACTCGTCGAAGGCGGGCCATAATGATTCCCACATCATCGACACGAAATCGGCACATATGATAGGATGATGAAGCAATGGAGTATGTACTGACACAGCGGAGGCCTGACACAGTGAATGACTCGAAACAATGCAACCCTTTGAACATGTAACGGCATGTAACAGGACTTGGCAGCAGGGATTAAAATAGAGGATAGACACCGGATGAGTGGACTCGTGGCCAGGGAGACGACTCATGATGATGACCATAACTCAGTGAAAGATGGATACCCAAATATAGACAAGAGATGGACACATGCCATGTTCAAAGGTAACGACTGACAAGCTGCCATAGATAAACTTGACTTATTCCCCCATATTTCCCCGACATGATGGACGAGTACCTCTTTCTTGTTTTACGAGCTTGAAGAGGATAACAGATGCTCGGTGTAGCCCATCTCGTGGATGAGTCCAATCTCACATGTTTTACGAACCTGAGAAAGGAGGGGTTCGTCCCAAAGTGGGTCCTTCGATGTTAATATTTTAACGAGTCCAAGGAAGGAAAACTCGGTAGTTTTTCATATTTAGAGAGCCTAAAAAACTTAAAGAAAGCTCCATAATGTACTTTTTCGTAAAATTTAGTCCCTCGATCCCGAAAAAGTGTAAAACAATTCCCTAGAGAACTCTCCCATCCGAGATTGACTGAGGTATACCTTTCTCGTAAATAGTCTAGACGGGCCAAAAAAGGGGTAACCTATCGCCGAATAGACGACCTTTCAAATACTTTTACAAGTGTGAAAGAGTCAAGATCACTTGGCAATCTTTTCAATTTTAAGGAGTCTGAAAAGAGCTTAACTATGGACTCCTATGGTCTTTTTCGTAATTTTGAATTATTCTGGTCCGAAAAAAGAATAAAATACAACCAGTATAATACTTTCCTCATTGTTTAACGAGCATGAGTAAAGCTGACCGTACTCGACACTGTTTACTTGAGTTTGACAAGCACGATACAGGTGTGAAAGCGCTTGGAATATTTTTCAAGTTTTAAATCCAGAGCACGAAAAAGATAAAGTGGACTCAAAATGAAGGTCAAATTACGAATAAACACCGGTGTGAATGCATCTCATTTCTACCGCGGATCCTGTCAATAAATGCTCAAAAACTGGACATTAGCAATGTGAACAAGGATTTATCTCAATTATTTGAAATAGTAATTAATTAATTAATTAAAAAATGTGAAGAAATGCTATATAAGGAATGGTAAAAATAGAAATTACTATTCATTTGTGTTTTTTACCCAAAGGAGACATTTTCACCCATTTTGGAGCAAAATTTCAAGGATCCATACCAGGAGTTTTGGGACACCATTTCGACTGCCGTCTGCGTCAGGTAAGAGTGCTTGAGCCCCTCTTTCATTTCATGTAAGAAATTTTTGCTTTCACCAGGAAAAAATTAATTTTTTAACAAGCCCTTTTGGGCAAGAATCGCCCTCCACACTACCGCGTGGGGGCCCTATCGAAATACGCGGTACTGTTGAACAGTACCGCGCTGTATCCTCAAGATGAGGCGCGGCAGTGTGGACTGCCGCGCGGTAGGGTGTCCTCCAGGCGCGGCACGGGCGAATTTCAAGTTCAAAAAATCAAATTTTTTCCAATTTTTTGCTGGAAGTAAGTTGTTAAATAGTTATTAATTATTTTGTTTGCCCTTTTGCAGGGATTTGCAACTTATTCGGAGCAAAATGGTAAGCTGGAAAGAGAGAGAGCATGAAGCGGATGATTTTGCAGCCGAAAATGACTTACCAACCGTGACCGCATTGCGAGAATGTGGTTTGCTAAAGTTTTTCAAGACCAAAGGGATCCGCCAGCAACCTAAGCTCCTTACTCACCTTATCCAATTGTGGGACCCCGATATTCAAGCTTTCCGAGTGGGAGAGCACGTGCTTGAAATCCAACTCGAGGATATTTACTTCCTCACGGGCCTCTCGAAGAGAGGGGCCCGGCCGAACTTTACCGGGTACACTGCTTCAGAATCAAGCACAGATGATTTAATTGCTCGATACTGCCAGGCAGGTTCGAGTAAGAAAAGTGGGAAGGTGGCCATAAAAGAGGTCACAAATCTTACTTTAAAAACCTTGCTATTCACTATCACGCGTGCAGCGGGAAGCGTGAGTCCACATCAGGCATCCCGCACGCAGGTGAATCTCACAGCAGAGTGCATGGGAGGAACAGTTTTCAACTGGTGTGATGCAGTGTTGTCCAATCTGAAGGAACAGGTGCACAAGTGTAGGACTGGGAAAAACACCCAGTTTGGCTATGGGAGCATCCTGGTCACTTTCTTTTTGGCGAGGGTGCCACTACTACGTCCACAGATATCTATGCCCCCTCGTCCACCTACTGAGCCATGGATGGCTCGATGGAGTGACTATGCTGGACGTCTCGGGGGACCTCAGCGGCTAGCTTTTGGAGAGGATTTCTTCTCTTGGCTAGAGGAGCAGATAGTCATGATTGACGACTATCCCTATTCAGGGGTAGATTTCCGTGAGGATATCGACTTGGCATTGCCGGAGGATGATGACTGGGACAACGCTGGTATGACCTTCATGGATATGTATTTTTTCCTTTTTGAATATTTTAATTTTTATTGCTTTTTTATAATTTGTAAAAGACGCCTAATATATATTCGCATGCATGTTGCAGACCGTGGACCACAGAGGCCAGCTGGATACTCTCCACTACGTCGTGGTGGTGTGGATCGTCAAGCTGCTCCTGACGAAGAGGAAGATGAAGACGAGGCAGGAGGCATCCGGGACATCGAGAGGAACCTGCAGGGATTGACCCATGGTATCCCTGCTATGCGGATGGATGACGTTCCTTACCACCTCCAGCGGCATACTGTGGGTGTACCTGGTCGTATCAGTCGACTTCTTCGCAGGGTGGTTCGAGCTGTGGTGTGTTACCACCAGCAGCGGGAGGAGTCCGATGATAGGTCTCCTAGGTCTCCATAGATGGTCCTTTGATATTTTTGCGGCATGTATGCGATATGTAGGCTTTGAGGGCCAATTTTTGTATGTGGGATTTGATCCCCAATTTTGTCTTTGACACAAACTTTATGTATTTTTTGAAAAAACACTCTTATATACAGTGATATGGACCTATTTATGATCTAAATATTTACAATGACTTGTGCATTTTATTTTTTATGATGTTTTTATGTATGGGAAAGATGCCAATCCAAAATGTAATTAGCCAATGAATCGGCAATACAATTGAATTCTCTCGGTATGTGTTGATATGTGATAAAATTAAATGACCGTTCCAAGAGGCGTACTCTTCGAAATAAATGAAGTAATATAGGATCGCGAACTGTGTAAACACGGTTTAAATGAGAAACCATGAGTTGGGAGTCTAAAAAGACTGATAAGGAGTCAATCCCGAGTGAAGCAACCTCTGTTAAGAGACCAATGACTGCATGGTACTCCACGATATTATTGGTTGCAGGACCTAAACAATTGGCTCCTGAAGAAATCAACTCGCCAGTGGGGGAATAGATCACCCATGATGCGGAAGCGAGATTCCGGGTATGTCGGCTTGCACCGTCGGCGAACCCAAAGTAGGCTGACATCTGCGCATAAAGTCACGAGTCAAAGTAAGAGTAGAAACATAAGGTCCATGCGCACACTAAAAAGAAAGCAAAAAGCAAACTAAGTACATTATGTACAAGAAGTAACCCGCGTAGGGTAACCTCACGCGTAGAAACGCTTGAGGTATAGCCCATTGCGGGGCCGTGCCAATGGCGTACCATCACAATCGATTAGTTCATAGGCTCCTTTTTCTAAGACACGTTTTACAATGAAGGGGTCGTACCACATAGATTCAAGTTTACCTTTTCCAAGCTTATCATGCATCTGATCATATGTAAGTACAAGGTCACCCTCATTGAAGATCCGAGGTTGAACGGATTTGTCGTATTGAGCTTTGACGCGTTTTTTGTGAGGTTCATTAGCCAAAGCGGCGTCGCGGCGGGTTTCATCTAGCTTGGCTAGGTATAGAAACCGTTATTCTTCGGAAGTAGTGTGTGGAAGTAACTCTATGGCTATCTTGAGTGATGGAATTTCACATTCAATCGGGAGAATGGCTTCTAGGCCGTACACCAATTGAAATGGTGTAAACCCAGTAGCACTTTTCACTAAGGTTCGGTATGCCCACAGTGCTGAGAACAGAGCTGAGTGCCAATTGGATTTTTGGGTACCCACAATGCGCTGAATCATTCGTTTCAGGACTTTATTAATGGCTTCAACTTGGCCATTAGCTTGTGGGTAATACGGGGTTGAGTTTTCGTGGCGAAAACCCAGTTTGGCACTTAGTTCTTCGATCATATGGTTCCTGAAATGGGAACCATGATCGGTCACAATAGACTGTGGGACACCAAATCTAGCTATGATATGATTGAATATGAACTGCGCTGCTGTTTTGCCGTCTTCAGCATATGTAGGCATCGCTTCAGCCCATTTTGTAAAATAGTTGACAGCTACTATGACATAGCTATGCCCCCCGGTTGAAGTGGGCTTACAGTGCATAAAATCGATGCCCCATTTGGAAAAGGGGCCGACGGCAATGACAGGATGGAGTGGAGCAGGATGCGAGCGTGCTTTGCTATGAAAGAATTGACATGGCGGACACTTCTTGACTGTTTCAATGCAGTCTTTGAAAATTGAGGGCCAGAAGTATCCTGCTCGCAGTGTTTTCTGGGCCGTAGCCATCCCAGAGAGATGACCACCACATGCTCCAGCGTGGCAGTCGTTGAGAACATGTTCCGCCTCATCTATGGTCAAACAGCGTCGAAGGACGGTGTCGACACCACGTCGATACAGAGTATCGTTCACTATAAGGTAGTACTCTGCGTGATGTCTGATACGTCGTCGTTCATCGCAGGAGAGATCGGGACGGAAGCATTGGGTTTGGAGATATAAGAGAATATCCCCATACCACGGATCAGACGTGCTAATGAGGAACAATGATTCATCGGGAAGAGAATCAATGGGCTCGGATTGCTCAGTAGCACGGGGCAGGTTACAAATTAACTCAGCAAAGACCAGAGATTTCTTAGACTTGGCTTTGACAAATTCCAAGTCAAACTCTTGGAGGATGACAATCCAACGGGAGTATTTGCCCCCAAGCACTTGTCATGTGAGGATATAGTACATTGGATTGAAATCGGCGATGACGGTGGTCCGGCGGAGTAAGATGTAATGACGGAATCTCTGGACAGCAAATACTGTTGCCAGAGCCAGCTTTTCAACATGTGAGTAGCGAGTTTCAGAGTCAAGAAGACTCTTGCTAAGATAATACACCACATGTTCCATGCCGTTGTGATCTTCCTGGACTAACACCATACCAATGGTGGAAATTGAGGCTGCGAGATAAAGGATGTAGTCCTGTGTGTAATTGGGGGGTTGAATCACAGGATCTTTGGTTAAGGCTGCCTTTAAATTGTCAAAGGAGCGTTGGGCTTCATCATCCCATATGAAGGGAACATTTTTCTTGAGAAGCCGCATGTAGCCTTTTGTTATCTTGGACAGATTGCAGATAAAATGGCGTAGAAAGTTTGCATGCCCTTGCAAACATTGAAGTTCTGGGATATTGGTAGGTGAAGGCAGGGCTATGATAGCTGCTACCTTTGCGGGATCTAGACGTATCCCGTATTTGGAGACTATGAAGCCCAATAGTTTTCCGGATTCTACACAGAAGACACACTTATGCGGGTTCAAACGTATATTGTAGCGCCGACACCTTTCGAAAATGGCACTCAAGTGATCTGGATGTTCTTCCCGAGTTCGAGAGTGAGCGGGGAGGTCATCAAGATATGGCTCTACGATATGTTTGATATCATGGAATGCGTAGGACATCGCCCGTTGGAAAGTTGCCCCGGCATTTTTGAGGCCAAAAGGTAACTTTCGGTATGCAAAGATCCCCCAAGGGCAGATAAAGGCCGTTTTGTGCTGGTCGGCTGGGAGGATATCGATCTGATTATAGCCAGAGAAGCCATCCATAAATGAAAAGATAACACTTCCAGCACAGTTATCGATGATCTGGTCGATAAACGGAGTTGGGTAGTTGTCCTTGGGACAAGCTTTGTTCAAATCACGGTAATCAACACAGACTCTAATCGTTCCCTGTTTCTTGGCTACGGGAACGATGTTGGATACCCATTCTGTCAATGGGACAGGATAGATAAAACCAGCACGCAAAAGTTTTTCAACTTCTACTTTGATGGCGGCTGCCTTACGAGGATGAACGGGTCGAAGCTTTTGTCGAACAGGTCGGGCGCCAGGGAAAGTTGGAATTTCATGGACCACAATCGACGGGTCGATCCTTGGCATCTCTTCATAACTCCAAGCAAAAACATCGCAGAATGTTTTAAAGTAGGCATTATAGAACTCCGTTTCAAGAGGAGTACATGTTTTGCCAATGTGTACGTTTTCCACAATACCAGGCTTTACTGAAATATCGATGGGAGTGGTTGCCATAAGGTTGGCCAAGTTGCCTTCGGAGAATACTTCGTCGAGGGAAGTGGGGAACTTGGTTTGAACCATCCCAAGTGAAGCACTGGATTTGGTGTCAGGCTCAAGTGATTGAATGGTGGGGAATGAAGATCGATGATGAAAATCTCCCCATGGTGGCTCATTACCGCACATAACCTCTATAATTGATTCGTCAGTGGGAAAAATCAAGTTGAGAGGATCAAACAATGGTTGGTGTGTATGAGTTTCAGTCGAGAGCTGTTCCACTGTGTGATCAGTAGAATAGTCGACCCAATCTGTGGCTGATTGGATCGCGTCATATGCTGCGAGGTTTCTGTTCAAAGGCATGGAATTGCCATAGCCTTGGATCTGAGTAGGACTCGGAATCACCCATGAATCATCGGAAGGGTGACATGCGATGAAATCATGTTGACTGGTTGGAGATGGGTTCCCAGCTCTGGAAAAACTCCAATGAGGGATGAATCCTTCATGAGACCAACACCTACGTCTTGGAACCGGTACCGAGTTTGATCCAATAACGGGATGGTATTGGTGGAGTTCGGATGGGAGTCTGGGATACAGTAATCCAGTTGATCAATAGTGACAATTTTCCCCTCATGAGGAAATTGTACAATCCGGAAGACTGTAGATGCGATGGCGGTCATGGCATAGAACCAGTTCCGACCAAGTAGGAGATTGTAATCCAAAGGTGCATCTACGACTTCGATGTGTACGGATACTGTCTTGCCCCCCAGTTCAACACCGATTGAGGGAATGAGTCCATATGGTTGAAAACCATGTCCATCAAACGCCCTAAGAGTAGTGGGAGAGGTTGTGACCTCGGGTGAGCCTAAGGCTCTCCAGCAGTTCAAAGACATAATCGACGTGGAAGCACCCTCATCTAACACAGTGCGGTGGATAACATTTCCACGGATTTTCGTATGCACCTGGAAGGCTAACTGGTGAGAAAGCCTAGGTTTAGCGTGCTCCAAGTTAAACATGATGGAGTTTGAAGTATCTGGGTCCAGTGCCCCCAGTGCTGAAAGTAGGGTTCTGCGTTGCGTTGGGCAGTGTTGGAGAACCTCGAGAGTTGACATAGCGCAAGGTGCTTGAGCCAAATCCTCAACAATGTTGTAGTTTTGGGCAGCTCGCGCATTCGGATTGAATGTCGCCTTTCGTATGGTGCCCTTGGGTGGGCGTAGCACTGAATCCATAAGTAGTCTCTCGATATGGAGATGACCGTTAGGGGGGGGGATAGGAATTGGATCTTCAACAGGAGATTTGCCTTTGGCTGTCTCCGATTGTTTGTTTGAACTTGGAGGATTGTCATACGTCTTTGAATGAGTGGTGATATTAATCTCCTCATTACTTGTCATTAGGATTTCGCGGTTTGTGGACGTCTCTCCACGGGAAGGATTGGTCGGGTTTCCCCCTTGTGGGGATTCTTGGGCAACCATTTGCTATTGTTGTTGGGGGAAAGGGTCAGTTAGCACTGCTGGGCAAGAGGATCCTTTAACGAACTTGTGGAACTCGTCCTTGTAGGGACAGTCACGCGTATAATGATCATCTTGACAAATCAAGCAGGGAAACTTAGCTTTCCGACGTGGTTTTTGGTCATTCTGTGTAGGTTGTGGCTTGGGGTTCTCCTGCTGGTTCTTCTTGGGTTTACCACGATTGTTTTTCTTCTTTCCTCCGGATGGTTGTGACGTAGATTGGACTGCATTCACTTCGGAGGAGACAGCAGGAGAGGTGGAAGCTTTTGAAGCGGCCTGGGTAAAAGCGGGGGAAGCAGAAGCTTGTTGCCCCGTCGAGTTGGTAGCAGGCTGAGCCTTGACTGAACCAACGATACCATCGATGGGTGGTTCAGTGGTAGGATTTGTAGGATCAGTGTGAACGCGGGAGGCATGTGGAAGAAGTTCATGTAAAGTACCGGATTGAGTATATACTAAATCCATGTATTGTGCTGCCGAGATGGCTTGTTCTTCTGTAACCGGTCCGCGCATAGCAATATCTCTGGCTATGGGAGGCAAAAAGGATTTTGTAAACCAATCAGCAAGTAGCTGATCCGGAATAGGTGCCTTTATTAGCCTACGGCGTCTTCGCCACTCATGGATGTGATCCGAAATATGTGTAGAAGTGGTTTGACGTAGTGAAGTTAGCAATTCTGTTCCAGTCTCATATCGGATGGGAAGCTGGAAATGTGTCAGAAACTGCATAGCCAAAGTGTTGAAATCACGAAAAGAGTGTTGTGGCAGCTCGATATACCATTTTGCTGCCGTTCCGGTAAGCGTGCGTTGGAAGAGCCGAAGTCGGATGGAATCATCCATCAAGGAGTTGGATGAACACCAAAGATGGAAGGTCATCACGTGGTTCTTGGGGTCTTCCCCGGGTTTGGCATCGAACTTAGGAATGTCTGATGGTAGTTTGGCTGGGATAGGTGGCCAGTGAGGTTCGTGCCATATAGGATCGTTGATAAGCCTCGACAAATCAGGTAGATCAAGTGTGGCCAAAAAGGGAAGTTGACGGTTGGTCTGCGGGAATGAGTAATAACCATGTGGTGCCGAGAAACCTGGAGGGCCCTGCATAGCATACTACTGTGTGTTATACCCATATGAGTTTCCCGCGGGATACTGCTGGAAATTCTGTGGATGGTAAGCCATCTGGTTAACCGGTTGATTGTAGGTAATCGGTTGGTGAGTGTTCTGCTGAGTGGGTATAGTACCCTGAGGCTGTTGATACCCAGGAATGGTTGTTGTTCCTTGTTGGGGAAAAGTTCCTTGGAATTGTTGTGTTCCAGGGATGTTACCACCATACTGTGCAAGTGGAGGATTTCCCATAGCAGGGTTGGGGGGAGGCTGCGACGGTGGTGTCCATGGAAGGCTCGTTCCTGCTTGAGGAGCGAGTGGAAATTGAAGTGATGGGTTCCATGGAGCTGTAGTATCTGAAGGGTAAGGGAAACCAAAATTCAAGTTGGGGGAAATCTGAGATTGCCCCCCAGCTTGGTTCCAGTTTCCAAAAAGTGAGTACCCCCCACTCTGTGGGATTTGATGATCCCAAGAAGGAAGCATGCCTGACAGGGGTTGTTGAGAGTAAGGCCCGGTTGGAACACCGGAATAAAGTTGCCCACTGCCAGGTGGATTGTACATACCGAACTGAGTAGACACTGCTGGTTGGGAAGCTTGTTGGATCGAGCCAATAGGTTGTCCGCCAGCAGTTGGGTTGGATGGCTCTATATGAGGAGGCTGTTGACTGGGAAGTGGGTTCCCAGCGAAAGGTTGTCCTCCGACTGGTTGGGTTGATGGCCCACCAGTTGGAGGTTGTTGACTCGGAACAGGGTTCCCAACGAAAGGTTGTCCACCAACTGGTTGGGTTGATGGCCCACCAGGGGGGATTTGGTAGCTAGGGTTGGGGACCACTGTAGTCGGTTGTCCACCTCCTGAGATAGTGTAAATGGTGGCTGAGGGTGATCCTCCGGTCCAACCAGAAGATCCAGCAGTGTGACTAATCGTTCTTCCGCCGCTGGTCAAATATGATAACGTGGATTGGCCAACGGCACCAAAAGTACCTATTTGCAGAGGGGATCGTCCATATCGAACAGGTGAGGACGGGGAAAAAACTGGGTTATCCCTCATAGAATGTGCATCAAATATGGGTGATGACAGTAAATGCGGGGAATTTAGCCCAGGGGTATTAGCGTCGTTCGTGACATGTTCAATGGTAGGAGGACCCTCGAAAACTAGGTCCGAGTTCATGTCCTGGAAAAGGTTTTGGGGATCCGGCAGGAAACTAGGTATGGTAACATCTGAAGGTCCTGCGCCGTCTGCAAAGGAGTGTCTAAACTCTGTGCTGGACGGGATGTTGGGATCCCTATAGTCAGAAGGACGAGTGTCAGGGGGATATCTAGAGACTGACGAGAGCATTTGCTCTGTGCTGCGTCTAAACCGTGCCGATGCTAACGAAGAGTTCGCTAGGCTAACCATACTAGACTGGATGGAAGCCATGATTTCATGTCCCGGTGGGAGATTGGGTAGAGCTATAGTACGAGGTACGTTGCTAGAAGAACTTGTCTCCTGAGGATGAACACTGGGTGACGTAGTGATAACAGGCGGAAGATCCGCCTGGGAAGTGATGAAACCATAATTAGGTTCAAAGGGTGTGTCAGGTAGACGAGTATCTTCAATGATTTCAATGTATCCGCCTGGGACTGAAATTAAGCCAGGTATGTCCTGGTCGGACCCTTCTGTGGTGCCAATAGATCTGTCTATATCATCGTGAAAAGTGTATGATGGACGGGAAGTGTTGGCATCCGGTAGAAGGATGACCTCTGGTCTAGTACTCTGGGTTGTACTAGGTTCAGTTGCGGTAACTGTGTCCACTGTAACAGATAAATCTGGAATGACAGTGGGTGAGGTGACAGTGGAAGTCTCAGACGTGTTAGTGGTTGCAGAAGCTGCAATAGATCCTGAGATTGTGCTGTGTGTGGCAGTTACGGGCGTAACTGAATATGTTGTACGTATCGGCGGTGGAATATTGCCTCGACCAGCACCGCGGCCAGGAGGAGCAGGAATGCGTGATGCAGGCGGACCAGTAGTCCGTGGCGGTGGTGGTGGTGGAGGGCTTTGGCCCTGTTGTCTTTGTGATATTCGTGGTAGATCTGACATGATGACAGGAAAATGAAAATCGGGGGGCAGTATCGTAAACAAAGAACTCAAAAACTCTAATGCAACCGAGTGTGCAGAAGAGGAGCTAGAAAAAGCAAGGCTCACCGGCCAAAAAAGCAAGCTCTAAAATCTATACTGAGACCGATGTCTCAATAAGCGAGCTGATCAACAAAAATGGCCAGAATTCCAACAAGCAGTCCCTATAAAGAAAAAATGACCCTCTACAAAGATGAGATAGCAAGCAAACTCCTAACTAAGAGCTGGAGACCTCAACAGGCTGTATCCTTCGCAAGGTGATGAAATCCAAGTCGAACGATACAACATGAGAGACCGATATAAGAAGGATATCCCTCTACCGAAAGGGATCCTGGGTAAAAGAGCCCTAGTAGAATAGATACTAAGCCACCTCGTTCATGACACGTCGGAAAAGGTTTTGGGCACTTCAGCCTTCCGAAGAAGACAGCGATCGATGTTGCCTTAGGGCTAAGTGGAGTGCGGTATTCCACAGAGTCTGTCCGGTTCTCAATCTCGCGGGCGTTTAACCCCTGAAATTTGGAAACAGTCAGGAGGCCCCTCCACAAACTGGCTGTGACCGTGTCAATAAGTACTAGAGGATTTTAGTTCCCTAAAGACAACGACTATGTCTCAGATGAAAATGACAAGGGGGAATTATTTTGATGCCTATCCCCGGTGTCCTACCTAACTACCAAATTCTTTTGATTTCCTCAAGTGAGGTTAAAGTTGGTTTAATTAGGGTGATTAATTTTAGTGGCTGTCTTTACTCAATCGGGTAGTGGACGTGAAACTTGATGGTGTTATGACGACTCAAACCATGCAAATGAGAATGAATCACAAACAAGCCTTTGTCTTCGATGAAATCTAGCTAAGGTAAAGATAGAGGTTCTTCGATCAAATATGCATGAAAATTTTCACAAGCAATCAAAGTAAGAGATTTTTCTTTTCTTTTTTGATTTATAAACAAAGCCAAACTGAAGTAAACACTCTTTTCAATGCACTGATTTTACAATCTACAATGCTTCTATAATGAGAATTTCTATGGCAAAATCAATGGTTCATTTCCCTATGCAAAATACTACTAGACTTTTTCAATTTAAACAACAAAATTGCTCTCAACCAATGATCTTTTTAATTTACTGAAAATGATAATGACAATATGACTGTAAAAACTACAGTATTCAGTAACAGAGAACAGTGGTGTTGAGTTGGTTGTGGGGAAAAAATCAAGTCAATGCAATCAGACTGAAAAATGACCAATATGTCAAAAGTGCCACTTAATTCAATCAACAATCAAGCTCACAAACTAGGTAATAAGCACACCATACAGACTGGAAATTAACCAGGATGCTAACAGGCAACAGTAAAGACTATCTAAGGCAGAGAGAAACTCAGGAAACCAAGCAAAAATAAAAAAAATTTAAACACTTGCAGACACTACCGCGGGTGATAGTCTGGCTGAAACGCGGCACTGTGACAGTACCGCTCTGGTACTAAGGCAGAGGGCGCGGTACTACCGCGCTGGAAGCAGTTATGAGGGCGCGGTACTGTGGCAAGGGAAAGAAAAAGCGCAACTTGAGAAGAAAAAGTAAGATTTTCAGGGTTGTTGCTAACCCAGGGGACTCAGTAATTAAACAGGGAGATAAATACTGCGAGGAGGGGTGAATAAGGGTCAAAAAGGACCAAGATTCAAACTGGTTTGAAGTGCAACAAAAAACTCACAATTCAAAGATAAATGACTGTGAATTAAACCAATCAAGCAGTAATCAAAACCAGCGGAGTCGCCATTCTTGTTATGTAGAATTTTGTCCTACGGATAAGCCAAAACTCTCTTAACTTTAAAGCAGACTTTAAACTAACTCTAAAGCAAGAAACAAGTCAAAACAAATGCTACCTTGAATCCCTAGATCTAACAAACATTTCAGGATCAAAATGCTAAAGAGAGTAGAAGGAATTTAACTGACCTTCTATCCAGACGCTTGTTTTTGGTATTTGCTCCAAGCTCCAAGCCCTCATAAGTGAACCTGTCAAAATGGAACCAAAATACAAGAATGCACTATTCTCTAGCAATCTGAAACATGAGTTAGGATCTAAATCTGTGAAAGATACAAATCATATCATTAAAACAAGATTAACACAAATGATTTGGGAAAACAAGACAAGTTATTCCATTACAACTTGAAGAATGCTTACAAAAGGTGCTTGATGTCCAAGCCAATCCTCCAGCTCCAAGTGTCTTCTCCTCTAGCTATCTCCACAATGCTGCAAGACCATAAGTTTGGTGCTCTCAAGAGTCCTCCCCTTTTCCAATGGCATGCCTCTCTTTTATAGTGAATGGTGAGGTTAACCAACAAGAGAGATGGGTGGATCTAAGGAGAGATAAGTGGATCAGGGTTTCTAATCAAAGGAGATGAGTTGAGATCGAATCAAGGACCCTAATCTTCCATTATCTTCGAAAATCCAAAATCCCACAAACCAAGGGAAAAAAGCTATTAAAAGAGTACCGTGTTTTGCAAACACTGCAGAACGCGATACTGCCGCGCTTTGAGGAAAAAGCAGAACGCGGTAGTGTCTAGTACCGCGTTTTGGCAAACTAGCAAGGCGCGGTAGTGTATGTAAATAAAGCCTAAAGTGGGTCAAAACTTGCCAAGGTGGATTCACTTTCAAGGTTGAATCATCATCTGTCTCTTCTGGATGGTTTAAAACAGTGGGGAAAATGTCGTCAACTCGATTTGTGATGGAGATGCGACACCGTGAAACATAGAGGTATAACACTAATGTTTTTGGAGGTTCAACTTCGAGATTCGATGTAGAGGCAAGGACTAGAGCCTAGAGGAGGGGGGATGACCAATGTTCCAACTAGTGTTGAAACTTCCAAATTTCCAATCTTTGAAACTTGATGTATCAATTTTTTATTTGGCATCCACTACATCATATATATCAGCGCTTTATCCATATTTATGTGCCAATGTGTTTATCTAATGTTGTTGTTGTTTTATATGTTTAAAATTCTAAAAAAAATGAATATATTTTGTAGTTTTCAATGTTTGCTGCGGTTTGCCTATTTTTGCCAATTTTTTCGAATGTTGTCGAGAAGTTGTATTTGAGACCCTTGCTGATTTTTTGCCGCTGCCGATTTTTTCAACTATGTTGTAGACATAATGATCCTATGAAAATGAACCTGACATATCTTTGTTATATTGGCTTCATCTTCGGCTAGTCCCTCTTGCTTATCTTTGAGATGTGATATCCTCTTAGTGCATTTCTTTTTCTTCAAGTACTGAAAGTAGAATTGAAAGTAGCTTGATTTTCTTAAAAAATAGAGTTGCCTCTCCAACTCTTTAGTCTTCTGTTGTTTCCCTAGCTGAAAAGTTTTTCTGCTCCATCTCTTGGTTGGTCAGTTGAATTTGTTCCCTAATCTTGCATTCCCTGTTATGCTTAGTTCCAAGGGTCATTCTACGACATTCTTCTAGAAATTTAGTTGTTAGAATAATAGACTTGTATCTAATGCGAGTCCTCTATTTGTGAGGGCACTAAATTCTGTATTTTGTTGATTGCTTGAATGGACTTCTACGACTCTAAAAGAGAATGTAGAGAGTCTACAAGTAGTTTGTACTATGTAGAAGGCACTTGGCTCCATTGGTATCCCATTTATAAGGCCATTATAATGGTTGTTGAGCACATCTTATCACTAAACTTTTAATCCGACCAAGCTAGCAGATTTGCTGGAAAAGTAACCTACCACAAGTTGGCATAAAATCTATATCCAACCTAGCGTGGACCCTCTCATTGTCTTTTTTTCAATTTTATCAAGTTTATGATCCATCTGCTGCTAGATGTTATTGTCTCTAAATGATATCTGATAGTCTATTCCCAATTTACAATGGTTCCAAACCTCCTTGTTTGATGCACACATTGTGTTCATTTCTCTCTCTCCTTCCCTTTCCACTATTATTAAAATGAAAAATCCCTCCCAATGATCGACTTTGTGGTAGCAAGTATCGGAGTTGCATTCTACCTTTTGGGATGTAGGTGAGTAGAGTGAATAAGATCATGCCACAGTAAATATTATTAATATGGTAATCCAATAACATCTAGCAGCAGTGTCCTCCCCTTAACTGAATTATGTGGGGGGCTGGCCAAGATGCTACTTCATATATTGAGCCATGATTGCATCCCTCTTCATGATGATACATATGTATTCTCCCTTTCAACTCTCATGCATAAGAGCTGAAGTTGAAAGCCGCTTGACTTTTCACTCTTTCAATAATGATAGTTAGTTTTCTGTCTTGAAGAGTTGATTAATTGTATGAGGTGCATTCCATGACATCAATTCAAGTTTCATGAGTATTGTTTAACAAGTCCTTATTCATGGGATGAGAGTGCATATACATTTTAACAACCACTTTTATCTACCCTTGTATTAGGGATGTACTAAAGTGCTCTGTCCAAACTCCAAACTACCGTCTTTACACCTTGCCAATAGGTGGGTAATTAGGGTCGTCACATATATTGTTCTTCCTAAAAATATCTTTGTTATTCTTATGTGACTCCTATGCATAATTCTTTTTATTGTTCAGACCCTCCTCTTGATGGTTTTGTAGTACTGCACAAACCTTCTCATTCTGATGCCACTTTCTTGTTAACTTTGCATGTTTTTCTATTTCCATGTTTTTAGTAGTCTACCCCTCCACTTTAGATTTTGTCTTGTCCTATCTTTGACTTTTTTTGGGTTTATCTTCCTTGTTTACAAGTTCTAATACTGTTTTCCTACTACCTATCTCTAAACTTGGAGGGGCAGTCACTTTAATAATATGCTTAGTGGAAAAGCATCGGAAACAATCATTTGGAAGGTTTACACATATAACATTTTGCACATGTGCGACCGGGCAAGTGGAGTTGAATTTCTGCCAGGAGATTTTATCTCTATGCAAATCGTTGCACTTGGCTAATAAAATGTGCATCTTGCTACTCTCCCATTGACTAACATCCAAAAGGCTTTGCTATATTTTCAATGTTGGCACTACATGAATTTCCATCATACTCTGAAACTCAATCCACAAAGGATAATGATGTCGGGTAGCATAATATGGGAAGAAATTATCCCTCAAGGACTAAAGACAGGTAGTGGCTATATCTATCCTTCATATCCCATTTAGAAGAACTGCTTTGGCTGTCTCTTGAAATCCAAGAAAACACATGAACCCAACTTCTAAATCCTGTAAGAACTGAACCTTAACTTTCCACCCTCTGGTTTCCAAATTTTATCCATACCATTTAAAATGTTGTTGTCTAATGTCATTTTTCTGAGAACAAAAATGATCACTGCCCTTTTCTCCAAACTTTCAGAAGCTCTCTTGAATATATCATCATCCTTGAGGTTTTAATCAATTTCCCCCAATTTGTTCATTATTTATTTCATGAATATCATTTTTCTGAGAACAAAAATGATCACTGCCCTTTTCTCCAAACTTTCAGAAGCTCTCTTGAATATATCATCATCCTTGAGGTTTTAATCAATTTCCCCCAATTTGTTCATTATTTATTTCATGAATAATGTTGGCTCTCCCTTTATATTGATTAAGAAGACACTCCTCTCAACTATTTGTCTTTGCATTGTGGTTCCCATAGCAAACCCATTCCTTATGTCTTTCATCTTTTATAAAATTATTTGCAGCCCTGTTGAGGTTGGCCAGCTATCATATGCTAATGTCACCCATCACTAATCAGTTTTGTTTCTCTTATGGCATATTTCTTTCTGGCTTCATCTATTCTTTCTGCTACCTCAATGCCATATACTTTAATTTTTGTTCAAATGTACTGGAAGTCCATGTGTCTTTGAATATATGCATTGTTACTTCCTGCAGTGTTCAGCCGAAAGTGGTTCATTAGCTATAAAAGTTGGATCACCCCCCAATAGGTTATTTAACCCTTTCAGAATTTCATCCACATTGGGTTGAATACCATCATCAACTTCCATATTAGTTAAACATTGAATATTTATTATTAAGTAGCCCACCGGCTCTGTTGTCTATGTAATTGTGAAAAAAGGCCTTGAGGCTTGTTCTGAGTATGTCCATGCCCATTGCCAACATTGAGACATGCCTATTCTGAGTAGTTTTTGGCATCATCAGTCCAGGCCAGTCTGGAAAGCTTTGGGAACAACCCCAGCAATGTTTGTTCAGAAAACCCAGTCTGGAACATTATTTATACCTGGAAAAGACCGCTGCTGCAATTCACATTTACTTTATTGCCACAGCTCCACAGATATTGATGCTCTCCCAACATTAAAGGTAACTAATTATCTATCACTTTCATCAAATATTCACCATGCAATTTCAAGTTGCTTTGACTTCTACAATCCAGCCTCAATTAACTTGTTCCCACATGCAGGCTTGCAGCAGAGCAAAATTGTTGCTTTTGATTTCAAATACTTAAGCAGGCTTAAACAATGGTGCTATTTGTGAGGTCTGAAAAATTCTTTGAATTGTCTGACATGTGGCTCTGAGAAAGATATTGTGATTTATTGATTTTGGGGTCTCTGGAAATCAATTTCTACATGAAGCTTGAACATGATGAAAAAGATGTTCAAGCTTGCTATCTAGGCTTCAAAATTATTCAGCTGGTTGTTACCTGCAACTACAACCTCAAGTACCCTCTGCCTAATTACAACCACAACATTGTAGAACAAAGCTATTCATTGTCTAAAATCAGTATAGCTCCTCAAAAAACCATGGTTGATCAAAAGGTCACAAGGTGGCATCTGTCAACCGGATGTCATACTTCAAACCCCCTATTACTAATCAAATCCATGTACAATATAGACCCCAACCCTGCACGTCAAAGGTAAAAACCCAAATTAATGGAAACGGCATGCCAACAATTTTCAATCAGCAAGACACACTGGAAATATAGCAATCATACAAGTAAAACACGTTTGAATTGCTGACATGGCACTGGCTCAGGTCAATATAGAGTTAAATGTTCCACCAAGGTTCCATTTTTGCTATAGGTTGCCCACCTGTACACCAAGAGTTTCCAAAAAGAAGCAAACAGCAGGAGCAAGTCCCAGGCAACTTTGGCCAAAGAGATTCCCTTCAAACCTATCATCTTAGCTTAAGGAATCCTGCAAGCCCAATCTTTCAAGTGCACCCGCTTAAGGGTATTTTTATTGAAGCACTTACAACAAACACATGCATACATATGCATCTCTATAATGATGAAAGCTCATGTGATCGCCAACCTCAAACTCCATTGTTGTATCTAAGATTCTAAACTCCCCATTCGCTCTCCTTCTGAATCATTCAGCAGGATGAAAGTGAACATCTCTTAACCATTCATAAAGTAGCAGCGTCCTTACCAGTATTTTGCAAATAAACCAACATTGCATATAAAACCCCTTTCTAATAGTAAGTTTCCCAGATCCAATTCTAAAGGCCAAACTTACTCTGCAACCATTCCTTTTACACATTTGCATGCCCAACATTCATCCAAATGAAAAATGCCTTATTAACGAACCTAAATCGTCAACCCACCTCTGCTCTACTACATTCATCTTATTATCCTGAACTCATGGATGATATAGAATTGTGTAGGAAGAACCGGTTAGCTGAGGTAGTGAACATTGTGCAACACCATCTAAATCGGCTGGATTCCAATCTCTATACTCCTCTTTTGACAGCTTCCATCTAAGGCCCTGGCAGAGGGGAAAATAATCCATTCCCACATCATTCAGAGTCCATTTGTAACCAGTGCCTTCTTAGGAACCAAAATGGTACTGATGTATGTTAAGTGCAAGAGACTGGCGGATGCTCACCGAGTTCTGGATGAATTGCTGAAACCAGATGTGGTTTCATGGATTGCCATGATTGCAGCGTATTCCAAGAAGGGGTTTCATGAGGAGGCCCTGGCACTCTTTCGCCAAATGCAGGAAATAGCCGCTGAACTGGATTAGTTCACAATTGCCAGCGTTTTTCAAGCTTGTGCCAACACTGGAGACTTGCAATAGGGTAAGGACGTCCATGAAATCATAAGTAGAAGGGGTTTGAAGCCTGATGTGGTCGTGGGTAGTTCCCTCATAGACATGTATGTCAAGTTTGGAAGTGTAGAGGATGCACGCAATGTGTTTGAAAAAATGCCGGAAAGAAACATTGGTTTATGGACAGCTATGGTTTCAGGGTATGCCCAGAATGGTAATGTTAATGAAGCTAGAGAACAGTTTGAAATAATGCCGGAGCGAAATGTGTTTTCATGGAATGCAATGATTGCGTGACATGCACAGGATGGGCAGGTGGACGAAGCCCTGAAATTCTTTCAGAAGATGCTGAAACGAGACGTGGTCTCTTGGAGTACAGTGATCTCATTTTTTTTCACAGAATGCGCTTTTCAATGAAGCGTTGAAGTTGTTTTGACAAATGCAAGAGATAGACATGAAGCCAAATTCAATTACCTAGGCCAGCATTCTTCTAACATTCATTACAGGAAATGTTTGCAATGCCTTTTTTCCTTGAAAATGATTTGTTTTGTCATTTTAGTAAATGGGTATAGTTTTCAAATGGTTTTATGTTTTTATCAATTCTTTGTGTAGGCTCCTTTGCTGAAGAAGATGTGGGAAGACAGGGAATGGCTGCTGCATCTATCAAGGGCACTTCAAATGCTAGCAGGGGCCTAGAAGTTTCTGTGGAAAACCTACAGGATTATTGTAATGGTTAGGCGACGACTTGCTTTGTTTTTTAATGGAGCATTCATCTTTCGTTTGAGAGACTGTTACTTTTGCTCAGTTCATTCTTTATGTAGTGAATGTTTTTCTTTATTGGTACTGGTTTAAATCATTCACTATTGTAACATATCTGTTTCCAGAATTAGAGAACAGAATCCTGGCTCATTTTGGTGCTGCTTCTCAATGACGGGAATTGTCAACCATGGCAGAGTGTGCTAAGATATTGTCTCAGGTTGGTGTTGTTGTTCTGAACTTTCTTGTCATCCAGGGTAGAATGTACACAAATATTTCCATTGTCAATCATTGTACAATTCTAAAATTCAATTATGTTTCCAACTTTATTGTGGAAGCTCTGATTTTATTTCACCTTAATTGTTTTTGACGAGATTATTTCACCTTAATTGTTTTTGACGAGAGGTTCAAACTGGAGGCAAATCATGACCATTGCAGATCAATATGCATGTCTGAGAACTGCTAAAATTGAGTTGAAAAACTTATACACCAACTGGATATCACACTGGCTGCAGTGTATATAAACAATAAAAAATTATAATTTTATTAAGAAAAATGCTTCATATATTATATTTATTACATTATTTTGTTAAATATCTAACTTATTTAGATTTTTTTTCTATATATTATATTGTTACTTTAAAGATATACAGTCTTTCTTCAAAAAAATGCCTTGTATAATACATTATTGCTTTGAAGATATAATTTTATTTAGAAAAATGCTTCATATATGGCATTATTGCCTCAAAGTTTAAAAAGGCCTGTTACTTAACAGATATATAGTTTTTTAAAATTGTCTTGTATATTACATTATTTGTTTGAAATATCTAAAATTGCCTCATATATTGTATTACTGCATTAAACATATACACATTTTGTTTAGAAAATATACAGATTTTTAAATTTTTTTCTAGCATATATATTCCTCAAAATATTTCTTTGAAAAAACTCGTCCAAGTGAATTTTTAAATTTTTTTCTAGCATATATATTCCTCAAAAAAATTCTTTGGGAAAACCCATCCAAGTGAATTTGAACCCTTGACCTATTTGGCCATAATTCCTTTAAATATATAATTTTTTTAAAATTTATTTAAATGCCTCATATATTGTATTAATGCCTTGAAGTTGAAGTCTAGAGTCTTTCACGGGATGCTTGGATTGTAATTTGCTAGTTGCGATATCAATTGTCGGTTCCTAGAGTGTAAAGCTAATGGATTTTATCGATTATTGATGAATAAATGGGAGGCCTATTGCCCATCTGTCTCGCCAAAACATATCTTCATGCAGAATTTTAATGTAAAGTCTCTGCAATCACAAACATGTAGAGATAATTCATGGTTCTCAATATGAATTCTTCAACCAGGATGAAATGGTTTTGTGCAAACCTGGTTTCAAAAGCTTGGTTTACTTGCTTGCTGTAGAATGCCTAGCTCAATGCCAAACAACTTGCCTTTGCACTCCCATATTGACATCATGATGCCTCAGTCCCATTGGCCTAATTTTGTGGCCATTTGTTGGACATTGATAAAATTATCTTTTTTTATATTATCTATTTATGTTATGACAGCTGAATAGACCCTCCAGTTGTGTCATACCAACCAAATAGCGGATAAAATTATCTTTTCTTATATTATCTATTTATGTTATGACAGCTGAATAGACCCTCCAGTTGTGTCATACCAACCAAATAGCGAATCTGTTTTATGCAATTTTTTTTTTCATACTAAGCACTTTTTTCAAATGTTACACCTGTTCTTTAATAATCATTCGAGCAAATTACAAATTACAATATTGCTTTCATCTTGTCAATTTTACCCAAGACTGATATAAAATATTTATATGGATATATCAACATGTGGTGACTGTAATGGATGCCAAAGTGTATGGGCTTAGGGAGTATGGTTGTAGATAACTCACACAGCTCACAGGTTAAGGAATGCCACAAGCAGGCCCTTTTCATCTAGGCAGTGAGGATAACATTTCTTCTCCCTAGCCACTTGAGGTAGACCCGATTGACATAGTGTTGGAATTAATTATCACTAGATCAATACAATCATACAAGCAATTAGCACATCGTAGACACAGAGTATCCTAGAAATCCAAATGGGAAAACCAATCATTTATGGCTTTTATTTATGATCGGGAATATTACAAATTGGAGCTATACACTCTCAATCAGAGATTTTGTGTATTCTTACTCCTTGGCATTAATTTTTGCATATTGTTTTGACTCAAAGACAATATTTGTTCACTGTGGATAGGCTCAAAATCCTCTTTGTCCTTTGATCTCCAAGCAAATTTCTTCATTGCATGTCTAGAGTCATTTCTACTATTTCCCTCTTTATCCCAAGCTTCATTTTTTCCCATTTCTTGGGTTGTTTTTTCCATTGAGCAAGGCATCCTCAGACCTCTATTATAATTCCACCTTGGATGAGAGATCAACTTATGGGAAGTTATATTTTATTGCCAAATGTCAACCTAAGATCTCACCTCTTTTCAATCACATACCTTAAATGAACCCGTCCACCTCCATTGACTTGGAAATCCAATTATTAAATGCTTGTAGAGGTTGGTGGAGGAGTCTCCTCATGTAGTTATTGAAGCATGGGCTGAGTACAATCATTATGAAGAAGTGTAAGAGTACTTTGTTCTCTTTTCAAAAACGATGGCATCCATCATTTTCCTCAACTCTCTGATTGGCATTCACTCACTCACAAATATCTGACACTCATTCTCTGCACTTCTCATGCCCTATTCTCCATTGCGAACGATTAACCAATCTGGAAATCAGTGTTGCAGAAGAGGGATTACAGACCTTGGATGAGAGATAGATGGCTGTAGGTGAGCATAGAGGCTGGGAAAGTTAGGAATCCTTCACGCACTGGTTATTGCTACTCATTGGATGATTGAAAGCCAAGTATTATTCTTCCAGGATATTCCCAGAAAGCATTCAACAGATTAGACTCTTTTTTTCTACACTGAAGAGTAGTGGAAGGGAAGAATATCCTTGAGGGATTATTGAGCAAAGAAATGGAAAATCTTTCTTGTGTTGTGTAGGGTAGTGGAAGAGAGTGCCATCACCATTTGATGGTTGGATGAGATGCTTGGAGTGTTTCTATTGTTTTTTTATCATTTAACTTGATGTACGCGGGCTATATTGGTACATCCTGCCTATATGCTAGATATAGTGGAACAGCTAGCGTGTAGGAAAAAAAATAGGGAACAATGGGTTCCTGGAGGACAAAATGTGGATGTGAGTCAATAAAATGAATACTGAAGGTCAATGAGTGTTGAGGCTCATAAGGTGGGAAAATACGTTGTAACACAAACGATTTGGTCGAAAAAGTGACACAGGTTCCATTCACACTAAAGAGATTGCTAAAGATGTAGAACTGCAAAATTCTAGAGAGAAAAGACTATAGCAGTGGAAGAATCTTGGCTAAAAGAAGAAGCAAGATTAAAGCAAAAAGAAGAGGCAAGTTTAAAGCAAAAGGAAGAAGCAAAAAGAAGAGGAAGATAAAAGGAAAGAAGAAGAAGCAATACAAAAGCAGGAGGAAGAAAAGAAGAAAGAAGAGAAAGAAGTAGCAGATAAAGAAGCCGAGTTGGAGAAAAGAAAGGATAAAGAGGATAAGCTCAATAAAGTTGTGGAAGACAAAGAATTCCAAGAAGAAGACCATAGTCTTCAAGAAATGGACATGGATCCATTCGACATTTCCGGAATCCCTCTTACAGGAGGACATCTCCCATTTGTTGAGCTATGGCTGACACCTTTTACTCCTTCGAATAAACACTCGGTAGAAAAACTAGATACAATAGTTTTTGACCCCAAGTGGAAGACAATTTTAAGAAGATCAGATAAAATGCTGCACAACCAGATGTGGTGACCATTCAAGAAATCATCTGAGTAGAAGTTACTCACAAGGATCCCAAATTCACTACTTCATTAAACATAGAAGATGCTCAAGGAAATGCCGACAACGTTGATAAATTGATGAACGATATGGATCGAAGAAAAGAAAAAATGTTGAAGCTAAAGGATAACTTGGTAAAATCAAGAGGTGAAGGAATTGAGTTGAAGAGGAAACATAATGCAGTAGAATCTGAAAAGAATAAATTACTATTGGATTATCAGAACTTGGAAAATGAAAAGGATGCTCTGAATGTGCAACTTGTGATTATGAAAGGTGAGCGGGCTAACTTATACTCTCGCATAAATGAGTTAGAAGAAAACAAAATGAAGTCAAACCAACAGGTGGATCTTGTTGAAATATTGTAACTTCTAAGAATATTATATTTGTACTTTATTATTCCGGAGATGTTACATTCCTTCGAGGTGACCCTATTGTATATTTGGAGATGTTTATTCCTCTAATGGATTGTGGCAACTAGGGTTATTAGATCTCCCATGTGGGGTTCGGCCCTGAGTTTATTTATTAGGGGTTATTAGACCCTCTTAGGAGAGGTCGGCCGCATAGGGTAAAAACTCAGTCGGGAAACAAGTATAAGTAGAGGAGGATGCTCCTCACTTATCTCACTCTTCCATCACTCGGAAAGTAGCACACAAGTGAGAGAGAGGTCTGCATAGGAGGTAGAGAAGGAGCTCTAGCCTTGGACTACATCTTGTATTTGGTTGATCATCTTATTGAGGAAAGCTTTGCTGGGTTTTCTACCCCATGAGGGTTTCCCAGGGTAAAATCTCTATCTATCTTGTGATTATGTTTCTTTCAGTGATCTTGCTAGTCAAATTAGTATAAAATTAACATGGTATCAGAGCTAGCCTGAATAAGACATCTTTCACAAGGTGAAAATATCTCTCTCTCTTCCTCCGGTGAAAATTAGGGTTTCTGCAAAAGTTGGAATCTTTGGATTTTGATTACATGGCTGGATAGCCCTCCTCAAAATCGAACTTTTGAGCCCTAGATCGAACTTTTTGGTTGGGTAGAACTCCAGGAAATTCAAACCCTAGTTTGACAAAAAGTGCGGAAAACCAGAAAACCAGAACCAGATTTCTACAGCAGGTCCAAAGTTCGCTGGTCAAATTTGGAGGCTGAAAAATTGAAGTTTCCAGAAAATTAGTACATTAGTCACCTCGACTTAGTCAAGCCAATCTCCTGGTAAGGTCATTTTTTCATTTTTGGAATTTTCAATTTTTGGTAATCCCCTGGGCAAGATGGCCCCAAGCACTAAGCTTGAGGACAAGCTAGAAGGCATAGAGAATTTTCGGGCATGGAAATATAGAATTGGTCTCATTCTTGAAGAGAATGATCTTACCCAATATATCAAGGATGAAGTTGCAAAACCTGTGGAAGATGAAGCCAAAGAAAAGCATAGGAAGGATCTGATTAGGGCAAAGAGAATCATTGTTGATTCTATCGAGGACCACTTGATTCCCCAAGTGGCATCCAAAAATACTCCAAAGGAAATGTATGATGCCCTAAGAAGAATGTATGAAGGGAGGAACATCAACAGGAAGATGAACCTAAGATCTCAGTTGAAGAGTACCAAAATGAACAAAGGAGAATCTATTCAAGACTATTTCTCAAGGGTTTCCCAAATTAAGGAACAACTAGATGCCATTGGAGATACCCTTGATGAAGATGAACTAGTCATGACTGCTCTAAATGGTCTCACTAGACCTTGGGAGTCATTCATCCAAACTACGTGTGCCAGGTAAATATGAAGTTTGATGTGATATGGGAGGACTGTATTCAAGAAGAAGCTAGGGTAGCTAATAGAGAATCCCTTCTCAAGGAGGATGACCAAGCTTTGGCTACCCACACCAAAAGAAGAATAAAGGGTCACTTCAAGAAAGATGACCACAAGGTATCTCAACCATCCCATAGATTTAAAAAGAGAAGGAGAACAAACTCAGAAAGAGATCTCTCCACAATTCAATGTTACAATTGTCTTAAACTAGGACACCTTGCTAGAAATTGTACTTCACAAACAAAGAAGAAGAAGTTTGTTCACAAAATACATCATGCACATATGGAAGAAGATGATAATGAAGAAGAACAAGAAGAATAAGAGGAAAGACCTCAAAAGAAAAGAACTAAAGTAGAGAAAGAAGATGCGGAAGAATATGTTCTATTTTCTGCACTCTTTGGGTCTGTGACACCTGGAGAAGATACATGGCTCATTGATAGTGGTGCTTCAAAGCACATGACAGGTCAAAAGAAAACTCTCTCAAGACTTAAAGAAAATACCTCTCCACAAAAGGTATCTCTAGGAGATGATTATCAATATCCCATCAAGGGAATTGGTGAAGCAAGCTACAAGCCTGATTCTGGAACACCATTGAAGATGAAAGAAAATTTAAATGTACCAGGTTTGAAGAAGAACCTACTTTCTATTTCAGCATTAGATAAGAAAGGCTTTAGAGTTGCATTCATAGATGGCCAAGAACTTATGTGGCCTAAAGAAAAATCAATTGAGGATGCAATTGTTATTGGTGAAGAGGAAGGAGGTCTATACAAACTCAAGGGCCATTCAGAAGTTGCCCTTGTTCATGAAGCCACTAGCCCAAGTGAGCTATGGCATAGAAGGCTTGCTCACATTAACTACAAAGCCCTACCTCATGTGAGCAAGGTAGTTATAGGACTACCAGACTTAAGGTTGATCATGATGACACATGCAAAGGATGTGCAAAAGGGAAGAATATCAAGAACCCATTTCCAAAGAGTGAAACAAAGACTAAGAGTACCTTGGAGTTAATACATTCAGATGTATGTGGACCAATGCCCTCCACATCCTTGAGTGGATATGAATACTATCTCACATTCATTGATGACTATTCAAGGAAGACTTGGATATACTTTCTAAAAGGAAAGAATGAAGTCTTTGGAAAATTCAAAGAGTTCAAAGCATTGATAGAGAATCTTTCAAAAACGAAAATCAAAATACTCAGAACAGATGATGGCGGAGAATATACTTAAAAGGATTTTGAATATTTTTGTAAGGAAGATGGAATCAAGAGGGAACTAACCACTCCCTACAATCCCCAACAAAATGGGGTTGCGGAAAGAAAGAATAGAACCATCATGGAAGTTGTAAAGACAATGATACATGATCAAGACCTACCCATGTATCTATGGGTTGAAGCAGCTAGAACAACAGTCTATGTTCAAAATAGACTATCCCACAGTGCTCTTGATTTCAAGACTCCAGAAGAAGTGTTCATAGGAAAGAAGCCTGAGGTAAGTCATATCAAGATATTTGGATGTCCAGTGTACATTCACTTTCCAAAAGAGAAGAGGACCAAGCTAGATCCTTCTGGGAAGAAGGGAATATTTGTTGGATATTGTGAATCATCCAAAGCATTCAGAATTTACATCCTAGGTTTTCATCATATGGAAATAAGTAGGGATGTGACATTTGATGAAGAAGCAGCTCTTAAGAGATCTAGGAAGTGCCAACATGAAGAGATATATGAAGAAGATGTACCTCCTAGAACTACAGAAGCCGTACCCATCCCTGAAGAAATAACACTTGAAGACCATGACATACTAGAACCTCAAGAACCCCACATTTCAAATATTTCAAGGAAAAGAAGGCCAACATGGGCCAGAGACATTATACTAGGAGCTGAAAAGTATGGGGCTCCTAAAGTCTTCACTAGAGTGAGCAAGAAACCAAAGCTATTATCCAACTATGTGGCTTTGATGTGTGATCTGGTGGATCAAGAACCTACTAGCTATGAAGAGGCATCTCAGAAGAAAGAGTGGGTAGAAGCAATGACGGAAGAATACCAATCAATAATGAAAAATGATATTTGGGATATAGTTCCCAAACCAAAATACAAGAGTGTGGTATCCTCCAAATGGATATTCAAGATAAAACATGTTGCAGATGGTAGCATTGAAAAATATAAAGCAATATTTGTAGCCAGAGGATTCTCTCAGAAAGAGGGAATTGACTATGAAGAAACATTTGCACCAGTTGCAAGGTACACTTCCATCATAACCATCATGGCACTTGCATCTATGATGAAGTGGAAATTACACCAGATGGATGTTAAGACAGCTTTCCTGAATGGTGTGATTGAGGAAGAAGTGTACATAGAACAACCACAAGGATTTGAGGTTGAAAATGGAAGAACACATGTATGCAAACTAAAGAAGGCTTTGTATGGATTGAAGCAAGCTCCCATAGCTTGGTACGGAAGAATTGACAGTTTCTTGAGAAGCATGGGCTTTACCAAGAGTAAAGCTGATCCTAATCTTTATCTCAAAGTTATGGATGATGAACCTATCATATTATTACTATATGTAGATGATCTATTTCTAACTGGAAATGAGAAACAGATTATTGAATACAAGAAGAAGCTCTCTTCAGAATTTGAGATGAAAGATCTCGGATTGATGCACTACTTCTTAGGCCTAGAAATATGGAAAGACCCAAAAGGAATCTTTCTAAATCAGGGTAAGTATGCTGTGGGGATTTTGAAAAGATTCGATATGTTGGAGTGCAAAGCCATGGCCACCCCCATGGACTACAACTTGAATTTATTAGTTGATGACTCATCAGAGTTAGTGGATATGACTCTATATAGACAGATTATTGGGTCATTGATGTATTTAACAAATACTAGACCAGACATATGCTTTGCTATAAATACTTTGAGTCAGTATCTAGTGGAACCTATAAGAGTTCACTTAATAGCTGCAAAGCATGTGATGAGGTATCTAAAGGGTACGATAGATTTTGGACTATATTATCTTGGAGATCATGACTTCAGATTGCATGGCTACTCAGATGCTGATTGGGAAGGAAGTGTCTCAGACAGGAAGAGTACATTAGGTGGATGTTACTGTCATGGATCTGCCATGATCTCGTGGTTTAGCAGGAAGCAGTCTAGTGTGGCTCTCAGTACAGCTGAAGCGGAATATATAGCTGCTTGCTCTGCTAGTTGTGAAGCAGTTTGGCTTTGGAAGTTATTATCTGGTTTATTTGACTTAGAGATGGAACCCACTGAGATCCTGTGTGACAACCAGAGTTGTATCAAGATGACAAAAAATCTAGTGTTCTATGATAAGTCAAAGCACATAGAGATCAGATATTTCTATATACGGGATATGGTGCAAAAAGGATCTATCAAGCACGAGTATGTAAGCACTGATGAACAAGTTGTTGATAAATTGACCAAACCTCTGTCTTGAGTAAAGTTTGAGTAGTTCCGAGACAAGCTTGGTGTAGTTCAGAAGGACCCTCCTTGAAAGCGGGAGTGAATTGGTCGTTGATGATGAGATTGCCTGCATCGACAGTGAGGTCGATGATGTGGATACCTATATTGGTGATGCCGACAGTGAGGTTGGTTAATGGTCCTTAGATAGGGTCTAAGTTGATGAGGGGATCGCATCATCCTTGAACACATGTTCTAAAAGGATCTATAGACATATGTCTCCGAGAATGTGGTCCCTAGTGGATGAGAGGGGATTGCATCTTCCCCGGACTTCGGTCCCAAAATTGATCCGTAGACAGATGTCTCCGAGAATGAAGTCCTTAGTGGACAGGTGGGGATTTCATCTTCCCCGGACTTCGGTCCTAGAATTGATCCGTAGATAGATGTCTCTGAGAATGAATTCCTTAGTGGACAGGTGGGGATTGCATCTTCCCTGGACTTCGGTCCCAGAATTGATTCGTAGATAGATGTCTCCGAAAATGAAGTCCTTAGTGGACAAGTGGGGATTGCATCATCCCGGAACCTTTTGGTTCAAAATGTATGTGATAGGACTACATCGTCCCTGAGCCTTTGGTTGAAAAGGTACGTGATATGACTGCATCGTCCCTGAGCCTTTGGTTCAAAAGGTACGTGATAGGACTGCATCGTCCCTGAGCCTTTGGTTCAAAATGTACGTGAGAGGACTGCATCGTCCCTGAACATTTGGTTCAAAAGGTATGTGAGAGGACTACATCGTCCCTGAACATTGGTTCAAAAGGTACGTGAGAGGACTGCATCGTCCCTGAACATTTGGTTCAAAAGGTATGTGAGAGGACTACATTGTCCCTGAACATTGGTTCAAAAGGTACGTGAGAGGACTGAATCGTCCCTGAACAATTGGTTCAAAAGGTACGTGAGAGGAATGCATCGTCCCTGAACATTGGTTCAAAAGGTATGTGATGGGACTGCATCGTCCCTGAACATTTGGTTCAAAATGTACGTGATGGGATTGCATCGTCCCTAGACATGAGACTTGTCTTAAAGTGATAAGGAATGATCCTCCTGGAAGTTGATCTGGATTGCATCGTCCATAGACATGAGACTTGTCTTAAAGTGATAAGGATTGATCATCCTGGAACTTGATCTGGATTGTATCATCCATGGACCTATGTCCTAAAGTGAGAGGGATTGATCATCCCGTGATAGGATTGTTTGTATTGCATAGTATGCTGCTATGACGATGCTATCGATCGAGATGATCCAGATGCTGTTGATCGAGATGATCCAGATGCTGTAGATCGAGATGATTCAGATGTTGTAGATCGAGATGATCCAGATGTTGTAGATCGAGATGATCCAGATGCTGTCGATCGAGATGATCCATATGCTGTAGATCGAGATGATCCAGATGATGTAGATCGAGATGATCCCGATGCTGATGATCATGTGATGATGATACTGATGATCGTGAGGATCCAGATGTTGATGTTGATGTTGTTGTAGTTGTTCAAGTGTTGTAGAAGATGAAGACTCAATACTGAAGGTGTTGATGTTCCAGCATCTAAAATGTTCCAGTAACTGCTTGAGTTACTAATTATGTTGAGAAAGCTTCCAATGATATATAGATGTATCATGTATAATGTAGTCGATGACTCCTTGCTCCTGCAGATGTTGTTATAATATCCTTCTCGTTAAGGGGGAGTGTTGAAATATTGTAACTTCTAAGAATATTATATTTGTACTTTATTATTCCGGAGATGTTACATTCCTCCGAGGTGACCCTATTGTATATCCGGAGATGTTTATTCCTCTGATGGATTGTGGTAACTAGGGTTATTAGATATCCCATGTGGGGGTCAGCCCTGAGTTTATTTATTAGGGGTTATTAGACCCTCTTAGGAGAGGTCAGCCCCATAGGGTAAAAAGTCAGTCAGGAAACAAGTATAAGTAGAGGAGGTTGCTCCTCACTTATCTCACTCTTCCATCACTCGGAAAGTAGTGCACAAGTGAAAGAGAGGTCTGCATAGGAGGTAGAGAAGGAGCTCTAGTCTTGGACTACATATTGTATTTGGTTGATCATCTTATTGAGGAAAGATTTGCTAGGTTTTCTACCCCATGAGGGTTTCCTAGGGTAAAATCTCTATCTATCTTGTGATTATGTTTCTTTCAGTGATCTTGCTAGTCAAATTAGTATAAACTTAACAAATCTTTAATGAGTGAAAATGAATCTTTACAAGTGCACATAGATGAGATAATAATTGAGAAAGAATCTTTGCAATACTAGATGGACGAGTTGGTTAGAGATAGGAATCTTTCTTGGAACGGGACAAGATGGATCAAAGTCAAAAGCAGGATATGACCCCATTTTATGAGCATGCCTATAGAATACAGGAACAGATATGCCACTCACAAGAATTGTTAATTGAGGAAATTTATAAAATGAAACAGATGATGGATAGAATCAAGGAGATTTATGTAGGCACTTTTTCTGTAAGACATAAATTAGTCAATAATTTTAAAAAATTGAAAAGGTTGATGGCCTAGAAAGGAAAAAATCCAAACTTCCCTGCTCACTTGCCAAAAAAGATAGCTGCATAACTCAAGTTAGAATATCTCTTCTAGACAATTGCAGGAGAGATTCCAGTAAGATACAAGCAGAGGTACCAAAGTCCATCATAAAGTGTGAATAAATCTACAAATAAATATGTCAAGCACATGGGAAATGTCATATCTCGATGGTTCTAGACATATACGGGTTGCATACCAAAGATCAATGTCTAATGGAATTAAAATATGGCTTGAAAGAAGACCTGGAGTACATCAGAAAACTAGATGTGCTTAATGAAGAATATCTTAAGCAACACATAGGGCAAGCGTCTTTAAATGCTTATTTCCTAGAGGAAAGTTATAAAGCAACCACTAAAGGAGTAATAAGTGTGGAAAAGAAATTATCCATTCATGAAACATCTTTAAAATTATTAGAGCTTGTACAATGTAATATAATATTTCATGAAACTGACTTGTGGGAAAATTATATTTCCAGCTTAGAGGTCCCAACAGAAGGATAATTTAATTTGTAAATCATTATCTATTTTTAGTTGTGCAAGCACAAAAGACAAATTGTAGCAATCCAAGAGTCAAAGGGTAGGTGAAGCAATCAATCATGTAAAAGACAAATTATCTTGTACTATAAATAGAAGGGGTAAGGGGTTATAAAGGGACTTTTCTAGTGAAATAGAGGTTGGAGACATTTTTTAAGAGAACTAATTTTCTGCTAATGAGAAATACCTATTTGTTGGGAAAAGCGTGCATGGATTTTTGCGTGGAATGTTTTGGATAACATATCAGAATTATTTATTCTTCTGTTCATACTCATGTTGTGAGATCTTTCTAACTTTACTTAATTATTTCGATGGTGATGAATGATTTTACTTTTCTATGCAAATGTTTATGTGATATCAGAGTAATAAATGGATTTAAATGTTATCAAAGCTATCTTTGTATGTTTCTATTGTGAATGTAAATGCTTCATATAAATATATATCTGTTAGATTTGTATAAGCATTCTCAGATTATTACTCTCATTAAAACTCACTCCTTGCAAGGATAGATTAGTTAATTTAGAGTAAGGTTAGCTAATTGATAAGGTAGAAGTGATAAGAGGGGAGGTGAGAACCTGCGCAACACTTGTGAGGCTTCTTCCTGTCAACTATAGGTTAAATGCATCAATTAGATTAAAAGCACCTACACATTCATACTTTAAATATAAAATATAAACGGTGGGCCGGGAGACAACTGGTAAATATTTAACAAACATACCTACGGTAGCCGGACCATTAACCAAACATATTCCCTACTCCAAATAATGAATGATCTAATTGGGATTATTTACTGGGGATAATCCCTATTTTTGATGCTAGGATTTTCCGATCATCAACAATTTTGGAAACTTGTTTTCGCGAGGAAATTTCTCTGGGTATCCGTTAGAAACAACGCAACTAGAAGAATTGATTTTTGAAATTGATCATCAAGAAAAGTTCGATTCTAAAATTGATCATACTGAACATTTGTATGTTGTTCCTCATACAGAGGTAGATAATTTTAGGAGACACACTAGGTCTTATGTGAGAAAACTTGGAGGATTATCAGTGGTACCTTTTCTACCTAGAAGACAAGCTCCTAGAAGAAAAGTTGTGCAAACTAGGGATTTCGTGCTTATGGAATATTTGGAAGAATTAGTTGATTTATCATTACAAGATATACCAGATCCCATCAATCAATTGAGGCCTAATTCTATGGAATCGATCACTTCTCCACACATACAAACACTTTCACCAACACTCACACCCCCACATTCACCCTGAATTCCTAAGCTCATTAATAACATGGCTCACAATGCCAATCAACCACATGCATGGAGAGCCATAGGACCACTCAACTTAGATGCTACTTTACATGATTTTCCTAAGCATCCGGAGAGAGTACTACCTAAGTTCGATCCTGGAAAAGGAATCTCTGTTGATGATCACCTAAAGAGATTTTACTTAGCCCTAAATCTGCTCGATGTAGAATATGAGGATGTGGGCGTCATCGTTGTTTTTTACCATGCAAACTAGTTCTATAGCAGATTGGGAGAGCTTTGAAAATGTTTTTCTGAATAAGTTTGGTAACCAAAAGACTCTGGATTCACTTATGAAAGAATTATTGTCTATGCGGATGGAAAAGAAGGAGAAAGTACATGATTTTAATCAAAGATTTACTATGATTTTGAATAGTTTCAGTGTTGCAACGAATCCTACTGAAGAATCATTGGTAGAATATTATACTACAACACTTTTCCCATCCATAGCCATGTTCCTAAAAATATCTGTTAAAACTACTCTAGTAGAAAATTTTGGAGAGGCAAAGAAGGTAGAAATAGACATAGACAATATTATGAAACATTCTCTAGATCTGGAAGTAAAACCTATAGTAAATAAAAAGCCTTTGCTATTGACCAAACCTAAAGAATATTCTTCAAATGAATTAGAAAATGTGGCCAAAATGGTTCAAAATTTGTCCAATAAAATAGTAGACCTGGAAAAGGAAAAGGGTGCTAGTTCTTTGACAAGAGAACCATTTAAACCTTTCTATACAAAAATGGAATAAAACACACAACCGCCATCAAATAATTATGTTGTTTTTAATTTGAATGAAATTGGTATGGATCACTTTTGCACATTTCATCAAGAACATCACTCCGAAAAAAATTGCCCGCAGTGGATTAATTCAATGACTCTGGTAATGAATCAATTATTGGATACATAACTAATAGATCATGAAGATCAGAAAAAAGACCAATCTAATGAACCAGAAGATCGAAATGAAGAAACCACATTAGTATTATTGGATTGGGCTCCAACTTTGGGTTTAGATGAAGAAGAAAAGGTGGAAGAAATACAAGTATCATCCATAGATTATGCTACCAGAAGTAAGGGACCAGTAGAAGAGAAAAGTATGGTATTACCCAAAATGAAGGAAGCCAAAGAAAACATAAAAAAGAACAACATTATGAATAAGTCACAACCAAAAGTAAATTCAAGGGTTGTAAAGGAAACAAATCCGTTAATAAATAATCAAGTAAACCTTGTAGTCAACAAATATGATATTGGTGAAAAAATTGGGGGAAAGCACAATATGGGATATGATATTGTAGAAGATATCAAGAAAACAAGGGAAAACATATCTCTGTTTGAAATGTGTAACCTGCCACAACAGAGGAAAATTTATTATAAGATTTTGATGTAAAATCCAACAGTACAGTAGACAAACAGTAAAAAAGGGTTGAGTCAGATACCGAGATTAACGAAGCAAGTATTGGTGGAAATTCAAAATCTCAAACTGTTCCTTTACTTTTTACTTTTGAAATATTTAATTATAGTGTGCATAAATGATTGGTAGACTTTGGGGCTTAATCTAACATTATTCCACTATCTATTTGAAAAAGGATTAATGGACAACCCATATCAGCCCCTTCTCAGATTATACAATTAGATAGATCCGATGTTAAAGTTATTGGGGAAATGAAGAATGTACTGATTAGGTTGGTGGAAGATTCAAGAGTATGTCAGTTTATTGATATTATGGTAGTGGAAATACCAAAATATTATGGGTTAATATTGATTAGAGATTGGTCAAATAATTTGAATGGTTATTTCGCTATAGATTCGTCTCATTTATGGTTGTCATATCAGAATAAGCAAAACCAAATCAAAGTGTTGAGGGAACCTCATATGAAGCATAATGTGACTAAATTAGAAGGAAAAATGAGTCGGTGAATTTTTCATCTTCGGTTTTGGGAAATTATTTTTTAGAAATTGAGCCAGAGAACTATCAGGTGGAAAATATTTGCCATGATTCAGATACATAGCCTGATCTCTCCTTCAATTTGCACGAGATGATGATATTGACTATAATATAGTATAATTAGTTACTGAAGCAGGTAATCATACTAACATAGTTGAATCAGATGATAATTTTTGGAATTTATACTTTGATGGCTCTAAGACACAAGAGGGAGCAGGAGCTGGTTATGTTCTTGTTGATTCTCAAGGAAACAAACAATTTCTCTCTTGTTGACTAGAATTTGAATGTACAAAGAATACTGTTGAATATGAAGCTTTAGTTCAATGTCTAAAAAAGGCCATTGATTTAAATGTTAAGAATTTAAAATTTTTTGGTGACTCAGAGATAGTTGTTAGGCATATAAGGAACACCATTCATTGTTTGTCTCCACACATGAAAGGGTATCAATCTGAGGTTTGTAATTTCATATCAAATTTTAGTGCTTTTAATATAAATGTCATTCCTAGGTTACAAAATGTTGTTGCAGATTTAATAGCTACTTCTTTTGCATGTCTAGTACCAACAAATAAAAAATGTTCCATTGAATTGATTTCTAGGCCCTATGTCCCTGATAACATTACAAATTGGAGAGTTTTCGATGATGATGAACAAATTATCCACTTTTTGACAGATGAAGATGCATGCAAAGGGTCTATTATTGAAGAATATGAACACCAGTCAAAATTGAAAAATAAGGATATCAGTAAAGGAAATTTTATGCCAAAAGGAGTAAGGACTTTAGAAGATTTATTTGCTCTACAACATAAATTCAGGAATCCAACAAACATCAAAACAAACAACTCCTCAATGCAATATGAATTGGTAAACTTAGGTACATAACAAGAACCTAAATATGTCAATTTGGGACAATGTTTCTCACCTAGCGAGAGATGCAAATTTATTAAACTATTTCAACAATACAAGGAAATTTTTGCATGGACTTATGAGGATTTGAACACTTATGATACACGCATCATACAACATGTGATACCTATCAAACAAGGCGTGAAACCATTTCATCAACAACTCCGGAAGATGCATTCTACGCTTGAACCTTTAATACAAAAAGGAATTAAAAAAACTGCTTGACGCTAAAATTATTTTTAAAGTTCGACATTCTGAATGAGTGGCAAATTTGGTACCCGTACGAAAAAAAAAATCAAGAAAAATAAGATTGTGTGTCGACTTTCGAAATTTAAATAAAGCATCAGATAAAGACAACTATCTTCTTCAACCAATGGAACAAATATTACAATTGGTGTTAGGATCAGAGATGTTCTCCCTATTGGATGGATTTTCAGGTTACAATCAAGTATTAATGGCCAAGAAGGATCGACTCAAGACTACCTTTCGCACAAAATAGGTAACATTTGCTTATAGAAGAATGCCTTTTGGCCTTATGAATGCTAGAGCCACATTTCAAAGGTCCGTGGACATCGCATTCTGAGGTTTAGTCGTCCACAGTGTTGTTATTTATTTAGATTATGTGACATTTTTTTCTAAGAAAATATAGGATCATGCTTTCCATTTAAAATAGATTTTTTTTATCATTGTAGGAAGCATGCCATATCTTTGAATCCTAATAAAAACATTTTTGTTGTCCTCGAAGGAAAATTGTTAGGACACATCATAGCTAGAAAGGGAATCTCTATAGACCCGACAAGAATTCAAGCTAACACAGATTCACACGCCCCATAATAAGAATACTATGCAATCATTTATGGGCACAATAAATTTTGTTCGAAGGTTTGTACCATATTTTGCACAAATTGTAAAACCTTTGCAACAAATGGTGAAGCAAGGAGTGCAGTTCAAATGGACTGAGATTGAAAAGAACGAATTCAAGGATATAAAAAATGCCATTGCTCATGCACCTTCATTGAGCAGTCCATATTTTGAGAAGGATTTCATTATATATACATTTTCTTTAGATCATTATCTTACAGCAATGTTCACGCAGAAAGGAGAGAAAGGAGACGAATATCCAATATCTTTTATGAGCATTGGATTACAAGGAGCTGAATTGAATTAGGGTAAGATAAACAAGCATATGTAGTATGTAAGGCAGTAAAACAATTCAGACCTTACATTCTAAAAAATAGAACAAAGGCAATAATACCTCATCCGGCTCTCATAACTTTGTTTGTACAAAAGGAGTTGGGAGAAAGACATGGAAATTGGGTGAATGCATTACAAGAATATTACCTAGAATTTAAACCAACTAATATCATCAAAGGTCAAGGGTTATGCAGGTTGCTCACTGAACATCTAACCAATGGAGATCATGGCTGGGAAAATGAATCCAAAATGAATTTAATTGAAGCATGTTCCATTTTTACCACTCCAGAGTCTTGGTATAGAGATTTGGTTCATTATCTTCAACATGAATATTTTCCAAAGCACTGGTATTCTAAGCAAAGAAGGGCCTTCCGATTGAAATCAGAATCATATCAAATAATAGATGGAGTACTTTTTAGAAAGAATTATGATGGAGTGTTTCTCAAATGTCTTAAAAGAGATGATGTGCAGAATGTGGTTAAGGAGTTACATGATGGTCCTGCAAGAGGACATTATTCTGAGGACACTACTGCTCATAAAATATTGAAGTTCGGATATTACTGGCCCACTGTTTTTAAGGATGCTCATGCTTACGTACGGAAATGTGATATATGTCAGAGGAGTGCCGGTAGACTATCAAAATCAGCAGGACCATTACAACCAGTCATCATTTCGGAACCATTCCAGCAATGGGGTTTAGACATCATCGGGTAAATCAATCCCAACTCTTCGTTGTAACATCGATATATTCTTACCACCACTGACTATTTTACAAGATGGACTGAGGAAATTCCTTTGTGAAAACTAAATGAAGATGCAGTCATCACATTCTTACAAGAGAACATCATAACCAGGTTTGGGGTTCCAGTTTCGTTAGTCTTTGATCATGCATCTTATTTTTCTTCTTTATGTTACACCTAAAATCTTTCCATCATGATAGTTAGTGTAAACATTCCCTGAAGTTCCTTTGACTAAGTCATCAATTTGGAAGAGATACTAACCTTTTTCCTATTGGGTTTTCAGAGGTTTTCACAGGTCATCTTAATGCAACCTGTGATGTCGCAGGTTGTCCTATTGCATCCTGCGACGATGTCAGTTAATTGGATAAAGAAGCATCTTTGAGCCCATTCTTGAAGGTGGCTGATGTGGATCCCTATCCCTAGCCTATAGGGGAACTGGAATTTGGTTCCCTGGCCCTTTGGTGGGATCCCTATCCTCTCTCCTACCATATCTCAACCTACCCTATCCTCTTATTCCTATATAAGTGAAGCTCATTCCCATTCCAAAGGGAGGAATCCTATAGTAATTGCATGCTGGTGAAATTAGCCTAGAGATCTCTATTCATCTCTTGGGAGACCTATACTTCCTTTGGAGGATTTGGAATTGGCTTGATTGGACAAGGATTGCTACGTTAAGATTTGGTTGTAATCACTTCCTTTTATGTACTTTGCCCAATATGGTCACCAAATTTGTTATCGCAAAATCTACCAAGAGCAGACTCAAGGCGTGATCTCCCTAGCTTAATGCAAGACTAGAACAAATGAGACAAAATAGAAATAAATTTCCTAGATCTAATTAGAGATCGAGTAACTAGATGCCTTACCTTTCAGATCGCGGATATTTTCTCCTTGATGTTGTTCCAAGCTTTTATGGTCTTCAAATTTCAGCTGCAAAACAAGTCAAGATATACAAAACAACACAAGTAGTAAAATGCATATAAACAATAACAAATCTAAGTAAGCAGTTAAGTAGGAAAACTACACAAACATCATCAATGTAACAACATTTGGTGGAAAGCATTTTCATTACTGTATAATATCTCCAACTAGAGGAAAGGAAAAAGGTACCCCTTGAAAAGGGGCCTCTTGATTGGTAGTCCCAGAAGAGGTTGCCACTTTAAATCTTCTTGGATTAACCATAGGATTACCGGTATGGTTATTGAATCTGGTGATTCCAGTTGTACCCAATGTTTCAAATGTTAACTCTCCACCATGAGAGTGTCAATCCCAAACTGATCCTTCCCCTTCTTCATCGGATGCATCTTCTTCCGTTTCTTCTTCCTTGCCTGACCAAAGTAGTAATTTTAGTAATCGGGAGGATAATAATAAGAAGAAAAGGAAGATAAAGGAGAAAAAGGATAAGAAAGAGACCAAGCATCAATTAGTTTCCTCTAATGGCACTCATTCTATGAAAACACCTCATAGACCCAAGTTCCCTTACAAGCTTTGCAAGGGTGACCACCTTCTCAAGGATTGTCCTGGTCTTTCCAAAGTGTCAGAAGAGTGGTCTAAAGCCTCCCAACCACCTGTATCATCAGCTTCTGGACATCATACTTATGATGCCCCGTCAACCAATGAATCCATAGTTTAGGGTCGGAAAGGTAAAGTAAAAAATCCTTATTGGTTATGCATGTAATAATCTACAAGGGATCTAGAAGCTGTAGCAACTCACAATCAAACTCTCAAATATGTTGCAAGAAGAAGAGAAGGAGACACTCAACGATCACGCATAAACACAGTAGAATAGAACATAATATCAGTATTATACAATGAATAAGAATGTAAGTGAATGAATACAATAGCCATGAATATGGCATAATATAGGATTCGAATAGGCCAAGTAGGGCATTCGAATGCCTAACTCAGAGTGTAGCTTGGATGATAGTGGAGTCATCATCCAGTCAATGTATCAGTCATCAATGATAATAGTCAGTCAAGTGTAGTTTAACTGAGTCTAGTTGAGTGAGGTAGGCACTAACTGAATGAAGGAGTCTCAGTGGAGGGAACATGAGGAGCTAACTGGAGTCAGAATGGGAAGACTAGTCTCACTGGAGGTCCATCGGAGTGAAACAATCAGTAGGGGAGTCAATCTAGCCTCAAATCAAGGAATAACTGAGTGATAACTGATTGGTAGGTGAGAAAGGCACCTAACTGGATGTGGTAGGTGAGAAAGGTGCACTTGCCATGAATAAGGGCACCTTTGGTAGGTGGGAGGCCCCCTGGGGGCTGTAGACAGGTTGTGGAGAGCTGAAACCAAGCTCTAGGAGATGGGAGGTCCACCATGATGATGACTGGATGCATGCAGATGACTAGATGCATGCATGCAAAACTGAAAAATGATGGGGAGAATATTCCAACACCCCCCGCAAGCTATACTATGAGAAAATAACTAAAGTAGTAACAATAGGGCCCTGGTGACTAAGACCAAAGGTCACCCCGTACAATAAAAAATATAGAATCTAATGTAGCATATCATCTCTTACCCCAAGAAGTGATCTAAGATAAGTGAATCTCTTCATCGTGAAGGCCTTGGTGAAGATATCTACAATCTTCTCTTCTGTCATTAGGTAGAGCAATGAAATGGTCTTATCATGCACCAATCCTCTGATGTAATGCATGTGTATCTCAATGTGTTTGGTTCTCTGCCTCAGAACCGGATCTGTGGAGATCCTGATGGCACTCTGATTGTCACAATAGATGATAGGTGGAGTACTAAATAGAATCCCAAACTCTGACAAGATGCCTCTCAGCCAAATACACTGTGTGGATACATTTACTGCACCTCTGTACTCTGCCTCTGCTGATGAAAGAGCCAAAGTGTTTTGCTTTTTGCTTGACCAACATATAGGTACAGATCCAATCATGAAAACAAAACCAGATGTAGAATTCCGATCTGAGCTATCTCCGGCCCAATCAAAATCAGTATATCTAACTAGGTCCAAAGAACACCCAACTGAGTAGTGAAGACCATGAGTCTTGGTACCTTGTACATAGTGCAAAATCCTCTTTGCTTCCTTCCAGTGAAGCTCATGAGGTTCCTACATGTATCTGGATACAACACTAACAGCATAGGATAGATCAGGCCTAGTATGAGTAAGAAACAGAAGGCTACCAATCAACTGCTGATACAAAGAACAATCTACCAGAGGTGTAGACGACCCATCCTCAAGGTTGATCCCTGAAAGAAAAGGGAATGCAACTGGTTTGCATTCGCTCATTTGAAACTTATCAAGCAAATATGAAGCATATTTTGATTGAGCAAATTTGATTCATGAATCACTCTGAGTGACTTCAAGACCAAGAAATTGCTTCAACGATCCTAGATCTGACATGGAGAAGGATCTGTGCAAGGCAGATTTGATAGATCTAATACAAGAAGAACCGCTCCCTATAATCAACAAATCATCAACATAAAGGACAATGAGAATTAAGGAGTTACCATCATGTCTCATGTAGACATTCGAATTTGATTTGCACCTCTGAAAGTCTTCTGGAAGCAAGAAGGAATCCATCTTGGCATACCAAGCTCGGGGAGCTTGCTTAAGGCTGTACAAGAACTTCTTCAATCTGCAAACAAGTGAATAATTATCAATATAACCCTCGGGTTGCTTCATGTAGATCTCCTCCTCTAAATATCCATGGAGAAAGGCACTCTTAACATCCATATGATGCACCTCCCAGTGTTTGGATGCAGCAAGAGAAAGAACAAGACGGATGGAATCCATCTTAGCAACATGAGCGAATGTCTCAGACTAATCAATTCCATGAACTTGAGAAAACCCTCTTGCAACCAATCTAGCCTTGTACTTGTGAGAGGATCCATTTGAATCCATCTTTGTTATGTAGATCCACTTGCACTGAACCAGCTTCCTTCCAGGTGGGAGAGAAACAAGATCCCAAGTCTTATTTATTTGAAGAGACTGGTATTCCTCTTCCATAACAGCCACCCATCTTGGATCTTGGGAGGCTTCAAAGTATGTCTTTGGATCAGATCCTACCATAAGAAAACATCTCTCAGCTAAAAAAGGATCTGAGGGAGAGAGTGTAATATCGGTGGATATTGGAGCTGTGTAGGCCCTTGTAGCAATAGAAGATGAATCTTTAGTTGCTAGATCTTCAGGTTCTTGTGGATCTGGATCTGGAATTCATACTTTTTCAGGAGCTTCCTTTTTTTTCATCTTCTTTTGAGGAATCTTGCCCCTTAGGCAATCTTTGCAGTTCCCATGAGCAAACTTATCATCTGGAAGACCTTCAACAATGTTATGAGCTTGCAGGTCCTGTAAATACTTGTATTTGAGATGTCCAAATCTTTCATGCCATAATCTGCTTTCTTCATTTTCATGTGTATGGAGAGAATATGGCTTGGAGAGCGGTAAGAAGTGGGAGAACTCATAGAGTTTTGAAGTATGATTTGCAACTCCTTTTGCAATGATTTCCCCTCAAACCATGCTTTGTATCTCCACCTCATTTGGAGAGAAGATCACTCTTTTGGGCTCTCCACTTTGAGTCATTTGATATACGGAAAGTAAGTTGGCTGCAAGAGAAGGAACATAAAGTACATCAGAAAGTAACCATAGTCAATATTGATTCTTCCAATCCCTTGAGAGGTGACTTTTGAATCATTGCTTAATCTGACTTGAGGACCAACTGATCTTTTGAAACTAGAGAAGAGATCTCTGGAAGAAGACATGTGCCTTGTTTCTCCCGAATATATAATGAAAGAAGAATCTGTTGATGCAGTTTCCATGAGGGCATGAAATTCTTCTTTGTCTTCGGATCCAGAATATTCAGTGCCAGGATCTTTCTTTCTTGCACATGCTAGTACAGAAAGTTTGTTCTTCTCAATTAATTGAGCCATCATATCCACTATCTTCTGCATGCAATAGCTCTCAGGATGAAACACTTTATGACAATAAGGGCACTTGGATCTTCTTTTTTGAAAATGCTTAGTCCTTTTTGAGGCTCTGCTTGACTGGTATGAACTATCTGTAGGATTTGTACCATTTGATCTCTTATCAAAAATCCTTTTCCTTCCTTTATCATTCACTCTCTCTACAACTGTAAGGTTTGAATCCAATTTGGGTTTGATCATTCCCATTGAAATCAACTTCTCTTCCTCTTGGGTAAGAGATTGTGTGAAATCATCAAACGAGGGAAAATTCCATCTTGGAATGGACAACCTAGCTGAATGGAAAGTAGAGACAAAAACTGATAAGTTTTCCCCCAACTTTGAGAGAATGGAAAGTATAGGCTGCTTATCTTCCTTCACTATCTCATATCTTTTCAACTATGATATCAAGCTTTTGAACTTGGTGAGAAAGGAATTGATAGAATTGAAGCTGCTAGGACTCAAAAATATGAGCTCATTATCCAATTTGTGTGCTACCATATCATCTTTTGTCCCAAAGAGAGATTCGATCTTGTCCCGCACCTCTTTCAGAGATGTAAGATCGATGACATGAAAGTGTAGCTCATCAGAAATTGAGAGAAGGAGGAGACCAATTGCTTCATCAAGTCGATCCAAGTACTTGGACTTTTCAACTGCACTGGTTGGTTCTACCATTGTTCCGTTGATTATTCTGGAGAAGCTCTTGGATATCATGAAGAGGACCATCTTGGATTTCCACTCAACACAATTGGAATATGTAAGCTTTAGATCCATCTAAAGAGAGAAAGTCGAATAGTTGAAGAAAATTCCGAACGAGTGAATAAACCTGCAAAACAATAAAAGATGTGCTGATGGAGAATGCTACACTTCGACTGAACACTACCTTAAGGACACTTGGCACATGGACTAAGTCCTTCACACCTAGCTAGACCTCACTAGATTTCTCCAATGAAATCAAGTAATAGCACTAGGATTTGCTGTGGAAACGCAGAGGCTTCTGGTGCACAAGTGAAAGAAAGCTCCTCAAAGAAATGCTGCAACTGTTGCTACTGCAACTACTGCAATTCGAATAGTTGCTTCCTGCTTTGATACCATGTAATAATATGCACGGGATCTGGTAGCTGTAGAAACTCACAATCAAACTGTCAAATATTTTGCAAGAAGAAGACAAGGAGACACTCAATGATCCCTCACAAACACACTAGAATAGAACATAATCTCAGTATTATACAATGAATAGGAATGTAAGTGAATGAATACAATAGCCATGAAGATGGCATAATATAGGATTCAAATAGGCCAAGTAGGGAATTCAAATTCCTAACTCAGAGTGTGGCTTGGATGATAGTGGAGTCATCATAAAGTCAATGTATTAGTAATCAGTGGTAACAGTCAGTCAAGTGTGGTTTAACGAGTCTAACTGAGTGAGGTAGGAACTAACTGAATGAAGGAGGCTCAGTGGAGGGTGCATGAGAAGCTAACTAGAGTCAGAATGGGTATACTAGTCTCACTGGAGGTCCATTGGAGTGAAGCAGTTAGTGGGGGAGTCAATCTAGCCTCAAATCAAGGAAGAACTGAGTGATAACTGACTTCTAGGTGAGAAAGGCGCCTAATTGGCTGTGGTAGGTGAGAAAGGTGCACTTGCCATGAATAAGGACGCCTTTTGGTAGGTGGGAGGCCCCCTGGGGGATGTAGACAAGATGTGGAGAGCTGAAACCAAGCTCTACGAGATGGGAGGTCTACCATGATGATGATTGGATGCATGCAAATGACTGGATGCATGCAGAATGCATGCATGCATGCAAAAATGAAAAAATTATGGGGAGAATATTCCAACAATGCAAGGGTATGTACCTTACTTACCTTTGTTCGTGCATGGATGAAACTTTGCAATTGTTAGAAGACATTATTGTATCTCAGAACCACCTTCCAACTAGATATTGTAATTCATCCCTTGACCCCCCATTGGTTGATGAAGCGTTCGATCCCACTCTTTCTTCAAAGAGTGAATAACCAGTAGTTCATCCCACTCTTTCTTGAAAGAGTGAATAACCAGCAGTTCATCCCACTCTTTCTTCAGAGAGTGAACATTAATTGGTCGATTCGGCCTCACCTCCACTCGATCCCGCTCTTTGATTGGAGAAATTCTAGACTGAAGCAGTCACCATGACACATTCTCCGTCTCATTCTTATCTTCCAAATGAGAGTGAATTGGAAACTGCCAATGTTTTCCTAGTCGGTTCAGTGGAGATCATGTCCGTTCCCACAGGACCCCCTCCAAGTACTGAGGTCATTTCATTCGATTGGAATGGGATAACAGAGCCTCGTCCTCCTTTGAGTGTTCATTTTCAAGTATCTATAGGAGTTTCTGATAAGGAAATTTTTCGTACGATAGTTGATGAGGGAGCTTCTGTTAGTATTTTATCCTCAACTGCTTGGAAAGCTTTAGGTTCTCCTCAGCTTGTTCCAGATACTAACTTTCAATAGAAGGCCTACTAGACCTTTAGGGACCCTTCCTCAATTACCTATCACTTTGGGAGGTAAAACTGCTTATATTGATGTCATGGCTGTCCAAGGTTCCTTAGATTTCAATATGCTCCTTGGACATGATTATGTCTATGTTATGAGAGCCGTAGTGTCCACACTCTTTCGAGTGATATATTTTCCCTATGATGGGAGGATTGTGACCATTTATCAGCTTTCCTACGTGACACCCACTCATCACATGACTCCTAGTCATCAAACTTCCCTAAATGTTCCACATGTTTTAGTGGTTTCTTCCCCCTTGTGATGGGGGAAGGTCTCCAGCCTCTGGGAATCATGTTGGAGTAGTTCCCCTAGCTTATTATGTTGGGGGGCACTCCACCAACCTCTGGTCATCATGTTGGGTAATTTCCAAGCAAAGTTTCCTTTTTGGTTTCAAGCTTGTGAAAAAATAAAACCATTTCCAAGCAAAGTTTCCTTTTTGGTTTCAAGCTTGTGAAAAAGTGAAACCATTTCCAAGCAAAGTTTCCCAAGCATAGTTTACCTTTGGTTTCGAGCTTGTGTAAAATGAAACCATTCCCAAGCATAGTTTACCTTTGGTTTCGAGCTTGTGTAAAATGAAACCATTCCCAAACAAAGTTTCCCTTTTGGTTTCAAGCTTGTGTAAAAATGAAACCAGTCCCAAGCATGGTTTACCTTTAGTTCCAAGCTTGTGTAAAAATGAAACTGTTTATGAGCATAGTTTCCTTTTTGTTTTAAACTCATTAAAAAATGAAACAGGTCCCTTCAAGCATAGTTTCCCTTTGGTTTCGAGATTGTGTAAAAATGAAACCATTCATGAGCATAGTTCTTTTCCTGTGTCAAGCTCGTTAAAAAATGAAACAATACCCAATGAGCATGGTTCCCTTTTTGTGTCAAGCTCGCTAAAAAATGAAACAGGTCATACGAGCAGAGTTCTATTCCTGTGTCAAGCTCGTTAAAAAATGAAACAGATCCTTTTCCATTGAGTCGAGTCTTTCCATTGAATTAGTACCTGAACCTTATTTTCATTTTCCTTGGGGTAGCTTAGGCGAATGAAATGAAGCTTGGGGGAATCTCTTCAACATCGGTACATTATGTCGAAGTCACTTCTAGAAATCATGCTGGGGGCCTAGTTCCCTTTCTATGGAGTTAAGTCACTTACTTCTAGCAATCATGTTGGGGGCATATACCAACCTCTGGATATCATGATGGAAAAACTTTGGCCAATGGGAATATTTTTTAGCATAGTTTCTTTTGAGTTTCGAGCTCGCTAAACCATGAAAATAATCCTGAGCATAGTTCATTTTCTGTCACAAGCTCGTTAAAAAATGAAGCAGACACCATGAGCATTCTTCCAACCTATCTTTGAGCTTGTTAAAAACAGTAAGATGGTGTTGAGCTTACTTTTCACTTTTTTTCATGCTTTGGTTGAAACATGAAAAGTGGTTTGAGCTTAGCTTTTACTTTTTCGTGCTCTAGTTCAAACATAAAAAAGATTCCGAGTGCTTTTGATACCATTGTCATACTCGTTGAAAATTTGAGTAAAAAGGTATGTCTACCGAGTATAGGTTTATCACTTTATCCAGCCTTGCTAGACTATTTACAGAAAATGAACTGTGTTGAGTTTACTTTTTCCTTTGTCATACTCGATCATCAATTATGACAAAGTTGTCCATGGATTCCTCTTTAAGATCTTTTCAGACTCCCTAAATAGGAAAAGATGGCCAAGCGAAATTGATTCGTTCACGCTTGTAAAAGGATTTGAATGATCGTCTCCCTGGTGATAGTTTACCCCTTTTTCGGACCAAAGGGCACTACTTACAAAAAATGTATACTCCATCCAATCATGACTGGAAGAGTCCTCTCTTGCGTTGTTTTACCCTTTTTTCGGGTGAAGAGGCTAACTGTATGAAAAAGGACCTTTGGAATCTCCTTTAGTTCTTTTCAGACTCTCTAAACATGAATTGACGCCGAGTTTACCTTCTATGGACTCGTTAAACATTGATGGACCCGTCATGGGATGAACCCCTCCTTTCCCAGGTTCGAAAAACATTTCGGATTGGATTCATCTATGATATGAGCTATACCAAGCATCTGGTTACCCTCATCAAGCTCGTTAAAAAATGAGGCACTTATCAATCATGATGGGGAAAAAGAAAATATTTTGTGTTACACTTTAATTGTGGCAGTACATAGTCGCTCTTGAACATGGCACTCGTTTGCATTTGCATTTAGCACTTGGGTAATCAGTTTGTCTTTGAGTCATGTCAATTCCATGAGTCTTGTCACTCCTTTGGATCTTCCAAAGAATGCTTCAACCATCAGTTGCATTGGGGGTTGGTGTCATCCTCGTCATGTTAATACTGCCAAGTCATGCCATGCCCATGTTCAAGAGACATTTGTTACTCATTATCTGCAGTCAGTACACCTTCGATCATGTCGGTCTACCTTGAGTCAGTCTTGAACACCACTCTGTCGTTCGATCTACTCCAAACATCTGTTGTCGTGTTTCGTGTCGATGATGGGGGATTCATCATGGCCCTCCTTCGACGGATTCATCCTTGTCGACTTCAACACATCATCTAAGGATTGAATCTAGAAACCAGTCAAGTACCTTGGGCATGTATGCCTCAATGGCAGGTTACCTCACTTTCAACATGGGTTTACGTCATTGGCTCCTGATTGAAATATTTCGTCAAGCGTTCAACTTCAACTCATTTATTCACGCTTGGTGATCAGGGTATTTTTTAAGGATTCTAGTATTATACTTAAGTATAGTATTCTAGGCGATTATTTTGGAATGACAAAAACATGTATATAGATAGGTAGGCGAATATTAAATATGAAACATACAATTTACTACCGAAACATGTAAATTTTGGTGAATATTATGATAAAAAACATATTTTATGTAAATATGGGCGATATTAGAGACTAAAAATGACCAAATAGCGAATTTATTTTTTGAAAAAATACCCAAAAAATAGCCAATTGGCTAAATTTCACCCCTAAAAATTACCCTGTTGGTGATATGTACTATGATACCTTGGGAATCATTGACATCAATGATGATTTCCCTCGCACTTGTTAACGGTATACATCAATGACCGATAATCAAGTGGTTTCTACCATGTTTGACGTCAAAACATTGTAATCACATGGATGGATTTGTATCATTGCGGGTTCAAATTGAAGACCCTGGGGAAGTTATTTGCTACCTAGGTTGCGATGGAAATTGTTTGAGATGCACAGATCCACTTTGTATTGGTCGTGGCTGTGTTGTCAGTTTAGAGTCACATGGATCCACATTGTATTGATCGTGGCTATGTTATCATCTCATCATGGATCTACGATTGTGTCTAGTAGCCATGATTGTGTTGATTCAGTCATTACTACCATGGATCTGCAATGTATTAGTCGGTAGCCATGTTGTGAGTCATACAAGATTGTATTATTAGAGTCATTTCTACTGCAGTAGCATTTCCTATCCAACGAACCATTGCCATTCCTTCTATCAAAGCATTTCACATGTCCAGTTTCAACAAATTCATGCTTTGGGGGGCATTCTGTTACACCTAAAATCTTTCCATTATGATAGTCAGTGTAAAAATTCCCTGAAGTTCCTTTGACTAAGTCATAAATTTGGAAGAGATACTAACCTTTTCCTACTGGGTTTTGAGAGGTCACCGCAGGTCATCTTAATGCAACCTGCGACGTCGCAGGTTGTCCTATTGCAGCCTGCGACGATGTCAGTTAATTGGATAAAGGAGCATCTTCAATCCCATTCTCGAAGGTGGCTGATGTGGATCCCTATCCCTAGTGTGTTGGAGAAAACTCACTATGGATTGGGGTAGACCACAGTAGACAGATGACTACCAGAATTCAACTCAATTCTCAAAACTACTCTATTATAAATGACAATGCTAAGATAATGAAGAATGTAACCAACCTCGATCCAAATGTTTGATGTAGATCCCCATTGGAGCTTTTCAATCTGTGCACCTGAATCTGCAAATTAGTCTTGACAGCCAATATATGACAAGTACATATAACATATAAACAAAATTAACATCATCAATAGCAATGTCCAATGATATAACAAGTAAATGCAACCCAATGTAAGATAAACAACATTTACAACATTAATGGACGAGAATATGAGTATTTCTATTAATAAACAAGAAGAAGTACAATGTGATACGACCTCTTGCCGGCAACCAATCCTAACCAAGATCTGGATCAATCCACTTGTGCCTCCACCGCTTCAATCCTCCATGAATGACAAACTCAAACTAGATAGGAGTTTGGAAGGTGAACATAAAGCGTTCACAACTACAAGGATCAATGAGTGTAGACTCAAGATTGGGAAAAAATCCATTAGAGTTCTCTTGCTCTTCTTTCTCCTCCTGTCCATAAGCCATATGTGCTCAATATATAGTCCTCTCAAAGGTAAGTGAAAGGACACATCGAGGCATTTCTTGGGCAAATGGAGAGTCAAAGGTCACCCAATAACCGCTTTTTGGGAGTAAAAAGTAATAAACTAGTGATTTTTACCATTTTACATGCTACCATGGGCTATAGTGATGCAACTCATGGGTACACTGGATATAGTGATGCAGCTAGCATACAAGGGAAAAAATAGGGGAAAAATAGTGTCTAAAGGATATAAAATGGTTATGAGTTAGTGAAATGGATCCTCTAGGCCAAAGAGTGTTGATTCTCATAAAGTGAAAGATTACGTTGTAACAGATGCCCCCTAATGTGTGAGGTTAGAGACTGATGCTACAATGTCCGGAATACATTATAAATCTCAGAAGTGGAGTGATGGAGACACAAGTGGAAAGAGCAGCTCACTTGTCATAATACAATAGTATCCCTGAATACATGTCGGTAGTACAACAATATGATATAATGGCCATGAATAGGCAGTACATAGTGAATATATGTCATAAGTGATCATAGCCATGATCCCTCTACACTAAGATATAGTCTCCTGCTGAAAAGGAAACAACTGTTGCAAACTGGAGGTACAAACTGTTGATATCTGAGCGGTGATATCTCAGATGTAAAGTCATAGTCATAAGTAGCTAAATGTCACTATCGCCTGGGGTCTTCTACACAAGTCTTTGACGGTGCAAGTCCCATCAAGTGAATAAAGGAGTTGAGGTCGAACCTGATGTGACATTGTCTGATTACCGTTCAATGATGTATACCGTTAACAAACGCGAGATAACCCACCAATAATGAAAATGGGCATCAAGGCACAGAGCACAATCATCGGAGTGTGAATAGATGAGTTGAAGTCGAACACTGGGATGAATCCATCGATCAGGGGACATTGATGTATTCCCAAAACTGTCGATGGCAAGACAACCTGCCACTAATGACTGCAAGCCTCAAGGTACTCAGCCAAACTCTAAGCCTCAAGTCCCAGAATAAATATGTTGAAGTGGACGGAATGAGACTTGCTGGAAGAAGGGCATTAAGGCATCCCCCATCAACTAGCACGAGGTACTAGCTATGTTGAAATATTTGGAAGATCTCAAGTGAAACGGACTGACTCAATAAGGATGGCCAACATGCAATAGTCAAGAGATCTGAGGAGTGGCCGACACTGGTTTCAGGACTTCCTTTGAACAAGAGCATGAGCAGATGGATAGACTCAAGCAACATAAACTTGACATAAACTATGTAATGCGGGAGGCATTACAAAGGGCTCCATAATGACTGGAAGCTTAACCAATCGGTGGAGTAAACTGAGAAACAAGTACAGCTCCTAAGGTCCAACTATAGTCCCGACTCATAATGTATGGAGTGGAATGAATGCTCTGTTCAAAGGCGACACAACAGCTTCCAACAAGAAGTAGTAACCATAATCCCGTCCGGCTTTTTGGAATATTTGATTTTTTTTTTCTTTTTCATATTTGAGGAAAGCTTGAAAAAGAATAAAATTGCTTATAGTACAACCAGTGAGGGAACGAGTGTCAAATAGAAAGCAAACTAGTTCTAAGCAGTGGAACATACCTATGATAAATGCAAGGAAGTGCATGTAGGATGTGGACACTCGGGGGGGTGTTCCCTTAGGGTCAACAGATCATCAAATTGTGAAGGGCAAATATAAGCTCTGCAGGGCTCGACAGGGAAAACTGCTCAGGAACCAGGCTAACTACTAAGTGAGCAGGAGCCAATGCAAGGCTCAAGCGGCAAGCAGGATGATGCAATGCAATCACAACATGATATAACTAAGGGGAGTCCTTAAGGGAGATGGCTAGCATAAGACAAAGTAGAGTATGAGTCTTTCTCGCAACGTCATGGCGTAACTACAAAGGACTCCCAATCCTAAGGACAAACAATGGCATGGGCACCATAATTCACAAAGGGGCTCTAACTAGGGTACCCATGTTCGAAAAATCCCTACCGTCACATAAAGACACTTCTATAGCAGTGTGAAGGTTCCGTGTCAGTTAAGAAGCAGGGTCGCACCTAGGGTTTGTGAAAGTGGTCAACAGGTCGAATGCATAATGCATGTGGAAATGGAATCTAACCTATATGCCAGGTGTGAAACGTACCTTCCGTAGGTGTGAAATGGTCCAAAACAACTTTTGTCCAAGAAATCTGATTAAAAATTCTACTCCATGACATTATATCCATAATGGCATCAAATGGTAAAAACTATAGACAATTGGGTCCTGAAAATTATAAATAGTAATAAAAATTTACAATTTACAATTCATTTTTACTATTCACCCATTTGGAGCTTTGAGGTTAGTTTTCACCTAAAAGTTCAGTTGCCGATTCTGGGAGCTACAAGAGTTCATTCATCAAACCAAACCATCCGGAGCAGGTTGGTAGTCTCATCCATACCTTTAATTTCATTGCATTCATTTTAGTTTTCAGCGGTGGGATTTTTAGTTTGGCCAAGCCCTAATTGGCTTCGGTGCTACCCACAGGCTATCACTATGTGGGTCGCGGGTAGGGCACGATAGGCGCAGTCAATGCACATGCTAACTGTGGGTACTCGCCCCTGTATACAAATTAGCCCGCGGGTATGGCCGTGAAGTTGATTTTGCAAAAGAAACTGACTAAAATCCTTGTTTTTCTTACTCCAGGATGGTTCTAGAGTGGAGGGAGAGGGAGCATGACCAAGTTGATGAGGCGGTGCACAATGATGTGCAAGCGCAGCAAGCATTGCAGGCATGTGGGTTGTACAAATTCAGGAGTATAGGGGGTTTGAGGGCCCAAAACCTACTTCTCCGCCGCTTGATAGATTATTGGGATGTTGATGCACATAACTTCAATCTCAATGGGAAAATCCTCACACTGGAAGTGGACGACATCTACTTCATTACCGGTTTGTCCCGTCGAGGTGAGGAGGCCAGTCTTTGGTCTCGTACTATGGGTGGTGGGATCACCGTCCTTGACTACATAGCACGGTATTGTCCCGCAAACATACGCACGGTGGGAATTCAAGTGCCCATCAATGCCATAGTATATCTAAGCATGAAGATCATTGTGGCTACCTTAGTGCGGATAACAGGTTCCAAAGCTCTGCACCAGGCATCCAGCCCAGTGATGTTCTATGCATCACAATGCATGCATCCTATAGTATTTGATTTGTGTACCACACTACTGGGGTCTATGAAGACCCAACTGACAGAATGCAAAGAAGGGAAGGCCAAAAAATTTGGGTATGGGAGTATCTTGTGCAGCTTCTTCTTTGAGAGGGTTCTGAAGCTTAGTCCGAGGGTGGATGTCCCTCCTCATAGTCTCCGCAATCCAGCCCTGACCCAGTGGGATGAGATCTTGACACGATAGGGTTGTGGCCATCTGGCATCACCATATACTGAGGAGTTCTTCCACTGGTGGGACTGACAGGTCATTTCCATAGAGGACTACCCCTATGCAGGGATAGACTTCCACCAGGATCGGGACATGCCACTCCCATCAGACGCAACATTCAGAGAGATTGGTAAGTACTCTTTTTAGGTTTTTGTGTATTAAATTTTTATGGATTTTTTATTATAGATGTGAATGCAAAAATCTTTTTGGTGGTAGTATCAAATGCTAATGGTTGACTGTTTTCTCATAGACAAGGGCCCAGTGAGACCCGATGGCTTCCCGAGACATGGTCGTCGGGGCAGGGGTGATGAGGCAGTTGATGCTGCAGTAGAGTGTACTCTACAGACCTTGCAGTGCAACCTATCATGGATGGTTGCTAGGGTTCCACATATAGAGGTGGCGCAACTACCTGAGGCTATGCAACGCCAAGTAGTGGGGGTTCCGGGTGACTGGGTGCGGCTACTGCAGCGGGTAGCCAATGCAGTTCACTATTTCTATGAGACACATCCTGTTGGGGCGGCAACTAGGCCTCCTCGTAGGGAGTAGATATCTCAGGATCTCATTTTTGTATCGATATGTATATTTTTTAGGGCTACGGGCTCCAACTTTGTATGACACTACCATTTTTGGACATATTTATAAAAAAATTTGGTTCTCCACTTCTACTATGTGTGTGTATGTACAAATGTATGAATGTCTTCTTTTATTTGTGTGCTTCATGGTGAATGTGACAAATGCCAATTTAATAGATAGTTAGCATATGCATCAGATATATGATTAACACTTCTCGGAACATGAATGTATGTAATTGAAACAAAATGTCATTCCAAGAGTCTTACCCTTAGGAATTTCCTTAGTAGTGTAGGATCTCACACACGGTACTGACCATTCAGGTGAGACACAACTAGTTGTGAATCCAGGCAGACTTCTAAAGACTGGATACCATGCGAAATGGCATCCCAAAGTAGCTCAATGATGGCACTATACTCAGCCACATTGTTAGATGTAGGACCAAGACAAGCACCTCCTGAGGACACAACTAGGTGGTCAGGTGAGAAAATAACCTAGGCAGCAGAAGCAAGCTGCTGCGTATGACGGCTAGCACCATCGGCGAACCCTAAGAACGTAGGAAACTTCGCTGACATCTGTCAATCAAACGAAAGCTAATCAACAGACCTGAAAACCAAAATAAAGCTAAACTATGTACATAAGTAATTATACAGTAGTATACAAAAGTATCAACCTAAACCAGAGGTTCAAGTGTAATACTGCTTGATGTAGAGCCCATTTCTAGGCTCCTTCAAGACAGTCCCCTCATAGTCTTCTAATTCATAGGATTTGTTTTCCAGGACACACCTCAAGACATAAGGACCATGCCACATGGGGTTGAACTTGCCTGCCCCCAGGGGTTCTTTAGCTTGGTCATATAAGAGGACCAAGTCACCTTCAACATACTACTGGGGATGGACATACCTATCATACTAAACCTTAACACGACGTTTGTTGGCATCTATAGCCACAACGGCATCTCGACATTGCTCGTCAAGTTGCTAAAGGTGGATTAAACGTTGCTCAAGACCCTTCGTATCAGGGAGGAGCTCTATGGCCAGTTTAAGCGAAGGGATCTCACATTCAATCGGTAAAAGTGACTCCACACCGTGAACCAGCTGAAACGGTGGGAACCCGGTGGTAGTCTTGACTGTGGTTCAATATGCCCACAAAGGAAGATATAACATGATGTGTTAGGTTGTCTTGCTTTGTTGGATGGTACGTTGGAGAATGGTCTTCAAAGACTTATTAACTACTTCAACTTGACCATTCGCTTGGGGATAGTAGGAAGACGAGTGTTCTTGATGAAAACCCAAGCTTGAGAGACAAATCCTCCATCATCTTGTTCTGAAAGTGACTTCCATGGTCAGTGATAATCTCTTTTGGGTTACCGAACCGAATAATTTGATTGAACACGAAATGGGTTGTTGTAGCACCGTCAACTTTAACGGTAGGCATGGCCTCAGCCCATTTGAAAAAGTAGTCCACGGCCACTATGATATGGTGATTCCCCCCAGCAGAAGCTGGTTTGCAGTCCATGAAATCCACCCCCCACTTGGTGAAGGGACCGGCGGTGACGACCGGATGAAGGGGTGCTGGATGCGAGCGTATGTTCCAAGAAAACACCTGGCAAGGGTGACATCTCTTCATAGCATTAACACAGTCCTTAAAGATGGAAAGCCAAAAATAACTAGCTCGCATAATACGTTGGGTTGTAGCAAGCTCGGATAAGTGACCGCCACATGCCCTAGCATGGCAATCATTAAGCACCCGCTCCGCTTCTTCGTGAGTTAAGCAACGATGGAGAATAGAATCCTTTCCTCGACGATACAAAGTGTCACTGATGATAGTATAATCTTTAGTGTGATGTTTCACACGCCGTCGCTCATCTCGTGAATAATGTGGAGGAAACTTCAAAGTTTGGAGATATACAATGACATCCCCATACCAAGGTTTCTCAGACAAGATAAGAAATAAATGCTCATCCACAAAGTAATCTTCATGAATGACATCCTCATCAAGTCTCGAAAGGTCCGACATAAGCTTAGCAAACACCAATGATTTCACCGACTTCGCCGAAGCAAAATCGAGATTGAACTCCTAAAGGATAACAATCCATTTATTGTACTTCCCTCGATAAGGCGTCATGATAACACGAACTAAAATGGATTGATATGCACAACAACTGTGGTTCTTCTAAGCAAAATGTAATGTCGTAACCATTCGACTGAATGAATAGTTGCAAGTGCCAGCTTTTCCACATGAGTATATCTTTGCTCAGCGTCTACTGAATTTCGACTAAGGTAATAGATGACATGCTCGACAAGTGCATCATCAACCTCAACCAAGACCATGCCAATCGTCTCTTGAGACGCGGCCATATAAAGGATAAAATATCGTGCGAAGTTTGGTGGACTAAGCACAGGGGATGATACCAAAGCTTTCTTAAGGGCATCGAAAGTTTGTTGGGCTCGCTCATTCTAGATAAAGGGTGTGTCCTTCAATAAGCGCGCGAAACCTTTGGTAATATTAGCATAATTGACTATGAAACGGCGTAGAAAAGTGGCTCTCCCTTGGAGGCTCTGAAGTTGTAACAAATTGCGCGGAGGAGGCAATTGAAGTATTGCCTCAACTTTAAGAGGATTGACTCTAATACCCTCTTTCGAAACTATGAAGCCCAGAAGGTGACCCGTCCTTACAGTAAAGATGCATTTGTTAGTATTCAATCGATGCTTGTATCATATACATCATTTGAGAATCATGCGGAGGTGCTTGGGGTGGTCCATTTTCTTGCGAGAATGGCCAGCAAGGTCATCCAAGAAAACCTCCATAATCATTTTAAGATCGTGAAAGGCGTAGGTCATGGCACGCTGAAATGTAGCTCCGGCATTTTTAACACCAAAGGGCATTTTCCGATATCCAAACATTCCCCAAGGACAAATGAAAGTTGTCTTATGTTAGTCCTCGGGTTTGATTTGAATCTGGTTATATCCGAAAAATCCGTTCATGAAGGAAAAAATCTCACTCTCAATGCAAGCATCCAAGATTTGATCTATGAATGGTGTGGGGAAGTTGTCTTTTAGACATGCACAGTTCAAGTCTCTAAAATCGGTGCATACACGGATCGTTTCCTACTTCTTATCCACAGGAACGGGATTTGACACCCATTCAGTAAGGGGAATGGGGTAGATGAATTCAGCTTTGAGCAGCTTCTCCACCTCTGCCTTGATAGCGGCTACTTTCCTAGGGTTCATAGCACGTAAGCGTTGTTGAACCGGCTTAGCGTTGGGATACGTTCTAATCTCATGTTCAACAATGCGGGGATCTATTCCTGGCATCTCCTCATATGACTAGAAGAAAGCTTCCCAGAGTTCTGTAAAAAATTCAGTGTAAATAGCAATCTCCTCAGGAGTACAATTGTCACCGATGTAGACATTCTCAACCCTTCCGAGAGTACGAGAGATATTGATCGACGTAGTTGGGGAAATGTTATCCATATTCCCTTCCGCAAAAACATCATGCGACTCTAAAAGAGCCACAAGGTGACCAACCATCTATGCTAGAGTCGTCCTAAACTCTTCTCATTCGGCAAGCTCGAGGTTGGGAAGGAAAAAAGAGCAATGGTGCATATCTTCCCAAGGTCTCTCACTAACACACATGGCCTCCATAATAGCTTCATCAGAAGGCAAAGTATCATTAAGGAAATCGTGTGAACAAGACGAGTTGGCTTCCAAAACTGGCAGCATAATGGGATCTTCCTCGACTGTCTGAGAAGAAGAGAGATCCAGCTTTGCAGTGACTTGTTGAATATGCTGGTAAGCAAGCTCAGCTATAGACAGTGGCATAGGCATCCCGACATGCATAATGTTTCCAGACATGGAGCTCATGGACAGTAAAGTCCATGGATCATCAAAATAGGAAGTCCGCAATGACATATTATGCGAAGGAGGAGACGCATCGTCGGTAATGGTTCCAATGAAATTCACAAGTGCAGAAAAATCATAAGTTCCCATCAATGAAGGGTACATGCCAACACCCATGTTCCCAGTTTCCGGTTGAGAATGAGTACCCTGCGGGACTATGGATCCCATGGATGTTGTGGAAGAGGAGTTAACAAAATCCAGTTGATCGATGGTCACAATATTGCCTGCGTGAGGAAAGAAGATAACCCTGAATATAGTGGACGCGACAGCTTTCATGGCATACATCCAATTCTGACCTAGTAAAAGGTTGTAGTTGATGGGTGCATCAACCACCTCAACTTCAATAGGCACAGATTTACCTCCCAAGCAGACAACAAGGGAAGCAATAATTCCATGCGTCTTAAATGAATGATCGTCGAATGCAGTGAACGTGGTTCTAGACACGAGTAGGGGAGGAGAGCCTAGATCTTTCCAACAAGATAATGACATTACTGAAGCAAATGCTGCTTCATCAACCATCGTACGTTTGACAAAATTCTGAAGGCATGCCACCTGGATTTGAAAATCCATGTGGTAGGGTAAGCAAGGTTGGACATCAGTAGTATCGAACTTGATAACAGTGGGACTTCCCCCATCCTAAACTCCTAACGCACTCAAAAGGGCATGCTTCTGAGAAGGACAGGATGGCAAGACTTCAAGAGTCGACATGGCACACGGAGTTTGGCCCAAATCTTCTACAATGGAGTAGTTATGGGCGGCTCGAGCATTAGGATTATGCATAGAGCGCTTAAGAACACCTTTCGGTATCCATGGCATATTAGAAGGCTTATTGATATGCAAGGAATTGTCAGGAGGAGGGGGACGCTCACTCCCCAAATTGGGTTGTGGTGTATCATAATCGCGTTGACGAGTGGCAACACTAACCTTTGACTGAAACATGTTCACACATCCATAACCACCAGTATTGGAAGAAGATGTTGCCATCTCAGTAGGTCCATAACCAGTGGTGGGAGCATGCGAAGCCATGTTTTGGTGATGAGGTAGGGGATCCTTCAACACAGTTGGGCTCTGTTCCAAATGCTTCGATGCTTCTTCAATTCGAGGACATAAGTGAGTAAGATGGTCTTTCCCACAGAGCTTGCAAGGAAAATTCACCTTACGCCTAGGTTTACGGTCCTCACCAGCATTTCCGCCTTCCCAAGGAAGGTTGGAATTATCTTTACGGGGGGTATTGTGATTGCTATTGTTATTCCCATTGTTTCCACCCTTACGATTATTTCTCCCCTTTTTCTTACCACCAGGTTGCTGGTTACCTGATTGGTTTGTCGTTTGCACACTGTGTACATCAGACGATGGGGTGGAAGTTGACAAGGTGTGAACCTGTCCGGGAGTAGACTGGTTTAGCGACAAATTTTGCATTTGATTAGCTACCAAATCTACAGGGAAAGTGCTTGCAGATCCTACGATGCCATCGGCATGCAGTCCAAGAACTGACTGAGGATGATGACGTTTGCGCGGTGCATTAGGAATAATATCATACAAAATGCCATACTGAGAGTATAATAAGTCTAACTACTGGACTTTCAAGATGGCTTGTTCCTCAGTCACAATGTCGAACATAGAAACATCCTTAGAAATGTATGGGAGTAGAGACTTGAGGAACCATTCCAACAATAACTCTGGAGGAATGTTGGCTTTCACTAACCTCTTCCACCGACGCCACTCTTGAACATGGTCAGAAATATGTGTGGCCTTGTTCTGACGGAAGGTAGATAAAAGTTCAGTACCAATATCATAGCGAACCAGCAACTTGAAATGATCTAAGAAAACCAAAGCGATCTCGTTAAAACCCCTATAAGTGTTTCCAGGAAAATCGATGTACCAATTCGCGGCTGCCCCCATGAGGGCGCGTTGAAATACTCACAATCTAACAGAATCATGATTCAATAAGTTGGAGGAGAACCAAAGGTGAAATGTTGTGACATGATCTCCCGGGTCCTCACCACCTTTCCCCTCAAACTTAGAAATGTTGGAAGGGAGCTTGGTAGGGACCGAGGGCCAAGTAGGGTCATGACACACCGGATCATTCGTGAGCTTCAAAAGATCTGGAAGAATCAATCATGCAAGGAACGGGAGTTGAGGCTGGAAATTAGCTTGATTATAAGCTCCCATAAAAGGTTGGTTAAGCGAAACCAAATTATAAGATGGACCAAAAGCTTGACCATGAGGATTAAACTACTGATAATGAGGACCTGACGGACCATAAGCTTGACCATGGCCATATGATTGATAACCTCCTCCTGCCTGACCCATTTGAGAGTAAGCAGGTATGTGCATGTCTTGGGCACCATATTGGGGTGGTGGGTTGTACTGGTGGCCAGCACTGACTGTGTTGTAGTAAGGGTTGCCACCATGAGTATGGGGCATATATGTACTATTCGTAGTGGGAACCATGTTGTAATGACCATAATGGTATGGTATGTTCCCACCCCCAACATTAGGATTAGCTTGAACAATCGTGTGGTGACAAGAAGCATGAGATGTATTCCCAACCCCAACATTGGTGTTACTAGTAGCAAGGATGGTGGCGTTATGTCCATGTGGATAGGATATATTCCCACCCCCTACAGTGGAATTACTAGTGGAAGTAGTGGACACAAAAGTATGCGGTATATGTCCACCCCCGTGGTTAGTAGGAGCATTAACATTTGTGAAAGTAGTCCTGGGTTGACGAGTAGCGGCATGTGTATTAGGTAGTGGATGGTGAGTCATGTTTCGGACAATGTTCCTATTAGGTTGGGAAATCCTAGGAGGTGGTCTTCTTCCAACATTAGCATGGTTAGGAGGAACATGACCAGTCCCCATACTATGTGTGTGAGTGGACAATGTAGTGCCCCCAGTGGGTATAGTAAGGATAACACCATGACTAGTGCCAGCATGACTACCAAACGTAGTGGAAGGCTCAACTGTACTATAATTAGGCATACCAAAAGAGAGTGCGGTTGGGTTGACCATAGGACCAGTGTCGTCATGTAACTCTGGCATCCCGTGTCTATAATTACGTGGAAATGAAGAAATGAACATGTCGTCTTGTTCCTCGTCCTCGGGTAAGGTTGGCATCCCATAAAGATAATTATCCATATTCGAAGGATCGAACAGATCGTGTTCAAGTGGATTCCGCCAAACCAAACCAGGTGGAGTCTTAGGTGGATCACCCCCCCACGCTTGACGAGGAGTAGGGGAGTCTAAAGTGTGTTCGACTCTACCTGATGGAGTCGTAGGTCTTTCTTCCGTATCGGAATGTGCAGCAGTCATGACGTCTTGGACGTATGTCTCGTAAGAATCCGAAGACTCAGAGGGAGCCCTCCAGCGTCCCCTAGCAACACGGCATGAAATCTTGGTAGGATCTAAACCAGCCAACCGATGGGATCGGTGGAGAGTAGGGCTCCGTGCCATGATATATCCAGAGAGATTATATAATCAAAACGTCCCCTAAAGGCCAACTATCGATAAAAAACAGTAAATAAAAAGCACACACCTAGAGAAACTACAGCCAAGAGTAGACAAACATAGTGGCTAAATGAGCTCCCAACACTAGAGTCGGTATGTCTCTCCTAGGAGAGGCTTGAGACTCCCAAACTATAGTCAGAGGTAACAGAATCAGTTATAACGGCCCCCAGACTTCACTGCATGCACAGGGTCAAGTCCCTATACAATGACAGCTATGTTGTCCGACCCCTATCTGACTCAGGACACAAACAACATAACCACTGCAAGTACCCTATGCGATACCTAGGTAAGGAAACTATGGTCACCGCAATATAACCAATGCTCAGGGGGATAGTCGCAGGTGGGATCCGTCGTATGGGCAGGGTAGCTAAGCCCGAAGCACAAGAGGACGAACCTCCGGTACCCCCAAATACGAACAAACCATGGAAATATCTCCCACGTTTAGTCGGTATCAGAGGGATATCTCTTCAACCAACCTCCTATGACCTTGTGCTTAAATCTGGCTTGAGTAAAGCTTCCTGAGAACACCGATATATACCATGGATTCCTCCACTCCCTGGTCAGACACCTAATGTTTTGTCTAGTAGTCTTGGATTGTTAACTCACAATGATCTATTCCAAGACTCTAAACCTATGCTAGTTGGTGTACCCTATAAATAAAATTGGTCTAATCAATTTTAAGATTAAGCATTGATTTTAATGGCTGTGATTACTCAAGGGATATGATCGTGAAACTAGTGATGTGTAAGATTCAATAGTATGCAAAATTGTCCAATCCTAGACTCATATATCCAATGAAAACAATGCCACTAACATGAAAAATCAAACCAACAGTTTCAAAATAAATATGCAATCCTTTTATATTTTTCGATGCACAATCAGAATCTAAATGAAGGCAGAAAGCACTCAATGCAAGATGCAATACATAAAAAGAAAATTGTATTTTCTTTTATAAACAAAAGGAAAATGCAAAACTATGTGTATTTTTGTATTTTTCAATATATGGAAATGAAAAATGCAAGCAAAATCCTAATATCTAATCATTGATATGCCAAGGAGATCACTAAGACAACCAGGCAGGTACCAAGCTATAAGACTCAGCCAAAGGAATGAGCTCAAAAGGAAAAAACCAACAAGGCTAAATCCAAAGATGGATAAAAAACCAACAAGGCTCAACCAAGAGAAAATAAGAGTTCTGGTCACAACCAAGGCATAGAACAGTCAAGAAACAGGCCAACAAAGACTCAAGATCAACCAAAACCAACCCAGCAACAACCAAAGGTCATAAATCAACCAAAGACGAAGTTGTACGCTACTGTCGAAGGAATACCTGTGGGTACCCGCGAGCAGCAGAGTAAACAGAGGCGGGTATACGCGGGCAGAGCTAGTCTAGCCCGCGGGTGAGGAAAGGAAAATGGGAAATCAGAGAGTCCAATGGCTCAGAAAAAGCAAGTTTTCTATAGTGTATCTCAACGACAGATAAGTGACACAGAGCTTCGACAAACAACAACTCTAATTATGGACTAATGCTAAAAAATCCCCCAAAATGGATGTTTTCCCCAACTGAGTCGCCATTTCTCTGTTGGAGAAAACTCACTATGGCTTGGGGTAGACCACAACAGACAGATGACCAGGGTAATTTTTAGGGGTGAAATTTCTCCAATTGGCTATTTTTTGGGCACTTTTTCAAAAAATAAATTCGTTATTTGGTCATTTTTACTTTCTAATATCGCCTATATTTACATAAAATATGTTTTTTTACTGTAATATTTGCCAAAATTTACAATTTTCAGTAGTAAATTGTATGTTTCATATATAACTTCTGCCTACCTATCTATATATATGATTTTTTCAATCCAAAATAATTGCCTAGAATACTATACTTGGGTATACTTTTAGAATCCTTAAAAAATACCCTGCAGATGACTACCAGAAATCAACTCAATTCTTAGAACTATCCTATTATAAATGGCAATGCTAAGATAATGAAGAATGTAACCAACCTCGATCCAAATGTTTGATGTAGATCCCCGTTGGAGCTTTTCAATCCGTGCACTTGAATCTGCAAATTAGTCTTGACAGCCAATATACAACAAGTACATATAATATATAAACGGAATTAACATCATCAATAGCAATGGCCCATGATATAACAAGTAAATGCAACCCAATGTAAGATAAACAATATTTACAACATTAATGGACGAGAATATGAGTATTTCTATTAATAAACAAGAAGAAGTACAATGTGATACGACCTCTTGCCAGCAACCAATCCTAACCAAAATCTGGATCAATCCACTTGTGCCTCCACCGCTTCAATCCTCCATGAATGGCAAACTCAAACTAGATATGAGTTTGGAAGGTGAACATAAAGGGTTCACAACTACAAGGATCAATGAGTGTAGACTCAAGATTGGGCAAAAATCCACTAGAGTTCTCTTGCTCTTCTTTATCCTCCCGTCCATAAGCCATATGTGCTCAATATATAGTCCTCTCAAAGGCAAGTGAAAGGACACATCGAGGTGTTTCTTGGGCAGATGGAGAGTCAAAGGTCACCCAATAACTGCTTTTTGGGAGTAAAAAGTAATAAACTAGTGATTTTTACCATTTTACATGCTACCCGCGGACTATAGTGATGAAACTTGTGGGTACGCTGGCTATAGTGATGCAGCTAGCGTACAAGGGAAAAAATAGGGGAAAAATAGTGTCTGAAGGATATAAAATGGTTCTGAGTCAGTGAAATGGATCCTCTAGGCCAAAGAGTGCTGATTCTCACAAGGGGGAAGATTGCATTGTAGCACCTACCCTATAAGGGAGTTGGCATTCGGTTCCCTAGCCCTTTGGTGGGATCCATATCCTCTCTCCTACCATACCTCAACCTACCCTATCCTCTTAGTCCTACATAAGTGAAGCTCATTCCCATTCCAAAGGGAGGAAGCCTATAGTACTTGCATGCTAGTGAAATTTGTTAATTTTTGAGCAATAATTCAACACACTCTAAGATCTTTACTGAAAGAATAACATGTACAATATTTCAAGCATATCAATCACAACAAGCAATCACATGAGATAATAGACACACAGAGTTTCCTTGGGGAAAACCAAGAAGGTGAAAAACCCCAATAACTTCCTCAGAGATAGATAGAGAAATGATACAAAACCCAAGCATAAGAGATAGTCTCCTAGCAACAACTTCTTTTCCTCCACTAGTGCGCCACTCTCCAATGAGTGTATGAGTGAGAAAGTGAATGATCAAATAGAGTGTCTCCCACACTCTATTTATACTTGACTTGACTTGCCTAATAACCTTTACTAGGTCGGCCTCAACTTAACCACTTAACATAAAGCTGATAGGACCGACCCCCAATAGGATGGTCTAATAACCCTTTAACCCACATGACTTATACAGGGCCGACCCCATCAAGGTGGTCTAATAACACATCAAGTATAAGTTACGACACTTACAATATAAATGACAACACTTCCGTATAAAGGAATAATAACATATCTATAGCAATACAATATACATATATGTGAAATACATTCTGAAGTTACAAATACATCAACACTCCCTCTTAACTAGGAAGGTATTTCTCGACACATATCTACTAGCACAAGCCTTCTTCTCTGGATCATCGTTACTGGACCATCGTCATCGTCACTGTTGTTGCTATCTCAATAAATCTCCGATCTACTCGTCATAGGAAGTTCTATAGAGCCAGCCCTTTTTCATGTTGGATGTAGGCCCACCACCTGCAGGTCTTCATCATCACTGGCCATACTGTGGAATCCTCAAAACTTATTACGTGTGTCACAATGCCTCGAAAGAGTATCCCAGGATCCTTTATGTGCCGAAGCACGACCGAAAAGATCTCCCAGGTCCACTTACATGTGACTGTCACAAAACCTTAAAAGAGTGTCTTGACTAGCAAGAACTCTAAAGAGCATCTGAGGCCTTTTACGTGACTAGCACAACCTGTCCGGATCCCCAGGACATATTACATGTGACCCCCACCACAAAACCTTAAAAGAGTGTCTTGACTAGCAAGAACTCTAAAGAGCATCCGAGGCCTTCTACGTGACTAGCACAACCTATCCAGATCTCCAGGACGTATTACATGTGGTCATGGAAAATCCTCGAAAGAGCATCTCGGGACTAATTACAAGCGTACTGCTCAACCTGTCGGATCTCCCAAGTCTAGTTACATGCTAGAGGACAAAGCCTCGAAAGAGCATCCCAGGACTGATTACGAGCGTACTGCTTAACCTATCAGATCTCCCAGGTCTAGTTACATGTCCTCCTAGAGCAATGCCTCGAAAGAGTATCCTAGGACTGATTACGAGCGTACTGCTTAACCTATCGGATCTCCCAGGTCTAGTTACATGCTCATCTCCACAACCTGTCCACGGCCACAGAGTATCAACCTGATACTCACCATACATCATCCTGATGTACATGATCATCCTGATCATCATCATAGCATTTTCTTGATGCATATCATCCAGAGTATCATCCTGATCATCATTACTACATCATCCTGATACTCATCACATATGATCATCTTGATCATTATCACTGCATCGTCATGATGCATGTCATCCAAAGCATCGTCTTGATACTCATCATACATGATCATCCTGATCATGCAATGCATCTACTTGATGCATACCAAGTATCTACCTGATACATACATAAATACATGATCCAACTGATCATACAAAGAATCCAATTGATGCATATACAAATACATGATCCAACTGATCATATAATGTATCCACCTGATACATATACAAATACATGATCTACCTGATCAAACAATGTATCCACCTGATACATACAATGTATCCACCTGATACATATACAAGTACATGATCCACCTGATCATACAATGTATCCACCTGATACATATACAAATACATGATCCAACTGATCATACAATGTATCCACCTGATACATACAATGTATCCCCCTGATACATATACAAATACATGATCCAACTGATCATACAATGTATCCACCATGATGCATATATATATACATGATCCAACTGATCATACAGAGCAGAAACTGGAGCATCGTCCTAATGTACATCATACAACGCTTACATCCACAGCTATGGGAAGGATCCTCCTCTCACCATGCTTGGAATGGCTCCTGCAAATGTGTCCCATCACTTCTTCCTCGAAGTATCTTCAATCTGAAGAACACCAAGCCTCTCTCTGAAGTACTCAAACTTCACGCTGGCTAGTGGTTTCATCAACACATCTGCAACCTGCTCATCCATCGCAACATACATGAGCTTCACTGCTCCTCTCTGCACCATATTCCTGATATAGTGATATTTGATCTCAATGTGCTTCGACCTATCATGGAACATTGGATTCTCAAACAGCTTCACACAACTCTGGTTGTCACAAAAGATACCAGTAGCCTCCAACGGGAGATCAAATAGCTCAAACAGTAGCTTCTGGAGCCATACTGCCTCACAACTAGCCGAACAAGCTGCAACATACTCTACTTCGGTTGTACTCAGTGGTATGCAGGACTGCTTCCTACTAAACCAAGAGATCACACCTGATCCCATACTTAAGCAACACCTAGAAGTGCTCTCCCTATCTGCAGCACTGCCCGCCCAGTCAGAATCAACATAACCCTGTAGGTTAAACTTTTGATTCGCATCATACTTGAGCCCATAATCAATTGTACCCTTCAGGTACCTCAGAATATGCTTTACAGCAATCAGGTGAACACTCCTCGGATCTGTTAGGAACTGGCTCAATGTGTTCACCGCAAAGCAAATATCTAGTCTTGTGTTCGTCAGGTACATCAAGGACCCAATCATCTGACGATACACAATGACATCAACCGGATCAGATGAAGCATCACACAAAAGCTTCAGGTTCGATGCCATAGGTGTGTCCATGGCCTTGCAGTCCATCATACCTAACCTCTTCAAGATCTCTACTGCATACTTCCCTTGTCCAAGGAAAATTCCATCTGCACTCTGCCACACCTCCATGCCTAAAGAGTAGTGCATCATCCCCAAGTCCTTCATCTCGAACTCGGCTGCAATATTCCTCTTGGTGTTGGAAATCAACCCATCCTCTCCTGCAACAAACAGGTCATCCACACATAGGAGTAGTATCATAGGATTTCCTTCCTCAACCTTGTAGTAAAGGCTGGAATTTGCTTTACTCTTGGTAAAGCCCAAACTGGATAGAAAGTTGTCTATCCTACCATACCAACTCCTAGGAGCTTTTTTCAAGCCATACAAGACTTTCTTCAACCTACACACATATGACTCTCTGTCATGTGTCTCAAAACTAAGTGGCTACTCCACATACACTTCCTCCTCGACTACACCATTCAAGAAGGCTGTCTTGACATCCATCTTGTGTATTTTCCATTTCATCACTGCAGCCAGGGAAAGTACTGATCTGATGGAAGTGTACCTTGCTACATGAGCAATAGTCTCTTCATAATCTATTCCTTCTTTCTGAGACAAGCCACGAGATACAAACCTCGCTTTGTATTTCTCTATGCTACCAACTGCAGCATGCTTGATCTTGTAGATCCACTTGGAAGTCACAACCGACTTCTCTTCAGGTTTTGGGACTACATCCCAAACATCATTCTTCATGATCGACGGATCATGGCATCATTACTTCATCCCGGATCTTGGGAACTTCAGATTCTTCAATAGATAGATTTGTTGTTGAACAAATGTTGTAGTCCTTCTTTTGTAGGTACTCGTATACGATCTTTCCTACAAAAACAAGTTAAATTGCATGATTAGAAACATCTCATAGTTTTCAGAACAAATTCTTACACATAAAGAAATATGTCATACAGTTATGCAATTATTTTAGCCAATGCTTCAATACAACATTTATCCATATCCCGTAACTTTCTAGATGCCTTCCAATCTCTACTAGAACATTGTTAAGAATGTGCACAACTCCCAACATGTCAGCAAAGAGGTTTCATTCTAGATAAGTAGCAATGGAATGTTGTACAGTGCCATAGGCCACTTACCCATTACATATGAATATTAGTAGTATACTATTCATTAGTGCAATTATTCTAATATGCATAATACACAACCTAAGTCTAGGAACATAAGCATATACATCATTGATCAATGTTATTTAAACACAAGAAATGACAATTCAAATACTTATCATTGTTTGTTTGTTGGGTGGACTCCCTCTCAATCTTTGCTTCCTTGTAGGAACTGCTGGAGTGTGCTCCCTCTTGATCTTTGCTTCCTGGATTACCTATCCTTGAACTTATATCCATCCTCGATCACAATGCATGCTTACTAGTATCATCATTGTGTTATCCTCGAGATATCATACATAATCATACATTCATTAGTATAATCTTAATACTATCAAAACACAATAATCTTAAACATGTATAGTCATGATCATTTCAAACACAGATAATAAGTATTAGCATTCAAAGTTTCAGGGAAGACTTCTCTTACTCATGCATATTCATATTTGACCATAGAACTCTTTTGGTTAGTCATATCATTAATCAAGGTAAGAGACAAAATATGCATAAACCCTAGATTACTCAAACTTGTAACTTCATGAGTAATCATTATCAATCATACAAAAGTATAAGATCCTTACATAGGGTAGGATTCTAACTTGATATAGGAAAAAACATACCCGGTCATCATATTTGCTAGTTATGTCTAGCAATGTTTTCTTGTTCTCTTCAATGACCTGCATAACTCATAAGTTAACCATTGTAGGACCAAATTATACATACCTCTATGTGATCCATGACTATGGATGAGTCTTTGTCTTCATGTGAGTATGGTCTTGATCTAGGACTTGATTTGCACCTTCATGTTAGCGGATAAAATTCTCTTCATACAACACCACAGCGCATTATTACAATCATAATACAATCATAAGTGTCATAACCCTAATCAATGAATGTTTTCTATCATGCATTCATACTTTTACTAGGGTGATAAGACAAGTCTAAAATTAAACAAAATTGTTACTAAACTCAATAACATTAAGACAATCATATTATAAACTTAATCATGAACAGATTTCAAAACATACCTGTAAGTCATACCTGTCAGATTGCTTGTAGTAGTTGTTGTTGTTGTTCCTTTTGTTCTTAAGACAATCTAAGGAAAAGTGTCCTCTTCTTGGTATGTGTTGTGAAAGCTTGATCTTCATTCCCCATCTTCTCTTCTTGAGCTACAATCTGAGCTTCTTCCTGTGAACATTCTTCCCACAACTTATTGAAAGAGATAAGTTTCTTCCTAGCACAAATTCCTTGGATGAAGGAATCCCATGACCTAGAAAGGCCATTAAGAGTGGTCATGACCGCTTCTCCATTCTCTATAACTTCTCCCGCAACTTCAAGTTGTTCTTTTACCTGGGAGACCCTTGAGAAATAAGACTGCATGGTCTCCGCATTCTGGAACTTGATATTCTTCAATTGATTCCTCAAGGTCATCTTTAGATTTATATTCTTCCCTTCAAATAGCTTGGTCAAAGAATCAAACATCTCCTTAGGTGTCTTCAGAGATGACACATGTGGCATGAGATGGTTTTTGATAGAATCAACAATGATCATTTTAGCCTTGACTAAGTTCCTCTTGTGTAAGGCCTTAGTCTCTTCTCCCTCTGGGACAGAAACCCCTTCACTTATGTAGGTGTCCAACTCACTCTCTTTTAGAATTAACCCAATCCTATACTTCTATGCTCGGAAGTTATCAACCCATTCAAGCTTATCCTCAAGCTTGGTTTGGTGAGACATCTTTAAAGAGTACTTCAAATGAAAATAGAAAAGATTTAGGTTTTACCACTTGATTTGCAAAAATCTGGATCTGGAGCTGGATTAAGGTTGGTTAGAGAAACCCTAAAAATTCAAACTTCTGAAAGGATAGAAAGATGCACCTTGATGAGCTGATCAAGCTGATATACTAAGAATTTGAAAATTGCAAAGTTTCACCCCTCAAATTTGCTTTTCAAACTTCCCGATTCACTAGGGAGGACCCTGAATTAGGGTTTGATTTTCCCGGAGCTTCACCCATCCAAAAAGTTCGATCTTGGTCTCTGAACTTCGATGTTTCCAAGGAGCTTCCAACCATGGTCTCAGATTTCATAAATTACAACTTTTGCAGAAACCCTAATTTCTGGCTTCACTGGACAGGACCCCAAACTAGGATTTGATTTTCTCGGAGATTCACCAAACCAAAAAGTTTGATCCAAAGCTCTAAATTTTGATTTTTCAGAGGATCTTCCAGCCATGGTCTCAGATTTCAGAAATTCCAACTTTTGCAGAAACCCTAATTTTCGGCTTCACTAGACAGGACCCCAAACTAGGGTTTGATTTTCCCGGAGCTTCACCCAACCAAAAAGTTCGATCCAAAGCTCTAAAATTCGTTTTTTCAGAGTATCTTCCATCCATGGTCTCAGATTTCAGAAATTCCTAATTTTGTGGAAACCCTAATTTTTAGGGCAAAAAATTGAATTCTAATTGGACAGAAAGATGCGCCTTGCTTAGGAAAGTCAATCTACTCTACTGCATTTCCAAAATCTGTGTAGAGACACCCAAAAACAAGAAGCCCTAGCTTCCGCAATTGCACAGTGTCTTCTTCTTAGGTTAGTTCTGATACCATGTTAATTTTTGAGCATTAATTCAACATACTCTAGGATCTTTACTAAGAGAATAACATGTACAACATATCAAGCATATCAATCACAACAAGTAATCACATGAGACAATAGACACACATAGTTTCCTTGGGGAAAACCAAGAAGGTGAAAAACCCCAATAACTTCCTCAGAGATAGATAGAGCAATGATACAAAACCCAAGCATAAGAAATAGTCTCCTAGTAGCAGCTTCTCCTCCTCCACTAGTCCGCCACTCTCTAATGAGTGTATGAGTGAGAAAGTGAATGATCAAATAGAGTTCCTCCCGCACTCTATTTATACTTGACTTGACTTGCCTAATAACCTTTACTAGGTTGGCCTCAACTTAACCACTTAACATAAAGCTGACAGGGCCGACCCCCAATAGGGTGGTATAATAACCCTTTAACCCACATGACTTATATAGGGCCGACCCCATCAAAGTGGTCTAATAATCCATCAAGTATAAGTTACGACACTTACAATATAAATAATGACACTTCCGTATAGATGAATAATAACATCTCTATTGGAATACAATATACATATATGTGAAATACATTCTGAAGTTACAAATACATCAACAAAATTGGCTTAGAGATCTCTATTCATCTCTTGGGAGACCTATACTTCCTTTGGAGGCTTTGGCATTGGCTTGATTAGAGAAGGATTGCTACGTTAAGACTTGGTTGTAATCACTTCCTTCTATGTACTTTCCCTTTTATACAGTAATATAAATGCTTTCCATTAAATGTTGTTACATTGATGATGTTTGTGTAGTTTGCATGCTTAATTACTTACTTAGATATGTTATTGTTTAGATGCATTTTACTACTTGTGTTGTTTTGTATGTCTTTACAGGTTTTGCAGCTTAGATCTGAAAACCATAAAAGCTTGGAACAACATCAAGGAGAAAGGATTCGCGATCTGAAAGGTACGGCATCTAGTTACTCGATCTCTAATTAGATCTAGGAAAGTTATTTCTATTATGTCTCATTTGTTCTAGTCTTGCATTAAGATAGGGAAATCACGCCTTGAGTCCACTCTTGATAGATTGTCTGATAACCCTTCCAAGTTGAGTACATTTTCTATTGAAAAGGGAATTAAATTGCATTATTCATCTAATTATTATCATCAAGGGAATGGGTTAGCAGAATCCATTAATAAGAACCTCATACGAATTTTGAAGAAAACCGTTATTGAAAATCAGAGAAATTGGCGTATAGCTCTTCCCAATGCTTTATGGGTAGATAGGGTTACTCCAAAGAATTCTTTAGGGGTTTCAATTAGGGAAATTTTGAGGTCAAAACTAGGCCTCAAAACAAAAAAAATACTATCAAAATCAACTTTATAACAACCAATCACATTCTAGAAGATGATATCTTCTATAATAGTTGAGGTGGCATTGGTTAAGTTAAATATGCTTATTTGTCAAATTCTAAATGGTGAAAGAAAACCCATAGTTAACCATATCAATGTTGTAAGTAAAATAGTCATAATAAAAATAATACTCATAAATTACTTTTGAATATAATATAAATATACTAAAATACTTTTAAAATACTTATAAAGAAAAATAATGTTTATATTTTAATATAAAATAAATTACCAATACAAAAAAAATCTATTAAATTCAAAACTATATAAATATTTTTCAATATGTAATATATATTTTTAAATAATAAAATACAAATACCAAAATTTGAAAAATCTCTTCAAAAATTAAAATTTAGTGTTTTTTTCATATATAATAAATAATTTTAAATATACATACCATCCAACTTAAAACTCAACTCACGTATATTATAAATATTCATTTTTAATATTAAATTAACATCGTAAATATTCCTTTTTAATATTAAATTAACAGAAACGCAAATTTTATTTTTTGACGTGATGGGGAGTTTATGGTATGTACTATACCATAACTAATAAGAACCCATGCGTCATATATCATATGGCACAAATTCCAATCAAACTTATTAACTTTGGATTTCATTAATTACTTTTATGGTTGAGTATTATATTAAAGGGGGTTTAGTACGTTAAGGGGGAGATGTGGGGAGCTAACGAAGTGATTTTGGTATGGTGTTATAGGTTGGGGGAGAGAGGAATATACGTAAGGGTGAGAGATATGTAGTGTGACTTTTTAAATTTTGAATTTTGAATTATAATTTAGTTAAGGTTGATGATTATGATGATGCTAATTGAGGATATTTGATTTTTAAATTATAAATACATAACACAAATATAGATATATTGATTAGTTAATATATTTTATAAACAACTTATTTTATAAGTATATTTAAATAATGTTAATATTTATAAAAATAATTGATTATGTTTTAATTTTAAGGAATATAAATTAGATTTATATAATAGTTACTCAATATATTGAATATATTGAATGAATATATGATTTTTTTTTAATAAATATAAGTTAGATTTATATAATTAATAGAAATAATAATTTACTCATATAAATTTAATTTATGTGTAAAACTCAAAATTTTAATTTCATGATTTTATAAACATATTTTGAAAATTGAATAATTTATATTCCAAAATTCAAATCTAATATATTTTATTTTATTTTATGAATACATTAATTTAAAAGTACACTCGTTATATTATATTTAAAAGCAATTTATGTATTAGAAAGTACTCCTACATTTTAGTCACATCAAAGAAGATATTTTTATTTTATTTTATTTTAGACATATTTTCAATTAAACTTAACCATAGTTACATTGGTTATAATGTAGGAGGTGAGTTATAAATATACCTCCCCCACAAAATGCCTGAGGTGAGTTGTAAATATACCTCCCCCACAAAATGCCTAACTCATGATATTTTATTATATCTCTTAGGAGGCCCATTTGAGACCTCAAAATTCCCCTAATGGTCCTTACACTTTAGTCTATGGGAAAGAGGTTATTCTTCCCCAAACATACTACTCTCTTCCCTGCAGTTAGCTCAGGCATCTCAAGGGTCAAATAGTGAAATCATGCAGTCACACATTAATACCTTGATAAAACTTGAAGAAGCACGGAAAAAGGCCAAGGATAGGTTCAACCGTCACCAAGATATAGTAAAAAGGTGGTTTGATAATCGAAAATATGGAAATAAATATTTTGAGATAGGAGATCTAGTTCTAAAGTGGGATCATCCTCATGAGAATAAGGGAAAACACACCAAGTTCCAACAATTATGGCTTATCCCTTATCAATTTGCGGAGAAGCTTGGCCCATAAACTTATAAATTGCAAGATCTACAAGGGGAGAAGGAAAACCTGCCTGTCAACTGCTTAACACTCAAACAATACTTTTCCTAGGTTTAAGAAACCTTTGTACATAAATAATTTATATCTTTCGTTTTTGTTTTGTTTCATTTTTTTAAGTTAGTTAGTTTCAACATTTTTTATTTTGTTTGCTATGAATTTATTTGCTTGATTTTTTTAAAAATAAAGCTCAGCTCAACTTTCAGAGTGATGTGCAGAGATACAAACATTTGAACACTATCACATGAAATTATTATAATCTCAAAAGGATTAGAATTGGCTTCATAACAAAATAATTTATTTTGTAACAACAATGTCACTAATTATTTTAATTCTGTTTTTTGTTTTAAAAGAGGAAACCTACTTCTGGTTTCATTTTGTGTCAATATAAACCTTGTAAAACAACCAGGATCTATGAATTCTAAATTACTCTCTTGGGGTTCCACTCACTTACACATAAATGACCTTCTTAGGTGACCTACTATAACTGATCCATGGAAATGAAGCAAGTCTTGCAAATGTGTGGCAATTAAAATGATCCTATGCTACGAGAAATTACAGCCAAAAGGCTTATAAAGAAGAGTCAAAATATCTGGAAAAAAGTTTCATATCCATCAAAGAAATGGTCTTGGAAAATAAATATTCATCCAATCAAGAAGATTTTCCTGATGATGTTCCAGAAGGTTCTTCTCCGTCTGTGAGTATGAAAAACAAAATAAAATATTCATCACTCACACAAAAGGACATTATGGATGGAAGAACCCGCGTCAAATGTTTGAATACTGAAGAAATCCATTTAAGAAAGACTCAGACGATGAAACTCGTCAAATAAAGCATCCAAAGAAATGCTAGTAGCATGGAAATAAAGAACACACGAATACATCTATTTGATATTGTTACGACCCCGTGGAGTCATATTTAGAGGTAATCAAGAGACGGGCCTAATCATGAACTCCATATTATGGCCTCAGGAGAGTAGTCAGGAAATATGGTCTAGGTTTCTCTACTTCCCAAAGTGAATGACCAATATGATTCAAGAATCTTCTCTCCCTGCCTAAAACTTTAGAATTTTAAAATCATCAAAATAAATGTTAAAGGCATAGTTTTTACAATTAGAATTAATGAAAAAAAAGCAATTGTGATCCTTAGAGTTTTGTGCAAATATTTGTGTTCACAAGCCAGTCGCCAATTGTTGCAGCTGCAACCTGATACCCAAAAAATTTATAAATTTGTAGGGCCCCTCCTTTATTTTGAATTTACTTAAAGTTTGTTTTCATCTTTATCTGCTTGCTTTTTCTCGACACTTAGATTTATTTTTAAATCAAAATAAAATTTGTTTTATAGATCAGAAGAGTTATATGTTTTCTGCCGAAATGGTCGAAAGATTTATCAATTCTTCGTCGAAACGGTCGGAAGAGCTATCAATTCTCCACCGAAATGGTCGGCGAGTATTATAGTTTTGTGTTTTTTGAAGAAGAAAACCTGTTTCAGAGCACAATTGTATTTTGCGCTAAAACAGTTAGATATGGTCGAGCTTGGAATCGATCGAATAAAAATGAAAACTTGCGTCGAGACGGTTAAACAATAGGCTAAATCGAAGCAAAAATTATTTTTTTGTTGAAACGGTCGGAGCAAAACCACGTTTGTTTCTGAAACGTTTCGGCACATTTATAATTTTTACCCGATCTTCACCGGTTTTTCTTTCCGCCAAACTTTGGAAAGAAACCGACCATGGCCCTAAGTGGTTCAGTGATGATAAGAAGGCTCTATGCCAAATGGAAAATGATCCGAAACGAATTGGTTCCCAATGGAGAACTTGAAAATTCAAAACGGGGTTCGGTGCTGAATCAAAAGAGTCACTCTGAAACACAATTGATGACAAATGGTAAAGTGCTCTGAAACACGATCGCTGACAAATGAAAATCTCGCACGAAGCATTTATTAGTGACAAATGAAAATCTCACCTAAAAAAGATTCGGCACCAGTTGAAAAGGTCGTCCGAAATAGAGTCGACGACAAATGAGAATGCAGCTGAAACAAAATTGGCAAAAATTTGAAGCGCTCTGAAAAAATGTTAATAACACTTTGTGGACCCCATTAGCACACATTCCTTTCCATTTATTTATATGGTTATATTTGTTTTTATAAAGTCGATTTAAAAAAAAAAACAATGTTTGTAACACCTTTTGCAAGTGGAACAATCACCGAACGACAAAAAGCACTCAACTCCATTGAGCATTGCATTTGGACCAATCTCTCACCGCCAGGTAGGTCTTTTCATCTGTTTGTTTTATTTTATGAACATAGTGTTTTCTCCATGGTTAAAATCAATTTGCAAACCTTTGTTGGCGCTCTACTTATGTTTAAATTTGTGAAACTTGATAGGGTATGAAGGAAGAATTAGTTTCTTTTATTATGCATTAGCTTCAAAACCCTAGGGGTGCCATTTTCTGGTTAGGATTAGGAAATTAGGGATTTGTTTTGATAGCCTCCAGTGGCGTTGAAAGTAGAATATCCTTAACCAGAACGTTTTAGGGCTTTCCCTTAAGGTGACCGTCGTGGGTCGTTTCTATCTCCAGAGCCTATGCATTCCAGACTCGGGATTTTGGAGTTGGGACCTCTTGGAAATGGAATGAAGGGGTTTTGTTTTGGCTTGCACTTAACAAGAAATTATGGGTTCATAAGTAACTAGGGAATCTCCTCAAGCCTCTTGAAAATTTGAATCCCCGCGATATGTTCCTTGGGCCACTTAAACAAGTGAAACATACGGTTTTGATTCAGGAGAGAGTCTCGGTCTTGCGTAATTTTTTAACATTGGCATGCTATATCGTTAATATACCCCATCAATGAAACATTTTCCATGAAACCTTAGTTAAACTGATTTTCTATATGGAATCCAAATAGATAATGAGTCTTGTTCTCAAAAGAAAGATAATCGGTAACATGATAAGGTGATGATGAGACAGTCTATGATTCTGTATAGAAATTGGAGGCACATTTGCGATTTTGTTTAAAATATGTTCTTGCTTCTAGCTAATGATGCATTGAAGAATAAGGATTACTTCGTATAAAGACCCATTGATACATTGTTTATTGCATATGAGATTTCACCTTGGAACTAGGATCTCGATTGCCAATATTGTGATAAACCATAACTAGCAGAGCGGAAGGATTCATTGTACACCATATTTTCGTGTTCATAAAACAAATATTCCGAACCAAGCACACTTGACATTATGGAAGTATGAATATCCTATTTTTGTGAACAATACTGACAAAAGGTATACATCCGCAGTTTATTTTCAGAACATTATGCTCATTATCATTTTTGCTTGAAATTATTGCATTCACATTTGATTTTTGTACATTAACTTTGTTTTTCACCTCAGGAGTCAGAAATGCAAAGAAGAGCTTCTAAGAGTAAGGCCAAGGTAGCAAATTTTGATTATGATATTGATATCGTTGTAGAAACCATGATGAAAAATCAGTATGAGGACACCAGAGTATTAATAGGAATTGTTCTTGAATATAAATGGGGTGAACTATATCACCTCATCTGAGACTTAAACATGCCAGCTGCATCCATTGAAGAGATGATGGTGTATCAAAATATTAAAAAATCATGTCTTCATAAATTTTCCACCCGTACAGATATTTTTCCATGTTTAGAAGTAATTGGGTGTATTTTACCTCATGTGGATGTTGGTGCATGAATCATAGCTGGTACGAATGGAAAAGGATTCACGTCATTTCAGCCCGGTCATATCAGCACAGCATATAAGTTACCCTCTCCAAAATTTATGATGACAGAAGACCGGATAAAGGGAGTCAACATAGATCACTCTAAGTATGCTAAGAAAATGTTGATTCCTGGAAATCAGTTGAGGCAAAGGGTAAGCGGGGAGCACGACACCCATAATTTGAAAACACCATTCAGGATCATAGCTTTAATGTTAAGTGGAATATTCGGTAGGTAAAACGCGAATATCTACAAGCTCAGCTGGGTTCCCCTCATGTATCATATCACCTCCCATGGTACCATCCTCAATTGGGCAGACATTATATCAAAGAGTATGGAATCAACAATAGCAGCAACCCAAGGAGGGTTGACTCAGAAGAAAGAAGAATTCTCCATGTCTTCCTACCTTATCTACTGCATCTTAATTAGACAACCGTTCCAAAAATTGGGGTGCTATTGGGTCTTGGCTGAGACCCCTCTATATGTGGCTTACCAAATATTGTAGGCTCATAAATATACAAGCTTATACAAGCTTATCTGTGAGGAATTCATAATTCCTCTATATTGTTTAATATTTAACGAAGGGACCAATTGCTTGTCAGATAACACGATGGCAGACATCAATGAATATGGATACTTCTGCTTCACCCCAGAAGGCATGTATATCAAAATGTATGGGGGAACCAAAGCTCCATATCCAATTCCCAAGTACGCTACAGATTATGTAGACACAAAGAGGTTTTAAGACAAGCCTTTGTCAATGGAGTGGGCCACTTTCTAAATGAGAATAAGAAAGCTTCCTATCCATCACTTCCCTTTGTCATCAGAGCATATAAATTCCCTAAGGTGAAAGGAGAAGAAGCTTTCATAAAGGACTTGGAATCTTTCCACTTTGGAGAGAAGATTTTTACTAGAAATGACAAACTACAAGAGGCTTCCCAACACTGTGCTTCATGTAAGATCCATTTAGAGTATACATATCACTTCTTAAAGGATGAATAGGTATATCAAAGTTTGAATAACATGACATATTTGAACAAACGATTTGGTCGAAAAAGTGGCATAGGTTCCAGTCACACTAAAGAGATTGCTAAAGATGCAGAACTGCAAAATTCCAGAGAGGAGACTATAGCAACAAAAGAAGCTAGGCTAAAATAAGAATAAAGATTAAATAAAAAAGAAGAGGCAAGATTAAAGAAGAACGAAGAAGCAGAAATAACAGGAATATAAAAGGAAAGAAGAAGAAGAAGCAATACAAAAGGAGGAAGAAAAGAAGAAGAAACAAGAGCAAGAAGCAATGGATAAAGTAACAGAGTTGGAGGAAAGCAAGGAGGAAGAGAATAAGCTCAAGAAAGTTGTTGAATACAAATAATTCCGAGAAGAAGACCATAGTATTCAATACATGGGCATAGATCCATTCAAAATTTTTGGAATCCCACTTATAGGAGGACATCTCCCATTTTCTAAGCTCGGGCTCACACCTTTTACTCCTTCGAAGAAACATTTGGTAGAAAAATTAGATCAGAGAAAAGGATGAAAATGGGTACACAACCAGATGTCGTGACCATTAAAGAAAGAAACTTAGAAGAAGGTACTCACAAGGATCCTAAATTCACAGCTTCAGTAGACATAGCAGTTTCTCAAGCAAATGCCGACAACGTTGATAAATTGATGAACGATCTGGATCGAAGCAAAGAAAAAGTGTTGAAGCTAAAGGATAACTTGGTAAAAGCAAGAGGTGAAGGAATTGAGCTGAAGAGGAAACAAAATGCAATAGAATTTGAAAAGAATAAATTACTGTTGGATTATCAAAACTTGGAAAATGAAAAGGATGCTTTAAGTGTGCAACGTGTGATTATGGAAGGTGAGCGGGGTGACTTCTACTCTCGCATAAATGAGTTAGAAGAAAACGAAATGAATTCAAACCAACAGGTGGAATATTTAATGAATGAAAAGGAATCTTTACAAGTGCACATAGATGAGATAATAATTGAGAAAGAATCTTTGCAATCCCAAATGGACGAGTTGGTTAGAGATAAGGAATATTTGTTGGAACAGGTCAACATGGCTCAAAGTCAGAAGGAGGGTATGACCCCATTTTATGAGCATTCCTGTAGAATACAGGAACAAATCTACCACTCACAAGAATTGTTAATTGAGGAAATTTATAAAATGAAACAGATGATAGATAGAATGAAGGAGATTTATGAATGCACTTTTTCTGTAAGACAAAACTTAGTCAATACTTTTAAAAAATTGAAAAGGTTGATGGCCTAGAAGGTATAAAATCCAAAATTCCCTAATCACCTGGCAAACAAGACATCTGTAGAACTCAAGTTAGACATAGCTCTTCTAGAAAGGAGAGCTTCTAGGAAGATACAGGAAGAGGTATCAAAGTCCATCACAAAGTGTGAAGAAATCTACAAAGAAATATGTCAAGCACATGATAAATGTCATATCTCGATGGTTCCATACATGTACGAGTTTCCTACCAAATATCATTGTCTAATGGAATTAAAATATGGCTTGAAATAAGACGTAGAGTACATCGGGAAACTTCATGTGCTTAATGAAGAAGATCTCAAGCAGCACATAAGACAAGCATCTTTAAATGCTTATTTCATGGAGGAAAGTTATAAAGTGGCCACCAAAGGAGAAATAAGTGTGGAAAAGGAATTATCCATTCATGAAACATCTTTAAAATTACAATGTAATATAATCTTTCATGAAACTGAGTTGTGGGACAATTATATTTTCATCTTAGAGGTCCCGCCAAAAGGATAATTTAATTTGTAAATAATTATGTATTTTTAGTTGTGCAAGCACAAAAGACAAATTGTAGCAATCCAAGAGTTAGAGGGTAGGTAAAGCAATCAGTCATGTAAAGACAAATTCTCTTATAATATATATAGAAATGGTAAGGGATTAGAAAAGGACTTTTGCTATTGAAATAGAGGCTGGAGACGTTTTGTAAGAGAACTAATTTTCTGCTAATGAGAAAGACTTATTTGCTGGGAAAAGCGTGCATGGATTTTTGCATGGAATGTTTTGGATAACATATCAAAATTATTTCTTCTTGTGTTCATACTCATGTTGTGATATATTTCTAACTTTATTGAATTATTTCGATGGTGATGAATGATTTTACTTGTGTACGCAAATGTCTATGTGATGTCAGAGTAATAAATGGATTTAAATGTTATCAAAGATATCTTTGCATGTTTCTACTGTGAATGTAAATGCTTCATCTAAATATCTATCTGCTAGATTTGTATAAGGATTCTTAGATTATGACTCTCATTTAAACTCACTCTTTGCAAGGATAGATTAGTTAATTTAGAGTAAGGTTAGATAATTGATAAGGTAGAAGTGATAAGATGAGAGGTAAGAACCTACGCATCACTTGTGAGGCTTCTATCTGTCAATTATAGGTTAAATGCATCAATTAGATTGAAAGAACTTGCATATTCATACTTTAAACATAAAATATAAACGGTGGGCCGGGCTGCAATTGGTAAATATTTAACAAACATACCTACGGTAGTCGGATCGTTAACCGAACGGATTCCCTACTCCAAACAGTGAATGATCTAGTTGGTATTATTCACTTGGGAGAATCCCTACTGTCGATGCTAGGATTTTTCGAGCATCAACAAGATCCGAAGGACAAAGTCATTGCCTCTTTCCATCCTTTTTCTCATAGGTATATTATAATTTCGGGCCGCCATAGTTGTGTGTTTGATAGAGGAATTGATCAGTATAGTGGACCTAGATTTTCATGTTTTTGTAAGAAAATGGTGGGTAAGAATTAAAATGTTTCATCCAAGGGACACATGCTCATACCCTTTGGAGTCCCTGAGACCTCCTTACAGGATGGAAACCACATTGATTTCCAAGCTCTAAGTGAGATATATGCAACAAAATTCAACGAGTACTGGGTTCTGATCCTACAATAGGTAACTTCACTTCATACTATATTCAACTGGGGGGGCATCCTCTTAGCTAATAGAAAGAAAGTTGTCATAAATTAAAGATACACAAATTCAAGACAAGACTCTAGGTTCTTTATGTCCTATTATCTTTTGGATGTGGTATGTGCTAGTAACACCTTTCTAGGAATGGGATGGTAGTGGCTCTGGAAGGACCCCTAGTTCACATTTACTGTAAAGTTTTGTGGGATAAAAAATACTCTAGTTATTATGTTAATATATGACACGAACTCTTAATTCCATTGTATACCATCATCCATGGAGAACCAACCAAGTGCATGTTTGATAAGCCCATGGAATCCTGGGATACGTTAGGAGATTGGGATGTCACTTATAAGGGGAATTACTTTCATATCTATGGTGGCATCAAACATCCCCATATCCACCCTCATTTCTTCACTGATATAAATGATCCTATAGGAGGTATCTTGCCAAGTCTTTCTAAATGGCATTGGAGCAATGTTGGAAAATAAAAAAAATACTGTTTGGCCCCGATTACCTATAAAAATTAGAGGATAATGCTTAAAATATATCAAAGAATCCATGGAGTGGTCTTAGGCTATCAACATATTTCAATTTGGAATTTAAGTTTTATGGAGGAATGATTCTAGGAAAATAGTAGAATAGCATTATTGTGCTTGTAGATTTACTTGGGAATATACATATGAATTTTGGGTAGGAGAAGATGTGTATAGACAAGTTAAGTCCCTTAATGAGGTCTGAAGGTGTCTAGGAAACAAAAAACATAAATATGCAACACATGTAGGACCTCAAGAGATTACTGTTGGAATCTTATTAATACTGAGAGGGGGGTTGAATCAATATTAACGCAATTATGAACGGTTTTTAACTTCTTAACTGATTAATTTGAACATTAATTATGCATCACCATAAATAAAACATTCAACATCACGTGAGTGCAAAACACAAAACACACATATTTTTATGTGGAAACCCAAATGGGAGAAAACCGCGAAATGCTCCCTTATAATATAAATATTACATTCAAGGAAGCACCAACCTCCGAAGTTCTCTAGCACCAACTAGAAGGAGGCACCAAACCCCTAGTTTTACAGGCACTGACTTGAACGAAGCACCAAATCCCTAATTTACTAGCTTCAACTAGAAGGAGGCACCAATCCCCTGCTCCTTGCGCTAGACTACTGCACTGATATAAAAGAAGAATATATTACTTTGTTGTTCTTTTGATCTATGCACACTAATGATAATTTGTTGTTCGTTATGCTGTACACACCTTCTACAACTTTGAGATCTTGCAATCACTTATCTGTATCACGAAATTCACTTAAACACATCAACAAGATACACTTAAATTCATACTTCACAAACTGTGCATTGTTTCATCATATTCTATAGTTTGTGCTCCAGTTCATCATACAATTATGTTTCTGCACATATGCAACTTCAAATGATACTGCGCATCTCAGATGAACGGATGTTTTGACTTCACATATCAGTATCAAATAGATATTTGCACCCTTTGTAATATTTCTGTTATGTATTGGTGCAATAGACTTTAGATAATATGTGACCTTCTGTGCATTATCTAATATTCGGCCTTTCAGTCTAATTGCACTTGTCTCAGATCATCCATATCAGAATGTGCATCCTTTACTGTGCAACACATCTATCTTATCGCATTAGATAATATACTTCGTGCATCTCAAGATATACTTCAATTCTGTCTTTGCGCTTCTATCTTAGATCATCTGTGACTATCTACGTGTTGTCTGTGATACTATCATTATGTTCCCATGCATGTGTGCATCCTCTGTAGTTCTGCATTTCTGTCTTCGTGAAAATGTCACAGATAAAAAACATCATTTTGCGCACCATCAACAATTCTATTCTTCTATTCATGCGCACTCACCTCTCTGCTAGATCACGTTGTTATGGTTCCACGATCCCTTGATGCCCCGAAATAAGAAGATTGCTAAATATGTATCTTCCAATATTCGAGATCACAAGCTTAATTCGATTTTCCTACTTGGATTATTAGTTATATTTTTCCTGTGTGGATTGTATGTCCACAAGTTGGTTGTGGATTTCCTTCTTCTTTACTTCACAGTTCTTGCTTTTTCCACTTGTCCCGTTCTTCATTGTTGAGGTGTCATCTCTTGTGGGTCTTGCGCATGCTTATTCCTTTTCCTTAGTGTGACTTGCACCCTTTCGGCGTGGTATTTCTTCCTTGATGTACTATCACTTGTGGGTATTCTGCACATGACTTCTCCAACCACTACTTTCTTATGCTATTCTTGTGCACTTCAACTACTTGAGTGCTCCTTGTTATTGGTGAGTCTTGTGTACTTTTGGGACTTTCTTACATATCCAACTACTTATTATTCTCAAGTCTCGTGCGCACTCCCAAAACTTGTTCAACCAATTGTAATGTACCAACTAGGATTAGTGATACATATACTCTCTTCTACACAGAATCAATTAAAACAATGTTTATGGAAGCTAGTTTGACTGAGGGTGGACAAGATCAAAAGCTTTGGATGGAAGGGATGCTCTAATATTTTTTGATACCTATGAAAAAAGTACTTATACCATTTATTTTTCAAGATCATCAAAGCTGAAATCTACTCCAACGCTCTTGGGAACCTCGGCATATGCATACTAGTATGGGTATAAAATTTGAATGGAGGATAGGGATGGGTGTTTCTGACTCAGAGAGGATAAATAAAATAAAATTACATTCATTACACTTTCAATTTACATTCCATAAATTTATAGTAAGTTCTGAATAATTCTCACAAAAATACTAGTAATTTTACACTCCAGGATTGCACAACTAGTAATTTTCAGGAGATCCCAAACAGTCAATTAAGGCTCACTAATTTCTCAAATAAAACATGGATTGGGTAATTTAAAAATTTAATTAGCATCAGAAACAAGAATCAAATCATTTGTAACTATTCACATTCATATTTCACAAGTATTATGAAAACTAGTCAAAATCTAGGAAAATATAGAAGGGGTGAAGAAAACTATGAATATTTATGAATTATGTAATATTAAATGATATGAATGATATCATAGGTTTATTTTGACTTTAAATACATCATAAATGATCCAAAATACTCCTCAAATCATTACAAAAACTCTTCTCGTCTTATACACAACAATCTAGCATTGAAAAACACTGAGAAGCTCTGAGATTCGAACCATAGTCTTCATGAATATTTATGAAATTAGACCCAAAATTGGTTCAGCTACAGGATCTGCAAATAAACTCAATGAAAAGGTATGAATACCATCATCCTCTCACAGGAATCAAGGGCACATCTCCCAGCTTAGACTAGGGGCACATATCCCAAGTATCTAAGGCAAAATTGCTCTCATACCAATACTCAAACTGACAAAAGATGTGAATGTGGTTCACACTAGTTCATTTATAGAGATTGTTTGACTTGAGGAGCAAGTCTCCATAGCTAATGTTCCCTCCTTGAGTGGATAAGGAAAGCTAGCTTTCCTAGCTTTTCCTTTTTGCTTTGCTTTCCTCCTTTTTCCTTTTCTAATTGCTTTTCCACTTTCTACTTTGGATTTTTCTTCTTTTTCTAAAATTCCCTTCTTTTCTAACTTTCCTTCTTTCTTCTTTTGTGCTGCTTTCTACTTTATGTTTGTTTTTCCTGAGTTGCTCTACCTTTCTTTCATTTTTCCTGATTTTCTAGATTTATGTGCTTTCTCCTTGACTTCTTCCTCAAGTCTCTTCTCAGTCAACCTTATCCACTAATGCACCCTAGTGGAGCATTATCTTCATTTATTCAATATAAAAATATTAAATGCATCATAAATAAATATTCCAAGTGGATAACAAACTTTGGATCAAATTAAATCCACACTCCTAATTAATTAATTGCCTGGAAATCAAAATTTAACCCCATGATACTGAAGTTGTCTCCTCAACCCAAGGGATTGGTTGGGTTAGGATCTTGATCCAATTTTCACTATTGATGGGACATGGAAGTCCTCCCCACCCAATATTTCTTTTTCTAAAGCAATTTCAAACTGGGATGCTGCAAGATATGTTCCCCTTCCCAAGTACCATCCTCACTAGGCAATCCTTCCCATTGCACCAAAACTTCTTTAAGGATTCTGCTCCTTAGATTCTTCTCTCGTACCTCCAAGATCCTATCAGGGATCAACACCAAATTAACTTCATCATCAAGGGGTGGAAAGTCTTTTGAAACTTTGACTTGCTGCCCTATTGCTTTCTTCAAACTGGATACATGGAAAACATTGTGAATCTGGTTTCCCGAGGGCAAATCTATCTCATAATATTCCTCGATATTTATTAAAACCTGGTAGGGGCCATATAATATTGGATGCAACTTATCATCTTCCTTATAATTCAATGATGACTTTCTATAGCATTGCAACCTCAAATATACCAGATCTCCAACTTGGAAAGCTTGCTCAACTCTATGTGTGTTTGCATGCACTTTTTGTTAGTTCTGTGCTACCTACAAGTTGTCTATGAAGGTCCTAAGTATGTCTTGAATCTCTTGGAGCCAATCCTTTGATTTCTATGTCTTAAAATCACCAAATATCAGATCATAAAAACTAAGTGCATCATAACCATAAAGAGATTTGAAGGGAGACATACCAAACGAGAGATGAAAAGTAGTGTTGTAACAAAACTCTCCCAAATGGAGCCAAGTGGTCCATGAATTATGTTGGCCGGTGACATAGTTTCTTAAGTACCCTTCTAGCCATTGGTTCACACTCTCTGTTTTTCCATTAGTCTGTGGATGGTATTGTGTGCTCATGTCCAAACTTGTCCCCACTAACTTGAACAGTTCTTGCCAAAAATTGCTTGTAAACTTGTTATCCCTGTCACTGATGATGGACTTGGGTATGCCATGAAGTTTGAAGACTTCTTTGATGAAATGTTCATCCACTTGTATGGATTCAATATTAGTTGTGACAACAAATAAATGTGCATATTTATTCAATCTATCCACCACAACAAAAATACTGTCTTTACCTTGGCTTTTTGGAAGCTCGGTGATGAAATCCATCGATACACTTTCCCATTTCTGCTTAGGAATGGGAAGTGGTTGTAAGAGCCCTGCTGTATGAGTATTCTCTACTTTATTTTGCTGACACACCACATATGAACTGACATAATCCATCACCTCCTTATGTATCCCCTTCCATGTGAACCTTTCCCTCACTTTCATGTAAGTCTTCACAAACCCTGGATGACCTGCTAAAGGCACACCATGGGAAGCTTCAAGAATATTCTTCCTTAGTATGGATTCTACAACTACAAATATTCTATCCTTATAATAAAAAATATCATTGAGAATATTATAAGCATCATCATGAATTAATCCATCAAACAAATCACAAGCAAACTGGTTCTTTGTGTATTCTACCCCAAGTTGTACTTTTCAATCATCGTGAAATTTGAGCAATGCAAGTGTGGGTTTTCTAGAAATTGCATCAGCTACAATGTTCATCTTACCCTTATTATATTCAATATCAAATTCAAATGATTAGACCTTTCTTACCCACTTCTTTTTCCTAGCATTCATCTCCTTTTGAGTTAAGAAATGTCTCAAACTATTGTTATCAGTTTTGATAATGAACTTACCTCCTACCAAATATTTCCTGAACTTGAATGGAGAATGCATGATGGCTAGCATTTATTTGTCATAGACTTAATACAACCTTTCATGTGGATGCAATGTTCTTCTCTCAAAGGCCAAGGGGTGTTTATTTTGCATCAATACTGCTCCAATTTCATTCCCTGAAGCATCACACTCAAGAACAAAAGGTGATCTCAGGATCCAATTTCATTCCTAGTTTGCTTCACATGTGCTAGTTCCCTGAAGGTGATCTCAGGATATCTTCTTTCGAATATTTCATCCAACCTTCTTGTGAAATCTTCATAGGTGGTCACTTGGTCATGCCAAAGAGTCTTTAGGCCATGAAACCACCAGTCATTTGCTTCCCCATCTAAGTGTAGAGTAGCCATCCTGATGGCATCTCTCTTAGCCATAGGATTCAACTGAAAATATGTGTCAAGTTTCTGAATCCAAGATTTAGCAGTACATTTCTGTGAACCATCAAAATAAGGTAAATAAATCTTACCAATGGAATTTTTTAGTTCATAGTTCTAATTTTTCGTCTTGAAGCCTCCTCTTGGGTTGGACTTATACTACAAATCAAAAAATTCTTTGAATGGTAAAGCACTTATGCATTCGTCATTCAATGTAAGGTACTCAACATATTTGTCTTCCCATGAAGCAAGACCTCTATTTCGAACCTCAGGTGGTCAAAGAGATTGTGAGGCCCAGTTTTTGAGAAAATATGGCCACCACTGCTCTTCCTCTCGCCATGTGGGGTACCATTTCTACTCCCTTCTCCGATCTTGCTTCTTAGCTGCTGAGCTAAGAAATATTTGGTCTCCTTCCTAGATTGAAAAATATTGCGAGAGATGTCTTGAAAAAATTTCATCATGCATTGAAAAAAGAGTTTGAACTACTCCTTTTCTTCATTGTGAGACATGTTTGATTCTCCTTGTAGTTTCCCTTCAGTGGAATTTATTTCCTCTTCCTCTTCTCCTTCCGACAAAGGACCTTTCTTCTTGGAATCTGAATATCTTCTTGGAATCATATAAATAGTTCAAGAGCAAGTCCACAGGACCATGCTCTGATACCACTGTAATGTACCAACTAGGATTAGTGATGCATAAAACCTCTTCTACACAGAATCAATTAAAACAATGTTTATGGAAGCTAGTTTGACTGAGGGTGGACAAGATCAAAATCTTTGGATGGAAGGAAGGCTCTGATATTTTTTTATACCTCTGGAGAAATTATTAGAAATGACAAACTACAAAATGCTTCCCAACATTGTGCTTCATGTAAGATCCATTTCGAGTATACAGATCACTTATTAAAGGATGAATAGGTATATCGAAGATTGAATAACATGACATATCTGAACAAACGATTTGGTCGAAAAAGTGGCACAGGTTCCAGTCACACTAAAGAGATTTCTAAAGATGTAGAACTACAAAAGTCCAGATAGGAGACTATAGCAGTGGAAGAAGCAAGGATAAAAGAAGAAGCAAGATTAAATAAAAAAGAATAGGCAAGATTAAAGAAGAAGGAAGAAGCAAAAGTAAAGAAGGAAGAAGAGGAAGATAAAAGGAAAGAGGAAGAAGAAGCAATACAAAAGCAGGAGGAATAAAAGAAGAAGAAATAAGAGCAAGAAGTAGCGGATAAATAAGAAGAATTGGAGAAAAGAAAGGAGGAAGAGGATAAGATCAAGAAAGTTGTGGAATAAAGAGAAGTCCAAGAAGAAGACCATAGTATTCAAGACATGGGAATAGATCCATTCGACATTTCCAGAATCCTGCTTACTGGAGGACATCTCCCATTTGTTGATCTCGGGCTCAAACCTTTTACTCCTTTGAAGAAACATTCGGTAGCAAAACTAGATACAATAGTTTTTTACCCCAAGTAGAAGACAATTTTAAGAAGATCAAAGAAAAGGCTGAAAATGGGCACACAACCATATGTGGTGACCATTCAAGAAAGCACCTTAGTAAAAGGTACTCACAAGGATCCCAAATTCACCGCTTCAATAAACATAGCAGTTGCTCAAGAAAATGTCGACAACGTTGATAAATTGATGAATGATATGGATTGAAGCAAAGAAAAAATGTTGAAGCTAAAGGATAACTTGGTAAAAGAAATAGGTAAAGGAATTGAGCTGAAGAGGAAACAAAATGCAATAGAATCTGAAAAGAATAAATTACTCTTGGATTATCAAACTTGGAAAATGAGAAGGATGCTTTGAATGTGCAACTTGTGATAATGGAAGATGTCATGTTCCCCAACCTCCGTGGTGGCCTTCAGAGGCCATGGGAGACCCTCTGTCATTTTTTTTTCTCCAAATTCCTCCATTTTCATACACAACCACAATGGCCTTGAATCCGCAATCCACAATTGGATTCAGAATTCGGATTCCCAAATACGCCTTTACGACAAAACCATGGTCTTGGCTTCCGCAATCTACAATGTTGAATTTGGAAGTCGGAAGTCAAATTGCCATCCCGGAAAAATTATCCCTTTGTAATTCTGCAATCCGCAACCTCCGTTGTGGATTTCTGAAATCAGAACTCCATTCTGTAACCTCAGGAAAAATTACCACCCGCAATCCGCAATCTGCAACCCGCAACCCGCTTGCGGATGCGAAAATGTGGAATTCCAATGCACCAATCCCATGGAATTCAGCCTTCCGCAATCTGCAACCCACTTTGCGGATGCGGAAATGTGTAACTCCCAAGCGCCATTTCCGTTGGACTTGCCCTTACGACTCTTGCAACCCGCAACCCACTTTGCAAATGCGAAAATGAGGAATTCCAACCACATTGCTCCAATGATCGGTCCCTAACCTCCACAATTTTCAATCCTCTTTGCGAACGTGGAAAAGTCATTGCAGATGCGGAAAGGTCAAGACCGCAAACCCTTACACCAACAAGCTTCTAAGGAAACTTCTAAGGGTGATAACTCTCTCATCCCTGGTCCAAAATGGATAAAGCTGATACTATTGGAAATCTCTAGGAGAGATCTATCCACTGGTGTAATCCCCACCTCATTTTAGCACTCCAACCTTACCATTTTTCCAACTGATATTCTATCCATAACCCTCTCCATGTGCCTCTATCCTCCTGCAAGGAACTTTGCCTACCTCCTGCCATGACTCCTCCCTTCACCTGAACCATGGAGGGGTCCTCAAACACGACAAGGGATATCCCTTTCCTTCCCCAAGCCCAGGTGAATTCAATCCATCCCTTTTAAGGGTGAATACAATGCATAAATAAACACATATAATGAAACTAGAACTATTCAATACACCTACAACCTGCAAGGTTAGCCATACATTACATTCAAGTAAATCAGAAAGCATTCAAACATGCACTCAGTCTCATATTTAAACTTATGCATAGTTCCCTATTGATCCAATATCATGTGATTCTTCATTCAATAACCTGAGCATACAAAGATAACACAACATAAGGGACACTAGCATCATTTTTACACCACATTGATACTTATCTTTGGAAATGAAGTTGCCCCAAGAAAATGGCTAAGTGAGTACAACTTTACACCCAACATTAGGTCTTTGTCCATCCTATACTCTTTCAGCTGAGAGACCATCCTTGAGCTGGGTTATGTATCCACTAAGCATGGCTAATGTCTCTATCACAGTCAAGGTTCCATCCCAATGCTAAGCCAACCTACAGTTGGGTATATCAATAATACAAGGGAAATAGGGATGATGTTGCTAAGCCAGTGAGCTCACCCACAGAGCTACAAGCATCTCAGATAACTCAACAAACATGGCACCCACGTTACCTACCTCACCCAACACAATGAAGGCCCTCTTCTCTGCTGCACAGTCCCTCAAGGCCCCTTCCCTCTAGTGTTATTCAGGGTGGAAATAGAAAGGTCCAACTATTGTTTTCATGAGACTTTCATCCTTCAATGGGTTTATCAAATAGATCCAACCTTAGGTTTACCTTCTTCTCTGTTATTCAAGTTGGTTCTTCACAGGGCCACAGCCTAACTCTGTCCCGCGACTCGGTCCTCTACAAAACCAAATCTATGTGTTCTCATGGGTTCTCTAAGATGTTCAAGATCTGTAATTCATCCCCATGGTCTGATCTATGGCTATACCAACCGGTTCAATTCTCACACAAGGTTTTCTTGGGCGCTCTTAGCTCTACAAATTTGCTTACATATAAATCATGATTTTCTCTTGTTACTTCACGGCTGGGCTTTGCAATGCATGAATGACTTGGGTTTTTTGTCAATAATGGGATAGCCATCAGGGTGGGAGAATTCCCAAGCATAGAGTGGCTTAAGCGACAAGTAAAACACAGAGACATACCTTGCCATACGGATTTTAGGGTCGCTCCAAACTCCATCGAATTCATGGATTGGTTTTCTCAACCACCCTCTTACAGTTGCATTAATGTCAGCATGGGGACTCAAATGGGTTAAAAAATGGACATGTGGCAGCATGGGTTCCAATCCCATAGCCTCCTCACCTCTCCCTAGTGGATACACATGGCCCCTTCTCATTGGTTGACTCCTTAGCCAGCTTCTTGGTATTTTTATTGCAATATTTAATAATTACATTATTTACATTCTCTCATGGCTTAACAACACATGGATAATCAAATTGTCAAATAATTTCTTATGCAAATAAAACTAAGCATCCACTAGTGGGGCCTTGGCCTTGATCTCCACACTAGGGAAAATACACATTGCATTTATACAATATTTACATTGAAACAAATAAACCCTATGGGTCAAAATAGGGGTATTACAGAAGGTGAGCGGGGTGACTTCTACTCTCGCATAAATGAGTTAGAAGAAAATGAAATGAAGTCAAACTAACAAGTGGAATCTTTAATGAGTGAAAAGGAATCTTTACAAGTGCACATAGATGAGATAATAATTGAGAAAGAAGCTTTGCAATCCCAGATGGATGAGTTGGTTAGAGATAAGGAATATTTGTTGGAACGGGTCAACATGGCTCAAAGTCAGAAGCAGGATATGACCCCATTTTATGAGCATGCCTGTAGAATACAGGAACAAATCTGCCACTCACAAGAATTGTTAATTGAGGAAATTTATAAAATGAAACAGATGATAGATAGAATGAAGGAAATTTCTGCGGGCGCTTTTTCTGTAAGACAGAAATTAGTCAATACTTTGAAAAATTTGAAAAGGTTGATGGCTTGAAAGGGAGAAAATCCAAACTTCCTTGATCACCTGCCAAACAAGACAGTTGTAGAACTCAAGTTAGACATAGCTCTTCTAGATAGTTACAGGAGAGCTTCCAAGAAGATACAGGCATAGGTACCAAATTCCATCACAAGTGTGAAGAAATCTACAAAGAAAGTTGTCAACCACATGAGAAATGTCATCTCGCGATGGTTCCAGACATGTATGGGTTGCGTACCAAAGATTAGTGTCTAATAGAATTAAAATATGGCTTGAAAGAGGACCAGGAGTACATCACAAAACTAGATGTGCTTAATGAAGAAGATCTCAAGCAGCACATAGGAAAATCATCTTTAAATGCTTATTTCCTGGAGGAAAGTTATAAAGCGGCCACTAAAGGAGTAATAAGTGTGGAAAATTAATTATTCGTTCATGAAACATCTTTAAAATTATTTGATCTTGTACAATGTAATATAATATTTCATGAAACTGACTCGTGAGAAAATTATATTTCCAAATTAGAGGTCCCACTAGAAGGATAATTTAATTTGTAAATAATTATCTATTTTTAGTTGTGGAAGCACGAAAGACAAATTGTAGCAATCCAAGAGTCAGAGGGTAGGTGAAGCAATGAGTCATGTAAAGAAAATTCTCTTGTAATATAAATAGAAGGGGTAAGGGATTAGAAAAGGAATTTTGCTAGTGAAATAGAGGCTGGAGATTTTTTGTAAGAGAATTAATTTTATGCTAATGAGAAAGACCTAGTTGCTGGGAAAAGCTTGCATGGATTTTTGCATGCAATTTTTTGGATAACAGATCAGAATTATTTATTCTTGTGTTCATACTCATGCTGTGAGATCTTTCTAACTTTATTGAATTATTTCGATGGTGGTGAATGATTTTACTTGTCTATGCAAATGTCTATGTGATATCAGAGTAATAAATGGGTTTAAATGTTATCAAAGTTATATTTGTATGTTTCTACCGTGAATGTAAATGTGTCATCTAAATAGCTGTCTATTATATTTATATAAGCATTATCATATTATTAGTCTAATTAACAACAACTCCTTGCAAGGATAGATTAGTTAATTTAGATTAAGGTTAGCTAATTGATAAGGTAGAAGTGATAAGATGGGTGGTAAGAACCTACGCATCACCTGTGAGGATTCTTCCTGTCAATTATAGGTTAAATGCATCAATTAGATTAAAAGCACTTGCATATTCATACTTTAAACATAAAATATAAACAGTGGGTCGGGCTGCAATTGGTAAATATTTAAAAAACATACTTATAGTAACCGCATCGTTAACAAGACAAATTCCCTACTCCAAATAGTGAATGATTTAATTGGGATGATTCACTGGGGAAAATCCCTACTATCGATGCTAGTATTTTCTGGGAATCAACATGATCGAAAGGACAAAGTCATTGCCTCTTTCCATCCCTTTTCTCATAGTCTTATTATAATTCCGGGCCACCATAGTTGTGTGTTTGATAGAGGAATGGATCAGTATAGTGGACCTAGATTTTCATGTTTTTCTAATAAAATCGTGGGTAAGAATGTTAATGTTTCATCCAAGGGACATAGGCTCATGCCCTTTGGAATCCATGAGACCTCCTTACAGGATGGAAACCACATTGCTTTCCAAGCTCTAAGTTAGATATATGAAACAAAATTCACTGAGTATTGGGTTCCCATCATACAATAGGTAACTTCACTTCATACTATATTCAACTGGGGGGCCATCCTCTCAACTAATAGCAATCAAGTTATCATAAATGAAAGATACACAACTTCAAGACAAGACTCTAGGTTCTTTATGTCCTATTATGTTTTTGATGTGGTATGTTCTAGTAACAACTTTCTAGGAATGGGATGGTAGTGGCTCTAGAAGGAACCCCATTTCACATTTATTGTAAAGTTTTCTGGGATAAAAAATACTCTAGTTATTATGTTAATATATGCCACGAACTCTTGATTCCATTGTATACCATAATCCATGGAGAACCAACCAAGTGCATGTCTAATAAGTGCATGGAATCCCAGGATACATTAAGAGATTGGGATGCCACTTATAAGGGGAATTACTTTCATATCTATGGTGGCATCAAACATCCCCATATCCAATCTCATTTTGTCACTGATATAAGTGATCCTATAGGAGGTATCCTGCTAAGTCTTATTAAATGGCATTGGAGCAATGTTGGAAAATAAAAATAAAAAAGATTGTTTGTCCCCCATTACCTATAACCATTATAGGATAATGCTTAAAATATATCAAAGAATCCAAGGATTCGTCTTAGTCTATCAACATATTTCAATTTGGAATTGAAGTTTTATGGAGGAATGATTCTAGGAAAATAGTAGAACAGAATTATTATGCTTGTAAATTTACTTGGGAATATACATATGAATTTTGGGTAGGAAAATATGTCTATAGACAGGATAAGTCCCTTGATGAGGTATCAAGGTGTCTAGGAAACAAAAAACATAAATATGAAACACATGTAGGACCTCAAGAGATTATTGTTGGAATGTTATTAATACTGAGAGGGGGGGGTGAATCAGTATTAGCGCAATTATGAACAGTTTTTAACTTCTTAACTGATTAATTTGAACATTAGTTATGCATCCAACATAAATAAAACATTCAACATCACATGAGTGCTAAACAAAGAGCACACATATTTTTACATGGAAACCCAAATGGAAGAAAACCACGAAATGATCTCTAGCACCAACTAGAAGGAGGAACCAACCCCCTAGTTTTACAGGAACCGACTTGAACGAAGGACCAACTCCCTAATTTACTAGCTTCAACTGGAAGGAGGCACCGACCCTCTGCTCCTTGCGCTGGACTTCCGCCCTAATATAAAAGAAGAAGATATTACTATGTTGTTCTTCTGATCTGTGGACACTTTTGATACTCTGTTGTTCGTTATGTTGTGTGCCCCTTCTGTAACCTTGATATATTGCAATCACTTATCTGTATCACGATCTTCAATTGAACACATCAACAAGATACACTTAAATTCATACTTCAGAAACTGTGCATTGTTTCATCATATTCTATAGTCGGTTCTCCAGTTCATCATACAGTTATGTTTCTTCAGATCTGCAACTTCAAATGATATTGCGCATATCTGATGAACTACTGTTTTGACTTCGTGCATCAGTATGAGATGGATCAACGCACCCTCTGTACTATTTATGTTATGTCTTGGTGCAATAGTCTTTAGATAATATGTGATATTATGTGCATTATCTAATATTTGGCCTTTCAGTCTAATTGCACTTGTCTCATATCATCCTTATCAGATTGTGCATCCTTTACTGTGCAGAATCTCTATCTTAGTGCATAACCACATATACTATGAAATGAGAACTTTATACAATGAACGAGAACTGTAGCCATAAAAACGATGATTTTTGCAAAAAAAACACCAAAAACACCCCCCAAATAGAAAAGTGTTGATACCAGTATACACGTTTTTTTTCAGGGTACAAAATAGAGCCATGGCCTAAACATCCCGAACCGTTGTTTACAAAAACTTTAAAATCAACCCATAAATTGGAAAAAAAAATCTTCAAGAGATAAATTACAACTTTTTTTAAACTTGCATATTAAACAAAAAACAAAAATTCATAAATAATTTCACCATTCTAACCATATAAAAACAAAGAAATTCTGATGTGATTCATAATGAAATAACATATTATACCATACAAGAACAAATGATTCATATCAATATTCAAAAAATCCTTTAGAGTTTCAATTACAAACATCATACTACTAAAATACATCTAAAGTGCTTCATGTGAAATTATTCAAATTCATCCATGGATTCTGACACCCCCATCATAATCTACATTTTTTGCAGATGAAGGATTGGATGAAGATGTATATGACCCCTATTCTTCTCTATTATCAATGGGTGCACCATCTGATTCTACATCTATTCCCATCATTTCATATGTCATATTCCTTCGGGATCTACAGCTTGGTTTAACATACTCCCATCTTGCAACTTCTTGTTTTGCCAACAACCTCTTGATAATATCTATAGTCTTGGAGCGAAGAGTGTATTTATTTGTCAACTTGAAATCATAAACAAGTATATCAATTTCCTCTAATTTCAAGATGTCAATGCGGCGGTAATTTATTTTTTGACCCTTTCTTTTTCTCTTTCTACAAACCTTTTTCTCAACCACCATCTCTGCCTTGTACACACCATCAAATGGGTGTGTATCTCTTGCATACCAATGTACTTCTAATGATACTACTTCTTCATTCTCGTTATTGAACTTCATAGCTTTTTCAATCCAGAATGGATAATGGTGTGCATCATCTGTAGCCAAAAATGCAATCATGTAACCCTCCTTGATATCTTGTACTGAGACCCTGTAAAGGTTTTCCATCTCTCGGCACTTTGCAGATGATATTCTAGAGCCAATATACATTTCTCTTACCTCTACTTGAGAAAACTCAACACCTAGAGGTTCAACATTTGTAACTCGTTTTCATTTGATAAACTTTGTGGACAAGCAAATGGAGACTTCAAATATATATCTCCATTTGTAGAGTTTGAAATTATGTCACTCTGCTCCATGAAAAAAGACTCCCACCAAACAAAATCAACAACATCAAATTAATCATATGTATCTTCGATAGACTTTTTTATTTCTTCCAAGCATTGAGAAGAATCAACATCTCTATTGTGTTGCCTTGCTTTATGAATCTCTGTAGATGATTGCAATAACAATAAATTTGAAGCATACATTTGACGATTTGGGATTAATTTCATAAATGCCAAACCTGATGAAGGACCCCATTTTGTGCTAGTTGAGTACTTATTTCCCCAAAGTAGTGTTTTTCCATCAATATTTTTTATACTAAATTGATGTTGAAACCTAATGTCATTAAGTTTTTCAATGCAGCTCTCTTCACCATGCGATCCAAACATAAATCTTCGCATGTCAACATTTTCTTCCAATTTATGTACAATAGGCTCTGGATGGTATGCTTTTCCTATAATTTCAATCAATGATGGTAGGATCCTGACTTTCTTCCTCCTCAATTTCCTTGCAAAATGGTTGAACATTTGATCAATATGATCATGAGTATTCCCAACAAGAAGGAAACCAACTTTTACCTTTTTAAAAATTTCCAATTCAACAGATAACCAAACACGACCTGATTTTTGTTTTCTCGGCTTGTGTTGTCCAATTGTAGATATAGAACTTCAGAAAGATCACCAGGCCAATGAGTAAGGACATGGTGAATTATGGTGATGGTAAAATTTGCATCATTGTGAATATTTGGAGCTGTAAAGTAAACCCTTGGAATCATTTCACCATTAAAAACCATACACCCAACCAAGTGAAATTGAATAAAATTTTCCTCCTTCAAATTCTTTGGCACACGGACAAAATGTGGCAAGAGTTTTTTTTCTTTTTTTCTGATCCATGCCATCAATTATCAAACCCATATACTTATGTGGAGCATCATAACACTTCTTGCCATGTTTGTACAACTTTTTTTGTTCATTTGATCACTGATTGCGATGTTCTTGCAGTGCATTGATTATGGAATATACAAACAACATAACACAAAAATATTGATAACTAGTTTTAATAATTGACATTTATCTATAATTTTTTTTTTTGTAAACATACATCTTTCTTTCCCTTCTTTCTTTAAGAGAAGCAAATGTATTGCAGATCCCCATCCTTGACCTCTTTGGAATGCGGACGTTGTTGAACTTCTTTTTCCATACTCTTGTGAAATATGCATATCTGATGAAGTTGTCATTTCCTTGACCACCTTGAACATAATCCTTGTATAAGTTGTAGATTTCCTTCCTTGTGAAATTATCTGGAATGTGTATCGTTTCTCTATTTGGCATACTCTCTCCATGCTTGGAAAAGAAATCATGCATCCATGATATTGCAATGTGTGTTCATGGCCTAGGGATTCGTCCCTGATAATTGTCAGAATAAAATGTAGGATCCTTTTACAGTCTTGTTTGGATTCTTGATAATCTAATATTACCAATTGAGTGAATTCGTTTGAATGCATTTCTACAAACAAGAACATTTCCAACGTGATAATCATAAACTATCCTTGTAGAAATCATGCACCCCACTAAATATGAACTTTGCATACTTTTGTTCATTGATAAATACATCTTCATTTTATCCAAGGCATAATTGTAGGCTATACCTTTCAAACCAATTTTGTGGAAACACTCACTCGAAATCAAATGAGTAACAGAACTTGGACTTGTGAGCAATTCTTTCCTAGACCTTGTATAACTGGAATGCTTTGGATTGACATAAAAAGGTCTAGTCCTACACTTAATCCTACTCATTATTGGATTGTGTCGCTACATTTCCTGGACCATTATGTCTGCAAAAACATACTCATTAGAATGAATGTTTTCATTGTAAGGCATATGACCCCCCTCATTGAAAATATTATCACCAAATTCAGTATGAAAATGATTTTCATGATCACTAATAAGTTGATCAATTGTTGACATATCAATGTGACCATCAACACTATTGGTGCCACTAAATTCTTCACTGAAAAGGAACTCTTGAGATTCATCATTGGTGCCTATAAAATCCTTACTTGGAGGAGAATCATTGTCTTCATCATTGGTTCCTGTAACATCCTTACTTGGAGGAGAATCATTGTCTTCATCATTGGTGACTTTATGGTCAATAGAATGATCATTGGTTCCATTGAAATCCTCGCTCGGAGGCAAATCATCATCGGTTCCATTGAAATCCTCGCTCGGAGGAAAATCATCATTGGTTCCATTGAAATCTTCACTTGGAGGAAAGTCATCATCAGTGCCATTGAAATCCTCTCTTGGAGGAAAGTCATCATCTGTGTCATTGAAATCCTCGCTTGGAGGAAAGTCACCATCGGTGTCATTGAAATCCTCTCTTGGAGGAAAATCACCATTGATGCCATTGAAACCCTCACTTGGAGGTAACTCATCATCAGTTCCGTAGAAATCCTCACTTGGAGGAAAGAGATCAGTTCCATTGAAATCCTCGCTTGGAAGAAAATCATCTTCACCATTATTGATGTCTTCGTCCTCACCAAAATCATGATCTGTCCCATTAAAATCCTCACTTGGAGGAAAATCATCGCCAGTGTCATAAAAATCCTCGCTGGGAGGAAAATCACCATTTGTACCATTAAAATCCTTCTAGCTAGGAGGAGAATTATCATTGGTCCCATTAAAATCCTTGCTTGAAGGAAAATCACCATTCATCCCATTAGAATCCTTGCTATGAAGAAAACCATCAACATTATTTGTACATGAATGCTCAACAAAAGCATCATTAGTCCCATCAAAATCCTCACTTTTAGGAAAATCATCATTGGTGCCTTGAAAATCCTCTCTAGGAGGAAAATTGTCATCATCTTGCTCACTGTCTTTAGGATCCCCACTTGGAGGAAGATCTTCATCATCATCATCATCACCATCACATTCTTTCCCTTCATTACTAGTGTCTTCAAAATCTTCATAATTAGGAAGTTCTTGAAGAACATGCTTGATTTCATTGCTTGCATTGCCAGTATCTTGGCTAGATGACCAATACAACTCCTCATTGACATTGGAATTTAATTCAGATGAGTCCATGAATTCTCACTAAAAGATAGAATTATATAAAAATCTTAATATATAAGACAATGAAATTTTACCATAGTCTTCACCAAAAAGTAGAATGGTGCAACTGTCAACCAACAATCTTATAGCTATGAGAATGAAATTTTCCCTCCAAAAAATTCCCTCCTAATTTTTCCCTCCAAAAGTTTTGTTCAAAATTTCCCTCAAAAATTTCCCTACAAAAATAAAACACACATTTATAAAATTAGTAAAAAAAACGAATTTATGATATAAAAAACTTTGAAATAATGTATTAACTAATTACATATTTCTATCCCAGACATATAAGACTAGTAAAGTTTCTTGTAAATTTTTTTATATAAAATTTGTAATAAAGAAATGGTTATTTACATTTTTTTTACTCCCACATTAATAACACTAGTAATATTTCATGTAAGCCCATCTTATATAAATTTAATAATAATGCATTAACTAATTTAATTTTTTTAATCCCGCATTCATAAAACAAGTAATGTTAAACCTAATATAGGCTATATAAACCATTTAGATTTCATATTATTCATCATTGAATTTGGAGCAATTTAGTAACACTTTCAAGGTTAGTTCTTTTTCTCTTTTTAATAAATTTGTTAGTTTTATTGTTAATTTGGCAATGATTATTTTATGGCTTTATTGATTTTTTTAATGGCTTTTTTTTATCTCACATTCTTAAGAGTGGTAAAATTAAACCTAATCTATCTTATTAATACACTATTGTTTAGACTTTGGATCACTTCACGAAGGGATTTCAAGAAGAATGAGAAGATTGCAGAGAAGAGCTTCTAGCACTTTCAAGAGAGGAGGCTCTACCACTTTCTGGGTTAGTTACAATTTTTTTAAATGTATTTTTTTTTACATTCATGTCTGCTTAATTGAAGCAGGGATTGCCCCCTATCCCAAGAATTTTAGTTTTGATTTAAAATAAAAAATTTATTTTTTAAACCTACATTTACAAAAAAAAAAAACCTACCCCCTAACCCTTCACCCTCCTCCCGTCGCCCCTCCTTTCCCCCTCCTCCCCCTCCTCATCCTCCCTTCTCCCTCATCCCTCTGCCCCCCTTCCCCCTTCTACTTGCGCCCCCTCCCTTCCCCATCCTCCCATTGCCCCCTTCCCCCTCCTCCCCTTCCTCCTCCTCCCTTCTCCCTCCTCCTACCGCCCCCTTCCCCCTCCTCCTCACGCCCCCTCCCTTCCCCCTCCTCCTACCACCCCCCTTCCCCCTCCTCCCCCTCCTCCCCTCCTTTATCCCTCCTCCTTGCGCCCCCTTCCCGCTCCTCATTGCGCCCCCCCCCCCTTCCCCCTCCTCCAGTCGCCCAATTCCCGATCATCCCCCTCCTCCTCCTCCTCCCTTCTCCCTCCTCACACCGCCCCCTTCCCCCCTCCTCCTCGTTCCCCCTCCCTTCCCTCTCCTCCCTGCGCCCCCTTCCCCCTTCTCCCCCTCCCTTCTCCCTCGACGGCCTTTTGGCTCCCAAGTGGGTGGAGCTCCACTCACTTGGGCGTCCCTTTGGAGCCCAAGTGGGCGGAGCATCGCGCTGCTCGTGAGGGGTGAGCTCCCCCCACTTGGGATCCAACGAGACACCCTTGAGGGGCGGCCCTTTATCTCCCAAGTGAGCAGCGTTGCATCCTCCCTTCCCCCTCCTCCCCACCCCTCCCTTCCTCCTCCTCTTGCCTCCCCCTTCCCCCTCCTCCTCGTTCCCCCTCCATTCCCCCTCCTCCATGCCCTCCCTTCCTCCTCCTCCTTTCCCCTTCCCCTCCCCCTCCTCCCCCCACCCCCCTCCCCCTCCTCCCCCTCCCTTCTCCCTCAGTGGCCCTTTGGCACCCAAGTTAGTGGAGCTGCTTTGCTCACTTGGGTGCGAAAGGGATGCAGAGGGAGAAGGGCGGAGGAGGGGGGGAGGAGGGGGAAGGGGGTGATGGAAGGAGGGGGAAGGGAGGGGGTGGGGAAGGGGGACACAGGAGGAGGGGGAAGGAGGGGGAAGGGGAGGATGGAGAAGGGGGTGGCGGGAGGAGGGGTAAGGGAGGGGAAGGGGAGGAGGGGGAAGGGGGCAACGGGAGGAGGAGGAAGGGAGGGGGAAGGGAGGAGGAGGGGGAAGGGAGGGGTAGATTGAGTAAGTGGAATGGAGTGGATGGAGGAGGGAGAAGGGAGGGGGGGTTAGTTTTTTTTTTTTTAACATTTTTATTATATAGTTTAGGGGGGTTAGGGGGTAGGTTTTAATTTTTTTTTTAATTTCATTATAATTTGTTTTATATAGTTTGGGGGGGTTAGGGGGTAGGTTTTAATTTCTTTAAATTTTTTTTTTACTATATATTTTTTTATATAGTTTAGGGGGGTTGGGAAATGGTGGTGTTGGGAGGGGTTTAATTTGTTTTGAATGTTTTTATTGTTTCTTAAGTTAGGGGGTAATTTATATTTTATTTTTATGTGTGGTGGGTTTAGGGGGTAGGGGGTATTTAATTGTTTTATATTTAGTTTTATCTATGACTAAAGGGGAGGAGGGACAAGGTAGGGTAGGGGTAAAACTATTTTTTTTAATTTTTTTAAACGTTTTTCAAATATAGTTTATAGTGAATATTGATGTTGTTTTTTTTGGATTATGAATGTTTGTTGATTGTATTTTAAAATTCTACCTTTTGGATATAGGGAGAATGACATCAAGAAAGATATCTGTAAACGTTTCTGGATCAAGAGCGGTGATAATTGCGTCGAAAAAAATAGTTGAGGCATCTGAGAATGTTTAGCCTCAAGACGAATGAACTTTGAGGATTTAAAAATCAAGAATGCTAGTGAATGGAAATATGCAGCAGAAGAAGACAGATAAGAGTATTATTGGCATCTGAAGGAAAAATATCAAGGCAAACCAGAAAGTATTCACTTATATTCTTCTGGATTTCCATATATTCAATCAGATTACCATCCATTGGGATTGTTGAGAGATATATGTGTGATTTCAAGTACAGAATTTTTTTATGCACAAGTGGAACAAGCCAATACCTTTTCCAAAATCCGATATTGTTTGAAGATTTCAAAATATAATGTTCAAGAAAATTTCACATATTTTTTTCAAGGGGTCATGCATGATATTGACAACGAGAGAGTAAGTTTGAATATTGATATTATTCTTAAATTGGTTTTTTTATAACTTGGATATCACAATATAATAGATTTAATACGATAATGTTTTCATTTTGCAGGATTTTTCCATGTCGATTTCAAAAATGTTGAATGGAATTTATTATACAGAGGACAATTAAAGATTTATGTGCTTTCTCCTTCACTTCATCCTCAAGTCTCTTCTCAGTCAACCTTATCCACTAATGCGCCCTAGTAGAGAATTATCTTCATTTATTCAACATAAAAATATTAAATGCATCATAAATAAATATTCCAAGTGGATAACAAACTTTGGATAACATTAAATGCACACTCCTAATTAATTAATTTCTTGGAATACAAAATTTAACTCCATGATACTGAAGTTGTCTCCTCAACCCAATGAATTGGTTGGGTTAGGATCTTGATCGAATTTTCATTGTTTATGAGACATGACAGTCCTCCCCACCCAATATTTCTTTGCCTCGAGCAATTTCAAACTGTGATGCTGCAAGATATGTTCTCCTTCCCAAGTAGCATCCTCACTAGGAAATCCTTCCCATTGCACCAAAAATTCTTTAAGGATTCTTCTCCTTAGATTATTCTCTCGGACCTCCAATATCCTATCAGGGATCAACACCAAATGCACTTCATCATCAAGGGGTGGAAAGTCTTTTGAAACTTTGACTTGCTACCCTATTGCTTTCTTCAAACCGGATACATGGAAAACATTGTGAATCCAGTTGCATGAAGGAAACTCTATCTCATAAGATTCTTCAATCTTTCTTAAAAATTGGTAGCGACCATAGAATATTGTTTGCAACTTATTATCCCCCTTATAATTCAATGATGACTTTCTATAGGGCTGCAACCTCAAATATACCAGATCTCCAACTTGGAAAGCTCACTCAACTATATGCTTGTCTGCATGCACCCTTTGTCGGTTCTATGCTACCTTCAAGTTGTCCATGAGAGTCCTAAGCATGTATTGAATCTCTTGGATCCAATCCTTTGCTTTCTATGTCTTAAAATCACCGAATATCATATCATAAAAACTAAGTGCATCATAACCATAAAGATATTTGAAGGGGGACATACCAATCGAGAGATGAAAAGTAGTGTTGTAACAAAACTCTTCCAAATGGAGCCAAGTGGTCCATGACTTATGTTGGCCAGTGACATAGTTTCTTAAGTACCCTTCCAACCATTGGTTCACTCTCTTTGTTTGGCCATCAGTCTATGGATGGTATTGTGTGCTCATGTCCAAACGTGTCCCCGTTAACTTGAACAGTTCTTGCCAAAAATTGCTTGTAAACTTGTTATCCCTATCACTGATGATGGACTTGTGTATGCCATGAAGTTTGAAGACTTCTTTGATGAAAAGTTCAGCCACTTTTCTGAATGCAATTTTAGTTGTGACAACAAAGAAATGTGCATATTTATTCAATCTATCTAGCACAACAAAAATACTGTCTTTCCCTTGTCTTTTTGGAAGCTCGGTGATGAAATCCATCGATACACTTTCCCATTTCTACTCAGGAATGGGGAGTAGTTTTAAGATCCCTTCCGGATGAGTATTCTCTACTTTATTTTTCTAACACACGACACATGACCTGACATAATCCATCACCTCCTTCTTCATCCCCTTCCATGTGAACCTTTCCCTCACTTTCATGTAAGTCTTCACAAACCCTGGATGACCTGCTAAAGGCACATCATGGGAAAATTCAAGGATATTCTTCTTTAGTATGGATTCTAGAGCTACAAATATTCTATCCTTATAATAAATAATATCATTGATAATATTATAAGCATCATCATGAATTAATTCATCAAACAAATCACAAGCAAACTGGTTATTTGTGTATTCTACCCCAAGTTGTACTTTCCAATCCTCATGAAATTTGAGCAATGCAAGTGTGGATTTTCTAGAAAGTGCATCAGCTACAATGTTCATCTTACCCTTATTATATTCAATATCAAATTCAAATTATTGGACCTTTTTTACCCACTTCTTTTTCCTATCATTCATCTCCTTTTGGGTTAAGAAGTGTCTCAAATTGTTGTGATCAGTCTTGATAATGAACTTACCTCCTACCAAATATTGCCTAAACTTTACTGGATAATGCATGATGGCTAGCATCTATTTGTCATAGACTGAATACAACCTTTCATGTGGCTGCAATTTTTCTGCTCTCAAAGGCCAAGAGGTGTTTATTTTGCATCGATACTTCTCCAATTTCATTCCCTGGAGCATCACACTCAAGAAAAAAAGGTTGAGAAAAATATGGAAGTGCAAGAACATGAAAATTGCTCATTACCTCCTTCATTTTGTTGAACACTTGTTCAAATTCTTATGACCAATGGAAAGGTCCTTTCTTAGTGAGTTTTGTCAATGGATATGTCAATTTGGAAAAGCCTTTGACCAACTTCTGGTAGTAGGTAAATATCCCAATGAACCCTCTTAGTTTAGTGAGAGTTTTAAGACTAGGCCAATCTAGAATGGCTTGGATATTTTCCATGTGAACCTTAACTCCATCTTGACCAATCACATGACTAAGATACAAAATATCAGTCATCCCAAACTCACACTTGGTTAGCTTTGCATAAAAATATTGATCTGCCAAAATTGTTATTACAATATCCAAATGATGCAAATGCTCTTCCCAAGTCCTACTATAGATCAAAATATCATCAAAGAAAACAAGTACAAACTTACAGAGCTGCCTGCTGAACACTCTGTTCATGCAAGATTGAAAAGTTGCAGGTGCATTTGTTAGGCCAAAAGGCATAACCAGAAACTCAAAGTGCCCATGGTGACACTGGAAGGCTGTCTTCTTCTTTCATGTTTATTTGATGGTGTTAACACCTAAAAAGTGCTCACTAGCTCATTCCCTTATTCACATGACCCATTTGTCCACTTTTCCGCCATCTGAGCCTCTGAAACCAACAAAAGGTCACCAAAAGACCTTAGTACACCCCTTTTTCCCACTCAAAAAGATTATTTTTCCTGAAAAGCATAAAAAACCCTCAAAAGGGTCCAAATTCCCAAAAATATTAAAAAGGGAATTAAAATATTAATTTTATTCAAAAAAGGAAAAAGGAGGGAAAAGTACCTAAACCATGTTGGTCAATACCATTTGGTTTCCACAAAACCACAAATGGTATTCCCCACCACCAAAACCTATAAAAAGGTGGTAGGGGCTCCTCATTTCACATCCATCCATATTCCTATCCTCATGCTGCCAAAATCTCCCTTGAGTATTTGGCCATTGTAGCAAGCCTTGGAGAAAGGACCCATTGGAGATTGGAGCTGCTCACCATTGGATCCATTCAACAAACCTTCATCATTTGGAGGTATTGTACTTGCAAGCATTTGCTTGCCCCATTGTCAATACAAAAATTCTTTCATATTTTCTTGTTCTTGTTTTTAAAATATTTCCATTATTTGCTTATATTCTTGCATAGATCCATGATTAGTTTTGTTTAGATTAGTTTCTTGTTTAATTCTATTGAAATTGCTGCTACTAGTTAGCAGGTGCCCATAGCACTAAGCCTGGTTGCAAAATCGGGCCAACAGTGTTTGGCGACTCCGCTGGGTTTGAACAATAGATCTCTACTTTTGCAGGGTCTATGGCCACTATACCCACACTTTCCCACATCTGGAGCGAGCTCGGCAGCTATGGATAGATGACGCCCATCGTCAAGGGCAGGCGGCTCCTCAGCCGCCACCCAACCCCCCACCACCTCAACAACAACGTTTGGTGCTACAAAACCCTTTTCCAACACAAGGAGTGGTGAACACTCAGCCGTTAGCTCCCCCATAGGGAAACGTGCCACCACAACAAATAACTTACGCCGCTCTCGATCAACCCATGTTTGATTCAGGCACTCACCACTTATTGATGATGTCCACTGCCGATGTCAACATACAGACACGTCGGAACCAGTATGGCCCTACCTCCGAAGCCCCCCCCGCCGATAAGGATACTAACGCTCATCCCACTGATCAGACGTTACGTATACCACCGCTTCCACTCGATGGCGCCTCTAAAGCACCTCGTTTCCCACTCCGCCATATCAACAACAACCCCAATGCACAGGCTGCGTCAAATTACAACATCGTAGATGACTTAGCTCAATCTCCCGCAGCCATGTCTGCGTTAGAAGTCTTGAAAAACTGTCCTACGCAGCTCAAGACTTTACTTTCCGCCATTGGGGCGATTGACCCAAATGATTCGAAATTGTTGACCTTTGATTTGGACCAGTCCGAACCACGTCTGCCTTCCACCATAGCAGTCCAAGTTTCTATTTCTATTCGGAATCTTGTCATCCATCGGTGTATCATCGACGAGGGTGCCTCTACATGCGTCATGTCCACATTCATTTGGAAGAAGTTGGGATTCCCCACTCTCCAACAATCCACCACTGCATTGCGGGCCTACAACGGTCGGTCAGCTCAACCTCAAGGTTTACTACTCAAGGTCCCCGTCCAATTAGGTGGGAAAACTGTGCTCATCGACATAGAGGTCATTAATGCCCAGCTCGATTATAACCTTTTACTTGGCCGCAGTTACATGTACGCCATGAAAGCGGTCGCCTCATTCGTTTTTCGCACCATGATTTTCCCCCACGAGGGACGCATGGTCAAAATTGACCAACTCACCTACTATGATCCCAATGCCCCTGCAGCACCCGAAAATGTTCTCCCCATGGTTGAACAACCCACTTCTAGTGCAACTACCTCCTTTGTTTCTTCTGTGGGGCCCGGAATTTACTCAGATACACCAATGACCTCTACATTCCAGGCCATTCCACCACCGTCACCAGAGACCCACGTCGCGAACTTCTGTACTCTTTCACAGAATACACAACCACCCGGTAATCAACCACCTTCGTTCCCTAAACCACCATTGGTTCCTAGTCACATTGGGGTTACACCCATCCACACAATCCCCTTTCTATTTCCTCCTTCGGGTGTAGTAAGCGCCCCGGTTATGGCTACCCTTAGTCTCCCCGGGTTAACATTGGGATTACCCGTGTGGTATATTTCGCCTCCTGTTCCTCCGCCGACACCAAATGTCATCCTGCAACCGGTGCAACCCATTGTTACTTCTACCCAACCACCTCCCGGTATCACGACTCTTTCGTCGTCTACGAATCCCCCTCCACTCGTCAGGCCCACTGGGGGCAGAGGCCCACAACCATATACTGCGGTACCCCCACCCAAGGTAGTTAAACCTCCCCCCGTGTTTCGTGCTCCTCCCAAATGCTCGTTGTGTGATGAGTTAGGCCATCCGACCCATCAGTGTCCACAGTTACCTGCATTACAGGAACATATGCAAATGTTGGATGACGAACCCAACATCCCGGTGGTCAAACTAGATCCAAACCCCATGCCTCGTGATAAATCACTGCGTACCAACCACCCATGTGCGATATGCGGTATTTACGGCCACTACTCACATCACTGTCCTGACATCCTAGATTACAGAGTAGCTCTCTACGAGATTAACAATTTGGACCTTGAGACGGCACCCCCTACTATCGAGGAGATCTACCCTCCCCCATCATCCTCATCCGGAGAGATTAACACCATCTACATGATCTCTTCGACTACCACTACCTCATCACTTGATTTGACAACTCAAAGCTCCCGCAATGATGAAGAAATTCTAGAGGCTCCTACTGCCCTTAATCATCCCTGGGAAGACATGCACCATCGTCCATACTTCCTCCCGGAAGAGACTTCATCCACCACAGCTACCCAATCCGCGGTTGAGTCCAAAGATTTCCTTCCTACTAGAGTCGACTGGTTAAAGGATCCGATAGCCAAAATTTCTCCCGTCATCCACATTGACATCTTTGACCCACTTGATGCCCTTCATACCATAATATTAGGAGCCTCCCACAGTGAGCATGAGATCGGAGAATACCAACGACTGTTCCAAGAATTCACTGATGTCTTTACTTGGTCAGATACCAAAATGCCTGGCCTTGACCCCACCATTTACACGATTTACACTGGATACCCCTCTGTCCGGTCGGCCCCTTCCATTGATCCCTTTGACACACAGGTTCAAACCTTCCAACTCGACTAGGAAACCACATGTCCACAACATGGGGGCAGACTCAAAACCTTGCCTACTCATCATCATCGTGATCCTCGTCGAAGATACTGGGGGCATTCACCCCACAAAGGGAATGCCCCATCATCATATCATCGCTTCAGTATGCCACCACAGCCCACAGCCTCATGGTACAACACCCCGCCAACAGTTGCTTAATGCCCTATTGATCTCTCTCTGAGACAACATCTGCACCACATTGACACCTCTGAGTTAGGGGGAATAATAGATTCCCTTGACCCTGGGATAGGGGGCATGATCAATCATTTTGAACCTTCCCCATCACATCTATCTCAGCACGTCAATGAACCCATTGTTCAAACCCACACATATGTGATCCATAATCACAAACCCCATGCACATAGCATGGGGGCAAGTCATTAACCCTGCTCACTTTTTCACACTTGTGATCTCAACCATTTTTGAGGTCACATATCACTTTTAGATTTGATTTGATGTGATACACCTAGTATTCTTCCCCCACGGGTCATCATGTCTCCCCACCACTGCATCCTTGGCTTGGTTGGCTCACCTTTATTTGCAACCATTTTGTAACCTAGTTAGTTCCTTTGACCATTCTGGAGTCCTTATGACCTCCGTTTTTTGCACCATTTGCACCGCCGGATTCATATTTCCGCGCTCGTGATGATGCTTGAGATCATTTCTTGCTCTCACTAGGACCAATATCAACATTGTGTCCCGACACCTTGTCGCCCCGGTTTGCATGCCACATCGACCGTAGCCCATTTTTTGATATACCTTATATCATCGGATTCATTTTTCCGCGCATGTGATGATGCTTGAGATCATTTCTCGCTCTCACCTCTAGATTTTTCGGGCATTTTTTTCCATGCCCCCCTCGTCGCCTCGGTTTGCGTGCCACATCGGTCATTCTCCGTTTTCGAAGTGTCTTATATCGCCGGATTCCGTTTTCCGCGCTTGTGATGATGATTGAGATCATTTCTTGCTCTCGTGCTTAGATTTCTCGGGCATTTTTCCATGCCCCCTCATTACCTCGATTTGCGTGCCACATCCATCGTTCTCCATTTTTGACAGTCTTTATATCGTCGAATTCAGTTTTCCGCACTCATGATGATGCTTGAGATCATTTCTCGCTCTCACGCCCATACTTTTTGGCCATTTTTTCAAAATTCCCTCTCATAGCCTCGGTTTGCGTGCCACAACGGCCGCAGCCCCCTTTGTGACAATATTTATGTCACCGGATCCAGTATCCCACACACATGATGATGCTTGAGACCTCTTCTTGCTCCCATCTATCCATTTTTTGTTTGGTATAATTTTACCCCTTTTTCGGGCCGAGCAATCCCTTTTACGAAAAAGGCACTTAGGGAGTTTCTGTTAAGCTCTTTTCTGACTCCTAAAAACAATGAAAAGATCGCCGAGCAATCTTGCTTCCTTTCATGCTCGCTAAACGTATCTGAAAGGGCGTCTACCTGGTATAAGTTTACTCCTTTTCCGGACCTCATAGACTAATTACGAAAAAGGTATACTCTAGTCACATCGGCTAGAAGAGTTCTCCATTTGCATCATTTTATGCTTTTTCGGGCCTTGGAGACTAAACTTACGAAAAAGAAACACCAGCAGAGTCCACTTACCGCTTTCAGACTCTCTAAACATGAAAGCGACCACGAGCAACCACCATCCTGGGCTCGTAAAACCAACAGGACAGTAGTCATAACCACTGCAGAGTCTTCTTATCGCTTTCAGACTCCTTAAAAATGAAAGCACCAATGAGCACGAACAGTCCTGGGCTCATAAATCCACAGGACAGTACCATCTCAGAGCACACTTTTATCCCTTCTTGGGGCTCATTAAAACTACGAAGAAGGACCCAATGGTACCTCTTGGCGCCACGACAGATCACATCTACTCATATGACAGCTTCCCCATGATTGGTCGCCTTTGTTCAGAGTATTCTGCAGTATGTCACCTTGAAAATCCCTCGACAGCACCTATCAGCTCGTCCTCCCCCCCCAGAGTCAATATATACCATTCAGTCAATCAAAGCAATGATCCCCTCACCTATAAGTCAGTTCCCTACGCTGCCAGGTCAACCATGTCATCATGCTCTGAACAAAGGAAGTTTGAGTCTACCCACTCTTTCACCCAGTTACTTCCCATCCCCACAAGTATGTCAGTCCTACCATCAGTACTACCACACTTCAGTTCTACACCTCGCGCTCCTATCAAGGAAACATCATTGCCTTGTTAGTTGCTGGTCTCCCTCTGTCGACGACAACCAAATTTATTCCAGAGGATAGACCTAGAGGTCCTTGTGTCTTGGACTCATCACCATTTATGATGAGTTCCTACGAATCATTTCGAGAAGAGTCCTCAGTGCCTCTCCAAATGGTTGTTTCTCACATGCTCGAATTCAACACCTTGATCGCATCGTTGAGACTCGCACAGGGCATCGGTTCGTTCACTTATTAGTTGAAGACCCCGGATACCTTCTGACTCCTCCACATTTGAGAGTCTACCTATGGATACAACCAGTTACACTGTTCCTATAGATATCCGGGTTGCATATGGCGACAATATTCAGATGTACCCCAGTTTTATACTCCCTCGAGTATACAGTTACAGATACTTCCCAGAGATGGCTCACAGTCATTACGTCCCTACAGATGTTGGACACCTTCAGTTCCAACAGTTCATCAGTTATTCCAGTGTATCAGTTATTGAGATCAGTTATGATCAGGAGTATATCCCAAAATAATGTCCCCCCTGGACCATTATGATGTACCAGTAGATTCTTTATGTATTAGATCCCCCTTCTTGGGACTAATTGTTATGTATATGTCTTGATACGAGCATGGGAATGCCCGCCTCGTCCAGTATCAGAGATTATACCTCATTCATATTGAGGCCATGTAATATTTTTTGTTTTTGCAGCTTCCAAGGGCCGTGGCTCCAGTCTCCAACCGGTCTCTTCTCTCCCTAAACCCCAGAAAAAAGACAAAAGAACTATGATGTCTATCGGCCATACGATGAGCTCCTACCCTCACACATCAGGGGGCAATCTGTTAACACCTAAAAAGTGCTCACTAGCTCATTCCCTTATTCACATGACCCATTTGTCCACTTTTCCACCATCTGAGCCTCTGAAACCAACAAAAGGTCACCAAAAGACCTTAGTACACCCCTTTTTCCCACTCAAAAAGATTATTTTTCCTGAAAAGCATAAAAAACCCTCAAAAAGGGTCCAAATTCCCAAAAATATTAAAAAGGGAATTAAAATATTAATTTTATTCAAAAAAGGAAAAAGGAGGGAAAAGTACCTAAACCATGTTGGTCAATACCATTTGGTTTCCACAAAACCACAAATGGTATTCCCCACCACCAAAACCTATAAAAAGGTGGTAGGGGCTCCTCATTTCACATCCATCCATATTCCTATCCTCATGCTCCCAAAATCTCCCTTGAGTATTTGGCCATTGTAGCAAGCCTTGGAGAAAGGACCCATTGGAGATTGGAGCTGCTCACCATTGGAGCCATTCAACAAACCTTCATCACTTGGATGTATTGTACTTGCAAGCATTTGCTTGCCCCATTGTCAATACAAAAATTCTTTCATATTTTCTTGTTCTTGTTTTTAAAATATTTCCATTATTTGCTTATATTCTTGCATAGATCCATGATTAGTTTTGTTTAGATTAGTTTCTTGTTTAATTCTATTGAAACTGCTGCTACTAGTTAGCAGGTGCCCATAGCACTAAGCCTGGTTGCAAAACCGGGCCAACAGATGGTAACCAGATTGGAGGTCAATCTTTGAAAAGTACTTGGACCCATGGATCTCATCCATAAGCTCATCAATCCTTGGAATATGATATCTGTTCTTTATAGTATTCTTGTTGAGAGCTCTATAATTTGTGCACATCCTCATGATCCGATCTTTATTCTTCACGAGGACTACTGATGAGGAAAAAGGACTTGAACTTGGCATAATGAATCCCAAGTCAAGCAGTTCCTTGATGGTTCGCTCTATCTCATCCTTGAATATTTTTGGGTGCTTGTAGGGATGTACTTTGATAGGTGAAGTGCCTATATCCAATGCAATTATATTCTCTACTCCTCTATCAGGTGGCCTACCATGAAGAAGATCCCCATACACCTTCACATGATTTTGGAATGAATTTTGAATGTCTTCTATATATTGGGCTATTTCCAGTGAAGTTCCCTTTGTGGTGATTAGGAACTATGCATTCCAATCAATGTCTCCATGCCTTAGTATGGATCTCATACTGTGTGCACTCACCACTTGTTTAGGGTATGTGTTAATCCCTCTAATCACTACCTCCTTCCCAACTTCTCCCTTGAAGATCATCTGAGGTAATTGGTAGTCTATTGAATTTTTACCGATGGAATACAACCATTGTAATCCCAAAACCATGTTATTATCAGCCACATCCACAACATAGAATCTATATGTAATGGTATGTTCTCCTACACAAATATGCAATTTAGGAATCCATCTACAACAGTTCATAGAGTTATTACCTGGAATGATAATAGTCAAGCCTACAAATTTTTCAGTATGTAACTTCCTCCTCTCAACCAGAGTTGAGTCAATGAATTTATGTGTTGCTCCTATATCTACTAACACAGTGACTAATTGTCCTTGAACCACTCCTTTGAATATGAGTGTATGGAAGTGAGGTACCCTTGAAAGTACTACAATCTTGCAATGCTCGGGTGTAGGTTCTTCTTCTGTAGTCTCATAGGCCACTTCCGCATCTGTTGGGGCCTCTTATTCATCTTCCTCAGCTTCTGTATCTGAATAAACCTCAATGTAGTGCTATTTTCCCTTAGCACATATATGTCCTGGAACCCATGGCTCTTGACAGGTGAAGCACAATTTAATTCTTCTCAATTCATCTCGATCCTTAGCATAGTTATCCTTTCTTAAATTTCTAGAAGGACTCTTCATGGGTGGCCTTTGGTTCTTGAAATGAGTAGGACCAAAAGTCCTAGGAGGAAATATGGTCCTTGGAAGAGAGTCTTGCAAGTCTCTGGTTCTACTTAGTGCATCTTTCAAGGTAATGGTCCTGTAAGCATTCACCAATCCTTTCAAAGGTTCGGATAACCCTTCATTGAACAAAAAGATCAATCTAGCTTCGGAAATATCAAATACCATCACATCTAATTTTTGGAACTCTGAGATGTAAGCTTCAGGATTTCCAACTTGCTTCACATGTGCTAGTTCCCTGAAGGTGATCTCAGGATCTCTTCTTTCGAATATTTCATCCAACCTTCTTGTGAACTCTTCATAGGTGGTCACTTGGTCATGCCCAAGAGTGTTTAGGCCATGGAACCACTAGTCATTTGCTTCCCCGTCTAAGTGTAGAGTATCCATCTTGATGGAATCTCTCTTAGCCATAGGATTCAATTGAAAATATGTGTCAATATTCCGAATCCAAGATTTAGCAGTACATTTCTTTGAACCATCAAAATAAGGTAAAGAAATATTACCAATGGAATTTTTTAGTTCATAGTTCTGATTTTGCATCTTGAAGCCTCCTCTTGGGTTGGACTTGTACTACAGATCAAAAAATTCTTTGAATGGTAAAGCACTTATGCATTCTTGATTCAATGTAAGGTACTCAACATATTTGTCTTCCCATGAAGCAAGACCTCCATTTCGAACCTCAGGTTCTTCTATTTGTTCTTCAGTGAACTTCGGCATAGTAGGCCTGGAGTAAGATGGAGATTCCATATTGAATTCATCAGGGAGATTGTGAGGCCATTTTTTTGAGAAAATATGGCCACCATTGCTCTTCCTCTCGCCAGGTGGGGTACCATTGCTGCTCCCTTCTTCGATCTTGCTTCTTAGCTGCTGAGCTAAGAAATCTTTGGTCTCCTTCCCAGATTGAACAATATTGTGAGAGATGTCTTGCAAAACTTTCATCATGCATTTAACAAAGAATTTGAACTACTCCTTTTCTTCATTGTGAGACATGTTTGATTCTCCTTGTAGTTTCCCTTCAGTGGAATTTATTTCTTGTTCCTCTTCTCCTTCTGACGAAGGACCTTTATTCTTAGACTCTAAATATCTTCTTGGAATCATATAAATAGTTCAAGAGAAGGTTCATAGGACTATGCTCTGATACCACTATAATGTACCAACTAGGATTAGTGATACATAAACTCTCTTCTACACATAATCAATTAAAACAATGTTTATGGAAGCTAGTTTGGTTGAGGGTGGACAAGATCAAAAGCTTTGGATGGAAGGAAGGCTTTGACATTTTTTGATACCTCTGCACAAATTACTAGAAATGACAAACTACAAAAGGCTTCACAACATTGTGCTTCGTGTAAGATCCATTTCGAGTATACAGATCACTTATTAAAGGATGAATAGGTATATCGAAGAGCGAATAACATGACATATTTGAACAAATGATTTGGTCGAAAAAGTGGCGTAGGTTCCAGTCACACTAAAGAGATTGCTAAAGATGCAGAATTGCAAAAGTCCAGAGAGGAGACTATAGCAGCGGAAGAATCTAGGATAAAAGAAGAAGCAAGATTAAACCAAAAATAAGAGGCAAGATTAAAGCAGAAGGAAGAAGCAGAAAGAAAGAAGAAATAAGAGGAATATAAAAGGAAAGAAGAAGAAGAAGAAATACAAAAGCAGGAGGAATAAAAGAAGAAGAAAGAAGAGCAAGAAGTAGCGGATAAATCAACAGAGTTGGAGAAAAGAAAGGAGGAAGACGATAAGATCAAGAAAGTTGTGGAATCAAAGAAGTCCAAGACAAAGACCATAGTATTCAATACATGGGAATAGATCCATTCGTCATTTCCAGAATCCTGCTTACAGAAGGACATCTCCCATTTGCTGAGCTCGGGCTCACACGTTTTACTCCTTCGAAGAAACATTCGGTAGCAAAACTAGATATAATAGTTTTTCACCCCAAGAAGAAGACAATTTTAAGAACATCAGAGAAAAGGCTGAAAATGGGCACACAACCAGATGTGGTGACCATTCAACAAAGCACCTTAGTAGAAGGTACTCACAAAGATCCCAAATTCATTGCTTCAATAAACATAGTAGCTACTCAAGAAAATGTTGACAATGTTGATAAATTGATGAACGATCTGGATCGAAGCAAATAAAAAATGTTGAAGCTAAAGGATAACTTGGTAAAAGCAAGAGGTGAAGTAATTGAGCGGAAGAGGAAACAAAATGGAGTAGAATCTGAAAAGAATACATTACTCTTGGATTATCAGAACTTGGAAAATAAGAAGGATTCTTTGAATGTGCAACTTGTGATTATGGAAGATGTCATGTTCCCCAACCTCCATGGTGGCCTTCAGAGGCCATGGGAGACCCTTTGTCATTTTTTCTTCTTCAAATTCCTCCATTTTCATACACAACCACAATGGCCTTCGATCCGCAATCGGCAGTTGGATTCAAAATTTGAATTTCCAAATCTGCCTTTACGACGAAATCACGCTCCTAGCTTCCGCAATCTGCAATGTTGAATTCAGAAGTCAGAAGTCAAATTGCCATCCCGCAAAAATTATCGCTCCGCAATTCTACAATCTCCAACCTACGTTGCGGATTTCTGAAATCAGAACTCAATTCTGTAACCCCGGGAAAAATTATGCAATCCGCAACCCTCTTGTGGATGCAAAAATGTGGAATTCCAATGCCCCAACCTTGTGGAGTTCGGCCTTCCGCAATCCACAACCCACTTTGCAGATGCACAAATGTGTAACTCCCATGCGCCATTTCCATTGGACTCGCCCTTCCGAATCCCACAACCCGCAACCCTCTTTGTGGATGCGGAAAGGAGGAATTCCAACCACATTGCTCCAACGATCGGTCCCTAACCTCTACAATCTGCAATCGGCTTTGCGGATGTCTTAAGGTCATTGCGGATGCGGAAATGTCAGGACCAAAAACCCCTACACCAGCAAGCTTTTAAGGAAACTTCTAAGGGTGATAACTCCCTCATCCCTAGTCCAAATTGGACAAGGATGATGCTGTTGGAAATATCTTGGAGGGATCTATCCACTGGTGTAATCCCCACCCCATCTGAGCACTCCAACCTTACCATTTTTCCAACTGAAACTCTATCCATGTGCCTCTATCCTTCTTCAAGGAACTTTGCCTACCTCCTGCCATGAATCCTCCCTTTACCTGACCCACGAAGGGGTCCTAAAACACCATAGTTGATATCCCCTTCCTTCCCCAATTCTAGGTGAATTCAATCCATCCAATTTAAGGGTGAATACAATGCATAAATAAACACATATAATGAAACTAGAACTAGTCAATACACCTAAAACCTGCAAGGTTAGCCATACATTACATTCAAGTAAATGAGGAATCATTCAAACATGCATTCAGTCTCATATTTAAACTTATACATAGTTCCCTATTGATCCAATATCATGCGATTCTTCATTCAATAACTTGAGCATACAAACATAACACAACATAAGGGAAACTAGAATCATTTTTACACCACATTGATAAGGGAAAGTAGAAATGAAGTTGCCCCAAGAAACTGGCTAAGTGAGTACAAATTTCCACCCAACATTAGGTCTGTGTCCATCCTATACTCTTTCAGCAGAGAGAACACCCCCGATTTGGGTTGTGTATCCACTGAGCAAGTCTAATGTCTCTCTCATAGTCAAGGTTCCATCCCAATGCTAAGCCAATCTACAGTTGGGTTTATCAACAATACAAGGGAAGTAGGTAGGATGTTGCTAAGTCAGTGAGCTCACCCACAGAGCTACAAGCATCTCAGATAACTCAGCAAACATGGAACCCATATTACCTACCTCACCCAACACAAGGAAGGTCCTCTTCTCTGTTGCACAGTCCCTCAAGGCCCCTTCCCTCCAGTGTTATTCAGGGTGGGAATAGAAAGGTCCAATTGTTGTTTTCATGAGACTTCCAGCCTTCACTGGGATTATCAAGCAGATCCAACCCTAGGTTGATCTTCTTCTCTGTTATTCAAGCTGGTTCTTCACTGGGTCGCGTCCTAACTCTGCCCCATGACTTGGTCCTCTGCGAAACCAGATCTAAGTGTTCTCATGGGTTCTCAAGATGTTCAAGCTCTGTAATTCATCCCCACGGTCTGATCTATGGCTATACCAACCGGTTCAATTCTCACACAGGGTTTTCTTGCGTGTTCTCAGCTCTGCAAATTTGCTTACACAGAAATCGTGATTTTCTCTTGTTACTTCACGGCTGGGCTTTGCAATGCATGAATGACTTGGGTTTTTTGTCAATAAATGGATAGCAATCAGGGTGGGATAATTCCCAAGCGTAGAGTGGCTTAAGTGAGAAGTAAAACACAAAGACATACCTTGCCATACGGATTTTAGGGTCGCTCCAAACTCCATTGAATTCATGGATTGGTTTTCTCAACCACCCTCTTACAGTTGCATTAATGTCAGCATGGGGACTCAAATGGGTTCAAAAATGGGCATGTGGCAGCATGGGTTCCAATCCCATAGCCTCCTCACCTCTCCCTAGTGGATACACATGGCCCCTTCTCATTGGTTGACTCCTTAGCCAGTTTCTTGGTATTTTTATTGCAATATTTAATAATTACATTATTTACATTCTCTCATGGCTTAACAACACATGGATAATCAAACTGTCAAATACTTGCCTATGCAAATAAACCTAAGCATCCACTAGTGGGGCCTTAGCCTTGATCTCCACACTAGGGAAAATACACATTGTATTTATAAAATATTTACATTGAAGAAAATAAACCCTACGGGTCAAAATAGGGGTATTACAGAAGGTGAGCGGGGTGACTTCTACTCTCTCATAAATGAGTTAGAAGAAAATGAAATGAAGTCAAAATAATAGGTGGAATATTTAATGAGTGAAAAGGAATATTTACAAGTTCACGCAGATGAGATAATAATTGAGAAAGAAGCTTTGTAATCCCAGATGGATGAGTTGGTTAGAGATAAGGAATCTTTGTTGGAATAGGTCAACATGGCTCAAAGTCAGAAGCAGGATATGACCCCATTTTATGAGCATGCCTGTAGAATACAGGAACAAATCTTCCACTCACAAGAATTGTTAATTGAGGAAATTTATAAAATGAAACAGATGATAGATAGAATGAAGGCGATTTCTGTGGGCGCTTTTTCTGTAAGACAGAAATTAGTCAAAACTTTTAAAAATTTGAAAAGGTTGATGGCTTGGAAGGGAGAAAATCCAAACTTCCCTGATCACCTGCCAAACAAGACAATTGTAGAACTGAAGTTAGACATAGCTCTTCTAGACAGTTGCAGGAGAGCTTCTAGGAATATATAGGCATAGTTACCAAAGTCCATCACAAGTGTGAAGAAATCTACAAAGAAATCTGTCAAGCACATGAGAAATGTCATATCGCGATGGTTCCAGACATGTACAGGTTTTGTACCAAAGATTAGTGTCTAATAGAATTAAAATATGGCTTGAAAGAAGACCTTGATTACATCACTAAACTAGATGTGCTTAATGAAGAAGATCTCAAAAAGCACATAGGAAAAGCATCTTTAAATGTTTATTTCTTGGAGGAAAGTTATAAAGCGGCCACTAAAGGAGTAATAAGTGTGGAAAATGAATTATTCTTTCATGAAACATCATTAAAATTATTGGATCTTGTACAATGAAATATAATATTTCATGAAACTGACTTGTGGGACAATTATATTTCCAGCTTAGAGGTCCCACCAGAAGGATAATTTAATTTGTAAATAATTATCTATTTTTAGTTGTGCAAGCACAAAAGACAAATTGAAGCAATCCAAGAGTTAGAGGGTAGGTGAAGCAATCAGTCATGTAAATGCAAATTCTCTTGTAATATAAATAGAAGGGGTAAGGGATTAGAAAATGACTTTTTCTAGTGAAATAGAGGCTGGAGACTTTTTGTAAGAGAACTAATTTTATGCTAATGAGAAAGACCTATTTGTTGGGAAAAGCTTGCATGGATTATTGCATGGAATTTTTTGGATAACAGATCAAAATTATTTCTTCTTGTGTTCACACTCATGTTGTGAGATCTTTCTAAATTTACTGAATTATTTCGATGGTGATGAATGATTTTACTTGTCTATGAAAATGTCTATGTGATATCAGAGTAATAAATGGATTTAAATGTTATCAAATTTATATTTTAATGTTTCTACTGTGAATGTAAATGCGTCAGCTAAATAGCGATCTGTTATATTTGTATAAGCATTATCATATTATTAGTCTCATTAAAAATCGCTCCTTGCAAGGATAAATTAGTTAATTTAGAGTAAGGTTAGCTAATTGATAAGGTAGAAGTGATAAGACGGGAGGTAAGAACCTACACATCACTTGTGAGGCTTCTTCCTGTCATTTATAGGTTAAATGCATCAATTAGATTAAAATCACTTGCATATTCATAATTTAAACATAAAATATAAACGGTGGGTTGGGCCGCAACTCATAAATATTTAACAAACATACCTACAGTAACCGCATCGTTAACCGGACAGATTCCCTACTCCAAACAGTGAATGATTTAATTGGGATTATTCACTGGGAAAAATCCCTACTTTCAATGCTAGGATTTTCTAGGCATCAACAAGATCCAAAGGATAAAGTCATTTCCTCTTTCCATCTTTTTTCTCATAGGCTTACTATAATTTCAGGCCACCATAGTTGTGTGTTTGATAGAGGAATGGATCAGTATAGTGGACATAGATTTTCATGTTTTTCTAAGAAAATTGTGGGTAAGAATTTTAATGTTTCATCCAAGGGACACAGGCTCATACACTTTGGGATCCATGAGACCTCCTTACATGATGGAAACCACATTGATTTCCAAGCTCTAAGTTAGATATATGAAAAAAAATTCACTGAGTATTGGGTTCCCATCATACAATAAGTAACTTCACTTCATACTATATTCAACTGGGGGGGATCCTCTCAACTAATAGCAATCAAGTTATCATAAATGAAAGATACACAACTTCAGGACAAGACTCTAGGTTCTTTATGTCCTATTATGTTTTCGATGTGGTATGTTCTAGTAACACCTTTCTAGGAATGGGATGGTAGTGGATCTGGAAGGACGCCTAGTTCACATTTACTGTAAAGTTTTCAAGGATAAAAAATACTCTAGTTATTATGTTAATATATGCCACGAACTCTTAATTCCATTGTATACCATCATACATGGAGAACCAACCAAGTGCATATCTGATAAGCCCATGGAATCATGGGATACGTTAGGAGATTGGGATGTCACTTATAAGGGGAATTACTTTCATATCTATGGTGGCATCAAACATCCCCATATCCACCCTCATTTTGTCACTGATATAAGTGATCCTATAGGAGGTGTCCTTCCAAGTCTTTCTAAATGGCATTGGAGCAATGTTGGAAAATGAAAAAAGATTGTATGGCACCCATTACCTATAACCATTAGAGGATAATGATTAAAATATATCAAAGAATCCAAGGAGTGGTCTTAGTCTATCAACATATTTCAATTTGTAAATGAAGTTTTATGGAGGAATGATTCTAGGAAAATAGTAGAATAGCATTCTTGTGCTTGTATATTTACTTGGGAATATACATAAGAATTTTGGGTAGGAGAATATGTCTATAGACAGGCTAAGTGCCTTGATGAGGTCTCAAGGTGTCTAGGAAACAAAAAACCTAAATATGCAACACATGTAGGACCTTAAGAGATTATTGTTGGAATGTTATTAATACTAAGAGGGGGGGTGAATCAGTATTCGCGCAATTATAAACAGTTTTTAACCTCTTAAATGATTAATTTGAACATTAATTATGCATCCACCATAAATAAAACATTCAACATCACATGAGTGCAAAACAAAGAACACACATATTTTTACATGGAAACCCAAATGGGAGAAAACCACGAAATGATCTCTTATAATATAAAGATAGCATTCAAGGAAGCACCAATTTCCAAATTTCTCCAGGACCAACTAGAAGGAGGCACCAACCCCCTAGTTTTACAGGCACCTACTTGAACGAATAACGAACTCCCTAATTTACTAGCTTCAACTGGAAGGAGGCACCGACCCCCTGCTCCTTGCGCTGGACTGCCACCCTGATATAAAAGAAGAAGATATTACTATGTTGTTCTTCTAATCTGTGCACACTTCTGATAATTTGTTGTTCGTTATGTTGTTTGCACCTTCTGCAACCTTGATATATTGCAATCACTTATCTATATCACGAACTTCACTTGAACACATCAACAAGATACACTTAAATTCATACTTCATAAACTATGCATTGTTTCATCATATTCTATAGTTTGTGCTCCAGTTCATCATACAGTTATGTTTCTTCACATATGCAACTTCAAATGATACTGCACATGTCTGATGAACTATTGTTTTGACTTCGCGCATCAGTATCAGATGGATCAATGCACCCTCTGCACTATTTATGTTATGTCTTGGTGCAATAGTCTTTAGATAATCTGTGATCTTATGTGCATTATCTAATATTTGGCCTTTCAATCTAATTGCACTTGTCTCATATCATCCTTATCAAAATGTGCATCATTTACTGTGAAGCAACTCTATCTTAGCGCATAACCACATATACTATGAAATGAGAACTTTATACTATGAACAAGAACTGTATCCATAAAAACGATGATTTTTGCAAAAAAAACACCAAAAACACCCCCCAAATAGAGAAGTGTTGATACCAGTATACACGTTTGTTTTTCAGGGTAAAAAATAGAGCCATGGCCTAAAAATCCCATACCGTTGTTTACAAAAAATTTAAAATCAACCCATAAATTGGAAGAAAAAAATCTTCAAGAAATAAATTACAACTTTTTTGAAACTTGCATATTAAACAAAAAACAAAAATTCATAAATAATTTCACCATTCTAACCATATAAAAACAAAGAAATTATGATGCGATTCATAATGAAATAATATATTAGACCATACAAGAACAAATGATTCATATCAATATTCAAAAACTCCTTTAGAGTTTCAATTACAAACATCATACTAATAAAAACATCTAAAATGCTTCATGTGAAATTATTCAAATTCATCCATGGATTTTGACACCCCATCAGAATCTACATTTTTTGCAGATGAAGGACTGGATGAAGATGTATATGACCCATATTCTTCTCTATTATCAATGGGTGCACCATCTGATTCTACATCTATTCTCATCATTTCATATGTCATATTCCTTTGGAATCTACGGCTTGGTTTAACATACTCCCATCTTGCAACTTCTTGTTTTGGCAACAACCTATTGATAATATCTTAAGTTTTGGAGCGAATAGTGTATTTCTTTGTCAACTTGAAATCATAAACAAGTAAATCAACTTCCTCTAATTTCAAGATTTCAATGCGGCAGTGATTTATTTTTTGACCCTTTCTTTTTCTCTTTCTACAAACCTTTTTCTCAACCACCATCTCTGCCTTGTACACACCATCAAATGGGTGTGTATATCTTGCATAGCAATGTATTTCTAATGATACTGCTTCTTTATTTTCTTTATTTACCTTCATAGCTTTTTCAATCTAGAATGGATAATGGAGTGCATCATCTGTAGCCAAAACTGCAATCATGCAACCCTCATTGATATCTTGTACTGAGACCCTGTAAAGGTCTTCCATCTCTCGGTGCTTTGCAGATGATCTTCTAGAGCCAATATACATTTTTCTTTCCTCTACTTGAGAAAACTCAACACCTAGAGGTTCAACATTTGTTAACTTGTTTTCATTTGATAAACTGTGGCCAAGCAAATGGAGACTTCAAATATATATCTCAATTTGTAGAGTTTTAAATTATGTCACTCTGCTCCATGAAAAAAGACTCCCACCGAACATAATCAAAAACATCAAATTAATCATATGTATCTTTGATAAAAAAATTTATGTCTTCCAAGCATTGAGAAGAATCAACATCTCTACTATGTTACCTTTCTTTATGAATCTCTGCAGATGATTGCAATAACAATAAATTTGAAGCATACATTTGACGATTTGGGATTAATTTCAGAAATGCCAAACCTGATGAAGGACCCCATTTTTTGCTAGTTGAGTACTTCTTTCCCCATAGTAGTGTTTTTCCATCAATATTTTTTATACTAAATTGATACTGAAAGCTATTGTCATTAAGTTTTTCAATGCACCTTTCTTCACTATGCGATCCAAACATAAATCTTCGCATGTTGACAGTTTCTTCCAATTTTTGTACAATAGGCTCTGGATGGTATGATTTTCCTATAATTTCAATCAATGATGGTAGGATCCTGACTTTCTTCCTCAATTTCCTCGCAAAATGGTTGAAAATTTGATCAATATGATCATGAGTATGCCCAACAAGAAGGAAACCAACTTTTATCTTTTTAAAAATTCTCAATTCAACAGATAACCAAACACGACCTTGTTGCTTGGGTTTTAACCCAAGCATGTGCTAATGTGCACCTACTAACTTGTAGTAGCAGTTTAGATTAAACAGTAAAAGTAAATAAATGTAAAATGTAAATCTTGATCTAACATATGCAAGAAAATAACTCTAGATTAAAAACAATAAACAAAATAGATCCATGAGATAAACAAATAAAAACTTTAATATTTTCTATTACCTCAAAGGGTGAGGATGGTTGAGCTTGAACAATTGCAATGGTGAGGTGCTCCAAAGATCCAATGATCTCTTCTTCTCCAAGATGCAAATAGGGATCTTCAAACTCAAAAAGGAGGCTAGGGCTCTCGAGAAAGAATTTGGCAGCATAAGGATAGGATGAATGTGGATGAATAGTGAGGAGCCCCTATCACCTTTTTATAGTTTTTTGGTGATGGAGAAAACAACCATGGTTTAGGGAAACCAATGGTATTGGTGAAAAATGGTTTAGGTTTTCTTTTCCTCTTTTTCCCTCTTTTTTCCTTTTTTTGAATATATTTTTGAATTATTCCCTTTTAATTGATTTTTTGGGAATTTTGGAACCTTTTTGAGGGTTTTTTGTATTTTTTGAGGACAATTAAATATTTTGAGGAGAAAAAGATGGATTTTGGTCTTTTTGGTGACCTTTTGAAGGTTTTAGAGGCTCAAATGGTGGGAAAAGTGGACAAATGGGTCATGTGAATCGGGAAATGATCTAGTGAGCACTTTTTGGGTGTTAACATATTGCCCTCTGATGTGTGAGGGAGGGAGCTCATCGTATGGCCGATAGACATCATAGTTTCTTTGTCTTTTTCCTGGGGTTTGGAGGAGAGAAGAGACTGATTGGAGAATGGAACAATGACCCCGTGCAAACTGCAAAAAATGAAAATACATGGCCTCATAATAAATGAGTAATAATATGTGATAATGGACGAGGTGGGCATACCCATGCCCGTATCAAGATATATAAATAATAGTGAGGCCCAAAAAAGGGGGACCTAAACAATACATATAAACCTGCAGTGTACATCATAATGGTCCAGAGGGGACACAATGTTGGGACATACTCATGATTATACCATGACTGATATGAAGAACTGATACACTGGAACAGAGCAACAACCGTTCTGAAAGAGGTGTTAGAAGGGCTGATGAACTGCTGGATCTGAAGGTATCCAACAATTGTAGGAACTTAATAACTATGAATCGACATCTGAAGAGTATATGGAACTGTATACTCGAGGGAGTGTAAAACTGGGGTACTTACAAAAAATGTCGCCAAGCGCAGCCCGGATATCCATAGGAACATGTAACTGGTTGTTCCGAAAGTAGACTCACCAATGTGCTGGAGTCCAATGATATCCAGGGTCTTCCAGGAATAACTGAAAGGCTCGATACCCTGTACGAATCTCAATGATGTGATCAAGTTGTTGACGTCGAGCATGTGAGAAACAATCATTTGGAGAGGCACTAAGGACTCCTTTCAAAATGATCCGTAGGAACTCACCACTAATGGTGATGAGCCCAAGGCACATGGACCTTTGGATCTATCCTCTAGAATAGATTGGTTGGCATTGACAGAGGGAGACTGGCAACTACCAAGGCAATGATGTTTCCTTGATAGGAGCGCGAGGTGTATAACCAAAGTGTGATAGTACTGATGGTGGGACTGACATTTTGTGGGGATGGGGTATAACTGGGGTCATAGAGTGGATGGACTCAAACTTCCTTTGTTCAGAGTATGATGACATGGATGACCTGGAAATGTATGAAACTGACTTTAGGTTTGGGGATCATAGTTTAAGGGATCAGGGGTATGTACTACAATGGGAGAGACTCTCAGGAGGACAAACAGATGTATGGTATTGGGAAACTCTCAAGGTGGCATATCGCAGAATACTATGAACAAAGGCGACCAAATTGGGGAAGCTACCATAATAGTGTGATTATATATATATTGTTGTGGCGCCGAGAGGCACTATTGGTTCCTTCATGGTTTAAGGAGCTCAAAAAAGGGATAAAAGTGTGCTAAAAAATGGTACTATTGTGTGGATTTGTACGAGCCCAGGACAGTTCATGCTCGTGGTTGCTTTCAGTTTTAGAGAGTTTGAAAGCGATAGGTGGACTCCAAGGGGGTTCTTTTTCGTGTGTTAGTCTCCAAGGCCCGAAAAAGCATAAAAGGATGCAATGAAGAACTCTTCTAGCCGATGTGACTAGAGTATTCATTTTTTGTAATTAGTCTACAAGGTCCGTAAAAGGGGTAAACTTATACCAGGTAAACGCCCTTTCAAATACGTTTAACGAGCATGAAAGGAAGCAAGATTGCTCGAAGATCTTTTCATTGTTTTAGGAGTCAGAAAATAGCTTAAAAGAAACTCCCTAATTTCCTTTTTCGTAAAGGAATTGATCGGCCCGAAAAGGAGTAAAATTATACCGAACAAAAGTAATGGTGAGGCAACGAGGAAGTGTTCAATCAAGGGACGAGTATGGGGATCAAGCACAGTGATAGGGGGGGACACTGATGGGGCCTCCTTGAGGGTTTATGGATGATATCAAAACAACGCCATAATTGCAGTATGGATGGAGTGAAGGGCTCATGTTTAAGTTGTGATGCACAAACTCTGTAAAATTCGACAGCTGTCGATGTGGCACGCAAATTGAGGCAGCAAGTTGTGAGGACACAATGTCAAAAAAGGTTTCTGGTGAGAGTGAGAAATGATCTCAAGCATCATCACGAGTGCAGAAGATTGAATCCAACGATAGAAAATTTGTCAGAAACAGACAATGGCCACTGTGGCACACAAATCGAGGTGACGAGAGTGTATGAAAAAATGCCCAAAAATGGGACTGGTGAAATTGGGAAACTAACTAGACCACTGTGAAGTTCTCACCGCGCCAAATCCAATGGTCTCAACGGTTTGGAAAACGGATGTCGTATGGCTCCGGAATGGTTGACTATAAATGGGTCAAATCTCTATAAATAGCAAGTGGACCCATAGTGACATGTGTCATTTTCACAGTTGAGTTTGACAGGAGATTTGAGTTGGTTAGAGCGATTTCTTCATTTACGGGAGAACCGGCTGTCATATTTTCATTTTGTGAGTTTCAAGTAAGCCTATTAGCCTTAAGCTTTAACTTTATTTACTTTTGGGGTAGTATCTGGGTCTTGGGAATGGCGTAGCGGTCACGTTGGGTGACCAACATGGTTTATCGTGACTCCTAAGCCCTTTTGCATGATCTGGATCGCATCTTTGGCCCTCACAACCACAATGTGGATCGCGGCTGTGGTCTCAACAGTCGAGTTCCATATCGTGGTTGTGGTCTCAATAGGCGCGATCCATATCGTGGTTGTGGGATTCATAGCCATGATGTGGATCGCTGTTATGGCTTCTACAGCCGCGATCTAGATCGCAGCTGTGGGCCCCACAGCCGCAATCTAGATCGTTTACTGGGGGGAATTTTATGGCATTTTCTAACTGAAATTTCCTTGTTTACTTGTCAGGATGCTCAGGCTGCTGAGGGCATAATGGCGGGAGAGAGAGATTCTAGACTCTCTGATGCAGATCATCCGGGAGAACCATCAGGCGCAAGCTGCGTTGGATTTGGGTGGACTGTTGAAGTTTGCTCAGATTCCCCTTATGCGTTTGGAAAAATTGTTGTTGAACAAGTTGATCGATTCCTTGGACCCGGTACTCAGGCTTTTATGGTTCAAGGTGAGAGATTGGATCTCACCTTGACGGATGTATATTTTCTTACTGGGTTTCCTTGCTTGGGTGAGATAGGGAATACATAGCCGAGGATACCAGTTGATGTTGATATAGAGGATCTCCTTGAGATATGTTTATGTCCTGGGTCTAAGGTGCATGTCAATGCTTTTCTTGTTCTAGACTTGCGGGATCCGATGATGCAAGTGGTTGCGGCTTGCGTACTACGAGTACTTGGGGCACAGGCGCCCCACCGATTGTCGGATGGGAAGGCGTTGATGGTTCATCGGGTGATGACTGGGACTTACTATGCCTAGGGGCATATGTTCCTTTCTTGTGTTTAGTGTGAGATGAGCAAGGTGAGGCTATAGGGGGGAGAGTTTAGTTATGCGTCATTTCTGTGCTGCTTCTTCTTTGAGAGAGTGCCTACATTGCGGCCTCGTGTGCCAGTTCGGGATGGTTTGATTAGTGAGCCGTGGATGGTGTGGTGGGGAGAGATGATGTGTTAGAGTGGTGGAGGGGCAGCTAGACATTTTTTTACTGCAAAGATCTATGAGCAGTGGGAGCAAATGCCGGTAGTGTTCGATGATTATCCATACTGGGATATGGATTTCTGGGGGGATATTGAGATGCCACAAGCTCAAGGTCAATCCTGGGGGATAGATGGTATGTATTTGTTTTGTGTCCTTTCTATTTTAGCATATCATGTTTGTATGTTTTGCTATGATGATATCTTAGGGGTGTTTTCATGATGTTGATGTCATCTAGTGTTTGGTTATTTCATATGTGGGTCCGTGGCCTCCATCAGAGCATTAGGGACGTAGGGGTCGTGTGGTGGTGGTGGTGGTACCTCCATCGGTGGTGGCACCCCCACCTCCTGCGTGAGGAGTTGTACGCCGTAGAGACGATGATGTAGAGGTTATACGTGAGACCATCGACAAGCTGTTGGATGGTGTGATGGTTGGAGAGAGTTGGACCAACATGTGTTAGACCATTGTTTCGATGTTCCGCGTGAGTGGAGATCGATTTTGCGGCGGATAGCTGTGTTGGCAGCGGAGAGGAGGGCTAGGGACCAGTATGATCTAGAGGAGGCGACAGGCCGTGATGACGAGGATTAGGATGTCTTTTACTTGCCCCCAAATGCTGATGAGCATATGGGGATGTTTTTTGGATATGTATTATGTACGACTGATGTACTTTATTCGGGTGCTGAGGGCACTCTTGACATTATGACTATATGATGATATATATATTTATGCACATGGATGCATTTTTATTATATAATCGTGTATGCACGTGGATGCACATATGTTGTTGCTTTTATGTTTTGTTGCACGTGGATGCAATTGTTTGTGTTTTGTATGCCCGTGGAGGCACGTGGATGCAATACTATGTTTTTTGTATGCCCATGGAGGCACCATATATGCACGTGGATACAATACTATGATGGTTTCTTTTGTTTGTTTATTTGATTTTTTGATGCCTATGTGATGCATGTTTTGATGTCCTACATGGTTTGGTTGACATGCCAATCTAAAATGTTGTTAGCCATTTGGTATGCTACACTGTTAAGATTTCTTGGGACATGAGTGGATGAAATGGATTCAAAGTGTCTAATCATTTGTTTAGTGTGTAGGTATTTTCTAAAGAGACAGGGATCATGTACCTGGTAACAATTGTTGAAATGGGAAACAAGAATCTGGGAGTCGAGGAAGACGTGAAGGTGACTTATGCCCATCTAGAGGTAGCGGTTAGGAGACCGGTCACAGCATCGTACTCAGCCTGGTTATTGGTAGCAGCGCCTATACACACTCCGTCGAGGTGGATCAACTTGTGTGAAGGGGGAATAGAGTACCCAAGCTTCAGAGGTGAGATTTGGAAACTAGCGACTTGCACTGTCATCGAAGCCAACATAGTAAAGTGGAACAGGATCCATCTGTGGTCATGCAGGAAAAAATGAAAATGTAAGGTTTTGAAAGTTTACAGAAAAAAAGATTTAAACTGTACAATATGGACTGTGATGTCCAGAATATTTTTATGGATAAAATCGTTTGAGGTACAACCCGTTATGAGGGTTGCGCATGGGGTTACCTTCTGAGTTAGTCAGAATGTATGCCCCATGTCCAAGGCAAGTGTGTATGATGTATGGGCCTTGCCACATGGATTCAAATTTTTTTTTTCCCTTTTTATCATGGGCTTGATCGTAAACAAGTACAAGGTATCCTTCACTAAATGCTCATGGGTGAACATGTTTATCTAACTGACTTTGGATCGGTTCTTTGCAGCTTCAATTGTTTGGAGGGCTGTGTGGTGATATTTTTCGGCTTGCTCCAAAAGAAGTAAGCGTTGTTCAATTGGTGAAGTATCCGAGAGGAGTTCGATAGTGATATGTAATGTTGGGATCTGACACTCAATGGGGAGGATAGACTCTACGCCGTGAACCAAATGGAAAGGGGTGAAACCGGTGGAATTTTTAGTCAACGTGCGGTAATCCCACAGTGTGCGGAAAAGCATGTGATGCCAATTGGACTTATGTCGGTCGAAAGTATGCTGGAGGATGGTCTTCAAAATTTTGTTAATAGCTTCGACTTGGCCGTTCCATTGGGGGTAGTAGGCGGAGGAGAATTGGTGTTTGAATTTAAGGAGGGTTGATAATTCTCGCCAAACAGAGTTCTCAAAGTGAGAACCATGGTTTGAGATGAGTTTCTTTGGTAGTCCAAAACGAGTAATAACATGGTTGAAGAAGAAGCAGGCCGCAGTGTCAAGCTTGCAATTATAAGTAGGCATGGCTTCTTCCCATTTGGTAAAGTAATCGACGGCCACAATGATGTATTTATGGCCGCCAGCTGATGCGGGATTACACTCCATGAAGTCAATGGCCCATTTGAAAAAGGGGCCAATGGTGACGACTGGATGAAGGGGGGCGGGGGGGGGTTCTTGCCTTGGGGGAAAAGAGTTGGAAATTTTGGCAATGTTTGACTGTTGTGATGTAATCGGTAAATAGTGAGGGGCAAAAATAACCTGCGTGGATTACCTTTTGGGTAGTGGCCATTTCATAGAAATGGCCACCGCAAGCACCGCTATGACAGTCATTAAGGACTTGTTCTGCTTCTTCCCGAGAAAGGAAACCTCGTAGGATTATATCGACACCGTGTCGATAGAGGAAATATCCTAAGAGGAGATAACGGGAAGCATGGTGGTAGATGCAACAGAGTCCGTCATGGTCGACATCGGGTCGAAACTTCTATGTACGAAGGTAAACCAAAATGTCGTCGTACCAAGGGTCATCTGACGAGATACCGAATAAATGGTCGTCAGTTAGATTAGTATTGACAGTTGGTGATGACAATGAGGATGGTAGATCTGTAATGAGTTGACCAAGTTCTAAGGCTTTGGTGCTCTTCGGGGTTTTGAAAGTCAGGTCATATTCTTGTAGGATAATCACCCATTTAGCGACATGGCCTTGCAGAAGGAGACGATTCAAGAGATAGACTATTAGGTTGGAATTTGTGACAACTATAGTATGGCAGATAAGGATGTAATGTCGCAACTTCTGTACTAAAAAGATGACGGCGAGGGCTAGTTTATCTTCATATGGGTACCGTAGCGGTGGGACAGATAAGGTTTGGCTCACATAATAAATGACGTGCTCTTGATGAGCAATGTCTTCTTGAACGAGGACTCCTGAAACGGCATAATCGGATGCCGAAAAGTAAAGAATGAAATATTTAGAGAAATCTGGAGGGGAGATCAAGGGGGCATTGGTGAGAGATTTCTTTAGGTCATTGAAGGCTCCTTACACTTGATCATCCCACACAAAAGGGATGTGGTTCCGAAGCAAACGAAGGAAACCATGGACCGTTGTGGCATAATCAGGTACAAAACGGAAAAGGAAAATTGATTTTCCCTGAAGGCTCTGTAATTGTCGAAGCATACGAGGTGAGGGGGGGTCTAAGATGGCTTGGACCTTTAATGGGTTGACTACGATACCTTTCTGTGAAATAATGAAACCTAACAATCAACCTGTTGGAACGCAAAATACACACTTGAGTGGGTTCAAACGGATTTGGTATTTGCGAAAACGTATGAAGACTTGCCGGAGGTCATTAAGATGATCGGATCATTTTTTCGATCGAGCCGTGAGGTCATCAAGGTAGACAAGGATAATGTGGACCAAGTCATGGAAACAATATGTCATGGCTCACTGAAAAGTGGCTCCAGCATTTTTAAGACCAAAGGGCATAACCTTGTAAGAAAAAGTTCCCCATGGGTTGGTGAAGGAAGTTTTGTACTGGTCTTACTTGCGAATGTGAATTTGGTTATACCCAGAGAAACCATCCATGAAAGATAGTATCTCATGCCCCGCACATGAATCGATAAGTTGGTCGATAAATGGTGTTGGAAAGTTATCTTTGGGGCCAGCGAGGTTTAGGTCGCGGAAGTCAATACAGACACGTATGGTGCCTTTCTTCTTGTTAACTGGTACTGGGTTAGAAACCTAGGTGGTGTAGGCTATGGGGTAAATGAACCTTGTTGTTCGAAGTTTCTCAATTTTTCGTTTTGACGGCAGGAAGCTTGGATGTATGGATGGGTTGTTGCTTTTGGTGGACAGGTGGTACGTTGGGCCAAGTGTCAATATGGTTTTCTACAATAGCGAGATCTAGACCCAGCATCTTGGTATAAGACCATGCAAATACATCGTGAAACTCTTGGAAGAGTTTCTTGTAATTTTGTACCTCATCCTCCGTACATGATGCGCCCAAGGAATTAAGTTCGAGTAGTCTGTTCTTAATAGAGATGTCGATTTTAATAACGGGTGAATTGTTGGCCATATTTCCTTCCTCAAAGGCATCAGGGGCTGGGATTGGATCCTTAAACTAGTCGACCTTAGTAGTAAGGAAATTGATGGGTTGCACCGGTTGTAAAATGACATTCAGTGTCGGGGGAGGGGTTGGGGAAGGTAGGTACCACACAGGCAGTCCTAATGTTAACCCTGGAATATTGAGCGTAGCCATTACTGGTGTGCTGATGACTCCTGGAGGAGGAAATAAAATGGGATAGTGTGAATCGGTGTTGCTCTGATATGACTAGGCATTGCGGGTGGCTGTGGAAATAATGGAGGCTGTTGAGTAGGTGGTTGTGTGTTTTGCGAAAGGGTGCACAAATCAGATATTTTAGCTATCCAAAAAGGGGGTGGGATAGATTGGAATGTGGAAGTCATGGGAGTATCTAAGTATATCCCGAGTCCGACTAAGGAGACGAACGATGTGGGTGTGCTCTGAACGGGTTGTTCAATCATAGGTAGAACATTTTCAGGTGCGGCGAGGGAATTAGGATCGTAGTATGTTATCTTATCGATTTTGACTACACGTCCTTCATGGGGAAACATCATGAGGCGGAAGACGGATGAAGCGACAGCTTTCATGGCATACATGTAACTTCATCCTAATAAGAGGTTGTAATCACGCTGGGCATTGATGACCTCTATGTCTATGAGAACCATTTTTCCACCTAATTGCACGGGTACGTTAGCTAAAAGGACCTGCGATTGAGCTGAACGACCATCGTAAGCTCGTAATGCAGTGGTTGATGGCTGCAGTGTGGGGGATCTGAGTTTCTGCCAGACAAATGTTGACATTACGCAAGTGGAGGCACCTTCATCGATGAATGACAAGGTTTCAAATGGATACATAAACTTGAAAAGCTAATGTCGAAGGCAAACGTGTTCGGCTTGGTCTAAGTCAAATGCCATCATGCGTGAGTCATTAGGGTCTATGGCACCAATGGAGGATAACAATAATTTCCTCTGTGCAGGACAATTTTTTAGAACTTACAGGGTGGACATAGCAGCAGGGGACTGGGCTAAGTCTTCTACAATATTATAATTTGAGGCTAGACGAGCATTAGGATTGTTGTTGATCCATCTTAGGGGGAAGCGAGGGGCTTTAGGACCCCCATCCATTGGCATATTAGGTATGCATAATGACTGATCAGTTGTAAGGGTGCTTGTGGATGGATCAGTAGGCATGGTTTCAAGGGATGAGCCGTATTGGTTTCGGCGAGTTTGGAGGTTGATATCATTTGATGAAATCATTAGTAGATTGTGAGTGCCCGAATCTGTATGCTGGTAATCAATTGCAGCATAGGTGATTTGTTGTTGTGGTGCAGTGGATCCTTGTGGGGGATCCATTTGATGGGTGTTTACTACTCCTTGGTTGGGTAAAGGATTCTGCAATATCATGGGTTGCGGTTGAGGAAGTGGCACTGGCTGTGCAGTGTTCCCTTGGCATTGGGCGTCATCGGTCCAAAGTTGACGTGTTTTCTCCAAATGGGGGCAATTATGTGTGTAGTGGCCATATACCGAACAAAAGGAACATGGATGGTTTGTTCTTAAGTTAGGATTTTTTCCCAAGCATGGATGGTTTTCACCCAAGCATGTGCTAATGTGCACCTACTAACTTGTAGTAGTAGTTTAGATTAAACAATAAAAATAAATAAATGTAAAAAGTAAATCTTGATCTAACATATGCAAGAAAATAATTCTAGATTAAAAACAGTAAACAAAATAGATCCATGAGAGAAACAAATAAAAACTTTAATATTTTCTATTACCTCAAAGGGTGAGGATGGTTGAGATTGAGCAACTGCAATGGTGAGGTGCTCCAAAGCTCCAATGATCTCGTCTTCTCCAAGATGCTAATGGGGATCTTCAAACTCAAAAAGGAGGCTAGGGCTCTCAAGAAAGAATTTGGCAGCATAAGGATAGGATGAATGTGGATGAATAGTGAGGAGTCCCTATCACCTTTTTATAGTTTTTTGGTGATGGAGAAAACAACCATGGTTTAGGGAAACCAATGGTATTGGTGAAAAATGGTTTAGGTTTTCTTTTCCTCTTTTTCCCTCTTTTTTCCTTTTTTTGAATATATTTCTGAATTATTCCCTTTTAATTGATTTTTTGGGAATTTTGGACCCTTTTTTAGGGTTTTTTGTATTTTTTGAGGAAAATTAAATATTTTGAGGAGAAAAAGATGGATTTTGGTCTTTTTGGTGACCTTTTGAAGGTTTTAGAGGCTCAAATGGTGGGAAAAGTGGACAAATGGGTCATGTGAATTGGGAAATGAGCTAGTGAGCACTTTTTGGGTGTTAACAGACATTGTTTTTGTTTTCTCGGCTTGTGTTGTCCAATTATAGATATAGAACTTTACAAAGATCACCAGGCCAATGAGTAAGGACATGGTGAATTATGGTGATGATAAAATTTGCATCATTGTGAATATTTGGAGCTGTAAAGTAAACCCTTGGAATCATTTCACCATTAAAAACCATAGATCTTCCTTTTATCCAAGGCATAATTAAAGCCTATACCTTTCAAACAAATTTTGTGGCAACACTCACTCGAAATCAAATGAGTAACGGAACTTGGACTTGTGAGCAATTCTTTCCTAGACCTTGTATAACTAGATTGCTTTGGATTGACATAAAAAGGTCTAGTCCTACACTTAATCCTGCTCATTATTGGATTGTGTCGCTGCATTTCCTGGACCATTATGTCTGCAACAACATACTCATTAGAATGAATGTTTTCATTGTGAGGCATATGACCCCCCTCATTGAAAATCTCATCACAAAATTCAGTATGAAAATGATTGTCATGATCACTAATAAGTTGATCAATTGTTGACATATCAATGTGACCATCAACACTATTGGTGCCACTAAATTCTTCACTGAAAGGGAACTCTTGAGATTCAACATTGACATCATTGGTTCCTGTAAAATCCTTACTTGGAGAAGAATCATTGTCTTCATCATTGGTTCCTGTAACATCCTTACTTGGAGGAGAATCATTATCTTCATCATTGGTGGCTTAATCGTCAACATAATGATCATTGGTACCATTGAAATCCTCTCTCGGAGGAAAATCATGATCAGTTCAATTGAAATCCTCGCTCGGAGGAAAATCATCATTGGTTCCATTGAAATCTTGACTTGGAGGAAAGTCATAATCGGTGCCATTGAAATCCTCTCTTGGAGGAAAGTCATCATCTGTGTCATTGAAATCCTCGCTTGGATGAAAGTCACCATCGATGCCATTGAAATCCTAGCTTGGAGGAAAATCACCATCGGTGCCATTGAAATCCTCACTTGGAGGTAACTCATCATTAGTGCCGTAGAAATCCTCACTTGGAGGAAACTTGTCATTAGTTCCATTGAAATCCTCGCTTGGAAGAAAATCATCTTCACCATTATCGATGTCTTCATCCTCGCCAAAATCATCATTTGTCCCATTAAAATCCTCACATGGAGGAAAATCATCATCAGTCCCATAAAAATCCTCGCAGGGAGTAAAATCATCATTTGTTCCATTAAAATCCTTGCATCTAGGAGGAGAATTATCATTAGTCCCATTAAAATCCTTTCTTGAAGAAAAATCATCATTCGTCCCATTAGAATCCTTGCTATGAAGAAAACCATCAACATTATTAAAACCATCAACATTATTTGTACATGCATGCTCAGCAAAAGCATCATTAGTCCCATCAAAATCCTCACTTTCAGGAAAATTATCATTGGTGCCTTGAAAATCCTCGCTAGAGGAAAATTGTCATCATCTTGCTTACTATCTTTAGGATCCCCACTTGGAGGAATATCTTCATCATCATCATCATCACCATTACATTCTTTCCCTTCATTACTAGTGTCTTCAAAATATTCATAATTAGGAAGTTCTTGAAGAACATGCTTGATTACATTGCTTGCACTACCATTATCTTGGCTAGATGACCAATATAACTCTTCATGACATTGGAATTTAATTCAGATGAGTCCATGACTTCTCAGTAGAAGATAGAATTATATAAAAATCTTAATAGATAAGACAATGAAATTTTACCATAGTCCTCACCAAAAAGTAGAATGGTGCAACTGTCAACCAACAATATTATAGCTATGAGAATGAAATTTTCCCTCCAAAAAATTTCCTCCTAATTTTTCCCTCCAAAATTTCCGTACAAAAATAAAGCACACATTTCCAGCACATTCATAAAACTAGTAAAAAAATGAATTTATTATATAAAAAACTTTGAAATAATGTATTAACTAATTACATATTTCTATCCCAGACATATAAGACTAGTAAAGTTTCTTGTAAAAAAATTTATATAAGCTTTGTAATAAAGTAATGGCTATTTACATTTTTTTTACTCTCACATTCATAACATTAGTAATATTTCATGTAAACCAATCTTATATAAATTTAATAATAATGCATTAACTAATTATTTTTTTTTAATCCCGCATTCGTAAAACAAGTAATGTTAAACCTACTATAGGCTATATAAACCATTTAGATTTCATACTATTCATCATTGAATTTGGAGCAATTTAGTAACACTTTCAAGGTTAGTGCTTTTTCCGTTTTTAATAAATTTGTTAGTTTTATTGTTAATTTGAAAATGATTATTTTATGGATTTATTAATTTGGAAATGATTATTTTATGGCTTTATTGACTTTTTAAGGGCTTTTTTTTTATATCACATTCTTAAGAGTGATAAACTTAAACCTAATCTATCTTATTAACACACTATTGTTTAGACTTTGAAGCAATTCACGAAGGGCTTTCAAGAAGAATGAGAAGATTGCAAATAAGAGCTTCTAGCACTTTCAAGAGAGGAGGCTCAACCATTTTTTGGGTTAGTTATGTTTTTTCTAAATGTATTTTTTTTTAAATTCAAGTTTGCTTAATTGAAGCAGGGATTGTCCCCTATCCCAAGAATTTTAGTTTGGATTTAAAATATAAAAAAAATAAATTTTTAAACCTACATTTACAAAAAAATAAAACCTACCCCGTAACCCTTCACCCTCCTCCCGCCGCCCCTCCTTTTCCCCTCCTACCCCTCCACGTCGTCCCTTTTCCCTCATCCCACCTCCCCCTTCCCCCTCCTCCTCGTGCCTCGTCCCTTCTCCCTCCTCCCGTTGTCCCCTTCCCCCTCCTCCCCTTCCTCATCCTCCCGCTTCCCCCTTCCCCCTCCTCCTCACGCCCCCTCCATTCCCCCTCCTCCTGCCAACCCATTCCGCCTCCTCCCTCGCCCCCCCCCCCCCCCCCCCCCCCCCCCCCTTATCCCTCCTCCCTCCACTCCCTTCCCCATCCTCCTCGCGCCCCCTCCCTATCCCCTCCTTTAGTCACCCCCCTTCCCCATCCTCCCCCTCCTCCTCCTCCCTTCTTCCTCCTACCCGCCACCCCCTTCCCCCTCCTCCTTGAGCCCCCTCTGTGTCCCCTCCTCCCCGCCCTCCCTTCCTCCTCCTCCTGTTTCCCCCTTCCCCCTCCTCCCCTTCACTTCTCCCTCCACGGCCCTTTGGATCCCAAGTGGGTGGAGCTCCACTCACTTGGGCGCCAAAGGGTCTCCCCTCATGGGAGTCCCTTTGGAACCCAAGTGGATGGAGCATCGCACCGCTTGTGAAGGGCGAGCTCCCTCCACTTGGGATCCAAAGGGTCTCCCGTAGAGGGCGTCCCTTTGGAAACTAAGTGAGCGATGTTGTACCCTCCCTTCCCCCTCCTCTCCCCTCCCTTCCTCCTCCTCCCGCTGCCCCCCTTCCCCCTCCTCCCTATGCCCCCTCCCTTCCCCCTCCTCCTTGCCCTCCATTCCTTGTCCTCCCTTCCCCCTCCTCCCTGCCCTCCCTTCCTCATCCTCCCTTTCGTCACCCCCCCTACCCCTCCTCCTCCTCCCCCCTCCTCCTCCTCCTCCCTTCTCCCTCTGCGTCCCTTTGGCACACAAGTTAACAGAGTTGCTTTGCTCACTTGGGCGCTAAAGGGCTACAAAGGGAGGAGGGGGGGAGGAGGGGGAAGGGGGGGAGGAGGGGGAAGGGGTAAGGGAGGGGGCGGGGAGGAGGGTTTTTAATTATTATTTTTAATAGTTTTTAATTTTTTTAAAAAAAAATTTATTATATATTTTAGGGGTTTAGGCGGTAGGTTTTAATAAATTTCATTATAAATTTTTTTATATAGTTTAGGGGGGGTTAGGGGGTAGGTTTTAAGTTTTTATTTTTATTTTTTTATTATATATTTTTTTATATAGTTTAGGGGGGTTGGGCGATGGTGGTGTTGGGCGGGGTATAATTTGTTTTGAATGTTTTTATTGTTTCCTAAGTTAGGGGGGTAATTTATATTTTATTTTTATGTGTGGGGGGTTTAGGGGGTAGGGGGTATTTAATTGTTTTATATTTAGTTTTATCTATGACTAAAGGGGAGGAGGGACAAGGTAGGGTAGGGGTAAAAATATTTTTTAAATTTTTTTAAACGTTTTTCAAAAACAGTTTATAGTGAATATTGATGTTGATTTTTTTTGGATTATGAATGTTTGTTGATTGTATTTTAAAATTCTACCTTTTGGATATAGGGAGAATGACATTAAGAAAGATATCTGTAAACGTTTATGGATCAAGAGCAGCAATAATTGCATCGAAAAAAATAGTTGAGGCGTCTAAGAATGTTTAGCCTTAAGACAAAGTTTTGAACTTTGAGGATTTAAAAATCAAGAATGCTAGTGAATGGAAATTTGCAGCAGAAGAAGACAGAACATGGTATTATTGGCATCTGAAGGAAAAATATCAAGGCAAACCAGAAAGTATTCACTTATATTCTTCTTCATTTCCATATATTCAATCAGATTACCATCCATTGGGATTGTTGAGAGATATATGTGTGATGTCAAGTACATAAATTGTTTATGCACAAGTGGAACAAGCTAATACCTTTGCCAAAATCCGATATTGTTTGAAGATTTCAAAATATAATGTTCAAGAAAATTTTATAGATTTTTTTAAAGGGGTCATTCATGATATTGACAATGGGAGAGTAAGTTTGAATATTGATATTATTCTTAAATTGGCTTTGGTATAACTTGGATATCACAATAAAATAGATTTAATATGATAATGTTTTTATTTTGTAGTATTTTTCCATGTCGATTTCAAAAATGTTGAATGGAATTTATTATACATACGACAATCATATGGATGCCATTATTGTCGTTGTTCAAAAGGGACAAGAATCAAGGAAGAAGAAACAAGTGTCAAATGTTCAAACTGAAGAATTATAAGCACATAGAGGAAAGGGCATCCGACAATCAAATCAGGTACCTAGAAGGGTTACATTTAAATATTCATCTCTCCCAACTGAACATGTTGAAATTGTTGCAAATGAGGTTGTTACGCATGCTAGTAAGAGTAACAAACAATATCATGAAAGAACTATGGTTGAGGGTATTTCAATTCCTATTGAAGGCATTGTTGATTTAGAAGGAACCCCTTCAAATCAAAAAAAGAGGAGATCTGATGTTACTGAAGCCAATGTTATTCTTGAATTTGAGAGTGAAAATTATGGGGGCAGTAGGAAAATAATTACTCCAAGTGTTGATCTAGAGTATGGAATTGTCAAGTCAACACAAAATGCCATTCAATATCGATTGCAAAGGGATAAATTGATTAACAATGGACATACATTTTAGTTGAATGTGAATCAACTTTATAAACCCATAGGAGGGAGAGATAAATTTAGAATTAGAAAACCACATCACTTGCATATTCACAACTTGAAAGCACTAATGAGGCACAATCCCTATGCACATGTGGTTGACTACCTAGTCCTTGTTAAACCGAAATATGTTCCTACTAGAGATGAATTTGATCCAACAAGATGTTTTCATTAAAAATAATATGTTCTTGGGGGGAATCATTATACAGAGGAAAGAAGGGAGTTGATGCAAGAATATCCCAATAACCCTCTTTTTGAAACAGTTAAATGCATCATTTATGTTGGTTTAACAAATGTAGAAGCAAATTTGTTGGCATGGGATCATAACATAGATAGTGAATATAGGTTGACTATGACATTTATTCAAAGGGTTATATTTATCCACACTGAATTTGTGCAAATATGTGGTGGGGAAAAATCTAGAGTTGATGCAAGTTTTCAAAAACAATATTGTCTGGAAATAGGTATCCCTAGTAAGGAGGATAATGTGAAACAAAACAATGTCAAAGGAAGTGATACATTCAGAGATGTAGATGTCTATTTCCAGTTGGAATTCAGAGTTGGGAAAACATTGGATTTTATTAATGACATATTTATCTTATGGGATAATATTGGCATAAAAAATTAGAAAGTGAAAAAAAGTAAAGTTGTTCAATGGAGCGGTGGTAAGGCAGGTCCTAACGTCAAGAATCTGCCATAGGACATGACTATTACACCTTGGAGAACAATGCAAGGGGTGAAGGATGAATAATTAATATCTACAATACTATCAAGGGTAAATTCAGGTGAATTATACATGGATGAAATGTGCAATGAATTTGACAAGTAAGTTGATGGTTTTTTATGGTACGATGTTTTTTTCTCAAGTTTAACATTTTTGTTATGTTATAAGTATTATATTATATTATTATATGTGATTGTAAACATCATTTATTGTTTCATTGTCCAGTCACAAGATTTACATGAAAATACAAGAGGATATGGTTATAATGTTGAATGATAAGAGTTGGGATGTCAAATGCAACTATCCAGACTCAAGCTCAATAGAAACCTTAAAACAATGTTTTGTTGCATTCAAGAAGGTATGTTGATCTATGACACATCCTATTTTATTTATTTGATAATTCAATTCATTTCTATTTTATTACTTATAGAGATAATTTTCATTTGTATATTCCAAATAGGGGAGCAGATGGAGTACCATAGTAATTCAAAATTCATGTCCAAAGAGCAAAAATATAACGACAAAGGAGACAACCTCTTGCAAACGTTGAACTTGATGATACACTTGATCATTATATTTGGAATGGGATTGACACTGTGCAATATAAAGTAATTTTAGTTGATTGTGCATAAATTGCAAATCTTGTTCCTAAAAAGGAGTACTCACTAGTTATTGAAGATATCCCTCATGGATACAATATCTAAAACACTACCTATGATTGTGAGCCTTATACTTACCAATAATTCAATAAAGTGGTTTCGGGATTTGTAGATGTCGCAACATCGCCACTATGGAGATTTGTTGTTTTCCATTCAGACACACAATTAGGGGGGCTGTTGACATCCTTCAAGTGTAAATAAAAAACAAGGAAGCAAATTTATTGGTAAGATATTTGCACTATATTATCAATTTTTTGAATTTATAAATCAATTATATTTTTTGATAAGTTAATTATATTTTATTTTTTTTATTACAGGAAAAATCCAAATATTCGTAGCTCCAGGAGTGATCCATTTCTGAGTGATATTGAAAACATGCATCTTGCAACTTGGACAAAAGATGAGACTTATGACTCTCTTTTAATCAACGAAAAGAGTGAAGGAAAATATAGTCAGGTGTTAAGTTATAATGTCGTGGTTAAAAAATTAACATATGAAGAAAGGGATTTGAACGAAGTGATTGTAAACATCTATCAAAAGCCACAAGCGTTGATTAATTATCTCATAGATACATTTTCAATAGAAGGATATTAGGTCTTAGATTTGTTCTCGGGTTCAGGTAAACTTTCTGGTATTACATATGAAAGCATATTTCAAGTTTTATTGTTTTTTTATTCTTCATTATCTTATTGTTTTAAAGTATGCTTATTTATGCTATTTGAATTAAATTTCTTTTTGTTTTTGGTGATTAGGTACAACAATAGCATGCTCCTTACAGAAAGAAATAAATTCCATATCCATTGATAATGATACACTGCAATGCAATTACATCAAGCAAAGAGTTAATGTTATTCAAGTTCTTCCAAATGAACTGTAAGAAGTTGGTTTGAAGAAAGGAGAGTTTAGTGAAACACTTGTGGAAAAGATGTCAAAAGAGCCTCAACCCCCATTAGGAGGGGTGTTTGGAAAGGAGCACTTTGGGCATCTTGAAGACATAAAAGACCCAATGGAAGAGGACATTGATGTCCCTGAAGAAAGCCAAGCTCCAGAAAAATCCAATTTCGATGAAGAATTTGGCCTGCATGATATTGTTGATTAGTTTCGTGTCTTGAAGAAAATGTTAAATTTGACAATTTTTTGATAAGATATATTAGTAATGTTTTGAATTTCAGACTTTATTTTAGAAATAAAATTTCTATATATAATGTTTTTTACAAATATATGGTATAGTTTTTCTTGAATTTATGTGAATCGGCACTTTTCAGAAAATAATATGAAATGGTATCATTTTTATACAAAATATCTCTGAAAATTCATTGAAAATGGTTTTAAATGTCTTTATTTTATGGAATATTTTACAATTTTTTCAATAAAAATGTCTTATTTTGTCCATAAAAATGTCTTATTTTATAGAAAAATTTGCAAAATGTATATGTTTTTCATTATAAATTGCTTATAAATGTATGTTATTTTGTTAAATTTCTAAAAACACAACTTGAAAATATAAATTAAAAATATTTCATGACAAAGATAATTCAAAGGTCCAAAAAAATGCCTCAAAATGAAAATGTGTGATACTGGTATCAACCCTTTTTGAAACGGAGGTAAAACTAACTACTAAAATTAAGAGAGAAAAACGAGAATTGTGTCGAGTTCTTGTTTCATAGTATAAGTGGTTTCATCAGATAAGATACTTCATGCATCTCAAGATATAATTCAAGTCTGTCTTTGCGCTTCTGTCTTAGATCATCTATGACTATCTGCGTGTTGTCTGTGATAATTTCATTATGTTCTCACGCACGTGCGCATCCTCCGTATTTCTGCATTTATGTATTCATGCAACTGTCACAGATAAACAACATCATTTTGCGAACCATCAGCAATTCTATTATTCTATTTGTGCGCACTCACCTCTCTGTTATATCATGTTGTTATGGTTCCACGAGCCCTTGATGCTCGAAAATAAGAAGATTGCTAAATATGTATCTTCCAATATTCGAGATTACAAGCTTACTTAGATTCTCCAACTTGGCTTCTTATTTATATTTTTCTTGCGTGGATGTTGATGTATATGTAACTTCGGAATGTATTTCATTTATATATTTATTGTACTCATGTAGAGATGTATTATTCCTCTATACGGAAGTGTCGTCATTTGTATTGACAAGTGTCGCAAGTGTGACAACTTGTCGATGGGTTATTATACAACCTTGTAAGGGGTTGGCCCGATATAATGTAATATGAAGTCATTGTACCTAGCTAGACAAGTCGGCCCCATAAGGTTATTGGGCAAACAAGACAAGTATAAATAGAGATCGGGAGATCTCTATTTGGATCACTCAGAAACTCATTCTTCCTTCACTCGGATGGTGGCACACTTGTGAGGAGGATCAGCTGCTAGGAGGAGTCTATCTCTTGTACTTTGGTTGAGCTATTGCTCTATCTATCTCTGAGGAAGTTGTGGGGTTTTTCACCTTAGGGTTTTCCCCACGGAAACTCTATGTGTCTATTGTCTCTCATGCTTTTGCTTCTTGTGATGATTAACATGCTTGTTATGATTGATATGCATTGATATACTGTACATGTTATTCTCTCAATAAAGATCCTAGAGTATTGTGAATTAATGCTCAAAATTTAACATGGTATCAGAGCTAACCTGAGAAGAAGACATTGTGCAGTGACAGAAACTAGGGTTTCTTGCTTATTGGGTTTCTCTCCCCATATTTTGGAAAAGCAGTATAGTAGATTGACTCTACTCATCAAGGAGAATCTATCTGTCCAATCATAATTCAATTCTGAGCATTTTTAGATTTGGCCCTAAACATTAGGGTTTCCACAAAAATAGGAATTTCTGAAATCTGAAGACATAGCTAGAAGCTCCTTGGAAAAATCAAAGTTTAGAGCTTTGGATCGAGATTTTTGGCTAGGTAAATCTCTGGGAAACTCAAACCCTAATTCAGGGTCCTCCCTAGTGAACCTAGGAAGACTAAAAGGCATTTCTGAAGGGTGAAGCTTTGCAGATCTCAAATTCTGAATACACTAGGTTGATTAGCTCATCAAGGCGCATCTTTCTATTTGTTCAGAAAGTTGAAATTCACTTTTTGAATTTTTAGGGTTTTTCTGACAAACCCTAATCCAAGACCAGATCCAGTTTTCAGCAAAACAAGTGGTAAGACCTAAATCTTTTCTATTTCCATTTGAAGTACTCTTTAAGATGTCTCACCACACCAAGCTTGAGGATAAGCTTGAAGGGACTGATAACTTCTGAGCCTGTAAGTATAGGATTGGGTTAATCTTGGAAGAAAATGAATTGGACTCCTACATCAGCTCTTAGGTCCCTATCCTAGATGATGAAGAGGCTAAGGTATTGCATAAGAAGAACTTGGTCAAGGAAAAGAGAATCATTGTTGATTCTATCAAAGACCGTCTCATACCACATGTGTCATCTCTAAAGACACCCAAGGAGATGTTTGACTCCTTGACCAAGTTATTTGAAGGGAAGAACATAAATTGGAAGATGACTCTGCGGAATCAATTGAAAGGGGTCAATATGTTGAATGGAGTGACCATTCAATCTTACTTATCCAAGGTCTCTCATATCAAGGAACAACTTGAAGTTGTGGATGAGGCAGTGGACAATGGTGAAGTTGTTATGACCACTCTGAATGGCCTACCTAGGTCATGGGACTCCTTTATTCAAGGAATCTATGCAAGAAATAAATTGATCTCTTTCAGTAGACTGTGGGAGGAATGCTCTCAAGAAGAAGCTAGGCTTGTGGCCCGAGAAGAAAAGATGGGGAATGAAGATCAAGCTCTCATAGCTCACACCAAGGGAATCAAGTTTAAGAGGGAGAGATCTCATAACAAGAAACATTCTCACCCTCATCACAAGAAGAAAGATATATCTCATGTATGATGTTTTGAATGCAATGAGAAAGGACACTTTGCTTCAGACTGTCCCAAGAAGAAGAAAGACAACAAAAACAACTTCAATAAAAAGAGGAAGAACAACAAAAGAAGATATCATGCTCATGTTGCTGAGGATGATGATCCTCCCAAGAAGAAAGCTAGAGCAGAAAGTGATGATGATGACTCATCAAGTGAAGAAGAGTATGTTCTAATCTCTGCTCTTACAGGTACTATCTCTCATGGTTGTAATGATTGATTAATTGACAGTGGGGCTTCCAAACACATGACTGGGTTTAAAGAATCTTTTATAAATATATCTGAACTTGAATCACCCCATAAAGTAAAACTTGGGGATGACTATCGATACCCTATCAAAGGAAGTGATGAAGCCTCCTACAATCTAGATTCTGGAAAATCTTTGAAGATGAAAGAAGTTCTCTATGTACCTGGGCTCAAGAAGAATCTACTCTCCATCTCTGCATTGGATGCAAAAGGCATAAGGGTTGCATTTGTAGATGGCCAAGTCCTAATGTGGTCAAAGGGTAAAACTATTGATGATGCAATGGTGATTGGAGAGCAAGAGGGAGGATTGTATAAATTGAAGGGACAACCTGAACATGCGATGGTGCATGAATCCATGGAGCCAAGTGAACTTTGGCATAGAAGACTTGCACATGTGCACTATATAGCACTACCAATTTCAAGTAAAGCTGTAGAAGGTCTTCCTAAAATAAATACCAAGCATGAAGGTGTTTGCAAAGGATGTGCAAAAGGAAAGAACATAAAGAAGGCATTTCCAAGCAGTGAAAGCAAGGCAAAAGATATCTTGAAAATTATCCACTCCGATGTATGTGGTCCAATGTCATCCTATTCTCTGAGTGGATATGTTTACTATGTCTCTTTCATTGATGACTTCTCCAGGAAGACTTGGGTTTACTTCTTGAAGAACAAAGATGAAGTGTTGGATAAGTTCAAGGAATTCAAAACCTTGATGGAGAACCAAACTGATAAGAAGATCAAAATATTCAGATCCGACAATGGTGGAGAATTCACTTCAGGTGACTTCAAGAAGCTATGCAGTGATTCAGGGATTAAGAGGGAGTTGACTGCTCCTTACAATCCACAACCAAATGGAGTTGCAGAAAGAAAGAACAGAACAATCATGGAAGCAGCAAGGGCAATGCTGCATGATCAGGATCTACCTATGCATCTATGGGTAGAAGCAGCTAGGACAGCTGTATATGTGCAAAACAGAACACCCCACAAGATATTGGACAACAAGACACCAAAAGAATTCTTCTCTCGTGTCACAACCCCAAATTTCATCAAAAATTAAAAATTTTCTAAGTGGTCTAAATACCAATAATTTTTATGCGAAAATATAAAGTGTGGGATTACTTTCTTTTAATACTACTTACAAATAATAAAACTTTGTGACTTTTAATCATGTTATAAATGTCTTCATGATAATCAAAGAAAAAGATCCCTCAAATGTAATTTATGTATGATAAGTACTATCTCTCGTCATATTTGCACATTTAAGATAGACATTTTATTTTCAACTATAATCCAATTCTTAACTTAAAATGTCAACCATTTCTTAAATCTTGCGGAAAACACAAAACTTCATTATGTCTTACCATACATAACTCTTCTAAATTCAACACATGTTTTCTTCTTTTCGAACCAACTAACTCTTCATATGTGTGCGCACGATACAACCTTCAAAATTTAATATTAAATAACAATAGTTTCCATTTTACTAAACATTTTTCCTTCCTGAGGATATAGACCAAGAAACCAAAGACAACTATATTTAAGCCCTATACTTAATTTAAACAATTCATTCAATTATTCGTCATATTAATAAAATGCACTTCAAGATGTTAATTCATTCTTAAGAAGCATGTACATATTTTATGAGTTAATTGTACCAAGAGAACAACCTAAATGGTAACAACATAATCATAATCATAAGGGGAACATATTAGCATTATTCATCATATAAACAACCAACCTTCTAAATGAATCGTATCAAAGTAATCGTAAACATTTTAAGAAAGAAGCAAGTACTCATACATAAAGACACACTGAGGAACACCATAGGCAAACATAGGAAACCAAAGATAACGTGGTTCACCCGTACATGGGCTAGTCCACAAAGGGTTTTGTTTTTATATTATTAAACGATAGGAGATTACATTTCGCAACTTAATCGTTGCATCATCTATTTTTCCAGCTTCTCTCATAAATAACATTTTAACAATGTTTCTACAAGGACTTGGTTCACATTGTTTCTTTCTAGTGATCTACATCAAAATGTAGTAAGGATTCATTTATTTTATTTAAATAAATTGGACAAGGGACTACATCTTTTCCTCTATTCTCTTTTGACCTTTGTTTCAAAAATCTAAGGAAATAACTAAGTAACATTTAAATTCAAAGTTTATCTTCTACAAAATGTTACTATTATCTCACCAAATTAATTTGACCAATGGTCACTTTCTCCCTTATTTTTAAATTCTAATATATAATTTTTATATATTTAAAAATCTCTTCAATCTTTAATAAAAAGAAATATAATAGTATAAAGGATTCATTTTTATCAATAACAAGGAGATCATAAGCCAACCATTTAAAAGAAACTTTAGAGAACGAGTAATCAAGTTAATCCAGAAACTTAAGACACAAAGTGCTGAACTAAAGGGTAACTCGATTCTCCAGAAAAGCTCCAACCACAGCGAAATATATAAAAGTACCTAAGGTCAGAAAAATTCCGCGAGTACGTTCTCAAGAGGGCCGCCTTCTTCAAGTAAGGAATGGGAAAGACTAAAGCGACTCAAACCATCCAGAACTATAGTAACTTTAAGCTATCCTCTATCCAACGTTTTAATAGCGAAAATAAACCTCGATGTAAAGTAAATCTGATAGACCCATACCCAAAAGTATGGCTCGCCAATCTCGTCAAGGAAAAGAATTGATACAGAGGTAGAGTTCACTCCAGAGAAGAAAAGAAAAGCATTGTATTAGTGAAAATGAAAAAGCTTACCTTTAGAGGTCACATCTTCCTCATGAGGTCGCAGCTGCCGCATGAGATCCCATCATCAGCATGGTTTGCATCCTAGGAAATCAGAAATCAGAAAGGCTCCCCTAGCAGAGATCTAACTCCCTCTCTCTACGACCTAGATTTGTCTTATGCTCTATGGCTGCGATCGATTCTCAACCAAAAACGCAGAGATTACGAACTACCTCCACACTAGCGAGTGTCCTCCCAAGTGCTGCCCCTCTCTTGCCACCCCCCTATCTTATGCTGTTTTTAATTCATGGAAGAGTGTCTCTCCACTAACCAAACGGTTGGGACCACTTCTGCTACTCCTAACCGAGTTGTTGTCTCCTAAAAGGACTCTACCCTCTTTTAATAGAGGAGACCCATATTAACGTGTCATGATGATATATATATGTATAGTATGATACTCATCAAGGCATCCCCTTTTTTTGGGTGGGTGTGAGTGAAAGTTACGCTCTCAGAGTTGAGCTCCCTTTAAACGAAATCGTGGCAAACAGAAATGGTTTTTAAATCTCAATTCTTAATAACACATTGAAAGAACCCGCCTATTTATTTCCTCTTGTTGCTTACTAAATCACCTCTTGTTGCTTACTAAATCAAGAGATGGTAAGTTTTAAGCTCTGCAATTAATACACTTTTAGTGTCAAGTGTTTTTAAGGAGATCGTGGTTTCGACGGTAGTGGAAGGGTGGTATAATGTAACAAAAATTAAATGAGACTCCTTTCGCTTTGTAAGGTGTAAATATCTTTTCCAAAACTCGTATTTATAATAGTGTTCATAACTATTACCCTTGTTTATATATTTATATATATCCATTATCGTTCCTCATACTTATTTCAAAAAGTACTTTACTCCTCCTTATTATGTCATATAGTACTCCTCCTAATATATATAAAAATATCTAAAAGTTAAATTACCTTCTTAATCACCATTAATAAAACTTTCCCATATAATTGGGTTCTACTACAACATTAAGTGTCATTTTTTTTCTTTCTCATATCTGGTTAGTATTTGTCACATTTTTGAATATATATATATATATATATATATATATATATATATATATAATAATTTATCGCAACTATTAGTTTACTTTGTACATAAGATCTTTTTAATAGTATTCTCAACTATTAATTAATCATATATATATATATATATATATATTACGTACATGTAAATGTACACAGTATCCGCAACTCTCTCTCTCTCTCTCTCTCTCTCTATATATATATATATATATATATAAGTATGCAATAAATAGTTTAACACAATTATTGACTGTATAACATCCACCTAGCTCCTTAGTTTAAGTTCGTTTTTACTTAGGTGGCATTCTTAGTATGTTTAATGATTGATCGTCACTAGTTTATTTTACCCCAATGAGCAATGGGTACCAAGATGACATAGGTCATTGTCGACCTATCTCCCTAGTGCATTTTATTTTGTTCGTCGTGTAGTTGCGTCACCACTTCTAGTGACCTAGGTCTAAATATTTTAAGAAAATAAACACCATAGATACAACGTTTATTGGTGGGGCCTTGGCCTTGATCTCCTCACCAGAAACGATTACAATACTTATTTACATTTATATAATTCATTGGGTCAAAAAGAAGGGATGGTACATACTCCACCCCTTAAAAATAACACCGTCCTCGGTGTTCAACGGTTTGTCTTTTGCATCCCTTCTCCTCTTTTGCTTGCTTTATTTTTATGCTTAGTTTGTCTTCTCATTTTTGTGAATTCTGCAAGCTCTTATCACTTATATCCTGCAAATTACACAGATCATACAAGATCTTCCAATGTTCTTTAGTATAACATGAGTATACAAAATTTCAAAACAGTAAATGTTCATCATTCTTCCTCTTCCTTGAAGAAATATTTTTCTTATTCTAGCATTCATAATATTAACACATAAATACATGTGATAGTCTAACTACAAGACAATTCATTATCATTTGTTTATACCATAAAACAATTCTTTCAACAAAACTTTGTGATCATCAAACCTCTTGTACCTTAGCAATCATGGAGACTTGCATACAAAAACCTTTATGTATTTCCGCAATCGTGGAGACTTGCCATACAAAAACCTTTATGTATTTCCACAATCGTTGAGACTTGCCATACAAACATGAGCCCTCTGCAACTTAGCAGGAAAACCTCTGCGTACAGCAGGAATATGGCAGTCTTACTTTGCAACTCATTACATAGCTTCCCTTCATCGAATCTCTTAGTGATCACCTGATGCACATGAGGAAATATTTCTACAGAAATATTGTAGAAGAGTTGCCTGCTCAATTCGATGGATATAAAGTTTTCCTAAGACTTTTGGGTCAGTATAATATTCAACAAGCTGCCTGCTTTGTTCCACTTCCATGGGGAACATGACCACAATTTAGGGAAGTTGCACCCTGCAACGGCTAGTAAATGAGTGCAAGATGCAGCCTCTGCTTGAGTCCAGGAAATATTCTTTCCCCTCAAACTTTCTCGTTTGGGTCCAGGAATTTTACTTAATAACGATCATTTAGTATTTCTTGCATGCCACATGCGACGTACTAGTAACAAAATATTTAACGAATATATCATATTCTATGCATTTTGGTGATTACACATCATTAATCAAAAGTCTTATCACCAACCATGATTGATAAAGCCCTGTAATCAAAATAAAAATGTAAAGTAAATTATTACTTACTCTTGAGCGATTTAGCTCAACTTATCTATGTAAGTGATTGTATAATCCATGTTCCTCTCTGATTATGACATTGGTCATGATCCAAAAATCACCTCCTAAAATGTTAGTATAAAAGAAAATTTTCTTTGCTTCAAATGTTCAACAACTGAACACATTAGTTCCATAGCATTACACACATGCTCATTGAATTAACTTGTGCATCCTCTTCAATATCCTTAATGTGAGTTTGAGGTCAAGTCTACTAACAAACAAACATGTTAGTTTCATAATTAAAACAGTTAGTTGCATATAGATTCATTTCAAATTGAAGACTTACCATCTAAAGATTCTTTTCTCAATAACTTTAAATGTTAAAAAGATCCCATGCTCAATCAATTACAAAAAGATTAGGATTCTTGTTTTCTTATAATCAAACTCTTACTATTAACAAGATCTTTTAATTTGATGCATATCAATATTTATAACAACCCTTGAAGAAATAATTAGAATCATAATGCTTTCAAAATAAAATCATTTAAAACTCCTAGGAATACCGCGTGCAATTCCAATACAGTAATACACCTTTAAGCTTATACTTATAATTCTAATAACGATAGGAAGTTCTACAATGAAATACAATTTATGTTAAGTAATAAAATCTTTACATTCAACAAAATGACAATTTTTCATTTATCAAAAATAATATTCAACATGTCAATATATGTTCACATGAACTCGTTTATGCCTTTAAATATAACGTGTAACCTAGTATGTTAAATTTATTCTTGCTATCAATACCCAAGTTATATTTACTTAGGAAACTCCATATTATTGAATCTACTGAAAAGAAAGACAACATATTCTTTTGTAATAAGCATATTATTTTGCTACTTGAGGACAAACTTTTCACTTCGAAGAATGCGCCTAAGAAGTAACTATAACTTTTAACCTAGCAATGCTTATAGGTAATGCACTTAGTAATCTTTGATAGAATATCAACAACTAAAATGCGGAATTAAATTATCCTTCTATGCAATTTTGAAGTTACGTATTAATCGACACATTTCACAATACTTTTCATAATCTTTTGTTTGTCAACTTTTCATAATCTTTTGTTTTTCAAGGTAGTGACACATTTCGCCAAAGTTTTCCATATAGTACTTTACCAAGGACAATGGAATTATGAATCAACAATCCTACCTAAGAGATTGTGATACTTCTATTCCTTTTAACAAAGTTGGTAAATCATGAGACAAAATCATTACTTTTCACAAAAATTTCAAAAAGGCCATAAAACAAAATATATACCACTACATCCTAGTGTAACTTTCAAAAACCTTTCATGTATTTTTCCTACGTATCTTACTCAAACTAGCTGAATTTTAAACATAAGTACATATATCAATTAGTTTGATCTTTACATCTATATCCTAGAATGTAATAGCATTGATAAGAGTATTACATATGCATTCACTATTATAGATTTCAAATGGAAGAACATTGCTCACACCCTTGTATCAATAAATAAAATCAACTAAGTATGTCTAATTTTTATCTCATGTAAATCTCATAACCTCTTACACGTATACTGAAATCATTTCATCAAAATGTTATTTTCCTTAACCATACCATACAAATAAGTGAGCATCTATACCTTGTACCTAGTAAGGAAAACTTATGACAAAGATAACAAACTTGACTCAAAATTTTATGAGGATAAACATACTTATATTTTACTCTTGAGAGAACTTGAAGTTTAACTCGGGTAGCATTTTTCCTCGCTCAGTCCAATCCATGCATCAAGAAAAAACAACTTGGTTAGCCTTCATACTTATTTATCTCATGTTGAGCCCATCAGGACCGAGTGTTGTAACCTGGTGCTCTGATACCATATGTCACAACCCCAAATTTCATCAAAAATTAAAATTTTTCTAAGTGGTCTAAATACCAATAATTTTTATGCGGAAATATAAAGTGTGGGTTTACTTTCTTTAAATACTGCTTACAAATAATAAAACTTTGTGACTTGTATTCCTGTTATAAATGTCTTCATGATAATCAAAGAAAAAGATCCCTCAAATGTAATTTATGTATGATAAGTATTGTTAGCACTCCAGGAGTCCTTATAGGCTGTAAGTCAAAGGAGCCTGGTAACTTAACATTTTTCTCGTATGATGGGTGGAACAAGATGAATATCTAGATTACCAGATGACATATCAAGACAGTCTTAAATACATTCAAACGATACAAGTCCTTCGAGATCTATTATCAAATAGGTTGTAAATCGAAAGGACAAGAAGGTGATCAGATAACCAGAACATACATAAAAACATATATATGATGGGCCAACTAATCGACAGTAAATGCTTCTGAGATCCTTGCTTAATAGTCAAAAGTAAGAAGATAGTTACCATAGGACATTAAACTGAGATAAAGAAACAACTTCAACTCATAAACATAGAACAAAGATAAAAAGAAGATCTGATAACAATAATGAAAGAAGCTTGCAGGCCGAATACATTAAGAAATGGTCTTGTTACCAAATACAATAAGTCTAGTCTCTAACATCCAACCCTTTCTTGCTCTCAATATCTAGGCTTTATAGCCTTTACAACACCTCCCCCTAGCTCCTAAGAAGCTGGATTCGAAATCCCAAAGATAGAAGATGAAAACCATTTTTTAACAAACCAGGAAAAATCATTTTTAACTTGGCCAAACTGCTGAAAAATGGGGCTCAGAGATGGATTTGATTCTCCCAATCTACGACACCTATAGGAAAAATGAGAGAGGTCATTTTTATATGATGTGTTAGGAAGAAAAAAATCCGAGCGTTTTGCATAATCATTCTCAAGTCACTCAGAATCATCATTTGAAAATGATGACTCTGCATAGTAAAATGCCATTAATTTATGAAACTGTTGAAAAATGGGGCTCAGAGATGGCTTCAGCTCCCCAAATCTGTGACACCTGTGTATAAAGAAAAATATGTTATTTTCCATTGACGCGTTGTGAGCAATAAAATCCCTCATATTATTGAAATTCATTTTCATTTACCCGAGACCTTCATTTCAAAAACATGTGTTAAATAGGAAAATTCTGGGATCCGAAAATTGGGGATCAGTGACGGATTCAATTCTCTCAATCTGCAACACCTGTAGGAAAACAAAGAGAGGTTATTGTTCTATGACATGTCAGGAACAAAAACCTCCGAGCATTTTTCAAAATGATTCTCCAGTTGCTCAGAATCGTCATTTGAATCTGATGACTTTTCACTGTAAAAACGCCAACTTTCGGTAGCTTCGAGCAATTTTGCTTTTGACTTGTAAGCTGCCAAAACTTACTTTTCGGTGGCTAATGAACACCATAGTATTCTCCCAAGCCACCAAAAACTACCCCCTGACTCACGTTGTATGTCCTTTCACTTTCGGTAGCTAGGAGAGCCTCAAAAATTTCGTTTAAGCTGCCGAAAGCAGGGCTTTCGGTAGCTTAGAGACCGTTTTAAATAAGCACTTAGCTACCGAAACCTGTCTTTTGAAAATTTTGAAATGAAAACCCAATGTAATGTTTTTCAAACTTTATTACATGCATAAAGATATCAAAAAAGAGCCTTAAAAAATTTAGAAATGAATTTTCAAATGACCTCCCATCATCTAAAAAGGCTCAACTCGACAAATTTATTTGGGGAGATAACATCTGGCTCCTACTCGGGGATGAAAGCCTCCCTATGAGGTTTCAATAACCACAGATCTAATGTCTTTCCTGGATAAACAAAATACATAACCTAGTCTAGTGTTCCATTGGGCACGGAGTCATTTAAACTGCCACCAAATCTCTGCAATCCGTCCACAAATGCTAAACTGTAAACCTGCTAGCAATGCCTTGCATCCATTGGGCTATGGAGTCATCTGGCCTCTGCAAACCTGTCATCTACCTGTAACCTGCTTATTCGAAAAAAAACTTAAAACAATCTACGTGCTCGTATGAATAGCTTATTCTTCTATGCTACCCTACTCTAGCTAACTGCACTACTTCTTATCAAGTGACATCGTGATTCCAATGAAGCCATGTTAGAAACTGATTTGTTGAACCTGCTCTTGATTTTGACCAGAAAAATAATGGAATGCATAGCCAACAGAAAAGTGGTTGGACAGATGACAAAGCCAACTTTCATCTGACAAGAATACTTTGACACAAATGCTATTCACAGATTCCAAGTAGCTTGCAATAGGGTCATTAAAATCATAAAGGAATACCTCTTTAAAATGATGTTCCAACTGACTGTAGTGCAGCTGCTGATGGTTGTCTTCACTGATCTCAATAATGAGTGTAGACTGCTCTTCTTCTGTCGAAAGAAAATGCAAGCTTAACTGCTGATCCGATCCTTTCTGCTCCCCTTCACCATATATCTGTAATCTGATTTCATGATGATGATATGTTGGCTTATCACAGCTAACAAATTTTTCTCCAACAATAATATCTTTGCAACACATATCAAAACTAAAAAGATCTTCATTGGACTTATGAACAACAAACCCACAACTGTCATCGATGATAACATACATACATTTTTTATCAACTCTTTGATGAAGAGTAGAACTAGATAAGATTTCATTAGTCAACAAACCCTCATAAACTTTAAAATCTTCCTCCTCATCACTACATTTTTCAAATATGGGGATATTCGGATCAAATTCTAATAACAAAAATGAAGGTTCTTACATAGAATAATCAGCAATATGATCTTGAAACAGATTTGGAAAAATATCACCTTCTTTTTTTATATCTTCTTCATAAGTGATTTCAATTTTCTGTTCATGAGGCGTTATAACCAGAAGAGAAGACCCGAAATCTTCAACCAGATTAAATTCATCATATTCAATGTCTTCTGCAAACATGGAATGGTTGATTACAACCTGATGTAGTTCATTTATGGGCAAAGAAAAAGGCTCGTCGAAATCAGATTCATAAATGTTATACATTGGCTGACTACTACTCAACTCTACATTATTTGATGTAGAAATCTACTCTTCTCCATATGCATACTTATAAAAAATAGGTGAACAGAAAACCTCTGTATCTTGCAAAGAAAGACAAGCAATCTTAAGATCCTTTTCTCCAATCACAGGTGAAAACATATCGTAGGAAACCTCTTGAAAAAGTTTAGAAAAATCCTCTTCTCTAACTATTTCTTCATGCAAATCAGAGGCAGCAGGTGCAACAGAGCTAAGGTCTATTGCGTCTAGAACTATGTAATTCCCATTATAATAATTTGCATAATGAAGATCTCCCTTAACAACATAATTTTCATCTTGACAATCAGAAGAAAAGAGTACTTTCTGTTGAACATGCTTCTCAAATTCATCACAGCAATCTTCAAAGAGGCTTTCAGCTGGAAATTCATCTTTACAAGACAAATGGAAAGCATAATGAAAAATTGCTAATGAGTGAACGCTTGAAGCTGGAAGAGATCTGCACCAATCAAGGGCTGCTCCCTTCAACGAATATCTGAAAAGTTTGATCTTGACATCTTCATGCACAATTTGATGTTCATGAACAAACTTGTGAAAATCCAGCAAATGCTTAGCTGGAACCTCCCAATCTTTTCCTTTGAACGTAGGAAGAATACCTTCCCATTCACCTCTGCTAAGCATTGGGTTTGGATAAATAGCTATATCTGAGAAGTCACAAAAGGAAAACCTTCAAGCCAAAATGGCTTCCATACTTGGATTCCCAGCGGAGTCACCCTCCAATCTTTGGACAATGGAGTTGCCATGGTGGTTGTAGGTGTGGAAACAGTAGGAGAAGATGACATTGGTGTGGGTGGTAGCTGAGGAGGTATGGGTTGTGATAAAGGTGGTAAATTTACCCCAATAGGAAATGAGGTGGAAGGATTCGTTGGTTGATTAACTACATGTACTTTTCCAATCTCTGCACGATATGGAAAAAGGAATCTTGATAGAACTGGCCAAGTAGTGAAGCCAAATTTTCTTCACCTTGAGCAGAAATATCTTGCAAGAAATTCTCAAGGGTAGGCAAATTGGTATGAGCTCTTCTCGAAGCCACTTCATTCCAATGGAGTCACCAGATAGATGATTACAACCAGGATGTGTCCAAGCTTTGTCTATCATCAAAGCTGGATCTATGTCGTTCTCCCAGGGAAGCTAAGCTTCAATCTCCTCTCCCTGGCAATGGAACCAATTTGTTAGCACTCCAGGAGTCCTTCTAGGTTGTAAGTTAAAGGAGCCTGGTAACTTAACATTTTTCTCGTATGATGGGAGGATCAAGATGAATATCTAGATTACCAGATGATATATCAAGACAGTCTTAAATACATTCAAATGATACAAGGCCTTCAAGAGTTATTATCAAATAGGTTGTAAATCGAAAGGACAAGAAGGTGATCAGATAACCAGAACATACATAAAAACATATATATGATGGGCCAACTAATCAACAGTAAATGCTTATGAGATCCTTGCTTAAGAGTCAAAAGTAAGAAGACAGTTACCATAGGACATTAAATAGAGATAAAGAAACAACTCCAACTCATAAACATAGAACAAAGATAAAAATAAGATCTGATAACAACAATGAAAGAAGCTTGCAGGCCGAATACATTAAGAAATGGTCTTGTCACCAAATACAATAAGTCTAGTCTCTAACATCCAACCCTTTCTTACTCTCAAGATCTAGGCTTTATAGCCTTTACAACACCTTCCCCCAGCTCCTAAGAAGCTGGATTCGATATCCCAAAGATAGAAGATGAAAACTGTTTTTTAACAAACCAGGAAAAATCATTTTTAACTTGGCCAAACTGTTGAAAAATGGGGCTCAGATATGGATTCGATTCTCCCAATATGTGACACCTGTAGGAAAAATTAGAGAGGTTATTTTTCTTTGACATGTTAGGAAGAAACACCTCCAAGCGTTTTGCATAATGATTCTCAAGTCGCTTAGAATCATCATTTGAAAATGATGACTCTGCACAGTAAAATGCCATTAATTTCTGAAACTACTGAAAAATGGGGCTCAGAGATGGGTTCATCTCCCCAAATATGTGACACCTGCGTATAAACCAAAATAGGTTATTGTCCATTGACTCGTTTTGAGAAATAACCTCCCTCAGATTATTGAAATTCATTTTCATTTACCCGAGACCTTCATTTCAAAAACATGTGTTAAACACGCAAATTCTGGGATCCAAAAATTAGGGCTCAGTGACGGATTCAATTCTCTCAATATGCAATACCTGTAGGAAAAATAAGAGAGTTTATTGTTCTCTGATATGTCAGGAACAAAAACCTCCGAGCGTTTTTCAAAATGATTCTCCAGTTGCTCAGAATCGTCATTTGAAGACGATGACTTTTCACAGTAAAAACGCCAGCTTTCGGTAGCTTCGAGCAATTTTGCTTTTGACTTGTAAGCTGCCAAAACTTACCTTTCGATGGCTAATGAACACCATCATATTCTCCCAAGCCACCAAAAACTACCCCCTGACTCATGCTGTATGTCCTTTCACTTTCGGTAGCTAGGAGAGCCTCGAAAATTTCGTTTAAGCTGCCGAAAGCAGGGCTTTCGGTAGCTTAGGGACCGTTTTAAATTAGCGCTTAGCTACCGAAACCTGTCTTTTGAAAATTTTGAAATGAAAACCCAATCTAATGTTTTTCAAACTTTATTACATGCATAAAGATATAAAAAATGAGCCTTACAAAATTTAGAAATGATTTTTGAAATGACCTCCCATCATCTAAAAAGGCTCAACTCGACAAATTTATTTGGGGAGATAACAAGTACTATCTCCCATCATATTTGCACATTTAAGATAGACATTTTATTTTAAACTATAATCCAATTCTTAACTTAAAATGTCAACCATTTCTTAAATCTTGCGGAAAACACAAAACTTCATTATGTCTTAACATACATAACTCTTCTAAATTCAACACATGTTTTCTTCTTTTCGAACCAACTAACTCTTCATATGTGTGCACACAATACAACCTTCAAATTTAATATTAAATAACAATAGTTTCCATTTTACTAAACCTTTTTCCTTCCTGGGGATATAGACCAAGAAACCAAAGACAACTATATTCAAGCCCCATACTTAATTTAAACAATTCATTCAATTATTCGTCATATTAATAAAATGCACTTCAAGATGTTAATTCATTCTTAAGAAGCATGTACATCTTTCATCAGTTAATCGTACCAAGAGAACAACATAAATGGTAACAACATAATCATAATCATAAGGGGAACATATTAGCATTATTCATCATATAAACAACCAACCTTCTAAATGAATTGTATCAAAGTAATCGTAAACATTTTAAGAAAGAAGCAAGTACTCATACATTAAGACACACTGAGGAACACCATAGACAAACATAGGAAACCAAAGATAACGTGGTTCACCCGTACATGGGCTAGTCCACGAGTAATCAAGTTAATCCAAAAACTTAAGACACAAAGTGATGAACTAAAGGGTAACTCAATTCTCCAGAAAAGCTCCAACCACAGCGAAATATATAAAAGTACCTAAGGTCAGAAAAATTCCGCGAGTACGTTCTCAAGAGGGCCGCCTTCTTCAAGTAAGGAATGGGAAAGACTAAAGCGACTCAAACCATCCAGAACTATAGTAACTTTAAGCTATCCTCTATCCAACGTTTTAATAGCGAAAATAAACCTCAATGTAAAAGTAAATCTCATAGACCCATACCCAAAAGTATGGCTCGCCAATCTCGTCAAGGAAAAGAATTTATACAGAGGTAGAGTTCACCACAGAGATCGTGTTTTCGGCGGTAGTGGAAGAGTGGTATAATGTAACAAAAATTAAATGAGACTCCCTTCGCTTTGTAAGGTGTAAATATCTTTTCCAAAACTCGTATTTATAATAGTGTTCATAACTATTACCCTTGTTTATATATTTATATATATCCATAATCGTTCCTCATACTTATTTCAAAAAGTACTTTACTCCTTCTTATTATGTCATATAGTACTCCTCCTAATATATATAAAAATATCTAAAAGTTAAATTACCTTTTTAATCACTATTAATAAAACTTTCCCATATAATTGAGTTCTACTACAACACTAAGTGTCATTCTTACAACACTAAGTGTCATTCTTTTTCTCATATCCAGTTAGTATTTGTCACATTTTAGTAACCTTTGAATATATATGTATATATATCTAATAATTTATCGTAACTATTAGTTTAATTTGTACATAAGATCCTTTTAATAGTATTCTCAACTATTAATTAATCATATATATATATATATATATATATATATATATATATAATACGTACATGTAAATATACACAGTATCCACAATTATATATATATATATATATATAAGTAAGCAATAAATAGTTTAACAAACTATTGACTGTATAACATCCACCTAGCTCCTTAGTTTATGTTCGTTTTTACTTAGGTGGCATTCTTAGTATGTTTAATGATTGATCGTCACTAGTTCATTTTACCCTAATCAGCGATGGGTACCAAGATGACATAGGTCATTGTCGACCTATCTCCCTAGTGCATTTTATTTTGTTCGTCGTATAGTTGCGTCACCACTTCTAGTGACCTGGGTCTAAATATTTTACGAAAATAAACACCATAGATACAACGTTTACTGGTGGGGCCTTGGCCTTGAGCTCCCCACCAAAAATGATTATAATACTTATTTACATTTATATAATTCATTGGGTCAAAAAGGAGGGATGTTACATCTAGTAAGAAACCTGAAGTCAGCCATCTCAGAATATTTGGTTGTCCAGTATGTTAAGTCAGTAAATTTCTCTTCATTTTTTTAGTTATTTTCTCCAATTTTGGTTTGTTTTTGAATCTACCTTAGGTATTTTTTTGGGTTTTCAGTTTTAGTTTTTGTCTTCTTAGAAGCTTTATGAATGATTGAATAGGTTTTGAGTCCAGTCTTTTCCAGATTTTATTTGATTTTGGTGACTTTTTATATTGTAAATGGGGTCAAGGAGAGTCATATGTTCAAAGGAAGAATCATTAATAGCTTTAGAGAATGGTTGAACTTATCTCTTAAACCAAATAGCTGCCAGAATCTCCGACAAATTAGCAAAAAGTTAGAAAATTGCTAAATTTTGGTCTAAAAGATATTCTTGTAGCGCTACGCCAAAATTTAACAAAGAGCGCGCTACAGGAATATCGTGGCATGAGTTTTTTTTTTCAATTTTCGATCTGATTTCAATCATGAAGCCGAATGGGAGTGTCTAATCGCCTTGTGTGAGTGTTTTAACACGTGTTTGCAGCAATTTGAGCATGATTTTTGTTGGTTGCTAATAACGAAGACAAACGAGTTCATCATTGCATGGTAAGCGGGATCAGTTGCACAGAAGCCAGCAAATTCCGGTTTAGCTGTCAGTTTTCTCTTGTTACACGCATCATTGCAGGAGAAGTAGTGTTTGTGAAGGAGAGTTCACTGTTGAACGGTGGATTGCGTTGCAGTGGAAAGGAGACAGGTGTGTTCCATCGCTAGCGAAAATTAGGGCTTTTTGATTCATTCACCAGTGGCTAAAGAAACGACATGAGGACACCTGTGCTCGAAGGAGAACATCATTGACACCCCAAATTGAAGACATTAAGCCACAATGGACGAGTAATTGACAGGTATTCCGTTATAACCCTTATAGCTGGAAAATTTGGGTTTTTTGTCGCTGCACGATTTTCTGAAAAAATTGGTTGCTGAGGAGGATATAATAGATCGTAAAATGAGGAATTCACCACAGCAACAGTTATCTGAAGCCCGTTAGGAGAAATGTGCACGAATGTTTCCCTCATGACCTAATGTCATTAAACATCAGAATATACAGAATTGGGCGTCCAAAAGACTCACAGAGATTTCTGTAGTACTCAGTTTTTACACAGAAGGGAGTTTGCTAGTTGGTACAGGTGTTACACAGAAGGGGTCTGTTAATTTGTGCAAGTGGTTTAAATATCACTGAAAATTGTTATAGCCTGTAAAATTACTTGCTCAGAAAACATTGATTTAAAGGACTGCCCAGGAGTGTGCAGAAAACAGCTTATAAAACATTTTTGAAACCTGAAACTAGACTGTGCTTGTTCCCTGAAAAGAAGGATATGGGAAAAGGTAGCAAAAGTGGTAAGGTTAACAGGGCTGAGCCCACAGACTTGACATGGATTCAGAAACTTCCAGATTGTGCAGAGCTGTTCCAACAGGCAGGCTGGTTGAAATTTTTCAAAAAGATAGATGGTTTTAATGCTCAAGTGTCCTGCAATTTTGCTAAAGGACTTAAAAATGAGATGATTATAATGGGTCCTTTGAGATTCAAAATTGACTGTGGAATTAATATCAGAAGCCACTGAGATTAGTAATGAGGGTGAACACTGGTTCAAGAAATCTCCTTTCGAGTTTGATCCTCAGAGATACTTATTGCCTAATGTTATTCCTGACTGGAACAAAGGTATTCTCATACATAATTTCAGGAAGGAGTGGATTGAACCTATAAGGATTCTTCAGAGTTATGTGACTTGTGAAGGAAGATATTCATTAGTGTTCAAATATCATCTCAGGTTCCTACAGCACATGGCAGGGGTTTCTAAAATGAATTTGCCATTCTTTTTCTTTAAAAGCCTGCAGAAAATGTCAAGCAAAATAAAACAGCATGATGATCACACTTCTCAATCACTTTTTCATCATGGTCTCATTAAGCTAATCATCACCACAATGTTGCAGCATGAGGGAAAAACTTGGGACTTCTTTTTGTTTTGGTCAGGGGTTCACCCTAAAGGAGGAGACCAACAACCCAAAAGACAGACTGACAAGGGAAAAGTAATGATACAAAAGTTAGGTCATTCAGTCAAACCTGCAAATAAAAATGACATTAAAGCTAAGAAGGGGACAAAACAGGTAGCAGATGAAGGACATAATGACAGTAAGCCTCAAGGAATTCCAGATTACAATAAATTCAAGTTCTCATTATTTGAAGACAAAAAGGAATTGCTTGAAAAGAAGTCACCACCTATAGCAGATTCTCAAGAAGAGAAGAAAGTTGATATCAAAGTGATTCCTGTAGCTAAAGAAGAAGTCCATAATCAGCCAAGAAGCCCCATCACAGTCCTCTCGGATGATGAGGGATATATGTTACAAGAAGAGCAGTTTATTCCTGAGATTGAAGTTAAAGCTGAAAGTAAAGAAGATCAAGTTATAGATGGCAAAATTACAAAGCCTAAGAAGAAAGTCAAAAAGCTGGAAGTGGTAGAGTTAGCATCTATTCGGTACCAAGGGAATAAATTAAAAATGATGGGAGAAGCAGCTACTTTCTGGAGACCTAAAACTAGGTCGAAAAACAAATTAAGGTTAAACATGAAAAAGCTGTTAAATCCAAAATTAAAGACTGATAAGGTGACTATTTCTGATGAAGAATCTATGGAGGAGGATAAATCAAAGAAAGATGAATTGCAGCCAGATAAAAAGGAAGAAATTAGGTCAGAAAAAGTAGCATGTGAAGAAAGCTCCAAGTCCAGCATTGAAGACATTCCTGGGAAATTGTTGACAGAAGAGATTAAGTCAGTACAGGTAACAGATGATCCAAACCCCACCATTGAAGATACTGCTGAGAAGGTATTGACAGAAGAAACAATTTTTAAGAAGTTTGACATGTTTTGCAAACCTAATGAGGAGCAAGATGCTGTAATAGAGAAATTGGTTAATTCTGATAAGGAGAATTTAAAGAAAACTGTCAAACAGTATAAGCATCAAATGAATTACATGCAGGGAGTTAATGATGGTTTAATGATGGCAAATAGAAGATTAAGAGAAGATCTTCAGGATGTTCATGACAATTTTCAGGAGTTAATGATTGATGCAAAGGAAGCACTCAGAAGGAAAAGGGCTGCTGACAGGCACTGTTCAGAACTGGAAAAGACAGTTGAAACTTTGCAGCACGAAAATGAACACCTTCAGAAAAGAATAGCTGAGCTGGAGAAGAAGCATAAAAGAATGAAGACAAGATCCTCAAGTCCAGATGGCATATCTTTGCTTGTAGAGGCATCGAAAGAGATATGAGGCAGTTAGGTTCATTTAAGACATTTTGTTGAACAATTTGCTATTTTTAGCAAAGTTGTAATTTTGTAAAAATGTAATTGTTACTTTACCTAGTCTAGTCATTCGATGGAGAATTAGTAGGAAATACCCTAACTGTTTTTTTTGAGAAGAAAAACTATTTAAAGCGGAAGGAAAGACATTGTAAGGGTTCGAATTTTTGGAGAGAATTAGGAGGTCTGTAAGCTGCTCATTCTTCCAGACTTGTTCAGTGCTAGGTATTGTAAACTCTCATATGCATTTTTGATGAAACTATGAATATATGACTCTTGACCCCACTTCTGATATGTATTGGCTTCATTTTGAACTTATATAGTTTCTTGAATGACAAATTCATTTCTGGTTTTATGTGTAATTTCCAGTGATGCTTGTCTTTTATTGTATGAACTTCATTACAATCTTTTGTTAGATTCCTGAGATATATATGCATCTTCATGGATATATGTGTATGAATTAGTTTTTACTTATCTGCTGAATGTATTCCCTTATGCTTTTGAAGTTTCTAACCAAAAACATACAAAACAAAACCCTAAAAACCTAGTTTGAATTGATTTTAGTTTTGAGATTGTGTTGGCTTGTTACCCTAGCCTTAGTAACAATTTCTGACACAAACACAGTATACACTCATGTCCCAAAGGAAAAGAGGACCAAGCTATATCCTTCAGGAAAGAAGGGTATCTTTGTGGGTTACAGTGAATGCTCGAAGGCTTACAAAATATACTTTCCAGGGTTCAAGAAGATTGATGTCAGCAGGGATGTGACATTTGATGAAAACTCAGCATTCATCAAATCAAGGAAGACACCTGTTGAAGTTTATGAAGAACCTAATGAAACTAGATTTCAAGACTACCATGACTTAAGCAATTCCAGATACAGTTCATGAAATTGAAGATCCGCAAGAACCTGTAGATCCACCCCGTGAGAATAACTCTCACAAGAGGAAACCTACATGGGCTAGAGAGCTCATTCAAGATGCAGAAAGATATGACATTCCAGAAGAACACAGAGCAAAGAAGAGAACTAGATCTCATACCAGCTATGTTGCTTTACTCTGTGACATCATAAACAAAGATCCTTCCAGTTATGAAGAAGCAGCGGAAAAGAAAGAATGGAAGGATGCCATGGTCGAAGAATACCAATCAATAATGAAGAATGATGTTTGGGATGTTGTCCCAAGACCTGAAGGGAAGTTTGTTGTGACTTCCAAGTGGATCTACAAGATCAAGCATGCTGCAAATGGCAGCATAGAGAAATACAAGGCAAGATTTGTAGCTCGTGGCTTCTCTCAGAAAGAGGAAATAGATTATGAAGAAACTTTTGCTCCTGTAGCTAGGTACACTTCCATCAGATTAGTACTTGCTCTGGCTACATCGATGAAATGGAAGATACACCAGATGGATGTCAAGACTGCTTTCTTGAATGGTGTAGTTGAAGAGGAAGTATATGTGGAGTAGCCACTTTGTTTTGAAACACATGACAGGGAGTCATATGTATGCAAATTGAAGAAAGCCTTGTATGGTTTAAAACAAGCTCTAAGGACTTGGTATGGTAGGATAGACAATTTCCTATCCAGTTTGGGCTTTACTAAGAGTAAAGCGGATTCCAACCTTTACTACAAGGTTGAGGAAGGGAATCCTGTAATTCTACTCCTGTATGTGGATGACTTATTTGTAACAGGAGATGACAGATTGATTGTCGATACAAAGAGGAATCTTGCTGCCGAGTTCGATATGAAGGACTTAGGGATGATGCACTATTTTCTAGGTATGGAGGTGTGGCAGAGTGCAGATGGGATCTTCCTTGGACAAGGGAAGTACACAGTAGATGTCTTGAAGAGGTTCGGGATGATGGATTGCAAGGCCATGGCCACACCTATGGCATCGAATCTGAAGCTTTTGTGTGATGCTTCATCTGATCCACTTGATGTCTCTATGTATCGTCAGATGATTGGGTCCTTGATGTACCTGACGAACACGAGACCAGATATTTGCTTTGCGGTGGACACATTGAGCCAGTTCCTGACATATCCGACAAGTGTTCACCTGATTGCTGTAAAGCATATTCTGAGGTACCTGAAGGGTACAGTTGATTATGGGATCAAGTATGAAGCGAATCAAAAGTTTAACCTGCAGGGTTATGTTGATTCAGATTGGTCAGGCAGTGCTGTAGATAGGAAGAGCACATCTGGGTGCTGCTTCAGTATGGGATCAAGTGTGATCTCTTGGTTTAGTAGGAAGCAGTCCTGCGTAGCACTGAGTACAGCCGAGGCAGAGTATGTTGCATCCTGTTCGGCTAGTTATGAGGCAGTATGGCTTCAGAAGCTACTATCTAAGTTATTTGATATCCCACTGGAGGCTATTGGTATCTTTTGTGACAACCAGAGTCGTGTGAAGCTATCTGAGAACCCGGTGTTCCACGACAGGTCGAAACACATAGAGATCAAATATCACTATATCGAGTATATGGTGCAAAAAGGAGCAGTGAAGCTCCTATATGTTGAGACAGATGAGCAGATTGCAGATGTACTGATGAAGCCACTATCCAGAGTGAAGTTCGAGTACTTCAGAGAGAGGCTTGGTGTTCTTCAGATTGACGACACTTCGAGGAAGAAGTGATGGAGACATTTGCTGAAGCCATTCCAAGCATGTTAGAAGGAGGATCCTTCACATGGATGTGGATGTAAGTGCTGGATGATGAGCATCAGGATGATGCTCCAGTTACTGCTCTGTATGCATCATGTTGGATGCTGGATATGATCAGTTGGATCATTTATATGTATGTATGTACGCATCATGTTGATGCTAGATATGATCAGGTAGATCATGTATTTGTATATGTATCAGGTGGATACTTGTATGATCAGTTTGGTCATGTACTTATGTATATCATATGGATGCATTGTATGATTAGGTGGATCATGTATGATATGTATCAGGTAGATACTGTGTATGCATCAGATGGATATATTGTTTGATCAGGGTGATCACAGATGACGAGCTTTAAGATGTTGCTCCAAATGATATGCATTAGGTTGATGCTATGATCATCGGCATGATCACAAATGACGAGCTTCAGGATGTTTCTCCAGATGATATGCATCAGGTTGATGCTATGATGATCGAGATGATCACAGATGACGAGCTTCAGATGATATGCATCAGGTTGATCATGTGATGATATACATCAGGATGATTTATGGTGAGTATCGGTTTGATACTTTGTGGCCGTGGACAGGTTGTGTAGGTAGCATAGAAAAGATCCTGGGAGATCATATAGTCTGTGCTAGGATGCTCTTTCGAGGTTTTGCTACAGGTAGCATAGAAAAGATCCTTTAAAAACTGGACAAGTAGAGCAGTGTGCTCGTAACATCCTGGGTTTCTCTATCGAGATCCTATAGTCTACGCTAGGATGCTTGTAATACCCCCAATTCGACCCTTAGGATATATGAGCCTTTAATGTAAATCAGTGTACATGTGATGTATGTTTTCCTAGCGTGGAGCTCAAGGCCAAGGCCCCGCTAGTGAAAGCCGAATTTTATTTAAAGGGCAAGTATTTGATATTTGATACCATGTGCTCTTAAGCCATGGAAATTGTAATAGGATGCAAATAAACATCAGGCAATATAAAAATCCAAGACTGGCTATGGAGGCAACGAATGAGAAGGGGCCACGTGTATCCACTAGGGAGTGGTGAGGGGGCTATGGGAGTAAACCATAGGTTGCCATATGTCTTTATGAGAACCCATTTGACCTTTCTAGATGACATTTATTCCTGTTGTAAGAGAGTGGTTGAAGAATTAAGTCAATGACTTTGATGGAGTATGGGCAGCCCTGAAATTCGTATGGGAAGGTATGGGCTCTTTTGACTTGTCCCACAAGTCACTCTACATCTTGGGGGTTGCTCCATCCTTATCCCCATTCCATTGTGGAAGTATGGGACATCTTTCTCCACCCAAAAACGAGCTCCCAGCAATGAGAAAACCAGAAATCGTGACTTGAAGGAAACCCACATTTTGGGAAGCCAAAAACGTCCCGATTTGGTATTGGACAGAGAAATCCAATGGGGGATCCATTGGTAGGAACCTTGGGGCGAATTTGGGAGCAATAGCTACCCCAAAAGCCATGGGAAAACCCAGTTTTTGCAGCTCAGAAAACGAGTGACGGATTTGGGTTATTTGCTGAACGAAGCTGTGAGAAATCCGATTGTGGATGTGTGAATAGAGGATGGGATTGCTGAGTCTATTTTGAAGGGTATGTGGCTCTGGGTTGGAGCTCAGTGGACTAGCATCCTCCTCCATCTCCTATTGCATGCTTGAGAAACCCAACCGTGTGTTGGCTTAGCATGGCTGTTTGAGTGAAACCCTGACTGTGAGGGAGCCATCTAGTTCCTCCTTAGTGGATACACAGCCCAGCTCGGGGGTGATCTCTCAGCTGAAAGAATACAGGCTGGACAGAGATCTATGGTTGGGTGGAACGTTGCTCTCACGTAGCCAGTTGTTTGGGCCATTATAATTCGAGATAAGTATTCTTGATGTTAATTCTATGCCCTGCAAGCATTTTAAATAATGATTGTTGTTTATATGTTGAATGCATGATGAAACTGTGTGCAGATGTATTGTTTAATTCCGCTGTGTTTATATTGAATCGAATCTGCATATAGAATTTTTAAATGTTAGTTATTTATGTGCAAAAATTATTGGGACGAAATATGCCATAAGCCCGGTATGTTGTTAATGTTTCCTTCCCTGTCGTTCTAAGGAGAAGGGGACGTTACAATGCTCTGAGTAGGTTTTGCTACAGTTTCACATAGAAAATATCCTTTAAAAATCGGACAGGTAGAGCAGTGTGCTCGTAACATCCTGAGTTGCTCTATCGAGATTCTGTAGTCCGCGCTAGGATGCTCTGAGTAGGTTTTGTGAAAGTTCACATAGAAAAGATCCTTTAAAATCTGGACAGGTAGAGCAGTGTGCTCGTAACATCCTGGGATGCTCTATCGAGATCTAGATAGGTAGAGTTGTGTGCTCGTAACATCCTAGGATGCTCTGAGTAGGTTTTGTGAAGGTCAACATGTAAAAGAACCTATAGTTTGTGCTAGGTTTTATTAACGCACGTAATTAGTCCTGGGATCCACAGTATGGCCATTGATGATGAAGACCTGCAGGTGGTGGGCCTACATCCAGTATTAAAAAGGACTGGCTCTGTAGAACTTCCTATGACGAGTAGATTCAGAGATTGGTAGAGATGTATTATTCCTCTATACGAAAGTGTCGTCATTTGTATTGACAAATGTCGCAAGTGTGTTAACTTGCCGATGGGTTATTAGACCACCTTGTAAGGGGTCGGCTCGATATAATGTAATATGAAGTTATTGTACCTAGCTAGACAAGTCGGCCCCATAAGGTTATTGGGCAAACAAGACAAGTATAAATAGAGATCGGGAGATCTCTATTTGGATCACTCAGAAACTCATTCTTCCTTCACTCAGAAAGTGGCGCACTTGTAAGGAGGAGGATCAACTACTAAGAGGAGTCTATCTCTTGTACTTTGGTTGAGCTATTGCTCTATCTATTTCTGAGGAAGTTGTGGGGTTTTTCACCTTAGGGTTTTCACCACGGAAACTCTGTGTGTCTATTGTCTATCATGCTTTTGCTTCTTGTGATGATTGACATGCTTGTTATGATTGATATGCATTGATATACTGTACATGTTATTCTCTTAGTAAAGATCCTACAGTATTGTGAATTAATGATCAAAATTTAACAGTGGATTGTATGTCCACAAGTTGGTTGTGGCTTTCCTTCTTCTTTGCTTCATGGTTCTTGCTTCCACCACTTGTCACGTTCTGCATTGTCGAGGAGTCCACTCTTGTGGGTCTTTCACATGCTTATTCCTTTTCCTTAGTGTGACTTGCACCCTTTCGGTGTGGTCTTGTGCCCTTGATGTACCATCACTTGTGGGTATTCTACACATGACTTATCCAACCCCTACTTTCTTATGGTATTCTTGTGTGCTTCAAATACTTGAGTGCTCCTTCTGATTGGTGAGTCTTGCGTACTTTTGGGACTTGCTTACATATTTAACCGTTTATTGTTCTCAAGTCTCATGCACACTCCTGAAACTTGTCCAACCAATTATAATGTACCAACTAGGATTAGTGATACATAAACTCCCTTCTACACATAATCAGATAAAACAATGTTTATGGAAGCTAGTTTGACTGAGGGTTGACAAGATGAAAATATTTGGATGGAAGTAAGGCTCTGATTTTTTTTTATAACTCTGCAAAACGTATTGATACCATTTATTTTTCAAGATCATCAAAGATGAAATCTACTCCAACACTCTTGGGCACCTCAGCATATGCAGACTAGTATGGGTATAAAATTTGACTAGAGGATAAGGATGGGTGTTTCTGACTCAGAGAGGCTAAATAAAATTAAATTATAGTCATTACACAGTCAAGTGACATTCCATAAATTTATAGGAATTTCTGAATAAGTCTCACAAAAATACTAGTAATTTGGCACTCTAGTATTGCACAACTAGTAATTTTCAGGAGATCCAAAATAGTTAATGAAGGCTCACTAATTTCTCAAATAATACATGTATTGGTTCATTTAAAATTTTAATTAACATCATAAAAAATAATCAACTCATTTGGAACTATTCTTGTTCATATTTCACAAGTATTCTGAAAACTAGTCAAAATCTAGGAAAATCTAGAAGGGGTAGAGAAAACTCTAAATATTTATGAATTCTGTAATATTAAATGACACGATTGATATCATAGATTTATTTTTACTTTAAATACATCATAAATGATCCAAGAGACTCCTAAAATCATTACAAAAACTCTTCTCCTCTTCTACACAACAATCTATCATTGAAAATCACTAAGAAGCTTTGAGATTCGAACCATAGTCTTCATGAAGCTTTTTGAAATTCAACCCAGCCTTGGTTCAGATACATGACATGCAAATAAAATGAATAAAAATGTTTGAATACCATCATCCTCTCACAGGAATCAGGGGCACATCTTCGATCTTGGACTAGGGGCACATCTCCCAAGTCTCTAAGGAAAAATTGCTCTCATACCAATACTCAAACTGGAAAAAGATGTGAATGTGGTGCACAATGGTTCATTTATATATATTGGGTGACTTGAGGAGCAAGTATCCACATCTAATGCACCCTCCTTGAGTGGATTGTTGATGTATATGTAACTTCGGAATGTATTTCATATATGTATTCCTATAGAGATGTTATTATTCCTCTATACGGAAGTGTTTGTATTCCTATAGAGATGTTATATTCCTCTATACGGAAGTGTCGTCATTTATATTGTAAGTGTCGTAACTTATACTTGATGGGTTATTAGACCACCTTGTTGGGGTCGGCCCTATATAGGTCATGTGGGTCGAAGGGTTATTAGACCACCCTATTGGGGGTCGGCCATGTGGGTCGAAGGGTTATTAGACCACCCTATTGGGGGTCGGCCCAGTCAGCATTATGTTATGTGGTTAAGTTAATTCCAACCTAGTAAAGGTTATTAGGCAAGTCAATTCAAGTATAAATAGAGTGCGGGAGGCACTCTATTTGATCATTCTCTCTCACAATATTTGGAGAGTGGCGCACTTGTGGAGGAGGAGAAGCTACTGCTAGGAGATGTCTATCTCTTATGCTTGGGTTGTATCATTTCTCTATCTATCTCAGAGGAAGTTATTGGGGTTTTTCACCTTTATGGTTTTCCCCAAGTAAACTCTATGTCTCTTGTGTGCTTGCATTATTGTGTCCATGATTGATATGTTGTACATGTTGTTCTCTTAGTTAAGATCCTAGATCAGACTGAAGTAAATTCTGAAAAACTAACATGGTATCAGAGCTAGCCTGAAAAAATGCATGGTATGGCATGTATGACACTTGTTGCACTTGCAAAGCTAGGGTTTGATATAGCAAAAACTAGTCATCGTAGCACTTTCACTATAAATAAATTTTGGCAAGATTTCAGGGTCTGAAAATCGTATAGGGAGAATATAAGATCCCCATGTACCTTGTTTCCAAAGTACAACCTCTAATTCGTTGTACTTTGTGATTTATGATCTGTACAATATAGGGTTTCTGCCTCTTCCAGATATCAGTCATAAACAAGTGACCTTGGAAAAGGTCATAACTTGGGCTAGGAAGCTCCAAATGAAATTTCGTAAATAATGACAGGTAGTGCATGGACTGGGCTTTCTCAGGTAACTTTTTCAGAGGTCGAAACTGAACCAGTGACACGTGTCACGCCGTACAAGTTCGCTCTCTTGTTTTATCCCATAAATAGGTCATGTTGCGACACTTGGAATAACTCTCTCTCAGAGAATCTATTTGAGGTCAGACATGTGGGGTTGGAAAGATGAGAGGTCGGGCTATCATAGGAAAAACGTTTAGACCTTGTGGATCGAAACGTTCGGAGTTACACTAGAAACAATCAGGTACATATTTATGTCAAAACAGAATTATTTTTTAGCACCTTCATTCATGGCTTCCGGAATTGAGGGTTTCGAAGAAAGTTGGAATTTTTGTAATAGGAGACCATGGCTAGATGCTACTCATCAAAATAAAAATTTAGAGACCAAGATCATATTTTTTGGTTGGGCAGAAGGCCGGGCTTGATCAAACCCCAGTTCGGGACTTTGATTGAAAAGATGGAAAATTAGGGCTTCTACAAAAATTGGAATTTTGGAAATCTGTGACCACGGATGGAAGCTTCTCAGAAAAATAGAAGCTTAGAGCTTTGAATCAAATATTTTGGTTGGGTGAAGCTCCAAGAAACTCAAACCCTAATTTAGGGTCCTCCCTAGTGAATCCGGAAATCTAAAAGGCAATTTCAAGGGGTGAAACTTTGCAGTTTTCAAATTCTTAATATACCAGCTTGACCAGCTCAGAAAGGCGTATCTTTCTATCCTTTCAGAAGTTTGAAATTCAAAGTTTGAATTTTTATGGTTTCTCTGACAAACCCTAATCGAGCTCTAGATCCAATTTCTACAAATCAAGTAGATTGGGTTAATCCTAGAAAAGAATGGATTGGTTACCTGCATAAGTAAAAAAGTTCCTGTTTCAGAGGGAGATGAGGCTAAGGATTTACATAAGAAGATTACAAGCAATCTCGACATGAATGGATTACAGGTATATTTCAAATTCTGTTCATGGTTATGTTTATGATATGTTTGTCTTCATATCATTACGGTTAGTACAATATTGATTAATTACTAGACTTGTCGTATCACCTTGATAGAAGATATTCATTGATTAAGGTTTTGACACTTATGATTGTACTAATGCATTGTGATGTTGTATGAGGTTTATGTTGTTTGCTAACATAAAAGGTACACCAAGAAAGACAGATCATGTTCTACTTCAAGAACATATGATCATGGTGACATGAAGACAAAGATTCATCCATTGTCATGGATCACATAGAAGATATACTTACGAGGTATGTATAACTTGGTTCTACAATGGTTAACTTATGATACATGCAGGTTACTAGCACAAGTCATTGAAGAGAACCAGAAGACATCATGCGGGTATGTTAGACATAACTAGCTAACATAGTAATCCAGGTATGTTTTTCCTATATCAAGTTAGAATCTTACCTTGTGTTAGGATCCCTTATATAAGTATACTTGGTATGATTGGTTATGTTTATTCATAAAGTTAGAAATGTAAGTAATCAAGGGTTTATGCATATTATGTCTCTTATCTTGATTGATGATTTAACTAACCAAAAGAGTCCTATGATCAAATAAGAATATGCATGAGTAAAAGAAGACTTCCCTAAAACCTTGAATACTAATGCTTATTATCTGTGTTTGAAATGATCATGACTATACATGTTTAAGATTATTGTGTTTTGATAGTATTAAGATTATACTAATGAATGTGTGATTATGTATGAGACCTCGAGGATAACACAATGATGATACTAATAAGCATGCATAGTGATTAAGGATGGATATAAGTTCAAGGACAAGTAATCAAGGAAGCAAAGATCAAGAAGGAGAACACTTCAGTAGTTTCTGCAAGGATGCAGATATTCAGAGGGAGTTGACCACTTCTCACAATCCACATCAGAATGGAGTTGCAGAAAAGAAGCAAAGACTGAGAGGGAGTCAACCCAACAAACAAACAAAGCTCAGTATTTGAATTATCATTCCTTGCATATTTTATTGTTTAAATAATACTATTCAATAATGTATATACTGATGTTCCTAGAATTAGGTTGTGTATTATGCATATTAGAATAGTTGCATTGATGAACAGTATACTACTAATATACATGGGTAAGTGGCCTATGGCACTATACAACATTCCATTGCTACTTATCTAGAATGAAACCTCTTTGTTGACATGTTGGGAGTTGTGCACACTCTTAACAATGTTCTAGTAGAGATTGGAAGGCATCTAGAAAGTTACGGGATATGGATAAATGTTGTATTGAAGCATTGGCTAAGATAATTGCATGACTGTATGACATATTTCTTTATGTGTAAGAATTTGTTCTGAAAACTATGAGATGTTTTCTAATCATGCAATTTAACTTGTTGTGTAGGAAAGATCGTATACCATCACCTACAAAAGAAGGACTACAACATTTGTTCAGCAACAAAGTTATCTATTGAAAATATTGAAGATATTGAAGTTCCCAGGATCTGGGAAGAATTCCATGATCGAGGAGTACGAGTCGATCATGAAGATGTTTGGGATGTAGTCCCAAGACCTGAAGGGGAGTCTGTAGTGACTTCCAAGAGGATCTACAAGATCAAGCATGTTGCAGGTGGTAGCATAGAGACTTTTGCTCCTGTAGCCAAATACACTTCCATTAGATCAGTACTTGCTCTAGCTGCAGTGATGAAGTGGAAGATACACTAGATGGATTTCAAGACAAATTTCTTGAATGGTGTAGTTGAAGAAGAAGTGTATGTGGAGCAGCCACTTGGTTCTGAGACACATGACAACGAGTCATATATGTGCAGAACTTGGTATGGTAGGATAGACAACTTTCTATCCAGTTTGGGCTTTACCAAGAGTAAAGCGGATTCCAACCTTTACTACAAGGTTGAGGAAGGAAATCCAGTGATACTACTTTTGTATGTGGATGACCTGTTTATTACAGGTGAAGATAGATTGATTGCTGACACGCAGTGGAAGCTTGCTGCCAAGTTTGAGATGAAGAACTTGGGGATGATGCACTATTTTCTAGGCATGGAGGTGTGGCAGAGTGCAGATGGGATCTTCCTTGGACAAGGGAAGTATACAGTAGAGATCCTGAAGAGGTTCGGGATGATGGACTGCAAGGCCATGGCCACACCTATGGCATCGAATCTGAAGCTTCTGTGTGAAGCTTCATCTGAGCCGGTTGATGTCACTATGTATCGTTAGATGATTGGGTCCTTGATGTACCTGACGAACACGAGACCAGATATTTGCTTTGCGGTGAACACATTGAGCCAGTTCCCGACAGATCCGAGGAGTGTTCACCTAGTTGCTGTAAAGCATATTCTGAGGTACCTGAATTGTACAGTTGATTATGGGCTCAAGTATGATGTGAGTCAAAAGTTTAACCTGCAGGGTTATGTTGATTTAGATTGGGCAGGCAGTGCTGCAGATAGGAAGAGCACTTCTGGGTGCTGCTTCAGTATGGGATCATGTGTGATCTCTTGGCTTAGTAGGAAATAGTCCTGTGTAGTGTTGAGTATAGCCGAGGCAAAGTATGTTGCAGCCTGTTCGGCTAGTTGTCAAGAAGTATGGCTGAGGAAGCTACTATCTGAGTTATTTGATCTACCACTGGAGGCTACTGGTATATTTTGTGACAACCAGAGTTGTGTAAAGCTGTCTGAGAACCCGGTGTTCCACGACAGGTCAAAACACATAGAGATCAAATATCACTATATCAGGGATATGGTGCAGAGAGGAGCAGTGAAGGTCCTGTATGTTGCGACGGATGAGCAGATTGCAGATGTGTTGACAAAGCCACTAGCCAGAGTGAAGTTCGAGTACTTTAGAGAGAGGCTTGGTGTTCTTCAGATCGACGAGACTTCGAGGAAGAAGTGATGGAGACATTTGCTGTAGCCATTCCTAGCATGGTGGAAGGGGGATCCTTCACATGGCTGTGGATGTAAGCGCTGGATGATGAGCATCAGGATGATGTTCTAGTTTCTGGTTTGTATGATCAGTTGGATCATTTATGTATGTACGCATCATGTTGGATGTTGGATATGATCAGTTGGATCATTTATCTATGTACGCATCATGTTGGATGTTGGATATGATCAGTTAGATCATTTATGTATGTATGCATCATGTTGGATGCTAGATATGATCATTTGGATCATTTATGCATGTATGCATTATGTTGGATGCTTGGACCATGTATCTGTATATGTATCAGGTGGATACGTTGTATGATCAGGTAGATCATGTATGATGATATGTATCAGGTAGATACATTGTGTGGATCATGTATCTATGTATGTATCAGGTGGATACACTGTGTATGGTGACATGTATCAGGTAGATACTTGGTATGCATCAGGTAGATGCATTGTATGATCAGGATGATTGTGGATGACGAGCTTCTCCTGATGACATGCATCAGGATGATGCAGTGATGATGATCAGTATGATCATGTGTACATCAAGATGATGTATGGAGAGTGTCAAGTTTATACTTTGTGGCTGTGGACAGGTTGTGCAGATGAGAATGTAAGTAGACCTGGGAGATCTGGACAGGATGACAAAGGCCTTAGATGCTCTTTCAAGGAATTGCTCTGGGAGGACATGTAAGTAGACCTGGGAGATCTGGACAGGATGAAAAAGGCCTCAGATGCTCTTTCGAGGCATTGTCTTATGGCATGTAAGTGGACCTGGGAGATCTGGACAGGATGAAAAAGGACTCAGATGCTCTTTCGAGGCATTGGCATGACCACATGTAATATGCTCCTGGGAGATATGGACAGGATGAAAAGGGTCTCAGATGCTTCAGCCAGGTTTTGTGGTCAACCTTAAGTAATGTGCTCTTGGGAGATCCGACAGGTAGAGCTGTGTGCTCGTAATAGCCTGGGACGCTTCAGCCAGGTTTTGTGGTGAGATCACATGTAATGTGCTCCTGGGAGATCTGAGAAGTAGAGCTGTGTGCTCGTAACAGCCTGGGATGCTTCAGCTAGGTTTTGTGATGGGTCACATGTAATGTGCTCCTGGCAGATCTGATAGGTAGAGCTGTGTGCTCGTAATAGCCTGGGTTGCTATCGCCGAGTTTTGTGATGCACGTAATAAGTCTTGAGAATTCCACAGTATGGCCAATGATGATGAAGACCTATAGATGGTGGGCCTACATCCAGTATGAAAAAGGACTAGCTCTGTAGAACTTCCTATGATGAGTAGATTCAGAGATTGATTGAGATAGCAGTAGCAGTGATGATGATGATGATTCGATGACGATGATCTAGAGAAGAAGACTTGTGCTAGAAGACCAGTGTCGAGAAATACCTTCCTAGTTAAGAGGGAGTGTTGATGTATATGTAACTTCGGAATGTATTTCATATATGTATTCCTATAGAGATGTTACTATTCCTCTATACGGAAGTGTCGTCATTTATATTGTAAGTGTATTAACTTATACTTGATGGGTTATTAGACCACCTTGTTGGGGTCGGCCCTGTATAAGTCATGTGGGTCGAAGGGTTATTAGACCACCCTATTGGGGGTCGGCCATGTGGGTCGAAGGGTTATTAGACCACCCTATTGGGGGTCGGCCCAGTTGTTATACCTCCATATTTCACAGTGTCACATCTTCACCATAAAAATAGTTGACGACACTTCCCCTACTGCTTAAAACACCCAGAAGAGAAGTATGATGAATGATCCTTAAGACAAACCTGTCCTGTCAAGAATCAACTCACCTGAGACTTCATATACCTACACTACCGCGCCTTGCTCAACATTGAGGGAGCAGTAGTCCCCACTACTGCGCTATGCTTCTTCTATGCCACGCGGTACTACTGCGCTATGCTCAGTTGAAGGGGAGCGGTACTCCTTTTTTAGCCTTTTTGCCATGGCTTGTGGGATCTTGATTTTCGAGAGATTTTTTAGGATTGGTATCCTTGATTCGATCCTAACTCACTTTCTCAGATTAGTGGGCCTGATCCACTAAACACTCCCAAGATCCATCCTTCTCTCTTGTTGGTTAACCCTACTACACACTATAAGAGAGAGGCATTCCATGAGAAAAGGGGAGGACTCTTGGAGACATCAAACTTATGATCTTGAATCTTTGTGGAGATAGCTAGAGGAGAAATCACTTGGAGCTGGGAGTTGGCTTGGATAACAAGAAACCATTGTAAGTGACTTCAAGTTGGTAATAAAACATAACTTGTCTTGTTTTCCAAATCACGTGTGTTGATTTTGTTTCAATCATATGATTTGTATCTGTTATAGATTTAGATCCTAACTCATATTTCAAGTTGCTAGAAGATTGTATATGCTTGTATCTTGGTTTTATTCTGACAGGTTCATTCGCGAGGACTTGGAGATTGAAGCGACCATTAGGATGAGCAATTGAATCGAAGGTCAGTTATATCTCTTCCATTTCTTTCAGCAATATAGTCTTGAGATGTGTGTTTAGATCTAGGAATTCAAGTTAGCATTTGTTATCTTTTTTTCTTAGTTTAGAGTCAGTTAAAGTCTACTTTAACCTAAGAGAGTTTCTACCTATCCGTAGGGAGGAATTTCTACAACAAAAAATGGAGACTCCACTGGGGACTTGGCGACTTGGCAATCTTTTCAATTTTAGGGAGTCTGAAAAGAGATTAACTATGGACTCCAATGGTCTTTTTCATAATCTTTAATTATTCTGGTCCGAAAAAAGAATAGAATACAACTAGGATAATACTTTCCTCATCGTTTAACGAGCATGAGTAAAGTTGACTAAGCTCGACACTGTTTACTTAAGTTTGACAAGCACGACACGGGTGTAAAAGCGCTTGGAATCTTTTTCAAGTTTTAATCCAGAGCACAAAAAAGATAAAGTAGGCTCGAAATGAAGGTCAAATAATAAATGAACACCAGTGTGAAACATTTTTAAAGGAGACCCTTTCAACAAATGCTCATGGAACTAGATATTAGTAATGTGAAATGGGTTTTAATTTAACCAGATAAAATAATGAGTAAAAAATAAGTGAAAAAGTTATATAAGGAATAGGTAAATATGGAAAGTTACCATTTCACTTGTGCATTTTCCAAAAGAGGAGATTTTACCCATTAAGGAGCAAAAACTTCAAGACTTCATATCTAGAGATTTGGAGCACCGTTTCAACAGCCGTCTGTGTTAGGTAAGATCTTTCAAGCCCCTCTTTAATTTCATATATGAATAACTTGATTTCAGTAGGGAAAACAATTTTTTGGGCAGGCCCTAATAGTCAATTTTTGCCTTCCACAGTACCGCACGATAGTTATATCGGGAAACGTGGTACTGTGTAATAGTACCCGCGCTATAGAGTTAAACAGGGGCGCAGTACTATGCAGTATTGCACAGTCACGTTGCCCCCAGGCGCGGTAGTGGCGGTTTTTAAGATGAAAAAAATTGATTTTTCTTCAATCTTTTAGCTGAGATTAAGTTATTAAATGGTTAATGAATATTTCCCATGACCTTTTGTAGGAGTTCGCAACTTGTTTGGAGCAAAGTGGTCAGTTGGAAAGAAAGAGAACATGAGGTGGATGATTTGCTGGCCGAAAAATGACCAAAGGACTGTGACTGCATTGCGGGAATGCGGTTTATTGAAATTCTTCAAGACCAAAGGTATCCGCAAGCAAGCCAAACTTCTCACCCATATTATTCAAATGTGGGACCCCGAGATTCAAGCTTTTCGAGTTGGAGAACATACCCTCGAGATTGAACTCAAGGACATTTATTTCCTCACGGGCCTCTCAAAGAGAGGAGCCCGGGTGAGTTTTACTGGGTTCACGGCCTCGGAGGTGAGCACTGATGCTTTAATCGCTCGTTATTGTCGTCAAGGTTAGGGGAAGAAAAGCGATAAGGTGGTCATTAAGGATATTGCAGAACTTCCTTTAAAAACCGTGTTGTTCACCATCACACGTGCAGCAGGGAGTACGGGTCCCCATCAAGCATCCTGTACATAGATGAATCTTGCAGTGGATTGCATGGCAGGAACAATATTCAACTGGTGTGAGGCAGTATTGACCAACCTCAAAGAGCAAGTGAACAAGTGTAGGCTTGGAGAGAATTCTCAATTTGGGTACGGGAGCATCTTGGTCACCTTCTTCTTGGTGAGGGTGCCATTGTTGCGTCCACAGTTGACCATGCCCCCCCGTCCACCCACCAAGCCATGGATGGCTCGATGGAGTGAGTATGCAGGTTGACTTGAGGGCCGCATCATTTGGCTTTCGGTGAGGATTTCTTCTCATGGCTCGAGGAACATATCGTGATGATCGATGACTACCCCTATGCAGGGGTGGACTTCTGCGAGGACATAGACTTGGAACTGCCGGAAGATAAGGATTGGGACAATACATGTATGACCTTCATAAATGTGTTTTTTAATTTTTTGAATATATGATTTTTTTTATTGTTTTTTTTTAAATGTGCAAAAAATATTTTAATATATATACGTGTGCATGTCGCAGATCATGGAGCACAGAGACCTGCAGGGTACTCACTGTCATGATTGGTGATTTCCCTCGCATTTGTTAACGGTTCACATCATTGACTGGTAATCAAATGGTTTCTACCATGTTCTACTTCAACACCTTGTAATCACATGGCTAGATTCGTATCATTTACGATTGAGTAGAAGACCCTGGGTGCACCTTTGTATCTTGATTGCGTCCAGGTTGCGATGGAAATATCCTTTGTATTGTCACATAGATCCACTTTTGTATTGGTTGTGGCTGTGTCATTACTGTCTCATGGATCTACGCTTGTTCATAGTAGCCATGATTTTTCTACAGTCTATATCATCTCAGTACCCATGGATCTGTATTGGTCAGTAGCCATGCTTTGAGTCAATTGTTTCCGAGCATGGGGATGCCTGGCTCAGTGGTATATCTGACATTTTGTTTCTGTTTCAGCTCCTTGTTGCTCTCCTCGATGCTATCTCCACACAGTATTTGTAAAGTCTTTTGGCCATCACTCCCTTCTGACCTCACACTTTAGGGGGCATATGTTATACCTCCATATTTCACAGTGTCACATCTTCACCATAAAAATAGTTGACGACACTTCCCCTACTACTTAAAACACCCAGAAGAGAAGTCTGATGAATGATCCTTGAATACAAACCTGTCCTGTCAAGAATCAACTCACCCGAGACTTCATATACCTACACTACCAAGGTGATTGAGACCAAAGGTCACCCTGTACAAAAATATAAATAATAAAAGAGGAAAGAGGGAAAACCCAGTGGGAAGAAATCCCTCCCTTAAAATAGACTGAAGGATGCTAATGTAGCATGTCATCACTCTCCCCGGATGAAGGAAATTTTCATTCTTTTCCAAAGAAGGATCGATCAATATGAAATGGATTAGTAATGTGAGAAGGATGAAACCTTCCATTCTGATAATCTGATATGGTTCTCCATTGATTAGTTGGATCACCAACAAGATATCCGACATATATGAGAGTAGTGGATTCCCATCTCGGAAGAGGAGGATCATCGAGTGAGAGATCATTAGGTTCTTGAGGAACTAGATCTACCATTCGCTCATCTTCTGAATCAGTTGCTAGATCTTCAGGTTCTTGTGGATCTAGATCTAGCATTCTCTCTTCATCATCATCACTATCATACTATGAATCTGAACTATCGTGTGAGGAATATTTTCTCTCTTGGCGCTCATCAAGTAGTGGAGGTGTAGTAAGCAAGCTCTCTTGCTCAATAGGATGAGCATCACGAAGAGTCCATTCCTCAAATTGTACACTCCTATCAAGAAATGTAGTCGTAATAGAGGGATCAAGAAGCTTGTAGGCCTTTGCATCCAATGCATAGCCCACCATAATGCAATCTCTTCTTTGTGGATGTAGGGCTCTCCTTTTCTCAGTTGGAATCCTTGCCCATGATCTGGATCCAAACACTCGAAGATGAGATACATCAGGTTTGTATCCCATCCATGCTAGGAAAGGAGTCATGTCTTTAAGTCCTTTGTGAGGAACTCTGTTCTGAAGATAGGAGGCACAGTTAATGGCTTCTTCCCAAAGACTAGGGTGAAACCCTTTTGACTTTAGCATGCAAGTGGCCATTTATTTCAATGTTTTGTTCTTCCTTTCAGCAACGCTATTATGTTTTGGTGTATAGGGAACAGTATGCTGCATCCCAATGCCCTCTTCAACACAAAAGGTTTGAAAATAACCCTTGATGTACTCACTTCCATTGTCAGTGTGAATGGGTTTGATCCTTCTATCTGAAAACTTCTCTGCAGAAGACTTGAAAAACTTAAAGAATCCAAATACTTCTGACTTCAATCTAAGAAAGTATACCCATGTAAATCTGTAATAATCATCAATAAAGGTGAGTATATACCTTGCTTTGTTTAGAGATAGATATGGAAATGGCCCAGCAACATCACTATGGATGAGATCTAGAGGATGAGAGGCTCTCCTCGCCTTCCCCTTCTCAAATTTATTTTCAGGATGCTTTCCCATCAAACAACCATGACAGTTGCCGTTGGAAAACTTGATCTTGGGCAGCCCATCAACCATCTTCTTTGTATGCATGTCTTTAAATTATTTATAGTTATGATCCCAAATATTTCATGCCACAATCTACTCTCTTCATTGGCATGAGTGTGAAGAGCAAATTGTCTTGAGAGAGGTAAGAAGTGTGAGAACTCATACGGTTTCGACTTATGATTTGAAACTCCTTTTACAATGGTAGAACCTGATACCATGTCTTGAATTTCGACCTCATTAGGAGAGAAGATCACCCTCTTGGGCTCTCTAGTATGGGTCATCTGATATACTGGAAGTATATTAGCAGTGGGAGTGGGGACATAGAGTACATCCAAGAAGTATCCATGATCTAGTTGTATTCTTCCAATCCCCTCAGAGGAGACCTCGGAATAATTCCCCAACAAAATGGATGGTCCAACAGTAGCTTTGAATCTAGTGAAGAGATTCTTGGAGGAATACACATGTCTTGATGATCCAGAATCTATGATGAAGGAGGATTGAGTTGATGCACCTACCATGAGGGCATGGCATCTCTCTTTGTTCTCAAATCCAGATGGTTCACTCTCTTTATTTCTAGCACATGCAGGTACTGGAAGATTATTTTTTTCAAGAAGCAAAGCCATGATATCTATGGTCTTCTTCATACAGGAGCTCTCAGGGTGATATCCTCGATTACAGTATGTGCACTTGGATTTTCTCTTCTGAGTGTTCTTGTCCTTCTTAGGATTCGAGGCTCCATCTGACTATATGGGAGCCTCCTTCTAATTTTGGTCATTCAAATTTCTATCAGAATTTTTTTGTTTTCCTTTGCCATTTGCTCTCCTAGACTCAGTAGCTGCAAGAGATGAATCCAACTTGGATTTTATCACTCCCATGTGCACTAGCTTATCCTCCTCAAGAGTTAGAGATTGGATGAAGTATTCAAGAGAAGGGAATTTCCATTTTAGAATGGACAACTTTGTTGAATGGAAGGTTGAAATAGACACTGAATAATCAGAGCCAAGCTTCGATAGGATGGAAAGAATGCGTTGTTTTTCTTCCTTCTCAATCCCATACCTCTTCAACTATGAAATCAAGTTCTTGAATTTGTTGAGAAACTCAGTGATAGTTTCGAAACTTTGCGGGCTCAAGGAGATGAGCTCATTTTCTAGTTTATGCCCCTTAAAATAATCTTTCTGGCCAAGGAGGGATTCGAGCTTGTCCCGAACCTCCTTTGGAGTCTTCAAATCGATAACATGAAAGTGCAAATCTTCATAAATTCTAAGTAGCAGCAGTCCTACTGCTTCATCAAGCTTGTCTAAGTACTTGGATTTCTCCACTGCACCAGTGGGCTCAACTGCAGAGCCATTCATTACTCTGGAAAGACTCTTCGACTTCAAGAATATGTCCATTTTTTCCTTCCATTCAAAGTAGTTGAATGAATTCAACTTGAGATCCATGATACTGAAGAATTTGAAGCTGAAAGAGGGATATTCCTACAAAACAAATTAGAATTATGAAAAGAATATATGCTGCAATTCGAATTGAACACTGCCTTAGACACTGAGCACATATGAATAAGTCCTTCACACCTGGATAGACCTCACTGGATTGCTCCAGTGAATTCAAGGTAATAGCACCAGTATTTTATTAAGATTTAATATGCTAAGATATATAACATCAGTATTACATTTCATTTCACAACAATAGCATATACATGATCACTAAAAGAACAACAAGCACAACATAAACACAAGAGACACAAATTTATCCTGGGAAACCCGCATGGGGTAGAAAATCCAGCAAAGCTTCCTCAATATAGATGATCAACAAATACAAAGATGTAGTCCCCAAACAAGAGCTCCTTCTTCTCCTATGCAGATATCTCTCTCTCCTATGTGCCAATCACAAGTGAGTGAATGAGTGTGATAAATGAGGAACATACCTCCTCTATTTATACACTACGCCGAATTGAATTTTCACCCTAATAGGACTGACTTATCCTAGGAGAGTCTAATAACCCCTAAATAACTAACTCAGGGATGACCCCACTAGTGGAGTCTAATAACCCTAGTTACCAAATCTCGACGAAGGAATAAACATCTTCGGATAAACAATAAAGTCCCGGCGGTGGAATGAAACATCTCCAGATAAAGTACAAATAGAATATTCTTAGAAGTTACAATATTTCAACACTCCCCCTTAACGAGAAGGATATTCTAACAACATCTGCAGGAGAAAGGAGTCATAAACTACATGATACATGATACATGATACATCTATAAATAATTTGAATCTTTCTTCAATTCTCATCAGTAACTCAAACAGTTACTGGAACATCTTCAAGATATTCAATACTGGAACATCAACATCTTCAGTACTGAGTCTTCATCTTCTGCAGCACTCGATCATCTACAACATCATCATCTGTATCTTCCAATCAATAGCATCATCTGGATCTCTCAATCAACAACATCATCATCTGAATCTCTCGATCAACAACATCATCATTTAGATCTCTCGATCAACAACATCATCTGGATCTCTCGATCAACAACATCATCGTTTGGATCTCTCGATCAACAGCATCATCTGGATATCTCGATCAACATCTGGTTCTCTCGATCAACAACATCATCATTTGGATCTCTCAATCAACAGCCTCATCGTCTGGATCTCCCGATCAACAGTATCAACATCTGGATCTTTCGATCAACATACTCATCATCTGGATCTCTTGATCAACAGCATCTGCAACACACATGACCCAATTACGGGATGGTCAATCCCTATCAATTTAGGACATAAATCCAAGGACGATGCAATCCTGATCCACTTACGAGATGATTAATTCCTATCAATTTAAGACATAACAACATGTCTATGGATGAGGCAATCTAGATCTACTTACAGGATGATCAATCCTTATCACTTTAGGACATAATTCCAAGGACGAGGCAATCCTATCACGTACATTTTGAACCAAACGTTCAAGGATGATGCAATCCTATCACGTACATTTTGAACCAAACGTTCAGGGATGATGCAATCCTATCACGTACATTTTGAACCAAATGTTCAGGGATGATGCAATCTTATCACGTACATTTTGAACCAAACGTTCAGGGATGATGCAATCCTATCAAGTACATTTTGAACCAAACGTTCAGGGATGATGCAATCCTATCACGTAAATTTTGAACCAAACGTTCAGGGATGATGCAATCCTATCACGTTCATTTTGAACCAAACGTTCAAGGATGATGCAATCCTATCACGTACATTTTGAACCAACCGTTCATCGATGATGCAATCCCACCACTTACAGGATGGTTAATCCTGATCAATTTAGGACATAAATTCCAGGGATTATACAATCCACTCATCCACTTAGAAAACGAGTAAGGACCACACATCGACCTCATCATCTGTATCATCGACCTCATCATCGGTATCATCGACCTCATCGTCAATATCATTGACCTCATCGTCAGGATAGGTAACCTCATCATCGACCTCATCGTCAATATCATTGACCTCATCGTCAGGACAGGTAACCTCATCATCGACCTCATCGTCGGAACAGGTAACCTCATCATCGATACAAGTATCCACATCATCAATACATGTATCCTCATCATCGATACATGTATCCCCATCATCAATACAAGTATCCTCATCATCGATACAAGTATCCACATCATCGATACAGGTATCCTCATCATCGATATAGTATCCTCATCAATACAGGTATCCTCATCATCGACCTTACTGTCGATATAGGCAATCTCATCATCGATATAGGTATCCACATCAATACCAGTATCCAAATGTCATCATCGACCATACCAGTCCCCCTTTCGAGGAGGTTCCTTCTGAACTACACCAAGATTGTCTAAGAAATACTCAAACTTTACTCGAGACATAGGTTTGGTCAATACATCAGCTACTTGTTCGTTAGTGCTCACATACTCAAGCTTTATAGCTCATTTCTGCACCATATCCCATATATAGAAATATCAGATTTCTATGTGCTTTGACTTATCATGGAACACTAGATTCTTTGTCATCTTGATACAACTCTGGTTGTCACACAGGATCACAGTGGGGTCCATCTATAAGTCAAACAATCCTGATGACAACTTCTGAAGCCATATCGCTTCACAAATAGTGGACAAAGTAGCTATATATTCCGCTACTACTGTGCTGAGAGCCACACTATATTGCTTCCTGCTAAACCACGAGATCATGGCAAATACCAGACAATAACATCTACCCAATGTTCTCTTCCTGTCTGATTCACTTCCTACCCAGTTAGCATATGTGTAGCCATACAATCTGAAGTCATGATCTCCAAGAGAATATAGACCAAATTCTATCGTACCCTTCAGGTACCTCATCACATGCTTTGCAACTATCAGGTGAACACGTCTAGGTTCCACTAGATACTGACTCAAGGTGTTCACAACAAAGCATATATCTAGCCTGGTATTCGTCAGATACATCAATGACCCAATAATCTGTCTATACAGAGTCACATCCACTAACTCTGATGAGTCATCAGCTAACAACTTCAAGTTGGAATCCATGGGAGTGGTCATGCCTTTACATTCCAACCTATCAAATCTTCTTAAGATTCCAGAACATACTTTCCCTCGTTGAGAAATATTCCTTTGGGCCTTGCCATACTTCTAGTCCTAGGAAGTAATGCATCAATCCAAGATCTTTCATCTCAAATTATGTAGCTAGCTTCTTCTTGCTTTCCATGATCTGTTTCTCATTCCTTGTCAGAAAGAGATCATCCAAATATAGTAATAGTATGATATGTTCATCATCCATAACCTTAAGGTAAATGTTAGGATCAACTTTACTTTTGGTAAAGCCCAAGCTTGTCAAGAAGCTATCAATTCTCTCTCTGTGACTGAACATCATTCACACTTTGCATTGAGTGATCTTCTGCATATTTATTTGTGCCATCTCCTTTCAGATGGGTCTACTGATATGGGCCTCAAGATCATTCAAACTATGTAGTGAGTTCCTGCTAGCATCCATCTAAGAGAAGAATGTCATATGTATCTAGAAACCATCTTCAACCTTGTAGCAAAGGTTGAAATCAGCATCACCCAATGTGATCATTAAGCTCATCAAATGACTATCGATCCTAGGTACCCGTACAGAGCTTTCTTCAATTGAATCCTGGGATTTTTCTCGATTCACACTTCTTTTTCAATTACACCATTAAGAGAACGGTCTTATCTAGCCACTTGGAGCAAACATCTCGTCATGATCCTCTTCCTCTTTCTAAGAGAATCTTCTAGCCACGAGCCTTCTATAGTATGCTTGATTCGTAAGTCTTCTTGTTAAACATCCATCACTTGTTCGGTGTTCATCATTCTTCATGATCTTTCCTACAAATCAAAGTTAATTACATGATTAGTAATACTTCATAATCATCAAATCATGTTGACATTATAACCTATTATGCATACTGATATGATTCACATAGTTATGCAACTATCTTGACCATTACTTTGGAACAACACTTTTCCATATCATGTATGCATACAGTGGCTATTGTTATACCTCAATATTACACATTATGTATTAGTGTCACATCCTTGCACTAGCGACCTAAACGACAGTTTCCCTTAAAGATCATCTGAACGTCCAGAGTGAAAAACATTGATTGAACACTGAAAGCAAAACCTTTTTCTGCCATCTACTAACCCAACTTAGCCCTGTTTGTGAGCACTACCGCTCCCTGCACATCTACAGGGGCGCGGTAGTCAGCACTACCGTGTGTTGCTTCTTCTCTGGGGCGCGGTACTGCCGCGTTATGCTCAGTTATAGGGGCATGGTAGTCTGAAATTAGCCTTTTTGCCTTGGACTTTGCGATTCGACCTTCGAGGAGATTTTGTTGGGATTACCACCTTTGGTTCGATCCTAACTCCTTCTTTGTTTAGCTGGCCTGATCCACTAAACCTTCCATAGATCCACACTTCTCTCTTGTTGGTTAACCTTCCCATATTCTATAAGATAGAATCCTTCCATGAGCCAAAAGGAGGACTTTTGGGGCATCAAACCTATGATCTTCAGACTTCTCCGGAGATAGCTAGAGGAAGCACTTGGAGCTGGAGGATTGACTTGGTTATCAAGCAACCTTTGTAAGCACTCTTCAAGTTTGTAATAAAAGATAACTTGTCTTGTTTTTCCCATTTCATGTGTATTGTATAAACCTTTGATATGAAATGTATCTATTTTAGATTTGAACTTAATCTTTGCTTCAAGGTATTTGGAAGATCACATGATTGTCCTTTGTTTGATTTCAACAGGTTCTACATTGGAGCTTCGGGATCAAGAGCTAGAAGCAGGACAAACGTCGAATTGGAAGGTGAGTTACGTCTTTCATCTCTTCTGAATGCATTTAATCTTGTTGTGAATATTAGTTTAGGAACTCAAGGTAGCATTTGTTTCCTTTTTGTCTTAGCATAGAGTCAGTGCATCTTGCTTTATTCTAAGAGAGTTTCTACCTATCCGTAGGGAGAAATATGTGCAACAAAAACTGGCGACTCCGCTGGGGATTTGAATCCATTTCCTTTGCTTGTGAAGTTTGCTTTCAATTTCACTCATTGATTGTAAGAATTGGGTTCTTTTACCCTCATTCACTTCCCTATTCTTTGCATTAGACTTCTGTTACAGATCAGTAAGTCCTCTGGGTTGGCAAACCCTTGAAAAGTCAAAATCTTTTCTCAAAATTCCGCCTCTTTCCCCCTGTTCACACACTACCGCACCCCCGTAACTGCCTATAGAGCGGTATTACCACACCTTAACCACTGTCTAGAGTGCGGTAGTCTAGCAGTACTGTGCCTTAACCACTGTCTAGAGCGCGGTAGTCTATCAGTACCGCACCTTAACCACTGTCTAGAGCGCGGTAGTCTATCAGTATCGCACCCCGGTTGCCTACAGGCCCGCGATAGTACCTGGAAAGTGTGTTTATTTGGTTTGTTTAGTTATTTTTGGGTCTTTTCAAAATTTGGATCCATGTTGGCCCTTTGAGTAAACACTAGTGTTTTGCTTGCATTTTTAAGCGAAATGGGTTCTATTTTTGAAAAAAAATTCCCCCTCATGGACAGGGGGGGCCATGAATCGTGCATCCTACAGTCGTTTTGACCTATATTAAGGTTTTGAGATCATTTTTGGTTTTGTGTGTTTGGATTGCTTGGCATCTTATTTCCTTTACATCCTATCTAATGATTGTTGGGAAAGATTGATTCCTTGTCTCTGCTTTAGTCCAAAGAGAAGCTTGGTTTTGTCACTCTTTTGCTATATTCACGAAACTGGAAAAAATATATGTTCTTCTTGATTTAATTTGATAATTTGCAATTCTTGGTCTCAAATTCATAAGGAGAAGAAAGGCTTGTTTCAGATTTGTGTACATTCGAGTTAAAGATAGAATTGTTGAGTGCTTTTCTTTGTCTTCCATCTAATTGGAAACGTTTGTAGAATCTTTCTTTCTGTAGCTTGGATGTGTCTTTTTCAAGTGTGAAAAGATAAGAAATGGATTAGAGTCATTATGTTTGGTTTTCATATGAAGAAATTTTTCATTGCTTTGGGTTAGTTTTGGGTACATATTTTACTTCTTTCTATCATTTTGAAAAGGAATAAAATTGCATGTGCATTGTGTTGTGCATATTAGGAATGGAAAGAATTATTCCTTACTTTAGCTAGTATTCATCGAATAAAAAGGCTCATTTCAATTCATTCTCATTTGCATGGTTTGGGTCGTCACAACACCACCAATTTTCACGTCCATTTACCCGATTGAGTAAGACAGCCTCTAAAATTAATCTCCCTAACTAAACCAACATTAACCTCACTTGAGGAAATCAAAAGAATTTGGTAGTTAGGTAGGACACCGGGGATATGCATCAAAATAATTAACCCTTGTCATTTTTCATCTGAGACATAGTCGTTGTCTTAAGGGAACTAAAATCCTCTAGTATTTGTTGACACGGTCATACACTAGTTTGTGGAGGGGCCTCCTAACTGTTTCACACTTTCAGGGGTTAAACCGTCGTGAGATTGAGAACTGGACAAACTCTGTGGAATGTCGCACTCCACTTAGCCCTAAGGCAACATCGATCATTGTCTTCCTTGTATTCATAGTAATGCAAGGGTGATAAGGCAAAAGCGCCGAAAACCTTTTCCAACTTGTCATGAACGAGGTAGCTTAGTGACTTTTCTTCTAGGGCTATTTACCCAGGATCCCTTTTGGTAGAGGGATATCCTTCCATTATTGGTCTCTCATTTTGTATTGTTCGACTTGGATTTCATCACCTTGCGAAGGATACAATTTGTTGAGGTCTCCAGCTCTTAGTTAGGAGGTTTTGCTTGCTATCTTATAGAGGGTCTTTTTCTTTGTAGGGATGCTTGTTGGCATTCTGTCCATTTTGTTGTACAACTCACTTACTATGGCAACGACCTCAGTATAGTTTTTTGAGCTTGCTCTTTTGGCCTGTGAGCCTTGCCTTTTCCTAGCTCCCCTTTCGCACGCTCCGTTTCCTGAGGGTTTTTGAGTTCTTTTTAACAAGACTTCGTCCACATCACTTAGTTTTGTTCCATGGAGAATCTACCTCCATGCACCCATGCTCCTTCTGGGACTACCAATCTGGAGACCCCTTTTCAAGGGGTACCTTTTAGTTTTCCTCTAGTTGGAGATATTGGTCCTCCCTTTATTGCCACGTTAAATATTCCTGGATTAACCATAGGATTACCGGTATGGTTATTCAATCCGGTAATTCCAATTGCACCCAATGTTTCGAATGTTAATTCTCCACCACGAGAGAGTCAATCCCAAACTAATCCTTCCCCTTCTTCGTCGGATGAATCTTCTTCCGTTCCTTCTTCCTCGCCTGATCAAAGCAATAGTGTTAGTAATCGGGAGGATAAGAAGAAGAAGAAAAGGAAAGTTAAGAAGAAGAAGGATAAGGAAGATACCAAGCATAAATCAGTTGCCTCTAATGGCACTCAATCTACGAAAACACCCCGTAAGCCCAAGTTCCCTTGCAAACTTTGTAAGGGTGATCACCTTCTCAAGGATTGCCCCGATCTTTCTCGTGTATCCGAAGTGTGGTCTAAAAAACCCAAACCACTTGTATCATCCACCTCTGACCATCATGTCGATGACACTCCCTCAACCAGTGACCCCTTGGTGAAGGGTAGGAAGGGTAAAGTCCTATATCCTTGTTTGATATGCAAGGGTATGCACCGTACTTTCCTTTGTCCGAGCATGGATGAAGCTTCGTGGTGGTTGGAAGATATTACCAGTTCTCAACTGGTGCTTCCAACAAATGATAGTAAGTTGTACCTCGACGCCCCATTGGCTGGCCAAGTGATCAATTCAGTTTCATCTTCAATTGATCCCACTCTCCCTTCCGAGAGTGAAGTGATCGAGTCGTTGTCACCTCCACTCAATCCCACTCTTTCATTGAAGAAAGTCCAGACTGAAGCAGTCATATTGACACAATATTCGTCTCATTCTTATCTTCCAAGCGAGAGTGAATTGGAAACCGCTGATGTTTTCCTTATCAGTTCAGAATGTCCTCAACAAGGGGAAACCCTGTCCATTTCCGCGAGACCCCCTCCAAGTACTGAGGTTATTTCCTTTGATTGGAATGGTCTAACAGAATCTTGTCTTCCTTCAAGCGTTTCTTTTCAAATATCTGTAGGAGTTTCCGATAAAGAAATTTTTCGTACGATAGTTGATGAAGGAGCTTCTGTTAGTATTCTATCCTCAACTACTTGGCAATCCTTAGGTTCTCCTCGGCCTGTGCCCGTCACTAACCGGATACTAGCTTTCAATAGAAGGCCTACTGGACCTTTAGGGTCCCTTCCTCAGTTACCTATCACTTTGGGAGGGAAAAATGTCTGTATTGATGTCATGGTCGTCCAAGGTCCCTTAGATTTTAATCTACTCCTTGGACGTGATTACATCTATGCAATGAAGGTTGTAGTTTCCTCACTCTTTCGAGTGATGTATTTTCCCCATCATGGGAATGTAGTGACCATCGATCAACTTTCCTTTGTGATGCCCACCATCGCATGACTCCTAGTCACCAGACTTCCCTAAATGTTCCACATGTTTTAGTGGTTTCTTCCCCCTAAGGGGGGGACGTTGGAGCAAAGTTCTATTCCGGTGTCAAGCTCGTTAAAAAATGAAACCATTTTCTCAAGCATAGTTTACTTTTGGTTTTAAGCTTGGGTAAAAATGAAACCAACCATCATCCCAAGCATAGTTTAATTTTGGTTTTAAGCTTGTGTAAAAATGAAACCAACCATCATTTTGAGCAGAGTTCCCTTTATGTGTCAAGCTCGTTAAAAAATGAAATAGGTCACCATGAGCATAGTTCCCTTTCTATGTCAAGCTTGTTAAAAAATGAAATAGGTTCCCACGAGCATAGTTTATTCTCTGTTTCAAGCTCATTAAAAAATGAAACCGACCCTCAAGCATAGTTTACTTTTGGTTTTAAGCTTGTGTAAAAATGAAATAGATATCCCTTCCATTTGGTCGAGTCTCTCACTAGAGTTAGGATTTGAACCTTCATTCCATCTGCATGGGTCACTTGGTCCTGGTTCTCCTTACCCCCCTTGGTGAACAAATTCAGATTAGTAGCCAGGATTTTTGGGTAAGGAAGAAGAGTAGTCAGACGAAACGAAGCTTGGGGGGCATGTTTCTCCATTAGCAATCATGCTGGGGGCATTTACCAACCTCTAGTCATCATGTTGGAAAGGAACCTGTCAATGGGCCTTAACCATGAGCAAAGTTTACCATTGGATTCAAGCTCATTAAAAATGAAACCAGTAGTCTGAGCAAAATTTTGCTCCTGTGTCAAGCTCGTTAAAAAATGAAACATATCCTTTCCCTTTGAGTCGAGTCTCCTCGTAGACTTACCTTCTTTTCACTCGCTCATACCTCAGGCGGATGAAATGAAGCTTTGGGGCATGTCTTCAACCTCTGGAAGATTACGTTGAAGTCAACTCGATTGCCTCTCCACACCACGTTGGAGCTAAGTCACTTACTTCTAGAATCATGTTGGGGGGCATGTACCAACCTTTGGATTTCATGACTGGAAGAAGTTCACCATTGGGAACATTTTCGAGCATACTTTCCTTTTTAGGTTTCGAGCTCATTAAACCATGAAAATTATCCTGAGCATAGTTCATTTTCTGTTACAAGCTCGTTAAAAAATGAAGCAGACATCATGATCATTCTTCCAACCTATCTTTGAGCTCGTTAAAAACAGTAAGATGGTGTTTGAGCTTACTTTTCACTTTTTCCGTGCTCTGGTTAAAACATGAAAAGTGGTTTGAGCTTACTTTTCCTTTTTCGTGCTCTGGATCCAAACATGAAAAATATTCTGAGTGCTTTTGATACCATTATCGCGCTCATTAAACAATTGGAGTAAAAATGTGTGTTTAACGAGTATAGGTTTATCACTTTATCCGGCCTCGCTAGACTATTTATGGAAAAGGAACTGTGCCGAGTTTACTTTTCCTTTGTCGTACTCGATCATCAACCATGACAAAATTGTACATGGAGTCCTCTTTAAGCTCTTTTCAGACTCCTAAAATAGGAAAAGATGGCCAAGCGAAATTGATTCGTTCACGCTTGTAAAAGGATTTGAATGATCGTCTCCCTAGTGATAGTTTACCCCTTTTTCGGAATAGGGGGCACTACTTACGAAAAAGGAATACTCCATCCAATCATGACTAGAAGAGTCCTCTCCTGCATTGTTTTACCCTTTTTCGGGCGATGAGGCTAACTTTACGAAAAAAGGACCATTGGAGTCTTCTTTAGTTCTTTTCAGACTCTCTAAACATGAAATGACGACCGAGTTTTCCTTCCTTGGACTCGTTAAAATTCAACATCGAAGGGCCCACTTTGGGACAAACCCCTCCTTTCTCAGGTTCGAAGAACATGTGATATTGGACTCATCTATGAGATGAGTTATACCGAGCATCTGTTATCCTCCTCAAGCTCGTAAAACAACAAAGAGGTACTCGTCCATCATGTCGGGGGAAAATGGGAAATTGAGTCGAGTTTACCTCGGTGGAATCTTGTGAGTCATCACCTTTGAACATGGCATGCATCCTCACCTTGTCTGTTTTGGGTAGTCAGTCTTGATGATAGTGTCATCATTATGATCATGCATCCTCATTATTGCTATGAGTTCACACTTCCTTTGGTTTTGTCTGTTCAAGTAGTCCCTGCTGCCAAGCTCTGTTTCATGCCGTTATATGTTCAAAGGGTTATTACCTTGAGTCCACCTCCACTTCATGTCAAACCTTCCTTTTGTGTCAATACATATTCTATTGTTTCATCGATCCATACTATCTCTCATTCTGATTTCATGTCGATGATGTGGGAATCATTATGGCCCACCTTCGACGAGTCTATAACTGTCGACACCAAATCACTATCTAGGAATTAGGCTTAGGAGTCAACCACTAGTACTTTGGTTCTTGCATGCCTCAATGGAAGGTTTCCTCGTATTCAACAGTAGGTTTTCATCAATGGCCTTTGATTGAATGATCTCTCGAATGCTCGACATCAACTCGTTTATTCACATTTCATTTAGATGTACTATATATACCTTGGGGATCATTGTCATCATTGCTGATTTCCCTCGCATTTGTTAACGATTCACATCATTAACCAGTAATCGAATGGTTTCTACCATGTTCGAATTCAACACCTTGTAATCACATGGTTAGATTCGTATCGTTTGCGATCGGGTAGAAGACTCTAGACACCCTTTTGTATTTTGATTACGTCCAGGTTGCAATGGATATTTTTCTGTATTGTCACATAGATCCACTTATGTATTGGTTGTGGTTGTGTCATTATTGTCTCATGGATCTATGCTTGTTCATAGTAGCCATGATTTGTCTACAGTCTATATCATCTCAGTACTCATGGATCTACAAAGTATTGGTCGACAGCCATGCTTTGAGTCATTTGTTTCCAAGCATGGGAATGCCCGCCTCGGTGGTATATCTGACATTTTGTTTCTGTTTCAGCTCCTTGTTGCTCCCCTCAATGCTATCTCCGAACCGTATTTGTAAAGTCTTTCAGCCATCAGTCTCTTCTGACCTCACACTTTAGGGGGCATCTATTATACCTCAATATTACATATTATGTATTAGTGTCGCATCCTTGCACTAGAGACCTAAATGAAAATTTTCCTTAAAGATCATCTGAACATCCAGAGTGAAAAACACTGACTGAACACTGAAAGCAAAACCTTTTTCTGCCATTTGCCAACCCAACTTAGCCTTGTTTGTGAGCACTACCACTCCCTGCATATCTACTGGGGTGCGGTAGTCAGCACTACCGCGCGTTGCTTCTTCTCTGGGGCGCGGTACAAATGCGTTATGCTCAGTTATAGGGGCACAGTAGTTTGAAATTATCCTTTTTTTCTTGGACTTTGGGATTCGACCTTCGAGGAGATTTTGTTGGGATTACCACCTTTGGTTCGATCCTAACTCCTTCTTTGTTTAGCTGGCCTGATCTACTAAACCCTCCATAGATCCACACTTCTCTCTTGTTGGTTAACCTTCCCATATGCTATAAGAGAGAAGCCTTCCATGAGCTAAAAGGAGGACTTTTGGGGCATCAAACCTATGATCTTCAGACTTCTGCAGAGATATCTAGAGGAAGCACTTGGAGTTGGAAGATTGGCTTGGATATCAAGCAACCTTTGTAAGCACTCTTCAAGTTTGTAATAAAAGATAACTTGTCTTGTTTTTCACATTTCATGTGTATTGTATAAACCTTTGATATGAAATGTATCTATTTTAGATCTGAACTTAATCTTTGCTTCAAGGTATTTGGAAGATCGCATGCTTGTCCTTTGTTTGATTTCAACAGGTTCTACATTGGAGCTTCGGGATCAAGAGCTAGAAGCGGGACAAACGTCGAATTGGAAGGTGAGTTACGTATTTCATATCTTCTGAATGCATTTAATCTTGTTGTGAAGATTAGTTCAGGAACTCAAGGTAGAATTTGTTTCATTTTTGTCTTAGCATAGAGTCAGTGCATCCTGCTTTATTCTAAGAGAGTTTCTACCTATCCGTAGGGAGAAATATCTTCAACATCTATCTAGATGCCTTCCATCTCTACCAGAACATACTATCAAGAGTATGCACAGCTCTCAGCATGTCAACAAAGAGGTTTCATCTTAGACAAGCAACAATGGAATGTTTGTCCAACTTACCCATCATATGCATATTAGTAGTATACTGTTCAATGCTATATGAATGCTTGCATGATATGTTCTAGGAATACAAATACGCATACTGTCGTAGAAATTTCTCCCTACGGATAGGTAGAAACTCTCTTAGGTTAAAGTAGAGTTTAACTAACTCTAAACTAAGACAAAAAGATAACAAATGCTACCTTGAATTCCTAGATCTAAACAAATATCTCAAGATTATATTGCTGTAAGAAATGGAAGATATCTAACTGACCTTCGATTCAATTTCTTGTCCTAGCAGTTGCTCCAATCTCCAAGTCCTCGCGAATGAACCTGTCAGAGTGAAACCAAGATACAAGCATATACGATTCTCTAGCAATTTCAAATATGAGTTAGGACCTAAATCTATAAGAGATACAAATCATATGATTGAAACAAGATCAACATACATGATTTGGGAAACAAGACAAGTTATGTTTTATTACCAACTTGAAGTCACTTACAATGGTTGCTTGATGTCCAAGCCAACTCCCAGCTCCAAGTGCTTTCTCCTCTAGCTATCTTCACAAAGATTCAAGATCATAAGTTTGATGTCTCCAAGAGTCCTCCCCCTTTGCTCATGGAAGGCCTCTCTCTTACAGTGTGTAGTAGGGTTAACCAACAAGAGAGAAGGATGGATCTCGGGAGTGTTTAGTGGATCAGGCCCACTAATCTGAGAAAGTGAGTTAGGATCGAATCAGGGATACCAATCCTCAAAAATCTCTCGAAAATCGAGATCCCACAAGCCATGGAAAAAAGGATAAAGAAGGACTACCACTCCCTCAATGCTGACCAAGGCGCAGTAGTGTAGGTATATGAAGTTTTAGGTGGGTTGATTCTTGACAGGATAGGTTTGTCTTCAAGGATCATTCATCATATTTCTCTTCTGGGTGTTTTAAGCAGTAGGGGAAGTGTCATCAACTATTTTTATGGTGAAGATGTGACACTGTGAAATATGGAGGTATAACAGATGCCCCCTAAAGTGTGAGGTCAGAAGGGAGTGATGGCCGAAAGACTTTACAAATACTGTATGGAGATAGCATCGAGGAGAGCAACAAGGAGCTGAAGCAGAAACACAATGTCAGATATACCATCGAGGTGGGCATTCCCATGCTCGGAAACAATTGACTCAAAGCATGGCTGCCGACCAATACATTGCAGATCCATGAGTACTGAGATGATATAGACTATAGACAAATCATGGCTACTATGAACAAGCGTAGATCCATGAGACAGTAATGACACAGCAACGACCAATACAAAAGTGGATCTGTGTGACAATACAAAGGACATCTCCATCACAACCTGGACGCAATCAAAATACAAAGGTGTGTCCAGGGTCTTCTACTTGATCACAAATGATACGAATCTAGCCATGTGATCACAAGGTGTTGAAGTCGAACATGGTAGAAACCATTTGATTATCGGTCAATGATGTGAACCGTTAACAAATGCGAGGGAAATCACCAATGATGACACTGATCCCCAAGGTATCTATAGTACATCTCAACAAAATGTGAGTGAATGGGTTGATGTCGAGCATTCAAGAGATCGTTCGATCAAAGGTCAATGATGTAAACCTATTGTCGAACATGAGGAAACCTGCCATTGAGGCATGCAGGTACCAAGGTACTAGTGGTTGATTCCTAAGTCCAATTCCTGGATAGTGATTTGGCGTCAATAGGAATAGACTCATCGAAGGTGGGCCATAATGATTCCCACATCATCGACACGAAATCGAAACGAAATATAGTATAGGATGATGAAACAATGGAATATGTACTGACACAACGGAGGTCTGACAAAATGAATGACTCTTAACAATGCAATCCTTTGAACATATAACAACATGTAATAGGACTTGGCAGTAGGGATTATTGATAGCAGAGAATAGACACCGAACGAGTAGGATCGTGGCCAGAGAGACGACTCAGGATGATGACCATAACTCAGCGAAAATAGAAACCCAAAATAGACAAGGGACAGACGCATGCCATGTTCAAAGGTGATGACTAACAAGCTGCCAATAAAATAAACTCGACTCGTTTCCCATTTTCCCCCGACATGATAGACGAGTACCTCTTTGTTGTTTTTCGAGCTTGAAGAGGATAACAGATGCTCGGTATAGCTCATCTCATAGATGAGTCCAATCTCACATGTTTTATGAACCTGAGAAAGGATGGGTTCGTCCCAAAGTGTGTCCTTCGATGTCAAATTTTAACGAGTCCAAGGAAGGAAAACTCGGTAGTTTTTCACATTTAGAGAGCCTGAAAAACTTAAAGAAGGCTCCAAAGTGTACTTTTTCATAAATTTAGTCCCTCGATCCCAAAAAAGTGTAAAACAATTCCCGAGAGAACTCTCCCAGCCAAAAATTGACCTAGGTATACCTTTCTTGTAAATAGTCTAGATGGGCCGAAAAAGGGGTAACCTATCACCGAATAGACGACCTTTCAAATACTTTTACAAGTGTGGAAGAGACAAGATCACTTGGCAATCTTTTCAATTTTAAGGAGTCTGAAAAGAGCTTAACTATGGACTCCAATGGTCTTTTTCGTAATTTTTAATTATTTTGGTCCGAAAAAAGAATAAAATACAACCAGGATAATACTTTCCTCATCGTTTAACGAGCATGAGTAAAGCTAACTAAGCTCGACACCGTTTACTTAAGTTTGACAAGCACGACACGGGTGTAATAGCGCTTGGAATCTTTTTCAAGTTTTAATCCAGAGCACAAAAAAAGATAAAGTAGGCTCGAACTGAAGGTCAAATAATAAATGAACGCCAGTGTGAACATTTTTTAAAGGAGACCCTGTCAACAAATGCTCATGGAACCAGATATTAGTGATGTGAAATGGGTTTTAATTTAACCGGATAAAATAATGAATAAAAAATAAGTGAAAAAGTTATATAAGGAATAGGTAAATATGGAAAGTTACCATTTCACTTGTGCATTTGCCAAAAGAGGATATTTTACCCATTGAGGAGAAAAAACTTCAAGAGTTCATATCTGGATATCCGGAGCACCATTTCAACAGTCGTCTGCGCCAGGTAAGAGCTTTCAAGCCCCTCTTTCATTTCATAGATGAATAACTTGATTTCAGTAGGGAAAAACAATTTTTCGGGCAAGCCCTAATAGGTAATTTTTGCCTTCCACCGTACCGTGTGGCAGCTATATCGGGAAACATGGTACTGTGAAACATTACCGCGCTGTAGGGTTAAACAGGGGAGCGGTACTGTGCAGTACCGCGCAATCGCGTTGCCCCCAGGCGAGGTAGTGGTGATTTTTAAGATGAAAAAAAATGGTTTTTCTCTAATTTTTTGCTGAGATCAAGTTGTTAAATGTTTAATGAATGTTTCCCATGACCTTTTGCAGCTGTTTGCAACTTGTTTGAGGCAAAATGGTCAGTTGGAAAGAAAGAGAGCATGAGGTGGATGATTTGTTGGCCGAAGATGACCAAGAAACCTTGGCTGCATTGCGGGAATGTGGTTTGTTGAAATTCTTCAAGACCAAAGGAATCCGTAAGCAGGAAAAACTTCTCACCCACATTATTCAAATGTGGGACCCCGACATTCAAGCTTTCCGAGTTGGAGAACACACCCTCAAGATTGAAATAGAGGACATTTATTTCCTCACGGGCCTCTCAAAGAGAGGAGTCCAGGTGATTTTTACTGGGTTCACGGCCTCGGAGGCGAGCACTGATGATTTAATTGCTCGTTATTTTCGTTAAGGTTCGGGGAAGAAAAGCGGTAAGGTGGTCATTAAGGACATTGTAGAACTTCCTTTAAAAACTGTGTTGTTCACCATCACACATGCAGTAGGGAGTATGGGTCCCCATCCGGCGTCCCGTACACAGATGAATCTTGCAGTGGATTGCATGGCAGGAACAGTATTCAACTGGTGTGAGGCAGTATTGACCAACCTCAAAGAGCAAGTGAACAAGTGTAGGCTTGGAGAGAACTCTCAATTTGGGTATGGGAGCATCTTGGTCACCTTCTTCTTAGCGAGGGTGCCGTTGTTGCATCCACAGCTGACCATGCCCCCCCGTCCACCCACCGAGCCATGGATGGATCGATGGAGCGAGTATGTAGGACGACTTGGAGGGCCGCAACGTTTGGCTTTTGGTGAGGATTTCTTCTCGTGGATCGAGGAACAAATTGTGATGATCGATGACTACCCCTATGCAGGGGTGGACTTCCGCGAGGACATAGACTTGGCACTGCCGGAAGATGAGCATTGGGACAATTCAGGTATGACCTTCATAAATGTGTTTTTTAATTTTTTGAATATATAATTTTTATTGCTTTTTTAGAATGTGTAAAAAAGATTTTAATATATATACGTGTGCATGTCGCAGATCGTGGACCACAGAGACCGACAGGGTACTCGCTGTTACGCCGAGGTGGTGTTGATTGTCGAGCTGCTCCGGACGAGGAAGAAGATGAGGATGAGGCGGGAGGGGTCCAGGAGATAGAGATGAACCTACATGGTTTAACCCACGGTGTCCCCGCTATGAGGATGGACGACATCCCATTGCATCTCCAGCGTCATACCGTAGGTGTGCCTAGGCGTATTGGCTGACTCGTCCATAGGGTGGCTTGGGCTATAGTGTGTTATCACCAGCAGCGTGAGGAATCCGAGGAGGAACATGATAGATCTCCTAGATCTCCTTAGATGGTAGCTTTTATCTTTTTGCAGCATGTATACGATATGTAGGCTTTGAGAGCCAAATTTTTGTATGGGACTAGGTCCCAAATTTTGTCTTTAAAACACAAACTTTATGTATTTGAAAAAACACTTTTATATACAGTGATATATACATGGACCTACTTTTACAATCTATTTATTTACAATGACTTGTGTACTCATTTTATGATGTGTTTTTATGTATGGGCAAGATGCCAATCCAAAATGTAATTAGCTAATGAATAAGCTATACAATTGAATTCTCTTGGTATGTGTTGATATGAAATAAAATTAAAAGATCATTCCAAGAGGCGTACCCTTCGAAATAAGCGAAGTAGGATAGGATCGCGAACTTTGTAAACACGATTCAGATGAGAAACCACGAGTTGGGAGTCTAGAAAGGATGATAGGGAGTCAATTCCAAGGGAAGCAACCTCCATCAAGAGTCCGATGACTGCATGGTACTCTCCGATATTGTTGGTTGCGGGACCCAAACAATTGGCTCCTGAAGATAGCAACTTGCTAGTGGGAGAATAGATTACCCATGTTGCGGAAGTGAGGTTCCAGGTATGTCGGCTCACACCATCGACGAATCCGAAGTAGGAAGACATCTTCGCATAAAAGCACAAGTCAAGGTAAGAATGGATACATGAGGTCCGTGTGTGCACACAAAAAGATAAGTGAAAACAAGCTAGATACATTATGTACAAAAAGTATCTCACGCAGGACAACCCTACACGTAGAAGCGTTTGAGGTACAGACCATTGCAGGGCTGTGCTAATGGTGTGCCATCACAATCGACAAGTTCATAGGTTCCTTTCTTCAAGACACGTTTTACAACAAAGGGGATGTACCACATAGATTCTAGCTTTCCTTTTCCAAGTTTATCATGCATTTGATCATATGTGAGTACGAGGTCACCTTCATTGAAAACCCGAGGTTGAACGGATTTATCATACTGTGCTTTGACGCATTTTTTATGAGCTTCATTGGCTAAAGCAGCGTCTCGACGAGTTTCGTCTAGCTTGGCTAGGTATAAAAATCGTTTCTCTTCGGAAGTGGTGTGGGGAAGTAGCTCTATGGCTATATTAAGTGATGGAATTTCACATTCAATCAGTAAAATGGCTTCCAGGCCGTACACCAGTTGAAATGGTGTGAACCCAGTAGCACTTTTTACTGAGGTTCGGTATGCCCATAGTGCCGAAAACAGAGCTTAGTTCCAGTTGGACTTATGAGTACCCACAATACGCTGAACCATTCGTTTCAAAACTTTGTTAATGGCTTCAACTTGGCCATTAGCTTGCGGGTAGTATGGGGTTGAGTTTTCATGGCGAAAATCCATCTTGGTACTTAGTTCCTCGATCATATGGTTCATAAAGTGGGAGCCATGTTCAGTCACAATGGACTGTGGGACACCAAATCTAGCTATAATGTGATTGAATATGAATTGTGCTACTGTTTTTCTGTCCTCGGCATAAGTAGGCATCGCTTCAGCCCATTTTGTGAAATACTCCACAGCTACTATGACATAGTTATGCCACCCGGCTGAAGTGGGCTTACAGTGCATGAAATCTATGCCCCATTTGGAAAAGGGACCAACGGTAATAATAGGATGGAGTGGAGCAGGATGCGAGTGTGTCTTACCATGAAAGAATTGATAGGGTGGACATTTCTTAACCGTTTCAATGCAGTCTTTGAAGATCGAGGGCCAGAAATATCCCACTCGCAGTATCTTCTGGGCCGTAGCCATCCCAGAGAGATGACCACCACATGCTCCAGCATGGCAGTCATTAAGAACGCGTTCTGCTTCATCTAAAGTCAAACAACGTCGAATAACAGTGTCGACACCATGCCGATAAAGGGTATCATTGACTATGAGGTAGTACTTGGCGTGATGTCGGATATGTCGGCAATCATCGCGAGTGAGGTCGGGGCGGAAACGTTGGGTTTGGAGATATAATAAAATATCCCCGTACCATGGATCAGACGTGCTAATGAGGAACAACGATTCATTAGGAAGAGAATCGATGGGCTCAGATTGCTCGGTAGCACGGGGCAAGTTACAAATCAACTTAGCAAAGACCAAAGACTTCTTGGACTTGGCTTTGGAAAATTCCAAGTCAAACTCTTGTAGGATGACGATCCAACGAGAATATTTTCCCCCAAGCACTAGACGCATGAGGATATAATACATTGGATTGAAATCCGCTATAACAGTTGTCCGACGGAGTAGAATGTAATGACGGAACCTCTGGACAGCGAAAACTGTTGCCAGAGCCAGTTTTTCAACATGTGAATAACGAGTTTTGGAGTCGAGGAGACTCTTACTAAGATAGTATACCACATGTTCTATGCCGTTATTGTCTTCTTGGACTAGCACCATACCGATGGTGGAAATTGAAGCGGTGAGATAAAGAATGTAATCCCGTGTGTAATTGGGGGGTTGAATCACAGGATCTTTAGTTAAGGCCGCCTTTAGATTATCAAAGGAGCATTGGGCTTCGTCATCCCAGATGAAGGGAGTGTTCTTCTTGAGAAGCCTCAAATAGCCTTTTGTTATCTTGAAAAAATTACAAATGAAACGACGTAGAAATTTTGCGTGCCCTTGCAAACTTTGAAGTTCTGGGATGTTCATGGGGGAAGGCAGGGCTAAGATAGCTTCTACCTTCAGAGGATCTAAGTGTATCCTGCTTTTGGAGATTATGAATCCCAAAAAAATTTCGGCTTCAACGCAAAAGATGCACTTATGTGGATTCAAACGGATATTGTAGCAATGGCACCTTTCAAAAATGGCACCTAAGTGATTAAGATGGTCTTCCCGGGTCTGAGAATGAGCGGGAAGATCATCAAGATACGGTTCTACAATATGTTTGATATCATGAAATGCATATGACATCGCCCGTTGGAAAGTTTCCCCAACATTTTTAAGGCCAAAAGGTAACTTTCGATATGCAAAAATTCCCCAAGGGCAGATAAAGGTTGTTTTATGCTGGTCGGCTGGGAGGATATCGATCTAATTATAGCTAGAAAATACATCCATAAATGAAAAGATGACACTCCCGGTGCAGTTATCGATGATTTGGTCAATGAACGGAGTTGGGTAGTTGTCCTTTGGACAAGCTTTGTTCAAGTCGCGATAATCGACACAGACTCTAATCGATCCCTGTTTCTTGGCTACGGGAATGATGTTAGATACCCATTCTGTCAATGGGACAGGATAGATAAAACCAACACGCAAAATTTTTTCAACTTCTGCTTTAATAGTGGTTTCCTTACGAGGATGGACGGGTCGGATTTTGTGCCAAACAGGTTAGGCGCCAGGAAAGGTTGGAATCTCATGGACCACAATCGAGGGGTCTATTCCTGGCATTTCTTCATAACTCCAAGCAAAAACATCGCGGAAGGTTTTAAAGTAGGTAGTGTAGAACTCCATTTCGAGGGGAGTGCATGTTTTGCAAATATGAATGTTTTCCACAATACCAGGCTTCACTAAAATGTCAATGGGAGTGGTTTCCATAAGGTTGGCCAAGTTTCCTTCGGAAAATACTTCATCGAGGGAAGTGGGAAACTTGGTTTGAACCATTCCAAGTGAAGGGCTGGATTTTGTATCGGGCTCAATCATCTGAATGGTGGGGAATGAAGATCGATGATGAAAATATCCCCATGGTGGCTCATCACCACACATAACCTCCATAGTTGATTCGTCAGTGGGAAAAATCAAAGTGAGAGGATCGATAAGTGGTGGGGATGAATGAGTCTCAGACGCGAGTTGTGACATGATGTGATGGGTAGAACAATCGACCCAATCTGTGGTTGACTGGATTGCTTCGTAAGCTGCGAGGTTTCTATTCAATGGCATGGAGTTGTCGTAGTTTTCAACCTTAGTGGGACTCGGGATCACCCATGAATCATTGGAAGGGGTGACATTCGATGAGTTGAACGTGGGACCCCAACTCTGGGAAAACTCCAATAAGGGAAGAATCCTTCATAAGACCAACGCCAACATCTTGGAACCGGCACCGAGGCTGATCCAATAATGGGATGGTGTTGGTGGAGTTCAGATGAGAGTCTGGGATACAGTAATCAAGTTGATCTATGGTGACAAATTTCCCTTCATGAGGAAATTGCACGATCCGGAAGACAGTAGATGCTATGGAGGTCATGGCGTAAAACCAGTTCCGACCAAGTAGAAGATTGTAATCCAATGGTGCATCCACGACTTCGATGTGTACGGATACTGTTTTTCCCCCAGTTCAACACCAATTGCAGGAATTAGTCCATAAGGTTGAAAATCATGTCCGTCAAATTCCATGAGAGTGGTGGGAGACGTCGTGACTTCGGGTGAGCCTAAGGCTCTCCAACAATTCAAAGACATGATCGACGTGGAGACACCTTCATCTAAAACAGTGCGATGGATGCTATTTCCATGGATTTTTGTATGAACCTGGAAGGCTAATTGGTGGGAAAGCCGAGGTTTGGCATACTCCAAGTTAAACATAATAGTGTTTGAAGTATCTGGGTCCACTGCCCCCAATGCTGAAAGTAAGGTTCTACGTTGCGTAGGGTAGTATTGAAGAACCTCAAGAGTTGACATGGCGCAAGGTGCTTGAGCTAAATCCTCATCAGTGTTGTAATTTTGGGCAGCTCGCGCATTGGGATTAAATGTCGCCTTTCGTATGGTGCCCTTGGGTGGGCATAGCACTGTGTACGTGAGCGGTCTCTTGATATGGAGATGGTCGTTAGGGGGAGGGGTAGGAGACGAATATTCAACAGGAGACTTGCCTTTGGCTGTCTTTGACTGTTTGTTTGAACTTGGGGGGTTCTCATATGTCTTTGAATGAGTGGTTATGTGAATCTCCTCATTACTCGTCATCAGGATTTCGTGATTTGCGGATGTATCTCCGCGAGTTGGGTTGCTCGGGTTTCCCCCTTGTGGGGTTTCTTGGGCAACCATCTGCTGTTGCTGCTGAGGGAAAGGGTCAGTTAACACTGTCGGGCGAGAGAATCCTTTAACAAATTTATTGACTTCATCCTTGTAGGGACAGTCGCGCGTGTAGTGTTCATCTTGACAAATGAGGTAGGGAAACTTATCCTTCTGACGTGGTTTCGGGTCATTGTGGGTGGGTTGTGGCTTGGGATTCTCCTGCTGGTTCTTCTTGGATTTACCATGATTGTTCTTCTTCTTTCCACCGGATGGTTGTGACGTAGATTGAACTGCGTTCACTTCGGAGGAGACAGCAGGAGAGGGAGAGGCTTTTGAAGCAGCCTAAGGTAAAACAGGGGAAGTGGAAGCTGGTTTCCCCATCGAGTTGGTGGCAGGATGGGCCTTGACTGAACCGACAATACCATCAATGGGGGGTTCAGTGGCAGGTTTCGTTGGATCAGTGGTAATGCAGGCAACATGGGGAAGGAGTTTGTGTAAAGTGTCGGATTGGGTATATACCAAATCCATGTACTCGACTGCCGAGATGGCTTGTTCCTCTGTGACCGGCCTGCGCATAGCGATACCCCTAGCTATGGGAGGCAAGAATGACTTTGTGAACCAATCAACGAGTAGCTGATCCAGAATGGGTGCCTTGATTAGCCTACGGTGTCGACGCCACTCATGGATGTGATCCGAAATGTGCGTAGAAGTGGTTTGACGCAACGAGGTTAATAGTTGTGTTCCAGTCTCATACCAGATGGGGAGCTGGAAATGGGTCAGAAACTGCATAGCCAAGGTGTTGAAATGATGGAAAGAGTGTTGTGGAAGCTCGATGTACCATTTTGATGACATGTCGATAAGCGTACGCTGGAAGAGTCGTAGTCGAATGGAATCGTCCATCAATGAGTTGGATGAACACCAAAGATGGAAGGTCATCACGTGGTTCTTGGGGTCTTCCTCGGGCTTACCATTGAACTTAGGAATGTCCGATGGAAGTTTGGCTGGAATGGGTGGCCAGTGAGGTTCATGCCATATAGGATCGTTAATGAGCCTTGACAAATCGAGTAAATCTAGCGTGGCCAAAAAGGGAAGTTGATGATTGGTCTGCGGGTATGAGTAATAACCGTATGGTGCAGAGAAACCTGGGGGGCCCTGCATAGCATATTGCTGCGTGTTATACCCATATGTGTTTCCTACAGGGTACTGCTGGAAGTTCTGGGGGTAGTAGGCTATCTGGTTAACCGGTTGAGTGTTGGAAGTCATTACCTGACTAGGAATCACGGTGGTAACCGGTTGTTGGATATTATGCTGAGTGGGGATGGTAGGTATGGTACCCTGGGATTGTTGTGTCCTAGGAATGGTTGCTACTCCTTGTTGGGGAAAGGTTCCTTGGAGTTGTTGTGTCCCAGGAATGTTACCACTATATTGAGTAAGTGGAGGGTTTCCCGTAGCAAGGTTGGGGGGTGGCTACGACAGTGGTGTCCATGGAATGTTGGTTCCACCTTGATGAAGATGTGGAAATTGAAGGGATGGGTTCCATGGAGTTGTTGCAGCCGAAGGATAGGGGAGGCCAGAATTCAAGTTGGGGGGAATCTGAGATTTCCCCCCAGCTTGGTTCCAGTTTCCAAACAATGAGTACCCCCCGCTCTGTGGGATTTGAGATCCCCAAGAAGGAAGCGTGCCCGACGAGGGATGTTGAAGATGAGGCCCGGTTGGGAAACAAGTATAAGGTTGTCTGCTGTCAGGTGTGTTGTACATACCATACTGAGCATATGTTGCTGGTTGGGAGGGTTGTTGGATGGTGCCGATGGGTTTCCCTCCAGCAGATGGGTTTGATGGCCCTATAGGAGGAGATTGTTGACTAGGAATGGGGTTCCCAACAAATATTTGTCCTCCAGTAGGTTGGGTTGATGGCCCGATGGGAGGCGGTTGGTGACTAGGAGTGGGGTTTCCAACAAAGTATTGTCCTCCAGTAGGCTATGTTGATGGCCCGCCAGGAGGGGGTTGGTTGTTGGGATTAGGGGTCGCAGCAGTCGGTAGTCCGCCTCCTGAGATGGTGTAGATAGTGGCAGAAGGTGAAACTCCGGTCAATATGGATGATCCAGCAGTATGACTTGGTGTTCTTCCGACACTATCAAGGTAAGATAGTGTCGATTGGCCAATGACACCAAAGGTGCCGATTTGTGGAGGGGGTCTTCCAAATGTGACGAGTGGGGACGGAGAAAAAACTGGGTTATCCCTCATAGAATGTGCGCCAAACATGGGTGATGGCAGTAAATGTGGGGAATTTAACCGAGGGGTGCTGGGGGTTTCATCCATAGTGTGTTAAAAAATAGGAGGACTATCGAAGACTGGGTCCGGGTTCGTATCTTGCAAAAGGTTTTCGGGGTCCGGCGGGAACAGAGGTATAGTAACGTCTGAAGGTCCCGAGCCGTCTGCATAGGAGTGATGAAACTCTGTGCTAGACAGAACGTTGGGATCCCGATAGTCGGGAGGAGGGGTAACAGGGGGATATCTAGAATCCGTCGAGAGCATTTGCTCAGTATCATGTTTAAACTTTGTCGATGCTAACGAGGAATTAGCTAGACTAACCATACTAGACTGAATGGAGGCCATGATCTCATGTCCCGAAGGGAGGTTGGGGAGAGATATGATACGAGGTATGTTGCTGGAAGAACCGGTTTCCTATGGATGAACACTGGATGGCACCATGGTAACAGGCGAAGGTTCCACCTGGGAAGTGATAAAGCCATAGTCAGGTTCAAAAGGTGTATCAGGAATTTGGGTTTCTTCGATAACTTCGACGTACCCACCCGGGACTGGAATCAATCCTGATATATCCTGGTCGGATTCTTCGATGGTGCCAACAGATCCTTCCATGTCATCGTAGAAATGTTCTGGTGGAAGGGAAGTGTTGACATCGGGGAGGAGGATGGCCTCCGGTCTAGTATCTTGGGCTATACTAGATTCAGTTGCTATGGTGTTGTCCATTGTGGCATATATATCTGGAATAACAGTGGGTGAAGTGACAGTGGGAGTCTCAGATGTACTAGTGGTTGCAGAAACTGCACGAGGTTTTGAGACCATGCTGTGAGTAACAGTTACAGGTGGAACTGAATATGTAGTGTGTATCGGCGGTGTAATGTTCCATCGACCGGCACCACGGCCAGGAGGGGCGGGAATATGTGATGCAGGTGGACCGGAGGTCCGTGGAGGTGGTGGTGGTGGAGGGATTTTTCCCTGTACTCTTCATGATCTCTGTGGTGGTTTTGACAAAATGATATGAATACAGAATCCGGGGGCAGTCTCGTAACAAAGAACTCAAAAACTCTAATGCAGCCGAGTGTGCAAAAGAGGAGCTAGAAAAAGCAAGGCTCGCAGGCCAAAAAAAAAAGGCCAGAATGACAACAAGAAATCACTAAAAGAAACATGACCCTCTACTAAGATGATATAACAAGCAAACTCCTAACTAAGAGCTGGAGACCTCAACAAGTTGTATCCTTCACAAGGTGATGAAATCCAAGTCGAACAATACAACGTGAGAGACCAATATGAGAAGGATATCCCTCTACCGAAAGGGATCCTGGGTAAAAGAGCCCTAGTAGAAAAGTCACTAAGCTACCTCATTCATGACACGTTGGAAAAGGTTTTTGGTGCTTCTGCCTTATCACCCTTGCATTACTATGAATACAAGGAAGACAATGATCGATGTTTCCTTAGGGCTAAGTGGAGTTTGGCATTCCACAGAGTCCGTCCGGTTCTCAATCTCGCGGCGGTTTAACCCCTGAAAGTTAAAAACAGTCAGGAGGCCCCTCCACAAACTGGTCTATGATCGTGTCAATAAATACTAGAGGATTTTAGTTCCCTAGAGGACAACAGCTATGTCTCAAATAAAAATGACAAGGGGGAATTATTTTGATGCATATCCCCGGTGTCCTACCTAACTACCAGATTCTTTTGATTTCCTCAAGTGAGGTTAATGTTGGTTTAGTTAGGGGGATTAATTTTAGTGGTTGTATTACTCAATCGGGTAAATGGACGTGAAACTTGGTGGTGTTGTGACGAACCAAACCATGCAAGTGAGAATGAATCGAAATAAGCCTTGTATTCAATGAAAACTAGCTATGGAAAAGAGAGAGTTCTTCGATCATATATGCATGATACTTTCACAAACAATGAAAAACCACTTCAAAACAAATAAAAAAATTGTTTTCTTTTTCTAAGTAAATCCAAACTGAAATAAACACTTCTTTCCAATTCACTGATCTTGCAACTAGAATGCTTCAAAAAATGAGATTTTATGTGGCAAATTGAATGGTTCACTTCCTAATGCATAATAATACTGCTAGATCATTTAAATCCAAACAACATAATGTTCTGCAATAACAATTTCCAATATAGATTTTAATGATAATAATGGAAAAGATGATATTTATAAGAACAATGTGATTATGAAAATGCACAATCCTGTAAAAAAGGACAGTAGTAACAGTTTCGTTGTGATGGGAAGATCAAGCCAAGGCAATCAGACTGAAGGGGTGACCTAATGTGCAAATAATGCCACTAACTTATAAAATAATCAAGCTCACAAGAGAAATAAACAAACCACAAAGACTGTGCAATGAACAGGATAATAATAAGCAACAGAAAATACCAAACTAAAGCAGACAAAATAAAAAATGACTCAGGAAACCAAACAGGCAAGAAAAAATTGAAAAAATGCAGACACTCCTGCATGGCAGAAACAAGCTATAGCGCGGTACTGGTATACTACCGCTCTGGTAAGAGTGCTGGGTACGCGGTACTACCGCGTTGTAGACATTAGTGGGGGCGTGGTACTGTTGCAAAGGATGGAAAAACACAACTTTTGAAAAGGAGATTGAACTTTTCAGGGTTGCTGCAAACCCAGAGGACTCACTGATCACAGAGGGAGGAAAGATGTAGAGAGGAGGGGTGAATAAAGGTCAAAGAGACCAAAATTCAGTACTGGTTTGAAGAGAAAGAAGAATCACAATAAAAAATGACTGAAAGTGAGATAAATCAATCAAATGGGGTTCAAACTAGCGAAGTCGCCATTTTTTGTTGTAGAAATTTCTCCCTACGGATAGGTAGAAACTCTCTTAGGTTAAAGTAGACTTTAACTGACTCTAAACTAAGAAAAAAAGATAACAAATGCTACCTTGAATTCCTAGATCTAAACAAATATCTCAAGATTATATTGCTATAAGAAATGGAACATATCTAACTAACCTTTGATTCAATTGCTTGTCTTAGCAGTTGCTCCAATATCCAAGTCCTCGCGAATGAACCTGTCAGAGTGAAACCAAGATACAAGCATATATGATTCTCTAGCAACTTGAAATATGAGTTAGGACCTAAATCTATAAAAGATACAAATCATATGATTGAAACAAGATCAACATACATGATTTGGGAAACAAGACAAGTTATGTTTTATTACCAACTTGAAGTCACTTACAATGGTTGCTTGATGTCCAAGCCAACTCCCAGCTCCAAGTGCTTTCTCCTCTAGCTATCTTCACAAGATTCAAGATCATAAGTTTTATGTCTCCAAGAGTCCTCCCCCTTTGCTCATGGAAGGCCTCTCTCTTAGAGTGTGTAGTAGGGTTAACCAACAAGAGAGAAGGAAGGATCTTGGGAGTGTTTAGTGGATTAGGCCCACTAATATGAGAAAGTGAGTTAGGATCGAATCAGAGATACCAATCCTCAAAAATATCTTGAAAATCGAGATCCCACAAGCCATGGGGAAAAGGCTAAAAAAGGACTACCGCTCCCTCAATGTTGAGTAAGGCGCGGTAGTGTAGGTATATGAAGTCTTAGGTGGGTTGATTCTTGACAAGATAGGGTTGTCTTCAAGGATCATTCATCATATTTCTCTTCTGGGTGTTTTAAGCAGTAGGGGAAGTGTCGTCAACTATTTTTATGGTGAATATGTGACACTGTGAAATATGGAGGTATAACACATACAACTATTACGAGCAATATCATTAACTATTCAGAGATTCAAATAACAACTCAAATACTTATCTTTTATGTTTGTGTGGTTTCCTCCTACTTGATCTCTATTTTCCCTTTATGATAGCATCATGACTATATGTCTTTGAACTTCTATCCATCCTAGACCACTATGCATGCTTAAGTGTGCACTAGTGTCATCCTCATGATCTCATACATAATCATATATTCATTAGTATAATCTCAATACTATCAAAAAATTATGATTCTAAATAATCTTAATTATGTATAGTCATGATTATTTCATACATAGGTATACTTACCTAAGATCCTAACACAAAGTAGGATTCTAACTTGATATAGGAAAACATACCTGGATTATCATGCTTGGTTATGTCTTAACATACCCAAACAATATCTTCCTTGTTCTCTTCAATGATTTAGAGACCTTGTGCTAGAACCTGTATATCTCATAAGCATAGTAGAACAAAGTCATACATACCTCGTAAGTAGAGATTCTATGTGGTCAAAGACTATGGATGAGTCTTTTTCTTCATGTCATCAGGGTCATAGAACTTGATTTTTCTTTCTTGATGTACCTGTATCTTGTTAGCAGACAACATCATCCTCGTACAACACCACAAGTGCATTAGTACAATCATAAGTGTCATAACCCTAATCAATGAATGTATTCTATCATTCACATGCATTCATAATTTTACTAAGGTGATCAGACAATCTAGAATTAATCATGATTGTACTAACCTCAATAATATGAAAACAAACATATTATAAACTTAATCATGAAACAGATTTCAAAACATACCTGTATCTTCTCAAGTCATACATGTCGAGTAGTCTTCTCTATAAGGGTAAAACCCTAACCATACAAGGTATATCACTTGTAAACATATTTTGTATTTTCATGGTGCTAGGATGATAGAATATCAGTTCCATTTAAACCTTCTTCATCGCTGCCCTATGAGTCTCCCAACTTTGTTAGGGTTTCTTCTTGCTTGGAAACCCTAATCTTCAATCTCCTTCCTCCCACAACATTTTGATGTAGGATTAATATCTATGATGAATGGATTCCAAATCCATTATCAAAGTTTCCAATGTTGCATCAGGTGTCTACAAAATTGTATCAGGTCCTTTCATACCTAAAAACTGAAAAACCCTCAGTGAGAGATTCTTCCTCTTGTTCCTTGATTTCCTCTGTTGAGTCATTTCAGATGTTTCGTATTATTTTTGGTGCATCTCTGAAATTTAGGATCTACAGGGTCTAAAACTTCGGCCTATGGTAGCCTGACCTGTCCTATTTCCAACCCCATATATCTAAGCTTCAATGGATTTTGTGAGAGAGATATATTCCAAGTGTCTCAACGTGAACTATTTATGGGATGAAACAACATATAGAACTTGTACGGAGTGCCACGTGTCACTGTTTCAACTTCAGCCTCTGAAACCCAGACCTGTGAAACTAAAGCCCGTTCTCTAACTGTCACATTTTACGAAATTTCATTTGGAGCTTCCTAGCCTGATATATAACCTTTTTCCCTAGGTCACCCGTTTAGGACTGCATTCTGGAAGAGGCAAAAACCCTAATTTGTACAGATCATATCTCACAAAGTACAATGAATATGAGGATGAACTTCAGACACAAGGTACATGACCATTTCATCTTCGAGCCTGTAAACCTTGCAAATCCTGAACCTTCGCCAAAACGGAGTTATAGCGAAAGTGCCACGATGACTGGTTGTTTCTATACAAAACCCTAACTTTCAAATTGTCGCAAGTGAAGCAAGTGTCGTAAGTGCCATACATTGCCTTCCTTCAGGCTATCTCTGATACCATGTTAAGATTTAATATGATAAGATAGATAACATCAGTATTACATTTCATTTCACAACAATAACATATATAGGATCACTGAAAGAACAACAAGCACAACATAAACACAAGAGACACAGATTTATCATGGGAAACCCTCATGGGGTAGAAAACCCAAAAAAGCTTCCTCAATATAGATGATCAGAAAATACAAAGATGTAGTCCCCAAATGAGAGCTCCTTCTCCTCCTATGCATATAAATCTCTCTCCTATGTGCCAATCAAAAGTGAGTGAATGAGTGTGATAAATGAGTGTTGTAGATATTTCTTCTTACGGATAAGAAGAAGCCCTCTTAGGATAAAGTGAAAAAGATCAACTTTATGCTAAGAAAAAAAATGTAACAAACGCTAACTCATTCCCTAGATCTAAATTAGTATTTCCAGTTCTAACATTTGATAGATGAGAAAGAAGACAACTGACCTTCTGTTCCGGTGTTTGTCTAATCGAGTCTTTGATCCCGAAATCCTCGCGATGAACCTGTAGAGATAAAAACGACAAACAAGTGCACACTATCTTCCAAATAACTGAATCGCAAGTTAGATCTATATTCTACTGAATAAAATTTATGTAAATTAATCAAGATCAATACACATAAATAAGGAAACAAGATAAGTTATATTTTATTGAGAACTCAAGAGTGCTTACAAAGTAGTTGCTTGATGTCCAAGCCCATTCCAACTCCAAGTACTTCCTCTAGCTATCTCTGCAAAAGGCTTATGATCATAGGTTTGATGCCCCAAAAGTCCTCCCTTTGGCCCATGGAAGGCCTCTCTCTTATAGGATTGGGAAGGGTTAACCAAAAGAGAGTAAAATGGATCTAGAGAGTGTTTAGTGGATCAAGCCTGCTAAACAGAGAGGGGGGTTGGGATCGAATCAAATGTGGAAATCCCAATAAAATATCTCGAAGGGTGAGATCCAAAAATCCATGGCAAAAGGCTAAAAATGGATTATCGTGCCCCTAGGTTTGAGCATAGCGTGGTTTTATTGCACCCTAGGGAAGGAGCATACCATGGTAACCCTAATTGTCGTGCCCCAGTAGATGTGCAAAGTGTGATAATTCCTACAGATGAAGTCAGTTTGGGTGACACGTGGCGGGCATGGTGTTGCTTTTAGTGTTCAGGAAATAGACTTCACTACTGGGTATCCAGATAATCATTAAGGGGAAGTGTCATTTAGGTCACAAGGTGTGAGGATGCGACACTAGGGTTTATTGTGTGATTCTGAGGTATAACAATGAGGAACACACCTCCTCTATTTATACACTACTCTGACTTGACTTTTCACCCCAACAGGGCCGACTTCTCCTAGGAGAGTCTAATAACCCCTAAACAACTAACTCAGGGCTGACCCCACTAGGGGAGTCTGATAACCCTAGTTACCACATCCCAACGGAGGAATAAACATCTCCGGATATACAATAAAGTCCCAGTGAAGGAATGAAACATCTCCGGATAAAGTACAAATAGAATATTCTTAGAAGTTACAATATTTCAACATATTTGCTGTGGAAACTCAGAGGCTTCTGGTGCTCAATGAAAGACAGCTGCTCAAGGAATTGTTGCAACTGCTACTGCTGCAATTCGAATAGATGTTTTCATCTCTGATACCATGTGATATTTTAGGATTAGGATCACTCAACAGTAGAAGACCTCACTAGAATTCACTAATGAAGTGCAGAAAGAAGAAGAACAAATGTTGAATCAATAATCACTCATTACACAGAAAATGGAGAAAATTTGTTGCATCATACATCAGTTGTAAGTGGCACTCTATAAAATGAATAATAACTGAATAAAATCAAATGGATTCGAATGCCTCTAATTTCATTTGAATTCTCCTCAAAGTGTGGCTTAGATAACATTGGAGACATCATCCAAACCAGTGGCAGTAGTCATACATGCCAGATAGTCCGTCAAATGAGTCTAACTGAGTCTAACTGAGTGCATGGGAACTGATGTAGAGAAGGAGACTCTAATGTGGGCACATGAGGAGCTGTCAGCAATCAATAGAGATCAACTAGTATTAGTAGGTGCCTATCTAAGTGCTTCTGTTAGTTAACTGATCAATCGGCTCCTAAATCAAGGAACTGAGTCATCAACCAACTGACTAACTGAAGTAACTCCTAAATAGGTGGAATAAGGAGCACTTGTGATCTAGTGATGAAAACAAGGGCGCATCAGTGGCTAGGAGGGATAAAATTGAGAAGAAACAGGCTCCTGGGGGATGCAAAATAAGGACTAGGTGTTGGGAGACTGCCATATTGATGACTGGATGCATGCAAATGCATGCAGATGACTGGATGCATGCAGAATTGCATGCAAGCATGAAAAATAGAAAAATGATGGTGAGAATATTACAACAAACCTGATCCTTAAACTTGTACCATATGTATTGAATGTATTCCTTATGTACTTCTTCAAAATGGATTCCATATACTTATTTAAACTGGCATAGAAATATACTTCTACAAAGTGGATTTCATATATTTCTTCAAACTCGCACTGGAATACTGAATCCTCTTTGACATTAATTGATATCAATGACAACCAAAGTTCAATAATATCCCCCTCTGGAATTGATGTCAACACCTCATGAAGTTTTGCTTAATCTGTTGGGTATGTTATATCTCTTCACATGGTCGCTGCGTGTACAACACGATCCCTACGGCACCTTCGATTCGCCTGCGCCGGGCGCGTCCGGAGGGGGGGGTATCCCGACAGGGCCCACCCCCTTCGTTTCGGACCGTTAGGTTCCGAAACGACACGGAGGGGGCCGTTAGGCCCCCGGAGTCCGCGCAGAGCGCAATTTTTTTTTGGGTTGCTTTTTGCTTTTTCGCGATTTTCGACCCATTGTACTCTATCTAATTCCGGTAAAAGGAATTAGGGTTGTAACCTAATTCGGGTAAACGAATTAGGGTTTTTAGATGCTGCAGAATACCATTTATTGTATTGTACATGTAAAATAAAAATATAATGAAAAAGGAGCTATGCGGCTCTAAGTTTTGCTGGTTTTTCCCGGTTAAGGGTTTCCAGGTGAAAATCTCTGTGTAATGTGTGTGCCATTGTGTATTTTCTGTAAATGCTTAAGAATCGATATATGTTTGTACTTCACTGTTAAGGTTTAAAACTTACATAATCATCCCATGAATTTGTGCGCTTCATCTGTGTTGGTTGTAGTCTCCCCTTGTGTTCATTTCCATTTTGATCCTTTGCTCATTTGTGCATCTTGGTTTCAATGCTTGTGTGTTTTACTTCTGCATAGATCGCATGCTTTATGATCTTTACTTTTTGCGCAGATGCATGCTTCATGATATTTCTCCCCCTTTGACATCAATGGAAAAGTGGTGCCATCATCGTGCAATTATAGGTTTTATTTTTTCGATAGACTCATAAATATACTTCCTTTGAATTAATTCCCCTATCTTCATGCTTCATTCTTTTGCTGGTGTATATGCGCAGATTTCAGTTACCTTGCAATCTATACACTGTTTCTTTAGATATGCTCCCCCCGTACAATTTCTCTCTTTCATCTACTTTGATCTTTTGTTCCTTTCATATCAATCATCAAACCTTGTGCAATCGTTCATGCAACCTTCTTGTCATATTCATTGTGTAGTGCAAAATTCCATATACTTCTATGTCCTCTTGTCGAGGCACTCGTCATGTTGAGGGTTGTGGGACACACCCAGTTTCTCCCCGAGATATTCAAACGTACTTCGTGGGAGTGGTTTTGTAAATATATCTTCAATTTGTTCTTTGGTGTCTACATATTCCAGTTTGAAAGTGTTTTATGTGACCTAATCTCTTACAAAGTGATACTTGATGGGAATATGTTTGGTTTTGCAATGCATAACAAGATGCTTTGAGATGTTAACCATTCTTTTATTGTCACATAGGGTTCTTATAGGCTAATCAAGTTTCACTTGTAGATCCTTCAAAGTTTGTTTCATCCAAAATATTTTTGTGCAATAGGAAGTTGCTACAATATATTTTGTTTATGTTGTAGATAGTGAAGTCGATGTTCTTTTCTTGCTAATCCAGGATGCAAGACAATTCCCTCGGAAAAATGCAGCTCCACTAGTACTTCTTATGTCATCAACACTACTTTCCCAGTTTGCATCAGTATATGCCGATAAGTTTAGATCTTTACTTCGTGGATACCACAAACCAAATTTAATGGTCCCTTTCAAATCTCTAGAAATTATCTTTACTGCTTGGACATGTGTATCTTTGGGTGTTTCCTGAAACCTTGTAATGAGTCCTACTGCTTGCGTTATGTCCAGTCTTGAGACAATAACATATAATAGGATGCCATTCATTGATCTATATAGTCTTTTATATACTTCCTCTATTTCATCCTCTTTACTTAACTTGCACCCGGTGACCATGGGTGTACATAATGATTTGCAGTCTTTTGTGTTAAATTTATTTAGCATTTATTTCACATATTTGGTTTGAGAGATGAAGATGCCATTATCCAATTGCGATATCTAAAGTTCGAGGAAAAAGGATAATTATCCAAGCATAGACATTTCAAATTCTGTTTGCATATCCTTAGCAAATTGTTGGCTCATTTTGTCATCATTGCTTCCAAAAATGATATCATCACATAAACTTCAACAACAAGCATCTTTTCATGCTCAATTTTTATGTAAATATTACTATCTACACTACCCCTCCTAAATCCTTGTTGTTACAAATATTTTTCGAATCCTGAATACCAATCCTTAGGAGACTGTTTGAGTCCATACAGAGCTTTCTTTAATTTGCAGACATAATCTATGTTATCTGAAAGAAATAATCCATATGTTTTTCAATGTTTACTTATTCTTCAATATATCCATTTAAGAATGTTGGTTTTACATCCATTTGATATACCTTGACATTTTTCGCACAAGCATAGGCTAGGAACAGTCTAATGGATTCCATTTGCGCCACAGGAGTGAAGGTTTCTTCAAATTCTATTCCCTAAATCTTTGCATAACCTTTCCATACAAGTATTGCCTTGTTTATGACAACTTGTCCTTCTTCATTTAGTTTGTTTCTGAATACCCATTTTGTGTTGATAACATTCTTATTTTTGGATCTTGGAACAAGTTCCCATGTTTCATTCTTTTCAATCCGAACTAACTATTCTTTTGTGGCTTTAACCCAATGCTCGTATGTTCTAGTTTCTTTAAAACCTTCCAGTTCTATTTGACTATGTAAGGAAAAATGAACTTCTTCGGTTGAATCACTTAAACATCTTTTGGTTCTTATGCCGACATTTCTATATCCAATAATCAAATCTTTTGAATGATTCTTTTGAACATGTCTGGAAGGATTTTTTGTATCTTGTCTTCCGCCTTCTTATTCAGATTGATATGTCATCTCCTGTGACTCTCCTGCTTCTTTATTTTCTAGCAGTTCCTCATATGATTTCTCAATCATTGATTGATCATAATCGTCTTCTACTTTCCTATGTGTGAATACTTCATCTACTTTTATGTTTGGGATTTCTACATCTTTTTGTGTCCCAAATTGTAGCACTTGTATGCTTTTCTTCTTGTAGCATATCTAAGAAAGATTCCTTCGTCTGAACTAGGGTCAAACTTTCCAAGGTTTTCATCATTTCTTTTGATGTAGCACTTGCTTCGAAATAATATGAATATTTTGACTATGGTTGGCCTTCCTTTCCAAAGTTCATAAGGCATTGAGTTACTATTTTTCCTTATTTGACATCTATTAAGGATGTGTACAGCTGTATGTATGGCCTGAGTCCAAAAAATATCAGACAACTTCAAATCGTTCAACATCTTTCTAGCCATTTCTTGCACGGTTCTATTTTTCCCTTCTGCTACTCCATTTTGCTACGGAGTTCTTGAAGCTAAGAATTGTCTCCTAATCCCATGTTTTTCATAGTAGTTATAAAATTTGGTTGACGGATACTCTCCTCCATTTCCAGACCTCAAACACTTAATCCTTAACTTAGTTTCATTCTTAACCATTTCCTTGAAGACTTTGAAGCATTCAAATGTTTCTGATTTTTCTTTAAGGAAAAACGCCCATGTCATCCTAGTATAATCATCAATGAAAAGGATAAAGTAAGACTCACCATTTAACCCTTTGGTTCTCATTGGACTGCAAATATCTGAGTGCACTTGTTCCAAATATTTTGATGTAGTGTACTCTTTTGTCTTGAAAATAACTCTTGTTTGTTTTTCGTGCACACAGTGTTTGCAAACTGAATTCAATGGTTTTTTTAATTTTTGGGATATCACTTATGGTTTGTTTCTTATTGATTCCAACCAAATTTTCAAATTTGAAGTGTCCCATTATTTTGTTCTAGAGCCAAATTTCATCTTTTTGTCTCATGTAACACTTTTCTTCCTTCCCTTCATCTAGAATGTACACATTATTGGGGGTTGTAGTGGTTGTTTCTACCACTCTGCCTTTAATATTCCTATTTCTGATTCGGGATTTTTCTGAGTCAAATGTAAGAGTATTTCCTTGGTCACACATCTTGCTGACGCTGAGAAGATTTTGTTTCATGTTTTCAACCAATAAAACATTTTATGCTTTGGTCCCTTTATTCCCCAAGCTTGCTAAGCCTTTACCAAGGATTTTGGAAAAGCCATTATATCCAAATTAGACATTGACTCCCTTTTCTTCCCTGTGTTTTAGAAAAGTATTTTTGTCCCATGTCATGTGCTTACAACAACCACTATCGATGTACCATTGTCCCATTGTACTTTGCATATGTAAATCTAGGTTGCATCCCTCCTGATAAACTTGATGTTTTGGGGATTATGCAGACTCTATTTTGTTGGAGATGTTTCCAGCTGTTGGTTGTATATCACCTTCTTGAGGTTTTCAACATAGAACCAGGTACTTCGCAGTTCAAGGAACCAACAAAACCCCTATTCACCGGCCCTTTCGGCAACAGACTGCGTGCAGCCTGAGGTCTCACCTGAGGCGAAGTTGAGGGGGTGGTTGCAGAATCAAGTTTCCGCAACCTAGTGATGCGAGTGTGGGAGGACTGATAAGCAACGCAATATCTTGAGGGCTACTGTGGATAGACAACTGCGTGAAATCTCTGAGGCGCGTCGGATACTTCGACAAGCGGAGGTGCTTGCGCACTAGCGCATCCAATGACTGCGTGTTATGGGACACTTCTTACATTATGATGATAAGCTATCAATAGCTTATCTCACAGCGAATCTCAATGGTTCAGCGCGTCAACTAGACCGCGTGTCTATTCATGACGATTAACTCTAACCATTTTTGCTTAGCATTCTTTATCCATTCAACTCATTCAAGTTCTTATCATTAAGTTGTATGCAATTGAATAAACATACAATACTGCGCGCACCAACGTTGCGCTTAAATTCTATGTTCAACTATGTGACTAATTGGAAAATTCATACATTCACTGACTTGTCGTTGTCGATTACTTAACATTCCTCCATGCAGGTTTGTTTATCAACCAATACATTCACAATCTGAAATACTTTGCATCCATCAATCATTCATTCATGTAATACTTAACATATTATCCCCATCTTTCTCCTATGGCGAATACATATTAAAGCATAAACATACAACTGATAACTGGAATTCAAGCATACATGTAAGCAAACAGATAATTGCAAACAACACATTTAATCACACTACATAGGATTTAATGTGGTTCACCCCCCGGATGGAGGCTATGTCCACAAGAACGGTTGTTAATATTGTTCTTTTATGGGAAGGGTACAACCGTTCTTAGTCTGTGCACTCAGCTAAAAACTCTCTTCTCTCTCAAATAGGTCTCTGTGCACTCAGATGCAAAGCCTTTACAATAGCTTCAAGCTCAATTGATTTTACAATGTTCAATAACCCACAATGAGAGTTCAACAACCCCTTCCCATACAAAATCATGCCTATTTATAGATTATGCCCGTAGGAATATCTTTACAATTTGTAAGCAAAAACCCTTAGGTCTACAAAACCGGCGTGGCTAACTGCCAGCCTGACTGTCATCGTCGACAGCTTACTCTGCATGCTCCAAGCTGTTGATGTATATGTAACTTCGGAATGTATTTCATCTATGTATTTCATATATATTTATTGTACCCTTATAAGAGATGTGTTATTCCTCTATAAGGAAGTGTCGTCATGTGGATTGACAAGTGTCGCAAGTGTGTGTACTTGCCGATGGGTTATTAGACCACCATGTGTGGGTTTGGCCCTAAAATATATATTATATTGTGGATGTATCTAGATAGACAAGTCGGCCCCATAAGGTCACTGGGCAAACAGGTTTAGTATAAATAGAGATCGGGAGATCTCTATTTTGATCATTCAGAAAGTCACACTTCTCTCACTCAGAAAGTGGCGCACTAGTGAGGAGGAGGATCATCTACTACTAGGAGACTATCTCAGTGTATTTTGGTTGTACTTTGGTTGAGCCATTGCTCTCTCTATCTATGAGGAAGTTGTGGGGTTTTTCACCTTAGGGTTTTCCCCACGGAAACTCTGTGTCTCTTGTCTCTCATGCTTTTGATTCTTGTGATGCCTGTCATGATTATTGTGATTGTTATGCATTGATATACTGTATATGTTATTCTCTCAGTGAAGATCCTAGAGTATTATGAATTAATGTTCAAATTTTAACATGGTATCAGAGCTAACCTGAGAAGAAGACATTTTGCAGTGACAGAAACTTGAGTTTCTTGTTTATTGGGTTTCTCTCCACAGGTTTTGGAAAAACAGTATAGTAGATTGACTCTACTCATCAAGCAGAATCTACCTGTCCAATCAGAATTCAATTCTGAGCATTTTCAGATTTGGCCCTAAAAATTAGGGTTTCCATAAAAATAGGAATTTCTGAAATCTGAAGACATAGCTGGAAGCTCCTTGCCAAAATCGAATTTTAGAGCTTTGGATCGAGATTTTTGTCTAGGTAGATCTCCGGGAAACTCAATTCCTAATTCAGGGCTCTCCCCAGTGAACCCGGGAGGACAGAAAGGAAAATCTGAAGGGTAACGTTTTGCTGATCTCAAATTCTGAATACACCAGGTTGATCAGCTCATCAAGACGCATCTTTCTATCCTTTCAGAAAGTTGAAATTCACATTTTGAATTTTTAGGGTTTTTTCGACAAACCCTAATCCGGGGCCAGATCCAGTTTTCAGCATTTCAAGTGGTAAGACCTAAATATTTTCTATTTCATTTGAAGTACTCTTTAAGATGTCTCACCACACCAAGCTTGAGGATAAGCTTGAAGGGGTTGATAACTTTCGAGCTTGGACGTATAGGATTGGGTTAATCCTGGAAGAGAATGAGTTGGACTCATATATAAAAGAAGACATCCCTATCCCATAGGATGAAGAGGCTAAGGTATTGCATAAGAAGAACTTGGTCAAGGCAAAGAGAATCATTGTTGATTCTATCAAATACCATCTCATACCCCATGTGTCTTCTCTAAAGACACCCAAGGCTATGTTTGACTCTTTGACCAAGCTATTTGAAGGAAAGAACATAAATCGGAAGATAACCTTGCGGAATCAATTGAAAGGGGTCAAGATGTTGAATGGAGAAACCATTCAATCCTATTTCTCCAAGGTCTCTCAGATCAAGGAACAACTTGAAGCTGTAGATGAAATGGTGGAGAATGGTGAAATTGTTATGACTACTTTGAATGGCCTACCTAGGTCATGGGACTCTTTTATCCAGGGGATCTGTGCTAAAAAGAAGTTAATCTCCTTCAGCAGATTATGGGAGGAATATTATCAAGAAGAAGCAAGGCTTGTGGCAAGAGAAGAGAAGATGGGAAATGAAGATCAAGCTCTCACAGCTCACACTAAGAAGGGCAAGTTCAAGAGGGAGCCATCCCATCACAAGAAGAAATCTTCATTTTCACAAAGACAAGAAATATCTAAGATGTTTCACTTGTAATGAGAAGGGTCACTTTGCTTCAGAATGACCCAAGAACAAAAGGGACAAACACAACAACAACAACTCCAGCAAGAAGAAGAAGGGTAATAAATGAAGGTACCATGCTCATGCTGCCGAAGATGATGAACCTCCAAAGAAGAAGGCTAGGGCAGAAAGTGATGATAGTAATGATGACTCATCAAGTGAAGAATAGTATGTTCTAATCTCTGCTCTCATAGGTACTATCTCCCATGGTTGTAATGATTGGTTAATTGATAGTGGGGCTTCCAAACACATGACTGGGTTTAAGGAATCCTTTGTAAATCTGTCTGAACATAAATCACCCCATAAAGTGAAACTTGGGGATGATTATCAATATCCCATCAAAGGAAGTGGTGAAGCCTCCTACAACCTAGATTCTGGAAAATCTTTGAAGATGAAATAAGTCCTTTATGTACCTAGGCTCAAGAAGAACTTACTCTCCATCTCTGCATTAGATACAAAAGGTATGAGGGTTGCATCTGTGGATGGCCAAGTCCTAATGTGGCCAAATAAAAAGACCATAGATGATGCAGTTGTGATTGGAGAGCAAGAGGGAGGTTTGTATAAATTAAAAGGACAACCTGAACATGCCATGGTGCATGAATCCATGGAGCCAAGTGAACTTTGGCATGGAAGACTTGCTCATATGCACTATAGGGCACTTCCAATTGCAAGCAAGGCTATAGATCGTCTTCCTGAAATCAAGACCAAACATGAAGGTGTTTGCAAAGGATGTGCAAAAGGTAAGAATATTAATAAGGCTTTCCCAAGCAGTGAAAGCAAGGCAAAAGATATCCTGGAAATCATCCACTCAGATGTATGTGGTCCTATGTCATCCAGTTCTCTAAGTGGGTATGTTTACTATGTCTCATTTATTGATGACTTCTCCAGGAAGACTTGGGTATACTTCTTGAAAAACAAAGATGAGGTGTTTAATAAGTTCAAGGAATTCAAAACCTTGATAGAGAATCAAACTGAAAAAAAGATCAAAACATTCAGATCCGACAATGGTGGAGAATTCACCTCAGGTGACTTCAAGAAGCTTTGCAGTGATTCAGGGATTAAGAGGGAGTTGACTGCTCCTTACAATCCTCAACAGAATGGAGTTGCAGAAAGGAAGAACAGAACAATCATAGAAGCAACAAGGGCAATGCTGCATGACTAGGATCTACCTATGTATCTATGGGTAGAAGCAGCTAGAACAGCTGTATATGTGCAGAACAGAACACCCCACAAGATATTGGACAACAAGACACCAGAAGAGGTATTTTCTAGTAAGAAACCTGAAGTCATCCATCTTAGAATATTTGGTTGTCCAGTATACACTCATGTACCAAAGGTAAAGAGGACTAAACTAGATCCTTCAGGAAAGAAGGGTATCTTTGTGGGTTATAGTGAAAGCTCGAAGGCTTACAAAATATACTTTCCAGGGTACAAGAAGATTGATGTCAGCAAGGATGAATATAAGTTCAAGGACAGGTAATCCAGGAAGCAAAGATCAAGAGGGAGCACACTCCAGCAACTCCTACAAGGATGCATATTTTCAGAGGGAGTTGACCATCTTCCTACATTCCACAATAGAAAGGTGTAGAAGAAGCTACTTCAGGAGCTCCTGCCAAGAAGCAAAGACTCAGAGGGATTCCACCCAACAAACAAACAAAGATAAGTATTTCAATTATCATTTCTTGCCTATTTTGTTTGTTTAAATAATATTATGCTTATGTTCCTAGACTTAGGAGATGTATTGTGCATATTAGAATGATTGCATTAATGAACAATATACTACTGATATGCATGTGATGGGTAAGTGGCCTATGGCACTGTACAACATTCCAATGCTACTTATCTAGAATGAAACCTCTTTGTTGACATGTTGGGAGTAGTGCAAACTCTTAACAATGTTCTGGTAGAGACTGGAAGGCATCTAGAAAGTTGTGGAACATGGATAAATGTTGTATTGAAGCATTGGCTAAGATAACTGCATGACTGCATGACATATTTATTTATGTGTAAAGAATTTGTTCTGAAAATTATGAGATGTTTCTAATCATGCAATTTAACTTGTTTTGTAGGAAAGACCATATATCTTCACCTACAAAAGGACTACAACATTTTTCCCAACAACAAAGATATCTATTGAAGATATTGAATATATTGAAGTTCCCAGGATCTAGCATGAAGAAATGGAATGCCATGATCCGTCGATCATGAAGAAGATGTTTGGGATGCAGTCCCAAGACCTGACAGGGAGTCACATGTGTGCAGATTGAAGAAAGCCGTGTATGGCTTGTAGCAAGCTCCCAGAACTTGGTGTGATACAAAGAGGAAGCTTGCTGCCGAATTCGATATGAAGAACTTTGGGAATGATGCATTATCTCATAGGTATGGAGGTGTGGCAGAATTCAGGTGGGATCTTCCTTGGTCAAGGGAAGTACACAGTAGATATCCTGAAGAGATTCGGGATGATGGATTGCAAGGACATGGCCACACCTATGGCATCGAATCTAAAGCTTCTATGTGATGCTTCATATGAGCCGGTTGATGTCTCTATGTATCGTCAGATGATTGGGTCCTTGATGTACCTGACGAACACAAGACCAGATATTTTCTTTTCAGTGAACACATTGAGCCAGTTCCTGACGGATCCGAGGAGTGTTCATCTGGTTGATGTAAAGCATTTTTTGAGGTACCTAAAGGGTACAGTGGATTATGGGCTCAAGTATGAAGCGAATCAAAGTTTAACCTACAGGGTTATGTTGATTCATATTGGGCTGGCAGTGCTGCAGATAGGAAGAGCACATCTGGGTGCTGCTTCAGTATGGGATCAGGTGTGATCTCTTGGTTCAGCAGGAAGCAATCCTGCGTAGCACTGAGTACAGTTGAGGAAGAGTATGTTGCATCCTGATTCAACTAGTTGTGAGGCAGTATGGCTACAGAAGCTACTGTCTGAGTTATTTGATCTCACGTTGGATGCTATTGGTATCTTCTACGATAACCAGAGTTGTGTGAAGCTATCCGAGAACCCAGTGTTTCATGATAGGTCGAAACACATAGAGATCAAATATCACTATATCAGGGATATGGTGCAGAGAGGAGCTGTGAAGCTCCTATATGTTGCGACGGACGAGCAGATTGCAGATGTGCTGACGAAGCCACTAGCCAGGGTGAAGTTCTAGTAATTCAGGGAGAGGCTGGGTGTTCTTTAGATCGAGGACACTTAGAGGAAGAAGTGATGGACACATTTGTTGAAGCCATTCCAAGCATGTGGGAAGGAGGATCCTTCACATGGCTGTGGATGTAAGCGCTGGATGATGAGCATCAGGATGATGTTCTGGTTTCTACTTTGTATGATCAGTTGGATCATTTATATATGTATGTACGCATCATGTTGGATGCTGGATATGATCGGTTGGATCATTTGTATGTATTTGTATATGCATCATGTTGGATGCTTGTACCATGTATCTGTATCAGGTGGATACATTGTATGATCAAGTAGATCATGTATGTTGATATGTATCATGTATTTGTATTTGTATCAGTTGGATACACTGTATGATCAGGTGGATCATGTATGATGATATGTATTAGGTAGATACTTGGTGTTCATCAGGTGGATGCATTGTATGATCAGGTTGATCATGATGATGAGCTTTAGGATGTTGCTCCAGATTATATGTACCAGGATGGTATAAGTGATGATGATCAGTATGATCATGGGCATTAGGATGATGTCTCGTGCGATGATGATCCGTTGGATCATGAGTATCAGGTTGATACTTGGAGGTCAGAGATGATATGTGGCAGGTTGTGCAAATAACATGTAATCAGTCCTGGGAGATCTTGTCGGTTGTGCTGCGGCACATAAATGTTCCCGAGGTACTCTTTCTGGTATTTCTATGTAGTATGTAATCAGTCCTCAGATATTCGATAGGTTGAGCTGTGTGTTCGTAATCAGTCCTGGGATGAGGTATTACTACGGAGACATGTAATCAGTCCTGGAGATCTGAGAGGTTGAGCTGTGTGCTCGTAATTAGTCCTGGGATGCTCTTTAGAGATCTTGCCGGTCGTGCTGCGGCACATAAATGTTCCTTGGATGCTCTTTAAAGGTTTTGTCTATCCACATGTAATCAGTCCTGGAGATCCGATAGGTTGAGCTGTATGCTCGTAATAAGTCCTAGGATGCTCTTTAGAGATCTTGCCGGTCGTGCTGCGGCACATAAATGTTCCTAGGATTCTCTTTAAAGTATTGTGGAGGAGATGCATTTAATCAGTCCTGGGAGATCTTGCCAGTCGTGCTTAGGCACATAAATGTTCCTGGGATACTCTTTCCGGTATTGCATCCGCACATAAAATTAGTCCTGAGAGGCCACCTCTATCAGACCATTCACACAGATGATGAAGACCTGCAGGTGGTGGGCCTACATCCAGTATGAAAAAGGACTGGCTCTGTAGAAATTCCTATGACGAGTAGAGTCAGAGATTGATTGAGATAGCAGTAGCAGTGACGATGATGATGATGCATCGATGACGATGATCCTAAGAAGAAGACTTGTCTAGTAGAACTGTGTCGAGAAATACCTTCCTAGTTAAGAGGGAGTGTTGATGTATATGTAACTTCAGAATGTATTTCATCTATGTATTTCATATATATTTATTGTACCCTTATAAGAGATGTGTTATTTCTCTATAAGGAAGTGTCGTCATGTGGATTGACAAGTGTCGCAACTGTGTGTACTTGCCGATGGGTTATTAGACCAACATGTGTGGGGTTGGCCCTAAAATATATATTATATTGTGGATGTATCTAGATATACAAGTCGGCCCCATAAGGTCATTGGGAAAACAGGTTTAGTATAAATAGATATCGGGAGATCTCTATTTTGATCATTCACAAAGTCACACTTCTCTCACTCAGAAAGTGGCACACTAGTGAGGAGGAGGATCATCTGCTACTAGGAGACTATATCAGTGTATTTTGGTTGTACTTTGGTTGAGCCATTTCTCTCTCTATCTCTGAGGAAGTTGTGGGGTTTTTCACCTTAGGGTTTTCCCCACGTAAACTCTGTGTCTCTTGTCTCTCATGCTTTTGATTCTTGTGATGCTTGTCATGCTTATTGTGATTGTTATGCATTGATATATTGTATATTTTATTCTCTCAGTGAAGATCCTAGAGTATTGTGAATTAATGCTCAAAATTTAACACAAGCCGTCCAACTAGACCACTCGTGGTTCACACGCTTCTCTGATAGCTACAGTCCTCAAAACGGTTACACTGCATCATGGCCTATCCCTTTCCGCTGATTTCATTTTCCTGTCACCGTCGACGTCATGGCCTAGATTCTCAACTGCTTTCCACCACTCTCTCTGACAGGTCCTTTCCATTCATCTCCATGTCCCAAAACAGGTCGCTTTCTCCGCTCCGAACTTTTCTTTCATTCTTTCTCTAGAATGTTGTTGCGAGCGAACCGCGCACCAGCATATTGTGCAACCTTTCCTTCTCCTTGTTGCCACGCGAACATGCGCAATTTCTCAAAACTGCTCCCTCTTCCTACCACAGCGCGCAATGCGCAATTATCAAAACTTGTATATTTTTCCAACAAATTTGGGCCCCACCCAACACCAGCCGAATGCGCAAGTTGCAACTGATTTTCATAGTTCTGACTGTCATGACCATGACTATGACACTTATAACATTCACTATATAATTTTAGGATGCTAAAGGAATTGAAATTTTTCTTTGGAGTTTCATCTATTTTTCTAACATTGTTATGTCTAGGGTTCTTGTTGTAGAGATTTCTTCCTACAGATAAGAAGAATCCCTCTTAGGATAAAGTGACAAAAATAAACTCTATGCTAAGACAAAAAGGAAACAAATGCTACCTCATTCCCTAGATCTAAACTAGTGTTTCTAGTTCTAACATTTGATAGATGAGAAAGAAGACAACTGACCTTCTATTCCAATGTTTGTCCAATCGAGTCTTTGATCCCGAGATCCTCACGATGAACTTGTAGAGATCAAAATGACAAAAAAGTTCACACTATCTTCTAAATAACTGAATCGCAAGTTAGATCTATATTCTACTGAATACAATTTATGTAAATGAATCATGATCAACACGCATAAATAGGGAAACAAGACAAGTTATATTTTATTGAGAAATCAAGAGTGCTTACAAAGTAGTTGCTTGATGTCCAAGCCCAATCCAGCTCCAAGTCCTTCCTCTAGCTATCTCTGCAAAAGGTTTATGATCATAGGTTTGATGCCCCAAAATTCCTCCCTTTGGCCCATGGAATGCCTCTCTCTTATAGGATTGGGAAGGGTTAACCAACAAGAGAATATGATGGATCTAGAGAGTGTTTAGTGGATCAAGCCTACTAAACAAAGAGTGGGGTTGGGATCAAATAATAGGTGGCGATCCTAATAAAATATCTCGAAGGGTGAGATCCCAAAGTCCATGGAAAAAAGGCTAAAAGTGGATTATCGCGCCCCTGGGCTTGAGCATAATGCGGTATTATTGTGCCCTAGGGTAGGAGCAAAGCGCGGTAACCCTAATTATCGTGCCCCAACAATTTTGCAGAGCACGATAATTCCTGCAGATGAGGTCTGTCTGGGTGACACGTGGTAGGCATGGTGTTACTTTCAGTGTTCAGGCAATAGATTTCACTCTAGGATGTCTAGATGATCATTAAGGGGAAGTGTCGTTTAGGTCGCTTGGTGCAAGGATGCGACATGGGGATGTAATGTGTAATATTGAGGTATAAAAGATGCCCCCTAAAGTGTGAGGTCAGAAGAGACTGATGGCCAAAATACTTTACAAATACTTTGCAGAGATAGCATCGAGGGCAGCAACAAGAAGCTGAGATAGAAACAAAATGTCAGATATACCACCGAGGCGGGCATTCCCATGCTCGAAAACAATTGACTCAAAGCATGGTTGCCGACCAATACATTGCAGATCTAGGAGTACTGAGATGATATAGACTATAAACATATCATGGCTACTATGAACAATTATAAATCCATGAGACAGTAATGACACATTAATGACACAACCATGACCAATACATAAGTGGATCTATGTGACAATACAGAAAAAATCTCCATTGCAACCTGGACGTAATCAGTATACAAAAAGGTGTCCAGGGTCTTCTACCTGATCGTAAATGATACGAATCTAGCCATGTGATTACAAGGTGTTGAAGTTGAACATGGTAGAAACCATTTGATTACTGGTCAATGATGTGAACCGTTAACAAATGCGACGGGAATCACCAATGATGATAATGATCCCCAAGGTATCTATAGTACATCTCAACGAAATGCGAATAAATGAGTTGATGTCGAGCATTCGATAGATTATTCGATCAAAGATCAATGATGGAAACCTATTGTCGAATATGAGGAAACCTGCCATTGAGGCATGCAGGTACCAAGGTACTAGTGGTTGACTCCTAAGCCTAATTCAAGGATAGTGATTTGGCATCGACAAGAATAGACTCGTCGAAGGTGGACCATAATTATTCCCACATCATCAACATGAAATTGTAACGAGAGATAGTATGTGAGAATGGAACAATAGAATGTGTACTGACAAAGCGGAAGACTTGGCATAATGAACAACTTAGAACAACGCAAACCCTTTGAACATATAACGGCATGAAGCAGAACCTGGGAGCAGGGATTTATTGATAGTAGAGGATAAACATATGACGAGTAGGCTCATGGCTAAGGAGGCGACTCGACATGATGACCATAACTCAACAAGAATAGATGAATACCCAACAGAAGACAAGGGACAGACGCATGCCATGTTCAAAGGTGACGACTGACAACCTGCCAACAAGATAAGCTTGAATCATTTCCCATTTCCCCCCGACATGATGGAAGAGAACCACTTTCATTTTTTTATGAGCTTGAGGATAATAGATGCTCAGTATAGCTCATCTCATAGATGAGTCCGATCTCACATGTTTTACGAACCTGAGAAAGGAGGGGTTCGTCCCAAGTGGACCCTTCGATGTGGAATTTTAACGAGTCCAAAGAAGGAAAAATCGGTAGTTTTTCATGTTTAGAGAACCTGAAAAAATTAAACAAGGCTCCAAAATGTACTTTTTCATAATTTTAGTCCCCCAGTCCCGAAAAAGTGTAAAACAATTCCTAAGAGAACTCTCCCAGTCAAAAGTTGACTGAGGTATACCTTTCTCGTAAATAGTCTAAACGGGCCAAAAAATGGGTAACCTATCACCGAATAGACGACCTTTCAAATACTTTTACAATTGTGAAAGAGACAAGTGCACTTGGCAATCTTTTCGAAATGAGGGAGTCTAAAAAGAGCTTAAAAAGAACTCCAATGGTATTTTTCGTAATTTTTAATCATTTCGGTCCGAAAAAAGAATAAAATAATACCGAAATGATACTTTCCTCATCGTTTTACAAGCACGAGTAAAGTCAACTAAGCTCAACACCGTTTACTTGATTTTAACAAGCACGAGACGGGCGTAAAAGGGCACTTGGAATCTTTTTCAGATTTTTATCCAGAGCGTGAAAAAGATAAAGTCAGCTCAAATGAAGGTCATAACAATGATATATCGCCAGTGTGAACAAAGTGTAAAAGATCCTGTCAAAAAATGGTTTAGGAAACCTTGGAAAAATATATTAGTAATGTGAAGTATTTGACCTAAAAAGATATTTAATAAAATAATGAGCAAAAATGTAGTTACACAACTTATATAAGCAAGAGGTAAAAAGAGAGAGTTACCATTTTCACTTTGCTATTTTTGCTCATATAGGGATTTTTACCCATTGAAGGGTAAAACTTCAAGTGACCATATCTGGAGATCCGAGGTACCGTTTGGACAACTGTCTGCGCTAGGTAAGAGCTCTTAAGATCCTCTTTCAATTCATGTCCTTATTTGTTGATTTCTCAACAAAATTACACACGAAACGACGTAGAAATTTTGCGTGCCCTTGCAAACTTTGAAGTTCTAGTATGTTCATGGGGGAAGGCAGAGCTAGAATAGCTTCTACCTTCGCTGGGTCCAATCGGATACTGTCTTTGGAGATTATGAATCCCAAAAACTTTCTGGATTCAACACAAAAAAAGGCACTTGTGTGGATTCAAACAAATATCGTAGTGGCGGCACCTAGTAAAGATGGTGCCTAAGTGATCTGGGTGATCTTCCTGAGTCTGAGAATGAGCGGGGAGGTCATCAAGATATGGTTCTACAATATGTTTGATATCGTGAAATGCATATGACATAGCCCGTTGGAAAGTTGCCCCGACATTTTTGAAGCCAAAGGGTAGCCGTCGGTACGCAAAGGTCCCCCATGGGCAGATAAAGGTTGTTTTATGCTAGTCAGCGAGGAGTATCTCAATCTGATTATATCCAGACAAACCATCCATGAATGAAAAGATGACACTCGTGGAACAGTTATCGATTATTTGGTTAATGAACGGAGTTGGGTAGTTGTCCTTTGGACAAGATTTGTTCAAATAATGGTAATCGACACAGACTCTGATCGTACCTTGTTTCTTGGAGACGGGAACGATGCTAAACACCCATTTTGTCAACAGAATAGGATAAATTAAACCAGCATGCAGAAGTTTTTCAACTTCTACTTTGATAGCTGCTGCCTTACAGGGGTGGACGAGACGGAGTTTCTACCGAAGTGGTCGGGAACCAAGAAAAGTTGGAATCTCATGGACCACGATGGAAGGGTCTATTCCTGGCATTTCTTCATAACTCCAAGCAAAAACGTCGCAGAATGCTTTAAAGTAGGTAGTATAGAACTCCAGTTCGATGGGAATACATGTCTTTCCTATGTGAATGTTTTGCATGACACTAGGTTTCACTGAAATGATAATAGGACTAGTTTCCATGAGGTTGGCCAAGTTTCCTTCGAAAAAGATATCATCAACTGAAGTGGGAAACTTGGTTTTAACAACTTCGAGTGAACTGTTGGGTTTGGTGTTTTGCTCGATCACCTGGATAGTAGGAAAAGAAGACCAATGATGGTAATATTCCTAGGGTAGTTCATCGATGCACATAACCTCCATAATTGATTCGTCAGAAGGAAAACTCAATGTGAAAGGATCGAGGAGTGACGATGATATACTAGCCTCAGACAAGAGTTGTGCCACGGCGTGATGCATAGTAGGTTCGACCCAATCTATGGCTGACTGGATCACCTCATAAGTTGCGATGTTTAAAGGCATGGATTCTCCGTAGTTTTCAATCTCCATAGGACTCAGTATCACCCAAGAATCATTGGATGGGGTGATACTTGACGATATCATGTTGATGGCTTGAATAGGGGATCTGAGCTCCAGGAATACTCTGATGAGGGAGGAATCCTTCATAAGATCAACGCCAACATATTCAAGGTGGTACTGAGACTGACCTAGTAATGGAATAGTGTTGGCGGGGTTCGGATGAGTGTCTGGAGTACAGAAGTCTAACTGATCTATAGTAACAATCTTCCCTTGGTGAGAAAATTGTACTAATCGAAAGACAAAAGATGAAACGGCGGTCATGGCGTAGAACCAATTCTGGCCGAGTAGGAGATTGTAATCCAATGGTGCATCTACGACTTTGATATGTATAGATATTGTTTTCCCCCCTAGTTCAACGCCAATCGTAGGAATGCGTCCATAGGGATGAAAACCGTGTCCGTCGAACGCTCTGAGAGTAGTGGGAGAAGTTGTAACTTAGGGTGATCCCAGGGCTCTCCAACAAGTCAAAGACATGATCGACGTGGAAGCACCTTCGTCTAAGATTGTGCGATGGATGATGTTTCCACAGATCTTTGTGTGGACCTGGAAGGCTAACTAGTGAGAAATCCGAGGTTTAAAATACTCCAAGTTAAACATAATTGTGTTGGAAGAATCCAGTTCCACTCCCCATTGCTAAAAGTAAGGTTCTACGCTGCGTGGGGCAGTGTTGGAGAACCTAGAGAATCGACATCGTGCATGGTGCTTGAGCTAGGTCTTCAACGATATTGTAATTCTGGGTTGCTCGTGCATTAGGGTTAAATTTCGCCTTTCGGATGGCGCCCTTGGGTGGGAGTAGCACTGTTTCTGTGGTCGATCTCTCAATGTGGAGATGACCGTTGGGGGGAGGGATAGAAGGATCTTCAGAAGGAGACTTGCCATTGGCCGTCTCGGGTTTTTTTGAACTTGAAGAGGTATCGTATGTCCTTGCTCGATTAGATAAATTAATCTCTTCGTTACTCGTCACTAGAATTTTGCGGTTTGTGGACGTTTCTCCGCGGGGTGGGTTGTTCGGAGTGCCCCTTGTGGGGGATCCTGGGAAACCATCTGTTGTTGCTGCTGGAGGAAAGGATCTGTTAACACTATCGGGCGGGAGGATCCTTTAACAAATTTGTTGACTTCGTCCTTGTAGGGACAGTCGCGTGTGTAGTGATCTTCCTAGAAAATCAGGCAGGGAAACTTTGCTTTCCTACGTGGTTTGGGATTGTTGTTGGTCGGTTGTGGCTTGGGGTTCTCCTGTTAGTTAGAAGGTTTCTTGGATTTTGCACAGTTATTCTTCTTCTTTCCCCCGAATGGTTGTGACGAGGATTGAACCGCGTTCACCTCGGAGGAGAGAGCATGAGAGGTAGAAGCTTTGGGAGCATCCTGGGGTGGAGAGGGGGAAGCAGTAGCTTGCTGCCCAATTGGTTTGGTGGCAGGCTAAGCCTTAACTGAACCGACGATATCGTCGATGGGGGTTTCATTGGTAGGATTGGTTGGATCAGTAATGGTGCGGTTGGCATGGGGAATAAGCTCGTAAAAAGTTCTGGATTGGGTATATACCAAATCCATATACTGAGCGCGAGAAATCACTTGTTCCTCCGTGACAGGTCTTCCCATGGAAATATCCCTGGTGATGGGAGGCAGAAATGACTTTGTGAACCAATCAGCAAGTAACTGGTCCAGAATGGGTGCCTTGATTAACCTACGGCGTCAACACCATTCATGAATATGATCTAAGATGTGCATAGAAGTGTTTTGACGTAGTGAGGTCAATAGGCCTATTCCAGTCTCGTATTGGATGGGGAGATGGAAATGTGTCAGAAACTATATAGCCAAGGTATTGAAATCGTGAAAGTAGTGTTGCGGCAGCTCGATATACCATTTTGTTGCCGTGTCGGTGAGGGTATGCTGGAAGAGTCGTAACCGAATGGATTTGTCCATCAATGAGTTCGATGAACACCAAAGATGGATGGTCATTACGTGGTTCTTGGGGTCTTCCCCGGGTTTGGTAGCGAACTTGGGAATGTCCGATGGTAGTTTGGCTGGAATGGGTGGCCAATGTGGTTCATGCCAAATGGGATCATTGATAAGCCTCGACGAATTGGGTAAGTCTAGTGTAGCCAAGAAATGAAGTTGACAATTGGGCTGTGGATATGAGTAGTAATTGTATGGTGTAGGGATGCCCGTAGGACCCTCTACAGCATATTGTACCCATACATATTTCCCGTGGGATACTGCTAGAATTTCTGAGGATAGTAGACCATTTGGTTAACTAGTTGTGTGTTCGAAATCATGGGATTTATCATATGACTTGGAATCACAGTAGTAACCAGTTGTTGAACGTTCTGTTGAGTAGGGATGACAGGTATAGTGCCTTGGGATTGTTACATCCCAGGAATATTTCCCGTTGCTTGTTGGGGGATGGTTCCTTGGGATTGTTGTGTCCCATAAATGTTTCCCGTTCCTTGTTGGGGTATGGTTCCCTGGGGATGTTGTGTCCCAGGAATGTTTCCACCACCTTGATTGGGTGGAGGGTTACCCATACCAGGGTTAGGGGATGCCTGAAAGAATGGTGTCCATGGAATATTGGTTCCACCTTGATAAAGGGGTGGAGGTTGAAGCGGTGGGTTCCATGGAGTATTTGTGGATGAAGGATAAGGAATGTCGAAGTTCAGGTTGAGGAGATATAAGGTTGAGTAGGTTGCCCCATAGCTTGATTCTAGTTTCCGAACAAAGAGTATCCCCCACTCTGTGGGTTTTGGGATCCCCAAGAAGGAAGTGTACCTGACGAGGGATATTGGAAATAGGATCCGGTTGGGATACCGGCATGAATTTTTCCACTGCCACGTGAATTATATATTCCTAACTAAGTAGAAGCTACTGATTGAGAGGGTTTTTGGATGGTGCCAATGGGGGCGTTAACGAGTGGTGCTCCTCCAATAAAAGGGCTTTGTCGAGCCGATGAAAAAGAAGGAGGTGGTTGTTGAGTGGCCCCGCTTTGAATGGTACCAAGGGGTTTCCCTCCAGCAGGTGGATTAGATGGTCCAACAGGAGGAGGTTGGTGACTGGGACCAGTGTTCCCAAAAGATGGTTGTCCTCCTACAAGTGGGTTTGATGGCCCACCCGGAGGGGGTTGGTTGTTGGGATCGATGGTTCCAATAGTTGGTTGTCCGCCTCCAGAAATGGTATAGATGGTGGCCGAAGATGAACCTTCGGTCAACATGGATGATCCAGCAGTATGACTGGATGTTCTTCCAATACTAGAAAGGTGGGGTATTTTCGTTTGTCCAATGGCGCCAAAGGTGCCGATTTGTGGGGGGGGTCCTCCATACGTTACAAGTGGGGATGGAGAGAACATTGGGTTCTCCCTCATAAGTGGTGTGTCCCGTGAAGGTATGTCGAACATATTGGATGGTAGAAAATAAGGGGAATTTAACTGAGGGGTATCAAGAGTCACGTCCATGGGTTCTTGGAAAATAGGAGGACCATCGGGGGCTGGGCCCAGATTTGTATCCCATGAGGGGTTCGGAAATGGATGGGGTAAAGTAAAATCTGAAGGTCCGGAGCCGTCAGCATAGGAGTGATGAAACTTTGTACTAGATGGAATGTAGCGAGCTCGGTAACCAGGAGGACAAGTGGCAGGGGGGTATTGGGAAGCCGACAAGAGAATTTGATCTGTATCACGTTTGAATTGTTATGATGCTAAGGGAGAGTTAGCGAGACTAACCATGCTAGATTGGAACGATGCCATAATCTCTAATCCTGAGGGTTGATCAGGGAGGGACATGGTGAATGGTACGTTGCTAGAAGAAGTCGTTTCATGAGTGTGAACACTTGATGGTGTAGTGGTGGCAGGCGGAGGTTCCTCCTAGGAAGTAAAAAATTCAAACTCAGGTTGAAATGGTGTGTTAGGTAATTTTGGTTTCTTCAATAACTTCAACGTATCTATCCGGGACTGGAATCAACTCGGACACATCTTCGTCAAATCCATCAATGGTTCCAACAGATCCTTCAGGAACACCGTAGAAGGTGTCTGTTGGTGGGGTAGTGCTAACATCTAGGATGGTGATCATAACCTCCGGTATAGTATCATGTGCAGTACTAACTTCAGCAGTTGTTGTGTTGTCCACTATGGTAGGAATTTCTGGAATGACAGTGGGTTGAGGGACAGCTAGAATCTCATGTGTGTTACTAGTTTCAGGAACTGCAAGAGGTTCTGAGACCGTGTTGTGAGTTACAATGATGGGAGGAACTGAAGATGTAGTGCGTATGGGTGGTGGAACATTCCCCCGGCCAGCGTCGCAGTTGGAAGGGGCAAGAATATGTGACGCAAGTGGACCAGAAGTCCATGGTGGTGGTGGTGGGATTCGTCCCTATATCCTTCGTAATCTCCGTGGATCAGACATAATGATGGGAATACAAGTTCCGGGGACAGTCTCGTATAAAAGAACTCAAAAACCCTAAAGAAACCGAGTGTGCAAAATGGAATCTTAGAAAAAGGCAAGGCTCACAGGCCAAAAAAGCAAGCTCTAAAAACTATACTGAGACCAGTGTCATGTTAGGATATTTAGACACTTAGGAGTTAGTTAAGATCAACTTGTGTAATATATCCATTAGGGATAGTGTGTTTCTTTAGTATGCATTAGTATGCATTTGTAAATACTTAATCCGACGGTCACGATATGTTCCCAACATAAAGTGATCCGACGGCTCAACGTCTCTTAGATAAAACCTAACCTTGATCCGTGGCTTAACACCTGATTGGTCCATGATCTCTATTTAAAGAGCATGGAGGGTCATTGTTTAGTTGATCGATTATGAGAAGCTCATTTGTAACTTTCTTTCTTTGCATAATAAATTCTCCCGTAGAAGCTATTTGGCCGGGGCCGTGGAGTGTTTTCCCTCAAGAGGGTTTAAACCACGTCAAAACATTGGTGTGTTGATCTGTGATCTGTTTATGTGAAGTGGTTTCTCTTAGGGTTTGGTCCTTTGGTAGTACCCTGTGTACCCGAATATGGTATCAGAGATTTTATGAAGTGTCGCTTCTGGTTATGATCTAGATCTTGAACTGTTGTTGCCGAAACTCGAAAGGGTTTCTAGTTATGGTATTTCTATGCATTTCTGGGTTGTGGGAGGTGTTCCATTGCGTCTGGAGCGTCGTTTCCATTGGAAAATAGTTTTCGTTTGATCGAAAATGGTTCCCGGTTGCTCCAGAAATGCGTATTTCATCAGATCTGAAGGTATAATGTTTTTTTTTTCCAGCCGAAAAAAATCGTACTATTGTTATTCATTTGAATCAAATAGTACAAAGATTGTGAATATCATAGCTCAGGATATCTATACCAGAACTTTATCTCAAAATGATTTCAACATATCTACTATACATAAGGTCTTACCACCGTTCATAATAAGTTACAAACAAAAAAGGAATGTTCAGCATCAGAGAAACAAAGGACTTGAAAGAGAGATAAATTTGCACTGTCAAGAAGACAGCCCTCCATCCATTCTTCCCAAAAAAGTATACCAACAAGACCGGCAAAAGAAGCTTTGGAAATTTTATCAGCTTTAGTGTTATGAGCCCTGTAAATATGTTGGAATGAAATCATATCCAAAAGTGCAATCTCCTACCGAATACGAACACACAGGTATTGAAGAGCTATCACATTGAGAGAATATTCCTTCCTGGCCCATTTAATAACAACTCATGAGTCCCCATAGACTTTCAGATTCACCAGACCAAAAGTATTTGAGACTTTTAAGATAACCCAGAGTTCCAATAATTCTGCTTTCATATTCGTACCCCTTCCCCCATTAAGACGTAGGGAATAGAAATGATTTTCATTGATAAAAATGACCCCACCAGTAGCACAAAAACCATCCTGTGCAACACCATCAAAAAATAAAACCGGCTGTGTAACCTCATAGGAGAAGGTGTTCAAACCCACAACTTTCTTCAGATTTTCTTTTTCTGGGTATAACTGTAATAGATTACAAACAGTCCTTGCAAACTGTAATGCATCAGGTTTTATATTCTGAAAAATCACTGAGTTTCTGGTATACCAGATAATCCAAGATATAAATATAGGAAGGAAAAGAGGTTTATTATAACTTCGAACCCAATTAAGTAAACCATTTCCAAAATCCAAATCATTCCATACTACCTTTGCATCAAATTCCTTACAACACAGAACCCAGATTTGTTGAAAGAAAGAACACTCCACCAGAAGATGATTTGCAGTCTCCAAAGATAAATTACACAAACAAAACCAACTAGGGCCATACCATCCACGCTTTTGTAAATTTTCCCAGGTCTTCAGACTTCCGTAGAGAGCATGCCAAATGAAACACTTGATCTTCAATGGAAAAGACCATTTCCAGATCCGCGAATACCACCAGTTTTTTGGATATATATATACTGACTTTGGATCAACCTATCATAAGCATATTTAGCAGTGACGATCCCCTCTTTTGGGTTACCAGCCCAAAGAATCTTGTCAGGATATCCCAATAGTGTGATACCCGCAGATCTCAGAGCCCTAATAAAAAGTTCCCATTCACGATGAAGGTATAATGTTACAGTGACACATTTTTTTATTTTCTATTTTTAAAAGGAAAAAATCTCATATTTTATCATTTTTTACTGTTAGATTTTTTTTGGGCTCGGATTGTTGCTTTCCCGTCTGCGTATGCTCTTTGTCGTGCACCTTGAGCGATCTCGGCAAATCAAAAACAGAAAGGGAAAGGGTTTTTCTCGGCTGTGTATGCTCTTTGCCGTGCACCTTGTGCGATCTTGGCAAATCAGAAACAGAGAGAAAACGTAGACTTTCTGGGCAAGCTAACAAGATCTAACTCCACAAGTGTGGAAAGGTTTTTTTGTTTTGATTTGTGGTGTGTTTTGCAGGAAAAAGGGCAAGCACGCAAACCGAGTAAGAAGAGTAAAAAAAAAAGCCCCCTTCCTCATTCCCATATTTTACATACCTTTTAATCTAGCTCACTTGGTTCAAAGTTGTTTTATTCCTAATAGGTCTTGAGTTCAAGTCTTAGGAAGTTACTTTTAAAAGAAAAAGTGCATGCAATTTCTATTTTCAAGTTACTTTATTGTAAAAGTGTATCTCACTTAAATAATAAAATATAAAATAAAAATACAAGTGAGTCACTTAAGTTTTTTTTATTGTTGCACTATTTAAAAGTAATATCATTGTAAAAGTGAAATCACTTATTTTACAAAAGTGGTTCACTTAAAGCAACTTTCTTGTAAAGTAATTGTCAAAAGGTTCATCTTGGGAAGAGGGGGGTTCTTTTTTTTGCTGGACATTCTCTAGCTGTCACGTCACTATTGGGGACATCTTCAACAGTTTCTTTGTTCAAGCATAACTTCATCATACCGAGTCAGTTTTCAATGCCATTTTTTTTAAACCGCCTATTTTTTCAAGCTCTTCACATCCAGACTATTGGTTTCTGCTTTTACAGCCATTAATTTATAAATATGGTCACCCCTTGTGATATTCTACTTAACAGTTCCAACTATTTCTATGAAAATCTCGTATGGAGGATGTTCTACAAAGTAGGGGACTTTTCAGAATTACCCCAGGGAAAGAAACAGAACCCACTGATGATGATAAAAAAATAAAATGGGAAAATAGATGTGATGAAGCTCATGGATTGATTGGGATGTCAATCTCTATTGATTTGCGATTCCACATATCTGGAATTGATGAACCTGATGCTGCTTGGGACAAGTTGGAATCTTTGTTTGGTAAACACAATGAAATTCGAGGTCACCAACTCGAAAATGAGTTGATTTCTTTAAATCCAAGTGATTTTTCATGCATTCAAAATTATTTATCTAAGTACAAAACTCTTAAACTCTTATGTGCAGAATGTAAGATTAAGAGGGAAGACAAACAATGCATTTATCATATTCTTTCCAAACTTGGACTTGCATATTTTGTTTTTGTATCTACATTTTACTCCATAAAAGAATCCTTGAATGCAACTAGCTATCAAGAGCCTAGTCTTGAATCCTTTTGTGATTCTTTGATTAGAGAACAAGATAAACTCATTCATCTTGGAATAATCAACAATGCAGATACATCTGGGAAAGCCTTATTGTCCCAACAGAAATAAAAGTCCAAGCCTCACAAAAAATAGAATTTTCTCAATAATAAGTCAAACAAGGGTCCAAAACCCTCTCTGTCAGCTCCTTCTTTAAAAAATGACAAAGGATCCAAGCCAGAAGGCAAGAAGACTGAGCGTCATTGCAACTATTGTGGGAAATATAATCATGATGAATCTAAGTGTTTCAAGAAGATGGCAGCCTTGGAAGTAGCAATGAAGAAGCACCACATCAGCAGCAATGAAGAAGCACCACATCAGCCTAGATTCGCCTTTAGAATCTGCCTCTCATGGACATGCACTTTGTGCTTCTAGTTATTCTTATAATGCATCTTCTTCTTCTACTTCAAATGAATGGCTCATTGATTCTGGAGCATCTTACAATATGGCTAAGGATCAAGCCATCTTTTCTACTATGCATGAATGTAACACCAAACAAATATTTGTTGGTGATGATAAATCTCTAAGTGTTGTAGGAGCTGGAACAGTTCCAGTAGATAATGGTCATTTTAGTGATGTACTATGTGTTTCAAGAATTTCCTGCAATTTGTTATCAGTCTATCAGATCACTCATTCTGGTGAAGGTAAAACTGTGACCTTTACACCTCACCAAGTTGCAATCAAGGATTTTAAAGATCCTCAACAGGTCCTAGCTACCGGAATTGTTGATGATATTACCAGGTTGTACAAGTTTAACAACTTTGGGTCATCACCTTTCCCTTCAGTTTTTGTTGCTCATAGTGATAACTTGAGCAAACTTTGGCATGAGCGATTTGGTCACTTAAATTATCGCTCATTGCAACAACTATGTAAAGAAAATATGGTGACAGGTCTTCCGATGGTATCTTGCAGAGATGGTGTTTTTTCCGGTTGTGTACTCGGAAACATCATCGGGAAAGTTTTGACAAACGTGCCTCTTGGCACGCCTCGGTTCCCTTGGAGCTTGTGCATAGTGACTTGTGTGGTCCTCTTCCATCTGCTTCCTTTTCTAGTTTCAAATATTTCTTAACTTTCATTGATGATTACACCAGACACACTAGGGTTTATTTCCTAAAACTTAAGAGCGAAGTATTTAACATGTTCTTGGCCTACAAGGCCCTTGTTGAAAAACAATCTGGTTATCAAATTATTAAGTTAAGATCTGACAATGGAGGAGAATATGTTAACAAAATGTTCACTACTTTCTGCACTAAACAAGGCATCCAACAACAGCACACTGTTCCATATACACCACAACAAAATGGTGTAGCTGAGTGGAAGAACCGCACTTTAAAATAAATGGCTAATTGTATGATCCAATCTAAGGGACTAAGTCTTCAATTTTGGGCTGAAGCCATAAATTGTGCAAATTACATAGTTAATTGCACCCCCACAAAATCATTACAAGGTATAACACCGGAAGAAGCATGGAGTAAAACTAAACTTGATGTAAGTCACTTTCGTGTGTTTGGTAGTGAAGCATGGGCTCACATTCCGGATGAAAAACGGAAAGCATTGCAACCTAAAAGTGAAAAGTGCATATTTGTTGGATATTATGAAGATGTAAAAGGTTATAGACTTCTTCAACCACATTCTCATGATATAATCATTAGAAGAGATGTTAAATTTGATGAAAATCTCTTGTCCTGTGAGCCTAACTCGGCGATTGTGTCATCTTTGGCCTGCGATCCTGATTCGGTGTTTGTGCCTTCTTCTTCTTCTTCCAACTTCCTTGACAGGTTTCCAACTCCAGTTTCTGATAATGAAAGTGAGGATGAAAATCCACCTCCGCCTGCTCATGTTCCTCCAGTTGCACCAGCACAAGTGCTTCCTCGATGGATCCGTTCAACATGTGAAGCAACTGGTGATCTTGCCGGTGATCCTAGAGATCAACGTCGAACATGTTCTCAGTTTCAACGAGCCTCTTCTCTTTTGGCTCAAGTTTCCGAGGATCATGATCCAGAAACTTTTGCAGAAGCTTCAGGGAATCCAGATTGGGATGCAGCCATGGATGAAGAATATCGTTCCTTAATGGCGAATGATACTTGGGATCTTGTACCTCTTCCAAAAGGACGAAAACTTGTCAGATGTAAATGGGTCTACAGAACTAAGTATGCATCATATGGAAGTGTTGAAAGACTTAAGGAAAGGTTACTTGCCAAGGTTTTTTCCCAAGTTGAAGGGATTGACTATAATGAAACCTTTGCTCCCGTCGCAAAAATGAACTCCATCCGCCTTGTTCTTTCCCTTGCAGCCTTAAACAACTGGGAAGTCCATCAAATGGATGTAAGGTCTTCCTTCTTACATGGTGATTTACAGGAGGAAATTTACATGGAACAAACTCCTGGCTATGTTCAGAATAACTCTAGCCTTGTCTGTCGCCCTAAGAAATCCTTATATGGCCTTAAGCAAGCTCCTAGAGCTTGGTATGCCAAAATGGATAACTTTCTCCTTGACACTAGTTTTTCTAGATGCCATTCTGACCCGAATGTCTATACCAAGAAAGTAGGAAACCATCTCATCATACTTGTTCTATATGTTGATGACCTTATTCTTACTGGTAGTGACCCTAAGCTTATAACCCATGTGAAATCCAGTCTTAAGCAAAATTTTGAAATGTTAGACTTAGGAAATTTGCATTATTTTCTTGGTCTCCAAGTCCTACAAACCAAAGAAGGAATCTTTCTTTCTCAGTCTAAGTATGCTTGTGACCTTCTTCGTCGCTTTCACATGGAATATTCTACACCAGCCCCTTCTCCCTTCCAGTCTGGAGTCAAACTTTCTGCCACTTGTACTTCACCTGAAGTCGATGCCACCTTATATCGTCAGCTTGTTGGTAGTCTCTTATACTTGACTCATTCCCGTCCTGACCTTTCCTTTGCCATTGGTCGTGTTTCCCGTTATATGTAGAAACCTCATGAAAGTCACTGGAAAGTAGCTAAAAGAATACTTCGATATATTCAAGGTACAGTTCAGTTTGGGATTCATTACAGTACAGGGGGGGAACCTTTGTTGGTTGGTTTCACTGATTCAGATTGGGCCGGCAATCCTGATGATCGAAAGTCTACTGCAGGTTATGTTTTCAGCCTGGGATCTGGACCTATTACTTGGGCTTGTAAGAAACAACAAGCTCTTGCTCTTTCTTCAGCAGAGGTAGAATATCGAGCAGCAGTTAATGCCAGTCAGGAAGCTTTATGGCTTCGACAGATCCTTTCAGAGTTTGGATTCGAGCAGCAGCAGCCTACTCCACTTTGGTGCGACAATCAAAGTGCCATCAAGCTTGCCAAAGATCCAGTTCTACATCAACGCAGCAAACACATTGAACTACATATGCACTTCATCAGAAATCTTATTCATGATCGTGTTCTTGAAGTGCTCTTTTGCCCTACAGATGATCAAGTTGCAGACATCTTCACCAAGTCTCTTACATAAACGAATTTTTCTAAACTTCGATCCATGTTAGGAGTTCAGGAACTTGTCATTAAGGGGGGATAGGCTCTAATGCCTCCTTCCTTCTCCTAATAGTGTCACTTTTGTAAATCCTTCAATCCTATCCCAAGTTGTTCTTAAGGGGGGATGTTAGGATATTTAGACACTTAGGAGTTAGTTAATATCAACTTGTGTAATATATCCGTTAGGGATAGTGTGTTTATTTAGTATGCATTAGTATGCATTTGTAAATACTTAATCCGACGGTCATGATATGTTCCCGACATAAAGTGATCCGACGGCTCAACATCTCTTAGATCAAACCTAACCTTGATCCGTGGCTTAACACCCGATTGGTCCATGATCTCTATTTAAAGAGCATGGAGGGTCATTGTTTAGTTGATCGATTATGAGAAGCTCATTTATAACTTTCTTTCTTTGCATAATAAATTGTCCCGTAGAAGCTATTTGGCTGGGGCCGTGGAGTGTTTCCCTCAAGAGGGTTTAAACCACGTCAAAATATCGGTGTGTTGATATGTGATCTGTTTATGTGAAGTGGTTGCTCTTGGTGTTCGGTCCTTTGGTAGTACCCTATGTACCCGAACATGTCATAGTAAGCGAGCTGAAACAAAAGTGGCCAGAATTCCAACAAGCAATCAATAAAAAGAAAAATGACCCTCTAAGAAGATGAAATAGCAAGCAAAACCTCCTAACTAAGAGTTGGAGACCTCAACAAGTTGTATCCTTCGCAAGGTGATGAAATCCAAGTCGAACAATACAAAATGAGAGACCAATAATGGAAGGATATCCCTCTACCGAAAGGGATCCGGGGTAAAGAGCCCTAGAAGAAAAGTTACTAAGCTACCTCGTTCATGGCACGTCGGAGAAGGATACTGGCACTTCTGCCTTATCACCCTTGTATCACCAGTATGGTGGCCGAAAAATACAAGGAAGACAATGGATCGATATGCCTTTGGAGCCAAGTGGAGTACGGTATTCCACAAAGTCCGTCCGGAACCAATCCTCGTGGCTTACCCCCGAAACAACTGGAGGCCCTCTCCACAAACTAGTCTATGACCGTGTCAATAAATACTAGAGGATTTTAGTACCCTAGAGGACAACAGCTATGTCTCAAATGATAATGACAAGGGGGAATTATTTGGATTCCTATCCCCGGTGTCCTACCTAACTAACAAATTATTTTCTCCTCAAGTGAGGTTATAGTGTGTTGATTTAGGGAGTGTAAATTTTAGTGGTTGTATTACTCAATCGGGTAAAGGGAAGTGAAACTTGTGGTGTTGTGATGACTCAAACCATGCAAATGAAAATGAATCGAAATGAGCCTTCTATTTGATGAAATCTAGCTAGAGAAAAGGAGAGTTCTTTGATCACAATGCATGAACTTTTTCAAAATCAATGAAAAAACCACTAAAAAAAAAACACACTTTTTGTTTCTTTTTTCAAATAAGCCAAACTGAATGGAAACTACTTTCAAATGTAACTGATCTACAACTATTTATGCTTCCAAATGAGAGATGATGTGACAAACAATGAGAAATGATTCACTTCCTAATATGCAAAAGTATAAACTGGATCTTTTCAATAAAAGCAAGACAATGTTCCAAAAGAAAATTTTCCAATATTGATTTTGATAACAAGAATGGAAAAATATTGCTATAAGAATGATGTAGTCTTTAAGACAAATAATCAAGGAAAGAGAAATGGTAACAACAACTTGATTATCATGAAAGGATCAAGCCAATGCAAGAATAATGAGGAGGTGAACAATATGGGTATGATGCCACTAACTCAAAAAAAATCCGAGCGCAAAACAAATACAAACAAACCATAAAATACTTTGCAACTAAAACGGACAGTGACAAGATATGTAGACAAGAGCAATAGTTGATGAACAAGTATGGTGATAACAATGATCACAAACCCTAACATGGCAAACATGTCTACACAACTTCAAAAATAATGAAAATACAAGCATTGTACTGTAGCTAAGCAGGTTGCAGAGGTCTCTGGTAAGCAACAGAGCAAAAACCAAAGGCAAAGAAGGTAAAAAATGACCAGAAGGAACCAAGAAAACTAAAAAATGACCCTATTTATAGAGATTATCGTGTGGCTAACATAGGTCCAGGCGTGGTACTGGTAAATTATCGCGCTCTAGCAGGACTGAAGGGCACGGTAAACTGGAAATTATCGCTCTGTAGTCTGTGATGGGGGCGCGATAATCATCAAAAAGAGGAAAAGGGCACGCGTTTAAGAAATTTTTTTGACTTTCCAAGGGTTTGCAGACCTAGAGGACTTACTGATCAATGACAGGGGTCTGATGTAGCGGGGAGGGCGGTGAATGGAGGTCATAGAGACCAACTTTCAAGACTAGTTTGAAGGAAGAGAAATTTCACAGTAAACAATGAATGAAAGTAAAACAACTCAAATAAAAGGGGTTCAAACCAGTGGAGTCGCCAGTTTTTGTTGTAGAGATTTCTTCCTATGAATAAGAAGAATCCCTCTTAGCATAAAGTGACAAGGATAAACTCTATGCTAATATAAAAATGAAACAAATGCTACCTCATTCCCTAGATCTAAATTAGTGTTTCCAATTCTAACATTTGATAGATGAGAAAGAAGACAACTGACCTTCTGTTCCGATGTTTGTCCAATTGAGTCTTTGATCCCGAGATCCTCACGATGAACCTGTAGAGATCAAAACGAAAAAAAAGTTCACACTATCTTCCAAATAACTGAATCATAAGTTAGATCTATATTCTACTCAATACAATTTATGTAAATGAATCATGATCAACACGCATAAATAGGTAAACAAGACAAGTTTTATTTTATTGAGAACTAAAGAGTGCTTACAAAGTAATTGCTTGATGTCTAAGCCCACTCCAGCTCCAAGTCCTTCCTCTAGCTATCTCTGCAAAAGGTTTATGATCATAGGTTTGATGCCCCAAAATTCCTCCCTTTGGCGCATGGAATGCCTCTCTCTTATAGGATTGGGAAGGGTTAACCAATAAGAGAATATGATGGATCTAGAGAGTGTTTAGTGGATCAAGCCTACTAAACAAAGAGTGGGGTTGGGATCGAATCATAGGTGGCAATCCCAATAAAATCTCTCGAAGGGTGAGATCCCACAGTCCATGGAAAAAAACGATAAAATTGGATTATCGCGCCCCTAGGCTTGAGCATAACGTGGTATTATCGCACTCTAGGGTAGGAACAAAGCGCGGTAACCCTAATTATCGTGCCCCAGCAATTGTGTAGAGCGTGATAATTCCTGCATATGAGGTATGTCTGGGTGACACGTGGCAGGCATGGTGTTGCTTTCAGTGTTTAGGCAATAGATTTCACTCTGGTATGTCCAGATGATCATTAAGGGGAAGTGTCATTTAGGTCGCTTGGTGCAAGGATGTGACACAAGGATGTAAATTGTAATATTGAGGTATAACAGTTCTTCTAATTGCAAAAATCATTTCTTCTAGCATTCGTAAGTGCACGTGCTTTGCAATTTAATTCCTTATGACCAAAGTTATGACAAAAATAGTAGTTGCGCAAAAATGGAGTTTTATACCTTATGGGATGACTTCTTTTGAATTGCGCAGATTCCGTTTTCATGTGAATTGACTCCATGTACTTTTCTTCAAACTTCTGATTGTTCCTTGGAATAAGACTTTTGAGTGCATCTACGTAACTCCTTGCATCAAGGAAAAAGTTAGATCTTTCATTGGTGTTGTTTCTGAAATTTTGTCCATGTTCCAATTGAATGCTAATATTTTGTCCTTATTCTTTTAGGAAAGTAACCTCAGCTTCTAGCTTCTCACACTTTTCTTCTCTTAATGTCAACTGCTTGGTTGAATCAACTTCTAACTTCAATAATGATTGCTACAACTGTTTATTTTTCTTCCTTGGTTTCTTCAGCTCATCAAGAGCACTAATCAGTTCTCCTTCAAAATCTACTTCATCCATTTCTTCATATTCGGTACCCATATTTATTGGATCCTCTTCATTAGCCATGAAATGTTTTTCCTACATGTTCATTTATGTGCATGGATATATCTTCCAGATGTTAAGCTATAACTAAAGAAACCTGCTTGGATACCAATTGTTGAAATATTATTAATACTAAGAGGGGGGTGAATCAGTATTTCACAGTTATGAATAATTTTTAACTTCTTAACTGATTAATATTAACTTTAATTATGCATCCACCATAAATAAAACATTCAACATCACATGAGCGCAAAACACAAAACACACATATTTTTACGTTGAAACCCAAACGGGAGAAAACCATAGAATGCTCTCTATATAAATATTACATTCAAGGAAGCATCAACTTCCGAAGTTCTCTATCACCAACTGGAAGGAGGCACCGACCCCCAAGTTTTGCAGGAACTGAACTGAAGGAAACACCAACTCCCTGATTTACCAACTTCAAATAGAAGGAGGCACCGAACCCCTACTCCTTTCCCTGTCCTGTCGCCCTGATATGAAAAAAGAAGATATTACTTTGTTTTTCTTTTGATATGCTCACACTCCTATTAATATGCTATTCATTATGTTTTGCACACCTTCTGCAACCTTGATATATTTCAATCACTAATATATATCACGAACTTCACTTGAACACATTAACAAGATACACTTAACTTCATACTTCATGAACTGAGTATTGTTTCATCATATTCTGCATTCTACGCTACAGATCATCATATAGTTTTGTTTTTGCACATGTTCTACTTCAATTGATACTTTGCATCTATGATGAACTTTTTTGTTTACTTCACGCATCAATATCAGTTGGATCTGCTCACCCTCTATAATATTTCCATTCTATCTTAGTGCAACAGTCTTTAGATAATCTGTGACCTTTTGAGCATTATCTAAGATTTGGCCTTTTAGTTTAATTGCACTTTTCTCGGATCATCCTTATCAGAATGAGCATCCTTTACTGTGTAGCAAATCTATCTTAGCACATCAGATAAGCTACTTCACACATCTCAAGATATACTTCAAGTCTGTCTTTGTGCTTCTGTCTTAGATCATTTGTGACTATCTGTGTGTTGTTTGTGATACTATCATTATGTTCCCACACACATGTGCATCCTCTGTAGTTCTGCATTTCTTCCTTCATGCAACTGTCAAATATAAACAACATCATTATGCGCACCATCAACAATTATGTTCTTATGTTCGTGTGCACGCTCTAGATCATGATGTTATGGTTCCATGAGCCCTTGATGCTCTGAAATAAGAATCTTTCTAAATATGTATCTTCCATTCTTCAAGCTTACAAGCTTAATTTGACTCTCCAACTTGGCTTCTTATTTATACTTGTCCTGCACGGATTGTATGTCCATAAGTTGGTTGTGGATTTCCATCTTCTTTACTTCATGTTTCATGATTTCTCCACTTGTCATGTTCTGTTCCATTGAGGTGTCATCTCTTGTGGGTCTTTTTCATGCTTGGTCCTTTTCCTTAGTGGGACTTTCACCCTTTCGGTGTGGTCTTGCGCCCTTGATGTACCATCGCTTGCAGTTCTTGCACACATGACTTCTCCAACCACTACTTTCTTCTGGTATTCTTGTGCATTTCAACTACTTGAGTGCTTCTTCTTATCGGTGAGTTTTGCATACTTTTGGGACTTGCTTACATATTCAACAACTTCTTGTTCTCAATTCTCATGCGCACTCCCAAAACTTGTCCAACCAATTCTTTGGATTTTAACTTGAAGTAGTATGACTGGGTGGACTTGATACTTGCACATGTACCATATGTACTGAATGTATTCCTTATGTACTTCTTCAAACTGGATTCCATATACGTCTTTAAACTGACACAAAAATATACTTCTTCAAAGTGGATTTCATCTATATTTTCAAAATGGAACAAGAATACTAAATCCTCTTTGACATTAGTTGAAATCAATGACAACCGAAGTTCAACAATTACAAGTGAAAATCAACAAGAGGAAGCATTTAAGCAAACCAAGGAAGAAAAAAGAAGAAAATAATTTCAACTCAATGAAGATGGAGAGAATATACTATAGGAAATAGAAGAACAAAATAAAAATGGAAGAAGAATAAGCCGAAAGAAAAGAAAAAGAGGAGAGAAGAATCCAATTTGGGCTAGGTAAATAGGAAATTCGAGGATCAATTCCCCCTTCTGTGACTCCCATAGCTAATTCAATAAACAGGGGGTACTTCCCTCTCATAGAGATTGGCTTGGTACTTTTTACCCCTTTAAAGGAGGATGGCATTTCTTCCTTAATATCCTTCGTCTATCACAAAAGGAAGAAGCAAATTACTAAACAAGCAAAGAAAAGACTCAAGATTGTTAGGAAAACTCCATTAGTAATCACTATTGAGATTCCAAAGTTTACTAATATTAATCGAGAACCTGTTGCTATAGCTTCCACAAATGTATCTTGTTTCCTTGGAAAAAAATAAAATGTGTAGGAGATGGAAAGTAAAATAAAAACTTAAAGAATAGGATAAGGGACTTGAAAAGGGAAATGACTAAACTGATGCAGGAAAACAAGAGCTTGTTAGTGTTTAGAGCTTATGCATTCTCAATGCAAGAGGAGTTTGCATAAGCTCATGACCAAATGTATATCCATTTGCATGATTTACAAGGACAACATGCCCAATTAAGTGAAATCATCGAGCATATCAAAGAGCATGAATACATCTTAGATGACACAAGAATTGGTTTAAACAAATTCGCAAAATGAAATAAGATTCAACACAAATGTCGAATGATCCACCAAGAATGACTTCATGTGAGCTTCACCACAACCATGCCTCCATCACTTATAGAAAGCATGCAGAAACAACATCACAACAGAGCATATCTAACACCATCAACAAATGTCAAAATTTATATAAGCATCCACCAACGTTATGAAAAGATGCCATTTTACTATGCTCCCTAACATAGATCAACCCCAACCTATAGAGGATAGGAAGAAAAAAATAAGATAAATCGTCAACTCCGGAGAGATTATAGCAAGAGCACTTAATGAAGTAACTAAATAAACCCTCATGCAACATATATGAACACCAACTAGGGACATCAATCTGCTCAAGACCTCCACAATATCTCTCAAAAAGGAACTATGCCTAATTGTTGATGAAGTGGTCAACCATGTTGTCATCTTTGAGACTCTTAAACAACCCAGGTTCAATTCCATGTCAGAAAAATATGAATCCTAAAGAGCATATATGGCACGCAGGGTCCCACACCTCACATAACATGCCTTTTTTATTATGTTTAAATAATGCATTTATAAAAGGGACATTTGAAATTTCTTTTATTTTAATGTTATGTCATGATAAAGTATATAGTCGAGTGACCCCTCTTTAATAAGTCTCATTTTGAGAACATATCTATTTTTTGTAAAGTCACACTTGGATGGGTAACTAAAGATTCAGGGAAAGTGAAAGGTTGCGAAGCCCAATAGACATGAAATATTGTATAAATAGAAGAGATAAAAGAGAATGGGAGTTTTTTTGGAGCTTTGAGGTGTTTGGAGGATATGGTAAACTTTTTTGCAAATTAATTTGAAGAATCTCTCAAACCAAACCTACGAATTCTAGGAAATGTTTGGATTGTTCCAGTGTATGAATGGCTTTAATTTATTTGTTGTTCATGCTATACTACTACATGAAAATACTTGTCTTGTGTAAATATTTTCTTTTACTAAGGAAACTCTTTTTCTTATATACTTACAACTTTGTGTGTATACATTCATTAATTAATGATCCTTTTAATCGCATATTCTAGCTAGGATATGATTTCCTTTCAATACTCTACATTTAGAATATAAGCATATTGTATTTTATGTAGAATCCCTAACCCTAAAACAAAATAGTAATAGTTGTTGGGACAAAATTCAAATGGGTTCCCTATTTCAAACTATGTGAGGTCTACTTAAGACCTTACTTTGAGGTGAGTCCCTTTCTATCAACATTGGGGCATTCTACCCTGTCAATAGATGGTACCCAAGGTAAACCTTAGATTATTTAGGACACAAAACCAATCAATCAACAATACGGTTTGAAGTCATTACAACAATATACTCATTATAAGATCAACATGTCACTTATGGGAATAGAACTTGGGTGGGGAGGATAACACTCCATCCCACAACCACTCATTCCAAACCTAATTGACTCCTTCAAGTTCTTATTAGTTTTATTATCATTATGAGTTTAAAATGAATATAATAGGACTAACAAGAGTCTATTATGCATAGGATAACATGGATGAAATTATGAGAGTTAAGATAATGAAAGATCAAATTCTAAATTGCATCAACCATGAAATGATCAAATTGACTTCAAATAATGACCCGAGACTTAGTCAACAACATCAAACTCATAACCAAGAACATGGACCATACAAAGCTCAGAAGGAAACACAATTTATCATATTTAAAAAATCTCTATTGTTATGGAAAAAAGGCTTTGTAGGTGTTCGTAAGGAGAACATAAATAAGGAAAACAATTTCTTATTAAATCCCTAGATAGCCACATGTCAAAAGAATCAATAAAATGTAGTTATGGAGGAAATTTCTATAAATGTAATGAAGGAGAAAATTTAATGAAAAATTTCCCTTTGCGAGATGGATTCGTTTCTACTCTAAGTAAAGACCACGATTGTCTCTTACTTTTGATATAATTAGTCTATTATTTCCAAATGAGATAAGCCATTTACTAGCAAAGATTGTTGCTAGAGATCGATGTTGTGCTATGAAGCTAGCTTAGATTATTCTTATTTTTCTTTGGTACTCTCATATTAGAGCAAATTTGGGGTCTAAAATGGGCCTCCTAGGGAAAGTAATAAAAAAATCCATGTCACACTAAGTTAAAGGTGTTATCTAGTGAAGGTCAACCTATATTGTCTCATTAATGGTAGTTGACAAGTATGTTGGGTTAGTGTAAAGTTAAGAGATGAGAGTTAGAAATATCAATGAAAAGTTTAGATTCTTGTGCACACACAATAAATAATATAGTGGTAAATTTTCTTAATAAAATATAAAACTAATAATAAAAAAGAGGTAAAATTATAATGAAAAAATATAATTACACTAATACTAAAAATAAACAATCACTATTATTAATTTATATAAAGTTTATTTTAAAAATTAAGTGTTTTCACGTGTAAGAAACTACCTAACATTAACATGTATCCTAAATAAGAAAAGATGAGAGAGAAAATAATATTTCAGTATTTTTGCGATAACTTTCGCTCCCAAACTTGGAATTGGGTGCTCTCGGTACCATTGGAAATTTATTGACAAGAGCTACAAATTTCATGTTTGAGTTTTATCAATTTCTGCATTGATTTTTTGGGAAGACATTTTAGTATTTCTTATAGAAAAGCATCTTTTGAGATATTCCACGATTTTTCAAAATATGTTTTTCTCCCAGAAATACTAAAATGTTCACGTTGGAAAATCAATGCAGAAACTAGAAAAACTCAAAACATAAAAGTTGTATCTATCATCAATACCTTTCCAATGCTACCAAGAGCACCCAATTCTGAGTTCAGAATCAAAAGTTGTCAGAAAAATACCAAAAACTTCTTTAGTTTTTAATTGAACACTTTAATTTTTATATAAAGCATGTGATGGTAGGAGCTAGTAATATGATTTTTTTCTTTTGTAACTAGGGGAATCAACAATTGGGAAGGGGTTGGTACTCGCATAACATAGGGTCTAGGGATCCAATCTCGTCTGCTACCACTATACCCCTAGGTGCACCCACACAGCCCGCAAGCATGGGGCACGGGTAAGCCGAGGTGATTTGAACTTGTGACCTCCATTTACAACATTTCCTTCATATCAAGCAGATAGGTGATTGAGCTACACCCCTGCGGGTTGAGCTAGTAATATGATTTAGGATTATTAAGTAATAATATTTTGTATTAGTATTCAGTATTCAGTATTTAAATTTTATAATTATTTGTGGATGTAGTAATTAAATATATTTATACTTTTTAAGAGGTATTATTTAGTAATATTAGAAATAATATTTTTTTTATTTAGTATTTCATGGTAACTCCATTTAAAACCAGCATAAATCCATCTTAATCCTGGATCTATCAAGCACCAAGAGGGATCCAATTTGTTAAGGTGTAATTTGTTTTTTTAAATTTACACATCCAAAAAAATTACAACTCCAAAAATTGGAACCCTCTTGGTGCTTGATAGATATGGGTTTAAGATGGATCTATGCTAGTTTTAATTTTAATTTTTTTATGAGTTGACATGGATTTTTTTAATTACTTTTCATTTGGATTTATTTTTTTATTTTATGATTCGACATAAAAAAAAAATTAATTACTTTTTTTATTTTTGGTAACATAATTATATGTTACGTGACAACATTCTCCCATACTGGGTTGTAGAGCACCTCGCTCCTCTCGGTGCAATTAAATATTATTTATTTTTATTTTTAAAATATTAATTATATAAATGTTTTTAGTATTTCAAAATTACTCCACTATCATTCTAATTAATGTGAGATTTATATTTTAAAGGACTTGGAAGTAGTGATAGTATAAAATACTCTATATTTATTATTTCAAGTATATTTATCGTATTTCAAGATTACATTTTCATGATCTTAACCAAGGTGATGTTTATATGGAGTTATTTATTGCCAAATAAAAATATGACATATAAACAACAAAATCATCCTCCTCTGTAAAAACTCCATTAAATCAATTTCTCCCAACATCCTTTAATTTAGTTGATCCTTGAATCCTTCTTCTAATCTTCCTGGAAAATAAAATTTATGCCAGCATCAGGAGCCTTGCAAATAGTATTTTCTGAGTCTTTTGAACAGTCTGGCATAATTTTGCTTTGCCAGGAATATTAGAAGAAGGATTCAAAGGATAAACTAAATTAAAGGATGTTGGGAGAAATGGATTTAATGGAGTTTCTACAGAGGAGGATGATTTTGCTGAAGTAGAAGGGTGAAATTTCTAAAATGGGCATCCTAAGGAAAATAATAAAATAATAGTTAAAATAATAAAATAATATTTATGAACTTTTGGAGGAAAATTTTTTAAAAAAAAACTACATTTTTTCTTCGTATTTTCAACATATCTCCCTGTCTTTTTACTCAAATTTCGAGTGGTAGCACTCATTGGATGCAGAACATAGTTCCGCGTCCAATGAGTACCCACACTGCATACTTTTGAGGTACCCCACCCCACGAAAAATGAGAAATACATCAAACAAATGTGTTAATTTGAAAGTAACACTTTTTTATGTATTTATCATTTTTCATGGGGTGGGGTACCTCAAACATATGCATTGTGGGTACTCGTTAGATGCGGAATTAAATTTCGCATCCAACAAAGGCTCCCGCTCGAAATTTGAGTAAAATGACAGGGAGATATGTTGAAAATACAAAGAAAAATGTAGCTTTTTCTCTTTTCCTCCAAAATTCATAAATATTATTTTATTATTTTAACTATTATTTTATGTCAAATATGCCATTTCAACCATTATGGTTGACTCTTTTCTTGAAATTATATTGATTATTGAATTCAATGGATATTTTTCTTATGAGGTGGCTTGTTTTCTTATGAGGTGGTGCGTATTCTTATAAGGCCCATTTTAGACCACAAATTTGCTATAATGATATGTCCAACTCAACGATAATCGTTGACCAAAGTTATTGAAATTATATTGGTTTGATAAATCCAAGTCATCCATGGAACAATTTTTTATGAGACTCATTTTAGACCCCAAATTTGCTCTAATTAAAATACTATAGAAGTGATATCCTTTTGTTGTAAATTACTCTGAAAACCTGGTGTTTATTTATGCTTTCTCTTACTTCAATATTTTCATTAGTTGGAGTATGGAATGATTACTTTCAACTATGCTTATAAGTTATCATCAACTTGTTAATTGCAATTCAAATTTCAATCCAGATAGATCCAGATGCTTTGGGAAAATTGCTCAATATTTTAGAAGACTATTACTCTGTTAAAAAAAATGGCATAAAAAATATCACCTTAAAAATCCCTAAGTCCCTCCCCCTCGTGAAATATTGGTGGTACAATTATTGGGAGAGGCGTGCTAGAGATGAGTCCATAGCATATGGGACAAAACCCACTTGGGTAGATTTTGTTGATTCCCTCAAGGAGGAGTTCTACCCCATTGGAAATTATGATGACCAGCACACAAGATGGATAACTTTGCACCAGGAGACAGATTAGACGGTCTTGAAGTTTACCAATATATTCCATACCTTGCGCTCCAAGATGGCTATCAGAGACTCTAAAGAGAACTTTGTCCTAAAGTTCCACAGTGGCCTACATAGGTACATCCAAACGGAGATGGATTTCCTATACATATCCTCACTGGGAGATGCTTATCGATATGCTGTCAAATTTGAGAAAAATTTCAAGCTGAAGAATAATTGAAAGTTTGGGTTTACATATCAACTCCAATAGAATCCTATTAAAGGTTGCCTTAATTCACAAAACAAATGATAGATAAAGGATAGAAAAAATCATGACATCCATTCCAAACCATAGGTAATGAAGGGACACTAGAAAGTGGTGTGAAATCTTGAAAATCCATTGGCATGACACCAATGATTATCACTCAAAAGAATCATTATCGACAGAGATGGAATCCTCAAATTCGGAATCTAGATCAGACTCTAATTCAAAGAAATATAAAGAGTAGTAAATCATTGATGTGGAACCTAGTGCCATTAATATCGCAACTGCAAATATCCAACTAGAAGAACCAGAGCAGATGGAGGAAGGGGAGTGGCTCTTCCACTCACAAATGAGGGTGAAGAGGAGTCCACTACATTTAATTGATAATAGTGGTAGCTAGAAGAACTTGATCTCTTTCAAATTCATTAAGAGATTGAATTTAATGGCAATACCACACTCCCAACCTTACACAATCTATTGGTTGAGCCAAGGATGAGACATTTATGTCCCTTAGCAAGGGTGCCTATCCTATGGCGGTTGGATTGGTTTTCATTGATGTCAACTCACTCATAATATGCCCAACTATGCTCACCAAGGGAAAGAAAATGCCTTCCATACTTACTTATAGAAGCAAAAAAATGCATGCAGCTCATAATCAAATATTCCTACAACAGGCATGGAGAAATGCCCACATTGTCCTACAAAAATGCTCACAACCACTAAGTAATTTCTCACTAAATTCCCGCAATAGATACACACAAAAATTCCCATAACCTCTAAAGAGAATGCCAGCAATCCTGACAAAATTCCCATAGTAGTGCTTGGCAAGATAAATAAAAATGCCAGCAAGATTGTTTGACGAAATGACTACACTTGGAAAATAAATGTCTGCATTGTGTAATAGAAAATTCCCACCAATATTTGAGGATGTCTACCATCCACAAATGCCTGCAATGCACAATAAATTCCCACACATCATAATTAGACCCACATTGAAAGGAAATATTCTCACACTTGGCTTAAAAATAATGCTCGCATTGGCTAAGGTAAATGCCCGCAATAATATGAAGAAATGTGTGCAACAAATGTCTGCAAGACCATAAGAAAATATATGAATCCAATGAGAATATGCCCATAGGTCCTAACCAAAATGACCGTAGGCCTTGGAAAAATGCTATTGAGAAATGCCTACCAACCTAACCTAAATTCCCACCAAAACTGGGAAAGGTACATGGAAGAATATGATCTGAAATAGCAGCAAAGGTACATGGAAGAATAGAAATCAATCTGAGGAAGGATGAAGGCTAGTGAAGACAAATTCTAAGGGGGTAAAAGACAATCTTTAAAAGACTAGTTTGGAACACCATACATTTTAATTTGAGGAGCATCCTAAATAGAATTCTAAGTAGATATGAGGAAGCAAGAGGATACTAGGACACAAATTGTGGTTTATTGTAGTGGGTTTATCTTAACTGAAATAGAGTTAGAATATTTCTACTGGGATAATTTGAACATATTCTTGATTTTTTAATTTAAGAACTTAAGGATTGTTCAATTGTTGATTTGAAGAGAAAACATGAAGTACATCTCTTTCAGCAGACAGGAATCACTTGTGTGAGAACAATTTTGGAGAGAACCCTCACCTAGTTTGTGAGACCCTTTTATGAAGCAATTTGACAAAAGTTGATAATAGAAGCATTCAAGGACAAAACTTGTTGTATATTTTGAGGGCGGGTGTGATATTAATTATAGAAATAGTTGAGAAAACATTATTGCATATTTGAATATAACTAAAGGTTCAATTGTGGCCTAGTATGTAGGTGTTCAAGGAATATAGATTTGAAGCATTGGAGGATAGACTAGAAGCATTCTTAGAATCTATTTGACTGTGAAGAGGATTGGTGTCCTCACCCACTTGATGGGTTGGATCTTGTTGATTTGAGTTGGTGCTCAAGAAGATTGGTGTCCTCATCCCTTGGGTAGGTTGATGCCTACATACTGAAAGTTGGTGCTTGCACAAGGGATTGGTGTCCCTATCAGGTTGGTGTCTACTAAAAGTTGTGAGTGGGTGCTCACACCATCATTGGAGATTGGTGTCCCCTATAATTCTTTATAATTTATGGTTTTATCGATTCAATAAATTGAGTTTCCTTTCTTTGTATTGTGTTTTATGTTGATAAGTGTTTATGATTGATATTGGTGCATAATTAAAGAAGTAAAAATTGATAATAATAAAAAAAGGTGTGATATTGATTCACCGCCCCTCTCAGTATCACTATGTTCCAACAATTGATAAAAATTCAAGCTGAAGAATAATTGAGAGTTTGGGTTTATAAAACAGCTGCAATATAATCTTGGTAAAGGTGGCGTTAACTCACAGAACAAAGGATAGAGAAATTATAGAAAAACTCATGACATACATTCTAAACTGCAGGTAACGAAGGGACACTAGAAAGTGGTGTAAATTCTTGAAAATCCACTGGAAGAACACCTATGAATGTCACTCAAAATAATCATTGTCGACAAAGATTAAATCCTCAAAATCGGACTCTGGATCAGACTTTGATTCGGAGAAATATAAAAGGTAGTAGATCATTGATGTGGAACCCAGTTCCATCATTGAAACTGCAAATATCCAACTAGAAGAACCAGAGGAAATGGAGGAAATGAGTGGATATTCCACTAACAAATGAGGGGAATGGGACTCCTCTACATTTCATTGTTGACAGTGGTAGAAAGAAGAACCTAATATTGGTCAAGGTCATCAATATATTGAAATTAATGACAATGCCACACTCTAAACCTTACATAATCTATCCATTGATCCAAGGATGAGACATCCACGTCACTTATAAATGGCGCCTATCCTATGACATCAAGCCCTTAAAAGTTGAGGAATTGTGTAATTTTTCCCCACTTGAATTTTGTGATGTTATTTTAGGAAAAAACTATATGTGGAAACATCATGATTTTCGTGAGTCTAGGCCCCATTGTGTCATTATTGATTTGGGAGGCCAACACTACAGGGTACCTATGGTAGTTCCAAATACTACAGTTTCCTTGACCCCAACAAAAGTGTGACAGAAGGTAATGTCTCATACCAGGAAATTTATCCTCTTCACAGTTCAAATAGAAGGTGGATGAAAGGTCATTGCAATAGCCATAAACTCATAATGAGGCATCTCTACATAGTATATGTGGGTGTACAATATTGTAGAGGAATACAAAGATATATTTGCCTCACCTAAAGGGGTGACTCTGAACTACCAATTCAAATCCTCAATTAATTTGATACATAGTGATCCCTTACCTAATGGACTAGTATACATACACTCTCTTATGTAGAATGGGGAAATAAAACATCAAATTCAAGAGCTTATCAAAAGGGAAACATTCGACCAAGATACCCAACTTGTGGGAGCTCAATTGTATTGGTACAGAAGAAGGATGGAACATGGCGAATTTGCATTGATTACAGAGCTGTGAAAAAATCACCAAGAAGAATCGATACCCAATCTCTTATATTGATGATTTTCTTAATCAACTTAAGGGTGCCAAGTTATTCAAGAATATTAATCTGAATTCATGATACCACCAGGTCTCCATCGAGCAAATCAATGTGTGGAATACAAAATTCAAGTCCAAAGAAAGAATTTTTGAGTGGTTGGTCATTCCTTTTAGATTGACTAATGCACCAGCAAGTGACCAATGGTGGATTCAAATCCAAGTTCACTTAGGGTGTGTCACAAAAAAAATCCTTCGAATATTTGAAACAGTGTTGATTCTTAAGTTCGGTCCTCACTACTCCAGACTTGCAATAGCATTTTGAGATTGAGACAAATACCTCTAACTATGCTATCGATGGAGACCGCACTCAGCATGGACATCCAGTGGCCTATCATAGTGATAAACGTACCGATTATGTTCTCTCGTATCTCACCTATGACAAGGACATGTATTATGTTGTGTAAGTTGTCTCCAATGGAATTATTTGATCCTAGGGAAGGATTTGATCATCCACACTAATCAAATTACCCTACAATTCATGAAAACACAAGGAAAGTTATAGAATCACTTCCATCGAAATGTTTCACATACTTGCAACAATTCCACCTGAACATCAACTATAAAAAGGGTAGCACAAATCAAGTTTCAAACTGCCTCAAATGACCTCCTATTGTTATTATGACTATCATGCTACACTGTTGTGGACACAAGACCTCGAGGAGGCCCCAATTGTACAATAGTGACATGAATTTTTTGTTACTTATCAGACATTGCATGTAGGTCACTGATCAACACTAATCTAACCAAATCGACTTCCTTCCATCCCCAAATGGATGGACATGCAAAGGTGGTCAATAGGATGATTTGTTAGAAAAACAAGATCACAGAGCAATAACAATAAACAGAAATGCAAATATAATCACACACACATTACAAGAGAAACACAGATATATCGTGGTTCACCCAACTTGGGCTATGTCCACACTGAAGTTTCCATTCCTTATTATTATTCCGTCCAACAAAGTGAAGGGATACAACCTGCAGCACAATCGCTGCACTTCCTCTTAACTGTTACACAGTCTCTCTTCTTGATTTTAGAGATCTTTACAATGCATAAAACCTAATACATTATTAACCCTAGCCGTGTTACAATTTCTTTCTTATAAAGGGAAAATACATAGGGAAAATACCACGGGTTACCCAAAACCATGGGCCCGTAAAACAACCCCAAAAATTTCCTTCGGAGGCTTCTCCTCCAAACCCCCGTCGGGAGACCGCTGGACCCCCCAGCCAGGGGGGATGGTCCCCCTTGGAACCCTGTGGGGGGGCGATGCCCCCCCGCTGGGGTGAGTGTATAGTCCACCTACATATCATATAAAATTGGGGTACAAACATGGCTGAAACAATATTATCTATGAGACTGTAAGATTTGGCTCCACAACCAACAATCTCCCACTTGGAGATTGATCACAACAACTCCATCACTGTTGTACTTGTTGGACCTTGGACTTGGAAACTTTCTCCTCTTCACCTTCATGCTAGAAGGCCAACTGAAACCGAGCAGGAACTTAGTTTCTCTCTGATCACTACCTTTGTAAACATGTCTACAGGATTCTAGCTAGTATGTATCTTTTACAGCTTCAACAGTTCATCTTCCAGAACAGAGCATAAGAAATGGTACTTGAGATGTATATGTTTAGTCCTGGAATGGAATGTTGAGTTCTTTGCAAGATGAATGGCACTCTGTTTGTCACTATACAACATGTTATACTTCTGCTTCTTACCCAATTCCTCCATAAACCTCTGCAACCAAATCATCTCTTTACTAGCCTCTATAACAGCAACATACTCTGCTTCCGTTGTTGAAAGTGCAACAACTTTCTGCAGTTTCAAAATCCAACTTACTGTTGTTCCACCTACAGTAAACACATACCTTGTGGTGCTCCTCCTGCTATCCTTATCACCTGCCATATCTGCATCAACATATCCCTGTAGAATAGTGTCTGAACCTCCAAAACATAATGCCTGAGTGGTGGTACCTCTCAAATACCTGAGAATCCACTGTACTGCCTTCCAATGTTCTTTACCTGGATTGTTCATATATCTACTCACAACTCCCACTGCATGTGCAATATCTGGTCTTGTGCACACCATGGCATACATCAAGCTGCCAACTGCTGATTGATAGGGAATCTTGGACATGTAATCTGTCTCTTCCTGTGTCTTGGGACACGTTTCCTTACTTAGATTGAAATGGCTGGACAACGATGTACTAACTAGTTTTGAATTCTACATTCTGAACCTCTCCAACACCTTTTGTATGTACTCACCCTGAGACAATGTCAATTTACGATTTTTCTTGTCTCTTGTTATTCTCATACCAAGGATTTGCTTTGCAGCACCCAAATCCTTCATTGCAAATGAATTAGCTAGCTTCCTTTTGAGTACATTTATATCATGTATGTTAGACCCTGCAACAAACATGTCATCCACATACAATAACAAGATAATATATCTTTCATTGTCTAGCTTCTTGAAATAAACACAGTGGTCAGAATGGCATCTACTATAACCTTGTTCTGTCATAAACCTGTCAAATTTTAAATACCACTGCCTTGGAGCTTGCTTCAAACCATACAAGCTCTTTTTCAACCTGCACACCAAATTCTCCTTACCTTTGACCTCATACCCTTGTGGCTGCTGCATATATATCTCTTCCTCCAAATCCCCATGGAGAAAGGTTGTTTTTACATCTAACTGTTCAAGATGCAAATCTTCTACCACCACTAGACTTAAGATAGTCCTAATTGAAGTCATCTTAACAACAGGAGAAAATATTTCATCAAAGTCAATACCTTTCTTCTGTGCAAACCCCTTTACAACAAGTTTGGCCTTGTACCGCTTCTTACCTCTTTCTTCTTCCTTCAACCTGTAAATCCATTTGTTCTGCAATGCTCTTTTACCAGCAGGAAACTGAACCAGATACCAAGTCTGGTTTCCTACCAATGAGTCCATCTCCTCATTCATGCCTTGCTCCCACTTCTTTCTAGTTTCCACCTGCATTACTTCTTCATAACATTCTGGTTCACCGACATCAGTCATCAACAAATAATACATTGAAGGAGAGTATCGTTCAGGGAATCTACTTAACCTGGTAGATCTTCTTGTAGTTGCAAGAGTTTCAGGTACTTGTAGTTGTTCTTGATTTTCTGGCACCTTTGGAACTTCATTTTCTTGAATTTCATCAAGTAATGTGTACTCTGTGGTTTCCTTTTCCTGTTTCTTTCCCTATAAATGATCTTTATACATGACCTTTTCATTGAATATCACATCTCTATTCCTGATGATTTTGTTATTTTCATAATCCCATAAGCGATAGCCAAATTCATTAACCCCATATCCAATAAAGGTACATTTCTTAGATTTAGCTTCAAGCTTTGTTCTATTTTCTTTATCAATATGGACAAATGCTTCACAAGCAAATGTTATCATAAATGAGCAGTTTACCTTTTTATTTGTCCATGCCTCCTCTGGAAAACCACCATCCAAAGCACTTGAAGGTCCTCTATTTATTAAATAAACAGCAGTATTTACAACATCCGCCCAAAACTATAAGGGCAACCCTGCATGCAGTCTCATACACCTTGCACGCTCCATGATCGTTATGTTCATCCTTTCTGACACATCATTTTCTTGTGGTGTTCCTGGGACTATCTTCTCTCTACGAATCCCATGGTATGAACAGTAACTATCAAACTCCTTTCCGCAGTACTCACCTCCATTATCAGATTTGAGACACTTCAACCTTTTCCTTGTCTCATTCTCAACCAAAGATTTCCACTTCTTAAAAGTACCAAACACATCAGATTTCTGTCTAATGCAATAAACCCAAGTTTTCCTAGTTGCATCATCAATAAATGTAACATAATAATGCGAGCCACCAAGAGATTGTACTTGAGCCGGTCCCCATACATCTGTATGCACTAGTTCTAACTTTTCATTCTTCTTTTGTTTCCCAACCCTGAGAAATCTGACTCTCTTCTGTTTTCCATAAACACAGTTTTCACAGAATTCCAAACTTACTTGCTTCAAATCTGGCAGCAACTTCCTTGTGTGGAGAATCTGCATCCCCTTCTCACTCTTGTGGCCAAGCCTATGATGCCACAATGATGTATCTGTTCTTATGGAAGCTAAAGAGATAGAATGGTCGGTATTATGAGGACATAAATACAACATACCTATCATGTCTCCTTTTGCTATCACCATTGATCCTTTAGTGATCTTCCACCACTTTTCTCCAAATGTAGATAGACAGTCGCCATCTCCCAGCTACCCTGTTGAGATCAGATTTCTTTTCATAGCAGGAATATACCTAACATCTTTCAACGTCCAATCAGTTCCATTCTTAACTTTTATCCATACCTTACCCATTCCAACAATTTTACATTGCTCATCACCACCCAATAAAACATGTCCAAAATCGCCAGGAACATACTCATGAAAGTATTTCCTATGGGGTGTAGCATGACATGAAGCTCCTGAATCTACTACCCAATAATCACTAGTATTGTCTAATGCAAGAATCAAAGCATCTTGTATCACATCACCTGCTACATTTGCTTCCTGGGTAGTTTCCTTCTGTGCATCTCCTTTCTTCTTTACAGATCTGCAGTCTTTCTTCAAATGTCCTTTCTTTCCACAGTTCCAGCACTCTATTTTTCCCAGTCTGGACTTGGATCTGCTCATTTTAGACTTGCCACGATTACCTTGGCTCTTTCCTCTATCCTTTTTTCTTCCCCTGCTCTCCATGGTCAACGCATTACCTGATGTCTCATCTGTGCTTTTTCTTCGTATTTCCTCGCTTAACATTATCAAATTTCAAGGTGTTTGAACCAAATACAGAGTTACTTACAGCCATGACCAAGCTATTCCAGCTTTCTGGCAATGAACACAAGATTAGAAGAGCCCCAACCTCATCATCAAAGTTCACACTTAAAGAACTTAGCTGATTTGTAACCATATTAAACTCATTTAAATGATCAGTAACAGATCCACCTTCAGACATCTTCATATTAAATGAACGCTTCATTAGAAATACCTTGTTGGAGGCCGAGGGTTTTTCATACAACTTACCCAGTGCACTCATCAAACCCTCCATTGTCGTTTCTTTTGAGATATTGAAAGCCACCGACGAAGCTAGGCTCAGCCGTATTGTTCCCAAATCCTTTCTGTCAAGAACCTCCCATTCTTCATCCTTCATGGCCACCGGCTGCTTTGCTCTTCCTCCCAATGGTAGGAATAGATCCTTCTATTACAGATAGTCCTCCATTTGCATCTTCCATAACTGAAAGTTTTGTCCATTAAACTTCTCGACCTTAAGCTTTCCTTCTTCCGCCATTGCTCCCGCTCGAACTAGAAACCCTAGCTTCCTACGGGTTTATCTTCTAAATAGACCTTTGACTATGATACCAATTGTTAGAAAAACAGGATCGCAGAGAAATAACAATAAACAGAAATGCAAATATAATCACACACACATTACAAGAGAAACACAGATATATTGTGGTTCACCCAAGTTTGGCTACGTCCACACTGAAGTTGTCAGTCCTTATTATTATTCCATCCAGCAAAGTGAAGGGATACAACCTGCAGCACAACCGCTGCACTTCCTCTTCACTATTACACAGTCTCTCTTCTTGATCTTAGAGATCTTTACAATGCATAAAACCTAATACATCATTAACCCTAGCCTTGTTACAATGTCTTTCTTATAAAGGGAAAATACATAGGGAAAATACCACAGGTTACCCAAAACCATGGGCCCATAAAACAACCCCAAAAATTTCCTTCAGGGGCTTCGCCCCTGAACCCCATTTCTTAGGGGTGCTGCCCCCAAATCCTCGTTGGCCCCTGGACCCCCTGGAACCCCGTGGGGGGGCGATGCACCCCCACACTCCCCCGCTGGGGTGAGTGTATAGTCCACCTACATATCATATAAAACTGGGGTACAAACACAGCTGAAACAATATCATCTATGACACTGGAAAATATGGCTCCACAACCAACATTATTGTGCATATCCTAAGAATGTACAACTCCCAATATCCATGCACTTGGGATCAGAGCCTTTCTTATGTTCAACATTGAAACACAAGATCCCTTCATGGATCTGTTGGCTACAATCCCCTTTATTTATGCTTGGGGTTCCATCCATTATCCCTAATTAACATAGAAACGCCCATTGCTTCAACACAAGACGAATCCTCCCATTCTCAAACTAAGGTTGATTGCGAAGCCAAATTTATTAAATGGATCAATCACATCCAACAAGTTCATGATATTTTTCACAATCCAATGCTAAGTATAAGTAGAACCATAATCAACATTGAGTTCCCCACAAATTATAGGTGGAAGATAAGGTATGGTTTCATTTGAAGAAAGAGCACCTCCATGGAACCCATCCAAATATCCACCCACTCTGATATGAGCCTTACACCATCACCAAGGTTGTGCATGAGAATTATTTTGAGTTAAATATTCCTCCTTTCCTCATCTTGAACCCTATATTTAATGAAGATATTCTTCGACGATATTTTCCACCTCTCTTGGACACCTTAGAGGTCGAAGAAGGACATTGGAAATTGGTGTGAGTTCCACCAAATCCCCTGGAACAACAACGACGAATGTCACTTGAAAAAAACATTGTTGGTCGATATGAAATCCTTGAAGCCAGAATCTAGATCATACTCTAATTCGAAGCAATATAAAGGAAGGTGGATCATTGACACATAACCCATCCCAACCATCACAACTACAATGATCCAACCAGAAGAGATAGAGGATTTGGAGGAAGGGGAGCATCTCTTCCACTCATAGATCTGTATCAAGACAAGTATGAATTTCATTGTTGACAGCGATAGCCAAAAGAACCTAATCTCGATTGAGGTCATCAAAATATTCAATTTTCTGACAATGCCACACCCCCAACCATACACCATTGGTTGGTTGATCCAAGGATGAGACATATGTGTCAATTAGCAATGCCACCTATCCTATGTCATCAAGCCCTTCAAAGATGAGGTACTATGTGATGTTTCCCCACTTGAAGTTTTTGATGTTCTCTTACGACAACCCTAGATTTGGAAACATCATGTTGTTTGGGATTCTAGGCCTCGTAGTGTCATTGTTACTTTGGCAGGCCAACACTACAGGGTACTTGAGGTAGTTTTGATTACTATAGTTTCTTTGATATTATCAAATCCATGTCTAAAAAATATCTTAAACTAGGAACTTTTTCATCTTCATGGTTCAATCAGAAGGTGGAAAAAAGGTCACTTCTATCACCATACCCTCAACATGAGGCCTCTCTACACAGTAGATTCAAGTGAACAAGATTGTATAGGAATACAAAGATATTTTGGACTCACCTAAAGGGGTGCCTCTACACTACTAGGTCAAATAATCAATTGATATGATACCTATTGCTCTATAGTAATCTATGGCATTACATTAGGTTACCAGTAACAAACCAAATCATACAATAAATAGGATGATACAACACACATAGAGACATAAGGAAGATGCAATTAATGGTGGTAGAAATAACAGTTTGTCTTTTATTATATGACCATCATGTACAGAAGTACTACTTTATATCTGGCTCACCAACCTATTTATACAGGTTACAAGGTAGTTAAATAGTTATAACTGCTTGACCAGTCGGCTCACTATCCAACAGATTGGACCGACCCAACTATGGTTGGTCAGGAGGACCTAGTAAAAGAGCCGACGAGGATTCTCCAACATATCCCCCACCAACAAGTCACTTATTCATCCCGAAGAGAACTAAGAGATGCAAGATTACAAAATTGTATAACAAAATTACAAAATTGTATAACAAAGTTACAAAATTGTAAAAAATCTAGTACAAATTTTTTTTATTGATGCTTGAGGCTATTATGTGGTAATAGATGGGGTTTCTTCTACACAAGATTCAACATTGTTGCGGCCAACAAATTTAGGTGTCTTTGAAATTATTTCCAAGCATGCAATATTGATTGTATGTCGAGGGTGATAGTTACAAGTTCAGATAATTTTGCAAGATTCTCTTGGATTGAATCATTCTGAATATTTTGCAGGTCGGGGCCCAACATGGTATGTTGTGCTTCAGTAGCTTGCGAAAATTGGTACATTTGATATTTTAAGAGGTAAACCTCCCTCTGCACTAATTTGGCCTACTTTTTCTACTGATATCGTTTCTCCTAGAGGTCAACAAAATGTTGTTGCTCCATGGTCAAATGTATGTCTAATAGTGATATCGTTGTTGAATCTGCAGTGGTCTTATGTTGGTAGATTTTAGAAATGATGTTTTGTACATTTCCCATCTCCACAAAAATTTTACCATAGTAGGAGTACTAATTGTTTAGTACTCGTGACAACTGAGTGGCATGTACTTAATAATCCATTAGCTTTCTTGTCATTTCTACAAATAATTTGTGTTGCTCAGCAAAAAGAAGTGAATTCTCCTGTTTAGTGGCATGGTTCCATTGATTGGTGACATGTTGCAAAAGTGAAATGACAGATATAAATAAAATTGAAATATAATCAAATGGATTCTTCCCTTCTGGTATTTTAATTGTCATCATGACCTGGGTAGTTAAGTCAAAGCATTGCTTTAATGTTTGCTTTTGCTCCTCTAGGATATTTTTAAGTTTCTTCTTATCATATGAATGGTGCTTCTTTTTTTATTTACCTACAATTCTAATGAAATCATTCAACTCTTGATTCAAGGCTCACATTGGGTCAAAGGTTCCCTTTGTACCCAATTTTTTGGTTGTTGTCTTGAGTACTACTGTGATCTCAAGGCCTTGCTTCTTCTTATTCTTCCACTTTTTCTTTGATGATCCTTTTTTTAATGGTTACTGCTGAGGCTAGGTTAGGGTAGCATAGGTAGGTGTTGATGAGGTAGAGATAGGTATCGACCTAATAGGGATTGAAATAGAACTTGTCATAGTTGGTGCAAAGGGTCTAGTCGATGTAGCTTGGGCGGTTGAAGCAGGTAGGATTGTTTTCACAGGTGGTGTAATCAGCACGGGGAGAGAATTCTATGGGGGAAGGGTACTTGACAGGGTTAGCGTACTCGTTGGTTCCAAAGTACTCATCAGGGGTAGAGTGCTCGACGGGGCCACAGTACTCGAAAGATATGCTGATGTGGGGGTCGACATTGAGGTACCTAGCAGGGGTATTTATCCGGATACAGATGATGTAAGGGTAGACTAATTAAAAATTGTTGTACTAGGCAATGGAGAGGATTGAATTTACAGAAATATTTTAACAGATGGAAAGGAGATAAACTTTTTCAATGATTTTTATATTGAAGGATGGCTAGGTACTTGGGTCAATGGAGGAGGTAAGTGCAGTTGGTCTAGTGGTAAACTAAATTTGACGATGGGGTTTTATGTAACAAGCTACTGCCAATTAGGAATAAGGTGAGGTAACTTGTTAAATAATGTGCTCATTTATGGGGTTATCTGGGGTGAAGATGATGCTAGTTGAGTGACAATTTTTTCTTCAATAAAGGTGGTTGAAAGGAGTGGGTAGTTGGAAGGGACCAAAATAGGGATGTCGGCCTGGGGATGCATAGTAATCTTTATCTAGTCTGGAATGAGTAGGAGTTACCTTTGTTCCAAATATTTTCATTATTAGATTCATTTCGATCTACTACTCAATTGTAACGTGGTTCTGGGTAGCTCCCAAGATGAATTCTTGTGCTTTGGCATGAGGTTATTACAACTCATCTTCCATATGTTTGTTGAGTACCAATTTCCTTTTCTTTGTTGAAGAATGTAACTTCATAAGATATTCTTATTTTTATTATTTGATTCATTTGTATTATTTGTATTCTGCACACTAGGGGGATTATTATCAATGTAATTAATTATGTAAAAGTCATTGAAAGAGTCATTTTAAACCCTAACTGTTAGGTCGGCCTGGAAAATTCTAAAAAATAATTATTTATTGTAAAGTGTACAAGTCGGCCTAGTTAGGAGATTCAAGCCGGTCTAATTAGTAAAAATTTCAAGTGTTTTGTCTAGAATAAATGAGGATTTCGACCTCCTCATTTGGTCACCTCACTCACACATTGAGCTCACATCATTAGGAGAGATAGAGTCAAGTGGATAGTTTCTTTTTGGTCTTTGCACAAGGGATACTGTTGTACTTTATGTAGAATCTATATAGAAGAAGTTTGTTTGGTTTTTCTTCCCCGAGAGGGTTTTCCCCAGATAAATTTGTTGTCTACTTGTGTTCATGTTTTACTTGTTTATCTTTCAATGATCCTTATTTTTATTGCACTTAAAATTATAACATGGTATCAGAGCTAGTCTGAAAGAGAACATTGTGCAGCTACTTAAACTGCAGAACTAGGATTCCTTATTTACGGAAGAATTCTCCACAAATCAACTGAAAAAGATGGTGGACTCAAATCACCTAACTAGGGCACATATTTCTGTCGAAGCAAGAATCTCATTCCGAGAATTTTCATTTTTGGGCCAACCACTGCAGCTCGGAGAACTAGGGCATCATTTTTTTGGAGGATCTGTTCATAGAATCAAGAAAAGAAGTACATTTCTCATCTCACCTTGGGGAGGCACATCTTTTCCTCTAAACATTTTTTCAAGATCCCAAAAGTTGAAAAATTAGGTTTTCTTTGACAAACCCTAGGTCACCCTGCAACCATTTTTTCAAGAAGTCGACCTATGATTGGAGAATGTCATTTGGTAATTTATTCTATTTACATTTGAGGTTCTCATTTATCAATTTTATCAAAATTCCAAATAGTACCAAGATTGAGGATAAGCTTGAAGGAGCAAAGAAATTATGAGCATGGAAGTATAGGGTGATGCTCATCCTAGAAGAGCATGACTTGGACAAGTATGTTATAGAGGTATTTGCGGAGCTAGAGGAAGATGAAGAGAAGTCTAAGCACACGAATAATCTTATAAAATATAAGAGGATCATAACTGTTTCCATCAAGGATCACTTGATCCCACACATCTCTTCTCTGAAGACTCTGAAAGATATGTTTGATGCATTGAAATGACTATTTGAAGGAACCAATATCAATAGGAAGATGACCTTGAGGACTCAAATCAAGGATGTGAAGATGCAAAACAATGAAAGCATATAATCCTACTTCACAATGGTTTCCAGCATCAGAGATCAGTTAAGTGCAATTGGAGATGAAGTAGAAAATGCAGAACTAGTAATGACTACCCTAAATGGTCTTCCAAGATCAAGGGAGTCATATGTTCAAGGAATATGCTCAAGGAAGAAACTTATTTTATTCAGTACACTCTTGGAATAATGTACTCAAGAAGAAGCTAGGATTGCTTCCATAGAAGAAAATCTAGGAGACGAAGAAAATCAAGCCTTGGAAACTCATACCAAGAGAGGAAAGAGAGAAGATCATCATCACAAGAAATCATACAAAGGTAAGAGGACTACTAAATAATTCTAAAATATTAGATGCTTTAATTGTGATGATTCAGGGCATGGCTATATAAATTTTCCCAAGAAGAAAGGATTTAAGAAGAAGAGCAAGAAAATACATCATGCTCATGCTGCAGAGGATGATGAGAAATAAAGAAAGGATCTTCAAGTGACGAAGAATATGTCTTGATATCAGCACTAACAGGTATAGTTGGACTTGGTAATAATGATTGGCTTGTTGATAGAGGTACCTCTAAACACATGACAGGTTACAAGGATGCTCTCAACAACCTTATCGAAAAGGACTCACCTAACAAGGTGAAGCTAGGAGATGATTATCAATATCCCATCAAAGGGATAGGAGAAGATTTCTATAAGCTTGAATCTAGAAATCCTATCAAAATGAAGGATGTTCTATATGTACCCGGTTTGAAGAAGAACTTACTTTCCATCTCAGCTCTAGATGAGAAAGGATTCATAGTAGCATTTATGGATGGTCAAGTACTTATGTGGCCCAAGGGTAAGACAATAAATGATGTGGTAGTAATTGGAGTGCAAGAGGGAGGACTATACAAACTCAAGGGACATCCAAAACAAGCTTTGGTTCATGAAAATATGGAACCAAATTAATTGTGGCATAGAATATTTTCTCACATTAACTAAAAAGCATTACCAATTGTAAGCAAGATGGTGAATGGACTACCCAATATCTAAACCAAGCATGAAGGCATATGAAAGGGATGTGAAAAAGGAAATAATGTGAAGAAACCATTTCCAAGTAGCGACAGCAAAGCAAAGGATATTTTGGAACTTATACATTCATATGTTTGCGGGCCTATGTCACTCAACTCATTAAGCGGGTATGTCTACTATGTTTCCTTTATCTATGATTATTCAAGAAAAATATGGATCTATTTCTTAAAATACAAATATAAAGTATTTAACAAGTTCAAGGAGTTTAAAACCCTTGTGGTAAATCAAGCTAAAAAGAAAATAAAGGTACTAAGAACAGATAATGGAGGTGAATTTACTTCAGGAGAATTTAAATAATTATGTAAAGACTCGGGGATTAAGAGGGAGATGAGAACTCCCTATAATCCACAACAAAATGGGAATGTAGAAAGAAAGGATAAAACAAGTATGGAAGCAGTAAAGGCCATGATCATGACCAGGACCTTCCTATGCACTTATGGGAAGAAGCTGCAAGGACAGTCATATATGTTCAAAATAGGACTCCTCACAATGTTTTTGAGAACGAGACACCAAAATAAATATTTACAGGAGAAAAACCAGAAGTCATCCATCTCATAATATTTGGTTTCCCAGTATTCATTCATATTCCAAAAGAGAAGAGGACCTAGTTGGATCCCTCGGGAAAGAAAGGAATCTTCGTTGGTTATAGTGATTCATCAAAGGCTTACAGAATATACATACTAGGATTCAAGAAGATCAAGACCAGCATAGATGTAACCTTTGATGAATACATAGCTTTCAGTAGGTCAAGGAATATTCACTTATATGAGGAGCATGATGAAGAACCTAAGACTCCCAGGGTTCGAGAAACAGTAATGGAAGAACAGGTTCTAGAAGAACCTGAGGATCATGATATTAGAAAACCATCTTGGGCACGAGAACTTATTCAGGATGCATAAAAGTATGGTGCTCCACAAGGAAGAAAGAGACCTCGGGCTTACTCCAGCTATATGGTGCCATTAAGTGACATCATTGATGTTGAACCTTCCAGTTATGAAGAGGTTGCTGAACAAAAATTATGGAAGGATGTTATGATTGAGGAGTATCAGTCGATCATGAAGAATGATGTATGGGAGGTAGTTTTGAGACCAGAAGGGAAGTCAGTAGTGTCTTCCAAATGGATCTACAAGATTAAACATGCAGAAGATGGAAGTGTCGAGAAATACAAGGAAAGGTTTGTGGCTCGAGGTTTCTCCTAGAAAGAACGTATTGATTACAAGGAGACATTTTATCCAATAGAGAGATACACTTCAATCAGGTCTGTACTTGCTATCGCCAAAGTGATGAATTGGAAGGTACATCAGATGGATGTGAATACTTCCTTCTTAAATGGCATAGTGGAAGAGGAAGTGTATGTGGAGCATCCACTAGGCTTCGAGACACATGACAGGAAGAGTCATGTGTGCATATTAAATAAGGCCTTGTATGGATTGAAACAAGAACCCAGGACATGGTACGTAAGGATAGATGGTTTTCTGACGAGCTTGATCTTTACCAAGAGTAAATCAGACTCCAACATTTAATACAAGGTTGAGGAAGGAAATCCTATGATTCTACTGTTATATGTAGATGATTTTTTTTTGACAGGTGAAGATAAGGTCATTGTAGAAACAAAGAAGAATCTTGCCACTGAGTTCGAGATGAAATACCTAGGCATGATGCATTACTTCTTAGGTCTTAAGGTATGGTAGAATCCGGAGGAAATTTTCCTAGGTCAAGGAAACTATGTAGTAGATATCCTAAAGAGATTTGGGATGATGGATTGTAAGGCCATGGCCACACCCATGGCATCAAATCTAAATTTGTTGAGTGATACTACTTCAGAATTGGAGGATGCCACAATGTATCAACATATGATTGGTTCGTTGATGTATTTGAAAAATACACGGCCTGAATTATGCTTTGCGGTGAACAATCTGAGTCAGTATATGGTAGATACAAGACACGTTCACATGGTTGCGGAAAAGCATGTGCTGAGGTACATGAAGGGTACGGTTGATTATGGCCTCAGATATGCATCGGATTAGAAGGTTAACCTACAGGGTTATGTTGATGCAGATTGGGTCGGGAGTGTCACAGATACAAAGAGCACATCAGGATGTTGCTTCATTTTGGGATCAAGTATGATCTCATGGTTCAGTAGGAAACAAATGTGTGGCACTTAGTATAGTTTAGGCCAAGTATATGGAAGCTTGTTCATCAAGCTACGAGGCAGTATGGCTTCGGAAGTTACTATCATGACTGTTTGATCTTGATATGGAGGGGACTTGTATCTTCTATGAAAACCAGAGTTGTGTGAAGTTTTCGGAGAACCATGTGTTCCATGACAAGTCGAAGCACATCGAGATCAAGTATCACTATATCCGATATATGGTTTAGAAGGGAGCAGTGAAGATTTAGTATATAGCAACAGAAGACCAAATAGTCGATGTGTTGACCAAGCCTTTGTCGAGAGGGAATTTTGAATACTTCAGGCACAAGCTTGGAGTGGTTCATATCAAGATGGAGTGATGAGCTCGGTTGAGGTAGCAGGAATTTGTGGGTCATGTGAGGTAATTGAGTCTCCTAGGCTACGAGAGGATATGGATGAGCGGTGAGGTAATGCAGGTGGTTGCAGTGTGCAATGTAATGGACGCTCCTGGGATGGACCCACCGGATGGATTGATTAGTTCATGGATGAGGATAGTCACATCCAGTATGAAAAAGGATTGGCATTGTGATGAAAATCATAAATTGATATAGGTCACATCCAGTATGAAAAGGGAGTGGCACTATGATGGAAAATCCTATATTTTATCTAGGTCACATCCAATATGAAAAAGGAATGACATTGTGGTGGAAAATCCTAGATTTTATCTAGGTCACATCCAATATGAAAAAGGACTAGCATTGTGGAGGAAAATCATAGATTTGATCTAGGTCACATCCAGTATGAAAAAGGACTGGCACTGTGGAAAGTCCTGGAATGGTGCTTATGGTCTTCTTAGCTGCAGAAGATCATTCATAGGTAATGTAATGATGCTTCTGGTTTGCTTAGTTGCGGGAGATCATTTACAGTAGAAAAGTACTAGACTCGGTCAAGGTCACTTCCAGCATGAAAGAGGGTTGGCTCAATGGTGAAAATTCCTGTAATGATGCTTCTGGTCTTCCTAGTTGTGGAAGATCATTCACAGGTCCTGTAATGATGCTCATGGTTTTCTTAGCTGTGGGAGATCATTTACAGTGGGAAAGTGCTACACTCGGTCTAGGTCACATCCAGCATGAAAGAGGGTTGGATCTATGTGTGAAAACCCTAGACATGGTCTAGGTCGCATCCAACATGAAAAAGGGATGGCTCTGTGGAACTTCTTATGACATATAGATTCGAGAGATGTAGATGTCAATAGTCCATGTACAAGAAGTGCAGCAACTGGAAGATGATAGTGACGATGACTAAAGAATACCTTCCTTGTTTTTGGGCACATCCCAAGTCAAAGGACGTTTTGATGATGAACTACAAGTTAGGCGAGGCCTAACATCGACCAGTTTTGGGAGAAACAACTATGCAATTCTCGGGAACAGGGTCTGGAGCGTAATGAAGTGGAAGACAAGGATCTATCCCCTTAGTAAATGCGAAGTACTAAGGATGATCAAGGTAGTTGGAGCAGTTATGAATGAAGCGACAGACTATCAAGCTACGGGAGCAAGAAGTAAAGAAGCGGGACTGTTAGAGAAGCGTCAGAGCCAGAGGAAGCAGCACAAAAGGACAGTAGAGCTCTAGCGAAATAAAGACAAAGCGTGGTCAATAAGAGAACCACGTGATTTTGGGTTTAAGGGTACTATGGGGGTTGGCCCATAGTTATTGTAAAGATGTGACCTTCGTGAACAATCTATAAAAGGGCCAATTTTGCATAAGGAAGGGTTAGAATTTGTTAGATCTGTTAGAAGAGATACAGATATTGTAAGACTTATTGTAGATCTATGCTAAGAGAGATCTAAGAGAGGAAAAAGACTCTGTAGTTGTGTGTGTAGAGATCTATTATAGATAAGAGTCAGCAGCTGAGTGCGCAGACTGGAACTATTAACCCCTTCCAATAAATATAAGAACAGTTCATGTGGACGTAGCTCCCATGTGGGGGGTGAACCACGTAAATACTTGTCTTGTGTGTTTGAATCTCTGTTATATTGAATGTTTATGAATGTTTATGATTATATATGTGTTTTCATATGAATGTAAACGAGAATGATATGATAAGTAGAGGAATATACATACATTAACATTAGGAAGTTGTGTTAAATGTGGTAAATGCGCAGTCATAGAGAATGCGTAGTAACAGCGATTTAGTGAAGTCTGTAGGTTGTTGAGATTCTTAAAGTGCGCAAATACATGTTAGTCATGATATGCAAAGAAGATGTTGAGCAAGCTCTGCATATCCATCTTGCATAACATAACCGCACATCACCAGGTTACAGAAACCTGAATCTATGACCACCCATCTTCGCTTCGGGTGAGACTTCAGCTTGCTCGCAGGTTGATGCTGAAAGGGCCAGTAAAGGGGATTTTGTTTGACTAAGAATAGAGGATAACCTCGCAGAACCTAGTTCATCCCCAAGGAAAGGTCGAAAATCAATGAAATGAGAGAGGAGTCCCAACACTTGTTAAGAGGGAGTGTTGAAGAATGTAACTTCAGAAGATATTCTTATTTGTATTATTTGAGTCATTTGTATTATCAGTTGTATTGTACACCATACGGGGATTATTATAAATGCAATTAATTATGTAAAAATTATTGAAAGATTCAATGTAAACCCTAATTGTTAGGTCGTCCTGGAAAATTCTAGAAAATAATATTTTATTGTAAAGTGTACAGGTCGGCCTAGTTAGGAGAGTCAAGCTGACCTAATTAGTAAAAAGGCCAAGTGTTTTGTCTAGTATAAATGAGGAGTTCGACCTCCTCATTTGTTCATCTCACTCACACATTGAGCTCTCATCATTAGGAGAGATAGAGTCAAGTGGATAGTTGCTTTTAGATTCTTCTTGTTTTTGGTCTTTGCACAAGGGATACTATTGTACTTTCTGCACAATCTATATAGAAGAAGTTTCCTGGGTTTTTCAGCCCCGAGAGGGTTTTCCCGGGATAAATTTGTTGTCTACTTTTATTCATGTTGTGATTGTTTATCTTTCAGTGATCCTTATTTGTATTGCACTTAAAATTCTAACATTCTTTGCTTGTTTGGATGAAGTCATCCTAAAGGTTTTCTTCATAGTAAAAATCTGCTCAACTACCTAATCAAGCTTCTCTTCGGATGTGTCTGGCTCCAACTTCTCTTCTTGCTAGTCTTCATCTTCTTTGATTGTCTCTTTCAATGGTACTTCTTTTGCTGGTGATTTTTGACTCGTTGATGGTATAATGGTAAGTGGATTTGTTTTGACAGTGTCATCCTTAGGTGCGAAAATTCTCATGTACATCCCCGCTTCATACTAGTCATCTATTTCACCATCAAGCAGTGGTTCGGTGATGGTGATAGGTTTTCTCCAAGCAAAGCATGGAATATGCAAGACTTCATTAGACTACTGGGAGAGGTTTGTAAAAATATCTTGGACTGTTGGGTAGTAATCTAGATGAGAGGGATTTCCCTGCTTCCCTTCCATGAAGAAGACTTTGGTATGGTACAGGTCTAGCTAGATATGTGTCATTGATAGAAGGTTGCGATGGACTTGTTTCGGAACTCACCATTGGAAACAAGTATTTTTCAATACTTGAAACCAATTCTCTAGCCATATCTTGGTAACTTTTGGGCCTTTTGAGCATCCTTTTGGTGCAAAAACCATGAAATTTTGCATGAGGAGTGGGTAAGTATTAGTGAAGCTGGGGTCGTTGGCTGGCGAGATCTTGGACATTGCTATCCAAATTAAGAGCGACAGGAAATGGATTGCTTGACCCATTTCCTAACATTTCTCACAGTTTTTTTTATGATCGAGGCTAGATACTCATCCCAGTTGTAAATTTCCCCTTCTTTTCCCATGGATTTTACTGCTTCCAACATTTTTAATTCTATATCGAATGGCCAACCTGAGCTAGTCAAATAGATGGATATAATAATAGCAACAAATTTATAGATTGGGAAAGTGATCTTACTGATGACAAGCCCCTTTGATTTTTTCCCAATGGTGTTCCAGTCAGTTCTAGGACCACTGTTAATGGATTATTGCATAGAAGTACATTTGCTCCTTTCTTGGGTAGACTAGTAATGTGTGAAATGAGGGAGTCATTTATTTCATATGACTCATCAAACTAGAACTTGTCGTTGTAGTACCCGCTAAAAATATATTTGGCAATTAGTTCTTTCAACTTGTCAAAGTTGTTGAGGAGGGGTGCCTTGATGTAGTGTCGAATTTGGATCACAGCAAGCTTCTATGTGTCTTCTATCCATTTGTAATTTCTAATCCCCCATTCCTAGATCTCAACCCAATGTCGCTTCCTGGACATTTTTAATTCTATTGAATCTTGCTTCAAGCGGCGTAATAGTGGCTTCTTCTTCTTGGAGGCGAAGCTTTTTCTACTACTCGGGTTGTTCTCGTCACTACTACTGCTTTCTTGGGTCCCATTTCGACAAGAAAATGAGTTGCAAGTGTCAGGCTCTATGGTTTTAGTGGAATCTCTGATAGTTTTTCTATTTGTTCAATGCCACAATAAGAGTGTTTCCATATTTCTTCACGGGGGATTTTTATATGCACGACATCCATTGAGAATTTAATGTGAGTAGGTGATCACATTAATTGCAAATTTTGTGGTGGAAAAATAGTTTGTACGCATCAGGAAACTTGCAAAGAAATCTTTTGTCTCAATCTTAACATTTCATGTAACGGTTGACAGTCGTGCGAGTAACTTCGTCGATCTCTTATGGTCTAATTTCTTGATCTGTTGGACAGTTTATCTTCTGGTCATTTTATTTGCTTTGTCGATATTTTTTCCTTCTCTACATTTATTTGATGTGTTATAGGTGTTATTCTTTGTTTGGTATTCATACCTATGTCATCCCGCTCTGCGTGTTTCATCCAGTCGACCATCATTGTGTTGAATATTTCTGCATTCTGCCAATATCCATGTATCGGTTTTCTTTTTATATGTCTTCTAATTTAGTTAGTTTATATAACTGTTTATTTTAAGATAATTACTTAGTGTTTTAGTAAAGTAAATGTAATATACAAAAATTGTGCAAACCTAGGGCACAACAGAAGGCCAATGGTGATATGGACATTGGTCAGCGATGTGCTAATTAGGCGTTATATATTTTTAGTCATGCTATGTTAATGACTTTGCTAAATACTCGTCCTTGTAGCATATTTAGTTAGACTAATCCATTGTTATTTAATTCTTCGACTATATATGGTCCTAGTTGTTGGAACATATTCCCATAATTGGCATTCCATGGACCTTATAATTGTTCCCAACTAGTTTAGACCAAGGATGAAACATCATTATTTGGTTCCCTAGTGTCTAGTTCATGTGGTGTTGCTTGTTAGTGCCTAGTTTGGTGTCTTGGATCAATAGTTTGTCCACATTTGACCCTATAACTATGGTAAATCCTATCTAGCCCTATTTTTCCACAAATTTATCCACCATCCTTAATTTTGGGATTCAATGCACCCTCATTAAATTATTAATGGAGACAAGGCGCCCATCCCCTGTTTTCAGGAACCTCGGTTCAATACAAGCTTGATTTGGTCTCTTTGGGTAATTAACGGCCACTAGTCATCACTCCACCACTAATCCACTACTTTGGTCCACACATAGGTTCATACTTATCCACTCAAGGATCTCATAGACGTTATTGACCAATTCGTGAGGTCCAAGTATGATTTGGATGACATTAATGTTAGTTAGTGGGGGAATTAGTCTAGGTAAGCCCTCATTATGGTGATCTACTCGAATTTCCACTGAGTCTCATGATTTTTCCTCTTGAGAGCATTTATATATTGTACTTGTGTTGATGAATAATATCAAAGTGGAAAACTTCCCACTGGAGTGATTTTCCTCTAGTGTTTTGTTCAATATTTCTTCTCTATTTCTTGCTATCTCTTTGTGCAAATAATTCTAAGTGAGATTGTTTTTTCTATCTAGATCTAGGTTGGATTGTCACATGTAACAGAACCTAGTGTTTCAATTGTTGTGCAATCTAAATTCTAATATTAGCCATGCAGTGTGTAGCTTTTTAAGTTTTCCTTTTATCCTGCTATCATATAGTAAAACAAGATCACCAACTGAGATGTGTTTGTTCTTTATGTTGCGGTCGTGCTAGGATTTCTATTATTGCTTTTTTGTTTCTTGATTATGTATAGCAAGTCATATTTGTTCTCCAACCTTTGGTAGTTCAAATAGTTTGTCTTCTTTTGCTCGTTCAACACCTAGGTGTAGTACTTCAGTAATTATGGGGGCTTGTTGTTTAAAGTGCAGGGGTATGACTGATTCTTGTCTATAAACTAGTTTGAAATGTATTTTCCCTATCGATTGTTTATACGCAATTCTATATGCCCATAGAACGATAGGAATTTTATCGTCCTAGCATCTCTACCGATGCTACATATTTTTGTCATCCTTTTGGTAAGAGTTTTGTTAAATGATTCCACTGCTCCATTTGAATGTGGATGGTATGATGATCTATCATAAATTATTTAAGAATTATATCGATATTTTTATTAATAAAATGAGTTCCACAGCCACTGATTAGTGTAAGAGAACATCGGAATTTTGTGACAATGATTTCATATATAAATTTTGCAACAACCTCGCTAGAACATGTCTTGACAAGTTCATCTTTTTCCCATTTAGTAACATACTCGACTGTTGTAATTATATAGCATGTGCCAGTCTGTCATCTTGGGACTGGTAACAGTCCAATGAAGTAGATTGCCCAAATTTTGAATGTAAGGATAGGATTTACAGAGATAAGGGGAATCTCATGTCGAAGTAGCGGACGACCCATTCTCTGGCATTTGTCACATTTATTCACATATGCTTTACAATATGTATGTAACAATGGCCACCATAATATGGCTTGTAAAAAATTTCTTTCTTTCGTATCAGCATGAAAATGTCCTCTCATCAGCCCGGAATGTACTTCTTTTATTATAGTATCTCGTTCATGTTCAAGAGTAGAGCGATGGAGTATATCATTTGGACTGAGCTTGGGTAGGTATCCATTCATTAATGTATAGGTATTTCCCTTTATTGTTAAGATTTTCTTCTTTCTCTCTAAAGTCCCTTTTGAAGCTTGTCCCTCTTCTAGATATTGGGCTATCTCTTCCAACTCTGTTGGCACAGCTTTGACTCTAAATAAATGCACATCAGAAATTTCATCATTGATGTTGATAGATTCTTCTTCTGTCTCTATCCTTGAAAGGTGATCTAGTCCAATGTTCGTGTTCCCTGGTTGGATTATAATTTCATATTCAAAATCCAGGAATAAGAGTAGCCATCGGCATATTCAACCATGGTATGAGGGTATTTTTATGAGATATTTTAGTGCTTGATGGTCAGTATAGAAGACAAAAGGGTTGTCTAACAAATAATGTCTAGAATTTTGTAGTGAAAATATCATGCCCAACCCTTCACGTTCGGTTGTGGTGTAGTTTCTCTCTGCTTTATTGAGCTTTTGACTAGCATAATCATCAGGATATTCCATGTCATCATTGCTTAGTTGAGTTAGGATTGAATCGACTGTAATGTCAGATGCGTCAATGTGGACATGGAATTTAACTGACCAATTCGGGAATTAGAGTATAGGAGCTTCGATGAGTTTTTCGTTTGAGGAGATCAAACAATGTTATGCATTCTTGCGTCCATATAAATTATTCATTTTCTTTGAGGAGTTCTTCAAGTGGGTAAGTCATATCAGAGTAATATCGAATGAATTTTCAATAGTATCATGTGTGCCCAATAGTATTCTAACTTGATTTTAGTTTAATGGGGGCTTCAAGTCGATAATGAATTTGATCATTTCCAAGTCGAATTTAATTTTGTCTTTGCGAACAACATGCCCAAGAAGTATTGTGATAGGGTTCATGAAGATGCACTTTTTATGTTTAATTATAGCTTAATATTCCTGCACCTTTCCATCATTCAATGAACCCATTGGGCATGGTTATTCAACATTGAGTATATCATCCAGTCATTGAAGTATATTGCCATAGTTTTGTACAAGTATTCCTGAAAGGCTTTTACAACGATTCTTGGAAATATGACTGGTTCATTTTTTAATGCAAATGGCATTACTTTATAGGAAATGATCTGAATTTGAAGATGAATGTTTTCTTATGTTGATCCTCTTTAGCAATATGTACTTTATTATATCTTGAGAAACCATCTGTGAAGGAATAGCATTCATGTCCTGCAACTTCATTAATAATTTTGTCAGTGAATGGTGTAGGAAATGGGGTCGATTAATGTTACATTATTAAGTCCATGGAAGTTGATGCAAATTCTAATCTTTTTCAGGTCGCATTTTTTCGGTTGGATGAACATCAGGCTGTCCCATTCTGATTGGTCAAATGGGTAAATTATCTTGGATACTAACATATTTTCAATTTCCTTTTTTACTATATCTTTATATTTATGTGCCAACTTGTATGCTCGTTGCTTTACAGGTTTGGTGTCTGGATTTATATCAATTTTAATTTTTGTGATTTATTTGACTAACTCTTTTAAATCCCTGGCGAAGAAATCCTGATACTCCTTTAGTAAATTTGTAATTTCTGCTACTTCCTAATTTGTGTTGATGTAGTTGTAACTTCGGAAGATATTCACTTGTATATTGTATGTGTACTTCATTGTATATCCAACAGAGATGTATTATTCCTCTGATTGGAAGTGTCGTCATTTGTATTTGCAAGTGTCTCAAGTATTATTGTAAGTGTCGCAACTTATATTTGATGGGTTATTAGACCACCTTGCTGGGGTCGGCCCTGTATGAGTTGTGTGGGTCAAAGGGATATTAGACCACCCTAGTGGGTTCGGCCCAGAGTCATTTTATGTTAAGTGGTTAAGTTGGGGCCGACCTAGTTGAGTAAAGGTCAAGTGAAAGTTAGTGTATAAATAGAGAGTGTGTCTCTCTCATTTTACACATTCTATTATTCACTCACTTAGCATTAGTGAGAGAAGAGGAGGATGCGCAAAAGTGGAGGAGGAGCATGCCGCTGAAGATATGTATCTCTTGGTTTTGATCATGGTGATCCTTGTATTTATGTTTATTCTATCTATGAGGAAGTTGCGGGGTTTTTCACCTTCTTGGTTTTCCCCGGTGAAATGTTTTGTGTCTCTTGTCTCTTGTCTCTTATGCTTGATATGTTGTACATGTTGTTCTTTCAGTTAAGATCCTAGAAATATTGAATCAAATTATTAAAAATTAACATGGTATCAGAGCTAGCCTGAAGGAAGGCATGCTATGGCATTTATGAGACTTGTTGCACTTGTGACAAATTGGAAGTTAGGGCTTGATATAGAAAACACCAGTCATCGTAGAACTTTCGCTATAACTCCATTTTGGAAAAGGTTCAGGATCTAAAACGTTTACAGGTCATAGATAACATCCCCATGTACCTTGTGTCCGAAGCACAGCATCGGATTCGTTGTACTTTGTGAGATATGATCCGTACAATCTAGGGTTCCTGCCTCTTCCAGATCTCAGTCATAAACAGGTGACCTAGGAAAAAGGGTCATAACTTGGGCTAGGAATCTCCAAATAAAATTTCGTAAAATGTGACAGTAAGAGAACGGACTGTAGTTTCTCAGGTAAGTTTTTTCAGAGGCCGAATTCGAACCAGTGACACATGGCACTCTGTACAAGTTCGCTCTCCTGTTTTATCCCATAAATAGGTCACGTTGCGACACTTGGAATAACTCTCTCTCAAAGAATCCAATTGAGGTCAGACCTGTGGGGTTGGAAATATGACAGGTCAGGATACCATAGACCGGAGTTTTAGACCCTGTGGATTTGTAATTTCGTAGATACACCATAAACATTCAGGTGCATATTTCTGTCAAAACATAATTGGATTCTGAGCACCTCCATTCTTGGCTTGTCACTACTGCAGGAATTTAGGGCTTCAGAGAAAGTTGAATTTTTGGAATTGGAGGCCATGGCTGAATGCTCCTTAGAAAAATCGAAATTTAGAGACCAAGATCAAATTTTTTGTTTGGTCAGGATGGGCTTGATCAAACCCTAGTTCGGGAGTTTGATCGGAAAGATGGAAAATTAGGGCTTCTGCAAAAGTAGGAATTGTTTAAGTCTATGACCACGGCTGGAAGCTCCTCATAAAAATCGAAGTTTAGAGATTTGGATCGAACCTTTTGGTTGGGAAGAAGGGTGGGCTTTATCAAACCCTAGTTCGGGGTCCTGTTTAGTGAATCCGGAAGTTTCAAAGGCAATTTTGAGGGGTCAAATTTTGCAGTTTTCAAAATTGAAGTATACCAGCTTGATCAGCTCAGCAAGCCACATCTTTCCATCCATTCAGAAGTTTTAAATTCAAAGTTTTAATTTTTAGGGTTTTTCTCACAAACCTTAATCCAGCTCCAGATCCAATTTCAGCAAATCAAAGTGGATTGGGTTAATCCTAGAAAAGAATGAATTGGACACCTGCATAAGTGAAGAAGTTCTAGTTCCAGAGGGAGATGAGGTTGAGGCTTTACATGAGAAGGCTACAAGCAATCCCGACAGGTATGAATTGAAGAGATACAGGTATGTTTTGAAATTTGTTCATGATTAATTTTATTATATGTTTGTCTTCATATTATTGAGGTTAGTACAATCTTGATTAATCTTAGACTTGTCTCATCACCCTAGTAAAAGTATGAATGCATGTGAATGATAGAAGACATTCATTGATTAGGGTTATGACACTTATGATTGTACTAATGCACTATGGTATTGTATGAGGATGATGTTGTCCGCTAACATGAAAGGTACAAATCAAGTTCTAGATCAAGAACATATGACCATGGTGACATGAATACAAAGACTCATGGATCACATAGAAGCTCTACTTACGAGGTATGTATAATTTGGTTCTACAATGGTTAACTTACGAGTGATGCACGTTAATAAGCACAAGTCTTTGAAGAAGAACAAAAAGACATTATATGGGTATGTTATACATAACTAGCAATCATGATAATCTAGGTATGTTTTTCCTATATCAAGTTAGAATCCTACCTTATGTTAGGATCTTATACTTTTGTATGAATAATAATGTTTATTATTGAAGTTAGAAGTTTAAGTAATCAACAGTTTATTCATATTATATTTCTTACTTTGATTGATGATATGACTAACCAGAAGAGTCCTGTGGTCAATAAGTATATGCATAAGTAATAGAAGTCCTCCATGAAACCTTGAATACTAATGATTGTGATAAATTACCTATGTGTGAAATGGTCATTATCATACATATTAAGATTATAATGTTTTGATAGTATTGAGATTATACTAATGTGTGTATGGTTATGTATGAGATCTTGAGGATAACACAATCATGACACTAGTGCACACTTAAGCATGCATATTGATCCAGGATGGATATAAGTTCAAGGGTAGGTAATCCGGGAAGCAAACATCAAGACGGAGCACACTCCAAAAGTTCCTGCAAGGAATCAAAGATCAAGAGGGAGCACTCCAGGAAGCAAAGATCAAGAGGGAGTCCACCCAACAACCAAACAAAGATAAGTATTTGAATTGTCATTTATTATATGTATGATTACTTAAATGATGTTGATCATTCATGTACATACTTATATTCCTAGATTTAGGATGTATATTATTCATATTAGAAAAGTTGCATTAATGAACAAGATACTACTAATATGCAAGTAATGGGTAAGTGTCCTATGGTACTGTACAACATTCCATTGCTACTTATCTAGAATGAAACCTATTTGCCGAAAGCCACCCGCAACCGCGGAAGCTTTCAAATTACCTTCCGAAACCCCGCGAGACTTAGAAACTTTTCGATTTGCGGAAGCTATTGGCGATTAACTCCCGAAACAGCGGAAGCTTCCGCGTTATCCTTCCGAAAGACTTAAAACCTTTGCGGAACGCCTTGGCTTTCTCTTCCGCGGCGCGGGATTCTTTTGCGGAAGACTTCGAGTTTTCCTTCCGTGACGCGCCCGAAACGGCGGAAGCTTTCCCTGTATCCTTCCGCAACGGCGGATGCGATTCATAAGATAGTCCCGCGAATGGCGGTCACACGCGGATCGAAATATGTTGACATGACCTCGGCGTACGACGTATTTAAGCCGCATTTTAAATGCGCCAACAACCAATTTGAATGCCGCACGTGCCTGGCCCTTTTAAATAATCGACGGGGGTACAAGCCAACCCATTGTCATTTTGTTTATTGGCAAAACCATTGGACGCCGCGCGACCGTTCCAGCTCATCTTGCGCAACCACGTTCGCGGCCACCTCAGTTAGTGTTTCTCGTCGGTGCCAGGAAGGATCTTAACCTTACATTTGTCCCTTCTACACGTCATATTGCTATTGAGTTATATTTCTTTTGAAAACGATAGGCATGGGTTGAATGTCGACGGGCAAAATGCCCGTCATGGGATGTTTTTGCCCGTCGAATGCGGTCTAAATTCATATTTCCGGTCGTTGGTATATTGATTAAGAAAAAATGATAATTGTTTTCCCAAGTTCCTGCCGAAGCCCCATAGACTTTTATGTCCCCAGCCGTAAGCAAAAAATGTAGCCCCGGATTTTATAAACCTTGATCCCGGCGTAGCCGCTACCCATTTTAAACTAGAGAAGGGCGCCATCGCCCCTGATCAAACCAGCCGTAGGATGCCCCTTTCAATTTTATGAATAACGACGGCGTTGGAGCTGAATCCCCCCACTTATGTGTCAATGTAGCAGCTCCTCCCTGGTCTCGTAGTTAAGCTTGTTATGTCACCCCGAAACTATGGCCTCCCAAGCCTTGTCGTCAGTCTTTCTCCGGCGCCATCACTCTCGCTCGAACTCAAACCTCCCATAGAACACCTCGGCAGGTGCCGTAAAATGACAATGGCGTTCGAAGCCCTCGCCGGGTCGTAAATATGAAAGTGGCTTCCTATTTCGTCACAGGGTGATTTCACCCAGACTTCCCCGCCACTAGCCTTTTAAAAAAGCACCATGACGAGAGTTATCCTCTTCCCCATAGCTAAACCGAAAGCAGGTTGCTTCCGCAGCACGCTTATTCTCACAGGAACATTCCAAACCGGCCCCTTTAAAGAATTAGGATGGCTAAAAATTTATAATTATGTTCCTGATAAAATGAAGATCACCATTTCTCTTAGGGCTAGCCCGAGAGCGGGTTGTTCCGCGACATACCTATCCTCTTGGGAGAATTCCAAATTCATCCCTTTAAAAGATTCAAATGTTTTAATTTGTATTTTAGATTGAAATGGTGTATTTTGCTTCCTAAACATATAGATTCACATTGCTTTTTATCTCATTCACATATTAAAACAATGATGCTCTCTGTTAAAATATCACAGTATGTTGCTCAAGTTCATGATGACTTGTATATGGGTGCTATCAGGGATAAGTCAAGATGCCGAAAGCCGGTAAGAAGAAGGCTAAGATGACAGAAAAGAAGCCTGCGCCACTTAAAACGGAGACCTCACTCCAGGATACTAGGTGCACCACTGGTGTTCCTCCAGAAATCAGATGGGGTGACATTTACAGAATGATCCGGGACCAAGAGATCCCGGATATGTTGCTAGAAGAAGGGCCAATTTATCTCAATATCAGGGCCTCAGGCATAACTAGAGCCGCTACCCGCCCTAAGCTGTTCCCCTGTGCTAAATTGATCGGATGGATACTCCAGCATGTCGATGCCGAAGGGAGAGTGATAAATGACAACGGGAAAGTGGCCATTGCCTCATTTAAACCCGCATATCTTGTGGCAGCCTACAAATTTCCCTGGGTCCAACAATCTCTGACTGATGAATGGCTGAGCTAGATGAACAACGTCAAGATGTCCAAGAAGCTACTGATGGCAGGCAAACATTTGAGAAAGAAAGGAAGTGATGAATATGACGTACAGAATCTGAGAGCTCCTTTCAGATTGACCGCTTTAATGCAATGCAGAATCTTCGGCATGCCTGATGGCACAGTGTATAAGATTCAGTGGGTCCCTATTATCCACTACGTGGCATTCAAGGGAACTGTGTTTGACTGGACCACTCTCCTGTCAGATAGTTTGGCATCGATGATAGTTGCTGCTAAAGAAGGACTAGCCTTAAAGAAGGCTGAATTTTTCATGTCCTCATATTTGATTGATTGTATTTTGGCCAAGATAGACTTCCCAAAATTGGGCTGCACATGGGATAAGGCCGCTACCCCGGTCTATATCGCTTTCAGGATGTTGTGGGCTCAGAATTACAAGCCCAGTTACAAACTCATCTGTGAGGGGTTCATCATGCCCCTATATGAGAAGTTGTTCAAGGAGGAGCCCAACTGCCTGTCAGAGAATGCTTTGGAAGTCCTTGAAAATTACGGGGATTTTTACTTTTCAGAGCAAGGCACCTACCTCAGAATGTTTGGAGGGACTAAGCCCCCATACATTTTGCCGCAGTATGCCACGGATTATGTGGTCCTCAAAGAAGCAGTAAGACAACTCTTCCTGGATGGAATTGGAGAAATGCTCCACAAGCAGCATAAGGCTTCCTTTCCCCCTCTACCTTTCTGTATAGGTGCTTACAAGTTCTCGGGGGTTGCCTCGGCCGATGAATTTGTTCAAGAGCTGAAAGCCTTCCACTTCGGTGAGGTTATCTTCCACAGGAATGACAGAAAGGGAAGAGTTGCTAAGCACTGTAAGGAGATTTATGCTCACTTCGAGTACTCTCACTATCTTGATGCCGAGGAAGAGGCATTCAGAGGCATCAGCAACATGGCTGAGCTACGGGTCTATCGCCAAAGCACTGGAGCAAGCTCTAGCTCAACCAAGGCCCAGAAGATCAGCCATCAAAAGGAGAAAGAAGCTGAGGATGCCCAAGCTCAGGAAGAGCTCATATTAAGAGAAGAAGCAAGGTTACTCCAGGAAGATGAGGAAGCCATACTACAGCGGGAAGTTGAGGAAGCCAGGTGGGAGCAGGAAGCTGAAATGGAAAGAAAGCAGCAGGAAGCTGAAGTGGCAAGAATGCAACAAGAAGATGAAAATGAAAGCCTGCGAAAAGAGGCTGAGGAAGCCCAAAAGTAGAAAGAGGCTGAAGCTGAGGAAGTTGAGGCAGAAAGGAAGTCGGAAGAAGAGTTGAGAGCAAGGGAAGTTGCTCAAGCAAGTGGGTCCGGTGTCCAAGACATGGATATAGACACATCTCAAGCAGGTGGCTCTGGTACCCAAAAGAAGGGCGTGGATCTAGCTCAGGAAGTCCGGACCCCACCTGCTGAAGAAGACATAGACATCATAAACCGACCAATTGTCCCATACACGCCATCGGGGAAACATACGGTGTCCAGGTGGAATGAGTTTTTCTACGACAAGAAATGGAAAGCAATGGTCCTCAAATCAGAAGAGAGGATCAAAAGTCCCTTCCACGAAGACATCATTACCCACCGAGAGGTCACTGTAATGAAGAATACAGATCAAGATCCCTTTGCCATGGCATCTGCAGCTATGGAAACAGCAAAGGCATCACTGGACAATGTGGGTGTTATAGTCAGAGACAATGTATTGACAAAGAAGAGAGCTCGTTCGCTACAACAGACTATGGCTAATGAGCAAGCCCACATGGATCTGGTGGTGAACAAGTATAATTGCTTGTACGCCGAACATAAGGAGCTGTCAAGCAAGTATAACCAGCTGGAGGAAGAAAAGGACCAGCTAACACTCCAAATGATGATTGTGGAAGCAGAGAAGAATGGAGCGGAAGATAAAGCATCCCAGCTAGAAGCAGACAAGCGGGCATTAGCTGAGCGGTTAGAGTAGGCTGAGGGTAAAACAATGGACATGTCCCCCTTCCATGAGTTGTCATGCAACATCCTGAAGCAAGTGTATGACACTCAAGAGCTAATCACTGATGAGGTTTGCAAGCTCAAGGCCATGGTGGTTAGGTTAAAAGAAATCAATGCGGAAGCCCATAGGCTCAAAGCGAAGAATACCCGTGTCAAGGAAAATATCATCAGTCAGATGGCATGGAGAGAAGGAAAAGGGGGTTTCCCCACGCACCTCCCATTTAAATATGTGGACAGTTTCAATGAGGACATAGCCCTTTTGGAGTTTGGCAGGAACTGTGCCAGTAAGCTGATAACCAGTGTCCAAAGAACAACAGATAAAATTAACAATCTGTACCAAAGGCTCCAAGGGGTACATGAAAAATGCACATTGAGTTTCCCTCAAACCCTAGAGGACTTTCCGAAAAAGGAGCAGCGTTTGTCTCAGCTAAAGGAAGAGCTAGGCGTTCAAGCGGAGTATGTGAAAAGGATTGATGTTCTGGCTATTGATGACCTCCAACATTATATTGGATCGTCATCACTCCACAACCATTTGCTGAAGGAAGTGCATCAAGCTGCAGTAGCAGAAGTTCAAAGCATTAAAGCAGAGCTCGGGAAGAATGTGACTTCTCAGAAAATCTTGTTCCCTGCTGCAGCAAACATAGTCATAAGGGACACAGGTGTGTGGTACAGCTACATAGCAGAGGAGGAAAGGAAAGCTGCAGCAGCAACAGAAGCATCAACAGATCCAAAATCTTCTCTCCCGGCAACCACAATGGGCTCGTTTCCCTCTTCCCCAGCAGTGGCAGAAGTCCCAGTAAGCTCAATCCCTTCTTCCCAAGTAGAAGCAACAGCAGCATTAGGTTCGAGTGTCTCTTCCCAGGCAGCATCAGTAGCAATTAACTTGGGCGATCCTCTGCCAGCAGAAGCTCATGCACAGGAGTGAACTCGCTGATTTCAAAGCACTATTTCTGTTAATTTTTCTTTTTGACTCTCAAATGTGTAAAACGTAGAGACTATGGGACAGTTGTCCCTATTTTCTGTTAAATAATTTCTGTAAAAGAAAGGGAATAGCATTTTGTCTATTATAGGGGAGAATTTTCTGTAAATGACAAGTGGAAGGTGCTAGGTGGCAGCCCAAAGGGTAGATTTGTAATTATAAATAGAAGCTAGGAAGAATAGAAAAGGACTTTTGGCAGGGAAGAAAATTTTGAAACCTTTACGAGCTATCTTGTATCGTTTCTGTAAAATTGAATTTTCTAATAAAAGCCACGGGAGATGGACGTTTTGCATGGGATGTTGGACGGATGTATGTTGGACTATTCTAATGACTGTTGTTCTGTAATGTGAGATCATTCTTACTATCTAAACTATTTCTTTGTATCAATGATTTTGCTCCTTCCCGTGCATACGATTTTCTCTATTTTGTGAACAATGAATGCGTTTCATATTAAATCAGGAGCTAGCTGCTGATATCTTTACCATCGCTGTAGAGTTATCTTTTAGATTAAATGGATAACTGTTCTTTCTTCAAGATAATTCATATCGGTCATTGTTCATGCCTTTAATTTGCTCCTTGCAGGGATCTTTAAATTTAATTTCAGTTTGTTACATTTAGATCTGTTTATTCGTTCTTTCCATTTAGATTAGACATTTTTTACTTCTTTCTCTGTTTCATGAGCAATAGATGCGTTTTACATTAAACTAGAAGCTATCTTCTAAGATCCTTTTATCTGGCTATAGATTTACCTGTAAGAAGTGACAGCTACCTGTTCTTTCTTTATGTTATCTGTTACAGACCATTGCTCATCCTTTAAACGTGTTCTCTGCAAGGATAGGTAGATTTACTTCACTTTCTAGACTTAGATCTGTTTTAGTTGCATCTAGATCAAATATTAACTAGGCACTTGCATCTCATTTAAAAAACATAAAATCCAAAAGAAAGGTGGATCGGGCCATGACCGGTAAAATCGGAATTAAACTCCAAAACCATGGTTGCCGGAACCGCTAACCGGACGGATTCCATACACCAAACAGGAGATAGTCTAATTGGGACCATCTCTCGGGGAGAATCCCTTTCTGATTGATGCTACGATATCCGAGGCATCAACAGTTTTTGGCGCTAGAAGGAGGGCCTGAAAGTGCATGGCTGATAGAGGAAAATCTCCCACTGCCATAGAAGACACTGAAAACCCGCTTAAAGAAAGCATTTCAAACAGCCTAGATCTTGAATTATCAAATCAAGAACGCCTCATTTCTGACCCTGAGCCTCAAGAATATTTATACGCTGTCCCTTTTATAGAAGTAGAAGACTTAAGGAGACATACAAGATCCTACGTTAGGCAGCTAGGTGGTTTAAACATTGTCAATTTCCTCCCTAAGAAAACTACCCCTAGAAAGGAGCCACAGTATACCCGAGATTCGATTATTGTTCAAAGTTTCGAAGAACTTATAAATCTGACTTTGGAAGAAATTTCAGACACTCTTAACAAGGCAGATCTTGAGAACTTAGAAATGATTTCAGACCAAGAAAACTTTGAAGAAATCACCACTCCCAAAAGTACTCCACAGAATTCACTTTACAATTCTCCACCAAGGTCTCCACATCCAAACATGGTTGTACCTGCTTGGAGAGCAAGGGGAGCGCTGAACCTAGCTGGACCATTCCATAATCTTCCTAAAAACCCAGAGAAGGTCTTGCCTAAGTACGATCTAGGGAAAGCCATTTCGGCGGAAGATCACCTCAAGAGTTTTTACTTAGCTCTGAACCTTTTGAACGTACAACATGAATACGTAGTCTGCAGGTTGTTTCCATATACATTCAAGCCAAAAGTATCGTCATGGTACTTTAGCCTACAACCCAGCTCAATCTCTAGTTGGGATGAATTCGAGAAATGTTTTCTAAAGAAATACGGAAACCAAAAGACTGTGGCCACACTTATGAAAGAACTCTTATCCATGAGAATGGAAAAGAAAGAAAAGGTCCAAGACTTTAATCAAAGATTTACAATGCTGTTAAATAACTTCAATGAAGCTAATAAACCAGAAGAGGAGTCTCTGATTGAATACTACACCACCGCTCTTGAAGGACCAATAGCAATGTTCGTAAAACGATCCAAGAAAACTACCCTGATAGAGAACTTTGAGGAAGCTAGAAAGGTAGAGGAAGAGGCTGATAGCATTGCTAAACATGCCTTAGATGTAGAACCAAAACCAGCAGCTAGCAAAAAACCTTTGCTGCTCACCAGAGGGAAAGAAGAGCCATCTACAGACATGGAAAATGTAGTCAATATGATGCAGAAATTATCTAACAAAATCGTAGATCTCGAGAAAGACAAGGCTGCTAGCACATCTAGGAAACCTTTCAAGCCATTTTATAAAAGAAGGGAAGACGGTGAGCAAGCTCATCCACCAATGAACACTGCCCCTGTCTTAAACTTAAATGAGATTGGGATGGAAAATTTCTGCACTTTTCACCAAGAACCGCATTCGGAAAAGAGCTGCCCGCAATGGATTAATTCCATGAGCTTGGTCATGAACCAAATGCTAGATTCACAGATCCCAGACCAAGATGATTCTCCAGAGGAATCGAACCCTGAGTTAGAGGAACCAACCCCAGACACTACTATGGTGCTATGGGATTGGGTACCTATGACTGAAGTAGCAAAAGAGGATCCCATAGATAGTTCTCCCTCCACCGTAAATGTTGCTACTCGTAGCAAAGGTCCTATTACCGATCCCGTGCCAAGCACAGCTCCTCATAAGCCTAAAGTCTCAAAAGAGCCGCCTAGGAGGCATATAACAGTTATCCCACAACAACCCAAAGTTAGCCAAACAGTGACCAAACAGCCAAACGCTGACACGATAGTTCAGCCACCTAAGGTCACAACGAGCAAAACAGATCAGCAAGCTCGAATTGGAAACGAGTCTGACATAGGATATGATATTATCGAAGACATCAAGAAAGTCAAAGCGAATGTGTCAATATTTGACATGTGTAGCTTGCCCCATCAACGAGACAAACTGCTGCATGTTCTGCAACCTCAGACCAGCACTCCATTAGCGGACTCTCAAAACAGTCCCGAAATTAATGAAGCTAGCATCGGTGGGAAGTCTAAATCTCAAACTTTGCCATTCCTTTTGACTTTTGAAATTTTCAACCATAATGTTCACAACTGTTTGGTAGATTCTGGAGCATCCTCAAACGTTATGCCACTGTCAATTTGTAGGAAAATTAACGGGCAGCCTGTGCCATCCCCAGCTCAAATTATCCAATTAGATAGGACTGCTGTCAAGGTTATTGGGGAGATGAAAGATGTTCTAATTAGACTATCAGCTGACCCTAGAGTCTGCCAATTCATTGACATAATGGTGGTCGATATTCCTGAAGCCTATGGGCTGATTTTAAGTAGGGATTGGTCTACCAAGCTAAGTGGCTACTTTGCTACTGATTGGTCTCATCTACTTTGCTACTGGGTGGCTGCCTTATCAGAACAGGCAGAATCAGATTAAATTTCTTAGGGAACCTCATATGAAGCAAAACGTAACTCAGCTAGAAGAAAAGAATGAGGCTGTAGCCTTCTCATCCTCGGTTCTGGGGAGTTACTTCTTAGAGATGGATCCGGGTAATTATCAATCTGAAGCCATTAGCCATGAATCAGATAGACAGTCTGATCTCCTTCATTTCTCTCGGACTGATGATGTTGATTGTAACATAGTCAATTTAGTTACTGACATAGATCACAAAGAAACTAACTTAGTTGAATCTAAAGATACTTTTTGGACATTATACTTTGATGGTTCTAAAACTCTGGAAGGATCCGGAGCCGGCTGTGTTCTAATGGATCCAAAAGGAAACAAGTATTTTTTGTCTTGTAGATTAGAATTCGATTGTACTAATAACACCGCTGAATATGAAGCTTTGGTGCATGGATTAAAGAAGGACATTGGCTTAAATGTTAAGTACCTGAAGGTCTTTGGTGACTCCGAGATAGTTGTAAGATAGGTAAGGGACACCATTCATTGTCTCTCACCTCATTTGAAGGGTTATCAGGCTGAGGTATGGGATTTAATTATGCATTTTGACGCTTTCAATATAAAATCAATTCCTAGATTGCAAAATTCTGCTGCTGATTTGTTAGCAACATCTGCTTCTAGATTGGTGCCATCAAATAATAAATGCTCAATTGAATTGATTTTCAGGCCTTCCGTTCCCGATAACATCACGAACTTCAGAGTCTTCGATGATGATGAACAAATTATAAGCTTCCTAACAAACGAAGATAGCTTTCAAGGAGCTGCAATAGATGAGGAAGAACATGATGCTGATTTGATGAAGAAGGAAGAGGAGAAAGGAAATTTCATGCCCAAAGGGGTAAGGTCCCTCGAAATGCTGTTCGATCTTCAAAATAAGTTCAAAAGGCCAGCTAATACCAAAACTAACAGCTCATCAATGCAACATGAGTTGGTTAATTTGGGTACCGAGGCAGAACCAAGATTTGTCAACCTTGGCAAATGTTGTTCACCAGGAGAAAGAGACAGGTTCATTAAATTGTTTAAACAATACAAGGATGTTTTTGCATGGACCTATGAAGATCTGAAAACATATGACGTCCGCATTATTCAGCATGTTATACCAATGAAAGCGGGCGTCAAACCATTCCAATGGCAGTTAAGAAGAATGCATCCCACTCTAGAACCGCTGATCCAAAAGGAATTAAAGAAGCTCCTGGACGCTAAGATAATTTTCAAAGTTCATCATTCTGAGTGGGTTGCAAACCTGGTTCCCGTAAGAAAGAAGTCAGGAGAGATAAGGCTATGTGTAGATTTCAGAAATTTAAAAAAAGCCTTGGATAAAGATAACTACCCCGTACCTTCAATGGAACAGATCCTACAAATGGTGTCCGGGTCCGAATTGTTTTCTCTCCTCGATGGCTTCTCTGGCTACAATCAAGTGTTAGTAGCCGAAGAAGATCTCCTTAAGACTACTTTCAGAACTAAGTGGGGAACTTTCGCCTACAGAAGAATGCCATTTGGTCTGATAAATGCAGGAGCTACATTCCAAAGGGCGATGGATATTGCCTTCTGAGGATTGGGTGGGCAATGCGTGGTTGTATACTTGGATGATGTGACACTCTTTTCGAAGAGAAGGGAAGATCATGTCGTGCATCTAAAGCATATTTTTGATCGCTGCCGGAAATATGGTATTTCCTTGAATCCCAAGAAGAGCGTGTTTGCTGTTCCCGAAGGTAAGCTCTTGGGTCATATCATCTCCAAAGGGGGAGTGTCAATTGATCAAGAAGAGTCCAAGCTATTAATAAGATTCCAATGCCTCACAACAAGAAATCTATGCAGTCTTTCATGGGCACCATCAATTTTGTCCACAGATTTGTTCCGGATTTCGCACAAATTGTTAAGCCATTGCAACAGATGGTTAAACAAAGCATACAATTCAAGTGGACAGATTTGGAGAAGGACGCATTTAGAGATATCAAGGCAGCTATAGCTAAGGCTCCTTCCTTACGAAGCCCGGATTTTGATAATGATTTTATCTTGTATACCTTTGCTTCGGATGACTCTCTCGCAGCTGTACTCACGCAAAAGGTGGAGTTGGGGGATGAATACCCAATTTCGTTTATGAGCACTGGTCTGCAGGGAGCTGAGCTGAATTATCCCGTGGTTGACAAGCATGCATATGTGGTCTTCAAAGCAGTCAAGCAGTTTAGGCCATACATTCTGAAGAACAGAACTAAGGTCATAGTTCCCCACCCAGCTGTTAGATCCCTTTTCGTTCAAAAGGAATTGGGAGAAAGGAGAGGGAACTGGGTCACAGCTCTTCAGGAATATGATTTGGAATTTAAACCAGCCAGGATCATCAAAGGACAAGGCCTGTGCAAGTTACTTGCGGGAAACTCAACTAATGAAGAACATCATTGGAAAAATGAAGCTGAGCTCAATTCGGTTGAAGTGTGTCATATATTCACAGCCCCCCAGTCATGGTATAGAGATCTGGTACACTATTTACAACAAGGATATCTACCTGAGCACTGGAACTCTAAGCAAAGAAGGGCACTCCGCTTGAAATCAGCACCTTATCAAATCGTTGATGGGATTCTTTTCAGGAAGAATTATGATGGAGTTCTCCTTAGATGTTTGGAAAAGGAAGATGCAAACAAAGTTGTCAAAGAATTACATGATGGCCCCGCAGGCGGACATTATTCAGGAGAGACGACAGCACACAAGATACTGAGAGCTAGTTATTATTGGCCCACTCTGTTCCGAGATGCCCACACATATGCTCGGAACTGTGATGTATGTCAAAGAAGAGCTGGGAAGTTACCTAAGGCAGCAGGACCGTTGCAGCCGGTCATCATCTCTGAGCCTTTTGAGCAATGGGGTATAGATGTTATCGGAGAGATAAATCCGAATTCTTCATTGCAACATCGATACATCCTGACGGCTACTGACTACTTCACTAGGTGGACGGATGCCATCCCTTTGCGCAAAATCAACGAAGACGCGGTCATCAGCTTCTTGAAGGAGAACATCATAACCAGGTTTGGGGTTCCAATTTCCCTTGTTTTTGATAATGCTACTTATTTTTCGTCTTGCAATATTAATGAATTTGTTTATGAATGGGGAATTAAGTTGCATTATTCAGCCAATTACTATCCTCAGGGGAACGGATTAACTGAATCCTCAAACAAGAATCTGATTCGAATCCTTAAGAAAACTGTGATAGAAAACCAGAGAAGTTGGCATGTGGCTCTCCCAAATGCCTTATGGACAGATAGGGTAACCCCGAAGAACGCTTTAGGCGTTTCCCCTTTCACTCTTGTATATGGCAAGGAAGCCATTCTTCCCCCAAATATCTTGCTCCCATCTTTACAATTATCTCAAGCCTCCCGGGGTTCTGGTAGCCAAGCCTTACAATCTAGGATCAATACCCTGCTTCAACTTGAAGAAGCCTGACAAAAGGCTAAAGACCGATTTCATCAACATCAAGACATAGTTAAAAGATGGTTCGATAAGAGAAAGTATGGCAAGAGAAGCTTTGAAGTTGGGGACTTAGTCCTGAAATGGGACCATAATCACGAAGGCAAAGGAATGCATACGAAATTCCAACATCTATGGGTAGGTCCGTACCAAATTTCTGCAAGGTTAGGCCCATCTACTTATAAATTGACAAATCTCGAGGGAGAAGAAGTAACCCTTCCTCTCAATGGCCTCGCTCTCAAACAATACTTCGCATAGTCTCTTTGAGACTTACTGTACATAAATAAAGTTTTCGTTTGTTGTTGCTTTAGCCTTTAGTTGCTTTATTTTCGGCCATTTTATTTCTTTCATTGTCGTTTGAACCTTTGCTACAAGTATTTGTTGTCTGAAATCCCTTTTGTTTGAGTTCCCCGTCAAGGATAGCTCTCTCAAAGAAATATCGCAACCCATGAGTCCGGAACTATGCTCGAATGAATTTTGTCTATTGTGCTCTCACTGAAATGCTCAGAAGGGAGGAAGCCTACCCTGCTAGTCACACTAATCCTGTTTAATAGCAGAGACCTATGACCATCTTCACTACTATCGTTGGGCTCCACCCACTCTCACACTTTAAAGGCATCTCAAGAAGGTTACCAAAGTTGGTCCCATGGAAAGTAGCACCTCTCGAGGACATAGGGTATTGAAATGACTCCATGCTGCAAATTTAACGGCCAAAATGGCTAGTACCCAAGAGTCTGTTTTCCAGAGATTCTCGCCTCAATTAAAGCATGGCTGAGACAAAAGCAAAAAACATGTAAAATCAAGAAGGTTGTCCAAAAGGCCCAGCTCAAAATGGGCTCCTCTCCGTCCGTGAATTTTGATCAAATCAATAAAATTTCTAACTCACACAAAAGGGCATTATGGATTGAGGAGCCTAAATCAAAGATCATGTCCAAAAGAAAATATCTCTGGAAGGCTCAAACAGCTAAGCTGTCCAAAGTACAAACATCCAAAAGGATGCAAGCAGCATGGGAATGAGGAACAAGAGTAATAATGTCCATGAGAAAGTGTTGCAAATCCTGTGGAGTCCGGCAGTGGTGACCATCTGAAAGATGACCCTCCTAAAATGAATCTCATATATTGGTCCTTTGAGAGTGGCGAAGATGTCTCGGTCAAAGCTCCCTTTCCCCCAATGGCTAGCAGGTAAAGTGCCTTCTTCCCCTCGCATGAATTTAATGTGCTCAGCTGAGTAGTGCAGCCAAGATGGATGTCTTTGATGGGGTTTTGGACCGTGAAGATGAATTTTTCAGAGATCTGTGTTCGCCAGCGACTCGCCATTGTTGTTGTAGCAACATCCCGCCAAAAGTTTGTACATATTGGGGCCCCTCCTTTTTATTTTTAGAAAGGCTACCTCAAGGGGCCATTCCCAGCTTTTATCTTTGCTCCCCAAGGGAAAATTATGGCCATAAACCTTTCGGATTTTTCCTCCAAAGGACAGAAAAGGAACTTAGAATTTTTTTCCCAAATTTTCGAAGCTTCTCAGACTATTCTCAGCAGTTGCGTTTTTTTATTTTATTTTGAGTTTTCACCCGAAACTTGCGGAAGCCTTTGTTTAAACCTTCGAAGAAGAACGTAGAAACTGTTTAAAAAATTGCGGAACGTAGGAAGCATTCAGCGTTGTGCTCCCGAAGCGTCGGGAACCATTCGCATAAGGATCCCAAACAACTTAGATTTTCCTTTTGAAAATTGCGGAAACTATTTGGGAAAGTCTCCCGACATTTCGGAGTCTTTCGGGCTATCTTCCCGCAGTTGCGGAAAGCAAACGTGTAAGTCTCTCGAAAATAACTAAGAAAATTTTGAGCGTTTGCGAGACGAAAGAAGGAAGCTTCGCGGAACATTTCGGTCTCTTCTCCCGAAACGGCGGAAGTCTTTTACATAACTCTCCCGAAGAAGACTTAGAAAATTTTTTGACCTTTTGCAGAGAGATTGGGGTTTTCTGTCCGAAACGGCGGGAACAATTGGTAAAATCCTCCCGAAACTGTGAAGAGACTTAGAATTTTTCTTTGAAATTGCGGAATCCTTCGAGCTTCTCCACCCGAAACTTGCGGAAGACATTCGTCAAATCCTTCCGCAACTGCGGAAACCTTGGGGTTTTCGTTCCAAATCTCACCGAGAGAATGTTGCGGAAGCCTTCAACCTTTTCGTCCCGAAACGGCGGAAGCCATTGGCGAAAGCTCTCCGCAAGGTCTGCCGGAGGAATTAAAGCTTTCGCGTCCTTTTTGCGGAAATCGTTCATCTTTTCCTCCCGAAACTGTGAAAAAGTTCGCACTATCTTGCCGAAACGCCGAAACGAACATGCCTTTCCGGAACGATTCATAAAAGCCACCCGCAACCGCGGAAGCTTTCAAATTACCTTCCGAAAGCCCGCGAGACTTAGAAACTTTTCGATTTGCGGAAGCTATTGGCGAGTAACTCCCAAAACAGCGGAAGCTTCCGCGTTATCCTTCCGAAATACTTAAAACCTTTGCGGAACACCTTGGCTTTCTCTTCCGCGGCGTGGGATTCTTTTGCGGAAGGCTTCGAGTTTTCCTTCCGCGACGCGCCCTGAAATGGCGAAAGCTTTCCCTGTATCCTTTCGCAACGGCGGATGCTATTCATAATATGGTCCCGCGAATGGCGGTCGCACGTGGATCGAAATATGTTGACATGACCTCGGCGTACGACGTATTTAAGCCGCATTTTAAATGCGCCAACAACCAATTTTAATGCCGCACGTGCCTGGCCCTTTTAAATAATCGACAGGGGTACGAGCCAACCCATTGTCATTTTGTTTATTGGCAAAACCATTGGACGTCGCGCGACCGTTCCAGCTCATCTTGTGCAACCACGTTCGCGGCCACCTCAGTTAGCGTTTCTCGTCGGTGCCAGGAAGGATCTTAACCTTACATTTGTCCCTTCTACACGTCATATTGCTATTGAGTTATCTTTCTTTTGAAAACGATAGGCATGGGTTGAATGTCGACGGGCAAAATGCCCGTCATGGGATGTTTTTGCCCGTCGAATGCGGTCTAAATTCGTATTTCCTGTTGTTGGTATATTGATTAAGAAAAAATGATAATTGTTTTCCCAAGTTCCTGCCGAAGCCCCATAGACTTTTATGTCCCCAGCCGTAAGCTAAAAATGTAGCCCCGGGCTTTTATAAACCTCGGTCCCGGCGTAGCCGCCACCCATTTTAAACTAGAGAAGGGCGCCATCGCCCCTGATCAAACCAGCCGTAGGATGCCCCTTTCAATGTTATGAATAACGACAGCATTGGAGCTGAATCCCCTCGCTTATGTGTCAATGCAGGAGCTCCTCCCTAGTCTCGTAGTTAAGCTTGTTATGTCACCCCGAAACTATGGCCGCCCAATCCTTGTCGTCAGTCTTTCTCCGGCGCCATCACTCTTGCTCAAACTCAAACCTCCCATAGAACACCTCGGCAGGTGCCGTAAAATGACAATGGCATTCGAAGCCCTCGCCAGGTCGTAAATATGAAAGTGGCTTCCTATTTCATCACAGGGTGATTTCACCCAGACTTCCCCGCCACTAGCCTTTTAAAAAAGCACCATGACGAGAGTTACCCTCTTCCCCAGAGCTAAACCGAAAGCAGGTTGCTTCCGCAGCACGCTTATTCTCACAGGAACATTCCAAACCGGCCCCTTTAAAGAATTAGGATGGCTAAAAATTTATAATTATGTTCCTGATAAAACGAAGATCACCATTTCTCTTAGGGCCAGCTCGAGAGCGGGTTGTTCCGCGACATACCTATCCTCTCGGGAGAATTCCAAATTCATCCCTTTAAAAGATTCAAATGTTTTAATTTGTATTTTAGATTGAAATGGTGTATTTTGCTTCCTAAACATACAGCTTCACATTGCTTTTTATCTCATTCACATATTAAAACAATGATGCTCTCTGTTAAAATCTCACAGTATGTTGCTCAAGTTCATGATGACTTGTATATGGGTGCTATCAGGGATAAGTCAAGATGCCAAAATCCGGTAAGAAGAAGGCTAAGATGACAGAAAAGAAGCCTGCGCCACTTAAAACGGAGACCTCACTCCAGGATACTAGGTGCACCACTGGTGTTCCTCCAGAAATCAGATGGGGTGACATTTACAGAATGATACGGGACCAAGAGATCCCGGATATGTTGCTAGAAGAAGGGCCAATTTATCTTAATATCAAGGCCTCAGGCATAACTAGAGCCGCTACCCGCCCTAAGCTGTTCCCCTGTGCTGAAGTGATCGGATGGATACTCCAGCATGCCGATGCTGAAGGGAGAGTGATAAATGACAGCGGGAAAGTGGCCATTGCCTCATTTCAACCCGCATATCTTGTGGTAGCCTACAAATTTCCTCGGGTCCAACAATCTCTGACTGATGAATGGCTGAGCCAGATGAACAATGTCGAGATGGCCAAGAAGCTACTGATGGCAGGCAAACATTTGAGAAAGAAAGGAAGTGATGAATATGACGTACAGAATCTGAGAGCTCCTTTCAGATTGACCGCTTTAATGCAATGCAGAATCTTCGGCATGCCTGATGGCACAGTGTATAAGATTCAGTGGGTCCCTATTATCCACTACGTGACATTCAAGGGAACTGTGTTTGACTGGACCACTCTCCTGTCAGATAGTTTGGCATCGATGATAGTTGCTGCTAAAGAAGGACTAGCCTTCAAGAAGGCTGAATTTTTCATGTCCTCATATTTGATTGATTGTATTTTGGCCAAGATAGACTTCCCCAAATTGGGCTGCACATGGGATAAGGCCGCTACCCCGGTCTATATCGCTTTCAGGATGTTGTGGGCTCAGAATTACAAGCCCAGTTATAAACTCATCTGTGAGGGGTTCATCATGCCCCTATATGAGAAGTTGTTCAAGGAAGAGCCCAACTGCCTGTCAGAGAATGCTTTGGAAGTCCTTGAGAATTACGGGGATTTTTACTTTTCAGAGCAAGGAACCTACCTCAGAATGTTTGGAGGGACTAAGCCCCCATACATTTTGCCGCAGTATGCCATGGATTATGTGGTCCTCAAAGAAGCAGTAAGACAACTCTTCCTGGATGGAATTGGAGCAATGCTCCACAAGCAGCATAAGGCTTCCTTTCCCCCTCTACCTTTCTGTATAGGTGCTTATAAGTTCTCGGGGGTTGCCTCGGTCGATGAATTTGTTCAAGAGCTGAAAGCCTTCCACTTCGGTGAGGTGATCTTCCACAGGAATGACAGAAAGGGAAGAGTTGTTGAGCACTGTAAGGAGATTTATGCTCACTTCGAGTACTCTCACTATCTTGATGCCGAGGAAGAGGCATTCAGAGGCATCAGCAACATGGCTGAGCTACGGGTCTGTCGCCAAAGCACTGGAGCAAGCTCTAGCTCAACCAAGGCCCAGAAGATCAGCCAGCAGAAGGAGAAAGAAGCTGAGGATGCCCGAGCTCAGGAAGAGCTCAGATTAAGAGAAGAAGCAAGGTTTCTCCAGGAAGCTGAGGAAGCCAGACTGTAGCGGGAAGCTGAGGAAGCCAGGTGGCAGCAGGAAGCTGGAATGGAAAGAAAGAAGCAGGAAGCTGAAGTGGCAAGAATGCAACAAGAAGCTGAAAATGAAAGCCTGCGGAAAGAGGTTGAGGAAGCCCAAAAGCAAAAAGAGGCTGAAGTTGAGCAAGCTAAGGCAGAAAGGAATTCGGAAGAAGAGTTGAGAGCAAGGGAAGATGCTCAAGCAAGTGGGTCCGGTGTCCAAGACATGGATATAGACACATCTCAAGCAGGTGGCTCTGGTACCCAAAAGAAGGGCGTGGATCCAGCTCAGGAAATCCGGACCCCACCTACTGAAGAAGACATAGACATCATAAACCGACCAATTGTCCCGTACACGCCATCGGGGAAACATACGGTGTCCAGGTGGAATGAGTTTGTCTACGATAAGAAAAGGAAAGCAATGGTCCTCAAATCAGAAGAGAGGATCAAAAGTCCCTTCCACGAAGACATCGTTACCCACCGAGAGGTCACTGTAATGAAGAATACAGATCAAGATCCCTTTGCCATGGCATCTACAGCTGTGGAAACAGCAAAGGCATCACTGGACAATGTGGGTGTTATAGTCAGAGACAATGTATTGACAAAGAAGAGAGCTCGTTCGCTACAACAGACTATGGCTAATGAGCAAGCCCACAGAGATCTGGTTGTGAACAAGTATAATTGCTTGTACGCCGAACATAAGGAGCTGTCAAGCAAGTATAACCAGCTGGAGGAAGAAAAGGACCAGCTAACACTCCAAATGATGATTGTGGACGCAGAGAAGAATGGAGCGGAAGATAAAGCATCCCAGCTAGAAGCGGACAAGCGGGCATTAGATGAGCGGTTAGAGCAGGCTGAGGGTAAAACAATGGACATGTCCCCCTTCCATGAGATGTCATGCAACATCCTGAAGCAATTCTATGACACTCAAGAGCTAATCACTGATGAGGTTTTCAAGCTCAAGGCCATGGTGGTTAGGTTAAAAGAAATCAATGCGGAAGCCCATAGGCTCAAAGTGAAGAATACCCGTGTCAAGGAAAATATCATCAGTCAGATGGCATGGAGAGAAGGAAAAGGGGGTTTCCCCACGCACCTCCCATTTAAATCTGTGGACAGTTTCAATGAGGACATAGCCTTTTTGGAGTTTGGCGGGAACTGTGCCAGTAAGCTAATAACCAGTGTGCAAAGAACAACAGATAAAATTAACAATCTGTACCAAAGGCTCCAAGGGGTACATGAAAATGGCACATTGAGTTTCCCTCAAACCCTGGAGGACTTTCCGGAAAAGGAGCAGCGTTTGTCTCAGCTAAAGGAAGAGCTAGGCTATCAAGCAGAGTATGTGAAAAGGATTGATGTTCTGGCTATTGATGACCTCCAACATTATATTGGATCGTCATCACTCCACAACCATCTGCTGAAGGAAGTGCATCAAGCTGCAGTAGCAGAAGTTCAAAGCATTAAAGCAGAGCTCGGGAAGAATGTGACTTCTCAGAAAATCTTGTTCCCTGCTGCAGCAAACATAGTCATAAGGGACACAGGTGTGTGGTACAGCTACATAGCAGAGGAGGAAAGGAAAGCTGCAGCAGCAGCAGGAGCATCAGCAGATCCAGAATCTTCTCTCCCAGCAGCCACTCCAGCAACCACAATGGCCTCGTTTCCCTCTTCCCCAGCAGTGGCAGAAGTCCCAGTAAGCTCAATCCCTTCTTCCCAAGTAGAAGCAACAGTAGCATTAGGTTCGAGTGTCTCTTCCCAGGCAGCATCAGTAGCAATTAACTTGGGCGATCCTCTACTAGCAGAAGCTCACGCACAGGAGTGAACTCGCTGATTTCAAAGCACTATTTCTGTTAATTTTGCTTTTTGACTCTCAAATGTGTAAAACGTAGAGACTATGGGACAGCTGTCCCTATTTTCTATTAAATAATTTCTGTAAAAGAAAGGGAATCGCATTTTTTCTATTATAGGGGAGAATTTTCTGTAAATGACAAGTGGAAGGTGCTAGGTGGCAGCCCAAAGGGCAGATTTGTAATTATAAATAGAAGCTAGGAAGAATAGAAAAGGACTTTTGGCAGGGAAGAAAATTTTGAAACCTTTACGAGCTATCTTGTATCATTTCTGTAAAATTGAATTTTCTAATAAAAGCCATGGGAGATGGACGTTTTGCATGGGATGTTGGACGGATGTATGTTGGACTATTCTAATGACTGTTGTTCTGTAATGTGAGATCATTCTTACCATCTGAACTATTTCTTTGTATCAATGATTTTGCTCCTTCCCGTGCATACGATTTTCTCTATTTTGTGAACAATGAATGCGTTTCATATTAAATCAGGAGCTAGCTGCTGATATCTTTACCATCGCTGTAGAGTTATCTTTTAGATTAAATGGCTAACTGTTCTTTCTTCAAGATAATTCATATCGGTCATTGTTCATGCCTTTAATTTGCTCCTTGCAGGGATCTTTAAATTTAATTTTAGTTTGTTACATTTAGATCTGTTTATTCGTTCTTTCCATTTAGATTAGACATTTTTTGCTTCTTTCTCTGTTTCATGAGCAATAGATGCGTTTTACATTAAACTAGAAGCTATCTTCTAAGATCCTTTTATCTGGCTGTAGCTTTACCTGTAAGAATTGACAGCTACCTGTTCTTTCTTTATGTTATCTGTTACAGACCATTGCTCATCCTTTAAACGTGTTCTCTGCAAGGATAGGTAGATTTACTTCACTTTCTAGACTTAGATCTGTTTTAGTTGCATCTAGATCAAATATTAACTAGGAACTTGCATCTCATTTAAAAAACATAAAATCCAAAAGAAAGGTGGATCGGGCCATGACTGGTAAAATTGGAATTAAACTCCAAAACCACGGTTGCCGGAACCGCTAACCGGACGGATTCCCTACACCAAATGGGAGATAGTCTAATTGGGACCATCTCTCGGGGAGAATCCCTTTCTGATTGATGCTATGATATCTGAGGCATCAACAGAACTGCAAGGCCATGGACACACATATGGCATCAAACCTGAAGCTTATGTGTGATGCTTCATCTGAGACGGTTGATGTCACTATGTATCTTCAGATGATTGGGTCCTTGATGTACCTGATGAACACGAGACCAGATATTTTCTTTGCGGTGAACACATTGAGCCAGTTCCTGACGGATCCAAGAAGTGTTCACCTAGTTGCTATAAAGCATATTCTAAGGTACCTGAAGGGTACGGTTGATTATGCGCTCAAGTATGATGCGATTCAAAAGTTTAACCTGCAAGGTTATGTTGATTCATATTGGGTAGGAGGTGTTGCAGATAGGAAGAGCACTTCTGGGTGTTGCTTCAGTATGGGATCAGGTGTGATCTCTTGGTTTAGTAGGAAGCAGTCCTACATAGCATTGAGTACAGCCGAAGTAGAGTATGTTGCATCCTGTTCGGCTAGTTGTGAGGCAGTATGGCTGAGGAAGCTATTGTATGAGCTATTTGATCTCCCGTTGGATGCTACTGGTATATTTTGTGACAACCAGAGTTGTGTGAAGTTGTCTGAGAACCCGGTGTTCCATGACAGGTCGAAGCACATTGAGATCAAATATCATTATATCAGGGATATGGTGCAGAGAGGAACAATGAAGCTCTTGTATGTTGCGACGGATGAGCAGGTTGCATATGTGTTGACAAAACCACTAGCCAGAGTGAAGTTTGAGTAATTCAGAGAGAGGCTTGGTGTTCTTCAAATTGAAGATACTTTGAGGAAGAAGTGATGGGACACATTTGCTAGAGCCATTCCAAGCATGGTGAGAGGAGGATCCTTCCCATGGCTGTGGATGTAAGCGTTGTGTGATGAGCATCGGGACAATACTCCAGTTACTGCTTTGTATATGCATCAGTTGGATGCTTTGTATGATCAGTTGGATCATGTATTTGGATATGCATCAGTTGGATGCTTCGTATGATCAGTTGATTCATGTATTTGGATATGCATCAGTTGGATGCTTTGTATGATCAGGTGGATCATATGTGATGATATGCATCAGGTGGATGATTTGTATGATCAAGTGGATCATATGTGATGATATGTATCAGGTGGATGCATTGTATGATTAGTTTGATCATGTGTGATGAGCATCAAGTCGATTCTCCAGATGATGTACATCATGATGATGTACTATATGATGATCAGGATGGTCATGTGTGATGAGCATTAGGTCGATGCTCCAGATGATGTTCATCAGGATGATGCACTATATGATGATCAGTATGATCATGAGTATCAGGTTGATACTCCGTGGCCATGGACAGGTTGTGTAGGTATCATAGAAAAGATCTTGGGAGATCCGGACAGGTAGATCTGTGTGCTCGTAACATCCTAGGATGCTCTTTTGAGGTTTTGCTACAGGTGGCATAGAAACGATCCTAGGAGATCCGGATAGGTAGAGCTGTGTGCTCGTAAGAGCCTGGGATGCTCTTTCAAGGTTTTTCTATAGTCTCGCATAGAAAAGATCCTGTAGATCTGGACAGGTAGAGCTGTGTGCTTGTAACAGCCTGGGATGCTCAATAGAGATCTTGCAGGTTTCAAGATGCTCTTTAAAGGTTTTGCGAAAGTTCACATAGAAAATATGCTAGAGATCTCGACAGGTAGAGCTGTGTGCTCGTAACAGCCTGGGATGCTCTATAGAGATCTTGCAGGTTGCAAGATGCTCTTTAAAGGTTTTGTGAAGGTCACATGTAAAAGATCCCGGGAGATCTGGACAGGTAGAGATGTGTGCTTGTAAAATCCTGGGATGCTCTTTCTAGATTTTGTTGACGCACGTAATTAGTCCTAGGATCCATAGTATTCCCAATGTTGATGAAGACCTACAGGAGTTGGGCCTACGTCTAGAATGAAAAAGGGTTGGCTTCATAGAACTTCCTATGATGAGGAGAATTCAGAGATATCCCATTGATCGAGATGTCGAGTACAGCATCAGTGATGATGATGATGCTCCGTGATCCAGTGTTGATGATCTAGCTCCAGAATTGAAGACTTTTGCCTATATGTATTGATGACTTGTGTCAAGAGAATACCTTCCTAGTTAAGAGGGAGTGTTGATGTATTTGTAACTTCAGAAGATATTCACTTGTATATTGTATTTGTACTTTATTGTATATCCAACAAAGATGTATTATTCCTCTGATTGGAAGTGTCATCATTTGTATTTGCAAGTGTCGCAAGTATTATTGTAAGTGTCGCAACTTATATTTGATGGGTTATTAGACCACTTTGCTGGGATTGGCCCTGTATGAGTTGTGTGGGTCAAATGGTTATTAGACCACCCTAGTGGGGTCGGCCCAGAGTTAGATTATGTTAAGTGGTTAAGTTGGGGTCGACCTAGTTGAGTAAAGGTCAAGTGAAAGTTAGTGTATAAATAGAGAGTGTGTCTCTCTCATTTTACACATTCTATTATTCACTCACTTATCATTAGTGAGAGAAGAGGAGGATGAGCACAAGTGGAGGAGGAGCATGTTGTTGAAGATATCTATCTCTTGGGTTTGATCATGGTGATCCTTGTATTGATGCTTATTCTATCTCTGAGGAAGTTGCGGGGTTTTTCACCTTCTTGGTTTTCCCCAGTGAAATGTTTTGTGTCTCTTGTCTCTTGTCTCTTATGCTTGATATGTTGTACATGTTGTTATTTCAGTTAAGATCCTAGATCTATTGAATGAAATGATGAAAAATTAACAATCTGACCAATAATATCCTATTTTGTCCCTCTTTGGTTTGTCATCGTTGGATATATCAACTTCTCTAGTCTTTATTTGTGCATCCATCCACTATGGTTCCTTTGATTCATTAATTTGTCATTCTCCTTCTTTAAATTATATAAAGGATGGGGGGAAATATAATTGTTTATCCGCATCCTCTTTAACGTTTGTAGAGACATTCAAAAAATTTCTTGCTGGTTGGTTCACCTCGAGGTGGTTCTTCTTCCATTGGAAACTTTTTCCAATACTATTTTCGTTTTCCATGTGTGGTCTAGTCAAGTCGAGGGATGACTATTTTTGTTTGGCTGAAATTATCTTACAATCTGACACTAGTCGGGCGTTTTTATCATCGGTCTTGACTTCTTGTTTTGTTGGTTTAATAAATTGGTGTATTTCCTGCATTGATTCTCAGAGGCATTCCTCTATAGGAAAAAATGAGAAATATTTAATGAATTTTTCCTTAAGAATTTTCCAAGTGAAAGTATCTCCTATAGCTTCTTCCATTTTGTACCACTTGTTAGGCAATCCATCCAACATGTCTGGGAATAAATGTGGCCATATTCTCTCATCTCTGTATCTATCTTGTTTCCATTGTTTTCACAACTATCTATATGCATTGTAGGGTCTCAGGCATTGTACAAATTTGTTGATTTCTATGTGTGATGTTAGTTTTTTCCCACCAAAGCATTCAATAAAATATGTGGAAACAGTCGTCCATGTCTAGAGTCATGATTTATGAGTATCCCACCATCTAGTTGCTTGCCCAGTGAATCTTTCGACTAAACTATGTAACCGTCCTTGATATCTGACGTTTTTGGATACTATTTCTACATATGTTACTTGACAGTCATGTTCTTTCTACCGCAAGGAGGGTAGGGTTTTCGGTTCATTTTTCTTCGGTACAAGGATTGGGTACTCCTTTGATCTTTTTTCAAATATATTTGGTATCACAGTTATTGCAAAACATCTTCGTGTTGGTCGCTAAGGGATAGATTCGAGTGTCCAAAATTATCTTGCATGCTTTTCATAATTTTCAATGTTCCAATTGTATAATTTTGAGTCGGATTTTTGTCCAAGATACATGGGAAATCCCAAGTGAATTTCGCCAAATTCATTTCGTTCTATCGAGTCTTAATTATATTGTATGAATTGTTATAATTTCCTTATATCTCCGTCAATATCATCTAGAACCGCCCAAGGTTTCCCTTGAGATGGATTAATAGGTACTATGACCCTTTTTCCTTTTCCTTCCATCTTTATTCTATATTTTTCTAAAGAGATGGAAGATTTCATTTTATGACCCCAAGGACGACCAACTAATGCTGGGAATAATTTGGATCCTTCTCTTGGGTCGATTATTTCATAGTCAATATGAGTTATAATGCCCATAATTCTAGTATTAACATTGTTCCATACACCAATGGGTTCAATCAACCCTTGGTTGGAAAGTTTGAGATAGATTCCTAACTTAACTAGTCTAGGTTGATTGAGGATTTCCCATGTAGGCCTCATCATTATATTGGCCTAGGATCTGAAGTATAGAATGACTTGTGAGATGCGGAACCCTTCAACTTCAAGGTCGATGAGGGGATTGATGTCGATTTTGTATTTTTTATTTAAAATACAGAGGTTTTTGCAATATTTTCATTCCCTGAGTCGTTTCTGATAAGATACATTAAGTCGATTAGATGTGCAACAACTTTTTCCTTTTTTTAGAAGTTGAAATAACTCATTAAGTATTTTATTCTTGGATTCTGCAATATTTTCTTCAGAAGCAATTCCTCAAATAATTTTGTAGCATTGTTAAAGATTTATTTTTGCTTTGTTGGATTGGGATAGTTATGTTCTTTTATTTATATTCTTGTGACATGGGGGTTATCCCTTCCAATATCTGTGCCTTACTTGGTAATTATTTGAAAATTTTTAGTATTAAATGCTTCATGTTCACGAACACTAGACAAGAAATTAACATTCCTTTTATTATTAAGTGCTTCCAACATTATGGGACATTCTTCTAAATTGTGCTCTCCCACTCCACATTTTGTACAAAATTTGAGATACGTTCAATCCTTCCATGGATAGTTGGGACTCAAATGTTCTTCGTTGTAGTAGATGAAGAAACATGACTTTCCTTCTCCTATTGGGTGGTTCCCTCGATTACTGTATCTTCCATGATCATTGTATCCACCTCATCGATTTTTTTTGTAATTTTGTTGATTGTTGTTGCGGAAGTCCCAACCATTCCTGTAGACAAGCTGTTCCTGGTATAATGTATTATGATTAGCCTTGGTCTTTGCGCCGAAAGGTGCTCTACAACCTAGTATGAGGGAGATCTTGTAACATGTGTCGAGTGTTTGTCAATATTGTCGGCCATAAACAAAAAAGAATAATACAAAGTAAAAAGTAAATATGAGGGAGATCTTGTAACGTTTGTCAATTTTGTCGGCCATAAACAAAAACAAATAATACAAAGTAAAAAGTAATAAATATTATGTTGGCCATAAACAAAAAAGAATAATACAAAGTAAATATGAGGGAGATCTTGTAACGTTTGTCGAGTTTGTCGATATTGTCGACCCTAAACAAAAAAGAATAATAAAAAGTAAAAAGTAATAAATATTATGTCGGCCATAAACAAAAAAGAATAATACAAAGTAAAAAGTAAATATGAGGGAGATCTTGATAAAAAAAACATGATTTCAAATAGTTTTTCTATTAAATAAATAAATTCAATGTATAAATGTAAATAACAAAAAACAATGCATTGTTTAAATCAATGCAATTTTTTTAAATCTCCCGAGGGATCAAATCTCCCAAGGTGAAAAACTCTCTTTGAAAATCTCCTTGAGTACAATACCTAAGAAGAGGTTTGCACCTCGGGAGATTTGATCCCTCTCGGCGCTTGATAGAGCCTAGGATTTGGATCTAGGCTGGTTAAATTCTTGATGCATTATGCAGTTGTATGTTGTGTTATCAGGCATATGTCGCACCTTTTTTGTTTTACATTGTCAACGTTATAAAGGAATTATGTCATCGAGTCAGGTTCAAACCTTTTGCAAATGTCATAAAAGTAACTTGCCTGAGTCATGTGAAAGTTATATGGTCTTTGCTCTTCTGGAAATAGCATGGCATCATCATGAAATTGTCTTCTTTCTTCTTTATATGTGTTATGGTTACCCTATTATCTTTTTTGTTCATTGTAAGGGAATTTATCTCTTGTATGGCATTCCAATGTGCACGTGGTACACCATAAATCATTATGTCTCATGGTGAGATGATGAAGTGATATTTGTATTGTTTCTATATTTTATTCCAGTTGATTATCAACGAGTCCTATTGAGTAGTCTGCATTTGGATCGACTCTTAAACATTTCTTTACAATGTCATCATATGTGGTGTATTCATGCAATAAAAGTGGCGTCTTGATTCATGGTTGTATACCTACAACAAAGAATTGGATCACAACATCTTGGTCCATTTTTAAGGCATATGACTAAGGATATATTTGAATCTCATGTCATATTCTCATAATATTTCTCCTATTCTTTGCTTGATTTATTTCAATTTGTGTCTTGCTAGATTCTTGGTATTGTCTGCTTTGAAAAAGTCTAATAAATTATCTTTTATTTATTGTTTTGTCTTAGGGCCTTCTTCCATGAAATCCATGTACGAGATAAGTGCTCTATTTCAGAGACGGCCTGCAAACTATGCAATTTTTTTGGTTCTCATCATTGATGAGGTTATATTTCCAGAGGGATTTTCATACAAACCAGTGTTTCTTAGGGTCCTCATACCCTTCAAAAATAGGATTATTTACTGGAATCCGATAAGCCATGTTGACTAAACTGGGATTTTTTCTTTTTCTTTGAATACTTACTAAATTAGAATGACCGACTAAATAACTTACTATTTGACGTTTGCTTCTAAATTCTTGCGGATGAAACTTGTAAAATGACAGACGTACTTCTTCTACTGACTCCTTCTCACTAGCTCGGATCTCCAATGGGTTGGTCACTTCGACTAGTAATGTTGTTGGCAGGGGGGTACCTCCACATGGTTTGAATAGAATAAATTGAAAGATTGTCTTCCAAACTCAGGTGTGAAGGTATTCCATTTACCATGCGGTGGTCGTTCAATCATAATTCAACCTGTAATTTGTCCATGGTGATCTAGTCGACTCCATATATTGTTGTCTCCTGGTCCCAGTCTCATGTCATGCTCAAAAATTTGTCTGATGGTCGGACCAATCGTCATTATAAATGGTATATAATCGACAGGAGTTGAGGAATATAGGATTGCAATGTGAAAATATTGTGGGGTTAGCACCATTGTGTGCAACCATTATACCAATGTCGGCACCTCACCTTCTCTCTCATCTGGTCGTCTTTCCATCAAATCAGTTAGGACTTTTGGTTGATCGACCATCTCGACCGGATTCATTAGACTTCTTTTTTTCGTGTAAGGGACTCGCAATATCTCTCAACTTATCTTGCCACTTGTACCTCTTTTCTCTTTCTATTCTCTGGAAATCAGTTATTTGTTTGTGAGCGGTTGGGAACTTATTTTTTCGAAGCAAACTTGACTTCTTACGGGACTTAATTATCTATATTTCTCTATTGACTAGCATCATTCTTCTATTCAAAACACATAGTCAGTGACCCCCCCATTTCCAACAATACTCTTACTACTTGATGGAGGTGGGTTCAGCAATGGATTTCATTTATTCAGAAAATATTCCCACACACGTTCTTTGAAAAAATACTTGCACTCTTTTTTATTTTACTCCCAATTTTATGAGGTAGGAACGTCCAATGGAGGTCGTGGCTCGACTATGTTTCCAGCTCCATTTTCAATTAAAATTTTATACAACCAACTCGGTATTGAAGATAAAAATAATTTGTGAAGGTCGGTGTAAAATATGCATAAAAAATGGTCGACTGAAGTGCTTTCTTTTGTGGCTTGTTCCTCATAGAAGTATTTTCATATCTTTTCGAGCCACTCATACAGATTTGTTCTTCCTCCGTTGTCGATCTTGTGCATTAAGATTATTTCATTCTTAGCGTTCAACTTTCTCATGAACCGTGTTCAGGAATTTATTTACTTGTGGGGAATAGTTTCTATAAATAATTCATGGGACTCAGTGAATATCTTTTCTCAGGCATGTGCAAGTTTTAACTTGTTTCTTCTGGATATAATTTGCTATGTTTCTATTCCACCATTCTTTGATTTATTCCTTTGTTATCATCTATGCAAATATGATCATCATGTTATCATTATTTTAGTACTACCGTAAATGGAACCAATGTTGTAATATATGGGATTATATTAGGTTACTATTAGCATAGCAAAGCATACAATAAACAGGGTGATACAACACACATAGATACATAAGGAAGATGCAATTAATGGTAGTATAAGTAACAGTTTGTATTTTATTATATGACCATCATGTATAGAAGTACTACTTTACCGTTGGCTGACCACCCTATTTATATAGGTTACAAGGTAGTTAGACAGTTATAATTTCTCGACTAGTCGGATAACTACACAATAGACTGGACCGACCCAACTATGGTCAGTCGGGAGGACCTAGTCGGTGAGCTGACTAGGATCCTCCAAGATGCTCCCTTACATGATGGCCCAATATACAGATGATATCTTATGGATAATGAGGAAATAAAACATCAAATTCAACAACTCATCCAAAATAGGCACATTCGACCAAGCTCCCCATCTTGTCAAATCCCAAGTGTGTTGGTGCAGAATAAGAATGGGACATGGTGACTTTGCATTTATTAAAAAACCCTAAAAAAATCACTATCAAGAATCGATACCCAATCCCTTGGATTGATGATCGTCTTGATCAACTTAAGGTTACCAATTTCTTCAACAACATTGTTCTAAATTCAATATAATAGTAGGTCATCGAGGAAACTAATGTATGGAAGACAACCTTCAAGTCTAAAGAAGGCCTTTTTGAGTCTTTGGTCATGCATTTTGGCTTAAATAATCCTCTAGAAAAATTCATGAGGATGATGGATCACATATTGAAATCATTAACAAACTATTTTATGGTCTTATATTCTGACAACATCCTCATCCTCAGCAAAACTTGGGTGGAACAACTGCAAGACATTCTGGAGATCTTGAGCACACTACAGCAACACAAGTTATACGCCAATTTGAATAAATGTTCATTTGTTATGGAGAGAATTCAGTCTCTAGGATACATTGTGGATGAAAATGGGGTGCATGTAAACATAGAAAAAATCCAATTCATTTATTATTGTCTATCCTAGATGACTCTATCAAATATATGCAGCTTCTTGGTCCTCGCCAATGTTTATTGCAGGTTTGTATTGGGGTTCTTTCATATTACTTGGACCTTGATCCAAGTAACCAGGGGTGGAGACAAATCCAATATTGCATGGGGTGTATCACAATAGAAATACTTTGAGGATATTAAACAACACCTCTTCTCAACGTAATTCCTCACTCTACCAAACCTACAACTACCTTTCAATATTGATACAGATGCCTCTGAATATGCTATCAGTGCATTCCTCACTCATCATGGATTCGCAGTGTCCTTTCAATGAAATACACTCTATAATCAAATTCATCGGTATCCCACCTATGGTAAGGATATGTACTCCATTGGTCAATTCTATCACCAACGAAGTATTACACCTAGCGAAGGAGATGATCATCCACACTAATCACAAGCCCTTGCAATTCATGCAGACATAGGAAAAGTTATAGAATGACCACCATCAGAAATGGTCCACATACCTACAACAATACCACATGAAGATCGAGAACAAGAAGGGAATCACAAATCAAGTTGTAAATAACCTTAGCTATCTTCTGATCGTTGCACTAACTACCATGCTCAACTCTTGTGGACATGATACCTCTAGGTGACACCAATTGTACAACAACGACCATGCCTTTGATGTTACCTATCAAACAATGTGCACACGAATATTGGTCTCAAAAGTTCATCTCCAGGATGAAATTTTAATCCATCTCAACCACCTTTTTGTTCCTTCACAAAATCATGAGAAGATGATCTAGGAGGCACATTACAGTCGAATGGTAAGGAACTTTGGCATAGAGAATACAATGGAACTATTACAAAATTAGTTCTACTGGTCAAAGCTATGACAAGATATTGACAAGTATATCATATCGTGCACCACCTGTGCCATTTCCAACCTACCATAAAGAAGAAGGGGTTGTACACTTTGTTTCCTACCCTAGATAGACCTTGGGAAACTGTCTCCATGCACCACATGTATGTATTGTCTTCCACAAATCATGTAAATGAATATGTATTTATGTTTGTTGGCATGTTCTCTAAGATGGAAATTTTAAATCCTTGTAATAAGAGCATCACAATAGAGGCCAATGCTAAGCATTTCTTTGAGCGTGTTTGGGTTCACTTTGGCCTCCCACAGACCATTATTTTAGATTGAGATAGTATATTCCTAAGTACTTTCTAATATGTCCTATGGTTGATAATGAACACCTAGATGACCAAATCCAATTCCTTCCACCATCAAACCAATGGATAGATAGAGGTGGTCAACATAATGATTACGCGCGTCTTGAGAATATATAACTCCAAACATCCATGCACTAGGTATGAGAGCATTCCTTATGTTTAACATAGCTACAACAGATCCCTTCATTGCTTTATTAGTTGCAGCCCATTTCAAGTATACTTGGTGTTCCAGCCATTAGCCCCGATCGACATAGCATTGTCCATTGTTTCTACACAAGTCAAATCCTCTGATGCTCAAACTAAGTTTAATCAGACAACCAAATTTCTTTAACGTTATTGTCTATCATGGATGACTCTATCAAAGCTCTGTAGCTTATTGGTCCTCGCCAATATTTATTGTAGGTTTGTATTGGGGTTCTTTCATATTACTTGGACCTTGAGTCAAGTGACCAAGGGTGGAGCCAAATCCAATTTTGCATGGGATGTGTCACAATAGAAATACTTGAGGATCTTAAACAACACCTATTCTCACCGTAAGTCCTCACTCTACCAAACCTACAACTACCTTTCAATATTGAGACAGATGCCTATGAATATGATATCAGTGCAGTCCTCACTTAGCTTGGATACTCAGTGGCCTTTCATCGAAAGACATTATATGATCCTATTCATCGGTATCCCACCTATGGCAAGGATATGTACTCCATTGGTCAATTCTATCACCAACGGATCATTACACCTATCGAAGGAGACGATCATCCACACTAATCACAAGCCCTTGCAATTCATGCAGACGTAGAGAAATTTAGAGAAAGACCGCCATCAGAAATGGTCCACATACCTATAAAAATACCACATGAATATCGAGTACAATAAGGGAAGCACAAATCAAGTTGTAAACAGCCTTAGCTATCCTTCGATTGTTGGACTAACTACCATGCTCAACTCTTGTGGATATGATACCTCTAGGTGACACCAATTGTACAACAACAACCATGCCTTTGATGTTACCTATCAGACAATGTGCACAAGAATATCGGTCTCAAATTTTCATCTCCATGATGATATTTTATGCCATCTCATCCACCTTTTATTACTTCAAAAAGCATGAGAATATCATCTAGGAGGCACATTACAGTCGAATGGTAAGGAACTTTGGCATAGAGAATACAATGGTACTATTAAAAAAGTAGTTCTATTGGTCAAAGCTCTGACAAGATATTGACAAGTATATCATATCGTGCACCACCTATTCCATTGCCAATCTACCATAAAGAATAATGGGTTTTTCACTCTGTTTCCTACCCCAGATATACCTTGGGAAACTGTCTCCATGCACCACATGTTTGTCTTGTATTCCACAAAGCATATAAATGACTATGTATTGGTGGTTGTTGGCATGTTCTCTAAGAAGGAAATTTCAAATCCTTGTAAGAAGAGCATCACAATAGAGGCCAATGCTAAGCATTTATTTGAGCGTGTTTGGGTTCACTTTGGCCTCCCACAGACCATTATTTTAGATTGAGATAGTAGATTCCTAAGTACTTTCTAATATGGCCTATGGTTGATAATGAACACCTAGATGACCAAATTCAATTCCTTCCACCCTCAAACCGATGGATAGATAGAGGTGGTAAACATAATGATTATGCATATATTGAGAATATATAACTCCAACCATCCATTCAATAGGTATGAGAGCATTCCTTATGTTTAACATAGCTACAACAGATCCCTTGATCACTTTATTAGTTTCATACCCTTTCAAGTATGCTTGATGTTGTAAGTTTTAAACCTGTGTAGAGAAGCAAAGCATACAAATTCTTTTAAGAAAAACAGATATTACACCACATCATTCACACATAGTACACAGATATTTACCCTGGAAACCCTTAACCAAGAAAACCAGCAAACCTTGGAGCCACCACTCCTATTTTTCTCATCATCTCATTATGAATCACTCACAATACAACATAGGTATTCTGCAAAGAATATAACACATACCCAACAGGTGTTCCATCCATTAGCCCCAATCGACATAGCATTGTCCACTGCTTCTACATAATTCAAATCCTCCCATGTTCAAACTGAGGTTAATCAGACAACCAAATTTGTTTAACAGATCCATCACATCTAACAACAAGTTCATGATATTTTGCAAAAAGTAAATGAGAAGTTAAGCATCGCCGCAATCAGCATCAACTTCCACACAAGTTCCAAGAGGGAGATAAGGTATGGTTTCATTTGAAGAAAGAGTGCCTCATCAAACCCCATTGGAATCTCCACCCACTCCAATATGTTCCTAACGCCATCACCAAGGTTGTGGGAAAGAATTCCTTTAATTTAAGTATTCCCCCTTTCCTCGACTTGCTTTGTGTATTTAATGTGGAGTTGGTTTGACCATATTTACCACCTCTATTGGACACCTCTCTTAGATACCTCAAAGGTATTTGATCACTTGGACCCTACAGATCTCATTCCTTACTGCATTGAGAAGGAAACAGTCGATTAGATCATGGACATTGATATGAAGGGTACTCACTATCAGAACATCCAACTATATCGAATCACCAAAGCAGGGTAGCTTCTTCACCAAGGAAAGTGGCTCACTAAGAGCTAGATTCAGTAGAAATTTTCCCAACTGATGGAGGAACTTGACACAATGGGGACCATTTCTCCCTAAGAGGAGAGGATTGGTCCAAGTGGATAATAGTGGCCACCCACCTGTTCCACTGAGTTACAATAGTTCTCCATCTTCTTTGAAATTTAATACATATTTTCGGGTCCCAATATTCCGGAATTGTTTTAATTCCCTAAATGGTGTTTTATTCTCCATTCAAGGAGCTATGGGTTCTTGTAGCACCCCCTGACCTTAGCCAAAATTTGTAGTTCTAATTTAATTCCTTCCAACAAGTTATCATGCATCCTAAACGAAGATTGTATGCAAATGTTGTGCCCTTAGGAAGTTGACTTATTATGTAGATACCTCGAGGCCCTTAAATCCCTTTGGTGCTTCATATCCTAGGGTTAGGTTTTGGGATTTTTAGATTTTTTGCCTCTTTGTATTTTTTTTTATGATAAAAAAATCTATTTACATTATCTTTGTAATCAGCTCCTGCAAATGAGCATAGTCGACAAACCTTTCTTTAGTGATAAGCTACCACCATCCAATTTAGTTTGTATTGCTTTGGAATTTACAATGTTTATACATTCCATTCATTAATAGAATTTGGGTTTTACTGTAGTATTGTGCTCCCTATAAAATTTTGTGTGTGTTTCCATAATTATAGTGTTTCCTTCATTTCATCTTTAAAATAATTTACATCGATGATATTAGAACAATATACTCTTAGTGTTTCTCAATACATATCCCCAAAGAAATTTGGGTATAGAGAGTTGGGTCTTGAATTAATTGAGCATGGGGGAAACCACTAATAGTCATCCCAAGAAGCCTCACATGGATGGATAATAAAATGAATATGGAGCATAAAATCGTATTAATATGTTGCTCGAGGAAGCTCTCACAAAATAGAGAAACGAAATGGTGGATAATTTTTCCCAGATCCGGGGTGGCAGGTGCGGGTGGGGTCTTATTTGACCCCGGCGGAAATAAAGTTGAATCAATCTCGTGGGGATTAGGAATCAAGACAAACAATGAAGCTGAATGGCTTGCTCTCGTCCTTTCTTTCAATATGACATCCTCCCTCAGCATCGGTAATCTCAGAGTTTATGGGGACTCCAGACATGTCATCCAAACAATCAGAAGTGGCGCCGCCCCTTATGGATCTAGAGCCTACAGGTACATGCAAAGAATAAAATCTTATCCTCACTTCTCTCAGTCCTCTTTCTTTCATATCCGTCGATCAAATAACAAGTTAGCAGATGAAGCGGCCAACAAAGGAACATTGCTTGACATTGGGCACATGGAGAACTCAAATGGTGCCTTGGATTTTCAATTTATTCCTTAATTTTTGTTAATGGTCAAAAACTTTATGGTTATGGGTTTTAAGGGGCTGAGTGGATTGAGGGTCCCTCTCCCCCCATCCCCGTCCTCCTCCGTAGTCAAGGATATGCGTGCCCCTGCCACACGCCCTCCTCTCCACAGCGCATGGCACCCGGGGCCTCGTGGTGCTTTCAGCTCCCACGAAATTCAATTTAATGGGCCAACTGCCCCTCCCTCGCTGCATATTGCAATGGCTCGTCCTCTCCACTACGCGATGTATAGGCTTTCCCTCGGCGATTCGGGCTCTCCTTCCTCCCGTCCCGGTCTGTTACTCCACCACAGGGCGGGAAAAATGCAGAACATCATGGCGGCCATTGCTGCGTTGAGTCGCACCATGGTCGACGTTAAACTGGCAGTGCGTAATACTTATAATGAAGTTTGCACAAATGTAAACCAAAACGCGGAAATGGCCAGGGATTTGAGCTACACTGTGAACCAGCTCGCTTGCCAGGATACCAGAATCGATGACCTGGAGAGAAACCTGTTCGAATTGATGGGCAAGGTGGATAATTTGCAGGAAGATATAGCAGTGCTCACCGGGAAGTCGCAGGGAAGCTGCGTCCATGGCAGTCTGACGGTCAACCAGGAGATTAAACAGGAAAAGCCGGATGCGGCTTCGGTCTATCCCAAAAAATATGGTTAATATGCAGTTTCAGATCAGGTTCCTCCTTTTTGATGTTTAAGATACTATGTTTTTCTGTATATTCCTAAATCAGCAGTTTGTAAGGGTTTATTCCTGCACTACTTTGGACAGTCTTAGCCAGGTCTTGTTTAGAACTCAAGCAGGGTTTTGTTTAGAGCTCATAATGACTCAAGCTCCTGTTTCTCCGTCAAATTTTTGGGCAAACTTGTAATGAATGGCTGTGCACAGCCTTTATAAATACATCTTTTTTCTCTGTTCCTGTTAAAAAAAATTTTGCCCAGATCCTTCGATGGCTACCAACGACGGTGGAGATTCCTTCAACTATTAGACATTTTGTAGGTGTGACACCTTTCAAGTTACATGTTAACATTGACATTTCTTTATTTGAAGGCCAAAAATATGCATATGCTTTGGATAAATCATTAAATATTTTATAGGTTTATTACTTTATTCAAAAAAATTCTATAGTGAAAAGATCACCATCACACTCCTTAAGTTCCTCCCTCATTTAATGATTGGTGGGAGGGTTATTAGGAAAAGAACATTGGAGATGATTCCATAGCATATGAGACAAAACCCACTTAGGAAGATTTTGTTGATTCTCTCAAGGAAGAGTTCTAGCCCATCAAAAACTATGATAACCAATTCATGAGATGGACAAATTTGCACTAGGAGAGAGACCTGGAAATATCGTAGCTTACTAATATGTTCCATACCTTGCACTCAAAGTTGGGTATCAGAGACTCTAAACATAAATTGGTCCTAAAGTACCCTATTGGCCTACATAAGTAAAGGTCTCCCTAATTCACAAAACAAAGGATAGCGCAAGGAAATTTAAACTCATGAAAACAAGTCCAAACCGCAGAAAAATAAGGATAACGAAAAGTCGAAGAAGGACATTAGAAGTGGTGTGAGTTCCATAAAATACCCTGGTACAACACCCATGAAACCCATTAGAAACAATCATTGTTGTACAAGATGAAATCCTCGAAGCTGCACTCTGGATCGGACTTTGATTTGGAGCAAGATAAAGGAAGGAAAATCATTGGTGCAAAACCCAGCACCACCATCACAACCACAGAGATCCAACTTGAAGAGACAAATGAACCATAGGAAGGGGAGCGACTCTTCCACTCATAGATGTGGGTGAAGGGGACCTTGCTACATTTCATTGTTGATAGTGGTACCCAAAAAAAACTAATCTTGGTTGTGATCATCAAGAGATTCAAGTTTTTGATAATGCCACACCCCCAACCATACCACGTCACACTACACATATTCCATGACACACTAAGTTAAAGGTGTTATCCAGTGAAGGTCAACCTATAGTATCTCATTAATGGAAGTTGACAAGTATGTTGGGTTAGTGTAGAGTTAAGAGATGAGGGTTGAAAATAATAATGAAAGGTTTAGATTCTTGTGCACACGTAATAAATGATATAGCGGTAAATTTTTAAAATTTATATTATAATTTATTTCATTTTTTATAAATGTACCTCTACTTCTTGTTATATATTCTTATTAAAAAGGATAAAATTATAATGAAAAAATATAATTACAATAATACTAAAAATAAATAATCACTATTTTTATTTCATTTTATATTATCACTACTTCCAAGTCCTTTAAAATATAAAACTAACATTAATTAAGATGATAGTGGAGTAATTTTGAAATAATAAAAACATTTATATAATTAATCTTTTAAAAATAAAAATAAATAATATTTAAAAATGTATCCTAAATAAGAAAATAGGAGAGAAAAAATAATGTTTTACAATTTTTATGATAACTTTCTCTCCCCGACATGGAATTGGTCTCTCTTAATACCATTGGAAAGGTTTATACGAGGGATACAACTTTTATGTTTTTGAGTTTTCCAAGATTCCAAATCGATTTTCTGGGACGGGCATTTTAGTACAAGTGTACGAAAATGCCCACCCTAGAAAAATTGGTGCAGAATCTCAAAAAACTCAAAGAACAAAATTGTATCCCTCATCAATACCTTTCTAATGTTACGAAGAGAGACCAATTCCGAGTTTGGGAGAGAAAGTTATTGCAAAAATAGAGAATGATTATTTTTTCTCTCGTATTTTCTTAGTTATGATACTTTTTAAAATTATTTTATTTTTTATTTTTTAATGATTAATTATATAAATGTTTTTATCATTTCAAAATTAATCCACTATCATATAAATGACTTGGAAGTAGTGATAATATAAAATACTCTATATTTATTATTTCAAGTATATTTATCATATTTCGAGATGAACTTTTCAAGATCTTAACCAAAGTGAGGTTTATATGAAGTTAGTTATTGTCAAATAAAAATATAACACATAAGAATCATTTACTCATATTTGTCCAACTCATCCATAATGGTTGACCAAAGTTATTGAAATTCTATTGGTTTGAGAAATCCAACTCATCCATGGCACATTTTTTTATAAGGCTCGTTTTAGACCCCAAATTTCCTCTAATGTCAACCAATAAAAAACACAAGTAAATAAGGGTAATGACAAGTCAGAGAAAGACACTGGAAAGTGTGCAATTTCCACAAAATCCCTTGGCACAACACCAACAAATGTTGCTCGAAAAATCATTATTAACCAAAATGAAATCCTCAAAGTTGGGCTCTCGATTGGACTCTGATTCAAATTAAGATAAAGAAGGGTGGATCAGTCATGTGTAATCCATCACAACCGGAAATATCCAACCAAAAGAGCCAAAGGAGCTAGAGGAAGGGGAGTTTTTTTTCACTCATGGATGTTGGTGAAGGGGACTCCACTATATATCACTGTTGATATCCAGAAGAACCTAAATCAGTCATAGTCACAAAGAGATTAAATTTTCTGACAACACCACACCCCCATCCATACACCATCAATTGGTTAATCCAAGGACGAGACATTTGTGCCAGCCAACAATGTTACATATCCTACAACATCAAGCCTTTCAATGATGAGGTATTGTGCAATGCCGACCCACTTAAATTTTGTGATGTTCTTTTAGAACAACCCTATATGTGGAAACATAAAGTTGTTTTTTAGTCTACACCCCATAGTGTCATTGTTACTTTTGGAGGCCAACTCTACAGGGTACCTGAGGTAGTTCCAGCTACTGCAGTTTCCTTGATCCTAGGAAAATCAGTCTCAGATTGTAATCTCTCAGCCTAGGAAATTTGTCCTCTTTATGGTTCAATCAAAAGGTGTACAGAAGGTCACTGCAATCACCACATCCTCAACGCAAGGCCTCTCTACACATGAGAAGCAAGTGGACAATATTATAGAAGAATACAAAGATATATTTGCCTCACCTAAATGGGTTCCTATGCATTTCCAAGTCACATACTTAATTAATCGGATACCCTAGTGCTCCCTTATCTAATGTCCCATTATACAGATGCTCTCTTCTAAAGAATGAGAAAATAAAACGTCAAATTCAAGAGCTCATCCAAAAGGGCCATATTCAACCAAACTCCTCGCCTTGTGGGAGCCCAATCGTGTTGGTGCAGAATAAGGACGGGACATGGAGACTTCGCATTTATTACAGATCCCTGAATAAAATCACTGTGAAGAATCGATACCCAATCCCTCTAGTGGATGGTCTTATTGATCAATTTAAGGGTGCCAATTTATTTAGCAATATTGATATGAAATAAGCATAACATCCTGATCAAGCAAACCAATGTATGGAAGAAAACCTTCAAGTCTAAAGAAGTCCCTTTTGAATGTTCGGTCATGTCTTTTAGTATATATAATGCTTGAGCAACATTCATGGGGATGATGGATGATATCTTGCAGTCATTCACAAAATATTTCATGTACCTTTATCTAGATAACATCCACATCTTCAACGGAACATAGATGGAACATTTGCAACACATTCAACAGATCTTGAGCATCTTGTGACAACACAAGTTATACTCTAATTTGGACAAGTGTTCATTTGACATGAAGAGAATTCAGTATCTAGGATACATCATTAATCAACATGGGGTGTATGTGCACCCATCCAAGATCCAAGTCATTCATGATTAACCAGCCCCGACAACTCTAATAGAGCTCCACAACTTCTTGGTCCTCGCCAACTTTTACCACAAGTTTGTGTTAGGTTTCTATCATATGACTTGGCTCCTAAGCCAAGTGACTAAGGGTGAATCCAAATCTAAGTTCATTTGGGGTGTGTCACAACAAATTTCCATCGAGAATCTAAAACAATGCCTCTACTCGGCTCCAGTCCTTACTTTGTTATACCTTCAACAACTTTTCAAGATTGAGACAGATGCCTCTGACTATACTATTTATGCAGTCCTCACTCGGCATGGAAATCCAATGTCCTATCATAGCAAGACACTCGTTTATAATATTCTCCAGTAACCCACCTATGACAATGAAATGTACTCCATTGTCTAAGCATGTCTCCAATGGAAGCATTACATCTTAGAGAAGGAGATGATCATCCACACTAATCACAAGCCCCTACAATTCTTGTAGACACAAGTAAAGTTACCGAATGGTCATCTTAAAAAATGGTTTACATACCTACAATAGTTCCACCTAAACATCAGGTATAAGAAGTGCAGCACAAATCAAGTTGAATACTACCTCAATCGACCTTTGATTGTTGTGTTGACTACCATGCTCAAATATTGTGGACATGATACCTCCAAGTGGCCCCAATTGTACAACAGTGACCCTAACTTGGTTGTTACCTATAATACATTACACATAGAAAGATAAAACTTGGTTGTTACCTATCATACTTTTATGCTATATCAACCACCTCTATGTTCCTTCAAAAGAGTGTGAGAAGATGATTTGGGAGGCGCAATACAATCGAGTGGCAAGGCACTTTGACATGAAAAAGACAATAGAAATATTGTAAAAGTACTTCTACTAGCTGAATCTCCAAAAATACATTGGAAATTACATCAAATCATGCATCACCTATGTCATTTCCAAACCTACCATCAAGAATCCAAGGTTGTACACTTCATTGTCTACCCCATATAGACCTTGGGAATATATCTCCATGGACTACATGTCTATCTTACTTTCAAGCAAGCATGGAAATGGTTGTGTATTTGTGGTTATTGATTGGTTCTCTAAATAGCAATTTTAACTCTTTGTAAGAAGAGCATCATATCAAAGGCCATTGCTACGCTCTTGTTCAAATGTGTTTGGGTTCACTTTATCCTCCCACGGACCATTATTTCATATCGATACAATAGATTCTTGATTACTTTCTAGTCCAGCCTATGATCGATGATGGACACCAAGCTGACCAAATAAACTACTTTCCACCTACAAACCGATGGACTGACAAAGGTGGTCAATAGGATGAATTTCCATATCTTGGGAATGTACAACACAAAACATGCACGCACTTGGGATGAGATCCTTTCTTATGTTCAACATAGCTACAACAAATCCCTTCATGGCACTATTGGACAAAACCCCTTTCAGGTGTGCTTGGAGTTCCAGCCATTAGCCTTAATTGACATAGAGCTACCCATTGCTTCTACACAAGAAAAATCCTCCCATGCTCAAATTGAGGCTAATCAAGAATCCATATTTTTTGAACGGAGACATCACATTCAATAACATGTTCATGATATTTTGAAGAAATCCAAGGCTAATCATAAGCAGTGCCACAATTGGCATCGAGTTCCACACAAATTCCAAGTGGTATATAAGGTATGGTTGCATTTGCAGAAAAAGCGCCTCATCCGACCCCATTGGAAGCTCCACCCTATGATATAGGCCTTACACCATCACCAAGGTTGTGGGTAAAAATGATTTTGAGTTAAATATTCCCCCTTTCGTCGACCTACACCTTTTATTGAATGTGGAGTTGCGTTGACCATACTATTGCACCTCTCTTGGACACCTCATAGGTAGCCAAACACTTGGCCCCTACATATATCAATTCTAACTACATTGAGCAGGAAACAATTAACCAAATCATGGACACTGAGATGAAGGGTATTCACCAAGAAAAAATCCAACTGTATCAAGTCATCAAAGCATGGCAACTTCTTCACCAAGGAAAGTGGCTTACCAAGAGTCAAATTCAACATAATTTTCCCTATTTGATGGAGGAACTTAATGCAATGGGGGGGGATTAATCCCTAAGGGGGGACAACTTATCTAGGTGGATACTAATGGCCACCCATATGTTCCACTGAGTTACAATGGTTTTTCATCTTCTTAGCAAATTTCTATGGATTTTCGAGTCCCAAAATTATAAGATCGTTTTGAAACCCTAAATGGTTTTTTTTTTACATGCAGGGGGGTAGGGGTTGCCTTGGCACACTGTGGCCCCAACCAAAATTTTTATTTCTCATTTATTTATTTCCAATTAGTTATTTTGCGCCTTTAATGGAGATCATATGCAAAATTTGCGCCCCATAAAGTTGACTTATTAGTTAACCACCTCGGGACCCACAAATCGTTTTGGCACTTCATCTCCTAGGTTTAGGTTTCTAGATGTTTACGATTTTTGCCTCTTTGGATTTATTCTTATGATAAAATACCATTTTTAGTCTCTTTATAATATACTCCTACGAATGAGCATAGCCAACACATCTCTCTTTAAAAATAATCTACCACCATCCAAGCTAATTTATATTACTTGCAGTGTACAGTTTTTCTCCATTTCATTCATTAATAGAATTTGGGTTTTACTTTACTATTGTGCTCCCTAGAAAATATTTGTGAGGTTTTTCCATTTATATCATTGCCTTTATTTCATTCTTTAAATAATCAAAATCATTGTGAGATACTAGATCAAACTCCCTGGTGGAATAGCCAATCTTTTATGGTTAATTTGGTGTACAAAAAACTCAAACCTAGTTGGTGTGAGAATTTGCACTTGAATAATAGTTATGTTATATATTTAAAAAAAATCTACTATATCACAATAAACATAAGCAATAGGATCACTAAAAGATAGACAAGCACAACATATACAAGAATTTATCCTGGGAAATCCTCTAGGGGAATAAAACCCAACAGAAATTCTTCAATATAGATTATGTCAACAAGTACAGTGTCAATACAACTAAGAGTATAAGCTCTCTCATAGAAAAATACACAATAGCAAAAGATAAGATAACCCCACGAATATGTCTTCATGCAACAGCTGCTACTCTCTCCCTCTTGCGCACTTGTCTCTCTCTTGCTTGAGTGAACATGAGTGTGTGTCAAATGAGGAATGCGACCCTCTTATTTATACTCTTCTCTGGATGAATTTTTACTATAGGGTCGACTTCACTGGGGTAGTGTTGCCCATTTTTGGGGGCATACTACCCATTGTTTGGGGCAAACTACCCATTTTTTTATGTGGGGACAACTTGTCTATTTTCACTTGGTTTCTTTGAGAGTATCTCTTTAGTATTATTCTTTTAGGGTTTATGCAATACAAGAATATCTTCCAAAGTTACATAATCTTCAACACTCCCTCTTAACAAGGAAGGTATTCTTCTAATGCGATCATCATCACTGATGCTGCAATTTTGTACTCTGACCATTTACTTAATACATCTCACGAATATAGATATCACTAGAATTTATGTACAAGGAATCCATCATCTCAATCATGCATCAGTCACGATCATACATCTGAGGGCATCACAGTAGCAACACATCAACGAACCAAGATCACACATTATGTCATTTCGAGACTTTGTCTATCTCGCACATAATATAGACACACACATCCGACTGGATACATGGCTCGATTGGATACACATAATTGGTTGGATACACATACTCGACTGGATAAAAATACTAAGTATGTTCACACTCTCCAATCCTCATGAGTATGGTCACTCTCTCCATCCTTCGCAAGTATGGTCATGCTCTCCAATCCTCTCAAGTATGGTCACACTCTCCAACCCTCGCAAGTATGTTCATGCTCTACAATCCTCCTGAGTTGGTCACGCGCTCCAGTCCACACATACATACTAGCTCTAACTAGATACGCAGCTCGATTGGATACACATACAAAGTATGGTCACGCTCTATAGTCCTCCAGTGAGTTGGTCACTCTTTCCATTCCTCACATACATACTATATCTAACTGAATACGCAACTCAACTGGATACACATACAAATTATGGTCACGCTCTCTAGTCTTCATGAGCTAGTCACTCTCTCCAGTCCTCACAGAGCCTAGTAATACATGCTCGTAAATGACCACCTGTTGCTACTACACTATACATCTACTACCTCTTGAATCGCATATGTGACTCATCCCTCCCTCATACAAGGGACATCTCTCTACATCATGCCAAGCTTGTCCTTGAAGTACTCAAACTTCACTCTCGACAGAGGCTTGGTCAACACATCGGTTGTCTGCTCATTCGTCGCAATATACTGGAGCTTCACTACTCCCTTTTGTACCATATCTATGATATAATGGTATCTAATCACGTTATGCTTGGACTTTTCATGAAACATTGGGTTCTCGTACAACTTCACACAAATATGGTTGTCACAGAAAATACAAGTTGCCTCTAACTCAAGATAAAAAACCCTGCAAGTAAATTCTGAAACCACACTGCTTCACTGCTAGATGGACACGTTGAAATATAATCTACCTTGACTGTACTAAGTTCCACACTAGTTTGCTTCCTGCTGAACCAAGAAATCATGCCTGGTCCCAAACTAAAGCAACATCTTGAAGTGATATTCATGTATGTGACACTACCGGCCCAATCTGAATCAACATAACCTTGCAAGATAATCTTCTGATCTGACACATACCTAATCCCATAATCAAGTGTACCCTTTATATACCTCATCACGTTCTTTTCCGCAATCAAGTGAACACATATCAGCTCAACCATGTACTAACTCAAAGTGTTCACCGCAAAGCATATATATGGTCTAGTGTTCGTCAAGTACATCAATGAACCAATCATCTTTGTAGCCATGGAATTATAGTCCAACATCTTGAATCTCTTCAGGATTTCCACAGCATATTTTCCTTGGCTAAGGAAAAATATCATCTAGACTCTGCCACACCTCTAACTAAGATATAGTGCATCATACCTAGGTCTTTCATCTCAAACTTTGCAGCAAGATTCTTCTTGGTTCCTGCAATGAGCATCTCGTCTCCTCTTATAAATAGGTCATATACATATAGTATCAATATCATTGGTTTCCCATCCTCAACCTTGTAGTAAAGGTTGGAGTCTACTTTACTCTTGGTAAAACCCAAGCTCGTCAGAAAACCATCAATCCTGTCGTACCATGTCCTAGGTTCCTACTTCAATTTGTACAAGGCCTTATTCAACTTGCACACATGTGTCTGCCTATCTTGTGTCTTGAACCCCAGTGGTTGCTCCACATACACTTCTTCTTCTACTAGACCATTCAAGAAAGTTGTCTTTAATTCCATCTGGTGTACCTTCCACTTCATCACTGCATCTATCGCAATTGTAGTTCTAATCGAAGTGTATCTTACTGTAGGAGCACACATCTCATCATAATCATGATCGACTCCCTCTTTCTGAGATAAAACATGAACCTTGCTTTGTACTACTGTAGTATGCTTGATTTTGTAAATCTACTTGAAGGTCACTGTTGAACAGTCATCACTTATTCTTTAGAACAAGTCTTATCATCCTTCTCTTGTAGGTCATAGCACACGATATTTACTACAAGTCAAATTCAGTCATATGATTTTCAACATTACATACTAATCAATCAATTCAATGAAATGACAAGTTCTTATGCATAATTTACACACACATGTAGCCAATACATCTTATCCAATGCTTCAGCACAACACCCATCCATTTCCTAAACACACATGGTAATTATATTTTTCTTAGTATGTTAGCAAAGAGATTTCATCCTATACAGGAAACAATGGCTCATGGAATGTTATGCAACACCATAGGTTACGTATCCATCATGTGCACATTAAGAGTATATTGTTCATTAGTGCTAGCCATATCAATGCATTTACTATAAAATACACTTCCTAATTCTAGGAATACAAATATGCATACAATTGTTGTTAATAATACTTAGAGATTTAAGAAATGACTCAAATATGCATACAATTGTGTTTTGTAGGTCCCTCTTGATTTATACCTCCTTGTAGAAGTTATTGGAGTTTCTGGAAGCGTACTCTGCTCCATGGTGTAATTCTGAAGACCTCGATCTTCATCTTCGTCTAGTCTGGAACTTGTTGAGGTCTTCATCTTTGGTCCTCATGCATTGGATTCAATATCTCACATTTCTTTGTTGTTACTGCTTCGAAACATACTCTTCATGTTATTTCCTTGTGAGCATCCCTAACATATACTATTATGATCTACTTGGGTTCACGGTGTTATGTATCATGGCTTGTTTAATTTGTACAAGACTCCATCTTGTTATCCAATTACAACTACATCATCAATAGTATTTCCTCTTGGACACATAAGAACTTGGACATCAACAAAAGCTGAAATGGATAGAATATTTTCTTCAAAACAGGTACATATAACACATCCTTCATCTTTATAGTTTTTTCGGAGTCTGACTTGTATGAAGCTTCTCCTACCCTTTTATGGGATATTGGTAATCATCTTCAAGCTTCAACTTATGAGGTGAATCCTTCTCTGTCAAGTTAGTGAGAGAGTCTTTGAAACCTTTCATGTGCTTTGAAGCACCACTATCAACAAGCCAAGTATCACTTCCATGATTGATAGTACCTGTAAGAGTGGAAATCAAAACATATTCTTCTTCACTTGAACAATCTTCTCTTGCCTTCTTCTGAACATGTTCATTGTATTTTGCGGCATGAGCATAATACCTTTTTATTGACTTGATCTTTTGCATGGGGACAATTCCTTGCAATGTGTCCCATCTCTTGTCAAGAGTAGCATCTAATTGCTGAATAATATTTATGGGACCTGTGAGACTTATGATACTGATTAGGTTTCTTGTGAGAGTGATCTTCCTTCTTGAACTTCTCTTTCTTTGTATGTATTGCTAATGCTTAGTTATCACCTTCACCCAACTTTCTTCTCTGGATACCGATCTATCTTCTTATTGAGTGCATTCTTCCCATAACCTGCTAAACTTTGTTATCTTTCTTCTAGAATGGATTCCTTGAATAAATGATTCCCAATACCTTGGGAGACCATTTAATGTAGTCATTACTACTTCAACTTCTTCTATAGTATCTCTAGTGGCTTCAAGTTGTTCTTTGATTTGAGATACCCTTGTGAAGTAGGACTTGATTGTTTCTGAGTTCTGTATCTTCGCATTCTTTAGTTGAGTTCTCAAGGTCATCTTCTAGTTGATGTTCTTCCCTTCATATAACTTGGTTAGTGCATCAAACATTTCCTTGGGATTCTTCAAGGATGAAAAATGAGGGATCAAGTGATATTTGATGGAATCACCAATGATCCTCTTAGCCCTAATCATGTTCTTCTTATGTCTTGCTTTACCTTCCTCTCCCTCTAGCTCAACAACCTCTTCCTTAACATATTTCTCCAAATCATTTTCTTCTAGAATGAGAAGCATTCTATACTTCCATGCTCGGAATTTATTAGCTCCTTCAAGCTTCTCATCAAGCTCGGTGTTGTTTAACATCTTGACAAACTTGATAATATGAGAACCTCAAATGGAATAAATATTATAGAACTTACCAATTGAGATGCTCAAGTCAAGTGTTAGCTTTAAGGTCCTTCTAAAATCTATTAACCTAGGGTTTGACATATAAACCCTAATTTCTTTAGAATCTTGTACTTTTGATCCTAGGAAAAGATGTGCCTCCCTAAGGCGAGTTGAGAAAAAATTATTTTCTTCTGGATCTGTGGACAAAACTTCCAAAAATATGATTCCTTGGTTTTCTTGAGCAACAGTGATTAAGTCAAAAATGAAATTTCTCGAATATGAATTCTTCCTCCACGGAAAGATGCTCCTTCCTAGGGTGAATTGGTTTGACCTCCTTTTCAAGTTGATCTATGGATGGAAGTGCACGGAACAGGAAAACGTTAGTTTTCAACTTCCGTCAATTGTAGTTGTACAATGACTTCTTTCAGTATGGATTTCATTCCATGTTAGAATTTGCACTTGAATAGTAGTTATGTTAGATCTTTAAACAATTTCTACTATGTCACAATAAACATAAGCAATAGGATCACTGAAAGATAGACAAGCACATCATACACAAGATTTTATCCTGGGAAACCCCCTAGGGAAAGAAAACCCAACATAACTTCTTCAATATAGATTATGTTAACAAGTACAATGTCAATACAATGAAGAGTATAAAGTCTCTCTCACAGAGAAAGACACAATCAGCAAAGATAAGATAACCCCAAGAATATGTCTTCCTCCAACTAATGCTACTCTCTCCATGTTGCGCACTTGTCTCTCTCTTGCTTGAGCGAACTTGAGTGTGTGTCAAATGAGGAATGTGACCCTCTTATTGATACTCTTCTATGACCTAATTTTTTAATATAGGGACGACTTCATTGGGGCAGTGTTTCCCATTGTTTGGGGCAAGATGCCCATTGTTTGGGGCAAGATGCCCATTGTTTGGGGAAAACCGCCCATTATTTTCTGTGGGGCCGACTTGTCTATTTTCACTTGGTTTCTTTGAGAGTATGTCTTTAGTATTATTCTTTTAAGGTCTATGCAATACAAGAATATCTTCCAAAGTTACATAATCTTCAACAGTTGGTTGTTGGAGCCAGGTGTAATGCCCCGTTTTGATCTTACCATATGAACCACCATTTACGTAGTTGTATTTTCTTATTATTGTGGAACTCAGTCAATATGCTAACAATGTGGACCTATGGACTTACTATTTTGTGGAAGATATGTGTGTGTGTGTGTGTGTGTGTGTGTGTGTGTGTGTGTGGTTAATACTATGAATGATGGTCATACTTTAATTATATTTATAGTATGCAAATTTAAAAGATGATGGGTACATGGATACCAATTTAAAGTTATATGTCAAATAAATGAATGTGATTCCAGGTGCATGGTACGTAGAGAATGATTACATTGTTTTTTATTAGTAATGAAATATTTCTACATGTCAATGATTGCACGATATTGCACAATCTCGTGTTGGGATACTAACATGCGGGTTGAAAGAGCTAAGTGATAACTGGATCCTACAAAGTGGAATTACAATGGTGACATGAATTCCAAAAGAGAAATGGTATGCAAGTGAAACATTATTATTTTGTATGAGTATTGGTTTATTATCATGATGTGTGGGCAGGTGCAAGGTTCCAGGAAACTCAACTACCCAATTGGTTATTCGATGACAAAACCTGAGAGCAAGAGTAGCAACGCAATTCTATGCCAATGTAGGCATTGACCCTTGTTCCACATAAAGGGTGGATGTATTACTCACCGTTTATCCTCTGAAAATCGGAGTCATGGGAGGGCTGTGCTATGGCACGCTCCCCAAGTTGTGTGATGATGACTAGTGGGTGCATGTTGGGGAATCTTGGTTGATGTAGTCAACACTTCCGCTTACAAGTTCTACCTGGAGTTAGTTCGATATAGTTGATGCTCTAGGATAATCCATCAAAGGAATGATAGGATGAAGAAGTTAGTTGTGAAATAGATAGAATGAAGTAGATAGTTAGGAATACCATCAAAGTATGGAGAGAAAATTAATCAATTATATCTGTGTGTTGAAAACCTTGTTGAACTCCTGAGTGGTAACTAAGAACAATGTGTTGTTTTCATAAGTTATTATGATTAAGTTACTAAATAATTAGGTATTGCAAATTCTGGTTTAAGTCTGCATCAGTAGGTAATAAATGTGTTGTGTGAGATTGAGTACTACTAGTATCTACAAGAAGTATGTAAGCAATAGCTACACTTACATAACTTGTCTATATATGCTTGTATGAATTACTATTAAACTATTTGAATTGGTCAATGTTGCATTGTGATTGTGAATACTTACATTATGCCATTAGTTAGAAATAAATGACTACTTATTGATTATGAATTTATGCATTTACGTAAGTTATTTAATGAATGACTAGGTAATTATGATATGAGATTTTGATGGCAATTGACCAAAACAAGTGTTAATGATGTGTTAATTAGCGTTAATTAGAATATTTTTAACTTGTTTAATAAATATTAATTAAGTTTTAAGTGTAACTAAGGTTTAATTGTTGAATGGGGTACTAGATAAATAAATGATAATTGTAGCTTAAAAAGAATAGTATTCAATTAATAAATAAATATTGACTGAGTTTTATTTATAATTACATATTTCATGTCGAAGGGAATGTCCATTGAGTTTGAAAAGAGTGATGATTATTTAATAAATAAAGAGTATTTTATGATTGTTTTGGATGAATGTTAACCTTGAATCGAGTTTGGATTGGATTGAAAATAAATGAGGCTTGACATAGTAATTGGGGAGGATTGAAACATTGAATAGAAGGATACTAGGTAGTAAAGTAGATAGGAAGGGCAGTGATTTTGGGGGAGAATATAGGAAGCGAAATGCAGATGATTTTGTTTTTTGGGGGGGCGGATTTTTTCGAGAAATTCAGCAACAGAGGTATGATTTCTGATTTGGGGAAAGAACATTTGGAAAACATAGCTTTTGGATTGGTTGGATTGTTGCTCTCATGTTTTGGGAACAGGGGCCAAGAAACTCAGTTTCTTGGACCTAGCCTCCTAGGGAGCCACCGAGGCTATTCTTATTTGGATGGGTGGTAAATCTATTTGGGCAGTTGAATTTTTAGTTGTGGGAACTTGCAAGGACAACCTACTATCCTACAGGTATTTTTCTTAGATTAGTTACTTCAATTTTTATTCATTTCAAAAGAGTTTTAACCATATGTACATGTAAGAAATCCATGGAAAATAAACAGAATTCTATATCTCTAATGTACTATTATCAATTGTGAAAGAATGAACAAAGATTATTTGGTTTATACCTGTCAATAGATTAATTGATTTATTTTGGTTTATACATGTCAGTAGATTAATCCATTTACACTAGATAGTGAACATGACCCTTAACTAGAATAGAGCAAAACATAACAAATGAAATGGAGACAAAATTTTTTATAGAACCAAATGTAGATTAGTATTAAGAATTTAGGGACCGTAAAACTGGTCCCTACAATAGGAATGAAAAATATTCAAAAGGCATGAGACACATGCAAACATATTCTTTAACTTAAAAGAATGAATGTGCTAAATTATGAATCTAATCACTGACAAAACTCACAAAGCAATTATTGAAGGAAAAGAACAATTTGTAATTTAGTCCAATGAACAAAGAAATAACTTACAATACAACACCTAAATAGAGTTTGGTTGTACTAAGTGAGTTCCAAAGATCTTCATGGGAGGGTCCTTTACCTCCTTGTATATTCAATCTCCAAATCTAGTGTATGAGGGGAACAAGGTTGTTTTTGGATGGCCACTATAAAGAGAAAGCATGAAACAAGAGGGTAACAAATTGTGGGAAAATGAAGAGATATGAATGATGGTTCTTTATCTCTGCAATAAGATTTTGGTAGCATAACCTTGTTATTTTTCCTCTTATCGAATGCATCCCCATTGCCTCTTTATATAGTTAGACAATGGAACTCCGATCTTCAACTAGCTTTCGTATTTCATATGAACTCTCCTCAATCATTAATGAGAATCCATAAACTTAGTGGGAATTAAAGAAGGCATAGTGATTGATATTTATGGATACGGGAGTTCCAACTAATATGCACGTACTCACTACACAACACAACAAACATGCATGCATTTATGCGTTGTGAACTACCTGCTTTCTAAGTTTACAAGGGTTGCATGGATCTCGTGGTAATATCTACATGATTAATGTAACAAATAAATGATGAACCATGCCACCTTATGAATAATCCCTTGTGGGTTTGACCAAACTTAGAAATCTACAAAATGGTCCTGCTATGATGTGATAGTTTGCATCATGAAGATTATACATAGATTGATGATGTTTCTAGGTATGACCACTTAAATATAGCAAGTGATAAAAATTAGGGTAATAACAATGTTTTTTTTGTAAAGCTTTAGAAGATCTATTTAATATATATATAGAGAGAGAGAGAGAGATAACGTATAGAATGTTCCAAGCATGCACAGTCAAAAGACTCAGGGAGGCATGAGATGGCGAAACCACCATCCCAAGCACTCAAAAATATTACCAGGTCTGTCCTCCTCAAAAAAGAAGGCCTACCCAATATTGGGAAACCAGGAAAAACACTAGTTTGAGACATCAAAGTTTATAGCATAAACTACTAGACTATAATGCATAAGAACTAACAAACTATCTATAACTAGGAACCAAAAATAATGGGAATAACAAGCATTAGCAGAGGCAGAGGAACCGGGTTTAGTTCTCGTGTGGTCCATGAGAAGAGTCCTTGCACTCTTGCTCGAGCAGTAAGTCCTCCATCTCTAGACTTGAAAAGCCAACATCAGGTTGCTTAACTAGATGCGCTTCCCACTTACGTTGCAAAGTCGGGCTTCCAGAGTCAGTGCACCGAATATTCTTGGTGTAAAATAGGATGGGGTCGGTCGAGCTGATAGGCTCCTGCAAAACCCAAAGGCTCTGATCCATATGCTTTCCCCCCTTCTATGCCAGCTCAGAAACACTCTGAGACACCCCCATTGGGAAGTCACCGCCAACACAGGCCTGGTTCAAGGCTTTTGATGCCTCTTGGTGCTTCCCAAATAGAGAGTATCCCCAATCAAAACCATCATCGAGATTGTTTATACCATTGATGACATGCGCCAAACCTAGTCTCATGTCCATGAGAAGCTCCTTTGAATTCCTCCATTTATTTTGAGTGCCCACCACAAATGCGCCATCATATTCTTAATAATCCAATAATGGTTGACACTTCCAGTAGTGTGGGGTCTGGCCAGTTGTTGAGACATAATGTCAACCTCCCACTCATCAATGAGACTCTGAATTGGAGGCAGAACAATCTACTCATACCCCTCATAGATGAACAACCCCATGATGCCATGACCTGTAGCGCCCTAACCTCCTGCACCCCTCTTTGGAGTACCTCAGAGTCGTAGATGCATGGTTTTTGAACGGAAATCCTCCATGCAAAAACAAACCAGAGACTATTGATGCACCCTCAGAGAAGCTAAATTCCACAACCAACAAGAGATTAAGGCTCCATTAATACCATAAATCGAGCTTTCCACACAGGGATGTTATCGCAATGCCCCATTAAACTCCATTAAAATTGCACCTTGCTTTGCCTCCATACCAGCTTGAAGGGATATGGGATTTAATGTCAATGTAAATGGCAGCAAGCCTAGGGAGGGGCCGATTAAATCACCCAACACGTGAGATGCCCGGGTGGCCTAAGAGCGGAGCCCCCTGTGCATGTCCATCACATGCCAACGAGTGTGTTTTGTCACCCGCATCTAGGTGGGTGATAACAATATATTGAAAGCCTCACAAAATTTAAATAAAAAATCAATGAAATAATTTACTTGTTAAACAAATATTATTTAATATGTTAACTCTTTGCACAATAAATTGTTAAGCATTTAATAAAAATATAATAATGCCACATTCAAATTGAATTTGTTATATATTTAATACAAATACAATGATTGCACCGAGAGGCGCTCTACAGCCCGGTGTTGGCCATAAATAACGTTTGTCTTTAACAAAATAATAATAAATAATAAATATTATTGTCGGCCATTAATAAAATGTAATAAAAATTAAAAAGTAATAATATGAGGGAGATCTTGTAACGTTACATGTAACGTTTGTGATATTATTGTCGGCCATTAATAAAATGTAATAAAAAGTAAAAAGTAATAAATAGTTTGTCAACCATTAATGAACGTTTGTTGAGTATGAGGGAGATGTTATAACGTTTGTTCCTAACATGTTGGCCATAAAAACTATAAATATAAGAAGTAAAAAAAATATTAGAAATATAAGTAAAAAGGATAAAAAATAGCTAACATAAAAAGTAGAAACATGAGAAATAAAAGAAATAAGTAAAAAAAATATTATAGTAGCCATAAGAAGTAGAAACAAAAGAAGTAAAATAAATATTATAACCGACATTATTTATAGAAAAAATAGAAGGGATTTGAACCTTAATAAAAAAAACATGGTTGCAATGAATTCAACAATGGGTAAAAGATAAAAAATAAATAAAAAAATATTATAGTTGACATAAAAAGTAGAAATATAAGAAATAAAAAATATATTATAGTAGACATAAGAAGTAGAAACAAAAGAAGTAAAAACAAATTACTATAACCGACATAAGAAATAGAAAAAATAGAAGGAATTTGAACCTTAAGTCCAATCATCTCACTACTTACCAATAGACAACAAACAAATGTTCTTAGAAAAAACAAGATGTATGTTGATTTGATTAGTTGCATTGATTTCAACAATGCATTGTTTTTGTTTTTTACATGTATGCATTGAATTTATCAATTTAATAAAAAAACATTGTTGCATTGATTTCAACAATGCATTGTTTAATAAACCACAAACAAATGTTCTTCAAAAACACAAGATGCATATTGATTTGATTCGTTCCATTGATTTCATCAATGCCAGCCATAATAATAGTTAAATTTGATAACTAAATATAACTCCAAACAAAAAGGGTTTTAAACCTTGGTCTCTAGGTTAACACAAACCCAATAACCTTACTGTTTACCAATAGACCACGCACAAATGTTGTTAAATAACACAAGATGCATATTTATTTGATTCGTTGCATTGATTTTAGCAATGCATATTTTGTTTTGTTTTTTACATGTATGTATTCAATTTATCAATTTAATAAAAAGTAAAAAAATTGCATTGATTTCAACAATGAATTGTTTTTTGTTATTTACATTTATACATTGAATTTATCTATTTAATAGAAAAACTATTTGCAATGATTTCAACATATTAAAGTTTTTGTTTTCCCTATTTTAGGGTATATTGTGGATCCTCATGATAATATTGCCAATAATGAAGATATCGATGATCAAAAAAAAAAAGTACGACAAATGTATAGAAGAGAAAGAGAAAAACAATCATAAGAACATATAGAAGAACCTAGAAAACACGACCGTGAACTAAAGAGATCATGAAAAAGTGTTATTTGTGCAAAGGGATTCTCAAAAACATGAATGGGAGATAATTTCAGGGTTATATAGGAATCAATATATAACTACCAATGAATATGACATACTTGGATACATGGAATGTGATAACAAGGAAAATTGGAACTCTAATTTGTTGATATGGAAACTTCCAGTCGTGCAATGTATAGTTCATATCTGAAAACCGACAATTGAATGCCATTGCTCATAATAATCGTACTCAAAATTATTCAATTGAAATCTTAGCGAAGAAGCAAAGAAATTCATTTGAGATTATTCTTGAGCATTACAGAAGTGGGAACAATGAACCACTACGAATGATTATCCAAGGAACTGCAGGTACAAGAAAAACTTACTTGATTGGAGCTATTAGACAAACATTAGAAATTGATTATTTTTCAGATAAGTCACCATTACTTCTTTTGGCCCCAACCAATGTTGCAGCGTTTAATATATCTACATCAACAGTGCAAAAAAAATGGGGATTAACATTGGAGAAGGAAACTATAAATATTGGAAACGAAGAACGACGGGGACTCCCATCTACAACAATATCATGAGTAAAAGGTCTAGATGGTCTTCCTCATTTCACATATGATCGATACGAGAAGATGCCAAAGGGAGCAGGAGTGGAATCAAGAAAAAATGAAGAAGAAATATCAAAGTTGATCACATTGTAATATATTTGATCAAATCCCTTGAGGTGCAAACCTTTGCTTTCCTTCACTAGAAAAATGTGCAAACCTTTGCTTTAACAATTTACTCAATCCTTAATACTTATTACTTACATTATGATAATCCTCATAATTCTATCTGTGTTTTCAACGTAACATATTCCTTACAATGCTAATCAAACTCCAGTTTTGTGTCACCGCTCATGACTGGAACCAGACTAGATCCAAATCCTAGGCTCTATCAAGCGCCGAGAGGGATCCAATCTCCCGAGGTGCAAACCTCTTCTCAAATAATCCTAGGCTCTATCAAGCGCCGAGAGGGATCCAATCTCCCGAAGTGCAAACCTCTTCTCAAATATTTGAGAAGAGGTTTGCACCTCGGGAGATTGGATCCCTCTCGGCGCTTGATAGAGCCTAGGATTTGGATCTAGGCTGGTATAAGTGTACAGATTAGATTGTTAAATAAGCATATTGTTAAATATTTAATAAAGAGACACATTGGATTGTTCACTTTCAAACATTTCACTTGGTTGGATTTTTTACAATATTTCTATTTATTTTGAGTGATTTTAAAATATAATATTGGTTGTTATCAATTAATTGTTTTTTAGGGAGATGTAGGTCATATTTATTTAGATTTTCCTTTTGTAAAGTGGTGACAAGATGTGATATTAGTTTTTTTTTTTTTTTTCCCGCGAAAAAAAGCATACTATTGCTATTCATTACTGAATCAAATAGTACATGATTACAACATTTCTAAACTGTCTTCCCAGTAACATCCATTGATCATGTAGATCAATAAATCCCTCAATAAACAAAATCAGGATCAATACATCATCCTTTAAAACAAAATGAGTTTCTAGTCCAACTAGTCCAGAAAACACATATTGCCTGAATCAATCATCTTATTCTCACAAAATTCCTCCCACAAAAGATAACCATCCTCGCCCAACAGTGCTGATTTAGACAACTGGTCTGCAAGAGAATTAAATTCTCTATATATATGAACAAGTGATAGAGAGACAAAAGATCTAAGTTCAAATTTAATCCTGCTACACCAGCATTCCAAATTTAGGACCTTCAAATCAAATTCCCCTCTTACCCATTTAATAGTAACTCTGGAATCGCCAAAAATCTTCACCTTAACAAGACCAAAGAGATTAGCTACACGTGAGACACACCATAAGGCAACCAACTCCGCCTTCATATTAGTCCATTTTCTACATTTCAGACGAAGGGTGTAATAATGCTCCAAATTGAGAAAGATAACCCCGCCTACACCGCAATTTCCCAAATCTACTGCCCCGTCAAAAAATAGAACAGGATCATCTACAGTAAGATGAAAATTTCCAATATTCCGTTTAAGAGAATGATCCCTGACGGTCTGAAATTTTAAATATTGACACAGAACAGTATTGTGAGCCCTATGCAAACAAGGTTGTATACCTTCAAAGGTAGCCTTATTCCTCGTCCACCATACTGACCAACAAATAAATACAGGAAGAGTAGTATGTGTTCTGCAGTTCTCAATCCACAATTTCAGACTGGTCTCCACACTATTTCTCCCCCACTTCACATTAATATCAAAGTTCTGATAACATTTCTCCCATAAGCAAATCACAAAAGAACATTCCAGAAATAGATGTTGTGTTGATTCTGAAAAGCATTTACACAATATACACTGACTTGGACCCTTCCAGCCAATAATGGATAAGTTATCCCAAGTTTTCAATCGATTCTGAAGCACACACCATAAAAAACATTTAAGTTTAAGTGGAATGAGCCAATGCCAAATAAGCTTATACCACCAGTGGTTGGAGAATAAGCACCTCCTCTTTATCAAATAATTATAAGCGGTGCTCGCTGTGATCGCACCTGTAGCCTCATTCCCAGCCCATACAACCTTGTCTTCCTCACAGCATAGTCGAATTCCTGCAGCATTTAATGAATGAAGAAAAGAGTCCCATTCACATGCCACGTTACGAGGCAGATGTAAATCCTTAGCGTCATACCAATAGCCATTCACAGAGTCTTTGACAATGGTGTTTAATGTAAACAAACCTGCATATATTATTAATAAATTATTATTTTTAAAGATATGAATTAGAAATTTATTAATGCTTTATATATTAAAATGAATTTAAATTGATACAATTTATATATATTTTATATTTATTATTAAAAAAAATATTTTTGAAAGAGAAATAAAAGTCATCACGTGTTTAAAAAAAACATTATTTAATGACAATAAACCATTTGTAAGTACATAAAAAAAATCTGTAATTAAAATAAATTTATGCTGATACAATAAGATACTTCACATAAATTATTTATGAAAGAGCTCATATATTATTTATGAAAGAGATATATAGTCGTAAAAAAACATTATTTAATGACAATAAACCATTTCTAAGTACATAAAAAAATATGTAATTAAAATAAATTTATGCTGATACAATAAGATACTTTACATAAATTATTTATGAAAGAGATGGAGCTCTATGAAAGAGATATATAGTCGTAACCATTTTTCAATGGCAATAACCCATTCTTCAGTGGCAATAAACCATCTTCTATGTACATTTTTTTTTTAAGTATTTAAGATGGGTTTATGCTAATACGATAATATTTCGACATATAATAACCACTTCTCACTTACAATAAATAAAATACTTTCTATATTTATTCAAGTTAAGTAAATGCCTATTTGAGATCCCAGAATGTTTTCTCCATATATGTGGGATATAATTATTGCAAAGTAGCCTTTAGAAATGAAATGACAGATATATGTTAAAGAAGAGAACAGCACAGCAGACCTACAAAACCTTTCATAAGAAATTTCAAACCAATATGCTACTTTAATTGAACTTGGGCATCTTGTAAACTATTATGAAATTATTTCTTTCAAATTTGGCAAATTACTAGATCTGCTGAGGTTTTATCTTATGTTTTCTACGTTTTCAGAAGACCAATATGTGTTGGTTGCTGTATTTTAGATAAGCCATACAAAAATATGTTGAAGACCAGTTATTTGTCCGTATTCTTTTCTGGAACTGTTTCAGTCAGTTGGTGCCTGGGATTACAAACAAACAGAATGGTACCCTATAACCCCAATTTGCTTCAAGATTTGTTCATGCCTGAACTTGAAGTTGACTGAAGGTTTTTCTAGGTACACAAAGAGAGAGATTCTGAAGCAAAATGGCAAAAATAATCTTACCTCGTCTGCTTCTACTACCTGTAAAGTGGAGCAAGGGAGGGAGGAACGAAGCAGAGGCCAAATCTTGCATGTTATTAATAGAATTTTGCATTCATGTTCCTCATGCTGAAATGACAATCTCAATGTGATCGGTTTCCTCAAGAGGGTCAACCGGGAAATGGCATGCAGATATTCTGCAAGAATCTATGATATCTGTAGAATTTCCTTGTTGCGATAAACAGGAAATCTTGGAGGTACAGATGTGCATGTCCAGTCCTAATTGACATTATTTCAGATTTCTGTTGGATTTCACTTAGCACATCACCTGAAATTACTTGACTGAATCAAAACAACTATAGTTATAAGCGAACTTGCCAATAAGGGTTTTGTTTCTTCTGAGCACCTGCTATACATGTTACAAATGAAAGTCCACTTTGCTCATATACCAATTACCGAGTAAGCTGGAGGATTGGTCACTTTGATTAATCCACACTGAAATTCTCCCAGGACAAACTTTCAGGCATTACTAGACACCATCCACTCCTAAATCGAATTGACACACTCTCCACATGACCACTATGTCCAAAAATTCTTAGAACTACATTACAATGGAGTAGGCAAAATGTTTCAGAGAAAGGGAACTTTACCACTTGAAGAAGAAACTGTTCAATGTCTAAGTGACTACAAACTGTTCAATGTCTAAGTGACTACAACTATTACTAAACCTGCGGAGCCAAAGTTTCGAGATAAATTATTAAAAAAGAAAAAGGATGTCACAAACAAACAGGGGAACAACTTTTGCCAGAATTTCACATGGGATTGGATCAGGCAGGTAATTTTTGCCACTCTTTCCCAATAATTTTGTTTTTCCGGACTGAACTTGTGTTATCGATACCATCTAAAGACTAAAGTAGAATCCTTTAAGTATTTAGGGTTAAAACAAAATCATATAAAATTGAGATCGTATTGTTCCTAATCTTCCATGAACCCATGTGCATCATATGGTTTTTAGTTATCTATTCAATAAATAGCGGTTGCACAATTTGGAACCTAATCATCCATGGATACTTCTGGAACATACATGAGAATTTTGTTAATGGAACTATTGGTTCATCATACATATCATATCAGAATTCAGGACCATGTTTCATTCAAAAATATGAATCCTATGGTTTGGTAAAAATGAAAATGTTTATCCTCGGCATTAAGAAAAAGTGAACCCTTAAAAATTGTTGAGAGATGTAATGAAGCCTGAGATTCATCCGACCATTGCGAATTGCAATTCATTCTTTAAAAAAAGGCGGAAAAGATAATTGGCTGAAATTCACAACGCTATTTTGGATTTCAATTAATACAGTGCCGAGGAAAAGGTCACTTCCCTCTCTAAATATTGAAAAGGAAATTGTCACAGAAAGTCCTTATCACCCTCAATGCCACACAATCCGTGAGGAAGAGAAATTTATGACCCACACATAATGTATGTTTGATTAGATAATAATGAGATCATGGTGCCCACATTACATATTTTCTTGAATGATTCCTTATACAGATTACAGTTCCACCATCCTTACCCTCATGCACAATAGCAGTAAGCAACGTTTTAGAGGTTAAAATATTGAGACGAAGGCTTTTTTACCACTGTATTTAACATAGATGGCCGAAGACGCAACCTTTTCCAATTGCTCTGTTTCAGATGAGGATGTAGCCCAAGAACATGCTCTGGCATAAAATCATGCCGAGTTAATATACCGACTATTGGAGATCTCTGCAATGCCCAACAAGTCACACAAGAAAGAAAACCGATCAATGTAAATGATTTATCTTGAATCCAGAATGGAAAATAGAAAATGAAAAGAAAAGACGCCAAACCACTTTTAGCAAAATGAACTAACTAGTGGCCGCAAACAAAGAAAAGAGATATCCTCCTTACGTCAGCAGATTTAGGCACCACACAAAGATGGCGTAAGCCTAGTTGCCGAAAAAGGACAAGGGCTTTTGCCAATGACATGGTCTCCACGACTGTGTATGGAGATGTATTGGTAAAAGGATGTAGATCAACATACATTTCCATCTCCTCTACATTTACTTGTATCTCTTCTAGCTTAAAACCTTTTCCGGAACCAGGTTTTGCAAAGTCCACAGAAGAAAATTGCTGACTTGGATCGCCAGAAGTAGAAGCAGATGCCCGAGATGGTAGAAACTTCTTTCTCTTGAGCAAAACAAGCAAATGTGAACGCAACACTAAGCCACATAAGACAGGTGCCTCTGATATGGGGGGCTCGTCGATAACTGGAAATCCATTGTGTTTGGTGTTTCTCAAGACTTGCACAATATTTCCTACCTTCTCTATTCCAGCAAAAGTCACGAGTGGACCTGTGACAACATCACCAGCAGTCAGATGCCTCATATATGGCTCTGCATGTGCTTCAAGGTATGGAAGCCCCTTCATGTGAACAATTTGGTCATAGACACCGCTGTTAAATGTATCGCCAACTGTCTTTGATATTAACAAAACCAACATGATAAGGGGAAGCATGTATAAATTGTTTGTCAACTCCAGAAGTATGACACACAAGGAAACGGTCATCCTCATTGAACCACCAAGAAAGGAAGCTGCACCAAGCACAGCAAAAAGGCCTTGGTCAAGATTTGTAAAGGGGTCCATGAACATTCCCACTAATCTGCCATAAGTAGCACCTGCCAAGATCACTGGTATAAAGAGACCAGATGGAACTGAAATTCCATACGTAAACAATCCAAGCATATAAATGGTGCCAAAGAACATCAGCACTGAAGAGCTGTGGAAAACATTTGGAGTGCCAGAACTGAAGAGATTCCGAATTGCATCATCATTTGTATTGAAAACCAAGCTTGCGAGATCATTGTAATGACCAGCTGGACAGTGAAACTGCTTGTAGTTCCCTGAGCGGCCTACTGTAGGACATTCTTCTGGTAACTTCCCTTTAGGGCATGGTGTGCAGTTTGCAAGCCACGGTAATCCAAAGCAGCAACAAGATGTAAGGAAAGAAAGGGTGCATGCAAGTAGCAATTTGAAAATAGGACCCCTCCTGTAATAAAAGGAGAGGCACAGGTCAAAGAAGCCTAAAAGAAAAAACAAAAACATATCACATGCATTATATAGTTGTGAAGGTCAACATTCAGAAAGGATGCAGTAGACAGTTCTGTTTCAAACAACGAGAAATGGAAATACATAATCTCTACATAGAAACAGAGCCAAAGAAAGAGAAGAGACCACTATATTCCTATGTAATTAAATCCCAAGTCTCCCATCTTATGTACATCTATGGGAATTGAATTAGGGATCACAACTGGATAAAAGACAGAAATCCCAAAGTTAAACCAACCACGACAAAATAACTATATTTAGTTGAAGAAAGCATCAAGAGGTAGGACTGGAAACACAAGGTGACTTATTGAAACATTCGAGGACTGAACCAGTCCTAAATGAATGCTTTGGAGAAATATTTTGATAGGAAATCATTTCATACTATGTTTACTGTATCAAGGTCGAGCATAACAAATTGATCCCAATTAAAATGTTTGAGGGATAAACTACATACCCGTTAATAAGATTATAAACTCTTAGGATCTTGTCCAGAAGGTAATTAAAAAGGCTTCCAATCAATCCTCCAATAATTCCAAGGATTATCACTGGCAGAAGATCATTTGTCCGATAGGAAATTTTCACTGAGCTAATATCAAACATTATCAGGCCACCCTTTCCAAAGAGCCCACATTTTCCAGTTTCACAGAAGTCTTTGAGTGCCCTCAAAACCACAGCAACCACTGCTGCAGTGAAAAATGTTCTCCAAAGAAGAGCACTCCGCCACCTGAGGAACAAAAGCCTGTCAGAGCCTTCACCAACATAAATTCAGTAACCTAATGCAACCGGTCAGTCCTTTGTTAGAAGATGGACTAGACCCTTAGAATCATGAGAAAAATGTTTGTTTAAAATGATGCTGAAGGCAGTAACAGACAGAAAGCAATAAAATGATCAATACCCCAAACATTGCAGAATCCAAACACTTATGTCTGGAAACAATTTCCTCCTCAAGTATCTTCCCTATGACTTGAACCTTGATGGAGCCAGTGAAAATTCTCTTGCTTTGAACACTCAATTCAATCCCCTCAATAACTATTCAAAGAAAAGCATTTTAGCATTACCATGATGATACTTCTTCAAGAGCAAAGAGAACACCACCCACAGGGGCACGAAATGCAGCAGCAACTCCCGCAGCAGAACCACATGTTATGAGATCACGCCTGTCTCTATCATTTTTGAAATATCGCAGCCATCTCCATGTTAAATGGTACCGTTTGGAGCCCCCCTGCCCCAACAGTGAGGCAATGCATGACCCAGTATGCACTAGAGGTCCCTCCTTACCCAAATCTAAGGAACCAGAGACCGCGCAAATGCTACCCAAAATCTGCATATGAAAAAGTCCACACAGAATTCTTATTCCGTATCATCTACTCAATGCATTAACGATACAGATCCAGACAAAAATTGGGTGATGCATGCTAAAACAAGAACAGTAGTCTCTATTGACATAAGTTATTCAAAAATAGAGGTGTCAAGCTAACACATTCCAATCACGATTGTAGATAGATTAGCCCTAGTGTTTAAACCGAAAGAGATTAGAATTTAGAATTTAAACTACCCATGACATTCAGTTCCAGACCCTTGCAATACAAAGATTTGATAGCATTAGATATAAATACCATGAGAGGCAACAGCAAGAAAATGTTGGGCCCACAGTATTTAAGAACAGCAAGTAAGAAGCAGTCTATTGCAAATTGCTGCTAGCTCGCATCACCCTTTTCCATCTAGAATAGATTTAGGGCTGTGAGGATTGCATATTTTACTTGATTTAGGATTATGAGGAGCTCAGATTTGTACGGTGAGGATTACAATTATATAGGATGATCAAATGCGAGTACTTGACTTAGGTTCCCCATTGCCAAGTACATATATGCATGCATATTTGGGTCTACTTTGTGCCTGCACATAAAATGATATTAATCACTCTTTTAGCAAACACTCAAATCCCTTTACTTCTGCAGCCTTTCCAATCGAATCCTTGAAACGTGGTGGTTTTATGGAATTGAGGAGGACAAAAGAACTGGTGGAGAATGATTAGGACAAGCTTTTAGGAGAGCTTCTGAATCAAGATGAACAATGAGACTATTTTAATATGAGAATATACAAGAGTCCATATGCTTAAGCCGTTGTGGACTGCTTCTCCCAAAACACGTTATGGAAATACAGTGATATTTTAGGAGTGCCTGTTATCAATGACGCATGGTGATTCTTTTCATTTCCTTGGGCTATTGTGATTTGCTTCCCTCAAATTTATTATGTTATAACTTATTAATGGAATGCATCAAAGTGGATAGTGTTCTCCAGAGTCTAAATGGCTTATAATATTCCATGGGCACTCATATTACTGTGAATACTATGTTATCTCTGAGTTATGTGGCAAATGATGTACACGGTTAATTTTGGTTGACCTAAGCTTCAGCCCTCATCTTTCTGCTCTGCTATTTTGGACATATCGAGATTATTTAATTTAATTCATTTTAAGAACTCTGCCAAAAAATAGTTTTTGGTCAGTGTTACAACTTAAACTCTCGCTTGAGATGAAAAAAGTCCTAATCACCTGGGTAAGACTTCAAGGGAACCTGGATTTGTTGCCACTGTCACCCCAGCAAGAAAATTCCTCACTTCATGCCAACTAAATACTAGCACGAGATGGGATTCCCTAAGGAACACTAAGCCTCTAACTAATAGAACAAGACGAAAAATCCGACTTAGTTTTATAATTCAAATTACAAATTTGTTTTCAAGATGAACATTACAACTGCAAGGTCAGATTTATGAAGTAACAGATTTGGTCTAACTGGAGATGAAAAAATGTAAGGATTTTTGGACAAAGATTCTAAATTTAATATGATTAAGAAGGCCTTAGACTCTAAATAGTAAACCTGATTTCTTATGAGTTCATTTGAAATTTTGATGTACAATTCAGATTTATAAACAGAAAATAAAAGCGCTGAAAATTAAATACTTTTGTTGACTAATAGGCCAAGACTAGTGCCAAAATTTCACAAGGGCTAATGGGGTCATAGAGCAAAGTGCAAGCAAATAATTCTGCTGCAAGAAAGTATTCAAGCTTAGGGCAGTCCTATCCCTGGGATAAAGAGTTGGATGAGGTTCTATCTTGCCAACTCTTTGCTGTTTTTATTATCTAGTTGAAGCTATCTATGTTATGCCATCTCAGTAAGAGGTTGCATGTATGTTTCAGCTAGTAGTAAAGATCACCCTTTGTCGATTTGCATGTGCATGCAAGGTCACCTCAGGAAGGGACTTTTCTCATATAATATCCAACTTTATAATTTTCTTGAGCCCTATTGAATATCTTTTCAAAGGTCAATGGAAAGTTAAGAGGTTCTTATGTGCGGTTGTCCATCTTTTCATATCTTGCTGGTTTATGTTGCTGGAGTACTATTCAAATTCTGCAACAATACGGGTTTTGAGCACATGGCAGTCATGTCTCGAATAAGAGGTTTGGATGAGGTGATACCCTACAAAATTCTTGTTGTTTTTACTTCCTAGTTGATGCTTCTATGTTATGCCATTTCAGTAAAGAGTTGCATGTCGATTTTCAGCTAGTGGTAAGATCACACCTTGTTAATTTGCATGTGCATACAAAATGACCTTTGGAAGAGGCCTTTCTCATATATTTCCAGCCATATAAATCTGCACCATCTTTAGTTTTCTGCATGCTTGTAACAGCAATAGCTAAACCCATTTACCACCCACTTGCAGCTCACATTATTGCTTATTGACTCCATTGTGCCCAGTTTGGATATCTTCCATTGACACAACTCATTGTTTTGGTAGGCTATCTCTTCATATCACATTGAATCTCCTTGTCATAGCTTTAGCAATCCTACCTTAAAAAAGGCCCCCTTGGGTCGGAGAAGAACCAACCTAAAGTGCAAAAGAGGGTTGGTAAGGTGACAATGGCCTCCCTCTTAATTGCTCATTGGCTAGCATTGTTCTTCTGGGCCTTAACTTCACCATGCTAGTATGTGCAGCAACATTAGGCACATTGGACACTATTTCTGACACAGGGCAGAGTTTCAAGAATGCAGATTCCTCATCCCAAAGAATGCTTTCAGAACCACTATTTGAGTACTAGTGGGCCAGATTATGTTTCTAACTTTCTTGCCATATATGGACTTATCTTTTGTCTAAATGCATACCTTTACAATCAGTGTACTAGGAGACAGAATTCCTGGAGCATCAATACCATTCAAATAAGCTTTAACTTCTGGTATACCAGATCCGGCAGCCGCTGGAGCAATATAAGCACAAAGTACTGCTGCAAATATAACTAGAATAAAATTAGATCCTGCAAATACTCCAAATGCTAATGCATACCTGCATTAAAACATTGTCCCTTTGTCAATTCAAGATGAACCACTGTTAAATTTAAGCAGCTCTTAGTTGGGTTTAATTAATTTGATTGGAAACAAGTACGTTAAATAAAAATTCGGTATAAATAATATAGAAACAGTGAAACGGAACTAGCAGAAAGTAACAAAGACACAATGCAATAGGCAGGCATGTTATGCATATAGAGATGTACCTTTGCTGTAGCATTAAATTGTTGGTAATCACAAACTTGGTCCCAGCAATGTTTTCAACTGCTAGATTGATGGTGAATCCAACAAGTCCAGTTAAAATGCCAATTAAAAATGCCAAAGTCCATTTCAGGATGATATACTGAAATATTTGAATCCGTGTGCGGCTACGCCAATCATGTTTGAAGAGATCATTTTCAATAATCCTGGATGATAAAAATAGGAAACCACCGTAAGCTCAAGCACGATGAAATAATGTATATGCTTGAGAAGTTAACATTCAGTTTAGGCCTTAGGGTACATTCACCATTAATACTAGTTTTATATTATCAAGCAGAATGAATATCAAGCACTCTATGGTGTTCAGCATCCTTGGAATGAAGTAACGAATAGAATGTTCTTCTATTAGATACCATGAAATTGTTCATATGCCACGATCCCCGCCATATTTTACCACGGCCCTGAGCTTTGGTGTGCAGGTAAAGCTGGGTGCATTAATATTGGCAGTAGGGTCTGTCTATAAATGCGGGGACAGAGGGACTAGATCTGCAGTTCAAGATGGGCCAGTTTTCTGAAAACATCAAAGCATGCATGAATGGCAGTATAATCATCGTAAATCCGAGCAATGGAGGTTGGTTTCAAACCCATTAAAAGTCTGCAGGGTGTTTGCCATTTTTCGCTTGGCTAACACTCAACTAATAATGCATTCACTGGGAGAATGTATATAATTTCCAAAGAATAACAGGTGTTCAAGGTGTACACTGCAGCCTATGATGATTAGGATCTGAAACATGCCACTGAACCAACGGAAACAGCTGGAAAGATCTGTCATTTTCTGGCCAGCAAGTTTTAGATCATTTTTTTTTGTTTTATTTGATGAGCAAAACGTAAGAGGGTTGAGTATTTGAATGCGTGCTAGAATCGCGATCCCTGAGGCCTGTGAAATTTTAATTCGTGGCCATTATTTGACAATTACTACCCTTATCCACTTCCAATTGGAAAACGCGTGTATGGTGAGGGAAATCAATTGTAGCCATGGTTCAAGTCAAGACATCGAAACCCAAATGGAAACTATGACAAAGTTTGAGTTCTGCATGTTCTGGAATTGGAAGAGAATGTGTTGGAACATAACTTAGCGTCCGTGCATGTGATTACATGATCTAGGAGGACCGAACCAGTGACTTGCTCACCAATTACTGTGACCTGCCCACCAATTACTGGAACATAGAATTTGGTTGGTTATCCTCCTGCCATATGGCAATCAGGGAGACCAACATCATCCCAATACCATCAAAGGGAATCTCAAATGAAATATATTTCAAAACCCAAATCACGCGATTCTGCAGTCAAGATGTATGAAGCAATGGACACATGATCAACATGGAAATGGAAATCCAGAAAACAACAAACACAGATTCAGACTTGTAAGATTGAGGACGACATACTCGTAATCCAAGCTCTCGATAGGAGAAACGTTTGAACCCACAATGGCTAGCTGTGAGGTCACATTGGAAATGGATCGGCTCAGCCTTTGCTTCTGCTGCTTCGCCTTCGCTAATAATGGTTCGCATATTCCAATCTCTGAAGGGGAAAGTTCATCAGGCACAAGCTCACAACCTACATATTTTACTTCTCCTTCCATTCTCACCTCCCTGTTCATCTAACATTAAGGGAGGAGGAGAAAGAGAGATATGGTCATCTGGGCCTGGACTCTGGCAATCAGATTAAATAATAAATCGGCCATAGATAGAGTAACCAATAGGAGAATGAATTAACATTTCAGGGTTACAGGATTGCAATTAGCATCTTACGGTTTAGAATATGTATGGATGCAATCATGGAAACTGCTGCCCTGTTAACTGTTGGTGTTGGAAAGGAATATGTGACAACGGATTCTGCTTTGGGGTTGGAATGGGATATGTGGTCACTGATTAGTTTGTTACTTTGGATTTTGGTATTGTTTTTTATTAGTTGAGGAAGAGTATTAATTGCATCCTGAGTAGTTAGGTGCTTTACAGTTCATTGTGCTTTACAGCTCATTGTGTAATGTCAAGATATTTTTTTTATTTTACAGGGATAGTTCAACTATGCTTATCCATGTTTACCCACCACAAATTAAAAGTTAAATAATTATGATATATATATATATATATATATATATATATATATATCAATCATAATCCACCTCCCACTTTCGAAGTGGATTGTTGGGATTTTGTGTCTGTTTTTTGGAAAGTTTTCATAAAATGTATTTGTGAAAATTGGTCTGCAACCAATGTATATGTATTTGTAAACCATGGTCTCATGGACCTCCAAGTCGCTTCCCACACCATCGATAAGTAGTAGTAGGCACCCATGGGATGGGACCGCGGGGAAATGGAGCAGGAGGTTGAAATGGTTTCAAAAAGTGTCTCGTCGCAATTGCTAACTACATAGATTTTAACCGCCCATGTCGTGAGGATTGTCTTTGTTAATTACGAATTAACCCTAAGTTCGTGCTTGTCGAGTCATGCATATGTAGATAATACTTGAGGACTATTTGTTTTGTGTGGTATGATTGTGAATCTCCATGTGTGGATAGAGAATATTGGCATACTTGTCAAATGTGTTCTTCTCATTTGCTTCTCTCCCTCCCACCTCTCACATGTTATATGTATTATTAGTGAATGGGCGTTTTGGTTGTACATTATTAGACGCTCACAGGGTGTGTGACCTTTATTTTTATGAATAGGAAAAGATAGTATAACATTAAAATCCTTCATCTTGTCTTATCAACTAATATTTATCTTAATTTTGGATGTATCGAATCTTGAGAGGGTTCAAATCTTTTGAGGTACAAATCTTTTTTAGAGTGCAAAACTTGAGAAAATGTATGTAGCTCGAGAGATTTGATCTCTCGACACTTAATAAATCTCGAGTTAATATGGATATAGGCTAATTTTAATTGCGAGTGACTATGCCAAAACTTTAGATAATCATCATAATGTATGTGTTTTAGATGAATTTCATCTTTTGAAATTTATTAAGTATTATATATAATCTAGATAGTACTATCAAGAAGGTCACTTCAAAAGTTACACAAGGATTAAGGCGAATAGTAATAAAGTAACAATGTTCCAATAAATTAAGCATATTCATATTCCATCAGATTGAGAGGATCCATTCCTTATTGGCTATGCAATGGTACATTGTTGACTTAACATGCCATCTATTGACCTTCTACAAGACTACAGCTCACTACGACACATATGCTACAAGACAACCTCTTCACAGGCTTCATACCAAGTAATAATTCTATGATGTATGAACTGGAGTACATTGAGTATACAACAACATCCATGGAAATATACTTTCTTTCTTGGGACAAAAGCAAAACCTTACCAATCTCCTCCTTGCAATGATGGATGCATGAAACATTGAAACTAATGCAATTAAATCAATTTTATCCAGTGTACAATCTCTTAAATCAATGCATTACAGTAAGAGTGACACAATGAACAACTTAGCCTATTGTACAAACATTAAAATCTATGGTGGTGTCATTATATAAAACTGAAATCAATGCACCATTGATTTTAGCTATTATATGTTTTCAGCATCAATTACAGATGCACAATACAATAATTGTTGGGTATGCGTTATATTCTTTGCATGTGGGTCGCATCACCTATCACTAGAACATAATAGTGCTATGGAATATGTGTCAAGCATTGCGCATGGCTCTAGCTCAGTGGGGGGGTGTTGGTGCCTCCCCCCTACTCCGCGAAGTGGACCTGAGGCAATGCCCCAATTTTTTTTGTTATTTTAATGAAAAATATGTAATTAATATCAATTAAGGGATTGGGATCTAAATCTAATATAGATTAATGGATTAGGGTTTTGGATGTTGTTGAACACCTAAATATTATATTGTGAATGGTTAAGAAATACAATAAAACAGATTTAGGTGTGGCTCTAAATTCTATTGGGTTTTCCCTTTAAGGGTTTCTAGGGTAAATCCATGTGTACTGTCTGTGTGTCATTGTGTAATCTCTATTTTGCTTAAGAACATGTATGCATTGCTTCTCTTCACAAGTTTAAAACTTACATGTGGTATCAAAACTCGATTATTGGCTTCAGGGGGACACCTTTGTTGCTGAGGGTTTGATGTGATTGATAGATCTTGGGTCTGTGATAAATCTGGGTCTAGTGGGAAATTTGCATCAGTGATTCGTGTGTTGAAAGAGAATGATGAGCAGTTCAAGAATTGAGATTGAAAAATTTAACTGTCGGAACTTTGAGCTATGGAAGATATTCTAGTAGGTTGTGAATAGTGTATTGTTGTGGATATAGGTACACAACCTACTGGATTAATGAAAGAAGATTCAGATAAGATGGAAAGAATGGCAAGGACTATAATCTAACTTTTCCAAACATATTTAGTGTCGTTGAATGTATATGTAAAAAACAATGCATTGAAGCTATGGAATAGGCCAAGGATTGTGTTTCAATCGGAGTCTCTAGTAAATACGTTATTTCTTCGAAAGAAGTTGTATCACCCCAAGATTGATGATAACAACACAATGATGGATCATCTAAATGTTTACAATACTCTGGTAAGTTAAATCACCTCACTTGGTATTAAAATGGAGAAGAATATAATTACATTACATTATTATGTTCTTTGCTAGATTCCTAGGATAATTTGATTGTAGGAATTATTAGGTAGTGCCAGTCAAGCCACCAAAAAGTTTGAGAAAATAGTGGCATCCCTATTATCAAAGGAAACAAGGTACAAAATCATGGATAGTCATAACATGGATGCCTTGTTTGTAATAGGTCGCCCCTAGGAGAGAAATAAAAATAAGGCTTTAGGAGGGAGATCCAAATCTAAGAGTAGATCTAAATCTCCAAGAAAATATTTGAGGAAATGTTGGAAATGCAGTAAAATTGGGCACTGTAAGAAGGATTGCAGATCTAAAAATGTTGAAAAAGTTAATAGATCTTATGATACCCCTTCAACAGAGGTGAAAGCATCCTCTAAAGAAGGAGGGGTGTGTACCTAGCCTCTACAAGTACCCATTCAAATTATGATGTATGGTTGATTGACTTAGGTGCATCTTTTCATATGACTCCTCATAGGGAGTGGTTTTGTGAATATTAAAAATACAATGGAGGAGATGATTTTTTAGGAGACAATTCAACAACCAAAATCATCATACATGGAAGAGTTAAGTTGCATCTGAAGGATGGAAGGATTAGAACTTTCCCTAGAATTTTACACATTTCAAATCTAGCTAGAAACTTGATATCCATGATAAAGATAGGTGATGCAAGTGTACAGATTGTGTTTGTAAAAGAAACACAAAAAATGGTTTGAGGATCAATGGTATTGATGAGGGGATTTTGGAATGGAACTCTGTACAAACTATTGGGAAGCACAATCATTGATGGGTGTAACAGTGTTGCTATGCCTAGGGAAGGAGATAAAGAAGACAGAACCCCTACTGTCTATGGAGGAAAGACAATGCTATGGCATCAAAGATTGGGGAATATTGGAGAGAAGGGCCTTCGAGCATTACAAGGTAAAGGTATGGTTGAAGGCATGTTTGATTGCACACTAGATTTTGATTTATATGAACATTGCATGTATGGAAAACAAAATTGGATACGATTTTCATCTAGTGCTACAAAAGCAAAGGGAATTTTAGAGTTAATACATAGTGATGTGTTTGGAACTATGCATGTTCCATCATTAGGTAGATCTGTGTATTATGTTTCATTTATAGATGATTTCTCAAGGAACACATGGAGTTATTTCCTTTGCAAAAAACCTAAAGTATATGATAAATTTAAAGAATTTAAGGCTCTTGTAGAAAAACGACCATAGAAGAAAATAAAGGTGTTGAGAACAAATAATTGTGGAGAGTTCGGTGAGAATGAATTCAAGGAATTCTGTAAGAAGTGTGGAATAGCAAGGCAAAAGACTACTCTATACACACCTCAAGAGAATGGAGTTGCATAAAGAATTAATATGGCATTAATGAAAATGGAAAGGAACATGGTTAGTGGTGCAGGGAGAGGATAAGAATTCTAGGCAGAGGCAGTGGATACTGCATTTTACTCGGTAAATCGATCACCCACATCAACATTTGATCCATAAAATATCATGGATATTCCACTAGATCAGTTCATCACAATGGATCTTATAACTTTTTTCCCCTGGAAAAAAAATATTTATATTCAAAGGAGAACATACATTGTCCATCCTTTTTCAGGACCATCTTTACTTATGTTATGCTTCTGTATCAAAATTATACAAAACATTTTCAAATTTGAAAAATTCTACAAATTGGTTGTTGCTACCTCCTACCAAACTTATCAAAATATGAACGCTATTGAGTCTCTTATTTGTCCATCCATCATCTCTGTTTGGATGAAGGTGCTTGGTTGTAATGTGAAAGCCTCCTTAACAATTCATTAGATTTTTAGTTAAGCTCTCTATAGATGTGGATGATCCACTTCCATTTGAAATAATCTAGCAATCTTCAAGTTTCAGTCTTGATTCTATTCAATCTCGTGTTTTCTATCTCATTCTTCCCATTCTCCCATACCACGGCCACCTGTGACTCTCCCATAACTTGAATTTTTTCCACACCTAGGTATGGCGCTAGATGAAGGAGTGAGCATAAAGCTGAGAGTTCTTCTTTTGTATTAGTGCCTCTGCTCGGTGCATATCTAATATGGTGATAATGCACAAAATTGATGTACATGGTCGCTCCTAGCTCGCAGAAGGATGTATCTCCTTGGCTTGCTCCATCAAGATATCCCCATGCAATACTCTTATCTATATGTGGTTGCACAATAACTCTCAACTTCTTAACCAGTGTCTCTTCCTTGAATTCTTCAATAAGCTTCAAAATAAGACCTTTTGTGATTTCCTCTGGGGTTCATTTGTCTTGGAAAAGAGCCGAGTTGTGTTCCCTCCATATGGTATTGACCCATATTCCGGGAAAGGATCCATATATTCTCACAACATCATTATTTTTACATTGGTTCACATTTTCTTCAAGACTAGGATGATTCCAATTCACTTGAGGATTTAATTGGAGCTTGAGCTCTGCCCAAATCCTACTTACGTAGGAACAATGAAAAACAAGTGGGGAATCATCTCCTCTTCAATGTTGCATAAGCCACACAGCTACGAACCCAACCACCCTTGTTTCAACCCATTATCCCAATTCAATAATTTGTTTAAGAGGGAAAACCATAGAGAGAGTTTGTATGTCAAATATCCTCCAGCTTTCCAGATATGCCTCCACCACCATTTTTCTTCCAAGAGATCATCTTTCACCTCCATCATATTCAAGTATCCATGTTTTACTGTAAATTCTCTCATCGGGCTCTTGACCCATACCAACGAGTCGAGCTCTTCCTCATTTATATGTATCAAATTAATACATATATTGCCAATGAAAACATCTTACTCTTTGGCCTCATCTCCTTGAAGACATAGCATATTTGTTGACTTCCAACCTGCTCTTCACCAACTGTGGGGATTTTGCATGTTTTCTGCCAAGGTATTGATGTGATGCCAATGTAAAGAATGGAGGAGAGATTCTAAGAGAAAATATCCATCTTCTGTGTCTATTCAAGGATCTATTCTCAACCAAACCTTCTTTCCATCTCCTACTTTCCACATTGTCCATCTTCAGATTTGTTCGAAAGCTCCCACCATCACCTTCTATCCTACCGAGCCATTAGTAGCAGACTTCCTAGGAAGATGATATAACTCCTCAGTTGATAGCCCTTGCAAATATTTGGATCACAACACTAGTTCCCATAGGGAGGAGTTATGGGCGAGACGCTAAAGACTTTGTGTTGCTAACGATTGGCTAAAAATATGGAGGTTTTTCATCCCCCATCCTCCGAGCTATTTTGGACGAGCTAATGATGACCATTTTACCAGAGGAATACCATCCATCAATCTCCCTCCTTCCCACAAGTAATGGAGGCATTTCTTCCATATTTTTATTAAAATCACTGTTGGAATGTGCGCAATGGTCATCTAATAAACAAGAATTCTCTTCAACACAAATTTAATTAACACAAGATTCCCACCTCTTAAGAGGAGCCTATTCATCCATATCGACACCTAAGCCTCAATCTTGTTGTATAGACAAGTCCAATATTCGAAACAATAAGAGTTAGGTTTTAGGTGAAATCCTATATATTTAGGTAAAATACTGGAGGCTTGTCTATCTAAATCATCCAAAATATTATTAGTTATTAAACAAGACCTTGCAATGTTGATCACCATACTTGATGCAAGGCTGAAGTCCCCTAGTATCCTTTTGAAGGTTCTGAGCTTTCTTATTTACCTTGCTACAAAAAGGAGGATGTAATTCACAAATAGTAAATTCGTTAGGGACTATGTTAAAGAAAAGTTTAATCCCATGATTTCACCTTTATATTTAACATCTTGTATCAATGTACTCAACCCATCCACAATCAACAAAAAGAGGAAAGGCGACATCGAGCATCCTTGCTTCAGACCCTGTGAAGCTGTGAAGAGCTTGGATGACAATCCATTGATGAGTACAACGAAGGAAGTTGATTGAATGTGCCCTAAAATCCAATTCACCGAAACTAAATTCATTCCCAGTTGAATCGGGATCATTTGAACGTATGTCCAACTGACTCTATTGAAATCCTTAGACAAGTCTCTTTAGAATAACAACTTGAGCTTGGATTTCTTAACAAAATGGATTGTCTCTTGGGCCAAGGAGACCGCATCATGAATTTTCATCTGATTTAAAAACTTGAATTGTTCTTTCGATATTATCATGCTAAAAATGGGTTTAATCCATCTTTCTATTAGTTTTTACACGATTTTGAAAATTAAATTGCAACAAGAAATCAAACGATAATTTGTGAAAGAGTTTGAATCTGATTTCTTTGGAACCAGGGTCAATAAAATTGAGTTAAGGGATCCCAACATTTTTTCAAAATGTTTAGATTCATGATCCACCTTAAGAATATCATATTTCAGCATGTCCTAAAAGCCGATGTAAAATTCAATTGTGAGGCCATCTGGCCTAGGGATCTTCCCCCTATTCATTGAATTCAAGGTTTCCTAGATTTCTTCTTCCGATATTTATTTTTCTAACTCTGCATTCATTTCATTTGGTATAGTTATGCCAACCTTAAAGATTAAAATTAGAATTTTCTCAATCGGACAACCAACCTTTTCCTAGAATAAGGATCTGAAGTAAGCCAATCCTTCATCTATCATTTCCTTGTGCATTTCAACTATATCCCCGTTTTGTTTTCAGATACTCCAAATAATGTTGAGGATTTTCTTGGAGTAGGTGAATTGGTGAAAGAATCAGGTACTTTTGTTCCCTTCTTTTATCCAAGTTGCTTGACTTTTAAGACGCCATGTGATTTATTCGTTCTTAAGAATCTCCTATCTATCACTTTCTAAATTACAAAGAACTCAATTTCTTCTTCTGACAATAAATTGTACTGGATTTTGTCAATATAGAGATTCTATATTAGTCTCCATCTATTTTATCCTAGCATGGGATCTTTCGTTGAATCCTTTGAGCCATATCCTGGTTTCATCTTTGATTGTTGCGATGTTATTAGCGAATTCCTTCATATACACTTTAGGGCCATTTTGGGTGAGCGGTTTCCAAGATTCTACCACCAAATTTGCATAGTCCTCCTCCTGAAACCATATCAAATTGAATTTGAGTGGGGGAATTGGATTTTTTTCTTAGTTTTCTACCCAAAGCTTAATTTGGAGGTGGTATGAAATTCCTCTCGAGTCAACCCACGATCTACACATAAAATTTTCCTAGAGTGACTCTGAGATCAAGAATCTATATATCCTTTTTTCTACTGCATCACTTCCATTCCTAAAGTTTCTCCAAGTTAGCACTATTTTGATTGGCTCTATATCTATCAGGATAGACCTTTCGAAAAACAAGTTGAAAAATCCACTAAGGGGGTCGAATTTCACATTTATGCTCCATATTTCCTTAGCTAACGGGGTTAAATTCAAATCCCCACCTATGATTAGTTTTGGAGGTTTAGAATCCCAGAGGATCCCAATGAATCCTAGAAGTATTTGTGGTTTAGGTATGGACCATAGATATTCAATCACCCTGACTGTAGATTTCATTCCTTTGTCCTCCACATCAATATTGGTTGTTGATTTCAGTACCACTAAGTTGTCTACTAACAATCCAATTTTCCATGCCATTAGAAGACCTCCCGATAGACCTTCCACATCCGACGTGGAAAAATACCATCCCTATAACCAAGGTTCCATAACCTCACACACTCTTTTTACTGCAACCATTGTCTCCTATATTATAATAATATCCATATTTTGGACTCTTACGAGTCTTTTGAGGGTTATTCTTTATGTGCCCCCCTACCCCCTTGCATTGAATGAAGAAATAATCATTTTGGACCCCTCTTCAGAGGCCCTCTTTCTCCAAGGGCCTTAGGGATCGTTGCTTGTTTCATGGATTGGATGTCACTAATAGCTCTTTGTTGTGCTTTTGAGAGGAAGGATATCCTTCCTTCCCTTGGCTATATGGAAGATTCCAAATCCAAGTCGTCCTCTAGACCCTCTGAATTGGATTCTTTGGTTGTCAAATGCAGATTATATGAACCGAAGGATATTTCCTTGGAAGATAAGGAGGAGGGAGAAAGGTTGTGTACCTTTCAACCCTTAATAGGGGAATTTTCCTTCGATTTATCTCCCTCATTCCCAAGGGAGGATGAGGATTCCACCTTGCGAGCATTCACCTCCACAGGTGAACCCTTTCCATATACCCCATCCCTAATTTTTCCTATCAACTCATCCAAAAATTCAACAAAACGAACATCCTTTGGAGAAAAAGAATAATGCATAAGAAAATTTGAGGAGGGGGGAACTTCAATGGATTGAGGCTTACTAGTTTGGGACGTAGTGGCCATCTTCAAAACCTATTTTTCTATCATGGATTCCATATTGGTATCTTCAACCTCGTTGTCAAAGGAGAGGTTTATTTTCACGTCTCCTATTTCTTAATCCAAACCTTTTTGAAAGGTTTTTCCGAAACCTGGCTTTGTAGTCTGGCTGGAGATGACCCACTTCTCTACAGGAAAAGAAACATAAAGGAATTCACCAATAATCAATTTTTTGGATCCGAGTGAACTTATCAAATACCAATTCAATATATTCCACCCACCATTATTGCATATCAAGTTCAATTTGAATATTTACCATCCTTTTGTTCACTTTGCTATTCCAATTCTCCTCCAAACATGTAAAGGTTCCTAACTAGATGCCGATAGATTTTAGCAAGTCTTCACTCCAATTTACCATTGGAAACCCTAGAAGAATAGCCCATAATCGATGGTGATTGTGAGTTTCTCTGACCAAATCAAATTCGATGCTCCACTCCTGTAGGATCAATCCGGAAGGGCTCCAATTCAAATTCTTCTTAAAAAAACTATAGCCCTCTTCTTTTGAATTCAATAAGAAGCAAATCCAACCTCTAGGAATAATGTGGAAATTTGGGTTTTGTCCAAGGACTGACAACCAATGGTATTTGACCCATAGTTCTAGAGATTCCTTTCTAACAAATTTCCTCTAGTACCTTCCAACCAGGGCATGTCCCATCAGAGTTGAGATATCTTTTATCTCCACATCTTTCCCCACTACCATCCTTAGCTTTTCTCTACGTTCCCATACACACCTCTTCTTTGGTTTTGCCTTTGTCTCTCTGGAATTAACCTTAGATTGATTATACTCTACAGGGGATGAAGGAGCCTCTACGTTTGGACAAGACTTTTCATGGATAGGGAGCTCACAAAAATCATTTGTCCAGTCATCTTGAGGTGATTGGATACTAAGACATGTCCCCTCTCCTGAAAGCCTTAATATCCTTGGATCAAGTGGAATGTCGAGATGTAGCGAAGGGGAGCTAGTGAAGATATTTCCCTAAGTTAGAGCATCAAATCTATAATCGATCCTTTCCTCTTCCATTGGCCCGACGAACTAACTTTTAAGAGTCAAGGACATGTGCCTTCACCTTCACCTGGGATGGCTCGTGGCAGACACAAGGAATGGAATGAATCTTTCAATACGGACTTAGAAAAAATTCCCTGATATTTGAGAACCATAGACCCTAAGGGGATCCATAATATGACCTTGAAAACTTGAAGAAACATTGAAAAACCCCTTGAAAAGCACATTAGATCTAAAAACTTAATTTATTATGTTAATTTAATTCCATAAAATATTGAATACATGGAGCTGAAAGAGAAATAACTATAGAAAATAAGTACACAATCCACATGATAACACAAGATATACCCTAGGAAAACCCACTATGGGGGAAAATACATCCACAAATGAGGACTATGCCTCACTCTTCATATAAAAATGCAAATACAAAGGAAATGGTACTTGCAATGCAATTACGTATGACTCTGCAGCCAAAATGGCTATTACAGGATCTCCTATCTCCTATGTTCTTGTATAATATCAACTCTCATGTTGTTTCTAAACTATGGAACAATACATTAACATAAAAAGAATGGAACCCCTTCTTCTCCTAACGGCTCAATATTTAGCATAGCTCGATAGTCGTCTAGGATTGATTTTAGGGTGTTTGCATGCCACAAATCCCGAGTAGGGTTGGGGATTTGGACCTTATAGAATGTTATTGAAAGTCCATAGGTTACTAGCTCCACACGTGCAATAAATTAGAGTTTACATGGAATCCACTCGGTACCATAGTGTTCAATTGCAGAGGTCAATTTGTGGGAGGCATAACCTTTGCATACAGACTCCATTTGAGGCGATTCTTAGACCATTGGAAAGGTTTTGGAGTGTATAATAACGTAAATACTGATGGGAAAGTGATGGGATATTATAACCCCAAAAAAATTCATTTAGACTCTCCGATAGTCCTTAGAAGGTTCTAGACCCCAAATCTACAAAATGAGACATGCCCATAAAATGGCCCCCACAAGCAAAATCATCCAATCTTTTGACCCCTAAAGCTCCAAATAGGGGACAAATTATATAATAATCCATTTTTGAGATCAACATTGGTTGACAAAACTTCACATGAGGTATGGACTAGTAAGAAACCCTGTATTAAATATCTGAAAGTTTTTGGGTGTGATTCTTATGTACATGTTCCAAAGAAAAAAAGGAATAATCTTGATAATACAAATGAAAAATGTACCTTTATTGGTTATAAAGATGGTGTGAAAGGTTTTAAACATTGGAAGTAGGTAACTAAGAATATTGTTTACAATCAGGATGTTGTTTTAGAGAGGTTAAAGATATTCCCAAACAAGAAGTCAATCCAATGGATAAGGAACCAAAGAATATAGAGTTTGAGTTGGAGGAGGAAGAATCTAACTCAACAGAATAATTTGAATCCGTGGAAGAAGAATCTCATACCCTAGTTTTTAAGAGATCATCTCGAGAAAGAAGGCAACTAGAAAGGTACTCCCCTCATGATTTTCAATCTTATTTTGCATTATATATTAATAATGATGATCCTAGAAATGTGAAGGAAGTAGTTGGTTCAAAGGATAGTGATATATGAAAGAAGGCCATGTGTTATCTCCCCAAATAAAATAGACTAGGCGCTTGTTTAGGTGATAGGAGTTTTGTCTTTTTATTTTATATCCATTTGAAGTTGCGTGTCATAAGTTTGGATTATGTAATGAAGCTTGAAATAACTTTTGATGTTGCTCTGCTCCGAAAAAAGAATTTTCATGGTTTTGGTAGCTTAGGCAGGCCTGACGATGGTTCATTAGATACTGAAAACCCCACTCCCGGCAGCTTACTACACAAAAGACGAAACTCTCTAGCTATCGAAAGGGAAGCATATATCGTGGTTCATGGGGCAGTTTTCGGTGGCTTGGGCGAATACGATGGTGTTCATTAGCCACCAAAAGGAAGATGCTTTTCGCAATTTGTAGTTCAATAATGAAGTCTTCTACAGTTGCCAAAAGCAGGGACATCTACGGGATTCATGGGACTATTTTCAGTGGCTTGGGAGAATAAGATGGTGTTCATTAGCCATCGAAAGGAAGATGTTTTCTGCAGCTCTCAGTCAAAGGACAGGATCGTCCACGGCCACCGAAAGCCTCAGCATGTGTGAACTCTTCCGGAAGTCGACGGTTCTAAGGGTGAAGTTTTCAGCTACCGAAATCGAGTCGGTATCAAACGGTGGAAATGTCAAATCAAGGGATAGTCTCGAATTAAAGGTAGCTCATTATTTCTTAATCGCCGAAAAGGGGCACCGCCAGCGAAAACACGATCCTTTCATTTCAAGACCAGTTACAAACGATGATCGCTCCTAGGTAAAAGGGCAAGATTGACAAGTCGTGTAAATATTCATGATTGGCCTTCAGTGCCATCTCTCGAAGTCAGGGCCCTGAACCAAGTCATACCTAATCCTGTGTTATTACCTGTCAACGAGCTGCTCCTTCCTCGATTCCACGTCATTTTTTTTTACCAAAGGCTTGGTTTTTCTGAAATGTAGGTGTCGACAGGGGCTTGCAAATGAACAAGGGAGGAGCTGTGCTTAGGAAGGAGCTGAATGACGTCGGCTACCTCGAGTCGCACCCAAAAATAGGCCAGTTCTTCAAAGGCCTGGGATGCTATAACTATTGCCTGAAACTCCAAGGCTCCCATCAGCAAATTGTAGAGGATTTCGCATTATCATTTGATGGAAGGAAAGCACAAATTGGGAAAGAAGAAGTCCAGGCAGATGAAGACTTCGTAGCAGCGGCCACAGAAATTCCAGGGACAGGAGAAAGATGGTTCAAAACCACCACCACCCAGAAGGTCGATTTCACGACATATCTCAAGCCTGCGCACCAGTCAATCACCTGGAACAAAGACGTCCCTATGTCTTTCTTGGAGGAAAGGTGGCAACACCTGTTAAAGGCCATTTTGGTCTACTTTACATGCGAGGGCATGTATTCCAGAGTGCTGATCTATCATTTCAGACTGTTAGACCATTTCACTGGCAGGAACCCTCTAAACCTACCCTTCTATCTTCATAGAAACCTAACAAAGATGGCCCACTAGGTCCATAGTAGGTTATACCACCATGGCTTAATTAAAATCTTGGTATCGGAACATCTACAGAGAAAGAATGAGGAATGGGTTTATTTCCTTTTCTGGAATGAATTTGACACATAATTGCGACCCGAAGACAAGGATAAACCCTCCTCTAAAAAGCCATCCACTCCAAGAAGTGAAAAGAGGAAATGACGAGCCATTTCTTCATTGCTAGCAGTCCAAATTACCCCTTCTTATGAGTCTAAGAAGATCGGGAAAAAGCTCATTTTCAGAAAAGGAGTTGGAACTTCTTCAAAAAATGTGAACTTGTTAAGCCTCCCCTACACCGACTCTGAGGATGATGAACTGCAGGAAACGAGAGCAGATCATAAGGAAATGGCGGCTGAATAAGAACTTCAGGAAGTAGCTTTACCCGTTGAAAAACATGAGACTACCTATGTGAACCTGCCTTCTCCTACACCTGTTGAAGAACAGGAGACTGCCTATGAAAACCTGCCTTCTCCTACGCTTGTGGAAGAGCAGGAGACTGCATGTGTGAATTTACCTTCCCCTACACCTATGGGAGAACAAGATCAGCAGGTGGCTAAGGTATTAACAACCAAAACAAAAAATTATTCAACACAGAAAATTAATCAACTTCTCAGGCAGGTGTATGAGCTTGAAATACTCCAGAGGGTAATTAAAGAGAAAAATGAAAGGTTGACTGAAAGGCATAATGAATTATATGTTTCTTTTCGAGGGTTGACCAAAAAACATAGCAAGCTGAGAGGAAGAAATATAAGACTGTTAAGAAAAAATCTCAGGTTGAGTAGGAAGGTCGAGCTTCTGGGAGGCGAGGGAACAACTCAGAAAACCCAGCCCAAGGTGCACTCAGATCTTGACACCTTAGCAGCAGCGGCAATCAGTTTTGCTGACACTCCAATTTTGGCCCGGGACGAAGAGAAAATCAAGCAGCAAGAAGATAAGTAGCAGAGGTTAGAAATGTAGTTTTGTCTAAATTTTGCAGGCTGGACCAGTCATAGCTTTTCGGTGGCTTAGGCAAACGTGGAAATTGTTCGTTCGCTGCCAATTTTCAGTTTCGACGGTTTACAACGTGGGCACATGATGCTCCTAGTTATCGAAAGGAGAGGCAGGCTTCATAAACCCAAAGTCGATTCGGTGGTTTAGGAGAAATGTCAGACTAATTCATTAACCACCGAAAGCAGGTATTTTCAGTAGCTTATCAATTTTGAGCCCCATCTTTCTAGCTACCGATAGTGCAGATTATGCAGAGGGTTGTTTTGAGCACCAAACCCGGCTTTTGCTGATCCAAGCATACCAAGGGTGTTTCTTCAATGATAGACAAAACGCTTAAGGCATCATGATCATTTCTCATTTCTAGACTGAAGGGCTGCAGCGATGCGAAAGGAGGAATATTCCTGTCTATTTTGGGAAAAAGACAAACTGTAGGTTCTCCAGGAAGCAGTTTCAACCTCTCTCTGTAGGTTCCGAAGGCTCATTACGCTGTCGAATATAGGTGCCTTAACAAGATGCCAGTTACTTGGAATGTAGGACGCTGTCATATTTTGCAGAAAAATGTTTTGGTTTACTTTTTTTAGCAGATTCGATCCATCTTTTCAGGATCTTAAAAGTTTGTAAAGGCTGTAAAGCCCAGGAAGTATGTAGAACAAAGGTTCGATTTTGGAGAGATTTTTTCATATTTGTATTCTCATACTTTCAGTGGCATCTCAGTTATATAAGCTTCTTTTACTATTAGCGTTTAGATTTCCTTTCTTACCTTTCTATATTCGCAGTGGATTGTTTTATTTTATGTGCTTTCACTTGTCTGTGCCAGATAGTCGTAATCCTTTCTTTGTATTGATAACTGAACATCAATGTCATTTATTTGTTGTGATTAGCCATTTATATACATGCTTTTGTGTATGAGTCTGCTAGCATGATAAATATTTTACTGTCATTTATCTTTTATCAACTCTCTTAACAACAGTAGTTAAAAGCCTTGTCTACCTGAGTGTCTCCATGCATGTTTTGAGTGTGTGAGATTCGATTTAGTCATCCAACTTGATCCAAACATACCCCACCCTTTAAAGTGAGTTTAAGTTACCAGGCTCTTTCAATCAAAACCTTGAAAGACTCTTGGAGAGCTAACAAATTGGCGCCGTTTCCGTGGAAGATTGTTGAAGCAGCAGCTTCCTTGGGAGACGACATAGTTCCAGCTTTGATGATAGACAAAGCCTGGACATTATTTCGGTTGTAATCATCTATCTGGAGACTCCATTGGAACGAAGTGGCTTCGAGAAGACCAAGTACCAGAGCAAATCCTCAAAGGCCACCAATGACACCTGTTTCAGACCTTGAACAGATTATAAGGAGAGGAAGGACTACACAGAGACAAATTTCTAGATCCACAAGGGGAACTACATCAGGCACTACCCGAGGTATTTCTTCTGTCTCATCAAATGAAACTCCTTTTGAATCTTCCTTCCCTGAAGCAGTTAGTTCACAAGAAACTATAAGTAGATCAGAAGACTTGAGGGCTCAAGTGTCCTCACCCGTTTCTGTTGTCCAAGACCCTAGTTCTGAATCTGCTACCCAAGCCGATCTAGGAAAGGAAATCCTAGAATCCATCAAAGAAGAGGGCTGTTCTTCCTACCTGCAGCCCTTACTGACTGAACCGGAAGAGAAGTACCCTTTTGTTTACACCAACGTGCTTGCCATTGAAAACATTTTCCAGGACCTTTTAGACCAGCGTGAAGAAAGGTTGTCCTCATTACTTGCACAATCCGGTAAAGGTGCCTATTTTCCAGAGCAACCATCAAATTGTTGCACCCCAACTCTTTGTGATTCCACTGATTCAAAACCCCCACCTTCATTGTCACCTATACCTCCTCAGCTACTGTCCACACCAAAATTACCTTATGCTACCCTTTTAGTACCCACATCCACTATGGTTGTCCCTATGACCAAAATGGAAAAGATCCTCATTGCTAGGTATGCCCCTCTAAATTTTCCTAATCCCCTTACTGCTATGCCTACCGGAGATTACCAAAAGTACATGCCTAAGTTCACTGGAGAGGGAGATTTCACAGCTGAATAACACTTAGAGGCATTCTACAACTATACTGAGAACATAAATATTGAGCACGAAGATGTATGGACTAGGGTGTTTGTGCAAAGTCTAGATGGTCAGGCCAGAAAGTGGTTCAACGAATTACCTGTTGGATCAATAGATGATATCGAAGCCCTAGATGAATTGTTTTTGAAGCATTGGGGGGAAAGAAGAGACCACCTTTATTACCTCACAGAATTTGATAATTTGAATAGAGAAAGTGGCGAGTTTGTGTCAGCTTTCACAAAGAGGTTTAATAAAATGTTTAGCAAAATCCCCGTGGAGATCAAACCCACAGATACCTCAGCCAGGATTACTTATGCAAATGCTTTTGATCCTGATTTTTATCTTCATCTCTGAGAAAGAAGATCTGCCTCTTTATTGCTCATGCAAGATGCCGCGCTCGAAGTTGATTCTAATATGTCCGCATCTAAGATCCTCAAAGGGAAAATCGATAAAAAAAGGTAGACTCCAGATTCCTCCTCCTCGTCAAAAACCAACTTGGAAAAAATGGCTAAAATACTGGACAACTTCACCTCCGAAATGTCCAAGCTGAAAGTGCAAGGCCAGCAACCTGCAAGAAGTAAAGGTCCAAATGAATTTGTTCCCAAGAACACTAATGCTCCCCCTTACAGAAGAAATAGCCCACAGGCTCAAATCCTCTAGAGAGACAGGAATCCTGCTAAAGAACAAAGGATCAGAGCCCCTTTCCAACATGCGGTATTAGAAGAAGAACAGGAGCTTATTTAGGGAGGAGAAGAGGAAGAAGACAATGTCAACTGCATAGAGGATAAGGTTGACCCCTCCTTCTTGACGCAATCTGATTATGAGGAAGCCCTCATGAATGAACAAATCACTGAGGAATCACTGTTTCAGGCTGACGATCAAAGAAGTTACGATTTGAGGTCCAGGACCATTGCTAAAAAATATGTGACCCTTGCTCCTGGGAAGAAGAATCCTGTCCTCACAAAGCAACCTGCTGCTCCTGCAAAACAAGTTGTTACTCTTTCAAAACAACAACCTGTTGCTCCTGCAAAACAGGTGGTCGCTCTTTCAAACCGCAGCAAAAACCATCACAACCAACTGTCCCTGATCTGGTCCAGCTTAAGGCTCCTGCTCAAGAGGCAAGAATTTCTGACAAGTTGTCCTACTCCTTCAACCTCGAAACTGAGATTTAGAAGCTAAAAATCCCTTTTCCACTGATTGAGCTTATGAAAAATGATTCCTTCAAGTCATCTATACTGAAATCCCTCCAGCCAAAAGCACCCATAGATGCTGACTTCGTGAATTTACAAGACGATAAGCCCTTAGTAACCCTAGGTCCCATGGTTGAAGAACAGGATGGGTCCTTCCCACCTTTCTATATATCCTTAAACATCCATGACAAAATTCTTCACAATTGCTTACTTGACTTAGGAGCCTCCCACAACCTCATGCCTAAAGAGGTGATGGGCGAACTTGGGCTTAGCATCACAAAACCCTACCATGATCTCTTCTCTTTTGACTCCAGAAAATTTAGATGCCTGGGTCTCATAAAGGATCTCGTCATAAACCTGTCTCAGCTGCCGTCAAAAAGCATGGTAATGGATGTAGTGGTCTCTGACATCCCACTGAAGTTTGGCATCCTCTTGTCCCAATCATGGAGTATATGCCTAGGGGGTACCCTACAGATGGATCTGACTTATGCTGCCATTCCCATGTTTGGAGGTGAAACTAAAAGGCTCTATAGGGAAAACCGGCTTTCCTATATCATTAGCAATGAAAATAATTCGGTAAATCATCCCATTTACGCATTGGATACAACTTTGGAGCATGTATTCTGCAAATAGATGACGATCAGCCGGCCCCTTTACAGCTCACAAAACCTACTAGTCAGCAATCTGAGGAAGTAACCACTGCTGTGTGGAGCATGTTTTTTGATGGTGCCAGTACCCAGGCTTTAGCAAGTGCAGGTGTAGTCTTAATATCTCATCTGAAGGACGTTACTCATTTGTCTTATAAACTGGATTTCAAAACTACTAATAATATAGCAGAGTACGAGGCTTTGCTGTTGGGGGTCAAGGCCGCTAAAGAGATGGGAATCATGTGCCTGAAAATATTTGGAGATGCGGAGCTTATTATACAGCAAGTGAACGGAAATTATCAGGAAAAGAATGTCAGAATGAAGTCATACAGAGATGAGGTATGGAAACTTAGAGATTCCTTCATGTTTTTTGACATTTCTTATATCCCGCGAGTTATGAATCACCTGGTTGATTCCCTTGTTGTCTCTGCTAGCACGTTCATCCCTCCCATGCCTCCTAAGTTGAACTATGATATCCAAGTTAGGTACAGGCCATCCCTACCAGATAACATCAAATTTTGGAGAGTCTTTGAGGATGATGATGAGCTTAGTAGATTTCTCCAGGTGGTTGATGAATTTTCTGATATACATATTGACCAAGAAAACCTAAACATAGAGGAGTCCCAGAGGTCTAAATTGAAAGGGAAAATAGTCCAGCATGACATTGTTCAATTGCCAGGAAATCATATACCTCGGGGCTTAGTACCTCTCGAAAGGCTATTTGACAATAATGGCATCCCTTTCAAACCTGTGAACAAGGAAAAAGACCCTGTTGTCCATGAACATAATATAGGCAGCCAGGATCACCCTAAATTCATAAATATGTCTACTGAGTTGACAGCTGATCAGAGGTCAGATTATAGCAGCCTGGTAAAGGATTTCATAGACGTGTTGGCTTGGGAATACAGTGATCTAAAAACTTACGACGAAGATACCATTCAACATAGAATTCCATTGGAAAAAGACACCACCCCTTTCAAGCAGAAGCTAAGGCCTATCAACCCTCTCCTATTACCTGTGATCGAGAGGGAAATAAAAAAGCTCCTGGATGCTAAGATCATAATCCCACTAAGATATTCTAAATGGGTTGCAAATTTGGTAATAGTAAGGAAGAAAAATGGTGAGGTCAGGTTATGTGTCGATTTCAGAAACCTAAACAAAGGCTCCCAAAAAGACAACTACCCTTTGCCTAAGATGGAGCATTTGTTACAGAGAGTGTTGGGAGCTAGGGTCATGTCATTCCTAGATGGCTTCTTGGGCTATAATCAAATTTCTGTACACCCTAATGATAAGGAGAAGACAACCTTCACCACTCCCTGGGGTACCTTCATGTACACCAAGATGCCGTTTGGGCTGATGAATGTTGGGGCCACTTTTCAAAGGGCCATGGACATAGCCTTTGTGGGGATAAAGGATAAATTTGTCCTCATATACCTCGATGATATCACAGTATACTCAAACAGTCACGAAGAACATTTGCAACACTTAAGGGAGGTCTTTCTAAAATGCAGACAATTTGGAATTTCTCTGAATCCTAAGAAGTCTCAGTTTGCTCTCGGGGAGGGAAAGCTCCTAGGTCACATAGTTTTAGCACAGGGTGTGTTGGCTATAAATGACCCAGATGTTTTCTATAAGACCCAGTTTCTTTTCTATTTCCCCTTGGACCAACAAAACCCCTTCGCACCGGCGCTTTCGGAAACAACCTACGAGCAGGCTGAGGTCTCACCTGAGGTGTATCTATGGGGTACTACGGAATCAGGTTTCCACAGTAAGTGATGAGTTACTTGGATGGACGTACTGCGCAGCACAACAGGGGGTAAGTGCTGCGAGGTGAGACTGCGCAGTGATGGGTAGCGCTGCGGTCCGCACCACTATGTCTTCTACCGCAGGACTTCTCCCGAAGCTGCGAACAATTTAGCTTGATTCTATACTTGGAATATCTTGAAAACACTTTGGAATTGAAATGAATATCACTCATCCACTCGTTCAGGCACTTAGCTAACTATTCTTCTAACATTCGTTCGTTGTGTTGAGATGCTATAAATTGAACATATATGCTTATACAATCCAACTGTTAAGCATTCTTCTACTGCGTATATGAAAGTGTTTAACCAAATGATTGCTTCATCGTCTTTAAACACTATGCTAAATGTTCATTATTCATCTGTTCATATAGAACTTAACATATCATTTCCATATTCCTTCTAATGGAAAATGCATATAAAAGCTCTCTCATAACAGTATGCACATAAAAATTTAGACATTCAATTACAGACATCACAAATAATCATTCATTCATAAAACACAATCGCACAACATAGGATTTAACGTGGTTCACTCCCCTGGGTGGGAAGTTACGTCCACAAGAACGGTTGGTAATATATTTCTTTAACAAGGGATGGGGACAACCATTCTTAGTCTACTCACTCAGCTGCAGACTATCCTTCCTCTCAAAAATAGGTCTCTGCGCACACAGCTGCAGAGCCTTTACAATACAAAAGTCATACAAGAAGTAATCACTCCCGAAATGTAACAACTACTAGCCCCAAAATCTAACCCCATCCCATACAAAAATGTCTTCTTTTATAGATCATGCCCACGGGTCATGTTTTACAATATCGAAGACCTAAACCCAAAACCCTAAGGGTTTACAAAACTGTGCCGGTTTCCCTAAACCGGCTTGCTGGCATCTGGTAGAGTTTGCTTCATCGTGGCGGTTCTCCACTTCTATACTCAGTTGCTATCGGCCTCCCTGTCGCATGCATTCCAACAGGCTGCTTCCGTCGAACTGTTCATCTCTAATGGTATCGCCCACCAAGCGTGCCAAGCCATCGCTTTCTCTGAGCTGTCCTTCCCTTAATAAACTCATGCATTGGCCGCCTTCCTGATTTGCTCGTGCCCGCCGCTCGACACTCCTGGAGCATCTTTCCAAAAATAGACCACTACTGGTTCATCCGGTACCTGCACCTGATCCTTGTCCAACACCCCGCTTTGCTGGCTCCACGTGGCCTCACTGCTTTGCGGCACTGCTTCCTCGCAGTGCTGGTCTTCGTGGTGCTTCCAAAATTTGGGTGCTGCGTACAACCTCGCAGCATGGTCAAAACTTGGATGCTGCGCACCTCTTTGCAGCGTCCTCAACACTTAGACAAAATTATATCTATGAGTTGTGCTTAGCTCGATCTTCAAAACTGTTACCAAAACTTTAATTCAACCTGGGCCCAACATGCCCCTAACACTTACATGTGGCTTGTCCCTGAGCCACTTGCTGCTTCAATTGTCTCGCTCTGCGCTGCGACCAGTGGAACTAATTTGGCCGCGAACTCATTATACGTGTCGTACAACTGCTCCACTACTTCTCTGGTATCCTGTTGAACCTGTTTAACTGCTTCAAGCAATGTTGGAGTTATCTCTTGTCCAATTTGGCCTTGTACTTGCTCCTGGTTGTCGCGCATTTTCGCCAGCTTGTCTTCTATCTGCTACGACACCTCCATTGCATCCTCCAAGAGTTGCTGGGGTTGATTATCCATCTCAGTCTCTTTTTCTCGTAGTGCCTATACTTCCTTCTTCAAGTCGGATATCTCCTTGTATCTCGGCAGCCTCTCCCTGGGCGGCAAAGCTTTGACCTCTATGTCCAAATTTTCCAGCGTAGTCTGTTTTTCCTTTACCGTGGTCTTCACCTGCTGTAGCCCTTGATCCTCTTCAAGGGCAGTGAATGCCTTTGAAAACTTCTCCAAGAGATCTTGGCACTTAGCCATCTCTCTCGTTATGCTCTACACGGCGGCACTCACGGCTTGCTCTCTTAACTGCTGCTCAGTTAATGGCGTTTGCTTACTTAGTTTCTCCTTTAATGTGGCGAGATCGACCTCATAGAGGATTTCCTTATCTTGCATCTCCATCTTCAAAGATCTTACTTTGTCACCGATTCTCAGAAATGTGTTCGCAGGATCATCCTGGAGTTCTAGGCCTTCAATATCCTGCACAACATTAGATATAGTAGTCTCCAAGATTTGACATCGGTCCTTTTCATTATGTAGCTACAATTCTACGCGCAACTCAAGCTGCCTGTTTGCTGCATACAGCTCCGCTTGTGTCTTCATTGAGTCCACTTTTCGCTCATGCATTTCCTCCACTATCTGCATGTGCATAAAATGTAAGCCTGGCAAGGGGATTTTGGCCAAGTCGAGCTCTACCCGCTCGACACCCTTTGTGTCCAAGACGATCTGTTCTGACATTGGCAATGAGATAGCCAATGGGTCCAAATGGACAACCCTGGTCTTAGACAACAACGTTATTGCTAGCTGCGGCGGCGTTTGCTACGAGGTTCCTACCGACCTCCCTTCAGCTGCTATGTCGCGCGGCAAGGTTAGGATTTTTTGGACATTGTCCATTTTCTTCATAAGGCCTTGCAATGCGAGCCGAGTCTTTTGCAGGTCATCCTAGATGACCTTATCCTTTTTGTCTTTGTCGGCCATGAGCTCCTTCATCTGCTCTAAGACTGTTTCTCCTATCATCTCGAAGTCATCTTCATTTAGGACTGTATCAGATTGAGTCTTCGTGGCCTTCATCTTCTTCTGCACCTTCGGCTTCTGTGAAGTCTCGGGCTCTTTCCGCTTCCCTGTTTCTTCAATGATCGGGCATGACAGTGGGATTGGCTCATCTTCTTCCGATTCTGTTGCCACATCCATGACTTCAACATGGAAGTCGGTCGGCCAGTCTTTCATGGGGATTTCAATATCCTCCTCATACATATGGTAGTTTCCTGCGTACCATTCTGGCTTCTTCATTCTTGCTTTGGGTGAAATGAAGATACATCGCATGTCTACGTTGAAGTCTAGAACGCGGATGTACTTTGATGTTACCTACTTTGTGATGCGGGATGTATGGGTGATTGCATCGCGTAGCTGAGTGTAGTATTGATAGAAAACCTCAATTGTCGCATGCTGTCACTCTGCGTTGATATTTGCCCAGAGGTTGGCAAATTAGAATCCTCTAGGATCATTGTTTCTATAATGACACCCACATAGTCCTTTGGTTCCTTCCATCTGACCAAGGCGATGAGGATGATCAGCCATGTAAAATGGAACTGTCCACCATTTTCCTGGGTATCATTGAGTTCGTCCAAGAACTCATTAAGCAGAAATTGACACCAATTGAATTGCATGCCTTCAGTCGCTGCGGCACCAAGTAATATTGCACCCACAGGCACCTCCGGAGGCCTAGTTGTTCTGAGGAATTTTCCTGCGAGCAACTATGTGACAAATTTTGTCACTCTATCTTCAATTTCATCTGTCGGGAACCCTCTCTTTCCCTTCACCAATGTGTGGGTTTTCTTCATCTTCTCAACCGCTTCTTTTTCTTTGCTCTTCCCTTGGAAGAACTACTTGGGATCCTTGCCGCACTTGCTTAGCTCGGTGATGCAGTGGCTCAAATCAATATTTAGATCAACATTTCTGTCGAGCCACATATATCCCTAGTGGATTCTCGCCATCAGTGTGCGAGCCACCACATTCACTTCTGGTGATCGATTAAAATGTGGCAACCTCAACAAGTTCAGTAGTCCTGACTGAACGACAGGTGTTAGCCAGCTTTCGACAACCAAGTTAAAAGTTCCCTTTGCATCCTTTTTCCAGCACATATACTGGTCCGACTGGAACTGTGGGTACTTAGGCGCATTGGGCTCTTCCTTGTGCACACCTAGGAGGTCAAAATCTTCCCACTTACAGTCTGGAATTTTTCCGAGAAGGTTCTTGGCAACCTCTACATGTTTCGAAATTGGCGATAAGGAGATTTCATACTTAGCATTCTTGGCCAATTTAAAAACTAGGGCATTCATCTTCAAGGGTTCTTGTTGATAGACCGACAATTTCAGCACCGTCTGACCTGCCTTCAGAATCTTGCTTCATGGTGCAGTTACGTCTTTCCCTTTTTCTTTCATTTTGTCCTGCATGATTGGAGTATGGCGAGGTGATCTTCTGGACGCTTGACCGGGTTCAAGTGCAACTTTCTTGGCAGAGGTTTTCATTAACTCTGCAATCCAACCGTGCTGAAAGACCCTAAGTGCCTCTTCAATGGTCAGCTCGTCTTCTCTATAGGAGGGTTCGGACATTCACTGGTTAGCTAATAGCTGTGATAGTCAAACGATAGATGGATATTAGCTCAAGGAATGATCGCAAGAAAATTCTAAGTGTCTGGTAATGCTCGCGAATCTTGGAGCGGTGTTATTTATGGGAACAGCTGGGTCCTCCCCGCACCTTCCAAAGGCTAGGTGAGCATTTAATGTAGTGTCCGTTGGAGAATTTGAGTGAATCCTTCAGTCCCTTCCCTCGTCAGCGTGTTCAGAACGACTATCTTCTCTTTAAATGCTCGAGTGGTTCGTTGCAATGATCACATAACGACTATTTTTCTCAAAGAGCCATGTAACGGCTATTTTTTTGAGTCTTGCGCCGAGCTACGCGGCAAGCCATCTGTGCTCCTACGCAATTCCTTTGCAGCGTCATTTTTTTTTTTTTTTTTTTTTTTTTTTGTATTTTTTTTATTTTTTTCGCTCAGCTTCAGTAGTGCTGCACGGTACACACATTGTTCTACCTATCATACATGTACATGTACATACTTTTCCACATTTCTAGTGTCCAATTCCAACTGTACTTGACACTTAGAAATTTCTTCCTCCGCTTGTTATCCAAGGTTCTGCGAAGCAAGGCTGTCATGATATAGTTTTAGCCTGCTTCTATTTATCAAAGTTGGTAGAGTATTGCCAGCTAAATTGGCTAATTGGACTACACCAGTGTTAGTAACATGTATCACAATATATGGGCCAAGCCAATGCATCTTAAATTTACCAAGAAAATTCATGAATTTACTATCATACAGGAGGACTAGGTCACCTACTTGAAAGCACTTGTTCTTTATATGGCGATCATGCCAAGCTTTCTCACGGTCTTTCTGAACTTGCTGGTGGAAGCCGACAATGAAACGATCTTCCTCCAACCCAAAAAGGTATAGCAACCTCTCTTCTAATGTTGCGCGGTCTGCCATCCCTGTGAATGCAGCGATCCTTAAACTAGGAACAATATATTCCATTGGCATTATAGCTTCTTGCCCATAAGCCAACTGAAAAGGTGTGTTCCCTGTCAATTTCTTGCATGTAGTCTTGTATGCCCATAACACAGAGGAGACGCGCAGATCCTAGTCATCTCTATTTACATTGCAGACTTTAGTGAGTGCATTTTCTAGTATTTTATTGAAAGCCTCAACAGTGCCATTCGCCTGTGGGTGATATGGAGTACTGCGCTGATGATGAATGTGGAATTCCTCTGTAAGTGCCTCAATGGTCTTGTTCAAAAAGTGAGTACCTTTGTCACTCATCAAAATCTTCGGATAACCAAATCTTGACAATTTTTCTTCAAAAATGAACTGCACAGCAGTACTGGCGCTGCAGTCCTTTACTGGCTTCACTTCCGCCCATCTGGTGAGGTAATCAGTAGCAGTAATAATATACCTTGCACTAGTTCTTTTCCCTTGTGGGTTTATAGCACCCACAAAATCAATTGCCCATTTTTCAAATGCCTGCAAGGTCAACTGTGGATTTAATGGCATCTCATCTCTTCGTGAAGGTTTCCCTGTCCTCTGACAGACATCACAGTTCCTGCAGTGTTCTTTGGAATCTTTGTGGATCGTAGGCCACCATAGCCTTGCGCGCAATATATTCTGTGCGGTGGCTCTTCCTGCATAGTGACCTCCCGCGATCCCTGTATGCGCGTCTGCTAAAATAAATGGTTTCTCATGGTCTAGTACGCATCTGCGCAGTACTTCATCCGGCCCGAGTTTGTATAATTGACCTACAATTATAGTGAAGTCTACGGCGCGGACCACTAGCTGTTTCTTTTGATGGACAGAGAATTCCTGTGGTGCCAGCCCTGTTGTCAGAAAGTTAATGACATCCTTATAATAATCATCAGAAACCTGTATAGCAAATAGCTGCGCATCAGGCAGACTATCTTCAATGTTCGTCGACTCTTCTCCTGACTCAATCCTTGACAGATGGTCAGGTCCTAAGTTCAGTTTACCTAGTTTAACAATAATCTCAAAGTCATATTCTTGGAACAACAGTATCCATCTGCATATATGTCCCCCTAACACTGGCTTATTGACCAAGTATTTCAACGCAGAATGGTCAGTGAACATAAGGAAGTGCGCACCAAGCAAGTAATGTCTGAATTTATGTAGTGCATATACCATTGCAAGGCCTTCCCTCTTGGTAGTAGTATAATTCTTCTCTGTTGTTGAGAGCTTCCTGCTCGAGAATGCAATGGGGTGGTCAATACCTCCTTCTCCTGCCTGAGCTAATACGATCCCCAAGGCAATGCATGAGGCATCAACATGGACATGGAATGGCTTTGTCCAGTCTGGAAAGACTAGAATTGGCGCAGTAACCATCTTTTCTTTTAGTGTATCAAAGCCCTGTTCGCATTCTGCATTCCAAATGAACGGTGTATCTTTCTTCAACAACTTTTCCATTGCTGCGGTTATCTGCACATAACCCTTTATGAACTTCCTGTAGTATCCCATATGGCCTAAGGTAGAACGCAACATGATGACTGAATTTGGCATTGGCAAGTTCACAATTATTGCAATCTTTGCAGGATCCACCATCAATCCTTGCTTACAAACAATGTGCCCAAGTAAAATCCCATAAGGAACACAAAAAATACACTTCTTTATATTTAAAGAAATCTGACGTTGTCGACATTTCTCAAGCATCATTCTAAGGTTTGCACAATGGTTCTTCAATAGGCCAAACACAGTCCAATCATCAAAATAAGCTTTGATAAACTTATGCATAAACTCTTTAAATGTTGCGACGACCACTCTGGAAAATATGGTAGGTGCGTTCTTTGGGCCAAATGGCATTACTGTGTACCGGAACGACCCCCATTCTGTAGCAAAAGTCATCTTATGCCTGTCTGCTGGATCAATCCTTATCTGATGATATCCCGAAAAACCGTCAGTAAAAGAATAGGCCTCATTCCCTCCAACATTATCAAGCACTTCGTTCGTGAATGGAGTAGGGAATGGGTCGTGCATGGAAGCATCATTCAGTTTTCTGAGATCAACACAAATCCCGATCTCACCCTTCGCTTTCTTATCTTGAACAACCATGGGACTAATCCACTCTGATTCCTCAACAGGCTCAATGATTCCTATTTCAAGCATCTTATCCAACTCTACGCGGACTCTTTCTTTATAGCGCGGATTTAATCTGTACGGTCTCTGCTTCACAGGCTTTGCGCCTGGCTTCAAAGGTATTTTCATGACCCCTAAGTCTCCCAAAATGCCTTTCATTTATGTGAATTTAGTTGGAAACAGTTCCTCGTATTCATGCAAGGTTTCTGCGATCTCTGCAACAATCTGGTCATCCCAATAGTCTCCTATTGCGACCAACTTCGGCTCTTTGTCTGTGCCAATGTTCACTTTCTGAGTCTTTACTGGCCCACTCATATCTGGGATTTCTAATGGAGGTCCTTCTACGTCACGCGCGCCCTATAATTCTGGTATGGCTATATTACGCGGATCGTCCTTATCATTATCATCGATGTCTTCAGCTAGGTTGTAACACTCAATAAGGTGTTCTTCGTGTTCCTTCCATTCTGACTGTAGGTGTGTAGGAACGTGATCTGCCCCGAAGAATTCCTCCAATGTCATATTTTTGTGAGGACAGTCTTCCCTGAATATATGTTCCTTAATTAGCTGTAATGCGTCATGGATCAATGGGTTCTCATCTTCAAAACTGAAGTCCTTCTGGAAGCTCGCAGTGAGCATCTCCCAATCCGTGGTTTCTCTGCATAGCTCCAGGTCTAGGTACCATTTATTTGGAATACCCTCGTCCAATGTATGTACAAATAGATGTACCCATTCTGTAGGTGGTCTTTCCACCCATGCCTGTGAATAGACTTCGATGTGTTGACTAGGATCTGTCTGTCCATTAAACTTTTCAAAGGGTAAAGTAACCTGGTCAACAAACCGAATCTGCATCTTAATTCTGCATTGATCCCAAGTGGTCAATGTCTGCTTGTGCGCATTCCAACATCTGGCGAGTGTGTTGCGCAGTACCATTTCCAATGCTGGTAATCTATGCTCATCTGCAATAACTACAGTGTATTATTGGATGAAAGTATAAACATTAGCAGAACCATCATATGTGGGAATATAACTTACCTCCTTCCCGATCCAGCGCAGTGATTTCGTAACCTGCGTGCACCTTCTTGCTGATACTTCATGCATCCGGCTTTGCTAATTTTCCAGCCCTGCCTCCGAATCAGAGACGCAGGAACTGTCACATCTCTAGCTGAGTGTACCATCTGCAGTAGGATTAATGTAATCTTCCTGGTTCATTGTGAGCTGGTATAGTCTGTCCAAGTCTTGAGCCTTGGATTCCTCCTGAATCGGCTCGCTGTATCTGTCACCATCCGTAGGATCCAATGGTGCGATGACCTTAAGATGCTTTCCTTCAAATATCATCTTCTTTATCTTCAGATTTATGGTGTAAAGATTGATCCAATCCGGGTTGAAGCAATTCAGAAGGTGTCTATACCAAGGTCAAAAAAGGATATCCAATCTTTCCTCGGTAAGATAAATTTCGTCAGGAGGTTTATTCCAAATTTTTCTGAGTTAGTAAAACACATAACATCCATGCTAAAAAAGGGAGCTGAAATCAAATGGATAGAAAGTGCAAGACACTCTTTCAAAGCCATCAAGCAGGCTATCATGGAAGCTCCTACTCTGATTAGTCTAGATTACACCAAGGTATTCTATATTTTCTCTTTTGCTTCCTATGATACATTGGCAGCAGTCTTGTTGCAGAAAGACAACGAAGGGATTGATCATCTAATTGCCTTCTTCAGCAAAACATTGAGGGACGCTGAACTGAAATATGATCCCATAGAAAAACAGGCCTATGCTCTGATCAAGTCATTGAAAATGTTCAGAATTTATATCCTACATGCAAAGGTCATAGCCTATGTCCCTTCAGCTTCCATGAAAGACGTGTTAACTCAACCTGACATTGATAGCAAGAGAGCCAAATGGATTTCCAAGCTAATAGAGTTCGATATAGAAGTAAATCCCACCAGGTTAGTAAAAGGTCAAGGTCTAGCCAAGTTGATGGCTGAAGAAAATTGCGAGCTATTAGACATAAATTTCAATGGGATAAATTCTGCAAACTTGCAGATAGAGTTAGCTGCAGCAGAACAACATAACAGCCAATAGGTGGCTGAGAATTTTCTCTCATGCGAGTGGTATTCAGGTATCATTAATTTCCTGTAGAATTTAGAAGTTCCCCCTGGACTTAGCACAACCCAGGCACAATCTCTCAAGCTTAAATCTGTAAAATTCTGCATAAGTAATGATCTGATGTATTGGAAATATCCTGCTGGAGTTCTTTTAAGATGTCTTGATAAAGAAGAATTAGTTCAACTCATGCATCATTTCCATTCAAGCATATGTGGGGGGCATCATTACTGGAAAACTACTGCCCACGAGATTCTGATGGCTGGGTACTATTGGCCTTGTCTTTTCTTTGACGCATACACTTTTGTGAAATCTTGTGACAAATGCCAAAGATTCACAGGAAAACAGTAGCTAAAATCCCTGCCCCTGAAGCATATTGTGGTTAATAGTCCTTTCCAACAATGGGGCCTTGACTTCATAGGGGAGATCAATCCTTCATCCAATGGTCAACACAGATGGATCCTGGTAGCCACTGATTATTTCACCAAGTGGACAGAGGCAATTCCCACCAGGAATGCTAATCATTAGGTTATCATGAAATTTCTCTATGAAAATATCCTTATCAGATTTGGTTGCCCAAAAAGGCTGGTAACTGATAATGCACCAGCTTTCAAAGATAAAGCATTAGTCCACATGTGTGAGTCAATTGGAATTCAATTGGTTCACTCTACTCCCTACTACCCTCAAGGCAATGGCCTCGCTGAGTCCTCAAATAAAAGTCTAATCAGAATCATCAGAAAACTGCTGGAAGAAAATCAAAAGAGTTGGGATTCAAAGCTAAAGTTTGCTCTTTGGGATGACAGGGTGACGAATAAGAAATCCATAGGGACTTCCCCCTTTAGATTTGTTTATGGTACTGATGCCATTTTCCCAATGCAGCTAACCCTTCCAGTGATTAAATTTATTCAGGAGGAACAGGATGAACCAAATGACATGGTGAGAAGAATGCTCGATTTGGTCGAATTGTAGCAAACTAGAGAACAGTTAGTGGAAAGGGTAGAAGCTTATCAGGAAAAAATAAAGAACACTTTTGATAAGAAGCCAAAGATGGAGAGATTTCAGGTTGGGGACTAGGTGCTGAAATGGGATGCCTCGAGGCAGGATAAGGGAAAGCATGGAAAATTTGATTCTCTATGGACGGGTCCTTTTGTGATAACCCAAGTACAACAAAACAACACCTTCAAATTGCAGAGTCTAGAAGGTGAAGACATGTTTGGTGGCCTAGTCAATGGGCGTTTTCTGAAACTCTATTTCATCTGAGGCTTCAAAGTCTGGTCATTGTAATTGCCGTTTTTACTTTTACTTTTAGTTTTTATTTGCAAAATAACTCCATGCCCAATGGAACACTAGAAGATAGGTTTTGAGTTTTTGTTTTAAGGGAAAGGCGTTAGACCCTTGGTTCTTGGAACCTCACAGGGAGGTTTCCATCCCCGAGTAGGAGCCAGATGTTATCTCCCCAAATAAAATAGACTAGGCACTTGTTTAGGTGATAGGAGTTTTGTCTTTTTATTTTATATGCATTTGAAGTTGCGTGTCATAAGTTTGGATTATGTAATGAAGCTTGAAATAACTTTTGATGTTGCTCTGATCCGAAAAAAGAATTTTCATGGTTTCGGTAGCTTAGGCGGGCCTGACGATGGTTCATTGGCTACCGAAAACCCCACTCTCAGCAGCTTACTATGCGAAAGATGAAACTCTCCAGCTACCGAAAGGGTAGACATATATCGTGGTTCATGGGGCAGTTTTGGGTGGCTTGGGCGAATACGACGGTGTTCATTAGCCATCGAAAGGAAGATGTTTTTCGCAGTTTGCAATTCAAGAATGAAGTCTTCTACAACTACCGAAAGCAGGGACATCTCCGAGATTCATGGGATTGTTTTCGGTGGTTTGGGCGAATATGACGGTGTTCATTAGCCACCGAAAGGAAGATGTTTTCTGCAGCTCTTAGTCAAAGGACAAGATCGTCCACGGCCATCGAAAGCCTTAGCATGTGTGAACTCTTCTGGCAGTCGACGGTTCTAAGGGCAAAGTTTTCAGCTACCAAAATCGAGTCGGTATCAAACGGTGGAAACGTCAAATCAAGGGATAGTCGCAAATTAAAGGTAGCTCATCATTTCTTAACGGTTGAAAAGGGGCACCGCCAGCGAAAACATGATCCTTCATTTCAAGACCAGTTACAGACGATGATTGCTCCTGGGTAAAAGGGAAAGATTGACAGGTCGTGTAAATATTCATGATTGGCCTTCAGTACCATCTCTCAAAGTCAGGGCCCTAAACCAAGTCATACCTCATCTTGTGTTATTACCTGTCAACGAGCTGCTCCTTCCTCGATTCCGCGTCATTTTTTTTATGAAAGGCTTGGTTTTTCTGAAATGCAGGTGTCGACAGGGGCTTGCAGATGAAGAAGGGAGGAGCTGTACTTAGGAAGGAGCTGAATGATGTTGGCTACCTCGAGTTGCACCCAGAAATAGGCCAGTTCTTCAAAGGTGTGGGATGCTATAACTATTGCCTAAAAATCCAAGGCTCCCATCAGCAAATTGAAGAGGCTTTTGCATTATCATTTGATGGAAGGAAAGCACAAATTGGGAAAGAAGAAGTCCAGGAAGATGAAGACTTTGTAGCAGCGGCCACGGAAATTCCAGGGACAGGAGAAAGATGGTTCAAAACCACCACCACCTAGAAGGTCGATTTCAGGACATATCTCAAGCCTGCGCACCAGTCAATCACCTGGAACAAAGACGTCCCTATGTCTTTCTTGGAGGAAAGGTGGCAGCACCTGTTAAAGGCCATTTTGGTCTACTTTACATGCGAGGGCAGGTATTCCAGAGTGCTAAGCTATCATTTCAGACTGTTAGACCATTTTACTGGCAGGAGCCCTCTAAACCTACCCTTCTATCTTCATAAAAACCTAACAAAGATGGCTCACCAGGTCCAGGAAAAGCAGAGCAAGGTTCAGAGCAGGTTATCCCACCATGGCTTAATTAAAATCTTGGTATCAGAACATCTATGGAGAAAGAATGAGGAATGGGTTTATTTCCTTTTCTGGAATGAATTTGACACAGAATTGCGACCCGAAGACAAGGATAAACCCTCCTCTAAAAATCCATCCACTCCGAGAAGTGAAAAGAGGAAAAGATGAGCTGTTTCTTCGTTGCCAGCAGTCCAAATTACCCCTTCTTCTGAGCTAGAGAGGATCGGGAAAAAGTTCATTTTCAGAAAAGGAGGTGGAACTTCTTCAAAAAAAGTGAACCTCTTAGGCCTCCCCTACACCGACTCTGAGGATGATGAACTGCAGGAAACGAGAGCAGATCATAAGGAAATGGCGGCAGAACAAGAACTTCAGGAAGTAGCTTTATGCGTTAAAAATAGGAGACTACCTATGTGAACCTGCCTTCTCCTACACCTGTTGAAGAACATAAGACTGCCTATGAAAACCTGCCTTCTCCTATGCCTGTGGAAGAGTAGGAGACTGCATGTGTGAATTTACCTTCCCCTACACCTATGGGAGAACAAGATCAGCAGGTGGCTGAGGTATTAACAACCAAAACAAAAATTTCTTCAACACAGAAAATTAATCAGCTTCTAAGGCAGGTGTATGAGCTTGAAATACTCCAGAGGGTAATTAAAGAGAAAAATGAAAGGCTGACTGAAAGGAATAATGAATTATATGTTTCTTTTCGAGGGTTGACAAAAAAAAATAGCAAGCTGAGAGGAAGAAATATAAGATTGTTAAGAGAAAATATCAGGTTGAGTAGGAAGGTCGAGCTTCTGGGAGGCGAGGGAACAACTCAGAAAACCCAACCCAAGGTGCAATCAGATCTTGACACCTTAGCAGCAGTGACAATCAGTTTTGCTGACACTTTAGTTTTGGCCCGGGACGAAGAGAAAAGCAAGTAGCAAGAAGATAAGTAGCAGAGGTTAGAAACGTAGTTTTGTCTAAATTTTGCAGGCTGGACTAGTCATAGCTTTTCGGTGGCTTAGGAAAACGTGGAAATTGTTCGCTCACTGCCAATTGCCAGTTTCGATAGTTTACAACGTGAGCACATGATGCTCCTAGTTACCGAAAGGAGAGGTAGGCTTCATAAACCCAAAGTCGATTCGGTGGTTTAAGCGAAATGTCAGACTAATTCATTAACCACTGAAAGCATGTATTTTCACTAGGTTATCAATTTTGAGCCCCATCTTTCTAGCTACCGAAAGTGCAGATTATGTAGAGGATTGTTTTGAGCACCAAACCCGGCTTTCGTTGATCCAAGCACCCCAAGGACGTTTCTTCAATGATAGACAAAACGCTTAAAGGCATCATGATCATTTCTCATTTCCAGACTGAAGGGCTGCAGCGATGCGAAAGGAGGAATATTCTTATCTGTTTTGGGAAAAAGACAAACTGTAGGTTCTCCAGGAAGCAGTTTCAACCTCTCTCTGCAGGTTCCGGAGGCTCATTACGCTGTCGAATATAGGTTCCTTAACAAGATGCCAATTACTTGGAATGTAGGACGTTGTCATATTTTGTAGAAAACTGTTTTAGTTTACTTTTTTTAGCAGATTCGATCCATCTTTTCAGGATCTTAAAAGTTTGTGAAGGTTATAAAGCCCAGGAAGTATGTAGAACAAAGGTTTGATTTTGGAGAGACTTTTTCATATTTGTATTCTCAGACTTTTAGTGGCATCTCAGTTATATAAGCTTCTTTTACTATTGGTTTTCAGATTTCCTTTCTTACCTTTCTGTATTCGCAGTGGATTGTTTTATTTTTATTTGTGTTCACTTGTTTGTGCAAGATAGCTGAACATCAATGTCATTTATTTGTTTTGATTAGCCATTTATATACATGTTTCTGTGTATGAGTCTGATAGCATGATAAATATTTTACTCTCATTTATCTTTTATCAACTCTCTGAACAGCAGTAGTTAAAAGCCTTGTCTACCTGAGTGTCTCCATGCGTGTTTTGAGTCTGTGAGCTTCGATTTAGTCATCCAACTTGATCCAAACATACCCCACCCTTTAAAGTGAGTTTAAGTTACCAAGCTCTTTCAATCACGGCCTTGAAAGACTCCTGGAGAGCTAACACCATGGATGAAGAAATGGATTCCTTGGATAAAAATGAAGAATGGGATCTAGTTGAGTTACCAACTAAAAGAAAAATAGTTGGTAGCAAATGGTTTTTTAAGAAGAGGTTGAATGCAAAAGGTAAAGTGGAGAAGTACAAATCCTGCTTAGTATAAAAGGGATATTCCCAGGTAGAGGGAATTGATTTTGGTGAAATTTATTCTCTTGTTGCTAAATTAAATTCTATCAGATTCCTTCTTTATATTGTTGTTGCTTTTGATATTGAAGTAAAACATATGGATGTGAAGAAAACATTCCTACACGGGGATATTGAAGAAGAAATATAGATGAAACAACCAAAAGGTTTTGCAGTAAAGGGAATGAAAGAGTTGGTATACAAGATAAAGAATTCCCTCTATTGTCTAAAGCAATCCCCAAGGATTGCTACCAAAAGTTCGACATGTACATCCTTGGATTGGGGTTTGTGAGAAGCAAGGCTTGTTACTATGTATATTCCAAGTAGTTTGGTGATCACTTCGTTGATGACATGTTGTTGATTGGAAACAATATGAATGTCACAATGGAGGTGAAATCAAAACTATCCTCCAACTTTGACATGAAGGATATCGGTGTTGCTAACTTCATACTAGGAATGGAGATTACAAAATATTGCACAAACAAGAAACTCTAGTTGGATCAGAGAAAAAATGTTGAGACGATACTACAGATATTTAGCATGCAAGAAAGTAAACCGTTCAAGTTCCCTATTCCTGTAGGTGTAAAGTTATATGTAGATTAGTGTCCCGAGACACCAGAAGAGGAAGAAGACATGTCATGAATTCCATATGCTAGATTTTTTGATAGTTTGATGTATGCAATGGTATGTACCAAATCAAACATTTCTCATGTAGTGGGATTTTTGAGTAGATGTATGTCAAAACTAGGAAAGGAGCACAAGATTTTTGTAAAGAGGGTCTTCAAATATTTGTGTGGCACCACAATTTATGAAATCTACTACTAAGGAATACTTGGGCCAGACAGAGTAATACATGTAGAGGGATTTGTTGATGCAAACTGGGTTGGAGATCTTAATCGCATAAGATCTACCAGTGGTTATGTGTTTAACCTATTTGGAGGAGTTATAAGTTAGATGAGCAAGAGATAGGTTGTAGTTTCACTCTCAACTACAAAATTTGATTACATGAAAACTACCCATGCAAGTAAATAAGTTATATGGTTTCAAAGGTTATGTTCAGGTATTGGGTTTGTACAAAAAGTTGTAAGGTTATATTGTGATAGTTATAATGCAATCTTTCTAAGAAAAAACCATGCTTAGCATGCTAAAACAAAGCAGATTGATGTGCAATACCACTTTGCAAGTGATATGGCTGAAGACAAGAAGGTGTTGTTAGAAATGTTGACACCTTTAATAATGTTGCAAATTCATTGACAAATATTATCAATACTGAGAAGTTATCTTGGTGTAGAAAATCTATGGGCATTACTGCCCTAAACTTGTGACCCTATTAGTATGTGTCCCACTCTCTTGCAAAGAAAACAAGAAGTGGGAGAATGTTGGGTATGTGTTATATTCTTTGCATGTGGGTACGGTCACATACAAGTAAAACAATCTAGTGCTTCATCGTATGCGTAGGGCACTAGTGACCCATGGATAATTTTAAGGATCCATACTTATTTAAAAGTGTATAAACCTTGGCGAATCTTGCCACTTCTTAAAATGTCAACTATAAAATATTTGGCGATATTTTTTCTAAAAATATTTCAATTTCTAAGGATTTTATATACTTTATATAATAATTTGGTGATTTTTAGAGTGAAAAAGTTTTACCCCAACAAAATTGGGCGAAACCGGGCTTCAAAAAATGCAAATTGGCGAATATTTTTTTGAAAAAAAACATGGAAAAATATCCCATGGGCTAAATTTCACCCCTAAATTTTTCCTTGGGAACTATGTGTGCCGTTGGATCAGGGAGGCACGTCGATGCCTCCCATTTTTTGTTGTTATTTTATCATAAAATATGTAGTTAATATATGTTAATAAATTGGTGTATAAATCTAATATGGGTTAACGGACTAATGTTTTGGATGCTGTGAAATACCTAAATATTGTATTGTGAATGGTTAGAAAACACAATGAAAAATATAGAGGTGCGGCTCTAAGTTTTGTTGGTTTTTCACTTTAAGGGTTTCTAGGGTAATTCTCTATGTAGTGTGTGTGTGCCATTGTGTATTATCTATTTTGCTTAAGAATATATATGAATTGCTTTTCTTCATAGGTTTAAAGCTTACAATAATTAAAGGTTTAATGATGCTAATAATAATTCAAATAAGTGTGAGTTTTGACCTAAACATGAGGGTTTAGTAAAACCATTTCCATCATCAAAGAAGAATTCAAATTTTCCTATGATGTTCAATTAATATATGGTCCAAATATAATTATTAAACATTTATTAGGTTGAACAACATAAAAAAGAGATTAAGATACCTTGATGAAATGGAAAGAGAAGAAAATAATAAAGATGTGGATTGAGGAATTATTATGAGACAATGGTATTTTTTTTCCAAAGAAAGAATCCTTATATTTGATATTAAATATGCATTGCTATATTCTAAGAGTCCTCATAGACTGTTCCATATGCAACCTATGCACTTTTCTTTAAAAAAAATTACGTCTACTTATTATAGTCCTTCACCATATTCAATTGGACCTTATGTATTAAAACATTAAGGGCATATTTTGGTAGAGAACCAAAATATTTGCATACAAAATTGGAAGATATAATACCATAGCCCTAATTTCAAAAAAACAATTAATATAGAGATTTCTCAACTTGTAAATGGGAGTTATTCCTTTGTACTCGAGTAGAAGTAAGGTACCCTCATGTAGGATCAAATATTCTTTAGGCAAAGTATCTACTCGTGAGATGAATTCTTAATATATGTGAGTCAAAGTAATAAAATCAAAAAGTTATCTTTGTTGGTTGTGGAACTTGATCTTCCTTATTCAGAGGTTGTGTTTTAGCCGTGTCTGGATCCCATTCCATGACGAGGGAGTTTGGGGGGGATTTCCCCCACAAAATAGTCACCATGGGGGGTCCAAGGGGGGGTGGCGACTAGTTTGGGAGCCCACCCTGGGAGGGGGTTCGAGGGCAGCGCCCCCATTGCAAAAATTTCAGAAAACAAATGCCTTGTAAAATGTTGTGATTTCATAGTCACGACTTGGTCAATAATGGGTGATTTATGGGCCCATGGTATTGGGTGTTCCATAGTATTTTCCCATGGTAATCGCTCTTTAAAAGGAAGGCATTGTAATACGGTTTTGTATTGTAGCATTGTAAAGATATATGATTGTGTGAGAGAGACTGTGAGAGAGTGAAGAGGAAGTTGCAGCAAATGTGCTACATGTTGTATTCCTTCATTTGTTGGATGGTATAATTATAAGGACTCACAATTTCTGTGTGGACATAGCCCATCTTGGGTGAACTACGTTATATCGGTGTCTCTCTTGTATTGTGTTTATGTGATTTATATTTGCATCTTGTTTATTGTTATTGCTCTGCGATCCTGTTTTTTCTAACAATTGGTATCAGATCCAAAGGTCTATTTGGCATATAAACTTGCAGGAAATTAGAAGGATTCCTAGTTCAAGTGGGAGCAATGGTGGAAGAAGGAAAGTTTAAGCTCGAGAAATTTAATGGCCAAAACTATCAATTATGGAAGACACAAATGGAGGACTATATGTATTAGAAGGATCTATTCCTACCGTTGGGAGGAAAAGCAAAACAACCGACGACTATGAAGGACGAATAATGGGAGGTACTTGACAGAAAGGAACTGGGAACAATACGGTTGTTCCTAGCTTCATCGGTGGATTTAAATATTTCAAAAGAAAAGAAAACGAAGGGTATGATGAGCGCATTGAGTAAGCTATATGAAAAACCCTCAGCCTCCAACAAGGTATTTCTAATGAAGCGTTTATTTAATATGAAGATCTCAGAAGGTGGATCTGTTGTTGATCATTTAAATGAATTTAATACGATTTCAAATCAACTAAGTTCTGTAAAAGTGAAATTTTATGATGAGGTTAGGGATATTCTAATCTTGTGCTCATTGACAGAAAAATAAAATGGCTTGGTCATGGTTGTAAGTAACTTTGTCTTTGGTTCAAACACTTTGAAATTTGACGGTGTTGTTGGTGTTATTATTAGTGAGGAAATGCAAAGGAAAAGCACAGGTGAGACATCAGGTAATGCATTGACCATGGAGAGCAGGGGAATACAAAGGGAGAGAGGAAAGAGATGAGGTAATCGAAGCAAGTCCAGATTGGGAAAGATAGAGTGCTGGAACTATGAAAAGAAAGGGCATCTGAAGAAAGACTGCAGATCTCTAAAGAAGAAAGGAGATGGACAGCAAGAGACTAATCAAGAAGAAAATGTAGTAGGTGATGTGTTACAAGATGCTTTGATTCTTGCATCAGATAATACTAGTGATTACTGGGTAGTAGATTCAAGGGCTTCATGTCATGCTACACCCCATAGGAAATTCTTTCATGATTATGTTCCAGACGATTTTGGACATGTTTGATTGGATGATGATGAACCATGTAAAATTGTTGGAATGGGTAAGGTACGGATAAATTTAAAGAATTGTGAATGGCCGCTGAAAGATGTAAGGCATATTCCTACTATGAAAATAAATATGATCTGAATAGGGCGGTTGGGAGATGGTGGTTGTTTATCTACATTTGGAAAAACGTGGTGGAATATCACTAAAGGATCAATGGTGATAGCAAAATGAGACAGGATAGGTACGTTATATTTATGTTCTCATAATACTAACTACTCTATCTCTTTAGCTTCCACAGGAACAGATACAACATTGTGGCATCATAGGATTGGCCACACAAGTGAGAAGGGGATGCAAATTCTCCACTCAAGGAAGTTGCTGCTAGATCTGAAGTAGGTAAGTTTGGAATTCTGTTAGAACTGTGTTTATGGAAAAAAGAAGAGAGTCAGATTTATCAAGGTTGGGAAACAGAAGAAGAGCGAAAAGTTAGAGCTTGTACATACAGATGTATGGGGACCAGATCAGGTACAATCTCATGGTGGCTCTCATTATTATGTTACTTTTATTGATGATGCAACTACAAAAAAATTGGTTTATTGAATTAGACAGAAATTTGATGTGTTTTCTACTTTTAAGAAATGGAAAGCTTTGGTTGAGAATGAGACAAGAAAAAGGTTGAAGTCTCTCAGATATGATAATGGAGGTGAATACTACGACAAGGAGTTTGATAGTTACTATTCATACCATTGGATTCGTAGAGACAAAACAGTCCCAGGAACACCACAAGAAAATTGTGTGTCAGGAAGGATGAACAAAACAATCACGGAGCGTGCAAGGTGTATGAGATTGCATGCAGGGTTTCCCTTACCGTTTTGGGAAGATGCTGTAGATATTGTTGTTTAATTAATAAACAGAGGGTCTTCGAGTGCTTTAGATGGTGGTATTCCAGAGGAGTCATGGATAGTTAAAAAGGTAAACTACGTTTTTTTTAGAACTTTTGGTTGTGAAGCATCTGTCCATATTGATAAAGAAAATAGAACAAAGCTTGAGGCTAAATCCAATAAATGTACCTTTATTGGATACGGGTTTGATGATTTTGGTTATCGCTGATGGGATTATGAAAATAAAAAAATAATTAGGAGTATAGATGTGGTATTCAATGAAAATGTCATGTATAAAGATCAAATGCAGGGAAAGAAACATGAAAAGGAAAACACAGAGTACATAGTGCTTGATGAAATTAAAGAAAATGAAGTCCCAAAGGTGCCGAAAAATAAAGAACAGCAATAGGTACCTCAAACTCCTGCAAGTGTTAGAATATATACCAGGTTAAGTAGACCCCTTGATCGATTCTCTCCTTCACTATATCATTTATTGATGAATGATTCTAGTGAACCGGAATGTTATGAAGAAGCAATGCAGTTGGAAACTAGAAAGAAGTGGGAGCAAGGCATGAATGAGGAGATAGACTCACTGGTAAGAAACCAGACCTGGGATTTGGTTCAGTTTCCTGCTAGTAAAATATGATTGTAGAATACATGGGTTTAAACGTTGAAGGAAGAAGATGGAGGAAATAAGTGATACAAGGCTAGAATTGTAGTAAAGGGGTTTGCACAGAAGAAAGGTATAAATTTTGATGAAGTATTTTCTCTCGTTGTTAAAATGAATTCAATTAGAACTATTTTAATTCTATTGGCGGTGGAAGATTTGCATCTTGAACAGTTAGATGTAAAATCAACCTTTTTCGATGGGGATTTAGAGGAAGAGATTTATATACAGCAACCACAAGCGTATGGGGTCAAAGGGAAGGAGAATTTGGTATGCAGGTTGAAGAAGAGATTGTATGGCCTGAAGCAAGCTCCAAGGCAGTGGTATTTGAAATTTGACAGGCTTATGACAGAACAAGGTTATAGTAGATGTCATTATGACCACTGTGTTTATTTCAAGAGGCTATATAATGGAAGATATATTATCTTATTATTGTATGTGGATGACATGCTTGTTGCATGGTCTATCATGAAATATAAATGTGTTCAAAATGAATTTAGCTAATTCATTTGCGATGAAGGATTTGGGTGCTGCAAAGAAAATCCTTGTTATGAGAATAACAAGAGACAGGAAAAATTGCAAATTGACATTGTCTCAGGGTGAGTACATACAAAAGGTGTTGGAGAGGTTTAGAATGCATAATGAAAAACCAGTTGGTAAACCTTTGGCCAGCCATTTCAAACTAAGTAAGGAGATGTCTCCCAAGACAGAAGAAGAGATATATTACAGGTCCAGGTTTCCCTATTCATCCACAGTTGGCAGCTTGATGTATGCCATGTTGTGCACACGAACATATATTGCACACGCAGTGGGATTTGTGAGAAGGTATATGAATAATCCAAGTAAAGAACATTGGAAGGAAGTTGTTTGGTATTATTTATGTCTGTTAAATACTCCAAATATTAATTATCAACCAGGGTTTGTACACTTCGAGTTGTCACAAAATATATGCTGAGGTAGAAGGGAAACTAAGGTATTGGCTCGGTAGAACTTAGAAATGTTTAATAATGAAAATATCTAAATATCTTTCAAAATGAAAAACTGAGTCAAACTTGAAAATATAAACTATCAAACTGATTAGACCTAACCTAACAAACATATCAGAATAGTATCAATCTATACTAATCTACTCTATGGAAAAGGATTTGAAACTATAAAAGACAATGCTATTCTAGGAAACAAGACTTGGTAAAAAAAAAGCTATTCTTATGGAAATGGAAACTACTAATCAATTGTTCAAACCCTAATCTAGGAATTAGAAAGGCTAACTACTATGTGATGTCAAAGATTTAACTATGAACAAGTTCAGAAACCTAGCTATGAAACAATTCAGTTTGCAAACTAATGATGTAAAGAGAAGAAACTAAACTACCGTAAAAGATACAACTACTTAATGAACCTAAGAAATCCAATCCAGCAGTTAAACTACTCATGCATTTGAAAACTATTACTTCAAGCAATGAATGACTCAAGACTTATCTAAGCTACCTAATTCCACTCTCCTTGAGGAGTTATATCAAAATTAATTTTGAATGCTATAGAGAAACAAAAAGGAACTAAATCTAATTTAACTTCTAGAAAAAGATGCAAGTTAAGAATGGACCAATTGCAAGTGACTTTGAACATTGTAAACTACTTTTTATCCATAAGCAAATGACATTTGAAAACTAGCTACAATACTTGAAATGAAATACTAGTTAACAAAAGTACAAGTCCTAAGATGTTTGATCTCTAATGACTACTTGGAATTAAAACATGAAATGCTTATCTAACTCATGCAAATGCCTATCAACATCAAATTATGTCTATCAATACTTCAAACTAGTTCATGAAATATTAACTACCAAAGAGCAAGCCAAACTTGAAGTGCAAGCAGACCTAAGTACAAAACAAGAATTCAAATGACTGAAAACAATCTTTTACTTGTAAGCAAAACCTACAACAGAAAACCAAGTGTTCTTATGCTCTCTCTACTGCAAACCAAACTATAAACTGAGACATCTTGCTTAATTATGAAAATGCAATGCAGCTAAGCTATAACTGAAAATTAAACCAATACTAAACTGAACTATATGAGCTATCGGAAACAAGCTTTAGAATACTGAAAACTAAAGCATCTTTAAAATCAACATGAGACTATTTAAGTTTGAACTTTGAAATTGATTTCTATTCTATTATACCTACTGAAATGAAATGGTTAAATTAATTAATGGAATTAACAAAGTCTAAACAATACATGCTATGTAAATAAAAATGAAAGACTGATTATGAATTTAAATGAGAACTAAAAGTGAAATGCTAAACATATTCCAGAAATGAAACAAAATGATATTTGGTAAATTCTATGATAACATTTTAAACAAGCTTAAGCTATTCTAGGTTCTAGGCATTAAAACAATTGAAAGTAAATCATAAACTACCTAAATCATAGTCAAAAGACAACTATACTGTTGCTACTTAAACTAGAACTATTTCTTATTTGCACAGTAAAATAAATGTTAGATGTAAATGGACTTCATCATAATTAAAAGTGAAATAATTAATCTATGTGTGAGTATGAAATGAAATATAAAATGTTCAAGGTGGATTCGAATCCCAACTAGCTATAAAACATCATGAAGTGCTAGAAAATTAACCTATACCCTAGCTAACTATTTTTGCACGAGCGGAATACTGGAAATTCTAGAAAATGAACTAAAATTCTGTCTATGTGCGAATGGAAGGCTGAAAGACACTCTGAACGAAGGTGCGAATGGTAGGCCATATGAGTTCTGAAGATATAAATTACATGTAAATAAAAGAAAACTGTATCTTATGAACAACAAAACGTCATCTATGGGAAAATGAAATATGTATATATAAAAACTAAATCACTTATCTGCAAAAACGAAAGGAAATCACTGGATATGCACAAAGGGAACCTCTGGTTGTTGAGGGGCCCTTCCTAGGAAACAGGGGTTTGTTCCTAAGCTACTTAGTCACCAACCATAAACAAAAGACGAAAATAATCATCAACAGCTGAAACAAAGTTTTTATATTAAACTGAAGCAAAGCTTATACAACGTTCTTTTTCTCCCTTCTTCTCAACCCTGGGCATCTTTATATAATATTTACAAAGGGAGAGCAAGTCGACCCTTTTAGTAGTCTACCTCTCTAAAAATAGAAGGTCTTAATCACTGGAGAAGCGGCCCATTAAAACGCATAGGTTGTTTTCCTTATTTCGTGCAGCTTGGTTCCTTTGAGGTGAGTAGTGGATGCGTTGGCATCCTGGGATAGTGAGGACACGAATATTCACCAATGGAAGCTCACAATCCATAAGGGCCACGTGGACAATAGAACCCACGTCATGGTTTCCACCTTCAATGCTCCAGAATATGCTAACAACTGATTTTGGGAGTGCAAACGAAGGTCTGAATGGACGTCCGAATGCGAATAGCCGTTTGGATGCGAATGAGGGTCCAGATGGATGTCCGTATGAAAACCACAACCTGAAAAATGAAAACTATGTGCCCAGCAGGTCTAGAAGTGTTAAGTTAACATTAAGAAATCATAAAAACATGATAATCAATTAAAATTCATGAGATATTTAAATATGTTCATACCTGAGTACGAATGGTGGTCTGAATGACAAGAAATATGACTTAATCACACCAAAAGTGGTAAAAACAGTATCAGCATAGCACGTTCAATGATCAAAAGTGATGGAAAAATTGGACATCAATAGAAGTACAATGGATTCTCAGGTATTTGAGAGGAACTACCACTCATGCATTATGTTTTGGAGGTTTAGAAACTGTTCGACATGGATATGTTGATGCAGACATGGCAGGTGATAAAGCTAACAGGAGGAGCACCACATGGTATGTCTTTACAGTAGGTGGAACATCAGTAAGTTGGATTTCGAAACTACAAAAGGTTTTTGCCCTTTCAACAACGGAAGCAAAGTATGTTTTTGCTACAGAGGCTAGTAAAGATATGATTTGGTTACAGAGGTTCATGAAGGAATTAGATAAGAAGCATGCGAATAACAGGTTGTACAATAAAATCCATAGTGTCACTCATCTTGCAAAGAAATCAGCCTTCCATTATAAGACTAAACATATATAGCTCAAGTACCATTTCATACGGTCTGTCCTGAAAGATGAACTGTTCAAGCTGGAAAAGATACACGCTAGCCAGAATCCTGCAGAGATGTTGACAAAGGTAGTAACCAGAGAGAAACTGAGTTCTTGATTGGTTTCAATTGGCCTTCAATCATAAAGGTGAAGATGACAAATTTTCCAGATCCAAGGTTCAAAGCATAGTCCAGCAAGTACAACAACGGTGGAGTTGTTGTGATCAGTCTCCAAGTGGTATATTGTTGGTTGTGGAGCCCGATCTTCCTTATTCATAGGTTGTGTTTACGCCGTGTCTGGATCCCAACCAATGATGGGGGGTTTGGGGGGGTTCCCCCCCCAAATAGTCACCATGGGGGGTGGCGACTAGTTTGGGATCCCCCCCTGGAGGGGGTTCGGGGCAGCGCCCCCGTAGCGAAAATTTCAGAAAAAATGCCTTTAAAATGTTGTAATTTCATAGTCATGACTTATTCAATAATGGGTGATTTAAGGGTCCATGATATTGGGTGTTCCATAGTATTTTTCCATGGTAATCGCTCTTTAAAAGGAAGACATTGTAATATGATTGTGTATTGTATCATTTTAAATATCTTTGATTGTGTGAGAGAGACTGTGAGAGAGTGAAGAGGAAGTTGCAACGGATGTGTTGTAGGTTGTATCCCTTCATTTGTTGGATGGTATAATAATAAGGACTGGCAATTTCTGTGTGGACGTATCCCATCTTGGGTGAACCACGTTATATTGGTGTCTCTCTTGTATCGTGTTTATGTGATTTATATTTGCATATTGTTTATTGTTATTGCTCTACAATCCTGTTTTTTCTAACAATTGATATCAGACCCAAAGGTCTATTTGGAATATAAACCCGCAGGAAAGAAGGGTTCCTGGTTCAAGTGGGAGTAATGGCGGAAGAAGGAAATTTTAAGGTCGAGAAATTTAATGGCCAAAACTACCAGTTATGGAAGATGCAAATGGAGGACTAATTGTATCATAAGGATCTATTCCTACCATTGGGAGGAAAAGCAAAAAAACCAGCAACTATGAAGGACGAATAATGGGAGGTTATTGACAAAAAGGAACTCGGAACAATACGGTTGTGCCTAGCTTCGTCAGTGGCTTTCAATATTTCAAAAGAAAAAACAACGAAGGGTATGATGAGTGCATTGAGTAAGCTGTATGCAAAACCCTCGGCCTCCAACAAGGTATTTCTAATGACGCATTTATTTAATATGAAGATGTCAGAAGGTGGATCTATTGTTGATCATTTAAATGAATTTAATACCATTACAAATAAACTAAGTTCTATAAAAGTGAACTTTGATGATGAGGTTATGGATCTTTTAATCTTGTGCTCATTTCCAAAAAGCTGGAATGGCTTGGTCATGGCTGTAAGTAACTTTGTCTCTGGTTCAAACACTTTGAAATTTGATGATGTTGTTGGTGTTATTCTTAGTGAGGAAATGCGAAGGAAAATCACACGTGAGACATCAGGTAATGCATTGACCATGGAGAGCAGGGGAAGACAAAGGGAGAGAGGAAAGAGCCTAGGTAATTGAAAAAAGTCTAGGAAGGGTAGTTCCAAGTCCAGATTGGGAAATATAGAGTGCTGGAACTATGGAAATAAAGGACATCTGAAGAAAGACTGCAGATCTTTAAAGAAGAAAGGAGATGGACAGTAGAAGACTACTCAGGAAGCAAATGTAGCAGGCGATGTGTTACAAGATGCTTTGACTCTTGCATTAGATAATACTAGTGATTACTTGGTAGTAGATTCAGGGGCTTCATGTTATGCTACACCCCATAGGAAATTCTTTCATGATTATGTTCCAGACAATTTTGGACATGTTTTATTGGGTGATAATGAACCATGTAAAATTGTTGGAATGTGTAAGGTACAGATAAAATTAAAGAATGGTGAATGGCTGCTAAAAGATGTAAGGCATATTCCTGATATGAAAATAGATCTGATCTCAATAGGGTAGTTGGGATATCTCAATAGGGTAGTTGGGATATGGTGGTTGTTATAACAGTGGTTGTTTATCTACGTTTGGAGAAACGTGGTGGAAGATCACTAAAGGATCAATGGTGATAGAAAAAAGAGATAGGATAGGTACGTTGTATTTATGTTCTCATAATACTGACTGCTCTATATCTTTAGATTCCACAGAAACATATACAACATTGTGGCATCACAGGCTTGGCCACATGAGTAAGAAGGGGATGTAGATTCTCCACTAAAGGAAGTTGCTGCCAGATCTGAAGCAGGAAAGTTTGGAATTCTGTGAGAACTGCATTTATGGAAAATAGAAGAAAGTTAGATTTCTCAGGGTTGGGAAAAAGAAGAAGAGTGAAAAGTTAGAGCTTGTACATACATATGTATGGGGATTGGCTCAAGTACAATCTCTTGGTTTCTATCGTTATTATGTTAATTTTATTGATGATGCAACTAGAAAAACTTGGGTTTATTGCATTACACATAAATCTGATGTGTTTGCTACTTTTAAGAAATGGAAATATTTGGTTGAGAATGAGAGAGGAAAAAGGTTGAAGTGTCTCATATCTGATAATGGAGGTGAATACGACAGCAAGGAGTTTGATAGTTATTGTTCATACCATGGGATTTGTAGAGAGAAGACAGTCCCAGGAACGCCACAAGAAAATGGTGTGTCAGGAAGGATGAATAGGACAATCATGGAGCGCGCAACGTGTATGAGATTGCATGCAGGGTTTCCCTTACAGTTTTGGGAAGATGATGTAGATATTGTTGTTTACTTAATAAACATACGACCTTCAAGTGCTTTGGATGGTGGTATTCCAGAGGATTCATGGACAGGTAAAAAGGTAAACTATGCTTTTCTGAGAACTTTTGGTTGTGAATCATTTTTCCATATTGATAAAGAAAATAGATCAAAGCTTGAGGATAAATCCAAGAAATATACCTTTATTGGATACGAGGTTGATGATTTTGGTTATCGCTTATGGGATTATGAAAATAAAAAAATCATTAGAATTAGAGATGTGGTATTCAATGAAAAGGTCATGTATACAGATCAATTGCAACGAAAGAAACAAGAAAAGGAAAACACAGAGTACACAGTGCTTGATGAAATCAAAGAAAATGAAGTTCCAAAGCTCCTAGAAAATCAAGAATAGCAACAGGTACCTCAAACTCCTGCAAGTATTAGAAGATCTACCAGGTTAAGTAGACCACTTGAACGATTTTCTCCTTCACTGTATTATTTATTGATGATTGATTATGGTGAACTAGAATGTTATGAAGAAGGAATGCAGGTGGAAACTAGAAAGAAGTGGGAGAAAGGCATGAATGAGGAGATGGACTCATTGGTAAGAAACCAGACATGGGATTTGGTTCAATTACCTGCTGGTAAAAAAGCATTGTAGAATCAATGGGTTTATAGGTTGAAGGAAGAATATGGAGGAAAAAAGTGATACAAGCCCAGACTTGTTGTAAAGGGGTTTGCACAAAATAAAAGTATATATTTTGATGAAATATTTTCTCCTGTTGTTAAAATGACTTAAATTAGAACTATTTTAAGTCTATTGGTGTTAGAATATTTGCATATTGAACAGTTAGATGTAAAAACAACCTTTCTCCATGGGGATTTGGAGGAAGAGATTTATATGCAGCATCCATAGGGGTATGAGGTGAAATGCAAGGAGAATTTGGTATGTACGTTGAAGAAGAGATTGTATGGCCTGAAGAAAGCTCCAAGGCAGTGGTATTTGAAATTTGACAGGTTTATGACAAAAAAAGGTTATAGTAGATGTCATTCTGACCACTGTGTTTATTTGAAGAGGCTAGATAATGGAAGGTATATTATCTTGTTATTGTATGTGGATGAAATTCTTGTTGCAGTGTCTAACATGCAGGATATAAATATTGTCAAAAGGAAGTTATCTAATTAATTTGCGATGAAGGATTTGGGTGCTGCAAAGTAAATCCTTGGTATGAGATCAACAAGAGACGGGAAAAATCACAAACTGACATTGTCTCAGGGTGAGTACATACAAAAGGTGTTGGAGAGGTTTAGAACGCATAATGAAAAACCAGTTAGTACACCTTTGGCCGGCCATTTCAAACTAAGTAAGCAGATGTCTCCCAAGACACATGAAGAGATATATTACATGTCTAGGGTTCCCTATTCATCAACAATTGGTAGCTTGATGTATGTCATGCTATGCATAAGACCAAATATTGCTCACGCAGTGGGAGTTGTGAGAAGGTATATGAACAATCTAGGTAAAGAACATTGGAAGGCAATACGGTGGATTCTCGGGTATTTGAGAGGTACTACCACTCATGCAATGTGTTTTGGAGGTTCAAACACTGTTCTACATGGATATGTTGATGCAGATATGGCAGGTGATAAAGATAACATGAGGAGCACCACATAGTATGTATTTATAGTAGGTGGAACGTCAGTAAGTTGGATTTCGAAACTACAAAAGGTTGTTGCACTTTCAACAACGGAAGTAGAGTATGTTGCTGGTACAGAGGCTAGTAAAGAGATGATTTGGTTACAGAGGCTCATGGAGGAATTGGGTAAGAAGCAGGAGAATAGTAGGTTGTACAGTAACATTCAGAGTGCCATTCATCTTCCAAAGAACTCAACCTTCCATTCTAAGACTAAACATATACAACTCAAGTACCATTTCATACGGTTTGTTCTAGAAGATGAACTGTTGAAGCTGGAAAAGATACATGCTAGCCATAATCCTGCAGACATGTTGACAAAGGTAGTAACCAACGAGAAACTGAGTTCTTGACTGGTTTCAATTGTCCTTCAATCATAAAGGTGAATATGACAATTTTTTCATATCCAAGGTTCATCGCATAGTCCGGCAAGTGAAACAATGGTGGAGTTGTTGTGATCAGTCTCCAAGTGGGAGATTGTTGGTTGTGGAGCTTGATCTTCCTTATTCAGAGGTCATGTTTTAGCCATGTCCGGATCCCAGCCAATGGCAGGGGGGGGTTTGGGGGAGATTTCCCCCAAAAAATAGTCGCCATGGAGGGTCCAGAGGGGGTGGCAACTGGTTTGGGAGCCCCCCCCTAGTGGAGTTTCGGGGGCAGCGCCCTCGTAGAATTTTTTTTGGAAAAAATGCCTTGTAAAATCTTGTAATTTCATAGTCATGAATTGGTTAATAATGGGTGATTTATGGGCCCATGGTATTGGGTGTTCGATAGTATTTTCCCATGGTAATCGCTATTTAAAAGGAAGGCATTGTAATATGACTGTGTATTTTAGCATTGTAAAGATATCTGATTGTGTGAGAGATGCTGTGAGAGAGTGAAGAAGAAGTTGCATCAGATGTGTTGCAGGTTGTATCCTTTCATTTTTTGGATGGTATAATAATAAGGACCAACAATTTCTGTGTGGACGTAGCCCATCTTGGGTGAACCATGTTATGTTGGTGTCTCTCTTGTATTTTTGTGTATGTGATTTATATTTGCATCTTGTTTATTGTTATTTATCTGCGATCCTGTTTTTTCTAACAATCTTTACCTCCTTTACTTGATTCATGATAAGAGAAAGGCTCAAATTTTCAATTCCGCATTGATGATTTACCCAATCTATCATGAGTTTTGAATCTCTAAAGTCTTGAATAAGTTTTAATCCTCACTAATTTGTATCTTTTAACAACACCCAAAGTGCATAGAGTTCATCTCGATTATTGGATCCTTGTCCAACAACATAACTTAGATAAAAATAACGTTTTGTATCTAAGTAAAGGGAAACCCATGCTCCATATATACATGGGTTTGCTTGACTTACACCATCAAAGAAACCCTAGGATTTCTCTTGATCAATAAAAATTTAACAATTTTCTCCTTTGGACTCTTTTTATTTGTGTCCATAGCCAATCTGACCTTGTGAGCTATCTAAGTAGGTGTAAGAACTAAATCCTAGAAGGTCATCTAATTTCTAGTCAATCAAATTCCATAAATAAAATTGAAAGGAAGTGTCTTCAAATCTGCAACTACCTTATCTATGATCCAATCAAGGATACAACCAGTCAAAGTCAACTTGTTCGATCTAATTAAACCCATGTACACTTGTGCTACTTCCTTTGAAATAGAAAGTAAAAAGGACATGCCACAAATAGAGGATTCACAACTTCATCACTATTCTTATAAATAATGAATTAGCTAGGCCCTGGCCAATTCCTCTTATGTCCATTTTCCCAATTTAAAATTTTGTTGGCTAGAGCCAATGACACAATATTTTTTTAATGGACATGCTAGCTTCTTGATGTAGAGCATATCCACTAATGGTTCCCACGACATTCTTGGAACGAAACTTCTACATATCACACATTTCTATCATCTCATCGTGAAATTGTAGGATATGGTTATTCCAAGATTAGGCACCTATTCTTTCCATATGGGTTTGGTCAGTTTAGTAGGAACAAGCAATGATATTTAAGGGAAAATTAGAGTGGAAAACCAGATCTATAAAGAGTTGATTTGGGCTGTGAGCTGGGGGTATATTTTCATTAGCTTTTGGATTTGGGTTTCTATTTTCTGTTGTGGTGCTGTTGTAGGGTGGTTTTTCTTTTTCTTTTTTTATTGAGGGAACAAAGGAGTTTCCCTATGGAAAGAAGGCACATCCGAGAGGCCTATGTGCTTTCCTAGATCATAAATAGAGAGGCACGTGTGCCCATTAATGTATGAATAATAATCTCTAAATGCATTTGATTATCTTTTAGTATGTCAGTTTTAGTATAGAGTATGTGTGACAGAGGCATGTGATCCCTCTTATAAGATAAATAGTGGGGCACATGTTCCCATTCTCCACTTGTGTAGTACGTTGAGATATTTAAGTTGGATAGTTAATAGTAATATAATTCCCGTGTCAAGAAGCATGTGTTTTTTGTCTTATTTTCCTTCATATTAGTATTGTTTCTCTATCTTTCAGAATTATGAAGATTCTACAATTGATTGTTTGCATTAGAATGGCATCTTAGCAAACCAAAATGTCCCATAGGGGAGTCCATTGTTGCAGGTTTACCGTTAGAGATTTAGCTACTGAAACCAAAGAGTTAGTTTGAGAGGAGAACTAAGTGTGCTCGGAGGGGCCTAAATATGTGATCGAAGGAGCACTAGCTCGCACAAAGGTGCATTATTGTTACTAGTGGGTAATGTGTTGTCTATGAAATTTATGTTGTGAACAACTTTAAGAGAGTAATTTGTTGATAATCCAAAGGTATATTGGTGAAATAAAGTTAAATTGCAAGTTAAAAATGAAGCAGCTGATTAGAGAAGAAAGAGACAACATAAGAGAAGAGATACAAGCGATTAACCAATTATTTATGGAGTGGGAATATAACAAAAGAGAAAGAAATAAATATGAGCCATAAGGACAACAATAAAAGAATTAGAAGCAAAAGAAAGATGTGAAAAGGAGAAAATTGCAAAAGAGGTCCCAGTGGAAGCATAACATCAGAGTAGGGAAAATAAGAAGATTGCAAAGGATGAATTCCAGTGTTTAGCTGATGAGGAGTACTACAAGTTTGAATCTCAGAGTATTTATGTAGAAGGACCAGAACTTTAATCATTGAACTCGGTTGATGTGAGATGTGAGCTAGAAGAAACCGAGGGTTTGGGGAGTGAAGAGAACTAGCTAGAGGAGAATAGCAAATGTCAATCCCAGAACTTGGAAAATGGGGATGAGGCAGGTAGCCATGTAATAGATGAAAGGAAACAACCTAAATCTCTATTGGTGTTAAATGTAGACAAAGGACCTGAATTAGAGGGTGTAACAGATACCTACACTGAGCTTAAATAACATATTGTTCTTACAAAGAATGATGAGCATGAAGTGGCATGTTTTCTAGATGGGGACAGTAAGTTGGAAGCTCATTTTGTTGGAAATGTCTACAATGGAATGGAATAAGGGTGTTTTGTTAATGAGGATAATGGAGTTCTCATTAAAGAATGGGAGGGGAAACATATTGAGGAAGTGCATCACGGGGAAGATGAAATATCTAATCTAGAATAAAGTGACTACAATGGGGCTAATATTGGTGGGTTTTTTGGAATTTAGATTAAAAAAATATGGAGGCTACAATGTCACAGTGACAATGTAGGAAATACGAGTGCAAATATGATATTCATACAACCAATCAGTATGCCCTTAGGTGTGGTAGGGCATTAACCACACTTTGTAGCATCTGAATGGAGTGAATACGCTTTCCTCTCGAACAGGCAATTTTGTGCCAAAGGAGAGTGGTGTTGGAAGTAGAAATGAGAAATAGATGTCTTCCCATATATATGAGACAATCGACAAATTCAATGGGGTATATAGTGAATAACATGGCAAGGTGTTTCCTTCTTTTGAAAGGATTGATGAAATGGTTGTTCAAAGAAAAGAAAACATACCCTATGCAATTTGAGTTTCATTTTGATCAATGGAGAAAACAAAAGAAAATAGCCATGAAGTAGGAGATTCATATTTCTGTCAACGTGGGTAGTATGATGTGGAGCATCCATCCATTAACGGTTCCCCCGAAATTCTTGGAATGGAACTTCTACACATCACACAGTTTTATCCCGTCGCTGCGAAATTGTAGAATCTGGTTATTCCAAGATTATGCACCTACGCTTTCCATGTGGGTTTGTTCGGTTGAGTAGGAACAATCAACAATATTTAAGGGGGGAATTAGATCGATAAACTAGATATATAAAGGGTTGATTTTAGCTATGAGCTGGGGGTAGCTTTTCATTAGATTTTGGATTTGGGTTTCTATTTTCTATTGTGGTAGTGTCGTGGGGTAGTTTTTCTTTTGAAGTTTTTATTGAGGGAATAGGGGATTCACCCTGTGGAAAGAAGGAAGGTCCCAGAGGCCTGTGTGCCTTATTAGAGCATAAATAGAGAGGCCTGTATGCCCATTGTCATATGAATAATAAACTGTATATACATTTGATTATGTTTTAGTATGCCAATATTAATATAGAGTGTGTGTGATGGAGGCCTGCAAGCCCTCTTAGAGGATAAACTATGGGGCCTACTTACCCATTCTATGTCTATGTAGTACGTTGAGATATTTAAGTTGGATAGTCAATAGCAATATAATTCATGTGTCAAGCAACATGTGTTTTTCATCTTATTTTCCTTCCTATTAGTCATGTTTTTCTGTCTTACATATTTCTGAAGATTTTGCATCTAAGTGTCTGCATCATTTCCACATAGATATCCACCACAAAAGTATTTCAATGGAAATGTCTTATCAATTCTACAACATAACCTAGTTTGATAGTGTAATCCCCTATACGACTATTCTTGGACAATTTGAGTGATCATCTTCTTTTGATAAATTGATACCAATACGGTTGAGAAGATTAACAAAGTGGTTCCACTCCTCTGCCAAAATCCTTTGTAAGTGTATATATTCTATATTCAACCACCCTTATGACCAAGCATTCCTATGTATCTAAGTTGTTGCTTCCCTTAGAGTGAAAATCCTGGCATTATGAAGCTTGATCAATAAAGCCTCAAACAACTTAAAATAGTCTTTGGCCCCAATCCAAGCATATTCTCCTATCCAAACCTTTCTTCCATTCCCAAATTTCCAAGATATCCATTAACCTACTAAGGGAAAAGTATTTTCCATATATTTCAAGACTATAGAATACCCTTGTATATGTTCCATTTCCAGTTTAAACCAATCTTCTATATTCCTCCCCTTTAAATAGTTAGATACCATCACTCTTCCCCAAATTCCTTTCAATGCTTGTAGGTGTAGAGTTGAAAATTAGGAAAATATTCTTTAATCCGCATTCCCCAACATCCTTTGGTAAGGCTAGTCTAGACCACTTCAATCGTGGTATACCTTCTTTATCCCCCTTATCAATCCACATAAAACTAGAACATTGCTTTCTTATTTTGGTTAGGATACCATTTGTAATGTTTGCAATAGTCATGTAGTACACAAAGATGCTCTCCAACACTACCTTGAAAAAGACTAATCTCCCACAATGAGACAACCATCTATTGCACTAGATTGAAATTATAGCATAAAACTTGTTATTAAGACCAAGTCAATCATCATAATCGTAATGATTGGGTTTTAATATGAATCCTAAATATTTTACCCCTTGATCCAAGCCACCATTGTTCATTGGAAATAAAAGATATACCTATAACTTTACATCATTGGCTAATTCATTACACAACATTGTATATTTCTTCATGTTAATTATTATTCCTTTATCTTTGTAGTAAAGGTCCAATTATTATTTTATTTTCTCTGTTTCCTTTATAAATCCATGGCCAAAAATCAATATGTCATCTCAAAACAAATCCTTCTCAAAAAATCAAAGACCCCAGATAGACTCCATAGATAAACCATCAAGACCAGGACAATACATCCTTCAATTCAAAGCATGTTATCTTTCTACCAAAGCCTCATTCATATCCTCATCAATGAGGCAAGGGGAAATTACTATAATTCTCAAATTTCACCCATGTTAGGCTCTTCAGGATTTTTAAATAAGCATTTGAAGTGCAATTTTTCATCCTTTACTATTTCATTGAAGGAGATAACTAGATAACCATTTGGATGCATGATTTCTCATATAGCATTGAAGTGTTTTATGTTCTTAGAAGAATTGTGGAAAAAATTGATACTACTATCTCCTTTCTCTATCCATAGATATTTGCTCATAAGTCTCCAAGTGGCCTCCTCCCTATCTGGGAATTCCTTCTGTTAGTCTCTTAAGCCAACCCCTATTATATAGTTAGTTGATAGTTACTCGATGTAAAAGGGCCTATTTATTAATTAAGACCCACTATGTGGTCGATCCTCTTTAATAGTGGGACCACAAATAGTTAGGGTTTATTTTATTGATGCATTATATACAGAGTAAGAGGTGTGTACTGTGATAAAGGATTGTTATTGTATTTGGATCTTTTATCATAGGAGGTTCCCCCCTTGAAGAGGCAAGTGAACATTTCTCTCTCTTTTGGATATCACCAATACAAGGGTTCTTTCTAAAGTTATATCTATTTCTATCTTGTGTTTCATTTTCAAATTTAATGTTCTATCACATTTTGTTATTTTTTTCTATAATTATGGGGTTAAGTACATTACAAGTGGTTACAAGTGGCATCAAAGCATATTCTTGGGCCAAGCACGCATCCAAATTATATATATATATATATAATGTTAGATACTTGTTATGACGTATTTAAATAACATAGAGATTTGTCATTCAATAGGTAAAGTTGCGGTTGGGGAAGAAAAGTGTAGAATCACATTGTAACCCATGTTGGTACCCTTTTAAGTGGTATTGCATTAAACAAGCACATGTATATGGAATTTTACTACAGTGTACCCTCAGGTATATCGGAAGTCCCCTAGTATACCTAAAAAAAGCTTTAGATCAATTAATTTACCATCTTGTCACTATAGTCACAACAAGCATGACACTTGGGAATATTACTCTATACTACTTGGGTAGTACGACCATGGGCATGGTTGAGCCTCCTTAGTTAGCATCCTGATATATTGTGTTGAGTAATATTATTTGACCCCTTCGATATATTAGGGAGTTATATCACTTCACATTCCCTTATCCTTAGGACCTTGCAAAGGCTAGCCTTTGTTACACATACCCAAAATTCCTATATAATTATGGATCCTAGTTGTAACTTATAAGAGACCTATCTCAAAATAACCTTTGTTCCGTGTTGATCGTTGTGGTACCAATCTCTAATAAAAATTCCATGATGGACCCAACCATATGATTGTGACATACTTACCTCAACACACGCCCTGCGAGATGGTAATCATTGTGGCCAAACTATCTGGTAATATTTTTTGGGGCACTCAGAGACACCATAATGTCCCACTTGAATACCATGTAGTTTTGATAATCAGTACTCCATGATTCAAACACAACGCAAATAAATTGTCACCCAATAGGACAAAGAGAATTGATGACATTATGAAACTTAGAGTAAGGGTGTTTTACTTGGACTTGAAATGATGGGAATGGTGAGAATTGCATAAAAATCGCATGGGGGATACATAGCATGGATTCAATTTATTCAATCCATTTATTCTTATTTCGAGAGATATACCTACTATTTGGGATGGTTGACCATGTTGCGGAAAATAGACTCAATAATAGACTTTATCACAACCTTTGAGCAATTAGCAATACATATAAAGGGCTTAAAAAATAATTTTTATAAAGAATTCTTCATTACTAGCCTTAGGGAATATATTAGTGTAAAATTCTAGATCACAACAGATCATAGAGCTGAGAATAACTCACGGTGAAATAATGAGCATAAAAGATGAATTACAGTGAAAATTGCAGTGAAAAGAGCAGTAAAATTAATCATGCATTGGAAATCAGATAGAAACATAAATGTGTGTTATGTTCCATTAATCAATATAGTCAATTGATATGTTAAATGGAGAGAATTCAATTATCCTAGGAGAATTTGAATCCCTGTCAGTCTAGCATAGGAATTGTCACCACTAGAGTGCTCTGGAAGTCCCAAACTCAACTCATCTCAACCAAAACTCAGTTAACTGACCAAGGAGGGTGAATTAGTGAGTTATCCATGAAAAGTAGGTGAAAAGGGGCGCATTAGATCACAATCAATGGTGATCGGATCTAAAACCCTCAGTAGAGTTCAAGCACTTAGGTGAGATGAACTAGAACACAGATTTAGATCCTAAAATGTAGGGAACTGACTCTTGTGGGCCTAAAATCATACATGTAGAGCGCATTAGATGGATAATGGGTCCTATATGACATATGTACACCACTAGGGGGGAAATAACATCATCAAATACTAGGAAAAGGTAAATAATGCTAAGTAGGACAAGGATGGAGTATTAATTATCCTAACAATTAGAGCACATGTAAGAATGTCGAAACCCACTACTTGGTTGGAGGCCTCTCAACAAACGTACGAATTCAATACAATAATCAATGCATAATCTAAATGAACCTCTTTCATGCCCCACACTCACATGTCACGGGCCACTCTCCCAAACACCTTTCCTTCTCAACCCTTGAAAATCAAACCATTGTCTCTAACATAAATGGCCCCTATGAAGAAATCACTATGGAAGATACCCATGAGTTAAAGGTATCCAACAATGAACCTAGCATGCAAGAAAACATGGACCCTGAATTTCATTAGGAATAACTCCCAATATCTCTTCTTTCTTTATCTGAAATTTCCATGCCTAAAACCCTAAAATTGCTTGACTACATCAAGCATGGAAAAGTGATTGTTTTGGTTAACAACGAAAGTGGAAACACCCATAATTGTATTCATAGGTGCGTGGATGAATAATACCATTTATATATCCACCTGGTGTAAAGCTTCCAAGTTATGATAGTCAATAGAAGTATGATGAAATGTGGAGGTAGATGTGAAAGTGTGAAACTCCAACTGGGGGATTATCAACTCAAAACTCATATGTTTGCAATATATATGGGTGGTTGTGATATTGTTTTGGGAGAAGAATGGCTATTCCCCTTGTTTCCAGTCATCGTGTATTTCAAGGAATTATACATGAGCCTTACAAAAGAGGATCGTACACACAACCTCAATGGGATTTAGTCAAACTCCTAAGAAATCATCATCTCTCACCATATGGAGAAGTTATTAAAGAAAGGTCGCACTACCATTATTGCCCAATTTAATTCCATACAGGTTATGGATAGTCTAGCACAAGAAATACACCCCAACTTGTAGCATATTTTGAGCATCATCATCTAATTGAGACATTCACTAGTTTACCCATGTCACGAGAATAGCGTGATCATGGTATTCCACAGATTCTGCATAGTCAACCACCAAATACATTCCCTTATAAACACTCTTTTGCACAAATGAATGAAATTGAAAATATTTTTCATGAACAATTGGAGGCAAGTGTCATACATCCTAATAGTAGCCTTCATTACCAAGGGTTATGGTCCTGAAAAAAGGTGTGTGGTCGACATGCCTAGACTTTCATACTCTCAATAAACATACAATAAATGAAAAATCCTCGATTCCAATATTTATGAATTCCTAGTTGAGATTTGCGGTGCCATGTTCTTCACCGAAATTGACCCTTCACTCTAGATGCCACCAAATTAGAATGAAGCAGATATTTACAAGCCTATTTTCTGCACACATGAAGGCCATTATAAGTTTCTGGTAATGCCATTTAGACTTTGCAGATCCCCGTCCACCTTCCAAAGCCTTATGAAAAATATCTTTAGATCCTTCCTACACCACGTTGTGCTAGTATTCTTTGTTGATATCTTGATTTATAGTACAAATTGGAAAGCACATGTGGAACATGTTAATCAAATACCTTGACTACTCAAGGACAATCAATTATTTTTCAAGAGATCAAAATGTGCTTTTGGTGCTTCCAAGGTCAAATATTTAGGTCACATTGTTAGTCAAAACAAGGCGCACATGGATCCCAAGAAAATTGAGGCTATCCAAGATTGGCCACAACCCAAAACATTGAAAATATTACATGGTTTTATCAGGATCAAATGTTACTACTGAAAGTTTGTGTAGAATTATGGGAAGATAATTTCCCTATTAACAACCCTACTAAGAGAGAATACCTTTGTTTGGACCAAGGTGTCACGTTCCCCGATCGCCCTAGTGCCCTTCAGAGGTGATGGGAAAACCACTATTACATTTTTTTCCACAAATTCCTTCCATTTTACACAGAGACGCAATGGACCCTGATCCACAATCCACAACCTTCTTCCCGCAATCTACAGTCAGGATTCGGAAGTCGGATTTCCAAATCCGCCTCCCCGACGAATTAGTGCTCCCGACTTCTGCAATCCACAATGCGGAAGTCGGAAGCCGAAAGTGAATCCAAAGCCTCAATTTTACCCATCCTCCCTTGCAGTTCCGCAATCCATATGTAGAACTCAGAATTAAGAGTCTTCAAATCACCCTCCCGGAGAATTTCCTCCTCCGCAATTCTGCAATCTGCAACCCGCATTGTGGATGTCGGAATTCATAAAACTTATTTCGTAACCCGGGAAAAATCACCTCCCGCAATCCGCAACCCGCTTGCGGATGCGGAAATGCATAAATCCAATGTGCCAACCACAGAAATCGACCTTCCAAATTACGCAATCCATAACCTGCTTTGGGGATGCGCAAAGTCATAAATCAAATGCGCAATCCCGTAATCCGTAATCCGCATTGCGGATGCAGAAAGGAGGAATTCTAGCCACACCACTCTAACAGTTGGTCCCTGACCTCCACAATCTGTAATCTGCATTGCGGATGCAGAAGGTCGGGACCACAGGTCCTTGCACCAACAACTTCACCTGCAACTACTTAGGGTGATAACTCCTCCATCCTTGGGAAAATTTGGACAAGGACGGTACCATTGGAAATTTCTTGTAGAGATCTATATACGGGTATGATTCCCTACCACATCTGAGTACTCCAACCTAGCCATTTTCCCAACTAAAAATCTATCCATAATATCCTTTAGGTGCCTTTACCCTTCTGCAAGGAACTTTGCCTACCTTCTTCCAAGACTCCCCCCTTTCACCTAACCCACAAAGAGGTTCTGAAACACAACAGGGGTTATCTACTTCCTTCCCCAAGTCCAGGTGAGGCCAAACAATCCCTCTTAAAGGTGAATGCAATGCATAATTAAACATATACTATGAAACCAAAGTTATTCAATGCATCTATAACCTGCAAGGTTAGCAACATATTAACTCAAGCAAATAATGAAGCACTTAGACATGAAATCAGGCTCATACTTAGGCTTACACATAGCTCCCTATTGATCAATTTCATGTAACCATTCATTCAATAACTTGAGCATAACAAGCATAACATAACATAAGGAAAAAAACATCATTTTACATCACATAAGCACTTATCTTTGGAATGAAGCTGCCCAAGCAACTGGCTAAGTGAGAGAAAATTTCCACCCAACCTTAGGTATCTATCCAACATATACTCTTTCAGCCGAGAGACCACCCCCGAGCTGGGCTATGTATCCACTAAGGAGAGCTAATGGGCTCTCTCATAATCAAGGTTCCATCCAAATTCTAAGCCAACCTACAGTTGGGTTTATCAAGTATACAAGGGAACAAGGAGGATGCTGCTAAGCCAGTGAACTCAACCACATAGCTACATGCATCTCATATTACTCAACAAACATGGCACCCACATTAACTACCTCACCCAACACAAGGAAGGCCCTTTTCTTTGCTGCATAGTCCCTCAAGGCCCCTTCCCTCTAGTGCTCTTCAAGGTGGGCACAGAAAGGTCCAACTGCTTCTTTTTCATGAGATTTCATCCTTCATTGGGTTTATCAAGAAGATCCAACCCTATGTTTGACCTTCTTCTATCTTATTCAAGCTAGAAGCTTCTTAGGGTTGCAGCCAAAACTCAGTCCCGCAACTCGGTCCTTTGCAAACAGATCTAAGTGTTCTCACAGCTTCACTAGCATCTCAAACTTTGTAATTCATCCACAGAATCATATCCAAGGATACGCCCATCGTTATTTTTCCTACGCAATGTTTTCTATGTACATTCGACTCTATAATTTTGTCTTACACAGAATCATGATTTTCTCTCTTCTACTTCATGGCTAGGTTTTGCAATGTGTGAATGACTAAGATCATTGGTCAACAATAGGATAGCGATCAGGGTGAGCGAATTCCCAGGTGTAGAGTGGATTAAGGGACAAGTAAAACATAGCCATACCCTACCATATAGATTCACAGGGCTTCCCTGTACTCAATCGACTTCATGGACTTGTTTTCTTAACCAACCTCTTACAGTAGCATTAATGTTAGCATGGGGAGTCAAATGGGTTCACAAATGGACATGTGGCAACATGGGTTCCAATTCCATAGCCCCCTCACCTCTCCCTAGTGGATACACATGGCCCCTTCTCATTGGTTTCCTCCTTAGCCATCTTTCTTGGTATTTCATTGCAATAATGAATAATTACATCATTTACATTCTCTCATGGCTTAACAACACATGGATTATCATAATACCAAATACTTGCCTATGCAAATAAACTTAATCATCCACTAGTGGGGCCTTGGCCTTGAGCTCCACACTAGGGAAAACACACACATTGAATTTATACAATATTTACATTGAAGCCAATAAAACCTAAGGGTCAAAATAGGGGTATTACAACTCCCTCCCCCTTAGAACAACACTGTCCTCAGTGTTCTCAAAACTGAACAAAAATTGGTATGCCTCTCTCATGGAATCCTCTAGCTTCCATGTGGCCTCTTCGGGACTAAGGTGCTTCCATTGCACCTTCAACTGTTTGATGGTTTTGTTGCAGAGCAAAGTGACCTTCTTGTCTAGGATGCACATAGGCTCCACTTGGAATTATCCCTCTGGTTCCACCTATATCACATTCCAATCAATTATGTGATTAGGATCATGTACATATTTCTTAAGCAAAGAGACATGGAAAACATTATGAGCTTTCATGTTAGCAGGAAATGCAATCCTATATGCAACTGGTCATATCCTATCAAGGACTTCAAATGGCCCACAATATCTTGGTTCCAACTTGTCACAACTCCCCAACTCCATGGAACTTTTCCTTGGTTTCACTCTTAAGTAAATATGATCCCCAATCTGAAATTCCTTATGCACTCTTTTCAGATCTACATAACTCTTATGCATGTCCTGTTCTTCCTTCAAATTCTGCTTGATCTTAACAATCTCCTGCTCCATCTCCCTGATCATCTATGGTCCAAGCACTACCCTGTCCACTGGGTTGTCCAAATTCACTAGAGTTCTACATCCTTTTCCATACAATACCTCAAAAGGACTCATCCTCAATGATGCTTGATGTCCATTGTTGTATGCAAATTCTACCAAGTTTAGGTAGTCTTCCCACTTGGATGGTTTATACATTACATACATCCTCAACATGTCTCCCAAAATATGATTCACCCTCTCAGTATGACCATCTGTTTGAGGATGATATGTTGTACTAAACTTTAGCTGAGTCCCTAATTCCTGGAACAATCCCTTCAAAAAATTGGATGTGAACTTTGTATCACGATCAGAAATTATTGCCTTGGGAAATTCATGCAATTTGAATATCCCCTTCATGAAGATATTTGCTATGTCATTGGTCTTATGGGTGGAATTGACTGGAATGAAGTGACCTACCTTTGATAGCTTGTCCACCACTACCATGATTGAATCATGCTTCCTTACTGTCATTGGCAGACCTGTTATAAAATCCATAGAAATCACTTCCCACTTCCATTCTGGAATGGGAAATGGATGCAACAATCCTACTGGATGTTGATGTTTTGCCTTGACTTGTTGGCACTTTTGACACCTAGCAATGTACTCAACTATGTATTTCTTCATCCCATGCCAAATGTAATGCTTTCTTGCTGCTGTTATATTTTTTCAATATCGTGGGTGTCCCGAATATGGCATTTGATGTATCTCATCCATCACTAGCTTCTTCAAATATGCACTATTTGGAATGTATAGTCGGGTACCTTGATAAATGAGAACATCATCATCACCCAGTTGATATCCTTCATACTTTTCATCCACATTTACTTGCTGCAATTTTTATTTGATTTGAAGGTAAGCTTCATCACTGATTTGAGCTTCTAGAATTCTTGCCTTCAAATCTGATTTACACATACTCACTGCTGCAACATGAAATTTTCTGCTAAGAGCATCTGCAACTTTATTATCCTTACCTTTGACATGCTTAATTTCAAAATCAAATTCATAGAGAAAATCCATCCATCTAGTTTTCCTAGCATTCAGATTTGGCTAGTCAAACAAATATTTCAAGCTCACGCGATCTGTTATGAGCTCAAATATTCTTCCCAACATATAATGTCTCCATCTCTTGAGAGCATGAACTATGGCTTCTAGCTCTAAATTATGTGTGGCATAGTTCTTTTCACGCTCCTTTAACTTTCTTGACTCGTAGAAAATTACAAATCCTTCTTGCATGAGCACTCCACCGAGCCCTTCAATGCAAGCATCTGTGCACAATACAAAGTCTTTCTTTGGATCTGCAATCTTCAGAACAAGAGCACCAGTAAGCAATTCCTTAAGCTGCTGAAAGCTTCTCTCACATTTTTCAGACCATACAAACTTGATATTTTTCCTTTGCAATGATGTAATTGGATGAGCTATTTTGGAGAACCCTTCAATGAACCTTTTGTAATAGCCTGCCAGACCCATAAAATACCTAACATCTGCAACATTCTTGGGAGTAGGCCAATCCATTATGGCTACAATCTTTTCTGGATCCACTGCAATGCCTTATTCTGAGATGACATGACCCAAATATTGTACCTTCTACTGATAGAATTCACACTTGCTCAACTTTGCATAAAGATGGTGTTCTCTAAGGACTTGCAACACCATTGTTAGATGTTCATTATGCTCTTCTTCATTCTTTGAGTAAACAAGAATGTCATCCAAGAACACAATCACAAACTTATCCAAGTACTTGTTGAAGACACTATTCATGAGACACATGAAAGTAGCAGGTGCATTGGTAAGACCAAATGGCACCACTGTGAATTCATAATGGCCATACCTTGTTCTGAAAGTTGTCTTGTGAATGTCTTCTTCCTTAATCCTCACTTGATGGTATCCATACCTCAAGTCAATCTTTGAAAACACTATGGCTTCCTTCATTTGATCAAACAAAACAACAATCCTTGGCAATGGATATTTTTTCTTAATTGTCACTTTATTGAGATGCCTGTAATCAATACACAGCCTCAATGTACCATCCTTCTTCTTAACAAATAACAATGGTGCACCCCAAGGAGATACACTCGGTCTGATATATTCCTTGTCCATTAATTCTTGCAGCTACATCTTCAACTCTATCAATTCTGGTGTGATCATTCTACAAGGAGATTTGGAAATTGATGCTTCCCCTGGAACAAGATTGATGGAAAAAGAAATATATCTCTTGGGTGGAAGTCCTGGCACTTCATCAGGAAACACATCTTGGAATTCTTGCAATAGCTGAAAGTCCTCTAAACTTGGTCCCTTATCCTCTGATGAATCTTATGTGTGCACAACATATCATTGGCAACCCTTTTTATAGAACTTTCTCAGCTATAAGGATGAAAACTGCTTTACTGAAACTTGCTTGGGAATTCCTCTTACCAATCATGGCCTTCCCTCTTCATCAATACATTCAAGTGATTTCTCATAACAGTCTAATTTGGATCTATGTCTTTCCAACCAATCCATACCAATTAGGGAATCATATGATCCTAATGGTAGGACATTTAAATTTGCATGTGTGAGGGCTTCGTTCAATTATATGGGGCACTCCATCACTACCTCACTTCCCATTCTCTTGGTCCCTGTGGCTAATTTAACTAGCCAAGCCTTACTATGATTTAATTTAATAAGAGAAAAACCTACAACCATCTTAGGAGACATAAATATGAGTAGATCCTGGATCAATCAAAACATAAATAGATTTCTTAGCAATCTTACCTTCAACTTCTATCACTACTGATTGATGGTCTGCTTGGCGATCATCCAATGCTGCATAAATCCGAGGTGTTTCCCTTGCCATATATTCCACTGTAGTTGCTCCTTCTATGTTGTGCAAGATTATGGGATTCTCCCTCCGATGTGGAAATTATCTAAGCACATGGTTTCCTCTACATCCCCAACATTGAAGTGGCCTTTTTGGTGCCTTTTTGGTGCCTTTTATGTTGCTACTGCTGGCTTGAATCCTCCTTGTGCTTGCTGGCTCAGTGGAAAATTTCTGGGTTGATTTTTAAATGGTTGCTTGAATCCATTTTTCTTTTTTTCAAACCTCTCTTTGGGATTTCCTTTCCATGTTGGTTGAACCTCTGTTTTACCTTTACTCTGCTCATAGAAATACACTTCCATTCTTATGCCATCATCAAGACTTGGTGGATTTACAAACTCAATCCTATCTCTGAAATTTTGTGGTGGACTACCAAGGAAACATTGGATCTTTACTCTTTCGTCCTTGATGTAATCTACATACCTCAGCAACTCCAAAAAATTGTGGACATGCTCATCCATAGTATTCTGCCCCAATCTGAGTTCATTGAACTCTTTTCTCTTATTATCATAATACTTGGCTGATAGGTATTTATCCTTGAAGTACCTTTTAAACCGCTCCCAGCTGATCCTTCTTTCACTGTTTATTTTCACTTGCATGAGGTGTTCCCACCAAATTGAAGCTCTGCCGCTTAGATTATAAATGGAAACTCTGACCTTCTAATTTTCTGGATACTCATGCATTCTGAAATACTTCTTCATTCCAAGAAGCCATGCTTATGCCTCTTATCTTGTCTTGATTTCTCCATCAAAGGTGGGAGGCCTTTCCTTCCTAAATTCACCCTATGGGATGCCTATGAACTTCTTTCTTATCTCAGTTCTGCTGGAAGTATGTCTTGGTATTCCTTGAGAATATTTGGAGTCATCTGACCTGCTGGAAAGAGATATTAGAGAGGGTGTTCTGTGCTTTTTTCTCACAGAATCCCTTCTAGGGCTTGGAGTCCTTTTCCTAGAACGACCTCTAGAGTGGCTACTTGCATTTCATTCTTCTCGGCCCTCGTTGCTTGGGTTAGACCCACGATTTATCCTTTGGTGCATATTCATGAGGCTCTGCAAGATGGCTGTATTGAGCTGGTGCTTCTCTTCCTATGCCTTCATTAGTCTCTCGTTGAAGATCACCATGGTCTCGACCAAGTTCGGGGGAGTTACTTGCTCCCTTCTTCCTTTAGATTCAGTTTCAGTGTGTGCTTCTTGCACATTCTCTCCTAGAACTTTGTCCTCTTGCTCAAACGGATCCTGGACATCGTTAATGGTTACCATTTTCCTGCTTTCCTTGTATGCTTCCCTGCTGTACGATTCAATTACCATTGCTGCAATCACTGTGCATCACAGAGGCATTTATTAGACATCACAACCATGTATATAAACCTAAAACATCCATACAAATATGGAAAATTACTCATTGGACAATCAACATCAATAAACGTTTATCAAACCCGCGCCATGGGCGCTTCTCTGCCTGTAAATTCATTCACGGCTCGGACCAAACAACCCCAGTGATGTAATTGAAGCTCTGATACCACTTTGTCACATTCCCCGATCTCCCTGGTTCCCTTCAGAGGCGATGGGAAACCCACTGTTACATTTTTTTCAACAAATTCCTTCCATTTTACACACAGCCGCAATGTCCCCTAATCCACAATACACAACCTCCTTCCCGCAATCCACAGTAGGGATTCGGAAGTCGAATTTCCAAATCCACCTCCCCGATGAATTAGTGCTCCCGAATTCCGCAATCTGCAATGTGGAAGTCAGAAGTCAATCCATGGCCTTAAGTTTACCCGTCCTCCCTCTGCAGTTCCATAATCTGCATGTGGAACTCGAAATTCAGAGTCCTCAAATCGTCGTCCCGGAGAATTTCCTCCTCCACAATTTTGCAATCCGCAACCCGCATTACGAATGTCGGAATTCAAAAACCTTATTTCGTAACCTTGGAAAAATCACCTCCCGCAATCTGCAATCTGCAACCCGCTTACGGATGTGAAAATGCAGAAATCCAATGCGCCAACCGCATAAATCAACCTTATGACTTCCGTAATCCGCAATCCTCTTTGCAGATGTGGAAAGTCCTAAATCCCACGCACCATCCCATGGAATTCTCCCTTCCGACTTCCGCAATCCGCAATCCATGTTGCGGATGCAGAAAGGTGAAAGTATGGCCACACCACTCCAACGGTCGATCCCGATCTCTGTAATATGCAATCCGCATTGCCGATGCAGAAGGTTGGGACCACAGACCCTTGCACCATCAACTTCACCTGCAAATTCTAAGGGTGATAACTCCTCCATCCTTGGGCCAAATTGGAAAAGGCCAGTATCGTTGGAAATATCTTGGAGATCTCTATCCACTGGTATGATTCCCTACCACATCTGAGTACTCTAACCTAGCCCTTTTCCCAATTGAAACTATGTCCATAATATCCTCTAGGTGCCTTTACCCTTCTGCGAGGAACTCTGCCTACCTTTTTCCATGACTTCCCCCTTTCACCTGACCCATAGAGGGGTTCTGAAACACAACAGGGGTTATCTACTTCCTTCCCCAAGTCTAGGTGAGGCCAAGCAATCCCTCTTAAAGGTGAATGCAATGCATAATTAAACACATACTATGAAACCAAAGCTATTCAATGCATCTATAAGATGCAAGGTTAGCAACATATTAACTCAAGCAAATGATGAAGCACTCATACATGAACTCAGGCTCATACTCGGGCTTACACATAGCTCCCTATTGATCAATTTCACGTAACCATTCATTCAATAACTTGAGCATAACAAGCATAACATAACATAAGGAAAATAACATCATTTTACATCACATAAGCACTTATCTTTGGAATGAAGCAACTTTCCACCCAACCTTAGGTCTTTGTCCAGCCTATACTATTTCAGCTGAGAGACCACCCCCGAGCTGGGCTATGTATCCACTAAGGAGAGATAATGGGCTCTCTCACAGTCAAGGTTCCATCCCAATGCTAAGCCAACCTACAGTTGGGTTTATCAAGCATACAAGGGAACAAGGAGGATGTTGCTAAGCCAGTGAGATCAACCACAGAGCTACAGGAATCTCAGATTAATCAGCAAACATGGAAACCACATTACCTACCTCACCCAACACAAGGAAGGCCCTTTTCTCTGCTGCACAGCCCCTCAAGGCCCCTTCCCTCCAGTGCTCTTCAAGGTGGGCATAGAAATGTCCAACTGCTGTTTTTTCATGAGATTTCATCCTTCACTGGGTTTATCAAGCAGATCCAACCCTATGTTTGACCTTCTTCTATGTTATTCAAGATGGAAGCTTCTCTTAGACCTCTTAATCCTAAGTTTTATAGTTTAGGTATTTTCTAGTATTATATTAAAAGAATAAATTAGATTAATGTGGAAATAGACTTTGAATATGATTGTTTCTTTGTAAATGACACTTATCATTTCCATGTGATTATATGATTGGTTTTCATCCTACTTCTTAGTATAGGTTTGAGCTATATAAACAAGCTCTGACACTTCTTCATCATTTGGTATCAGAGCCATGATGAACTGATGTTGGATTGAAAAAGGGTGATAGTCTTCTCAACATCGATGTGATTGACAAAGGGTGCTAGTCTTCTTTGGGAGGCAACTTTTGTTATCATAATTGATAAGGAAAAGCTAGTTGAGATAAATTAGCATATTTATCCATTGTCAGTTTTTGTTGTTGCATATAGATCTATAGATTTTTTAATTCTAACAGCTTTTTAAAATCTATGGTGAATACTGGTGTATTGTTCTTTTTTATAAAATTTTAGAGTCATTATGTTCAATCCTGATCTGTAATATTCTAGATCTGGCTATCATTTTGCTTTGCTTTGAGATCTGAATAAAAAGAAAGAAAGAAAGAAAGTTCGTCAACAATCTGCAATTTGATCCAACCTGCAATTTGATCCAATCTGGATCAATTCACACCAGCGATTTGAGTTCAACAGCGTTCAATCAACGATCCAGTTTTTTTTTTTAATTGGCCAATCCAAGTGATCTCCAGTGTGAGCCATCACCGATCTCAACATCTCAATCTGCCATAAGCGTGAGCCGATCTCAGATCTCAACAATCTGCCCAATTCAAGCTGCCATCTCCAACGATCAACGATTTCTCCAGTAATTTCTTCAACATTCAGCGTGACCATCAGCGATTCCAGATCGCAGAGCCAACAACGTGAACCATCGAGCGTGGGCAATAAAGCATCAATCCAGCGTGATCCATTTCAGCGATCCAGCGTGATCCAGATTCCAATTCTATCAGCATCCAGCGTGATCCATTTCAGCGATCCAGCGTGATCCAGATTCCAATTCTATCAGCATCCAGCGTGATCCATTTCAGCTTGCAACCAGCCGTGATCTCCATTAGTGATAGCGATCCATTAGTGAAGTTTCAAATCTTCCAAAGTTTCAGTCAGCGATCCATTAGTGAAGTTTCAAATCTGCAAAGTTTCAATTTTATAAATTATTTTTCATTTTTTTTTTTATTATTTAAAAAAAAAAAGGACTAGTAGTTCATTTTTTAAAAAGCAAATTGAGCTTTGGAGGAGAAGACTTTGTAATTTTGGAGTTATAAGGCAAAAATGTATTTTTAAAAAAAGACTAATGTAAGAAGAGTCACTGATGAACTTGGCATTTGTAAATATAAAATCTTGGATTAAAGGGGGAAATGTTAGACCTCTTAATCCTAAGTTTTATAGTTTAGGTATTTTCTAGTATTATATTAAAAGAATAAATTAGATTAATGTGCAAATAGACTTTGAATATGATTGTTTCTTTGTAAATGGCACCTATCATTTCCATGTGATTATATGATTGGTTGTCATCCTACTTAGTATAGGTTTGAGCTATATAAATAAGCTCTTTTCTCTATGAGAGGTTAAGAGAGTCTTGTGAGTGTGATGTAAATTTCTTTTTCCTTATTAATAAAATTGTGTGTCTGAGGACACTTCTTCATCAGCTTCTTGGGGTTGCAGCCAAAACTCAATCCCGCAACTCGGTCCTCTACAAATGGATCTAAGTGTTCTCACGGCTTCAGTAAGCATCTCACACTCTGTAATTCATCCACATAATCAGATCCAAGGATACCCCCATCGTTTTTCTTCCTACACAGGGTTTTCTAAGTGCATTCAGCTTTATAATTTCGGCTTACACAGAATCACGATTTTCTCTCTTCTGCTTCACGGATGGGTTCTGTGATGCATGAATGACCGAGATCGTTGGTAAACAATGGGATAACGATCAAGGGGATCGAATTCCTAGATGTAGAGTGACTTAAGGGACAAGTAAAAAATAGCCATACCCTTCCATATGGATTCATAGGGCTTCCCCATACTCAATCAACTTCATGGACTGGTTTTCTCAACCACCCTCTTACAGTAGCATTAATTTTAGCATGGGGAGTCAAATGGGTTCATAAATGGACATGTGGCAGCATGGGTTCCAATACCATAGCGCCCTCACCTCTCCTTATTGGATACACATGGAACCTTCTCATTGGTTTCCTCCTTAGCCAACTTTCTTGGTATTTCATTGCAATAATTAATAATTACATCTTTTACAATCTCTCATGGCTCAACAACACATGGATTATTAGAATATCAAATACTTTCCTATGCAAATAAACCTAAGCATCCACTAGTGGGGCCTTGGCCTTGAGCTCCACACTAGGAAAAACACACACATTTCCTTTATACAATATTTACATTGAAGCCAATAAACCCTAAGGGTCAAAATAGGGGTATTACACGAGGCTACAAAGAAATCATTTTCAACATTAAAATATGTTATGTGTATGGTGCCAGCCTTGGAAGCACTTGATTTCATAAATAATTTTGTATTTGAATAGGGCATGTCAGGCTATGGTATAGGAACAATGCTCATGCAAGGAGAGCACCCCTTGGCCTTCACTATTAAATAATTGTGTGGTCAAAATTTTGGTAAATACACTTATTACAAAGAGATGATGGGCATCCTTCATGCAATTGAAAATTGTTAGAATTTTAAATGCGGTAACAATAAGGATCACTAAAAGATAAACAAGCACAACATAGATAATAGTACACAATAATTTATCCTGGGAAAACCATCGTGGGGCAGAAAACCACTAAACTTCTTCAATATAGATTCATCAGAATGTACAATAGTAATCCTCGTGTAATAGCCCAAAACAAGAACACTCCAAAAGAAACTACTGTCTTTGACTCTATCTCTTTACTCATGCGAACTTGATGAGTGAATGTGGTGACCAAATGAGGAGGGTGAGCTCCTTATTTATACTAATAAGTGACTTGACCTTTTTCCCCAACAGGACGAACTTGAATCTCCTAATAGGGCCGACTTGTCCAGTTCACATTAAAATAATATTGTCTGGATCTTTCTAGGTCGACCTAATAGTTAGGGTTTATATTGACTCTTTCAATTACTTTTACATGATCAATTACGTCAATAATAATTCCTGAAAGAGGTACAATACAAATAATACAAATGATACAAATAATAATATCTTCCGAAGTTACATTATTCAAGACTCCCTCTTAACAAGGAAGGTATTCTTCTAACACTGTCACCATCGTCTTCCAGCTGCTGCACTTCTATACTATGAATATTGACATCTGACATCTTCCGAATCTATATATCATAAGAAGTTTCACAGAGCCAACCCTTTTTCATGCCGGATGTATCTATCCTTGCAACGCCGTCCCTTTTTCATGTTGAATGCAACTCTCCACAAAGCTAGCCATTTTTCATGCTAGATGTGCCTTTATACAAAGCCGACCCTTTTTCCTGCTGGATGTAACTATCTTGCATATCTATCCCTTTTTCATGCTAGATGAAAACTTCTACAAATCCATTCCTATTTCATACTAGATTTATCCATTTCTCAGAGCCAGTCCTCTTTCATACTGGATGCACACCTCTACAGAGTCAGTCCTCTTTCATATTGGATGTAGCTATCCTGTAGAGCTAGTCCTCTTTCATATTGGATGCACACTTCTACATAGCCAATCCTCTTTCATACTAGATGTAGCTATCTATAGAGCCATTCCTCTTTCATACTGGATGCAACCATCCTGTATATCTAGTCCTTTTTCATACTAGATGCAATTGTCCTGCAGAGCTAGTCCTTTTTCATACTAGATGCAACTGTCCTGCAAAGCTAGTTCTTTTTCATACTAGATGCAATTGTCCTGTAGAGCTAGTCCTTTTTCATACTATATGCAAATGTCCTACATAGCTAGTCCTTTTTCATACTAAATGAAACCGTCCTACATAGCTAGTCCTTTTTCATACTAGATGCAATTGTCTTGCAGATCTAGTCCTTTTTCATACTAGATGCAACTGTCCTGCATAGATAGTCCTTTTTCATACTAGATGCAACTATCCTGCAGAGCTAGTCCTTTTTCATACTAGATGCAACTGTCCTCTTCCATGAACCGAGCAATCCATCTGGGGGGTTCATCCCAGGAGATCCATTACGTTGCACACCGCAACCACTTACGTTACCTCACCATACGTCTAGGTCATCTCGCATCCTAGGAGACTCAATTATGTCACATAAATTGTGAATATCTTTTACCTCATCCAAGCTAATCACTCCCTCGTTATCTGTACCACCCCAATCTTGTCCCTGAAGTACTCAAACTTCACTCTCGACAGAGGCTTGGTCAACACATCGGTTATCTACTCCTCTGTTTATATATACTGGATCCTCATTGCTCCCTTCTACACCATATCCCATATATAGTGATAACTGATATCGATGTGCTTATACTTGTCATGGAACAAGTTCTCAAACAACTTCACACAAATCTAGTTGTCACAGAGAATACAAGTCGCCTCTAAATCGAGATCGAACAAACCTGTAAGAAACTTCCGAAGCCATATTGCCTCGTAACTTGCTGAACAAGCTGCCATATACACTACTTAGGCTGTACTAAGTGCCACACTCATCTGCTTATTACTGAACCATGAGATCATACCATATCCCAAACTAAAGCATCACCCCGATGTGCTCTTTCTATCCGTGACACGACTAGCCCAATGCGCATCAACATAACCTTGCAGATTAATCCTCTGATCTGATGCATATCCGAGGCCATAACCAACTATACCCTTCAAGTATCTCAACACATGCTTTGCTGCAACTAGGTGAACTCATTTTGGCTCTACCATATACTGGCTCAGAGTGTCCACTGCAAAGAATAGATCTTGACTCGTGTTCGTTAAGTACATCAATGAACCAATCATTTGCCTATATACCATGGCATCCACCATATTCCAATCCATCATCCCGAATTTCTTCAGGATCTCTTCTGCATATCTCTTTTGGATTCTACCACACCGCATCTTGGGTTCTTGTTTCAAACCGTACAAGTCCTTCTTCATTATGCACACATGAGTCTGCATATCATGTGTCTCACTTCTACTACACCATTCAGGAAAGCTGTCTTCACGTCCATCTGGTGTACCCTCCACTTCATCACTGTAGCTATTTCAAGTATAGCTCTAATCGAAGTGTATCTTTATATAGGAGAACATGTCTCATCATCTCCCTCTTCTCGAGAGAAACCATGAACCTTACCTTGTACTTCTGTAGTATGCTTGATTTGGTAAATTTGCTTGAACCTTCATCACTTGTTCTTTGGAACAAGTCTTATCATCCTTCGCTTGCAGGTCATAGCACATGATATTTCCTACAAGTCCAATTTAGTCATATGATTAGTAACCTTCTATGTAATGAAAAATTCTTATGCATAATGTACACAGTCATGTAATTAATGCATCTTATCCAATGCTTTTGCACAACACTCATCCATATCCCATATACACACGGTAACTATCTAGATGCCTTCCATCTCGAACATAACATACTATTAAGATTGTGCAATGCTTTTAACATGTTAGCGAAGATGTTTCATCCTAGACTAGCTCCAACTAGGGATCCCGAGATGTTGTGCAACACTATAAGCCACCTACCCATAACATGCACTACATGAGCCTACTGCTAGTCAATATTAGTCATATATACGTGCATAGAAGAAAAAACTGTACCAAAGATCTACATGTAACTGTTATGAGCAATATGTTTCAAAATACTCAAGAATTTAAATGACAGTAAATACTTATCTTTCATGTCTTTTATAGACTCCCTCTTGGTTTCTACTTCCTTGCAGAAGTTATTGGAGTTTCTAAAAGAGTATTATGCTCCATCATCTGATTTTTAAGACATTGATTGTAATACCCCGAGACTTTGACTTTGATTATGTGTTGTGCGTAAGCTCTGGAGCACATGGTTGAATTTGATTATGTGTTGAGCATAAGCTCTGGAGCACATGGATGACTTTTATTATGTGTTGAGCGTAAGATCTGGAGCACATGGATGACCTTTTATTATGTGTTGAGCGTAAATTATGGAGCACATGGATGACTTTTATTATGTGCTGGGAATAAGGCCCGGAGCACATGGGTTACTGTATTATGTGTTGAGCGTAATCTCTAGAGCACATAGATAACCTTATAAGATAAATTAATAAGTGTTGGGCATAATCCCTAGAGCACATAAACCATTATAGATGTTGAACATAAAATATGGAGCATCGGGACCTTGATCAATGTTTCCCTAGGTGTAGCTATTATGACACCTAGACTAGTGTTGAGCATAATCTCTGGAATAGCACTAGAGTAACTCTCACTTAAAAGTGTTGAGAATAAGCTCTGAATAGCACTAGAGTTAGTTCACTTAAAAGTGTTGAGCCTGAAAAACTCTAAATATCACAAAAAATCATCACATTACTAATGTTGAGCCAAAAAATCTAGAGCATTAGTAATCATATTTCTACTGATTAAATGAATTATCTTTTCTTTATCTTAAAGACTGACTGGTACTGCCACTCAAAGAGGGACCGAGCAGGCAAAGGGATTATAACGACCGAATAGTTGACAAACTAAATCAATTAGATGATAGGATAATTAAAAGAAATTCTATGATTAAATAAACTAAGAGTTCAATTACAAATGTATAAAGATAAGTAAACTGAGAGTTTAATTATAAATATATTTATTTCATTATTAAAAGATAAATAACCGAGAGTTCAATTATAGATATATAATTCAAAAAGAAATAACTAAGAGTTTATATATATGTATTATATATATTTTATTACTGGAAATTTAACTAAGAGTTAAAAGTATATGTTTTAAAATAAAGACACTAAAAGTCTTTTATAACTTAATATGATGAAACTATCAAGTAAACTGAACTAAACCATCTCAAGTTCAAAACCCTAGGTTCCTCCCCTCACCAAAATACTTATAAATAGGAGGACAGTAAAAGAGATGGGTATCGAAAATAAGATTGGAGCATCCAAGTCTTACATCCTGGAGAACAGATTGAATCCTCAATAAGAAAGATAACAACAATTTCCCTATTCCTTCTAGTCTCATTGCATGCTCTATTCAGCTTGGGGGTGATCTGTCAAACGAACTAGGAACGGTTTGAGATCTACGGTTGGGAGGAACGTGGAAGTTCCCAATTTAGTCGGTCAAATCAAAAGAGGACTGATAAGTATTTCTTTTATGATTTTTATTTTTGAATGATAAATTAGTGATTATAATCTGCATCTATGCTTTGCATCGCATCATAAATTCGTAGGTAGTATTTTTATCATTATTCATGAAAAAAACTGTTGTTGAATTCTAGGTATAATTATTAAATTATCATTATGCAAATTGTATGTACATATCATTCTTCTGGTTAAGCATGTGGTCATTGACATAATTATTAGTCATGGCCCATGGGGTTTTTCTTGAAACCGAGCATCATCCTGCTCTAGAAATCAAAGCTTATAACGAACCCTCTTTCCAAAACCCCACCATGATTTCGTATTTTATGAACAAAATTATGCATGGAATTATCAACAATCTATACAGAAACAAAGCATCATAACTAAAACACTTTCATAAACTAAATCACGCATTAAACTATTTTAAATCCATGATAATCATAACTATGTTATTTCTTTTACCTGAATATAGATTTGCAAACCCAAAACTTAAACGTTGATTTTCCAAGTATCAAACATAACCCTCAGCCTGGAACTCAACACGCCCAGTCATCAAAGGAGAACACGATTTCTCATAAACCAAATCTCAAAGCGAATGGTTCAAATCATTAACGCTAAACAGACCAAAGTTCTGTGTATTTCCTTTTAACCTAAAATATTCTCAACCATCAAACAATGAAGACATTCAAAGGCCATGACCGACGAAGGGTTTTCCCCAGAAAACGTAGCCATCTAACCAACCAGCAAGTTTATAAACTCACCCAAACCAAGAATAAAATCCAGTAAAGGATTCACTACTAGAAGAGATTCGCTTTTGCTAAATCTCAACCCTATGTTGGTGAAACACCTTAAATGAGAAAGACTTTGACTATAGAAATAAAATGCCCAAGTGAAAGAATAACTAGAAAACCCAGAACCATTGCCACGACTTCTATTCTTCAGAAATAGAGTATCATACACATTTATAGATCAAACAGAGAATCCATTATATAAACAGAGCATTACATTTCATTTTCCAAAAATAGATATTAAAACATCCATCGCACAAAAATTCCAAGAAGAAAACCCAGTACAGAATATACAGAGATGAAAATTTTATGCAAGCTCAAAGGAAAGAGATAGTAATCACTAGTCCACAATTCCACACATTTAAACTTTACAACATAGAAACACCTTCCCAGGCTTAGGGTTCCTTTACATGAAAAATAATAGGACAAACAGACCCTGAACATTTAAAGTATGGCAAAGAGTCCTCTCATAAAGAAACAGAATCTTTGTACAATAGAAAATTCCCAGCATAAAGGAAATGCCCAAAATCCATGTCACTCCATAGTGGAGAAAACGAAACTAGAATGACAAACCAAACTAGATCCAGCATAGTTGCTTCTCTTTCAAGAGAAAACCCAAGCTTCAGGAGCACAATCTTACCATAGCATCGAGCTATTCCTGGAACTTAATGCAGGACCCCATTTAAGCTGTCTCATGTACCTACAACAGACATTAGCGAAGCGAGCCATTAGATACTAGTATTTTTGTAAAACATCCATGAAATATAAAACAAACGATTATGCTTCACATAAAACCTTACTTGATATTTCTTATCAGTAGCATTCCATACCAGCGAAAGCGTCCTCCATTAAACTTAGTGAATGCATAGGAGAGTAATACAAAATCTCTATCCAACAATCCTGAGTGTTACAACCGGTGATAGCGAACTCACTCAACCTAGAAACGTGAAGCACCATGTCCCAATCAGGGTTCAAGCAAGAAATGTAGAGGAGACTCCCAAGGCTTCCTGCTCCTCCAAACCAGAATTTCAACGAAGGAAATAACTGCATAAGATAACCCTTACCACGATGAAGTGAATACAGGAGAGGCCAGCCTACGTGGAACCAAGAAAGCGTGCCTATTGCATGGAAGCTTTTAATTCCTCACCCAATTCTCAAACCAACGCACATTAAAAACCAGAACCTCGTTTACAAGGACTTAGGGTATAATTATTTAGCATAGAAGTATAGGGTTTAACCCATAGGGTTTATCATTTAGGAATCATAGAGTATGCATAGTAATAGTAGTAAATAGGGTTTATCACTTAGGAAATCCGTAGATCATATAAAGTTTACCATACAGGAGAAGTATAGGATATGAAGGGATTTATTACATGGTAGTGAGTTTTCCAATAGTTAACCCACCAAGTTAGTTTTTGCACCAACCCCTTAGGGCCCTTGTAGTATGTAAAATGCTCAATCCTCTCACCCTTTAGCTTAGGGCTTGCATACTGGAGAATGAGCCAATCCTTTTAGACCTGTAAAGAAATATTAATAATAAATGCACTAGCTTTTAAAAAAACTAAGTAAGCTAGGCTTAACTGAAGATTAAGTTTTCAAACTTTACGAGAGAAATCTCATCATACAAACGAAAACCATATGATACTCAAAACATTCATACAAAAAACCAATCATGCATTCATCAGCTACAGGATTAAGAATTATCATAAGCAACCAACATATAACACATTCCAGATAAACATACCAAAGGATCAGTAAAACTCACCAACTCACTTCTCAGTGCTGAAGTTAATTTAAAAAGAATCATTTTGACCGATTTACACAATTTAAAACCCATACAACAAATTTTTTTTTATAGTGTATTTTTAGGGACATTACAAGTGGTATCAGAGCCCAGATTCAAAAACTCGAGACCTTTTGAGCTTACTACTTGAAATAAATCTGTTGTAGAAAAATCTTTTCGAATTTTAGTTATGTTTTTATAAAGCTAACAAGATCTTGTTTACTACACATTGCATGAATCCAAGAACTATAAGCAAACTGAATTATGAACACAAAGAGAAACAACAGTCGACATAGAAACTTGGATTCACCACCTCGAGAAGAGGAGCTAGTAGTGGAATTAAATGACAGCATCAAGATAGCCAAGCCGTCCGAGCTAATGAAAACAATACAGATCCTACAAGAAGAACTTCAAAGCTTTAAGGATGATAACCTGAACGAGAGATGAGAGAAACAGGCAATAAACGAAGCACTACTTTAGAATTTGACGGTAACAAAACCCCATGGAAAGGCTACTCACTCAACAAACTAACCATAAATAATAGATGTCCACTCCCCAGAATAGATGACATGTTTGATTAGGTGGGGGAGAAAATATCTTTTCAAAGATCGACTTACGATCCATATACCATCAAGTGAGGATCCGAGACGAGCAAATAAAAAAAACATCCTTTAGGACCCGATATGGACACTATGAGTTTGTGGTAATGCCCTTTGGGATAACCAATGGACCAACAAAATTCATGTGCATGATGAACAACATTTTCAGTAAATTCTTGGATAAATTCATACTAGTTTTCATAGACGATATATTAATCTATTCCAAGAGTGAGAAGGAACATGAAGAACATCTCAGGATCGTATTACAAATATTACGGAACACCAACTATATGCCAAGTTCAGTAAATGGGACTTATACAAACCTCAAATACATTATCTAGGTCACATCATCTCAGAAAAGGGAATAGTCATTGACCCATAAAAGATTAAGGAAATTTAGGAATGGGTTATACCCACTTGTGTCACAGACATAAGATCATTTTTGGGATTATCAGGATATTATAGGAAGTTCATTGAGAACTTCTCCTGGATTGCTTGTCCCATGACCTCCTTACAAAAAAAGGAAACCAAATTTCTATGGACAGGAAAATGTGAAGAAACATTTCAAAAGCTAACACAGTTATTAACCAGTGCACCAATACTACAAATCACGGACCCCAATGAGGATTTTGTTGTTTGCACAGATGCAAGCAAGGAAGGGCTTGTTGGAGTCCTTATGCAGAATGATTTTGTGATCTGTTATGAATCATGGAAGTTGAAAGAACATGAGAAGAACTACCCAACACATGATCTTGAATTAGCTTTCATCATCCACGCCTTAAATATGTGGAGGCACTACCTCACAGGAAATAAATTTCTCCTGAAGATAGACAATATGAGCCTAAAATATCTTTTTGAGTAGCAGAACCTAAATGATAGGTAGGCCAGATGGTTGGCTTTCCTCAGCGAGTACCACTTCTAGTTAAAACACATAAAAGGGAAGGAGAACAAAATTGTTGATGCCTTAAGTTGCAGTGTTCATATACTATATGAGGTGATGGTAAGTCAAACAAACTCTTACTTAAATAACATAATTAGAACAACAAGTAAAGATGATCGCTTCTATGTTGATATCCTTAAGAAAATACAAGAGAACAGGTTGTTTGAACAACAAAAGGAGTATAAGATTGACAAATCAGGGTTGTTATGGTCTAAAGAAAGACTCTATGTTCCGGATAGTGTGGAAATTAGGTCTAAAATTTTAACTGAGTTTCACCAAACACCCTATTCCAGACATCCAGGAAATCATAAGATGATATCAGCAGTAAAGAAACACTTCTTCTGGCCTAAATTAAAAACTGACATAACATTATTTATTTCCAAATGCCAGGAATGTCATCTAATTAAAGTTGGGCATCAACATCCTTCAGGATTTCTTCAATCTCTACCCATTCCGGAATGGAAGTGGGAGTTTATTAGCATGGACTTCATCACGGGTTTACCTAAAAGCAAGAAGCATAATGAATCCATTTTTGTAGTAGTTGTTAAGTTTAAACCAAATAGACTAGCAAGATCACTGAAAGAAACATAATCACAAGATAGACACAGAATTTACCCTGGGAAACCCTCATGGGTTAGAAAACCCAGCAAAGCTTTCCTCAATAAGATGATCAACCAAAATACAAGATGTGCTCCAAGACTTGTCCTTCTTCTCTACCTCACATGCAGATCTACCAGACACAAGTGCACTACTTTCTGAGTTGTGGAAGTGTGTCAAATGAGGAGCTCTCCTCCTCTACTTATACTGATTCCCGACTGACCAAAATCCCTAATGGGGCCGACCTCTCCTAGTGAAGTCTAATAACCCCTAAAATATAAACTCAAATCCAACCCCCACATGGTGGGTCTAATAACCCTAGTTACCACAAACTATCGGAGGAATAAACATCTCCGGATACATAATAGAATCACCTCGGAGGGATGAAATATCTCCGGAATAATAATGTACAAATATAATATTCTTAGAAGTTATAATATTCAACACTCCCCCTTAACGAGAAGGATATTATAACAACATTTGCAGGAGCAAGGAGTCATCGACTACATCATACATGATACATCTGTAAATCATCGAAAGCTTTCTTCAATACATCATCATCAGTAACTCAACCAGTTACTGGAATATCAACATCATCGTCATCGTCATCATACGATCATCAGCATCGTCATCACACGATCATCAGCATCGTCATCGCACGATCATCAGCATCGTCATCGCACGATCATCAGCATCGTCATCACACGATACATCTGTAAATCATCGGAAGCTTTCTTCAATACATCATCATCAGTAACTCAACCAGTTACTGGAATATCAACATCATCGTCATCGTCATTTGCATAGTCATCATACGATCATCAGCATCGTCATCACACGATCATCAGCATATTCATCATACGATCATCAACATCGTCATCACACGATCATCAGCATCGTCATCACACGATCATCAGCATCGTCATCACACGATCATCAGCATTGTCATCGCACGATCGTCAGCATCATCATCACACGATCATCAGCATCGTCATCACACGATCAATCCAAACCATTCATTTAGGACTATCTCCAAGGATGATTTAATCCTCACGATTTAATCCTCACTCCGTTCATTTAAGACCGTGTCCAAGGATGACTTAATCCTCACCCCGTTCATTTAGGACTGTGTCCAAGGATGACTTAATCCTCACCCCGTTCATTTAGGACTGTGTCCAAGGATGACTTAATCCTCACCCCGTTCATTTAGGACTGTGTCCAAGGATGACTTAATCCTCTTCTCGCACATTTAGGATTGTGTCCAAGTATGACTTAATCCTCTTCCCGCAAATTTAGGACTGTGTCCAAGGATGACTTAATCCTCTTTCCATACATTTAGGACTATGTCCAAGGATGACTTAATCCTCACTCCTGTCCATCAAGGACTTCATTCTTGGAGACCATACGTCTACGGATTCTTTTAGAACATATGTTCAAGGATGATACAATCCCACCTGTATCCTCATCAATACAGATATACAAGTATCCTCATCAATACAAGTATCATCAAAAGCATGTATCCTCACCAATACATATATCATCAAAGGCATGTGTCCTCACCAATACATATATCATCAAAGGCATGTGTCCTCACCAATACATATATCATCAAAGGCATGTGTCCTCACCAATACATATATCATCAAAAGCATGTATCCTCACCAATACATATATCATCAAAATAAAAACAAGTAAAATAAGTATTCTAAGTATAAGAGTCCTAAATCTAAATAATCTAAGTATCCAAGTGTAGTAAACAGGTATCCACATCTTCGACCTTGCTGTCGATGAGGCAATCTCATCATCAGTGACTACACTACTCCCCCTTTCGAGGAGGGTCCTTTTGAACTACACCAAGCTTGTCTTGGAAGTATTCAAATTTAACTCGAGACAGAGGTTTGGTCAAAATATCAGCAATTTGATCCTCAGTGCTCACATACTCTAGCTTAATAGCTCCTCTCTACACCATATCTCGTATATAAAAGTATCAGATCTCTATGTGTTTTGACTTATCATGGAATATAGGATTTTCTGTCATCTTGATACAACTTTGATTGTCATACATAATCACAGTGGGATCCATTTCTAAGTCAAACACTCAAGATAGTAGTTTCTGAAGCCATACTGCTTCACAGCTAGTAGAGCAGGCAGCTATATATTCTGCTTCAGCAGTACTGAGAGCCACACCGGATTGTTTCTTGCTAAACCAAGAGATCATGGCAGATCCAAGACCATAACATCCACCTGATGTACTCTTCCTGTCTAAAGCACTTCCTACCCAATCGAAATCTGAGTAACCATGTAATCTGAGTTCATGATTTCCAAGGTAGTATAGACCAAAATCTAATGTACCTTTTAGATACCTCATTACATGCTTTGCAGCTATTAGGTGAACCTTCCTTGGTTCTACTAGATATTGACTCAGGGTATTTACAACAAAGCATATATCTGGTCTGGTATTTGTTAAATACATCAATGACCCAATGATTTGTCTATATATAGTTACATCCACTAATTCTGATGAGTCATCAACTAATAACTTCAAGTTGGAGTCCATGGGAGTAGCCATGGCCTTACACTCCAACATATCAATTTTTTTCAAAATTCCCACAGCATACTTACCTTGATTTAAAAAGATTCCTTTTGGTTCTTGCCATACTTCTAGACCTAAGAAGTAGTGCATTAATCCCAGATCCTTCATTTCAAATTCTGAAGAAAGCTTCTTCTTACATTCGATAATTTGATTCTCATTTCCTGTTAGAAATAGATCATCTACATACAATAGTAATATAACAGGTTCATCATCCATAACCTTGAGATAAAGATTTGGATCAGCTTTACTCTTGGTAAATCCCATGTTTGTTAAGAAACTGTCAATCCTTCCGTACCAAGCTCTGGGAGCTTGCTTCAATCCATACAAAGCCTTTTTCAGCTTGCATACATGTGTTCTTCCATCTTTAACCTCAAATCCTTGTGGTTGTTCTATGTACACTACTTCTTCAATGACACCATTCAGGAAGGCTATTTTAACATCCATCTGGTGTAATTTCCACTTCATCATGGATGCAAGTGCCATGATAGTTCTAATTGATGTGTACCTAGCAATTGGTGCAAATGTTTCTTCATAGTCTATTCCCTCCTTTTGAGAGAATCCTCTGGCTACAAATCTTGCCTTATATTTTTCAATGCTACCATCTGCAGCATGTTTTATCTTGAATATCCATTTGGAAGAAACCACACTTTTATCCTTTGGTTTGGGAACTATATCCTAAACATCATTTTTCATTATTGACTGGTACTCTTCTGTCATAGCTTCTACCCACTCTTTCTTCTGAGCTGCCTCCTCATAGATGGTGGGTTGTTGATCCACAAGATCACACATCAAGGCCACATAGTTGGATACTAACTTGGGTTTCTTCCTTTCTCTAGTGGAACCTTCAGGAGCTCCATATTTTTCAGCTCCTTGAATAATGTCTCTAGCCCATGCTGGCCTTCTTTTTCTAGATAGATTTGTAAAGGGGGGTTCTTGATATCATGTCATGGTCTTCTAGTGCATCATCTTCAGGGATGGGTACAGCTTCTATGACTCTAGGAGGTGTATCTTCTTCATAGATTTCTTCAAGTTGGCATTTCCTATATTTCTTGATAGTTGCTTCTTCATCAAATGTTACATCTCTACTTATCTCCATATGATGAAAACCAAGTATGTAAATTCTGAAAGCTTTGGATGTTTCACAATATCCAACAAATATTCATTTCTTACCAAAAGGATCCAATTTGGTTCTCTTTTCTTTTGGAATGTGAATATACACAGGACATCCAAATATTTTGAGATGACTTACCTCAAGCTTCTTTCCTGTGAACACTTCTTCTGGAGTCTTAAATTCAAGAGCACTATGAGAAAGTCTATTTTGTACATAGACAACTATCCTGGCTGCTTCAGCCCATAGATACATGGGAAGGTCTTGATCATGTATCATAGTCTTTACAGCTTCCATGATAGTTCTATTCTTTCCTTTAGCAACCCCATTTTGTTGGGGATTGTAGGGAGTGGTTAGTTCCCTCTTGATTCCAGCTTCTTTACAAAAGTCTTCAAATTTCTTTGAAGTATATTCTCCGCCATTATCTGTTCTGAGAATCTTGATTTTCTTTTCTGAGAGATTTTCTATTAAGGCCTTGAACTCTTTGAATTTTCCAAAGACTTCATTCTTACCTTTTAGAAAGTATATCCAAGTTTTCCTTGAATAGTCATCAATGAAAGAAAGATAGTATTCAAACCCACTTAGGGATGTGGTGGGCATTGGTCCACATACATCTGAGTGTATTAATTCCAAAATGTTCTTAGTCTTTGTTTCACTCTTTGGAAAAGGGTTCTTGACATTCTTCCCCTTTTCACATCCTTTGCATGATCCATTATGGTCAATCTTTAAATCTGGTAAACCTATGACCACCTTGCTCCATAGGGTAGAGCCTTGTAGTTAATGTGAGCAAGCCTTCTATGCCATAGTTCACTAGGGCTAGTGGTTTCATGGACAAGGGAAGCTTCTGGGTGACCCTTGATTTTGTAAAGACCTCCTTCTTCTTCACCAATGACAATTGCATCCTCAATAGATTTTCCTTTGGGCCACATAAGTACTTGACCATCAATAAATGCAATTCCAAATCCTTTCTTATCTAGTGCTAAGATAGAAAGTAGGTTCTTCTTCAATACTGGAACATATAAAATTTCTTTCATCTTCAAGGGTGTTCCAGAGTCAAGCTTGTATCTTACTTCACCAATTTCCTTGATGGGATATTGATAATCATCTCCTAGAGATACCTTTTGTGGAGAAGACTTTTCTTCAAGTCTTGAGAGAGTTTTCTTTTGACTTGTCATGTGATTTGAAGCACCACTATCAATGAGCCATGTATCTTCTCCAGGAGACACAGATCCAGAGAGTGGAGAAAATAGAACATACTCTTCTGCATCTTCTTCTTCATTTCTTCTAGATCTTTTCCTAGGGAGAGGCCTTTCTTCTTCTTCTTCTTCTTCATATTTGGATCTTTTCCTATGATACCTTACTTCCTCTTCTTCTTCTTCTTCACTATCATCTTCTGCAAGATGTGCTTGATGTCTTTTATAGTGAATATTTTTCTTCTTGATCGAAGGACAAAATCTAGCAATGTGTCCTAGCTTATGACAATTGAAACATTGGAAGGAAGAGAACTTTCCTTTTCCTTTCTTCTGAAATCTTTGTGGAGATTGAGACTCCTTGTGCTTGTCTTTCTTGAAGTAAGATTGATTCTTTCTTCTCTTAGTGTGTGTATCCAAGGCTTGATCATCCTCCTTGAGAAGGGCTTCTCTGTTGGTTACCCTAGCTTCTTCTTGAACACAATCTTCCCATACTACATCAAACTTCATACTCTCTTTTCTGGCACACATAGTTTGTATAAATGACTCCCAAGGTTTAGTGAGACCATTTAGGGCAGTCATCACAAGTTCATCTTCATCAAGAGTATCACCAATGGCCTCTAGTTTTTCCTTGAATTGGGAGACCCTTGAGAAGTAGTCTTGAATGGATTCTTCTTTGTGCATCTTGGCACTCTTCAACTAAGTTCTTAGGTTCATCTTCCTATTGATGTTCTTTCCCTCGTACATCCTTCTTAAGGCATCATACATTTCCTTTGGGGTCTTCTTGGAAGCCACTTGGGGAATCAAGTGGCATTTAATAGAATCAGCTATGATTCTCTTTTCCCTAATCAAATCCTTTCTATGCTTCTCTTTGGATTCATCTCCTTCAGGTTCTGCAACTTCATCCTTGATATAATGAGCAAGATCATTCTCTTCAAGAATGAGACCAATTCTGTATTTCCATGCCCAGAAATTCTCTATACCTTCAAGCTTGTCTTCAAGATTAGTACTTGGAGCCATATTCTCTTGGGGGAGTCCAAGAGATTAGAGTTTAAGAGATGGAGTAATACTTACCAGGAGATGTACTTTGCTTTCCGGATCTGCAACAGAATTTCTGGTTTATCGCACTTTTGGTAGAATTAGGGTTTGACTTTCCTGAAGTTCTATCCAACCAAAAATATCGATCTAGGGCTCAAAAGATTGATTTTGAGAAGGGTTATTCAGCCATGCAACCAAAAACCAAAAATACTAACCTTTTGAAGAAACCCTAATTCTTGGGAGAAAGAGAGAAAGATAATTTCACCTTGTGAAAGATGTTCTATTCAGGCTAGCTCTGATACCATGTTAAGTTTAAACCAAATAGACTAGCAAGATCACTGAAAGAAACATAATCACAAGATAGACATGGAATTTACCCTGGGAAACCCTCATGGGGTAGAAAACCCATCAAATATTTCCTCATTAAGATGATAAACCAAAATACAAGATGTGCTCCAAGACTTGTCCTTCTTCTCTACCTCACATGTAGATCTCCCAGACACAAGTGCGCTACTTTCTGAGTTGTGGAAGTGTGTCAAATGAGGAGCTCTCCTCCTCTACTTATACTGATTCCCGACTGACCAAAATCCCTAATGGTGCCGACCTCTCCTAGTGAAGTCTAATAACCCCTAAAATATAAACTCAGGTCCTACCCCCACATGGTGGGTCTAATAACCCTAGTTACCACAAACCATCGGAGGAATAAACATCTCCGGATACATAATAGAATCACCTCGGAGGGATGAAACATCTCCGGAATAATAATGTACAAATATAATATTCTTAGAAGTTACAATATTCAACAGTAGTAGTCAAACTATCCAAAGCTACACACTTCATCCCAGTGAAATCTACTTACAAAGCCATCCACATTGCAGATATTTTCCTAAGATAAATCTTTTGGTTACATGGGATACCCAAAGGATTTATTTCAGATAGAGACACAAAGTTCACCAGTAACTTTTGGAGATCATTATTCTCCAGTTTGGAAACACAGTTAAAATTCAATACGACCTATCATCTGCAGACGAATGGACAAATAGAACGGGTAAATAAAATCTTAGAAGATATGATTAGAATGTATGTGATGAATAATCCCACAAAATGGGAAGACTACTTACACCTTGCAGAGTTTGCATATAAAAATTGTTACCAGACCTCCGCCAAGATGAGTCCTTTTGAAGTACTCTAAGGAAGGAAGTGTAGAACACCAGTAACATGGGATATCTCGGTAGACATGATCATGTTGGGGCCATATTTACTAAAATATTTGGGACAGTTGGTCACCAAGGTACAACAGAACCTGAAAGAAGCACGGGACCTGTAGAAAATTTATGTAGATAGAAAGAGGAAATACAAAGAATATCATATCGATGAACATGTTTTATTAAAAGTGAAAGAAAAGAGGATCGCATTGAGCTTGGGGAGATGCAGAAAGCTAGCTCCCAAATTTTGTGGACCTTTTGAAATACTGGCCAAGAAGGGCCCAGTGGCTTATGAATTAGAATTACCTTCCCATGTGAAAGTTCACAATGTTTTTCACGCATATTTATTAAGAAATATGTTTATGATACTAAGCATGTGATTGATTGGTCATTGTTACAGGTAGAACCCGAAGGGTAATTTATGCCAGAACCCCTTCATATACTGGACAAGAGAGAGGTACAAATCAGGAAGCGAACCATTGTCCAGCTGAAAGTGCAATGGAAGCATTTCGGGCCTAATGAGGCCACATAGGAGAATGAAACCACGATGAAAGAGGATTACCCATCCTTATTTTAGGGTTTCATTTAGAGCCCCTATAACCGGTACAGTGTTGTTCTAAGCGAGGAGGGATGCAATATCCCGAGACTTTGACTTTTATTATGTGTTGAGTGTAAGCTCTAGAGAACATGGATGAATTTGATTATGTGTTGAGCGTAACCTCTGGACCACATGGATAAAAATTTATTATGTGTTGAGCATAAGCTCTTTAGCACATGGATGAATTTTATTATGTGTTGATCGTAAGCTCTGGAGCACATGGATGACATTTTATTATGTGTTGAGTGTAAGCTCTGGAGCACATGGATGACTTTTATTATGTGTTGGGCATAAGCCCAGGAGCACATGGGTTATTGTATTATGTGTTGAGCTTAGGCTCTGGAGCACATAGATAACCTTATAATATAAATTAATAAGAGTTGGGCATAAGCCCTGGAGCACATAAACCATTATATATGTTGAGCATAAGCTCTGGAGCATCGGGACCTTGATCATTGTTTCCCTAGGTGTAACTATTATGACACCTAAACTAGTGTTGAGCATAATCTATGGAATAGCACTAGAGTAACTTTCACTTAAAAGTGTTGAGCATAAGCTTTGAATAGCACTAGAGTTACTTCACTTAAAAGTGTTGAGCCTGAAAAACTCTAAATAGCACAAAACGCATCACATTACTAATGTTGAGCCAAAAAATATGGAGCATTAGTAATCATATTTTTTCTAATGATTAAATGAATTATCTTTTCTTTATCTTAAATACTGATTGGTACTGCCACTCAAAGAGGGACCGAGCATGAAAAGGGATTAGAATGACTGAATAGTTGACAAACTAAATCAACTAGATGATAGGATAATTAAAATAAATTCTTTGATTAAATAAACTAAGAGTTCAATTACAAATGTATAAAGATAAATAAACTGAGAGTTCAATTATAAATATATATATTTCGTTATTAAAAGGTGAATAACTGAAAGTTCAATTATAGATATATAATTCAAAAAGAAATAACTAAGAGTTTATATATATCTATATTATATATTTTATTACTTAAAATTTAACTAAGAGTTAAAAGTATACGTTTTAAAATAAAGACACTAAGAGTCTTTTATAACTTAAGATGATGAAACTGTCAAGTAAACTAAACTAAACCATCTCAAGTTCAAAACCCTAGGTTCCTCCCCTCACCTGAATAATTATAAATAGGAGGATAGTACAAGAGATGGGTGTCTAAAATAAGATTGGAGCATCGAAGTCTTACATCCTGGAGTACAAATGGAGTCCTCCACAAGAAAGATAACAACAATTTCCCTAGGCCTTCTAGTCTCATTGCATGCTCGATTTGGCCCGGGGGTGATCTGTCAAATGAACCAAGAACGGTTCGAGATCTATGGTTGGGAGGAACGTGGAAGTTCCAAAGTTCATCGGTCAAATCGAAAGAGGAATGATAAGTATTTCTTTTATGATTTTTATTTTTGAATGATAAATTAGTGATTACAATCTGCATCTATGCTTTGCATCTCATCAGAAATTCGTAGGTAGTATTTTTATCATTATTCATGAAAGAAACTGTTGTTGAATTCTAGGTATAATTATTAAATTATCATCATGCAAATTATATGTATATATCATTCTTCCGATTAAGTATGTGGTCATTGATAGAATTATTAGTCATGACCCATGGGATTTTTCTTAAAACTGAGCATCATCTTGCTCTATAAATCTAAGCTTATCATGAACCTTCTTTCCAAAACCCCACCATGCTTTCATATTTTATGAACAAAACTATGCATGGAATTATCAACGATCTATACAGAAACAGAGCATCATAACTAAAAAAATTTCATAAACTAAATCACGCATTAAAATATTTTAAATCTACGATAATCAGAACTCTGTTATTTCTTTTACCTGAATATAGATTTGCAAACCCAAAACTTAAACGTTGATTTTCCAAGTATCAAACAGAACCCTCAACCCAAAACTCAACATGCCCAGTCATGAAAGGAGAACACGATTTCTCATAAACTAAATATCAAAGCGAATGGTTCAAATCCTTAATGCTACAACAGACCGAAGGTTTGTGTATTTCCTTTTAACCTAAAATATTCTCAACCATCAAACAACAGATACATTCAAAGGCCATGATCAACGAAGGGTTTTCCCCAGAAAGCGTAGCCATCTAACCAACTAGCAAGTTTATAAACTCACCCAACCCTGGGATCGAATCCGGTAAAGGATTCACTAATAGAAGAGCTTCTCTTTTGCTAGAGCTCAACCCTACGCTAGTGAAACAACTTAAATGAGAAAGATTTTGACTATAGAAAGAAAACGCCCAAGTGAAAGAATAACCAGAAAACCCAGAACCATTGCCACGACTTCTATTCTTCAGAAAGATAGTATCATACACATTTATAGATTAAAAAGAGAATCCATTATATAAACAGAGCATTACATTTCATTTTCCAAAAATAGATATTAAAACATCCATCGTATAGAAAGTCCAAGAAAAAAACGCAGAATAGAATATACAGAGTTGAAAAGTTTATACAAGCCCGAAGGCAAGGAGATAGTCATCACTAGCCCACAATTCCACACATTTAAACTTTACAACATAGAAACACCTTCCCAGGCTTAGGGTTCATGTACATGAAAATGAATAGTACAAACAGACCCTGAACATTTAAAGTATGGCGAAGAGTCCTCCCATAAAGAAACAAAACCTCTGTACAATAGAAAATGCCCAACATAAAGAAAATTCCCCAAATCCATGCCACTCCATAGTGGCGAAAACGAAATTAGAATGACAAACCAAACTAGAGACATCACAGTCACTTCTCTTTCAAGAGAAAATCTAAGCTTCAGAAGAATGAGCTTACCATGGCATCGAGCTCTACCTAGAACTCAACAAAGGACCCCATTTAAGCTGTCTCTTGTACCTACAATAGACACTAGCGAAACGAGCCATTAGATACCAGTATTTTTGTAGAACATCCATGAAATAGAAAACAAACAATTATGCTTCACAAAAAACCTTACTTGAGATTTATTATTAGTAGCATCCCCATACCAGGGAAAGCGTCCTCCATTAAACTCAAAAAATGCAGAGGAGAGTAATATAAAACATTTAGCCAACAATCCTGAGTGTTACAACCAGTGATAGCGAACTCACTTATCCCATAAACATGAAGCACCATGTCCCAATCAGGGTTCAAGAAAGAAATGCACAGGAGAAGCCCAAGGCTTCCCGCTCCTCCAAACCAGAATTTCAACGAAGGAAATAACTGCATAGAGAACCCTTACCACGATGAAGTGAATATGGGAGAGGCCAGCCTACGTGGAACCAATAAAGCGTACCCATCACATGGAATCTGTTAATGCCTCATCCACTTCTCAAACCAATGCACATTAAAAACCAGAACCTCGTTTACAAGGACTTAGGGTATAATTATTTACAATAGAAGTATAGGGTTTTGTGAAAATCCTCACAACAGATCTAAGAGCTGATGTATACCTCACAAGAAAGATTATGATTAAGCAGGAAGATAGAAGAAGAGTGGTCAATGCAGTGTAAATGAGCAACAGAAAAATAATACAGTAGAACTCGGATAGAAGCAAAATAACTTCACACACACTAATTCATTAATCACAAATATGAACAATAAATAGTACAATGGTGGAGAGGATTCGAATTCCAAGGTGGCAATTCGAATTAGCCTCTCATAGAGTGATCATCAGATCAATAGAGTGTCATCAGAGCACAACTAGGAGTCCTCATCATCATCAGTGGAGTCATCAATGCACAAGTAATTGTCAACCAGATGTCAAATTGATTCTAACTGAGTGTGGTAGGTGTAACTGGCACATGGAAGCACTAACTGAATGAAGGAGCCTCAGTGGAGGGTGCATGAGGATCTAACTGGAGTTAGAATGGGAAGTCTAGTCTCATTGGAGTTCTATCGAAGTGATACAGTCAGTTGAGAGTCAGTCTAGCCTTAAATCAAGGAAAGAACTGAAGATAAATGAAGTACAACTGATTGGTAGGTGAGAGAGGGCGCATGAGATGCATGCAACTGCATGCAGGGTGCACTAAGCACTAGGAGGGATAAACCTGATCAGTGAGAAGCTCCCGGGGCTAGCTAACTGAGGGCTAGGTGCTGGTACTGATGACTGGGATGCCTGCAGTTGCATGCAGAAATGCATGCAAGGCTGAAAATGAAAATAATGAAAATGCTGGTAGGACTAAGATGGAGTATAGAAATATCCTAACAGGTTTAACCCATAGGGTTTATCATTTAGGAATCGTGGAGTGTGCATAGTAATAGTATTACATAGGGTTTATCACTTAGGAAATCGTAGATCATATAAAGTTTACCATATATGAGAAGTATAGGACATGAAGGGATTTATTACATGGTAGTGATATTGCCAATAGTTAACCACCAAGTTAGCTTTTGGAATAGCCCTTTAGGGCCCTTGTAGTATGTAAAATACTCAATCCTCTCACCCTTTAGCTTAGGGCTTGCATACTGGAGAATGATCCAAGCCTTTGAGACCTGCAAAGAAATATTAATAATAAATGCATTAGCTTTTAAAAAAACTAAGTAAGCTAGGATTAATTGAAGAGTAAGTTCTCATATATTAAGAGAGAAATCTCATCACACAAATGAAACCCATACGATACTCAAAAACTTCGTACAAAGAACCGGTCATGCGGTCATCAGCTATAGGATTAAGAATTATCATAAGAAACCAACATAGAACACATTCCGTATAAACAGACCAAAGGATCAATAAAACTCACCAACTCACTTCTCAATGATGAAGTTAATTTAAAAAGAATCATTTTGACCGATTACACCATTTAAGACCCATACAAAAAAATAGTATAGTGTATTTTTAGGGACATTACATTGATCTTCTTCTTCGTCTAGTTTGGAACTTTCTGAAGTTGACATCCTTGGTCCTCACGTCCTATATTAAAAGTCTCCTTTGCTTTGTTATCACTTCTTGAAAATGAACTCTTCACGTTCTTTCCTTGTGCACATTCTTTTCATATGCCTTCATGTTTTGTCTGGATCTCGGGTAGACCAGTCACCATTTTTCTTACGATTGGAAAAGCGTTGTATATATGCAAACCTTATGTGCCATAGTTCACTTGGTTCCATAGTGTCATGAACCAATGTTTGATTTGAGAAAGACTCCCTCTTGCTTTTCAAAATTTCAAGACATATTCTTCATCACTTCATTAATCTTCCCTTGCTTTCTTCTTTACTTGTTCATCATCCTCTGCAGCATGAGCATGATGCCTCTTATGATTTCCTTTCTTGCTGTTTCCTTTCTTCTTGGGACAATTTCTTGCAATGTGTCCCATTTCATCACAATTGTAGCATTTGAAGTTTGAGTAATCTCTAGGAGGTATTTGACCCTTGTGGAATCTTCTAGACTTATGATGATGATATTCTTTCTTGCTTCTCTTAGCATGAGCTTCCATAGCTTGATTATCTTATTTACCTAACTTCTCTTCTCTGGATTCAATCATGTTTCTTCCTGAGTGCAAGTTTCCCAAAGTGCATTGAATTTGATAAGTTTCTTTCTAGAACATATACCTTGTATGAATGACTCCCATGATCTTGGAAGACCATTCAAGGTGGTCATTACAAGTTTTGCATTCCAAACATGGTCTCCAATAGCTTCTAGTTGATCTCTGATATGGGAGACCCTTGTGGATTAAGATTGAATTCTTTCATTGCTTTGAATCTTCACACCCTTGAGTTGAGTTCTCGAGGCCATCTTTCTATTGATGTTCTTTTCTTCAAACAATCTCTTCAGTGCATCAAACATCTCTTTCGGATTTTGCATAGATGAGATGTGGGGGATCAAGTGATCCTTGATGGAATCAACAATGATCCTCTTGGCCTTTATCAGGTTCTTCTTATCCTTGGATTTGTGCTCATCTCCCTATGGCTATGCAAATTATTCTTTGATATAATTGTCCAACTCATTTTCTTCTAGAATGAGCATTACTCTATACTTCCAGGAACGGAAGTTGTCTTCACCTTCAAGCTTATCCTCAATATTGGTATGGTTTTTCATATTGATAAAATCAGAACCTCAAATGGAAATAAAGATAGAATACTTACAAATTGAGATTGCTCCAACTAAGTTCTTGCTTCACTATGTTCTGAGATCTGACTTCAGGGTGACCTAGGTTTTTTCAAAGATACCCTAATTTTTCAAATTTGGGATCTTGAAAAACTGAGTAGAGGAAAAGATGTGCCTCCCTAAGGCGAGTTGAGCAAAGGTCCCTTTTCTCAAAAAACGTGGACAGAACTTCCAAAAAATTGAAGCCCTAGTTTTCCGAGCTGCAGTGGTGGGCCCAAAAATGAAAGTTCTTTGATCTGAATTTTGCCTCCATAAAAAAATGATCTCTACTAGGGCGAGTTTCCTTGACCCTGTTTTTCAACCAAATTGTGGATAAAAGTCTCCAGAAAGAGAAACCCTAGTTTTGACTTCAAATAGTTACAACTGCACAATATCTTCTTTCATGCTAACTCTAATACCATGTTAGAATTTTAAATGCATTAACAATAAGGATCATTGAAAGATAAAAAAGCACATCATAGACAATAGTACACAATAATTTATCCTGGGAAAACCATCGCGGGGCAAAAAAACCCAGCAAACTTCTTCTATATATATTCGTCAAAATGTACAATATTATTCCTCGTGCAATAACCCACAAGAAGACTACAAAAGAAGCTACTCTTTATGACTCTATCTCTCTACTCATTCGAACTTAATGAGTGAGTGTGGTGGCCAAATGAGGAGAGTGATATCCTCATTTATACTAATTAGTGACTTGACCTTTTTCCCCAACATGGATGACTTGACTCTCCTAACAAGGCCGGCTTGTCCAGTTCACAATAAAATAATTATTTCTGATCTTTCTAGGCCGACCTAACAGTTAGGGTTTACATTGACTCTTTCAATGACTTTTACATGATCAATTACATCAATAATAATTCCTGAAAGGAGTACAATACAAATAATACAAATGATACAAATAAGAATATCTTCGGAAGTCAGGCTATGGTATTGGAGCAATGCTCATGCAAGGAGAGCACCCCTTGGACTTCATTATTAAATAATTGTGTGGTCAAAATTTTGGTAAATCCACTTATTACAAAGAGATGATGGCCATCCTTCATGCAATTGAAACTTGGAACCCCTATCTCATTGGAAGGCACTTTCATATCAAAACAAATCATCGCAATTTGAAGTATTTTTGGAATAGAGGTTGTCATCTACAAAGTAGCAAAAATGGGTCAATAAGATGACAGGTTATGATTATGAGATCATATATAAAAATGGAAAGATAATATGGTGGCATATGTCTTGTATAGAAAATGTGATGAAGACATATATGTATTCACTTTATCCTCATTAGTACCAAAATGGTTAGTAGAAGCATGAAAATAGTGATTGAACAATGTTGAGGTGTCGCAACTCACCAAATGAATTCAAGAGGACCCCAATCCTCCCAAAGGATACACATGTCAACGAGATACCTTGTGGTATAACGCCACCTTTTCTTAGTACTAAATTCAACTTTGAAACACTACAATCTGAGTTACATTCATCTCCTATAGCAGTCCATTCAGGATTTTAGAAAACCTATGAATGCACCAAGCTATATTTATTTTTAGTGGGAATGAAAAAGGATATCCATAATTTTGTGACTGAATATAACACATGTCAAAGGAACAAGGGAGAGACTGTGAAGACTCCAAGGGAATTGCAACTATTTCCAGTCCCAAGTACTATTTAGACGAACATCTCCATGGATTTTATAATAGGTCTTCCAAAAGCAGGCAACAAATCAGTCATCCTGGTGGTGGTTATTTGACTTCCTAATCATGCCCATTTTTGTACCCTACAACAATCCTTTTCTCCAACAATTTTTTCCTATGTTTTTTTGGATCAATATTTTAAGTTCCATGGTATGCCCACTTCCATTGTGTCATATAGGGATCCCACTTTCACCAACAAATTTTTTGCAAGAGTTTCTCAAACTACAAGGCACCTAGTTGCAAGTGAGCACAACTTATAAATAGGAGGCCATAAAGAAGTAGCCAACAAGTGTCTGGAAACTTATTTAAGATGTTTTTCTTCATGTAAGTAACACCAATGGGTGTAATGGTTGCCTCTAGCTAAATGTTGGTATAATACGACTTATCGTGCTACAAAAATCACCCCATATGAATTAGTTTATAGATGACAACCACCTTTAGTAGTTTCATATATCGTAGGGACCTTAATGATGCATGTAGTGGATAGTATTCTTCATTGTATTTTTTTTTGTAAGGTTTGAATTCTATTAATAAAAAAGAGCTAACTGTACAAAACCAAGTTGTCCAAATGTCTGAGAGCCACGATGCCATGCATGACTGGTGGAACCAAAATGATAGAAGCAGAATTTTGCGAAGCTATATAGAACTGGAGATGTCTATGAGCTACTATAAAAGAAAGTTGACATGGATCCCCCACAAGCTGGGGATTATGACCGGTATTTCTCAAAATGATAGATAGACTAAAACTATGTAAACCATCCTGAAGGCAATTCATCATCAAACAGAGGGATTGAGGAAGGGCGAAGACCTAGAAAAGTGCTTGTCTCCGTGTTGCTAGCTGTAGCAAGGAAACGCCTGAAGACTAACTGAGTATCTACAACTTGCTCAGGTGGAGGTCTGGTGAAATATTTCCCTATGGTATCTCGAGTGAGTGCGTCCAATTTCATATTGAGCCACCCCATCTCCTCACATTGAAACCAAAATTAGGAAAGCAGGGTAGCTTCGAGGTTCCAAACCCAGTTCTCCAGTGGCAAGTCCCCCCTCTCTAACCTAAGAAGGCCTTGAACACATTCTTCCATAGATAGAGATATCAGATCCTTATTAGTCCATAGGACCCTAAGTGTTTTTGTGTTCTGTGTTTCACAAGTCTGTGCAGACCCGAAGTCCTCCAAAATCCCACCCAACTTCTCGAACAAATCCCGTGTGGAGGGGTGGCCTCGCTTTTTCTTCAGGCAATTTTCCAACCATAGAGTTCGCGTGCGAGCCGAGTCTGTTATCTCTTGTTTGAAGAAACCCTGTACTTTTCCCATTTCCCTCAGGGCTCTCGGCATATGGGTGCATTGCAGCCCATTCACAGTTTTGCGTGGAGTAAACTTTGCCTGGGCCATGGACACCCTGATTACAAGGAGGAACCAACTGAGACGTCCACCCTAGGAGGGATTCAAGATACAAATAAAATCGCAGAGGAGATGAGAATGAAGGTGAGGTGGGTTTCCATTTTGGGGCCAGTATTTAAGCCCGAGCCTCCTCATTCTATGCCCCGACGCATGCAAGCCATGCGAAATGCCTTGTCCGCCACCCTCAAAAATTATTTCCATTAAAAATTTCAGAGCTGAGCCAGTTAATCTTCGTACGTATCCTCCTAGACTTTCCTCACAATGATGTGAGCTCTGACCTTGACAGTGCCCCTTACTATAGACTTGTAAGACGATCGACCACACAGTTCCACACAGCGTGCTGCATGGTACTGCCTTGTCCTTGTTCTGAGTGATGGCCACGTGGGTTGGAGCTGCTATGCGTTCCACACCCGTCGTGGGGGGTAAATTTTAGGAGGACATGGGGGTGGGTTTGATCCATTTATGTGTCCACGAGTCACGTGATCATTTGATACAATCTCTATGGGTGGAACCACACATTCGACCACTACCTCAAGGTGCCCCCATGGCTCTAGGATCGGCCCTCATTGGAATTGAACCTTTCCCATTGGTGAAAAACTCGTCTCTCTTCACCAATGGATCCAACCCCTTTGGGAAGATAGTATTCTTCATTGTCACGAAGCCATTCTTCATACACTTAAGGAAAATTTGGCTATGGCTCATAATCACATGAAACGATAAGCGACTCAACATCACTCAGAATGTTCCTTTGAAATAGGGGATTATATGTTCCTTCATCTCCAACCCTATAAGCAGACATCTCTCAAAGCTATAGGTCATTAGACATTGGCACCAAAATTTCATGGCCCATAGCAGATTATACAACTCATTGTACTCGTGTCTTACAAATTATCCTTTCTAGCACACTCTAAGATCCATTTAATATTTCATGTTTCTTGTTCGAATAAGTTTATGGTGCATAATTTCCATGTTCAAACTACAATACTGGAACTTGATGAAGAAGGCTCCATTTGGCTCCAAGTAGAAGCAGTTTTGGCCACCTGGGTGTGATGCCTCCACCAATGCTCTATCCATGAAGTTCTCATTTAGTGGAAGGATATGCATCCAAAATATGCTACACGGGAGTTTTCATCTATTTTGCATTAATTTGCACATATCTAGCCTTGAGTAAATTGTTTATTTTGAAATGGGAGGGAATGTTAGGGTCCTACCCTAACCCCTATTAGATAGTTAGCTGATAGTTACTTAGTGTAAAACAATCTCTTAATTAATTAAGACCCATTAGGTGGTCTGTTATATTTTCTACTTTTAATCAATATTTATCTAGGATCTTAACTGAAAGAATAACATGCACAACATAAGACAATAGACACAAATAATTTCCTCAGGGAAACCATAAAGGAGAAAACTCTGCAACTTCCTCAGAGATAGAATCGTCACCAATACAATATCACAAAAGTAAAACCCTGAAAACAAAGATGGTATTCTGCAGCTCCTCCTCTTTTCCTCCTATGCGAACTTGTCTTCTCTCTCACTAATGTGAACTTGGGAGTGAGTGTGTGTTCAAATGAGAGAGATCCAATATCTATTTATACTTTATCTTTCACTTGACCTTTCACTTACTAGATCGACTCAGCTATACCTGACTGGGTCGACTTCTCTAGGGGAATCAATAACCCTAATCTAACTGGCTCTAGGGGGAACTATTGCCCCGACTTACAATGGAGGATTTACCTCAATGATGCAACGCACCTAAAATTTCCGACTTAAAATATTGGGAAATTGGGGTGTAAAATGTTTCCCTTGCAATCATTCGTCCAACACACAACTATGTTAGTCTTCATAACATTTAATCATCATTGATAATTGATCTATGTTTAACTTGAAACTCGTTTAAATATTAAGCATTGTTTATAAGTCCATATGATGATCCCATCATGCCTATGAATCCTCATACTCTAAATACCTTCATAACTCGCTACAAGGATAATTACCTTACATACCAATCTATAAGAATCTATTTTATTCATATCAAAAGAATCAGTAGAAGCGAATGGACATCAATTATCACAACAACTCTTGATTAACCAATATATATATTTATAGTTCTCCATACATCTCTCTATTAGTATCATACTTGTAATATCACCCAAATAATATGAAGAACGGGTTGTAGAAAGATTATTCCTCAACATATCTAAAGTAAGAGCAAACATGTGAGTCAAAATGTTTGTCCCAAAAACATACTCAATATTCTAATATACCATCTATTCAACTAGCTTATAAGGCTTGAGATCTTATGTGAGTTTATAGAACAACATACTTTTCATACCGAGTTATTTCTTAGTCTGATATTATTATCCTCACTATTTTAATGGCATGGTTAGTACTCAAATTGTATGAAACAAAAGATGGTATCTCATTAATCACATGCTAATTACTCAATGTTTTCTAGAATATTTGGTAACTATATCCATATGCTCAGAGTTCATTTAACCCTTGGAATTTAATCCAACTTTTGAAGTATTCTAATCTTTGATAACACTTTATCATAAAAAAAAACTCTATATAAGACATTAAATCTTTCGTTGTTTTTTTATTTCATACATTGAGTTTAATTGTACTCCATCCTGAAGTTTTTGCCCCTTTACAAGAATATTCTAGCCTTTATTCAAAGAGTTCACACATGGTTAATTCAAACATATACATGTGATTTCTCTAATTCACTTTTCAACACTATATTATACATCCCCTTAAGGAATTATACATCCCCTTAAGGATTTAGAACATAAAAGGATATACTTCTAAACCAACATTATAACTTCTATGGGCTTAATACATCAATCCCTTAACATAATTGTAATAAATCATAGGTTAGCATCCAAACAACATGTTGCATCCCACCTGGGTCAATTATAGGTTAATAAGTGACATTTCAACTCTACAAGAAGTTCAATAATGGTAAGCTAAATATGTATAGACCCAATCACTATATGCATCTATATGATTAGCAACAATCATCAATCAGAAAAACAAGATAATAATGGGATTGTTAAATGAAGATTATTTTTCCAAATAAATTTCTGACAAATGTACATATATATATATAATCTTGCAGTATTACAACAATAGAAAATACTTATTTGTATTACATTGACTCACGTGACTGAAGGCTTTACTGCAACTTTCGTGACAACCATTGGCTCTCTGTCCAGTGTATATTTTATACCACCGAGAGGCCACCCCCGAGCTGGAAAAGAATCCACTAGGATCGAAATTAAATGACACTCTTAATCTTATAAACTACTGCTTAACTTTAATCCCTTCCTCTGTCACTTGCACCCAATACGTAATAAATATTCGCACCAAGGTGACATCCCCTTTTTGGACTTGTAATTTCCTTCCATACCATTTTAGAGAAAAATTGGCATTATGCATATTATACATATACTCTCTCTATAGTCTTAACACTAGGATCTCTAGCAAAGATCAACTCTGATCTAACTAAAATATATACAAGATTTTTATCCAGGGAAATCCAGCTCGGATATCACCATGTTATTATAGAGATTAACTTTGTTCTTAAATAAAAATATAACAAGGTTTTTAGCCAAGGAAATCCATCTCTTACAGAGATAAACTATGTTCTTAAATAAATATATAATAAGGTATATCACCACATTTTTTTTACAGATATAGATCCACATTTTTACAGAGATAGATCCACATTTTTTATAGAGATAGATCCACGTTTCTACAACAATTAATCATGTTCTTAAATAAAAATATAATAAGGTTTTTAGCCAGGGAAATCCATCTCGGATATCACCATGTTTTCACAGAGATTAAATCTGTTATTAAATAAAAATATAATAATATATATCACCACGTTTTTACAGAGATAGATCCACGTTTTTTACAGAGATGGGTCCACATTTTTACAGAGATAGATCCACGTTTTTTTACAGAGATAGATCCACGTTTTTATAGATATAGATCCACGTTTTTTACAGAGATAGATCCACGTTTTTACAGAGATAGATCCACATTTTTATAGAGGTAGATCCACGTTTTTTTACAGAGATAGATCCACATTTTTTACAGAGATAGATCCTAGTTTTTTACAGAGATAGATCCACGTTTTTACTGCGCTTAAATATGTTCTTAAATAAAAATATAATAAGGTTTTTCACCACGTTTTTACAGAGATAGATCCACATTTTTCTTTTGCAAAGGATCAATTTAGATCAACAATATAAAAGAGCTACATTTCTGGCAGAGACCAGGCTCATTTCTATAGAAACACGTTTTTTCTTTTTGCAGAGGATCAATTCATATCAACAATATAAAATACCTATGTTTTCTGGCAGAGATTTCTTACCTATTTTTTGTACATAGATTACATACTTGATCATCGACCAACTCTTACACTGCTTACTTCCTCTCCTCAAAAGGATCAGAACTTCGACTCCTAGGGGCTATCCCTTCACGCAGAGATTACAACTCTCCAATACTAAAACACTACGGTCAAAGGAATGCCCCTTCCCAACGCAGATATCATCAATTTAAGGCACAACTCGAGTTCACCCGCACTCCTTCTCGAGCCGCGACTCCACCTAAGCATACATTTGTCATTTCCATGGAGAATCCTCCCAACCCAATTTGGGAAATCCACCCTCCATTAACTATATAAAAATCATATTATTTAATGCGTGAGGGTTGGGTGGAGTGTTTCCTTTACGGAGCAATCCTCACGATGGAGACCATTCTCCTATTCTTAAAGGAAAAGTGGGATATGGAGACCCTTCTCGTGGGTGCATAATCTCTTGTTAACGTTATTCTAATAGATAACACCTTTAACAAATGGCTAACCTTTGTAACATAATCCTCTTAAAAAGTATTATAATCAATTATACAAAGTGTATGATCATTTTCTATAAATGATTTGAATTCTTAGGGTGGCTATAACACATAGCCCTTTGGCATTTGATGCCATAGTTAAGGTAAGGGTTTTAACTTTATTAAACCTATAACTATAATTAACCTTATTCCCTCTTAATGAGAGGGTCATAGACATCCATTATTTTTCTATTTTACAATTAATAAATTCAGTTTACATAGGACCATCTAAATAAAATCTACCTTCATACTAACGGGTAAGTCTTATATCTTATTAGAAGAGTTTTGCGGCAAGACGCCATTCTTCCTGTCTTACAACGATGATATTTATAGGTTTAAGGTTTAATATGTGAATAATTTTTCTTCATTTTTGGTGTTGAAGGAACTGGGATGACAACCTTCATCCCTAGCAGGGTTCTCATAGTCTCCCAACCATTTATCCATCCCCCTAGTGGATTTTGTTGCCTGCCATTTAGTTGCGTCACCGCCTTCAGTCTCCTAAGTCTAAAATTTACAACTTAGAAAATGAACAACAAACTTACAAGGTTTACTAGTGGGGCCTTGGCCTTAAGCTCCTCACCAGAAACAAGTATAAATCTACATTTCCATTTACAAAATAATGGGGGTTAAAAGAGGGACAATTCAACAGTTCCACTATTGAGTTCTTTCCTTAAAAATAACACCGTCCTCGATGTTCATGCAATTCAACAGTTCCACTATTGAGTTCCTTTGTACGCCATTCTTTTGTTATCTTTTGTTTGTGTCTTGATGCTCTTACTTATCTTCGAACTTTCACGATTCGCGGGAGTCACTATTGCTCATAACCTGCACTTTTGCGCAACCAAACCGGGTCTTCCAAAATTGTTCAGTAAATCATATCATTATTTTCACTTCAAATCAGAATGTAAACTATAAATCTTTTTCAACACACTATTGTTTCTATTCATGGAACATATTCCAGTCCTTTATCATTGCACTTTGTGCTCTTATCCCCATAAGGAAACATAAAATATAACTCAAAAGAATTCATAGGAAACACAAATTCACTCATCTTTTGGAGGACGTCCTTTACCTCCAATATTCAGACATTTTAGCTAGTCATTAGCTTGCGATAGATATTACCTTCATTCACAAGTTAGTATCATGTATCTCACATATTTTCAAGCAATAAACTTCAAATTTGTCATTCATCATATTCAAACATTAGGGAAGTTCACAGCCTAGATACCTGGAAGTTCTTAACATATGTTTCATCATTATATCATGGAGATTGAAAGATTTCAACAACAATTTGCTGAGTCCAAAACTCTCTTCTGGGATTTGTAACTTCAACAGCACTCTTTTGAACACATATGTCTCCCTGGAGATCTGTCACCAATTTATGCGTGGTCTTACGGGATAAAAAGCTTTTGTTTGCTAGTCAAAAATTTTCCTTCTCAAAAGAACATCAAACAACGTCCTATCTTCCAGATGTTAAAATTGTGTGCCTAGGTCTTGCCATTGATATCACGGACTCTTTGTCTTTTCCACTCAAGCCCCCTAGTATTGAGTCTAGGAAATATTTCCACTCAAACTCTCTTGCTTGAGTCTAGGAAAATTATTTAGCAAAGTAGAGCTGGATCATCAATTCTGCCACTTGGTGTTATCATTCATCACGCATGGGCATATTATTATTATTAATTTTTATTTGGTTCGTATCAATCAAAACATGCGACATAGAGACTTGGAACTTATTGTGACTTCATTTCCATTTCCAAGTTCTTAGAATCACTTACAACTTCACAGTTAGTTGCAATATCATCAATCTATAAACAATAGGTTCACCTGTTCATGTTTTAAGCAGTGGAAGTTTTGAAGGAGGTGGAGAACTATGTTGGCTGGTTTATCTTCTCAACATTTTGAGCCACAAAGTAGGGCTCATCATCAGGAGAAAAGTGTCTCAGGTTATTCAGGTATGGACAATAGCTCATTAATAGGTGTATGAATTACATTGTTAAATATAATATTCAAAGTTTTATAGCCGACGGTTCTAATTATTTATTATTTTTTAATTGAACAATCTTTAAGATTTTTAATTAATTTTATTAAAATTTAAAATTATTATTTATTAAGTTCTTTGAAACTTAGCCTATGTTAGTGTTTAAGAAATATTAATCTTTTTTATTATTGATATTGTTATTAACATGATTTGCTAATAATATTATTGTTTAAACTTTAGAAATTTTTATATCAAATAAAAAATCTTTAAGGAGGAGCAAACCAAGGTTTTGGAGCGTGGTCTTAACTTCGCAATTGCTCCCAGGAGATTGCCGATGGAGGACTTAATATGCAGGGTTGAAGATGTTGTTTCCAGTCTTCCTGAATCTAAAGCAGAAGAGGTAAGACAAGAATGCGTGATAGTCATTAGGAAATCAAGGCCGCCCAAGACCAACATATCACCAGGTGAGAGAGTAGCATCGAAAAGTTTAAAAGATGATAGCAACATTATCGTACTACGAGCAGATAAAGGGAACGCAACCGTCATCCTAGAAAAGGAAGAATGCGACAAAAAAATGCTTGAGCACCTATCAACAAGTGGCATTTATAAGAAGTTGCATAAAGATCCCACGAAAAATATTATAAATGAGGTCACCAAAACCATTAAGAAATCCTCTCTCGATGAGAACACGAAAAAGAAATTAATCCCAAAGGACACAACGGTTCCACGCATTTATGGTTTACCCAAAATTCACAAGGAGAGCGTACCTATTAGACCCATAGTAAACACTATAGGAGCCCCTACCTACCAGCTAGCTAAGTTCCTGGCAAAGAAGTTAAAGGGTTTTGTAGGTCAAACCTCCTCCTTCATAAAATACTCCACGCACATGGTGAAAGAAATGAGGGAGTTCAAAGTAGAAGAGGGAGATATTCTAGCAAGCTTTGATGTAGTTTCTCTTTTCACAAAAATACGAGTAGAAGAAGCCATCAGAGTAGTGAGGGAAGTGACTGATGAAGAAACCGAAAAATTCGTCAGAGTTTGCTTGAAATCTACTTTCTTTAGTTTTAAAGGGGTGTTATATGAGCAGGTTGAAGGAATTGATATGGGTTCCCCTCTCTCTCCGGTAGTTTCTAACCTATATATGGAGGCATTTGAAAAATATGCTATTGAGTCATTCCCTTTAAAACCAAAATGGTGGAAGAAATTTGTGGATGATACTAACATAAACTGGCCGCATGGGAAAGAAAGTTTGAATGAGTTTCTAGGCCATCTAAACAACAGATCAGATCATATCAAATTTACCATGGAGGTTGAAGAAGAAAACCAAATCCCTTTCTTAGATGTACTCATCACAAAAAGAAATGGTGGTTCCCTAGGTCATCAAGTTTATAGGAAGAAGACCCATACTGATAGATACCTACATGCGGACTCGCACCATCTTCCTACACAAAAGACAGGGGTGTTAAACACCCCGGTAACTAGAGCCATCAGAATTTCAGATGAAGACCACCTAGAATGAGAAATAAACCACTTAACCAATGTCTTCCAAATGAATGATATAATAAAGATCAAATCATGAAAGTTATCCTGAAAGCTCGTAGGAGATCGCAGAAACAAAGCAAGAACATTGATGGAACCAAAATTACTCTCCCTTATATTAAAGGAACAATGGATGTTATAGCCACGATTCTTTGTAAAAAAGACATTAGGGTTACCTTTTCTCCTCCTAACTTGGTAGGTAGAATGCTAGATTCATCCAAAGACCCGGTAGAACCATTAAAATAGAAGGGTGTCTACAGTGTTCCTTGCTCCTGTGAGATACCCTATATTGGGGAAACAGGACGCTCCATCAAGGTTAGGCTCAAGGAACATTGTGCGGAGATCAATCATGATCGTCATAAAAAATCAGCATTGGCTGACCACGCACACACCTCGCACCACCACATACGCATTGAAGAAACAAAACTCATTTCCAGGGAAGAACATTATAGAAGAAGGAAAATCAGGGAAGCCATAGAAATAGAGAAGGCCCCATTAAATCTAAATAGAGACGATGGGCTTAAACTTAATGAGTGTTGATTCCCTATAATCCGCCAGCTTAAAAACAATAAAACACACATAAATGGGAATAATTAATAATTATTAGGTATTAATTATGAATAACTAATAGTTAATAGCTCTTCATAATCATTTTCAAAATAATTTATAAAGTTCAAAAGTTTAAAAATTAAATTTTTTTAATAAATTTAAAAATTTCAATTCTTTAATTAATTTCTAGGTTAATAACTTTATAATCCAAACATTAATAATTATAAAGTCATATCTTTTGAAAATCTATCTTTCAAATAGTTTTTAAATTAATTAATAATTAACTAATAATTAATAAAAATTTCCTAATTAATTATGAATATGCTTTAATCAAAGCATCAATAATTAATAATTTTAAATTTTAAATTTAAAAATAAAAAAATTAGTTTTTATTAAAAAATTAAAAATTAAAGATTTTTTATTCGATATTTTATCATTAGTAAATCATGTTAATAACAATAATAATAATAATAAATATTAATATTTCATAAACACTAACATAGGCTAAGTTTCAAAGAACTTAATAAATAATAATTATAAATTTTAATAAAATTAATTAAAAAACTTAAAGATTGTTCAATTAAAAAATAATAAATAATTAGAACGGTTGGCTATAAAACTTTGAATATTATATTTAACAATGTAATTCATACACCTATTAATGAGCTATTGTTCATACATGAATAACTGGAGACACTTTTCTCTTGATGATGAGCCCTACTTTGTGGCTCGAAACGTCGAGAAGATAAACCAACCAATGTAGTTCTCCACCTCCTTCAATAGGTTCACCTATTTACTTCATCACGTTCCATGAGTTTTAATGATTTGTACATCAATGCCATAAATCTACCGTCAATCATGGTTCATACAATCCTGTAATACAATAAGATGTAAAAGGAAATCATCACTCGCTCTTGAGTGGTTTAACTCAGATAATGGTACAAGTGGATTTATACTCAACATTCCATCTCGATTGTGATGTCGGTCATAATCATGGTATAGTCCTGCAATGTTAGTATATAGCCTTTTATTCAATAATTTCACTACAACATCAATCCACCTTTTATATATTAATAACATCTAAACATATTTACTCATCTATCCTTGGATGGTAACCGGTGAATGAAACATTTTAACTTTGCACAATGTTCATCAGTAGTAAGCTAAATGTGTATAACCCAAATCGCATTATACCTACATATGGTTGTTAGTGTAATGAAAATGGAACACATACTTAACAATGGAATATTTATACTTTGGGTCGAAAATATTTTAAGAAGACGACTCATGCTAAGAATACTCATATGTTCATAACTTCACAAATTTATAAGGAGATCCACTAATTCCAATTATTATTCTATTTACCAACTCAAATGTTTTCAACTTGCATCTTCATAAGCCTATTGCTAAACATTTCCATATATATAGATATATAGAGAGAGAGCAATACTAGAAACATCTTTATTTCCTCCTGAATGTATTATAGCCGAACTTCCATTTTCAGTATGTAAACATAATACATATCACCAAAAAACAAGATGAAAGCATTACGCATATACTTACGGTTTTTAATCAGGATAATTTCGTTGGGTAATGTAGTAACATACGTTGCCATAAAATTTCACATCTTTATCTCCTTAGTTACCTTTTGGATAACCTTGAAGGTTTAGCCTCGATAACGCATTCCTTCGTTCATTCCTCCCATGCATATAAAACAAAACAATCATCTGATTTCAGTGCCAGATACTACATTTGTTCTATCACATATTACATCACATGGAATACACAAATACTTTAATAAGTATCGTTATGCTAAGTTACCACTTCCAATATAAACTATTTAACATTTAGTTATAAATTAAATAAAGTAAGTTTTAATTTCAAACTTCCCTTTTAAAATTTATACCAGATTTATATATATATATATATATATATATAATTTGTAAGTAAATTAAAGAATTATAAGCTCACTAAAGCCTTCTCAAGAGTTTCAAATATAACATTTATACTATACGCTCAGAACGCTCTTTAATGAGAATTTCTACCATTCTTGAACCTCTTATTACTAATTTTAACAAGTTATTTTCACTTGATGAGGGTAAATCTACTTCATTTCTACCACTTGTAAGCACTATGTCAATTCATTTCACTTGTTTTACAAACTTATAAATATAACTTCATACACAAGGTTCCGCACATCATAAAAAATGATACATTTAACGAGATTGCAGCCATCCAATATTCATATCTAAACATTCACTAAACATCATAGTTCATTAGTGTTTTATCAATTAACTTATATGTATGAGTGGGTCCCCTAGGAACATGTACGCATACTCATTTATGGTTTTTAAGTTTTCATTTCACTATTATAGTAGGCTTACTCATCCAAATATAATTACTCATCTTTTATAGGATCGTCCATACACAATAACACTATACTTTTCTCATGGATTATAATATCTTATATTTTCAAAAATCATAGAGCTATGATCCTATTGTCTAGATACTCTAGTGTTTACCAAAATTATAAATAAATATATGTATTTCTTGTGGAATTTGCGTTAACATGAATTCCATTAGTCAGTTTGTGAACAAAATGTTTCAGAAATAAAACGCAATAAAACTACTTACTTGTCATTCAGAGACTTTGTCACAGTATTCAATCTATTTTATTGGTACCTCTTGCATGACTTTGAGGATTAATTCCTCTAATTCATTCCTTCATATGTACATATAACAAAACAATCAAATTGTTAGTTCAAACAAATTCATAATATTTACCTCATGTTAGGCCCATATAGGCCTGAGTGCAGTAACTTCAGCTCTTATACCATATGTAACGCACCTAAAATCCACCCCTTAAAATATTGGGAAATTGGGGTGTAAAATTTTTCCCTTGCAATAATTCATCCCATACACAACTATATTAATCTTCATAACATTTAATCATCATTAATAATTGATCTACCTTTAACTTGAAACTCGTTTAAATATTAAGCATTGTTTATAAGTCGTTATAATGATCCCGTCATGCCTATGAATCCTCATACTCTAAATACCTTCATAACTCACTACAAGGATAATTACCTTACATACCCATATCTTAGGAAAACTATAAGAATCTCTTTTATTCATGTCAAAAGAATCGACAGAAGCGAATGGACATCAATTATCACAACAACTCTTGATTAACCAATATATATTTATAGTTCTCCATACATCTCTCTATTAGTATCATACTTGTAATATCACCCAAATAATATGAAGAACGGGTTGTATAAGGATTATTCCTCAACATATCTAAAGTAAGAGAAAACATGTTAGTCAAAATGTTTGTCCCAAAAAAATACTCAATATTCTAATATACCATATATTCAACTAGCTTATAAGGCTTGAGATCTTATGTGAGTTTATACAACAACATACTTTTCATACCGAGTTATTTCTTAGTCTGATATTATTATCCTCACTTTTTTAATGGCATGGTTAGTACTCAAATTGCATGAAACAAAAGATGGTATCTCATTAATCACATACTAATTACTCAATGTATTCTAGAATATTTGGTAACTATATCCATAAGCTCAGAGTTCATTTAACCCTTGGAATTTAATCCAACTTTTGAAGTATTCTAATATTTGATAATACTTTATCATAAAAATAACTCTCTGTAAGACATTAAATCTTTCGTTGTTTTCTTATTTCATACATTGAGTTTAATTGTAATCCATCATGAAGTTTTTTCCCCTTTACAAAAATATTCTACCCTTTATTCAAAGAGTTCACATGACATGGTTAATTAAAACATATACATGTGATTTCTCTAATTAAATTTTCAACACTATATTATCCATCCCCTTAAGGATGTAAAACATAAAAGGATATACTTATAAACCAACATTATAACTTCTATGGGCTTAATACATCAGTCCCTTAACATAATTGTAATAAATCATATGTTAGCATCTGAACAACTTGTTACATCACACCCCGGGTCAATTATAGGTTAATAAGTGACATTTCAACTCTACAATAAGTTCAATACCATAATAATGGTAAGCTAAATATGTAATAATAATGGTAAGTTAAATATGTATAGAACCAATCACTATATGCATCTATATGACTAGCAATAATCATCAATCAATGAAACAAGATAATAATGGGATTGTTAAATGAAGATAAATTTTCTAAAGAAACTCTTGACAAATGTGTATATATATATGTATATATATATATATATAGATAGATATACATATACATATGTATATCTATATATATACATACATATATATATGTGTGTGTATGTATATATATTGATATACATATGTATATCTATATCTATACATACATACATACATATATTGTTGTAATACTGCAAAATTATATATATATATATACACATATACATATGTATACATGTATACACACACATATATATATATATATACATATCAGTATTACAACAATAGAAAATACTTATCTGTATTACATTGACTCGCGCGACTTAAGGCTTTACTGCAACTTTCTTCCCAACCATTCACTCTCTGTCTGGTGTATATTTTCTACCACCCAGAGGCCACCCCGAGCTAGCAAGGAATCCACTAGAATCGAAAATAAATGATACTCTCAATCTTATAAACTACTGCTTAGATTTAATCCCTTCCTCTACCACTTGCACCCAATAGGTGATAAATATTAGCACCAAGTTGACATCCCCTTTTTGGACTTGTAATTCCCTTCCATACCATTTTAGAGAAAAAATGACATCATGCATATGATACATATACTCTCTCTATAGCATTAACACTAGGATCTCTAGCAGAAATCAACTCTGATCTAAATAAAATATATACAAGGTTTTTAGCCAGGGAAATCCATCTCAGATATCACCATGTTATTACAGAGATTAACTATGTTCTTAAATAAAAATATAATAAGGTTTTTAGCGAGGGAAATCCAGCTCTTACAGAGATTAAATCTGTTCATAAATAAATATATAATAAGGTATATCACCACGTTTTTTTTTTACAGAGATAGATCCTTGTTTTTACAGAGATACATCCACGTTTTTTACAAAGATAGATCCACGTTTTTACAGAGATAGATCCACATTTTTTTACAGAGAAAGATCAACATTTTTACAAAGATAGATCCACGTTTTTACAGAGGTAGATACACGTTTTTTACAGAGATAGATACACGTTTTTTTACAGAGATAGATCCACATTTTTTTAGCGCTTAACTCTGTTCTTAAATAAAAATATAATAAGGTTTTTCACCACGTTTTTACAGAGATAGATCCACGTTTTTCTTTTGCAGAGGATCAATTCAGATCAACAATATAAAATACCTATGTTTCTGGCAGAGACCAGGATCAGCTCAATAGATGCACTTTTTTCTTTGTGCAGAGGATCCATTCAGATCAACAATATAAAAGACCTACGTTTTCTGGCAGAGATTGCTTACCTGTTTTTGCTACATATATTACATACTTGATCATCGACCAACTCTTACGCTGCTTACTTCCTTTCCTCAAAAGGATCCTTGCTTCGACTCCTAGGGGCTATCCCTTCACGCATAGATTACTTCTCTCCAATAATAGAACCCTACGGTAAAAGGAATGCCCCTTCCCAAAGCATAGATCATAACTTTAAGGCACAAATCGAGTTCACTTGTGCCCCTTCTCGAGCTGCGACTCCACCTAAGCACACATGTGTCGTTTCCCTGGAGAATCCGCCCAACCCACTTTGGTAAATCCGCCATCCATTAACTATATAAAACTCATATTATTTAATGTGTTAGGGTTGGGTGGAGTGTTTCCTTTACAGATCACTCCTCACGATGGAGACCATTCTCCTATTCTTAAGGGAAAAGTGGGATATGGAGACCCATCTCGTGGGTGCATAATCTCTTGTTAAAGTTATTCTAATATATAACACCTTTAACAAATGGATAACCTTTGTAACATAATCCTCTTAAAAAGTATTATAATCAATTATACAAATTGTATGATCATTTTCTATAAATGATTTGAATTCTTAGTTTCCGTATAAAACATAGCCCTTTGGCATTTGATGTCATAGTTAAGATAATGGTTTTAAGTTTATTAAACCTATAACTAGAATTAACCTTATTCTCTCTTAATGAGAGGGTAATAGACATCCATTATTTTTCTATTTGGCAATTAATAAATTCAGTTTACCTAGGACCATCTAAATAAAATCTACCTTCATACTAACGGGTAAGTCTTATATCTTACTAGAAGATTTTTGCGGCAAGCTGCCATTCTTCCTGTCTTACAACGATGATACTTATAGGTTTAAGGTTTAATACGTGGATCATTTTTCTTCCCTTCTAGTGTCGAAGGAACTAGGATGAAACAAGTCATCCCTAACAGGGTTCTCGTAGTCTCCCAGCCATTTATCCCTCCTCCTAGTGGATTCTGTTACCCCGTCGTTTAGTTGCGTCACCGCCTTCAATCTCCTAAGTCTAAAATTTACAACTTATAAAATGAACAACAAACTTACAAGGTTTATTGGTGGGGCCTTGTCCTTGAGCTCCTCACCAAAAACAAGTATAATTTTACATTTCCATTTACAAAATAATGGGGATTAAAAGAGGGATGTTACATCCTTTCTCCCTTAAAAATAACACCGTCCTCGGTGTTCATGCAATTCAACAGTTCCACTATTTAGTTCCTTTGTACATAATTCTTTTTTTATCTTTTGGTTGTGTCTTGATGCTCTTAATTATCTTTGAACTTTCATGATTCCTGCATGTCGCTATTGCTCATAACCTGCACTTTTGCGCAACCAAACCGGGTCTTCCAAAATTGTTCAGTAAAACATATCATTATTTTCACTTCAAATCAGAATGTAAACAATAAATCATTTTTCAACACACTATTGTTGTTATTCATGGAACATATTCCAGTCCTTTATCATTGCACTTTGTGATCTTATCCCCATAAGGAAACATAAAATATAACTCAAAAGAATTCATAGGAAACACAAATTCACTTATCTTTTGGAGGACGTCCTTTACCTCCAATATTCAAACATTTTTAGCTAGTCATTAGCTTGCGATAGATATTACCTTCATTCACAAGTTAGTAGCATGTATCTCACATATTTTCAAGCAATAAACTTCAAAATTTTCATTTATCATATTCAAACATTAGAGAAGTTCACAGCCTAGATACCTGGAAGTTCTTAACATATGTTTCATCGTTATATCATGGAGATTGAAAGATTTCAACAACAATTTGCTAAGTCCAAAACTCTCTTCTGGGATTTGTAACTTCAGCAACAGTCTTTTGAACACATATCTCTCCCTCAAGATTTGTCACCAATTTATGCGTGGTCTTACAGGCTAAAAATCTTTTGGAATTACTCCTCTTTTGATTGCTAGTCAAAAAATTTCCTTCTCAAAAGAACATCAAACAACGTTCTGTCTTCCAGATGTTAAAATTGTGTGCCTAGGTCTTGCCATTGATATCAAAGACTCTTTCTCTTTTTCACTCAAGCCCCCTAGGATTGAGTCCATGAAATATTTCCACTCAAACTCTCTTGCTTGAGTCCAGGAAAATTATTTAGCAAAGTAGAGTTGGATCGTCAATTTTGCCACTTGGTGTTATCATTCATCACCCATGATAATATTATTATTATTAATATTTATTTGGTCTGTTTCATCACAACATGTGACATACATACTTGGAACTTATTGTGACTTCATTGCCATTGCCAAGTTTTTAGAATCACTTACAACTTCACAGTTAGTTGCAATATCATCAATCTATAAACAATCGGTTCACCTATTTACTTCATCACATTCCATGAGTTTTAATGATTTGTACATCAATACCATAAATCTACCATCAATCATGGTTCATACAATCTTGTAATACAATAACATGTACAAAAGGAAATCATCACTTGCTCTTGAGTGCTTTAACTCAGATATTCGTACAAGTGGATTTATACTCAACATTCCATCTCAATTGTGACGTCGATCATAATCATGGTATAGTCCTGCAATGCTAGTATATAGCCTTTTATTCAATAATTTCACTACAACATCAATCCACCTTTTATATATTAATAACATCTAAACATCTTTACTCATCTATCCTTGGATGGTAACTGATGAATGAAACGTTTCAAATTTGCACAATGGTCATCAGTAGTAAGCTAAATGTTTATAATCCAAATCGCTATATACCTACATATGGTTGTTAGTGTCATGAAAATGGAACACATACTTAACAATTCAATATTTATACTTTGGGTCAAAAATATTTTAACAAGACGACTCATGCTAAGAATACTCATATGTTCATAACTTCACAAATTTATAAGGAGATCCACTAATTCCAATGATTATTCTATTTACCAACTCAAATGTTTTCAACTTGCATCTTCATAAGCCTATTGCTAAACATTTCCATATATATATATATATATAGAGAGAGAGAGAGAGAGAGCAATACAAGAAACATCTTTATCTCCTCCTGAATGTATTATAGCCGAACTTCCATTTCAGTATGTAAACATAATACATATCACCAAAAAACAAGATGAAATCATTACTCGTATACTTACGGTTTTTAATCAGGCAAATTTCATTGGGTAATGTAGTAACATACCTCGCCATAAAATTTCACATATTTAGCTCCTTAGTTACCTTTTGGATAACCTTGAAGGTTTAGCCTGGATAACTCATGCCTTCGTTCATTCCTCCAATACATATAAAACAAAACAATCATCTGATTTCAGTGCCAGACACTACATTTGTTCTATCACATATTACATCTCATGGAATACACAAATACTTTAATAAGTATCGTTATGCTAAGTTAGCACTTCCAATAGAAACTATTTAACATTTAGTTATAAATTAACTAAAGTAAGTTTTAATTTCAAACTTCCCTTTTAAAATTTATACCAGATTTAAATATATATATATATATATAATTTGTAAGTAAATTACAGAATTATAAGCTCACTAAATCCTTCTAAAGAGTTTCAAATATAACATTTATACTATACTCTCAGAATAATGATAATCACTTCTACCACTCTTGAACCTCTTATTAGTAATTTTAACAAGTTATTTTCACTTGATGAGGGTAAATCTACTTCATTTCTACCACTTGTAAGCACTATGCCAATTCATTTCACTTGTTTTACAAAATTATAAATATAACTTCATACACAAGATTCTGCACATCATAAAAAATGATACATTTAATGATATTGCAGCCATCCGATATTCATATCTAAACATCCACTAAACATCATAGTTCATTAGTAGTTTATCAATTAACTTATATGTATGAGTGGGTCCCCTAGGAACATGTACGCATACTCATTTATGGTCTTTAAGATTTCATTTCACTATTATAGTAGGCTTACTCATCCAAATATAATTACTCATCTTTTATAGGATCGTCCATACACAGTAACACTATACTTTTCTCATGGATTATAGTATCTTATATTTTCAAAAATCATAGAGCTATGATCCTATCGTCTAGATACTCTAGTGCTTACCAAAATTATAAATAAATATATGTACTCCTTGTGGAATTTGCCTTAACACGAATTCCATTAGTCAGTTTGTCAACAAAATGCTTCAGAAATAAAACGTAATGAAACTAATTACTTGTCACTCACAGACTTTGTCATAGTATTCAATCTATTTCATTGGTTACCTCTTGCATGAATTTGAGGATTAGTTCCTCTAATTCATTCCTTCATATGTACATATAAAAAAAACAATCGAATTGTTAGTTCAAACAAATTCATAATATTTACCTCATGTTAAGCCCATATAGGCCCGAGTGCGGTAACTTCAGGTCTGATACCATATGTAACGCACCTAAAATTTCCCCCTTAAAATATTGGGAAATTGGGGTGTAAAATTTTTCCCTTGCAATAATTCGTCCAACACACAACTATGTTAGTATTCATAACATTTAATCATCATTGATAATTGATCTACCTTTAACTTGAAACTCGTTTAAATATTAAGCATTGTTTATAAGTCCATATTGTAACATCCCGATATTTTCATAAAATTTAAAAAAAATTAAATCGACATAAAAGGAGCTAATATTGTAAAATGAGGAAATAATAATAATCAATATTCAGCAATTAATAAAAGTGTCGCTTGGTAGTAACAATTTAATGCTTGTGTCTTTTGTCTTTTAATGACGTCATGAAAATCAATTAATGATTATGTACTTTATTCGTATGCTGGAATGATTGAAAATTTATGATGCATTGGAAAACGGAATTCTTTTGACAAATACTGACAGTTTAACTTTTCTGGATGATGATGAAAGGGGTCCCACGAGGTGCCCCAAGGCTTACTTAGCTATTCCGCTAAAGCACTGCACTCGTCCTCCATGTGCAGGTTCGCAGGTAAGAGATAGCGATAAAATTCAGAGTGTTTAATAATCACGATATAAATCGAAATTGCTTAGGATTTTCGATGCTACAGGTATGGTCTCCTTCCTATTTTGTAAGATGAACCTGTCGATCACAAGACTGCAGATAACGTCTATTTCAGGGTGCATTCGTCATGATTGTTTTCATTAAGGGTTGATGACTTTACGTAAGGTCAATCCATAATGTTTTGCGACTGTTAAGTAATTCACTTTAAAAACACTGACGGTGACAGGTTCAGGACAAGGGATCATGGTCTTAAGTCATGCTATGGAAAGAGTGATAAGTTGGTTTTAAGTCTCTATTATCTGGGCAAGTAAAATTGTGATGCCTTAAGTATTAATACCCAACCATGCAATGGATGTGATGGTTCCTTGGGTGGCACCATACCCTAATGATGTGTTTATATAACTTATGGTGTGGACAAGCTTTATGAGCTCTACAATAATCCCTATAGTGAACTTTATAATAGATTTTATGTAATGGGCGGAGTCAAACCATTCCCTATGGTTGCTCATGACCTTAGTGGATATTCATAAGCTATGAATGTGGTTCGAAAATGATTATATGGGATCGTATGAGACCTTTGGTTATATGCTATCGGTGATCATTATACATTGATAATATTTCCATGTTGAAACTTTTAACATTGGTTTGAATGGGTTAGCAGGTGGAATGATGGCCCTGCAAAATCCTGCATACGAATAGAGGGTGTATTAAATGATTAGGTTTGTAATTATTGTTCCTGGCCACCATGTTAGGGATCGTGTTACGTGCACGTCTATGTGGATGTTTCAGCGTGTGATAAGGTTTGGTAATTGCTGAGTTGTAACGGCCTTCTGCCCTGCTATCAACCGATATGGCAACTCCATGGCTTGGGAGGTAGATGAGCCATTTATTGTTACTCCTACCACCTTCCAACGTGGCTTGATGAGGATGGATCTCTGTCGTTGATCGTTGTGTATTGGGATGAGCTGAACCCTTGCATAACTTATGGATTCTTTGTAACGTTTCTTGGTCATTTGTTCGGTGGTAGGGTTTGGGAGGTGAGGCCAACCGGCCGAGAGGCACTTAAGGTTTGTTGGTTTTTCTATCCTCCCTCAGGCTCGATCCTGAGACCAGTAGCAACCCTGGGTCTATGAGTAAAGGTTATCCATGGAAGCCAAGTCTGGAACGATGGTGTGGTAATCTACAGGTGGGATGAGTGTATCTGTGTCGGCATTGTCGTAGCTTGCAAGTCTGGGTTTTCAATTGAGTTGGAAGTTTTTGGGAGGTATCCCTCATCGCGGTCTTCGACCTGGGTGCATCTCCTTCACAGTGGATGGATGATGGCTACGTCGAAAACTCTGTCACAACTCAGGTAATGTAACGTTGCAAAGGTTTTCCTACTATTCATTGTTGCATGCGTTCTACCTCATGATCCGATGCTTAACTTGTTGCATGGATGTTGGCAGGTAACCCTCGGTGAATCCATAGGGTGCCAGAATAGTTGAAGGGAAGAGAACTTAAGCGAACCCATATCCCTCCTTAGTGGTTCTCCTGGAATCGGACTTGATGAGTAAGTGTCGATAGCATGCCTTCGCGGTAATGGATTTGTCTCGCCTGCAGCATTTGGGCAACCTTCAGTTTTGAGTTTTGTTGATAGAGTATGTGATGTAAATGTTTAAAATATACGGCCAGCCATTCCTAGAATCGGCGAGTTTAGCAGGGTTGAACCCTTGGGTTTGCAAATAGTCTTGCATCTTTCCATTTATGTCTTATCGTTTTTGTGTACTTCTGGGTTAATGCATGTGGAGATACGTAGACTGTAACTTTGTTTCAGTATTTGATGTGTGCATAAATGATGCGGGGTTTCGAAAGGAACCCTCAGCAAAAGATAGTGGCGACCGTAGGGTGTAACCACTGTTATTTTTAATGGAAACGATAATATTTCAGGGTTTAATGGCTATGTTGGTGAATTGGTCTTCTCGTTTTTGTATCTGTATCTAATTGCCGGTTAAGATATTCTGGGTTTCATGTCTGCGCATAGTGTTTTTCAATCTTTTCATTCTTGAACTCAGATCCAAGGATCGAAGGCATGTTGTTAAATTAAAAAGTGGCTATAAGCCGAGAGCGATCTTCCAGGCTTATACTGTGTTTGTGCTTGTATGGATAAACCGAGAATTAGAAAGGAAGTGGTTTTGTTTTGAAAGCATAAGTGATAACGTTAAACCCTAGCTATCGATGTGAATGAAATCTACATGTCTATATTGATGTTTTAAAGAAATAAGAATAACAACTCTTGATTCTGCAGTTAAATTGTCTATGGCAAGGAAACCTTGATTTGGAAACTGTTAAATGTTATAAATAATGATGTAATGAGAACCTATTGACCCCAGCTTGGGTGTAGAGATACTATAATTTAATCTGTCAATTTAACAAAGCTATGTTTGTCCTAGCTGTTAATAACTTGGTATTCTGTGGTGTAAGTTTTATCATATGCAAATGATAGTTCGGGAAAAACAAAGAAAATAACAGTGCAATTGTCAGATAAATTGACTGCTTATGAATATACAGTTTTTTTTTTAATTTCTAACTATGTATTCCTGTATTCATCCATTTTGGACCTCTGATGAAAGGATAGAATAACACAGTAGCCTTCTTTCTGTCTGTACAATATAATACAGTGAAGACAATAATTATATCAGCTCAATCAGATTCTAAAAATAATAAGAAGATAGCAAAATGGAAATATGGTTAAACAGATTGCATGTTATTGTTTTCTTTGAAGTGATTAGTAAAGATCGGTAACCCTCGTTGTTAACATAATGATCACCTTTAGAAATAAGAAAAGAACCTACTGCTATGATTAGTTTCTGTTAACTTGTTTCAACATACAAAATTGAATAGTAAAACAATACATGCATAGATCTAATCTACAGTTGCTAAATTACGAGATGCATGATAACATAGTCTGCGCATGGGTGGTCTTTGGTTTAGATATTTATATGCATGTTATTGTTTCACTTTTAGCTGGGCATATTTAATGCTACCTCTCTGTACTGGAGTACGATGCAGCTCCACGCATGGGGAAAAATGCAGAGGAGTCATTTTATCAATTCAGCAAATCTAAATTAATTAGGATCTGACATTTTCTACTATTGATCATTGAATAACAATACTAAGCCATTTTTTTAGAGCATTCATGTGATTTGAAAAAGAAAACACAACAAAATAGAACTTGAGGGTAATGGGAGGAACAAATCACTCAAGAAACCTATTCCACCCAACCTGCTCCCAAACAGCCAAGATGTCTACTTTAGGACCCCCGAGCCTATCCACTGATCCACCAGGAGGAAGAAGGATCTACAGCTTAGGACTTCAACTTGCAGTAGCAAGAAAATTTATATATCCATCCTTATAGGCTTAGTAATTCCATGGGATCAGCACCAGCACCTCTAGTCAGTCCTTCTCATAACAATTGCAGACTTATACTTTCACTCTCCACAGCCTCCCCTATTCGAATCTCTCAGCCATCACCTGATGAGCATGAGGAATGTTTCTACATAAAACATTGTAAGAGTTGCCTGCTCAATTCGAATTGCCTTTTATAGGATGCCTAGGTCTTTTGAAATTAGCTGGTCATTAGTGAGCTTCCTGCTCACCTCTCTCCACCTGGAGAGGGAAATGACACAAAATTAGGGGGAGTTGTCCCATACCAACAGCTAATGGTAGAGTGCAAATGTTGTCATCTGTCCCAATCCTTCCAGTCGCTTCTATTCCTCCTAGTGGGACAGTGGACACTCTTGTAACAGCTTTCTTGAGTGTTTGTCTCCCATTTTCATTTATTAAATAATAATAATGAGTCATTACATTCATTTTTTACCTACTTGGTCATAATTACAAACTTGTAATTATAATTTAACAAAAATTATTTTTTGCAAAAAGAATAATAGTAGAAAATAATTATTCTCAAAAATTGGGTAGGTGACACATATGATGATCCCGTCATGCCTATGAATCATCATACTCTAAATACCTTCATAACTCGCTACAAGGATAATTACCTTACATACCAATCTCTTAGGAAAACTATAAGAATCTCTTTTATTCATATCAAAAGAATCGACAGAAGCAAATGGACATCAATTATCACAACAACTCTTAATTAACCATATATATATTTATAGTTCTCCATACATCTCTCTATTAGTATCATACTTGTAATATCACCCAAATAATATGAACAACAGGTTGTAGAAGGATTATTCGTCAACATATCTAAAGTAAGAGCAAACATGTTAGTCAAAATGTTTGTCCCAAAAACATACTCAATATTCTAATATACCATCTATTCAACTAGCTTATAAGACTTGAGATCTTATGTGAGTTTATTGAACAACATACTTTTCATACCAAGTTATTTCTTAGTCTGATATTATTATCCTCACTATTTTAATGGCATGGTTAGTACTCAAATTGTATGAAACAAAAGATGGTATCTCATTAATCACATACTAATTGCTCAATGTTTTCCAGAATATTTGTTAACTATATCCATATGCTAAGGGGGCTCTAGAGAATGAAGGCTGCAAGAGTTGCTAGGGTTTCCTAAATCGGGGAAACTCCTTACTCTCTCTTCAGTCCTCCGTTAAAAATGGATATGGGTGCACCTATGGTTACGGACGCGACGCACACCCTCTCGGAACACCAACAGGAATACTGGGGGGATACCCACTACGGACCCAGCTATGATTTTCTGGCCACGGGTTGGCCTTCATCTTTCAACACCATTTTTGAATCAGAGCTACCTATGGACCCTACCCCACCTTCGTCTCTAATCCTAGAGGGTTTCATCGCCTTGCTAATGCAACCATCGGATCCCCAAGGTTCCCCCCTAAAAGTTCCCTATCCCAGGAAACCCTCGTCCTCTGGATCAGCCTCAAAAATCCCTCCTAGCCAACCCAGGGCTCCATCTTCTGGTGTTAAAAAAATAGATAAGTACCTCAAAAACTCACTGACTCCACTCAATCTCGTTTGCGGTCAAAACATTACAGTAGCTCAATCCTTAGAGATGGTGGAATTGGCAGTCATTGGTAGGGCTCGTGGAAAATACCCTAGTATGGCACAGCTGGAACACTGGGTCGATACGAACTGGAACTCACTGCTGAGCTACAAGCCCGATATTATGGTACTTTATCACGGGTGGTTTGTTTTCAAACTCCGAAGCTAGGCGGATGTGGAAATCATCCTACAAAAACAATGGAGTTTCGGCAATACTCCTTTCCTATTGAAAAAATGGACGCCCTTGTTTGATGTCGAGTGCGAGCCACTCGACATTGTGCCTGTCTGGGTTATAATTCTGGGCCTCCCCTGGGAATTCTGGAATTGGAATTATTTCAGAGACATTAGAAATGCCTTGGGGGTGTTCATCGATGCTGACATGAATTTCCTCCAGACAAAGAGATTGACGGTTGCTCAGATTTTAGTCTCCTTAAAACTCCCCTCAGGGCTCAGGGAATGCTTAAATTTCATTTGGGGACAAGATACATGCATCCAAACCCTAGGCTATGAGGGAGTACCCTTTTGATGCCATAGGTTCCACATCTATGGACACCTTGCAAAAAATTACAAGTTGTCTTTCACCTCCAGTTTGGATCTGCCCAAGAAGCGGGTTGTGGGAAGCGGGTTGTGGGAAGCGGCATTACTGAGGACTGCACTGAATCCCAAAAATAGGATCGCAGGGAGGACCATGCTGAAGACATTACTCACGACAGGAGGAAGGAACCTTGTACTGTGGATACCCTGGGTTATGATCTATCGACTGTGGACGACCCAACACTGCAACCTCCAATTGCACCTGCTCGACACATACTGGAACACGCGACTTCAGGTAAGCAGACTAATCTTCCCTCCCACCTCTCCGTTTTGGTTGACAATTTAAATGCACTCAGTTTCGAGTGCTCAAACCCCCCCCTGTCCTCCTCTCCTCTTCTCCCCCAGGTGTAATTCCTGTCACTACCTCCGACCTCACCCCCTCTCCTCCTTTTACATCCCCTGCTCCCCTTCCTTCCACCTCAACACCTCCTTCCTTTCCCACACCCATCCCCACTCCCTCCCCCTCTCCCATATTACCTGCCACTCATAGTGTACCGGAGGCCTCCTACCCAATACATTTTCGACTTCGGTCGAGAGATGTTCCAGTCGCTTCTTCATCATCGTCTCTGCACCTGGTTTTGGGGAAAAATACAATTCCTCTGGGTCGTGGGAAGGGCAGATGGCGACCCTCTCATCTCTTTGTGACATAAAATCATGCTCTCTTGGAACTTGCAGATGGTAAACATAAATATATTTATTGGGCGCTTAGAGCGAAGAAATACTATGGTGGGGTTAACCCATGAAACTTCTCTCCCTTAACTGCAGGGGGTTGGAAAGTGAGCCCAAAAAACTTGCACTAAAAAGGTTGATCTCATTGCATCATCCTGATGTTCTCTTGCTTTAATAAACGCTGGGATCGGAAGAGGGAATCACTACTCTACTTTCCTCTCTTTTAAATTACATGGATTTCCGGGCACTGGATGCTCGTGGCCACTCTGGGGGTGTCTCCATTAGATGAAACACTCAGACGGTCCAACTTAAAAATTCCTGGGGTTTGAGCTCTATGTTGGGCGTGGAGATTCATCATGTTGTACTAAACTCCATATTCAATATTTTAAATATCTATGGACCTTATGAGGACCGGGTCCCCTTCTGGGACACTCTAAAATTGACTTCTTTTTTTCAACTAGATAATTTGATTATTGGTGAGGACCTAAATTTTACTCTTGGAAACCATGAGATTTGGGGTCCTAGTGCCAGAACTGATACACTGCCAGATTATTTTGAACATATTATGCATGACTTCAAGCTGGTGGATCTTATCCCTCACAATATTAAACCTACTTGTACCAACCAGAGAGATGGGGAGAGAAGGATTGCTAAAATATTGGACCGTTTTCTTCTGGTTGAACATCTTATTGGGAAAAACGTAAACATCTGATAGTGGATGGACTTGGGAGGTATCTCAGATCACTCTCTTATCATCCTGGATCTTAAGGGAGAAGCCACAAAACCTCCTGGACCTTTCAAACTCTGTGCAACATGGTTAAAGGAAGAGGAGGTTAGTTCGATCATCAAGGATAATTGGGTACCCTACTTTCCAGTGGAGGGTAATCATGTTGCTACACACTTTGTCAAAAACCTTTCAGAAGTAAAAAAGTGTCTAAAGGATTGGGATTTCAAAAATAAAGAAAGGGATGAATCGGAACTATCACAGGTTGAAGAGGAGATTCGGTTGGCTCAGGATTCATATGGTTGTGGTTTCCTGACTCAGTATTCCTCTGAACAACTAGGCCTACTTGAAGCACGTAGGGGAAAACTTTTACAGACCCAAGAGGAGATTTGGAGACTAAAGAGTCGAGCTATTTGGCTTACATACGGTGATGAAAATACAAAATTCTTTCAAATTTTTGCAAAAGGAAGAAAGTACAAAAACACCATTTGGGAACTTCAAAATGAAAATCATGAGAACATTTCCTCTTTCAATGGCTTGACGGCCCTTGGGACATCTCATTTCTTGTAATGTCCCCATTTTGACCCCCTTTGTATTAAATCGTAAATGATGTAAATATTGTTATTTGATCATGGTGAGGAGCTCAAGGCCAAGGCCCCACCATTGATTTAGCCCTTTATGTATCGGTAATTAAAGGAATAGATGCCTATGGTTCTTGTGCTAGATAGGCACAATGTAAATAAGACATCATGTAAATACGAATTTTAATGAAAATACCCACAACTAGCTATGCAATGCAACAAAGAGATGGGGGAATGATTCTACAAGGAATAGGGAGGGAAACTATTCAAACCCTTGAGCCAATGGTGTTAATCCATGTGTCAATGAGAAAACCCATAAACCCTCAACTACCCATTTTGGGGTTATGCACCCAATCATTTAATTCTTCCAAGAATTGGTTGAGGCAGTTAATGCCTTGGGAATGAAGAGGTATGGAAGCCAATTTCATGTATGGGCAAGCCATCAACCTGGAAAATCGTGTTTTGTCTCCTTGGGCAAGAAAACACCCACGAAATGGTGCCCAAAGCCATTATGAACAGTTAGTCTTTCATCTCTCACGCAGTCTGAACTACTGGGTCTTTCCTCATCACGTTTTTACCATTTCCCCTGCATTTTTCCATGCCTAGGAGCTCATTTTTGTATTGTATAGCAGCTGGGAGAGAAGGGCCACGATTTGGGACTGTTATGGAGGTCATTTTTGCCCCAGAATACCCATGGGCGTTTTTCTAAAAATGATTTCTGCTCTCCAGGGTTGAATTCCCATTTTCCATTTTCGTTTTGGGCTTTCCCACGTTTTTCTGAGGCTAATGAAAATCCCATCTTTGGGCATCTCACTGTAAAAACGTTTTATCATGACCAATAAGTGTAGTTCTGCTATTATGTGCATCCCGATTTTGATTTGAACCTGTGAGCAAGAAACTTGGACTGGTAGTGGACAGAATTGGCTTGATAAACCTAGTGGAGGGAGTAACCTCTCAAGAAGATCAAGAGGGCTTTGGCTACTTTTCTATGCACACCCTGAGAGCACTAGAAAGGAAGGTATGGCTTGAGGGACTGTGTGGCAGTGAAGAGAATACTTCCTTGTGTTGGGTGTGTAGGCATTGTGAGTGCCAAGCTGAATAGATCTAGGAGGGGTACCCATAGCTCTGTGATTGAGCTCACTAGCTTAGCAATTCTTCCTTTCCATGTCCTAGCAGCCTGATAAACCCAATTGCAGATTGGCTTGGCTCATCTTGGTGTATGCTTGGCTATGTGTGAGTCTGTTGTTTCCCGGTTCCATGTAGAGATCATGCCCAGCTCGGGGGTGGCAGTTGTATCAAGAGGTTGATAAGCACAACTAGCCTATGGTTGGGTGGAATGTTGCAGTTGCATAGCCAGTTGCTTGGGACTACTTCGTTAAGATAAGTATTCTCTTGTGTTTAACTTTGCAATTATTATTTGATGAATAGTTGAATGAATTATGGATGTGTTAATGAATTTACTTCCGCTGTGTTTTCAAATGTTTATGCATTTGCATATGTCCATCCTCATTTTAAGTTGAATGTTTATTTAATAAGTACATGGGGCTAGATGCCCGGTTTTAAGCACCACATCCTCTCTATCATGCTGGTATGGTAGGAGGGGACGTTACATTTCTCCTCCCTTTACAAGGATGACAATAGAGCAAATATTGCCAACATCATTCAGATGTCCCAATATTTTCCTAGTTTCATCTCCCAGGAGGACAATCTGGATCTTATGGAGGAGATCTTTGAAGATGAATTAAAAGAAACCCTTCATAGTTTCCAAAAGGATAAAAGTCCTGGTCTAGATGGATGGACCATTGAATTATTCCTTGCACACTTTGAGGTCATTGGTGCAGATCTTCTCCAACTGGTAGAGGAGTCTCACTCACGAGGACTTGTTCACCCACCCCTTAAATCCACCTTCATTGCTTTAATCCCAAAGTCATATCTTCCAACCTATTTCAATGAATTCAGGACTATATCCCCCTGCAATATCACATACAAGGTGGTGGCAAAGATCATTTCCAAAAGGCTTAAAAAAATTCTCTCAAAGGTCATCTCTTTGGAACAATTTGGCTTCTTGGAAGGACGACAAATCCATGAAGCCATTGGAGTTTCTCAGGAGTGTTTTCACTCGATTAAACTCAAGAAAATGAGAGGAGCAGTCATAAAACTTGATCTCTCTAAGGTCTTTGATAAGGTCAGCTGGACTTACTTAAGAATGTTGATGACACACCTGGGTTTTGACTACTCTTTCATCAAATGGGTCATGAGTTGCATCTCCACGGCATCTTTTGCAGTTCTTATTAATGGTTTAGCTTCTAATTTTTTTCATGCGGGCAGGGCGCTTCTCCAGGGATGTCCGCTCTCCCCCCTTCTCTTATTATTGGTGGTTGAAGGCCTTAGTAGATCTATTCTGGATGCAAATCGCAGGGGCACTTTCAAAGGTATTGGTATCTCGTCCTCACTTTTCTTAACTCACTTACTTTTTTCGATGGTATCCTCCTCTTCTACAGCAGTTTCATGAGGGATGTGGATACTCCAGCTAACATTCTTGACCTCTTTGGAAGGTCTACGAGAATGGAGATCAATACACAAAAATCCTCGCTCTCTTTGTCAAACATGGAAGAGAGGGAATCCCGTGACTACACCACTCTCTTTCCCTATGAGTTTTATGATCTGGATACTAGTTTAAAATACTTGGGTTTCATTTTAAAGCCAAACAACTATAAAAAATATGATTGGGGTTGGTTAATTGCAAAAATGGAGAAACGACTATCATCCTGGAGTCATTGGTGGCTCTCTCGGACTGGGAGACTGGTACTCATCAAATCAGTGCTGGAAGTTATTCCAGTTTATTGGATGTATCTAGCCTGGATCCCAAAAGGCATTTTAGAAAAGTCTTGAAAAATATGCTTTAGATTTTTATGGTCCGGAAAATCTAAGAAACGTGTATCTCCTTGGGTCAAATGGAAGACACTTGCAAATCCAAAGTCACTCGGGGGATGGGGACTAAAAAATATTCATATTTTTGTTAAATATTTGGCTACAAAGGTTGATTGCCATCTATTGATGACTAATAATCTATGGACGAAGGTGGTAATCCAAAAATATATTGCCCGAGTCTCTCTCTCAAACTGGGTCAGAAGTCCAACTCGCAACACTGCGGGCATCTCTGTCATTTGGAAAGCTACCCTTCACATCATTGATTCAGGGCTGGCCTGGAAATTGGGGGATGGATATCAGGTCCACATTGGTTTTGAACCTTGGTTGGGCTGTCAAAACAGACACACCCTCCCTCAACACCTTATTACCTTTCTACACGCTCGTGGTCTTCACCACCTTTCTCAAATTTTCGATATGGAGACCACAAGTATCATGCAGCAGGGTCGAAAATGCCCAGCACTTCTTAGACTACCTGTACCATACTGGGACATTTGGAACGAATATCTCCTTGCCCTTCGATCCACCCATGTCAGAATTTCTACTACTCAGGACACCTTCATTTCGTCCCCATCTCCGCTTGGACTTTACATCCCAAATATGGGTTACAAATTGTTGGCTGGTGAACTGGATGGAGGAGAACCATTGTGGTGGTGGAAAACGATTTGGCATTCAAAATTCCCTCTAAAAACAAAACTTTTCATGTGGTTCTTCCTATCAAACAAGGTTCCGGTCTGGGAGAAAATGAAAAGTTGGAACATTGAAGGGCTTGGGTGGTTCCCACTGTGTAAACATGCCTCTGAAACTCTTCAACCTATTTTTATCACCTTCCCCTTCACTCTTGATATTTGGACTCTACTGCGATCCACCTTAAATATTGGTCCTCTTTGGATTGGCAACACTTTGGAGGAAGCATGGAGAAACTGGTTCAAGTCCCCTGCTACTTTGCACTATAGGGTACTTCCTATCCTGGTCATTTGGGGCACTTGGTTGGCATGTAATAAGGCTCTCTTTCTTGAAAAACAATCTGTCCCCGACCTGGTGGCTACACAAAGTGTGGATATCCTGGCCTATTTTCCCCAAATAAATAACTCTCCTCCTATATGCACTATCATCACCAAATCCATTGACCCCACACTCCCTTGGGAATATTTCGATGGGGCGGAAAATGACCATCTCTGTGGAGGGGGGGTTGTTCTTCACCTGTCGCACTCCTCCTTTTATCATATTTAGATGGGAATTGGACCTGGAACAAACAAATTTTCCGAACTCTTTCTCTCAATATTCTTCTCTGTTTCGCTCTTGAAAGGAATTGCACTCATATTCAGATATTTGGTGACTCTATGAACATGATCAACTAGGTAAACAAAATTCAGTGGTGTCACAATCTGTTTTTAAGTAATATTTTGGCAGATGTATTGCAACTACTGATGAATTTTGAAACCTTCTCTTGTCGCCATGTTTACAGGGAGCGAAACACAACAGCGGACCAACTTTCTAAACAAGGATTGAACTTACCTTTTGGACAGTGGAAGATTTTGGCTACGAAACATGGACAAGCTTTTGAATATTTTCACAGACCCTTCATAGAGGGATTGGAAATTTTGGATATATGATACTCTCTGAACAGTACATTTTTTTATCGGGACCTATATTTTTTTCCCACTTCTAGAGGCCCTCGGTGGACCTCAGATCACTCTTACATGTATATATAGGTTGATTTCTCTTTTAGAGCAGCTCTTTTGATACAGCACTATGCTGGACACTCTTTCTGAAAGGCATTTTAAATGCTTTCTGCAATATGTAATTTGGTTATACCCTTAATTAAATTACGCGTTTTCCCTTGGAAAAAACTATATCCATATGCTCATATTTCATTTAACCCTTGGAATTTAATCCAACTTTTGAAGTATTCTAATCTTTGATAACACTTTATCATAAAAATAACTCTATATAAGACATTAAATTTTTCGTTGTTTTCTTATTTCATACATTGAGTTTAATTGTACTCCATCCTGAAGTTTTTGCCCCTTTACAAGAATATTCTAGCCTTTATTCAAAGAGTTCACACATGGTTAATTCAAACATATACGTGTGATTTCTCTAATTCACTTTTCAACACTATATTATCCATCCACGTAAGGATGTCAAACATAAAAGGATATACTTCTAAACCAACATTATAACTTCTATGGGCTTAATACATCAATCCCTTAACATAATTGTAATAAATCATAAGTTAGAATCCAAACAACATGTTACATCCCACCTGGGTCAATTATAGGTTAATAAGTGACATTTCAACTCTACAAGAAGTTCAATAATGGTAAGCTAAATATGTATAGACCCAATCACTATATGCATCTATATGACTAGCAACAATCTTCAATCAGAAAAACAAGTTAATAATGGGATTGTTAAATGAAGATCATTTTTCCAAAGAAACTCCTCACAAATGTAAACACACACACACACATATATATATATAATCTTGCAGTATTACAATAGTAGAAAATACTTAAATGTATTACATTGACTCACGCGATTGAAGGCTTTACTGCAACTTTCGTGACAACCATTGGCTCTTTGTCCAGTGTATATTTTCTACCACCGAGAGGCTACCCCTGAGCTGGAAAGGAATCCACTAGGATCAAAAATAAATGACACTCTTAATCTTATAAACTACTACTTAGCTTTAAGCCCTTCCTCTACCACTTGCACCCAATAGGTAATAAATATTCGCACCAAGGTGACATCCCCTTTTTGGACTTGTAATTCCCTTCCATACCATTTTAGAGAAAAATTGACATTATGCATATTATACATATACTCTCTCTATAGTATTAACACTAGGATATCTAGCAGAGATCAACTCTGATCTAAATAAAATATATGCAAGGTTTTTAGCCAAGGAAATCCAACTCGGATATCATCATGTTATTACAGAGATTAACTTTGTTCTTAAATAAAAATATAATAAGGTTTTTAGCGAGGGAAATCCAACTCTTACAGATATTAACTATGTTCTTACTAATAAATATATAATAAGGTATATCACCGCGTTTTTTTACAGAGATAGATCCACGTTTTTTACAGCGATAGATCCACGTTTTTACAGAGATAGATCCACGTTTTTTTACAGAGATAGACCCACGTTTTTACAGAGATAGATCCACATTTTTACAGAGGTAGATCCACATTTTTTACAGATATAGATCCACGTTTTATAGAGATAGATCCATGTTTTTACAACGCTTAACTCTATTCTTAAATAAAAATATAATAAGGTTTTTCACCACGTTTTTACAGAGATAGATCCACGTTTTTACAAAGATAGATCCACGTTTTTCTTTTGCATAGGATCAATTCAGATAAAAAAATATAAAATACCTACGTTTCTGGCAGAGACCAGGCTCAACTCAATAGATACACGTTTTTTTCTTTTTGCAAAGGATCAATTCATATCAACAATATAAAAGACCTACGTTTTCTGGAAGAGATTGCTTACCTATTTTTTCTACATAGATTACATACTTGATCATCAACCAACTCTTACGCTGCTTACTTTCTCTCCTCAAAAGGATCAGTGCTTACTTCCTCTCCTCAAAAGGATCGTTGCTTCAACTCCTAGGGGCTATCCCTTCACGCAAAGCTTACAACTCTCCAATACTAGAACCCTACGGTCAAAGGAATGCCCCTACCCAACACAAAGATCATCAATTTAAGGCACAAATTGAGTTCACTCGCGCCCCTTATCAAGCTGCGACTCCACCTAAGCATACATGTGTTGTTTCCATGGAGAATCCACCCAACCCACTTTGGGAAATCCGCCCTCCATTAACTATATAAAACTCATATTATTTAATTTGTGAGGGTTGGGTGGAGTGTTTCCTTTATGGAGCACTCCTCATGATGGAGACCATTCTCCTATTCTTAAGGGAAAAGTGGGATATGGAGACCCTTCTCGTGGGTGCATAATCTCTTGTTAAAGTTATTCTAATACATAACACCTTTAACAAATGGCTAACGTTTGCAACATAATCCTCTTAAAAAGTATTATAATAAATTATACAAAGTGTATGATCATTTTCTATAAATGATTTGAATTATTAGGGTGGCTATAACACATAGCCCTTTGGAATTTGATGCCATAGTTAACGTAAGGGTTTTAAGTTTATTAAAACTATAACTATAATTAACCTTATTCTCTCTTAATGAGAGGGTCATAGACATCCGTTATTTTTGTTAGAAAAACAGGATCTTAGAGCAATAACAATAAACAGAAATGCAAATATAATCACACATACACATTACAAGAGAGACACCAATATATCGTGGTTCACCCAAGATGGGCTATGTCCACACTGAAATTTCCAATCCTTATTATTCTACCATCCAGCAAAGTGAAGGGATACAACCTGCAGCACAGCCGCTGCACTTCCTCTTCACACTCTCTCACAGTCTCTCTTCGCGATCTCAGAGATCTTTACAATTCATAATACCTAATTCATCTTTCCCTAGCCGTATTACAATGTATTTCTTTTATAGGGGAAATACAATGGGAAAATACCACGGGATACCCAAAACCATGGGCCCGACCCTCTAGGGATCGTGTCGGGATCATAACCAAACCTGGGGTTCAAACACGGCTAAATCATCATCTATGAGACTGGAAGAGCAAGCCCCACAACCAACAATTTTGTTATTTAGCAATTAATAAATTCAGTTTACCTAGGACCATCTAAATAAAATCTACCTTCATACTAACAGGTAAGTCTTAAATCTTACTAGAAGGTTTTTGCGGCGAGCCACCATTCTTCTCATCTTACAAAGATGATACTGATAAGTTTAAGGTTTAAAACATGAATAATTTTTCTTCCCTTCTGGTGTCGAAGGCACTAGGATGAAACCCTTCATCCCTAACAGGGTTCTCGTAGTCTCCTAGCCATTTATCCCTCCCCATAGTGGATTTTGTTGCATGTCGTTTAGTTGCGTCATCGCCTTCAGTCTCCTAAGTCTAAAATTTACAACTTGGAAAATGAACAACAAACTTACAAGGTTTAGTGGTGGGGCCTTGGCCTTGAGCTCCTCACCAGAAACAAGTATAATTTTACATTTCCATTTACAAAATAATGGGGGTTAAAAGAGGGATGTTACAAATGACTTTACATGACCAAATGTAATAACAACATCCCCGACCAGAGGAATAAACATCTACGTCGGAGGTACACATACAATACAATAATAATAATAAATATAAAATACAAGTGAATATATTCTGAAATTACAATTACATTAACACTCCCTCTTATATAGGAAGTTATTCTATTGGCACAGTCATCAACACATATGGACACAAGTATTCATAAATGGATCATCATCAATGTTGGAAAATCATCATCAACACTGGATTATCATCAATGTTGGAAAATCATCATCAACACTGGATCATCATCGTCGTTGCTGCAATCCTCATCATGTCGATCATCGATTGGTGACATCTCTTGAATCTACTCGTCATAGGAATCTATACAGAGCCAACCCTTTTTCATGCTAGATGTAGGCCTAGCCCTCATGTAGTTCTTCATCATATCTGAGAGAAATCCATCAAGTAGGTATAGCCCAGGACCAGTCATTACATTGCCTCCACAAATACCTACGTCTCCTATTGTCTCCTCATCGTCTTCAGATCATCTCATCGTCACACTAAGCACAACCCATATGCACATCACATATCCCACAACGGTCAACCCGTGTCTACCAACATGGGAGGCACAAACCTGCCACCATGCGAGATCCTTCCTAGGCACACACACAATGTCTTATGACCATTGGACATCTCCAATATGGGAGGCACGAACCTACCACCATACAAAACCTCGTCTACCAACATGGGAGGCACAAGCCTACCACCATGCGAGACCCATCCCTTACATATGCCAACATGGGAGGCACAAACCTACCACCATGTGAGAATGGATCAACCCTTACATATACCAACATGGGAGGCACAAACCTACCACCATGTGAGAATGGATCGACCCTTACATCTACTAACACAGGAGGCACGAACCTACCACTATGTGAGAATGGCCCAACCCTTACATCTACCAACATAAGAGGAACGAACCTAACACTATGTGAGAATGGCCCATGTGCATCTGCATCTTCCGGACTCATCACTTCCTCTTGGAAGGAACCTCGATTTGGAGAACACCAAGATTCTCTCTGAAGTACTCAAACTTCACTCTATCTAGCAGCATGGTCAACACATCGTCTATCTACTCATCCGTCGCAATATACAGGAGCTTCACTGCTCCTCTCTACACCATATCCATGATATAGTGGTACTTGATCTCAAAATGCTTCGACTTGTCATGGAACACTGGGTTCTTGGACAACTTCACACAAGTCTGGTTGTCATAGAATATACAATTTGCTACTAACTAGAGATCAAACAAATCAGAAAGTAGCTTCCTAAGCCATACTGCCTCACAAATATCCGAACAATCTACAGCATACTCTGCTTCGGATGTACTCAGTGCCACGCATGACTGATTCCTGCTAAACTAAGATATCATACTAGATCCCATACTGAAGCAGCATCTCGAAGTGCTCTTCCTATCAACAGCACTTCCTTCCCAATCCGAATCAACATAACCCTACAGGTTAATATTCTGATTCACGTCATACTTGAGCCCATAATCAAGTGTACCCTTCAAGTACCTCAATATATGCATTTCAACAATCAGGTGAACATGTATCAGATCCATCAGGAGCTAGCTCAATGTGTTCACAACAAAGCATATGTTTGGTCTCATATTCGTCAAGTACATCAATGACCCAATCATCTGACGATACATCATGGCATCAATTGAATCTTATGAAGCATCGCACAGTAGCTTCAAGTTCAATTCCATGGGTGTAGCCATAGCCTTGTAGTCCATCATTATGAACCTCTTCAAAATATCTACTTCATACTTCTCTTGTCCAAGGAAGATCCCATGCGCATTCTACCACACCTCCATGCCTAGGAGATAGTGCATCATACCGAGGTCCTTCATCTCAAACTCTACGTCAATTTTTCTCTTCGTATCTTCAATGATCCCATCCTCTCTTGTTACAAATATGTCATCTACATAGAGTAGAAGTACCACTGGATTTCCCACTTCAACCTTGTAGTAAAGGTTGGAATTTGCTTTACTCTTTGTAAAGCCCAAGCTCATCAGAAAACTATCCACCATGTCGTACCACGTCCTGGGTGCATGTTTCATTCCATACAAGGCATTCTTCAATTTGCACATATGAGTCTTCCTGTCATGTGTCTCAAATCCGAGTGGTTGCTCCATGTACACTTCTTCTACTACTACACCATTCAAGAATGCAGTCTTGACATCCATTTGGTGTACCTTCCATTTCATCACTGCAGCCAATGCAAGTACTGATTTGATGGAAGTGTATCTGGATACAGGTGCAAATTTCCCCTCATAATCTATGCCTTCCTTCTGGAGGAAGCCACGTGCCACAAACCTAGCCTTGTGTTTCTCTATGCTTCCATCTGCAACATGCTTGATATTTTCGATACACTTGGAAGTCACAACAGACTTCCCTTCTGGTCTCAGAACTACCTCCCATACATCATTCTTCATGATCAACTGGTACTCCTCGATCATGGCATCCTTCCATTCTTTCTTCTCTACCACTTCCTCATATTTGGCAAGTTCCCTATCAATGATGTCGCACAAGAGGGATACATAGATGGAGTATGGCCTAGGTCTCTTACTTTCTCTATGCATCCCTTCTGGAGCGCCATACCTCTCTGAATCTTGTATTGCTTCTCGTACCCATGATGGTTTCCTTTTGTGGGAGTTCTTCTCATGAGGTAGATCTACAGGTTCTTGTGGTTCTTACATCTCGCAGTATTCGTGATCTTCTGGAATCACTTCTTCCATTACTGCATCCCTGATCCTGGGAACTTCAGGTTCTTCATTGTCTTCAATAGGTAACTTTTTGGATTTGATGCAAGCTGAGTCTTCATCAAATGTTATGTCTCTGCTGATATCGATCTTCTTGAATCCTGGGAAGTATATTCAGTAGGCCTTCAAACTTTCACTATATCCTACGAATATACCCTTCTTTCCTGAAGGATCTAGCTTCGTCCTCTTCTCCTTCGGAATGTGTATTTACACTGGGTAGCCAAATATCCTGAGATAGTTGACTTCTGGTTTCTCTCCGGAGAACACTTCTTCTGGAGTCTTTTTTTCTAGTACTCTATGAGGAGTACGATTCTGTACATACACAATTGTCCTCGCAGCTTCTTCCCATAGGTGCATCGGAAGATCCTGGTCATGAAGCATTGCTCTTGCTGCTTCCATTATTGTTCTATTATTTCTTTATGCAATGCCATTATGTTGTGGATTGTATGGAGTGGTCAACTCCCTCTTAATTCCAGATTCTCTGCATAGGTTCTTGAAATATTCCGATGTGAAATCTCCTCCATTATCTGATCGAAAGGTTTTTATCCTTTTCTCCATGTGGTTCTTGATCAAGGCTTGGAATTCCTTGGACTTGCTGAATACTTCATCTTTACTCTTCAAGAAGTATATCCAAGTATCATGGGAAAATTCATCAATAAATGAAACATAATATACATACCCACTCAATGAACTGGATGACATAGGACTGCATACATCGGAGTGGGCTCTATAGTACACATGTGCAAGCCTTCTATTCCATAATTCACTTGGCTCCATGGAGTCATGGACCAAGGATTTTTCAGGTTGGCCCTTCAATTTGTACAAACCTCCCTCTTGCTCTCCAATCACAATTGCATCATCTATAGTCTTTCCCTTTGGCCACATTAGGACTTGGACATCAACAAATGAAACCCTCATACCTTTTGCATCTAGTGTTGATATAGGGAAAAATATTCTTGAGTCCTGGAACATATACGACATCCTTCATATTCAGATATTTCCCAGAGTCTAGCTTGTAAGAAGCTTCACCACTTCCTTTTATGGGGTATTGGTAATCATCCCCAAGTTTCACCTTTTGAGGTGACTCATGTTCAGATAGGTTTATGAAGGATTCTTTATATCATGTCATATTCTTGGAAGCTCCACTGTCTACAAGCCAATCATTACTTCCATGTGTGACAGTGCCCGTGAGTGCTGATATCAAGACATACTCTTCATCACTTTCTTCTCTGGCTCTCTTCCTTAGAGGTTCATCATCTTCTGTAGTGTGAACATGGTGCCTTTTCTTGTTGTTCTTCTTGTTGTGGGATCCACTTTTATTTCTGGGACAATTCCGAGATTATTGTCCCTTCTCATCACAAGTATAACATCTAATAGTAGATATATCTCTCCTGGATCTTCTAAAGTTATCCCTCTGACTTTGGTGGTGGCGTTTCTCCCTCTTACTGTGATGGTTCTCCTTCTTGTTATTATTATTCCTAGAGTGTGTTGTGAGAGCTTGATCGTCATTTTCTCCCATCTTCTCTTCTAAAGCCACAAGTCGAGCTTCTTCTTGTGAGCATTCTCTCCACAGCCTACTGAATGTGATTAACTTAATTATAGCACAAATCCATTCAATGAATGAGTCCCATGATCTCGGGATACCATTCAAGGTGGTCATCACAATTTATCCATCTTCTACATTTTCTCCTACAACTTCAAGTTTATCCTTGATCTAAGAGACCCTTGTAAAGTAATACTACATGGTATCTGCATTTTTTATCTTCACATTCTTCAACTGGTTCCTCAAGGTCATCTTCCGATTTATATTATTTCCTTCAAATAGCTTGGTCAAGGCATCAAACATCTCTTTAGGTGTCTTCAAAGATGATACATGTGGGATGATCCTTAATAGAATCTACAATGATCCTCTTGGCCTTAACCAAGTTCTTCTTGTGTAAGGATTTAGCCTCATCTCCCTCTGGTGTTGGAACCTATTCAGTCACACATGTTTCCAATTCATTCTGTTCGATCAAGTACAAGTGAAATCGTATACTTCCATGCTCGAAATTTATCATCCCCTTCAAGATTATCCTCAAGCTTGGTGTGGTGAGACATCTTTAGTGAGAAATTCAAATGGAAATAGCAAAGCTTTTAGGTCTTACCACTTTTAGATGCCCAAACTGGTTCTGAAGCTGGTTGGCCCTAGGGTTTGTCAAAGAAACCCTAATTTTCCAAACTTGGAATTTGGAAATTCGGATTGGACAAATAGATGTGAATCCTCAAGGTGATTTTACCAATGTACTCACTTCCCCAAATCAGTCAACTAAAACCCAAAATATCTGATGCCCTAGTTTTCCTCCGGTAGTAGTGACGGGCCAAAAAATGAAAATTCTCAGAATCAACTTATGCTTCGACAGAAAGATACACCCTCCTTAGGCAAGTTATCCTAGCCTAATTTATTTGATGATCTGTGGATATATGTCCAAAAATTAAGAATACCTAGCTTCTGCAGCTACAAAGTGTCTTCTTTTCAGGTTAGCTCTAATACCATGTTAGATTTTATACTTTTAATCAATATTTATCTAGTATCTTAACTGAAATAATAACATGCACAGCATAACACAATAGACACAAATAATTTCCTCAGGGAAACCATAAAGGAGAAAACCCCGCAACTTCCTTAGAGATGGAATCGTCACCAATACGATATCACAAAAGTAAAACCCCAAAAACAAAGATGGTCTTCTGCAACTCTTATTCTTTTCCTCCTATGCAAACATGTCGTCTCTCTCACTAATGCGAACTTGTGAGTGAGTGTGTTTTCAAATGAGAGAGCTCCACTCTCTATTTATACTTTATCTTTCACTTGACCTTTTCACTTACTAGGTCGGTCCTAGCTATACCTGACTGGGCCGAATTATCTAGGGGACTCAATAACCCTAATCTAACTGACTCTAAGGGGAACTATTGCCCCAACTTACAATGGAGGATTTACCTAAATGAATTTACATGACCAAATGTAATAATGACATCCCCAACCGGAGGAATAAACAACTCCGTCGGAGGTACAAATAAAATACAATAATAATAACAATATAAAATACAAGTGAATATCTTCCGAAGTTACAATTACATTAACATGGTCAACCCTCTTTAATAGTGGGACCATAGGTAGTTAGGGTTTTTTCTATTGATGCACTATATATAGAGTAGAAGCTTGTGGAATATGAATTATTGTATTTGGAGCTTTGATCATAGGAGTTTTCACCCTCAAAGAGGCAAGTGAACATTGCTCTCTCTTTTGGATATCACTAATATAAGGTTTCTTTCTCAAGTTCTATATATTTCTCTCGTATTTTATGTTTAACTCTAGTCTTCTATCACATTGTATTAATTCTCTCTATAATTTTGGGGTTAAGTACATTAAACCTTCATTTTACATTCCATATCCTTCAAGGATTGAGCCTCTCCATTTGTTAAAATATTGGCATTGATGTTTGCAAAAGGAGAACGTATTCCTTCTTGAACTACCTCCTTTAACTCTTGAATTAGGAGGCAAGCTTTTTCCCCAAAATTTCATCAAACCTTTGATTCTTTTAAGGTTTTCTACATATTACTTAATTGCATAATCCACTCCTTGATGGTCATAAGGTATCCAAATCTTGGTTACCAAGTCTCTAAACTCCTAATACAACAACTCAGTATGGTTGAATTTCAAGGGGTTGGGAGGCTTCTTGTCTTCTATGTCAATGTTTAGGAGGATAGTAAAATTATCAAAGAATCCCTAGTCCCCACCCAAGACTTCACTTTTAATTTCTCATTAAAAAGGGAACGTGCCAATATAAATCAATCCAATCTTTTGGATATATCTTGTCATCCTCTTCTGGCATTTCTCCAAGTTGAGACAATTTTTATAGGTTGCATGTAAACTAAATTCAAATTCTCGGATAACTGGGAAACAAATCCTCTAGTTGGTCCCTTCTAGTAGGATCCCCCCATATTTATCTCAAATTTAGGGTTAGAGTCAAGTCACCCTCCCAAAATCGCATTGTCCCCATTGAAATAACTAGTGCCAACAAAGGAATCCCAATAAGGTTTCCTCTCCCCATAGGGACCATAAACATTAATCAACCTCAGGTCTTTCCCCAACTCTTTGGAATTTAATTCCATCACTATAATTGAATTCAAAATTTCAAAAGATATGGTCACCAAATTGGCATTATATCTGGTAATTAAACCTCTTGACAAACCTACTGCATCTAACATACAAAATTTATAGTTGTTTAAGATAGAGGACAAAAAACTCAAGGGATTTTTGTCCATAACACATGGCTTCATAGAGCATCACTATGTTAGGATTGAAGATGGTGAAAATTATTTTGAGGGGTAGCTATTTGTGAGCACCCCCAATCCCTCTAACATTAAAGGAGATAATGATCATTTGGGTATCGCTTTATGGGCCTTCCTCACTCTAAGGGTCCCAACAATGGTATGATTCTTTCCATCTCTGATCTCCCTTATTGTTTGGGGATTGTCCATAGTATTATGATATTTCCTTCCCCCATTGGAATAAAATCCTTTATCTATAACCAACCCCCCTTCTAACCAACCAAGTTCCTCCTCCACCACTTTTTTAGAATGCAATTTTATAAGAGGATTTAAATTGGGGTTGAGTTCTCATACTCTTCTTCTTTACACCCTCAACATGCATTGAGTGAAGGTCTTCTACCCATTATTTTCTTTACTACTAGGAATGATACTTCTTGACTAGTCACCAAAAGAGACTCAGTTCCAAAGGAAGAAGACTCCTCCAAAGTTGGTATATCCCCTATGATATGTGACGGATCCCCCATTGCTACCCAATCATCAACCCTAAAACTCTTGATAGGTTTATATATAAGTGTAGGATGACCTACTATAGTGCTATATTTAAGTTTTATAGGAACCTATTTGCCAAACGAAGGTCTACAAAATTATTCAAGAGAATAAACAATATGTTCGAAAAAATCCATACCTTTTTTAAAAGAGAAGATGAAAATGACTCCTTGGTTTCCAAAGTGGTTACAAGCAATCCATGACTCTTTTTCAAATCATGAACACTGATTCAAAGATCACCATAACCTCCAATTCATTTTCAATACTTCCACAACCCATTGTTGAGACTCCTTTGACTTCAATATTTTTAATCCTTTGTTTCTTAAATCTCTCTAGTGCTTAGCTTGCTAGAGAGAATCCTCTTTCTCTTTCAAATGGCCCACTACATGAAAGAAAACTCTAGTAATATAATCTTTTATCATATAATTTATTCCACCACTCTATGACCAGATCGACTAAAAGACCTTGTCAAAGGTCAAATTCCACTAGCATTCACTAGGAAATTATGACCCAAAACCCGACAAGAAAATTCGACGAAATTGACCGTGCCGTCGGATTTCATCTCCAAAATTATGAATTTTGATTAATTTTTTTAACTGATACATTTCCTTGTCAGATATTCGATGGGTGTCAAATATCCTACAACGGCATTCGGATATCCGACAGAAGACGTCGAATATCCGACATCTCCTAGACATCGAATATCCGACATTGCCTCTCTAACGGTAACTATAGTCACCTCATCGGATATCCGACATATACTCTCTAACGATAACTATAGTCACCTCGGCGGATATCCAATGAAGATTTAAATTTTAAAATCTCTAAATAATGAAAACATTCCAATATGTTTTCTATACAAGCGACGGTTTGCGGAAATTAAATTCTTTGCACAAAATATTTTTCGTAAAAGAATACACAATTATTTCTATTGCTTTTGTATTAAAAATATGGAAGTGTGGAACTTGATTTTCTAAGATCGATAATCTTCATTCAAGTTCTTTGTATTGAGAAAATTTCAAATAGCAATATTCTTGATCCAGACGAACAAAATTGACAATTGCTTGCTAGATTGTGGGATGGACGGAAAAGAAAGGGTGATGGGAAATGTTATTGTCCATGTAGTCAATGCAGGGGCTTTAAAAGGAGAAGATTAAAGATTACAACAACCAGAAAACATTGTAGGGAACATGGACACGCTAAGGGGGGACATGAATATCATCCATTTGTAAGTTTTGCATTATATATATTTTTATATTGATTGATTTTGTGAATGTTTGTATTATTTTAATATTTATTATATTAACTTATATATATTGATGGTTTCATGTAATTATAAATAAATTACATCCTACGGCATATCGTCTAGAGGAAGTTCTTTCAGAACAAGTACCGAAGTAACATGGTGCTATGAATAGTGGAGAACAAGTTAATGATCATATTGAAGAAGATGATCATACTGATAACATATTTGAAAATGATGGTACAAATACATTGATCCATGATTCATTTAATGTTAGAATGGATGATGATGATCATGATCATGAAAATGATGATTTTAATGATATTCATGATTTACCTCTTCTTGAGAAGGCATACAGACCCCTTTATGAGGGCTCCAACACAAATCTTCTATCTGCTATATTGTTGATAATGAACTTGAATATTATGAATGGTCTTTCAAACATATCAGTCACACAAATGTTAAGGTACGTAATATATTCTATCACATAATATATATGATCATGCTAAAGGTTATCACTGTTCATCTAATAATTTTATTGTTAATTCATAAATCAAATTAATACGGATGAAATGTGTTTCATTAATATTATTTATATATTATATTAACTAGATTTTTATTTTAACTTGTTGTAGCTTGATAACCGAATTTTTGTTACCACCATAAAATATTTTACCTCGCACATATCGATATTTATCTGCCATCATGAAATAAATTGGAATGCAGGATGAAGCAATTCATGCATGCCCCGATGACCATGCTATATATTATAATCAACATGAATTTGCAACAGAATGTTCGGAATGTCATATCAGTAGATATCGAACAGATCAAGTAACAAAAAAGGTGCCTCACAAGGTTCTTCATTATATTCCCATTATTCCACGTTTGCAACGACTTTTTAGGTGCAAAAACATAACGCAATTTATGGATTACCATGCACATAACATAAGTCAAGATGACATTATTCGAATGCCTGCAGATGCGTATGCATTTAGAGATATGGAGGGGAAATGACCTCAATTTAAAGAAGAACCTTGTAATCTTAGGATTTCTTTGGCAGTAGATGGTGTCAATCCATTTGCAAAGATGAGATCCGTTTACTCAGTGTGGCCTATTTTTGTTATCAATAATAACATTCCACCATGGTTGTCAATAAAAAGGGAGCACATAATGTTGTCAATGATTATTCCAGGTATATTGTGTCTACAATATTTTTTTTAATGTAGTGGCATCTCATTTGTCGTATTTTGTTGCATAATGTCATAGATATATATATTTCATTTTTCTCTTTTGCATGGTTTATATATCTAAATGGTACTCATAATTATATATTTTATATGTTCAAATCAATTAGGTAAGTACCAATTTAAAGATATGAATGTATATATGGAACTTCTTATTGACAAGATACGAAATTTATGGAATGGCATCACTATGTATGATGTATCTAGACCAATGCAACAAAGGAAATTTCAATTCCATGCAATGCTTATATGGACAATACATGATGCCCCAGGGTTAACCCATTTTTGCGGTTTGTAATTATAAGTTCCACTTTAATTGCATTTAATTTTATGAACTAGTCAATATACTATGCACGCATGTTTTTTTAAATAATCCATTCATTTTATATATAATTATAATTGACATAGATAATCCATCTCTTTATGTAGGTCTTCAGACAAAGGGAAAATTTGCATGTCCAGTTTGTGGTCCTAAGATCAAATCTCGTCGTTTAAAAAGCTTAGGAAATGAGGTGTTTGATGAGTATAGGAACTTCCTCTCTAAGAATCACAGGTTTCAAACTACCGAAAAACATTTCTTCAATGGGAAGCAAGATACTGCATTAAAATCGCAAAGAATGACACCTCACCTATGGAAGTTGCAATATAATAGAAATCGTCAAGGTATGTATAAATCATCATATATGAAATGTCATGTATTTTTTTTATTGTGTGTTTTTTACTGTAATTGACAATGATTTCTGTAATTTCTTTATAAACTATGATTCATGATGGTTATCGTGATCATGAAGGCATTAATGGGCTTCCACAAGGAATGAAAATTTATCCTAAACAATTCAGTAGGTTTCCCTACTATGAGCATCTACAAATTGCTCATATGTTTGATACAATGCATATCGGAAAGAAAGTGACAGAAACATTATGGCGAATATTGGATGGAAGGAATGAGAAAGAAAAAATTGTCAAAATTTGCAAAGACATTCAAGAAGGAAACCATGCAATGAAATACGTCATTCAATTTCATAGAAATAGAGACCAAATTAATATAAACTCACTTACATGGATGTTAACGAAGTAGCAAAGTAAGGTTGTAAAAGAAGTAATGCGAAAAATTAAACTTTCCACCGGATTTTGTGCGAACATGAAGAATATCATAACAAAGAAAGGTGATTTTGCGAGGGCGAAAACGCATGATTGGCATGTCTTCATGAAGGTAATTATTATGGTATGCATATAATTATTGTTATTTTTAAAATTCTAGTGCATATTGTTGGAATTTTGTGTGTCTATTCTTTGTTTAAAAAATGAAACTATTTGTATATTGTTACTGTATGTTCTACCTCTCTCTCTCCCGGACAACTTCGACAACAATGTCAAACAAGTTATATATAATATTGTGAAATACAAGAGGTAAGTAGCGATTTTTTGCATGCGCTTAATGTTTGTTTAATTCATCGTAGAACTTATATTTTATTTTTGAACACTGATTCATGTTATGTTATATAATGTTTATTTTGTTAAATCTCCTGATTGGTTTGCATCACTTGTAGATGGTTGTCATCTAAATAAATCCATAAATAATATATAAAGTATTGGAGGAGAGAAATTCCTCGTCTCATGTGTGAAATGCAGAAGCATCTACCTTCATCATTTTTCAATGCACAAGAACACTACCTCATACACCAAGTTGAGGAGATTGAATTGTGTGGACCTGTACACTCAAGGTCCATGTGGATGGTTGAGAGGCACTTGAAATCTTTGAAGGGTTTGGTTAGACAACAAGCACGTCCTGAGGGTTCTATAATGGAAGGATATATGGTATACCAAAACATGTTGTATATTAGTGAATAGCTTCCTAACTTAGCGTCAAAGCTCAATTTACGTCACATTTGTGATCTGGACTCCAATATGAATTTCGAAGGGGAGTACCCGAAGGGGAAAGGTAGATCGATGAAGGTGAAAGGTAATTATTAGCTAGTGGATATTAATTAATATAATACATTTGACTGTTGGTTTTTATGTATATATCATACATATTCTATTTTTATATTCAATATACATCAATTAAGAGTGTATACTTTGTTAAGTGAATATACATTTGTATTGAATTTTAATTTTATTTTCATCAAACAGTTGGTCAAGAGTGGGATGCACTCCATTTATACATCGCAAACAATCTTGACTGGATGAAGGTATGGATTGAACAATGTAAACAATATGGTCATGGCATATCATAGGAAGGTATGGATTCATTGGTTAAAGCAACACATCGCAATGGAGATACCAATATTACACAAAGGGAAATCGATTTAGCATATGGTTTAAAAGATAAGCAGGAAAGCATATTAATCAGCCACACTATTTATTTATTTTGCAAACATATTGGTGTACACGTTGATTTTTTTTCCCTGCAGGGCATAAACATGCACTTAATCATAAATATTGGATCATTATGTAATCTTTATGTGTATGGATTGTTGTAGTTAAAACGCCATAAGGCTATGTGGTGCAATGGAGGTAGATATCACATCAAAAAGTTGGATGAAATGAAGAAAACATCATATTGTGGGATATCTGCAGTCTTTGTGGTGACCGATGTTTCCTCTAGAAGTGACAGACATCCAGAACTCTCGGAAAATCAATACTATGGGTATTTGGAGGATATTCTTCAGTGTGACTTTAACTCCTTCAAGGTAGTTCTGTTCGTTGGAAAATGGTACAGGTTACGATTGAATCCACGTGATCTCGATAAAACTATTATTTAACATGATAATGAATTTACCATGGTTAATACAAGGTTGTTTGAGCCAGGAACGGATCCCTATGTTCTTCCAAGCCAATGTGAACAAGTATTTTACTCTGAGGTTACAGGTAGAGGGGGTTGGTCATTTCTTGTGAGAAATTATCCAAGGAGAAGGCCAGTAAAGTATAACGTAGAGGAAGGTAATGAAGAGGGTATCGAAGAAGAAGATAATGTTGAAGATGATCAACATGAGTTAGATGATCATGTTCAAGAAGAAGATTTCAAACAATTAGTTGAATCAGATGATGTAGCAGACAATGTCCATGAAGATGATATCGATGATGACATGATGATCGTAACTGACATCGATGACAATGATGATATGGCCAATCCTTACAATGTTGACTATGGATCAGATGATACAAATGATCACTTGGATGAAGAAGATGATGAATTCCATTGAACTATATGAGGTATGCCTTAATATAGCTACTCTATATTTTTTGATTTAATATTGCAATAGAAATATTGAATTTTATTGGTCCGTATAAATTAACTGTTTCTTAGTGTTTTTTTCATTTTCCTGTATGTTGGCATATGTTATAATTAGAAACATTGCTTCTTATAAAGTATGACAAAAAACACATTTAATTTTATTTTTTTACATAGATTTTGTCGGGTTATGGGGAATTGAGAGTGATGTGAAGGGGGGGGAGGGGCCATAAGAGCTTCTACCTTCACGTGGATGGCCCTGTTTAGTAGAGAATATTAAATTATTCTCAAAACAAAGAGAAGCTCAGTAAGGAAATGCACAATTATCATACTACCCCAAATGGAGTGCTTGATCATCATCATCATCATCATCATATTCATCATATTCATCAGCATCACCTTCATATTTATCATCATCGTCGTCATCTTCATCATCATCTTCATCATCATCATCATCGCAATCACCATCTTCATCATCATCATCATCGTAATCACCATCTTCTTCATGATCTTCATCATCATCATCATCATCATCATCATCAACATCATGATCATCTTCATCATCATCATCATCATCATCATAATCATTATCATCATCATCATTGTTGTTGTTGTAGGATATCCGATGAAGATACCTTGAAAGACCAACAATGTTTGGCGTCGGTGGTTTAGTGAGCTCGTCGGATTCTTTTGAAGGCGGCGTCAGATATCTGACCGAAATTAGATTCTAAGAAGTCTGATATCTGACGCCTCTTTCAATCGGTGGTATGGCATGTTGATGTATTTGTAACTTCGGAAGATATTCACTTGTATATTATATTTGTACTTTATTGTATCTCCAATGGAGATGTATTATTCCTCCGATTGGAAGTGTCGTCATTTGTATTTGCAAGTGTCGCAAGTTATATTGTAAGTGTCATAAATTATATTTGATGGGTTATTAGACCACCTTAGAGGGGTCGGCCCAGTATGGGTTAAAGGGTTATTAGACCACCCTAGTGGGTTCAGCCCAGTGACAAGCGGTAATGGGTTATTAGACTCTCCTAAGGGAGGTAGGCCCAATTAGAGTTAAAGGCAGGTCAAGTCATTGTAAAAATAGAGAGTGTGACTCTCTCATTCTATTCATTCATTCACTCACTCACTTCACATTAGTGAGAGAGAGGAGGAGTGCGCACAAGTGGAGGAAGAGTTTCTTCTAGGATACTATCTCTTGTTTTGGGGTTTTATCTTTGTGATCTTTGTATTGGTGCTCATTCTATCTCTAAGGAAGTTGCGGGGTTTTTCACCTTCGTGGTTTTCCCCGGTGAAATGCTTTGTGTCTCTTGTCTTGTCTCTTATGCTTGATATGTTGTACATGTTGTTCTCTCAGTTAAGAGCCTATATAATATTGAATTAAATGATGAAAAACTAATATGGTATCAGAGCTAGCCTGAAGGAAGGCATTGTATGGCATTTACGACATTTGTTGCACTTGCGACAAATTGGAAGCTAGGGCTTAGTTTAGTAAAAATGAGTCATCGTGGCACTTTCGCTATAAATCCGTTTTTGTGAAGGTTCAAGATCTGAAAATTTTGCAGGACGAAGATGAAATGTTCATGTACCTTGTATCCGAAGATCAACCTCAGATTCATTGTACTTTGTGAGATATGACTTGTACAAGTTAGGGTTTCTGCCTCTTCCAGAATGCAGCCCTAACCAGGTGACCTAGGAACAAAGGTCATATCTCAGGATAGGAAGATCTAAATAGAATTCTATAAAAAGTGGCCATTAGGGCACAGACCGTAGTTTCATAGGTCCAGGTTTTAGAGGCCGAAGTTGAAATAGTGACACGTGGCACTCTGTACAAGTTCGTTGTGTTGTTTCATCGCATAAACAGGTCATGTTGCGACAATTATCATATCTCTCTCATAGAGAATCCATTTGAGGTCAGATCTATCAGGTTGGAAAGATGACAGGTCATTCTACCACGGGCCGAAGGTTCAAACCCTGAGGATCCGAAATTTCATATATACACCAGATACAATATGGCATATATTTCTGTAAAACAGAATTGGATTCTGAGCACTTTCATTTTTGGCTTGTCACTGCTGCGTGAAATTAGGGTTTCTGCAAAAGTTGGAATTTTTGGAATCTGAGACCACGGCTGGATGATCCTCATCAAAATCAAAATTTAGAGACAAAGATTAGAATTTTTTGGTTGCGTAGAACCCCGGGCTCTATCAAACCCTAGTTCAGGATTTTGACCAAAAAAACCAGAAAACCAGAATTTGACAGAAGTTGCAGATCCGAAACTCACAGGTCATTTTTGGAAGGTCAATTTTTTGAAGTTTTCACAATCTGAGCACAACAGTTTTCTCACCTCTTTCAAATGCATCTCCCTGTCCAGACAGAAGGTTGAAATTCCAAGTTTGGATTTTTAGGGTTTCTCTGTCAAACCCTAGCCAGCTTCAGGTCCAAATTCAACCAATCAAGTGGATTGGGTTAATCCTAGAAGAGAATGATTTGGACACCTACAAAAGTTCTAGTTCCAGAGCGAGATGAGACTAAGGCCCTACAAAAGAAGACTACAAGCAATCCCGACATGTATGACTTGAGGAGATACAGGTATGTTTTGAAATCTGTTCATGATTAAGTTTATGATATGTTTGTCTTCATATTATTGAAGTTAGTACAATCTTGATTAATTTTAGAGTTGTATTATCACCTTAGTAAAAGTATGAATGCATGTGAATGGTATAAGACATTCATTGATTAGGGTTATAACACGTATGATTGTACTAATGCACTGTGGTGTTGTATGAGGATGATGTGGTCCGCTAACATGAAAGGTACATCAAGAAAGACAAATCAAGTTCTAGATCAAGAACATATGACCATAGTGACCTGAAGACAAAGACTCATCCATAGCCATTGATCACATAGAATCTCTACTTACGAGGTATGTATAATTTGGTTCTACAATGCTTAACTTATGAGATATGCAGGTTACTAGCACAAGGTCTCTAAATCATTGAAGAGAACAAAGAATACATTATTTGGGTATGTTAGACATAACTCGCAAACATGATAATCCAGGTATGTTTTTCCTGTATCATGTCAGCATCCTACCTTGTGTTAGGATCTTATATAAGTATACTTTTTGTATGATTGATAATGATTATTCATGAAGTTATAAGTTTGAGTAATCATGGGTTTATGCATATTATGCTTCTTACTTTGATTGATGATATGACAAACCAGAAGAGTCCTATGGTCAAATAAGAATATGCATGAGTAAAAGAAGTCCTCCCTGAAACCTTGAATACTAACGCTTGTGATAAATTACCTGTGTATGAAATGATCATGACCATACATATTTAGAATCATAATGTTTTGATAGTATTGAGATTATACTAATACATGTATGATTATGTATGAGATCTTGAGGATGACACAATGATGACACTAGCGCAAACTTAAGCATGCGTAGTGGTCCAGGATGGATATAAGTTCAAACACAGAAAGCAAAGATCAAGAGGGAGCACACTCCAATAGTTCCTACAAGGAAGCAAAGATTGAGAGGGAGTCCACCCAAAAAGCAAACAAATATAAGTATTTGAATTGTCATTTCCGATTACTTAAATGATGTTGTTCAGTCATGTACATACTTATGTTCCTAGATTTAGGATGCATATTATGCATATTAGAAAAGTTGAATTAATGAACAAGATACTACTAATATACAAATAATGGGTAAGTGGCCTATGGTACTGTACAACATTCCATTGCTACTTATCTAGAATGAAACCTCTTTGTTGACATATTGGGAGTTATGCACACTCTTAACAATGTTCTGGTAGAGATGGAAGGCATCTAGAAAGTTACGGGATATGGATAAATGTTGTATTGAAGCATTGGCTAAGATAATTGCATGACTGTATGACATATGTTCTTATGTGTAAGATTTTGTTTTGAAAATTATGAGATGTTTCTAATCATGCAATTGAATTTGACTTGTAGGAAAGATCGTATACAATCACCTACAAAAGAAGGAAAACAACATTTGTTCCAGCAATGAAGTTCAAGAAAACTATCTATTGAAGATATTGAAGAATCTAAAGTTCCCAGGATCCGGGATGCAGTAATGGAAGGATGCCCTGATCGAAGAATACCAATCGATCATGAAGGATGATGTTTGGGATGTGGTCCCAAGACCAGAAGGGAAGTCTATTGTGACTTCCGAGTGGATATACAAGATCAAGCATGCTGTAGATGGTACCATAGAGAAATACAAGGCAAGATTTGTGGCTCATGGCTTCTCCTAGAAAGAAGGGATATATTATGAAGAAAATTTTGCACCTGTAGCCAGATACACTTCCATCAGAATAGTACTTTCTCTGGCTACAATGATGAAGTGGAAGATACACCAGATGGATGTCAAGACAACTTTCTTGAATGGTGTAGTTGAAGAAGAAGTGTATGTGGATCAGCCACTCAGTTTTGAGACACATGACAGGGAGTCATATGTGTGCAAGTTAAAGAAATCCTTGTATGGATTAAAGCAAGAACCCAGGACATGGTACGGCAGGTAGATAGCTTCCTGGCCAATTTGGGCTTTACCAAGAGTAAAGCGGATTCCAACCTTTACTACAAGGTTGAGGAAGGCAATCTAGTGATACTTCTACTGTATGTGGGACCTGTTTGTGACAGGTGAGGATAGGTTGATTGTCGACATGAAGAGGAAGCTTTCTGCCGAGTTCGAGATGAAGGACTTGGGTATGATGCATTAATTTCTAGGTATGGAAGTGTGGCAGGGAGTAGATGGAATCCTCCTTGGACAAGGGAAGTATGCAGTAGAGATCCTGAAGCGGTTCGGGATGATGGACTGCAAGGCCATGACCACACCTATGGCATCAAACCTGAAGCTATTGAGTGATGCTTCATCATAGTCAGTTGATGCCACAATGTATCGTTAGATGATTGGGTCCTTGATGTACCTGACAAACACGAGACCATATATTTTCTTTGCAGTGAACACCTTGAGCCAGTTCCTGACGGATCCTAGACATGTTCACCTGATTGCTTTAAAGCATATTCTGAGGTACCTGAAGGGTACGGTTGATTATGGGCTCAAGTATGATGCGAATCAAAAGTTTAACCTAGAGGGTTATGTTGATTTAGATTGGGCAGGAAATGCTACAAATAGGAAGAGCACTTCAGGGTGCTACTTCAGTATGGGATTAGGTGTGATCTCTTGGTTTAGCAGGAAGCAATCCTGCATAGCACTGAGTACAGCCGAAGCAGACTATGTTGCAGCTTGTTCGACTAGTTGTGAGGCAGTATGGCTAATGAAGCTACTGTCATATTTATTTGATCTCCTGTTGGATGCTGCTTGTATCTTCTGTGACAACCAGAGTTGTGTGAAGTTGTCTGAGAACCCGATGTTCCATAACAAGTCGAAGCATATCGAGATCAAATATCACTATATCATGTATATGGTGCAGAGAGGAGCAGTGAAGCTCCTGTATGTTGCGACATATGAGCAGATTGTAGATGTGTTGACCAAACCACTAGCCAGATTGAAGTTTGAGTACTTCAGAGAGAGGCTTGGTGTTCTTTAGATAGAAGATACTTCGAGGAGGAAGTGATGGGACACATTTGTAGGAGCCATTCCAAGCATGGTGGTAGGAGTATCCTTCCCATGGATGTGGATGTAAGCATTGTGTGATGAGCATCAGGACGATACTCTAGATGATGTTCTATGATCAAGATGATCATATGTGATGAGCATCAGGACGATGCTCCAAATGATGTGCATTAGGATGATGTACTATATGATGATGATTAGGATGATCATGTGATGATGATGTGCATAGGGATGATGTACTATATGATGATGATCAGGATGATCATGTGATGATGATGTGCATAAGGATGATGCACTGTATGATGATCAGTATGATCGTGAGCATTAGGACAATGCTCTGTGTGAGGATGATCAGGTTGATCATGAGTATTAGGATGATACTCCGTGGCCGTGGACAGGTTTTGCGATAAGCATATAATATTGCCCTGGGATATTTGTAGATACTCTTGCAAGGATTTTCCTATGGCATGTAATAGTTCCTTGGAAGATCTGGAAAATGCTCTTTCAAGGTTTTGCTTGGAGGGACATATAATATTTCCCTGGGCGATTTGCAGATACTCTTGCGAGGTTTTGCGTATGGCACTATAATAGTTCCCTGGGAGATCTGGAAAATGCTCTTTCGAGGTTTTTTCCCTGGCATATAATATTTCCCTCGGAGATCCGATAGGTTGAGCAGTAAGCTCGTAGTAAATCCTGGGATGCTCTTTCAAGGTTTTTCCAGACCACATGTAATCAGTCCTAGAGATCCGATAGGTTGTGCTAGGCACGTAAAAGTCCTGGGATGCTCTTTAGAGCTCTTTCTAGTTGTGCTAGGAACATAAACATTCCTGGGATGCTCTTTTAAGGTTTTTTGGTGGTCACATGTAATATTTCCCTGGGAGATCGAAGAGGTTGAGCAATAAGCTCGTAATCAGTCCTGGGATGCTCTTTCGAGGTTTTGTTGACGCACGTAATCAACCCTGGGGATTACACAAGATGGCCAGCTCGCGGAGATGATGAATACCTACAGGAGGCTATGCCTACATCCAACATGAAATAGGGTTGGCTCTGTAGAACTTCCTATGATGAGAATAATTGAGAGATAGCACCAGCGATTGAGATGACAAGTACAGCAGCAGTGACGATGATGCTTCGTGATCCAGTGACAATGATCCAACTCCAGAATTGAAGACTTGTGCCGATATGTATTGATGACCTGTGTTAAGAGAATACCTTCCTAGTTAAGAGAAAGTGTTGATGTATTTGTAACTTCAGAAGATATTAACTTTTATATTATATTTGTACTTTATTGTATCCCCAATGGAGATGTATTATTCCTCCGATTGGAAGTGTCGTCATTTGTATTTGCAAGTGTCACAAGTTATATTGTAAGTGTCATAACTTATATTTGATGGGTTATTAAACCACCTTAGAGGGGTCGGCCTTGTATGGGTTAAAGGGTTATTAGACCACCCTAGTGGGGTCAGCCCAGTGACAAGTGGTAATGGGTTATTAGACTCTCCTAAGGGAGGTCGGACCAGTTAGAGTTAAAGGCAGGTCAAGTCATTGTAAAAATAGAGAGTGTGACTCTCTCATTCTATTCATTCATTCACTCACTCACTTCGCATTAGTGAGAGAGAGTAGGAGTGTCCACAAGTGGAGGAGGAGTTGCTTCTAGGATACTATCTCTTGTTTTGGGGTTTGATCTTTGTGATCTTTGTATTGGTACTCATTCTATCTCTGAGGAAGTTGCGGGGTTTTTAACCTTCTTGGTTTTCCCCGGTGAAATGATTTGTGTCTCTTGTCTTGTCTTGTCTCTTATGCTTGATATTTTGTACATGTTGTTCTCTCAATTAATATCCTAGATCATATTGAATTAAATGATGAAAAACTAACATGGCGAGGTCGTCGGATTCATCATCATCATCATGTTCGTCGTCATCACCACCACCACCACCACCACCACCACCACCACCATCATCATCATCATCATCATCATCATTTTTATCACTCCATGAGTCTTTCCCTGACTATAAAGGGAATGAGCTTGGTAACTTAAAGAGATCAATAATGTATGAGAGAAAGGATCAAGTCGAATGATTTGATATGCTCACATCCACTCAGAAACACATGAATCCACTTGAAGACGAAAGGATTTCTATTATATTGCTCAGAAGGTTTAAATCAAAGGTGTGGAAGTATGGAGAAAACTTATTATGCTAATAGAAATATACATACAACAGCATACGTGAATGGACAACTATGACAGGTAAAGTACTTATCATACTAGCAGAAACATACATGCGATTGCATACCTAAATGGTCAGACATAACAGGTAAGATACTTGCAGCTCTATTTCATCAATGGAAAGACAAGATGACAACCATCAGGCATTAGACAAACATTAGAACATGAATGTAATATTCGTAAACAAGTACAACGAAGAAAGGGAAATGAAAATATGAAGAAAGCACAATGAAAGAATCTTATGTGTCAAGACGTACTCATGAAAATATAAATGAAGTATGGTTACAAGTCTCTAAAGTTGAACCGCAGTCCCTCAGACTGTCCTCCCCCCTCCTCAATATTGCAAGAAGACATAAGCTTTATAGCTTTTACAAGGCAATTTCAGATCCTAAGAAACTGGATCTGAATATGTTAATAATAGAAAATCAAAACAGTTTCACAAAACTAGGATAAAATCCTATATTAAGGGTCAAACCCTTATCATGATGATCTTCATGGCCTTCATAGTCTTCAATAGCTGCAGTATATCTTCATAGGATGAAAGCTAAGTCAAAATTTCCACCTTGACTGATAGGTCATCTCTTGCCACAAAAATTGGGCCAAACTGCTGAAAACTGGGGTTCATAGATGGATTTGGTTATCCAAATATATGACACCTTTGTATAAACTGAAAGAGGTTTTTGTGGACTGCTTTGTTTTGAGAAAAAACCTCTCTCAGTTCTTTGAAATTCGTTTTCATTTTCCCGAGATCTGTATTTCAAAAACATGTGTCAAACAAGGAAATTTTGAGACCTGATAATTAGGGCTCAAAGATGGATTTGATTCTCCCAATATGCAACACCTGTAGGAAACCTGATAGATTTTATTATTCTCTAACATGTTAGGAACAAAAACCTCCAACCGTTTTGCAAAATGATTCTCCAGTCGCTCAGAATCATCATTTGAAAATGATGACTCATCACAGTAAAAACGCCAATTTCGATGGCTTAGAGCACCCTGAAATTTCGATGTAAGCTACCGAAAGCTAGGATTTCAGTGGCTAATGAACAGTTTAAATTTCCACCTAAGCCACCAAAACCTGAGTTTTGACTTTTTTGAAATGAAAACAAAATCCAATGTTTTTCAAACTTTATTACATACCTAAAACTCTAAAATATGAGCCTTAAAAAATCTAGAAATGTATTTTTTCAATGACTTCCTATCATCTAAAATAAACAAACTTGACTATGTTATTTGAGGAGATAACATCTAGCTCCTACTCGGGGATGAAAGCCTCCCTGTGATTTTTCAAGAACCTAGTAGTTCTAGTCGCCTTTACCATTGGGCTATGGAGTCATTTGGCATGTGCAACTGATCTCTGTACACTTTCAAAAACTTCCATTCTCAAGATCTGCCTTTATTCACATAAGCTAACTGATATTTATGTTGCAAACTGGAAGAAAAGAAATGCTCGAGCAGCGAGCTTATTTCCTACAATATTCTACTCAAACCTGTTCTGCATTTGGGTTAGGTAAATGTTGATTTCCATAATAGCCATCCAAGCAATTTTAAAATTGAATAAATCTCATCTTTATCACTGATTAGCAGCTGATGTCTGAAATGTAACAACAGTGATAAGAACTCATTCAGGAAACCATACTTACCCATAAACAATGGCAAGCTAAAGAAATCTAAAATCTTCAGGCTATCTGAAAAGTATAAGTCCATGAAGGCTGCCACTGGGTCTTTGAAACCAAGATAAAAAACATGTTGATCCACGAAGAACCCTTGCTAAAAAGTGACTACTTTTCTGCTGAAAAAGTGATGACCTTCTTGTTCTCTTATGATCAGATCTTGATCATCAATCATTAAAATTTCCTTTTGAGAATAGTGCTCACAAGAGGATGATAAAACATGGTTTACATCATATGAATAAAGATCAGTTGAAAACATATAATTTCCTATACAATCATGAGTTATTATAGGCTCATCCTGGTTTGCAAACTGATCATAAAATTCAGATTCATACCTATCTTGGGAGTACTTTGCAAACACTGAAGAATCTGATTCTAAATCTGAAATGAGCTCACATGCTTGCTATTGTTCCAAATCTGCTTCAGACTCATAATCTTCCTGTTCAGAATCTGAATCATACTGATATTTATCTGGCTCGGGTAGATGATGGTTTTCAAAATCAAACTGCTCTGGGATTCTCCTCGAAGCACAAATGTTTTCCTCCACCTCTAAAGCATCTTCAAACAGAATGCTTAATGATGAATATTTCCTTTGAATGTAGTCCCATCACATAATATATCATCGCAGCTGTCTTTGTAGGCCGGATCTCCAAAGGTATATCATGATAAGTGTTGTAGAATCTTCGATTGAAGATAGGCAAAGTTTCGTCTTCCTCTCTCTTCAAAGCATAGAAATCAGTGAGATACAAATCAAGAGATTTGTTCTCACCCCAATGCTTCAAAAAGGCATTTGACAACTAGATCCAAGAGCTAATAGAATCGTCTCTCAGACCCTTAAACCATGCAGCAACATCTCTAAACAAAGTTTTGGAAAATATCCTCATAATCACATCATCATGAACTATCTCAAACTGATCAAGGAAGTTCTCAAAATCCCCTAAGTGCCTCTCAGCTATAACATGATCATCTCCAGAAAACCGGGGAAGATACTTAAAGAAATCAAGAGGATAAGGGTTAAGATGATAGGGCAGCCTTAAAGGTTTAAACATCCTATTTCTGATTTTGACTTGAAAAGCAGTGGGTTGAATATGAGGGTTAATAGTTTGATAAGAAGGATCGGCAATAAGGGCAAAACGTGTTGCGATATAGATGGGTTTTGAAACAAGTTCAACCTCCTCAAGGTTACACGGATGCTCAAATTCAGAAGGAATTTGAATGTAGAACATCAACCACACAAGGAGGCTACAAACCTTCCTCTTTCAAAGATGGGTATACGAAGGTAGGTTGATGATCATTGGAATAAACAAAACAAAAGATAATCCTCTTTACATGTGAAGGGAAAAGCATGAAAGAGATGATAAATAACAACAACAGTTCATGAAGAAGAATAATGAACTGATACCTGGATTTAAAATTCAGCCTCTTCATCTTCTATTAGCTGGGTCCTCCCCAGTGGAGTCTTTAATGTGGAGTCGCTAGGCAAATGATTACAGTCGAAATTTATGTCTATCTCTTGTCTGCCATCAAGAAATAGATCTATGTCATTCTCCCAGGGAAACTTTGCTTTCACTTTTGTTCCCCGGCAACGGCGCCAATTTTTTATCATTCCAGGAGTCTTTCCCTAACTATAAAGGGAATGAGCCTGGTAACTTAAAGAGATCAATAATGTATGAGAGAAAGGATCAAGTCGGATGACTTGATATGCTCACATCCACTCAAAAACACATGAATCCACTTGAAGACGAAATTCTTTCTATTATACTGCTCAGAAGGTTTAAATCAAAGGTGTGGAAGTATGGAGAAAACTTATTATGCTAACAGAAATATACATACAACAGCACACGTGAATGGCCAGCTATGACAGGTAAAGTACTTATCATACTAGCAGAAACATACATGCGATTACATACCTAAATGGTCAGACATAATAGGTAATATACTTGCAGCTCTAATACATCAATGCAAAGACAGGATGACAGCCATCAGGCATTAGACAAACATTAGAACATGAATGTAATATTCGTAAACAAGTACAGCGAAGAAAGGGAAATGAAAATATGAAGAAAGCACAATGAAAGAATCTTATGTGTCAAGATGTACTCATGAAAATCTAAATGAAGTATGGTTACAAGTCTCTAAAGTTGAACCACAGTCCCTCGGACTGTCCTCCCCCCCTCCTCAATATTGCAAGAAGACATAAGCTTTATAGCTTTTACAAGGCAGTTTTAGATCCTAAGAAATTTATCTGAATATGCTAATAATAGAAAATCAAAACAATTTCACAAAACTAGGATAAAATCCTATCTTAAGGGTCAAACCCTTATCATGATGATCTTCATGGCCTTCATAGTCTTCAACAGCTGTAGTAGATCTTCATAGGTTGAAAGCTAAGTCGAAATTTCCACCTTGACTGACAGGTCATCTCTTACCACAAAAATTGGGCCAAACTGCTAAAAACTGGGGTTCAGTGATGGATTTGGTTCTCCAAATCTACGACACCTGTGTATAAACCGAAAGATGTTTTTGTGGATTGGTTTGTTTTGAGAAAACACCTCTCTCAGTTCTTTGAAATTTGTTTTCATTTTTCTGAGATCTGTATTTCAAAAACATGTGTCAAACAGGGAAATTTTGAGATCCAAAATTAGGGCTCAAATATGGATTCAATTCTCCCAATATGAAACACTTTTAGGGAAAATGAGAGAGGTTATTGTTTTATGACATGTTAGGAACAAAAACCTCCAACCGTTTGACAAAATTATTCTCCAATCGCTCAGAATCATCATTTGAAAATGATGACTCATCACAGTAAAAATGCCAATTTCGGTGGCTTAGAGCACCCTGAAATTTCGCTGTAAGCTACCGAAAGCTAGGCTTTCGGTGGCTAATGAACAATTTAAATGTCCGCCTAAGCCACCGAAACCTGATTTTTGACTTTTTTGAAATGAAAACAAAATCCAATGTTTTTCAAACTTTATTACATACCTAAAACTCTCAAAAATGAGCCTTAAAAAATTTAGAAATGTATTTTTTCAATGACTTCATATCACTTAAAATAAACAAACTTGACTATGTTAATTGAGGAGATAACAATCGTCATCATCATCGTCATCGTCATCATCATCATCATCGTCATCACCCTCTTCCTCATCAACATCTTCATCATCATCATCATCATCATCGTCATCACCATCTTCATCATCATCATAACCATCATCATCATCGTCATCTTTGTCATCATCATCATCATCATCATTATCATCTTCATCACCATCATCTTCATCTTCATCATCAACATCATCATCCTCATCTTCATCATCATCTTCATCATCATCATCATCACCATCTTCATCGTGATCTTCATCATCATCATCATCATCATCGGATTCTTAGCGAACTCGTCGGTGGTTTAGCGAACTCGTTGGATTGTTTTGAAGGGTTTGAATATTTCCCTCTGTATTCCTTGTAAAATCATGCTCACATCTCTTGTTGCATTGCATAGCTAGTTGTGGGTATTTCATTAAAATTCATATTTACATGATGTCTTAATTTCTATTGTGTGTGGCTAGCACAAGAACCATATGCATTGATTTTTAATTGCCGATACATAAAACGCTAAATCGATGGCGGGGCCTTGGCCTTGAGCTCATCACCATGATTTAATAATGATATTTACATCATTTACAATTTTAATGCAATAGGGTCAAAATCGGGATATTACATTCCCCTCCCCTTTACATTAGCATTGTCCTTAGTGCTCTTCAAAATTGAACAAAAATGGATATGCCACTCTCATGGCATCCTCCAGCTCCCATGTAGCCTCATCAAGACCATAGTGCTTCCATTGCACCTTTACCTGTCTGATGGCTCGGTTCTGGAGCAATGTTACCTTCTTTTCTAGGATGCGCAATGGATCGGTTTGGAACTCTCCCTCGGGTTCCACCTGGATCACATCCCAATTAATCACATGGTTAGGATCATGTAAACATTTCTTAAGCAAAGAAACATGAAAAAAAAATTGAGCTCTAGTGCTAGTAGGAAATGCAAGTCTATATGCAACTGGCCCTATTCTTTCAAGCACTTCAAACGGCCCACAATATCTAGGTGATAGCTTGGCACAACTCCCAAGCTTCAAGGAACTCTTTCTTGGCCTCACTCTAAGATAAACATGATCCCCAACAATGAATTCCCTATGCACTCTATGCTTACCCATATAGCTTTTATGTCTATCTTGGGCTGATTTTAAATTATGCCTGATCTTTGTAACCTCTTGTTCTATTTCCCTGAGCAATTCTAGCCCAAGTACAATTATGTTCACTGGATTGTCCCAAGTCACTGGTGTCCTACACCTTCTGCCGTACAAAGCCTCATATGGACTCATTCCCAATGATGCTTGCTGCCCATTTTTATATGCAAACTCTACCAAGTGTTGATAATCCTCCCACTTGGATGGTTTGTCCATTACATAAATGCGAAGCATGTCTTCAAGCACCTGATTTACCCTTTCTGTTTTCCCATCTATTTGAGCATGGTACGCGGTACTAAAGTTCAACTACGTACCCAAATATGCAAAGAGGACCTTCCAAAAATCGGAAGTGAACTTGGTATCCCTATCAGAAATTATTGCCTTAGGCAATCCATGTAATCTGAAAATTTTCTTCATGAAAATATTTGCAATGGCATCGGCTTTTTATGTAGACTTAACCGGTATAAAATGTGCTTCCTTTGTTAACTTGTCCACCACAACCATGATAGAATCATGTTGTCTCACAGTCATTGGCAACCCTATAATAAAATCCATGGAAATTACTTCCCATTTCCATTCCGGGATTAGCAATGGATGCAATAAATCTGCTGGGTGTTGGTGTTCAACCTTCACCTGCTGACATTTCATGCACTTAGAAATGTATGCAGCGATGTCCTTCTTCATTCCTGGCCATAAATAATGTTTTCTTGCTGTAGCAATTGTTTTCTGATATCCTAGGTGACCAGAGTATGGAGCTTTATGGATTTCATCCATAACAATCCTCCTCAAATCTGCCACATTTGGAATATAGTCTCTATTCTTATAAGTAAGAAGTTCGTCTTCTTCCAAATGATAGCCTTCATACTTCTTTTCAAGGTCTTGTTGCTGCAATTTTCCCTTTATCTGCACATACACTTCATCCTCAACCATATGGTTAACAATCTATTGCCTCAAATCTGGTTGGCAAATACTAAGCGCTGCCACATGCATTTCATGGACTTTCCTGTTGAGTGCATCAACCACCTTGTTTTCTTTCTCTTTTATGTGTTTGATTTCAAAATCAAATTCACACAAAAACTCCAACCATCTATCTTGCCTAGAATTTAAGGTTGGTTGATCAAACAAGTATTTCAAACCACAATGGTCTGTCATTAACTCAAATTTCCTTCCCATTAAGTAATGCCTCTACATATTTAAAGCATGTACTATGGATGCAAGTTCCAGATCATGAGTATCATAGTTCTTCTCATGCTCCTTCAACTTTCTCGACTCATAGGATACCACGTGATTGTCTTGTATAAGAAATCCTCCAAGTCCTTGATTGCATGCATCGGTACACACCACGAAATCGTTTGTTGGGTTTGCGATTTTCAAAATTGGTGCACTCGTAAGAAGATTCTTCAATCATTGGAAACTTTTCTCACATCTTGGTATCCATTCAAACTTTATCCCCTTCTTTTGCAAAGAAGTGATTGAATGTGCAACCTAGGAGAATCCTTCAATGAACCTCTGGTAGTACCCAGCAAGTCCCATAAAGGATCTCACATCTGTCACATTCCTTGGAGTTGGACAATTCATAATGGCTTCAATCTTTTAAGGGTCCACAGATATTCCTTCGTTTGAGATGATGTGTCCCAAATAGTGAATTTTATCTTTATAAAAGTCACATTTGCTCAACTTTGCATACAACTTATGCTCTCTTAGTAATTGAAATGTCATTCTCAAATGTTGTTCATTCTCTTCTTCATTCTTAGAATAGATAAGAATGTCGTCTAGAAAAACAAGAACAAACTTGTCCAAATACTTGCTAAAAACACTATTCATGAGACACATGAATGTAGCTGGTGCATTTGTGAGACCAAATGGTACCACCACAAACTCATAGTGCCCATACCTTGTTCTAAAGGTTGTTTTATGAATATATTCCTCTTTGATTCTTACCTGATGGTAACCAGAACTCAAGTTGATATTTGAAAATACCTTTGCTCTTCGCATTTGGTCAAAGAGATCATCAATTCGAGGAAATGGGTATTTTTTCTTCACAATGAATTTGTTCAGCTACCTATAGTCAATACATAACTTGAGTGTTCCATCTTTCTTTTTCACAAATAGAACAGGTGCTCCCCACGGGGACACACTTGGCTGTATATATTTATTTTCCAACAACTCTTGTAATTGCATTTTCAATTCTAGTAATTCCGGTGTACTCATCCTGTAGGGTGTCTTAGACACAGGTGCAACCCCTGGCACAAGTTCAATTGTAAATCAATGTCTCTCTTTGGAGGAAGTCCCAGAATCTCATTAGAAAAAACATCTTTGAATTCTTGCAATACATGATAGTATTCCAACTTAGGAGTTTCATTCTTTGTTGCCTCCAAAACATGGGCTGCATGCAATTGACAACCCTTTCTACAAAACTTCTTCAGCTGCATGGCTGAAACCTATCTAACAGAAATCACCTTTGGAATGCCTTTTACAACCCTTGGGTTTCCTTCTTCGTCCATGCATTCAAATGTCATAGGAACCAAGTGGAAAAATATTCAAATTTGCATAAGTGAATAGCTTGTCCATCTCTAATGGACATTTCTCTACAATTTCACTAAATTTTCTCTTGGTTCCAGTGGCCAATTGAACTAACCATGATTCACTATGCTTTAATTTCTTAAAAGCACAAATCTCAACAATTTTAGGAGTGATATAACTGTGAGTAGATCCAGGATCAATCAAAATAGAAATAGATTGCTTAGCAATCTTACCTTCAACTTCAACAATAGTTGATTGATGATCTGCCTGATGGTCCTCTAGTGCTGCATAGATTCTAGGGATGGTCCTCCCCATTTGACCCACAGTTTCAGCTCCTTGGATGTTGTGAACTTGATTTTCATTCCCATTTCAATGTGGACATTTCCTAAGCATGTGGTCTCTTCCACAACCCCAACATTGAAGTGGTTCTCTTGGCTCCTTTGGATCTCTTGGCTTGTCTCCAATCATCCTAGTTAGCTTAGTCACAACCTGTGATGGATGCCTTTGTTGATTTCTAAGATGAGGAGGTTTGAAACCTTTCTTTCTTTGTTCAAACTTCTCATTTTTCTTGTCATTCCATGCCTTATGGAAATCAGGTTTTCTTCTTTTTTTTATCATAGCAATACTTGGCCTTCCTTATTGCCTCCTCTAGAGTTCGAGGTTCATTAAATTCAATCCTATCTTTATATGACTGAGGTATCCCACTTAGAAAACGTTGAATTTTCACCTTATCATCTCGAATATACCTGACATACCTCAGCAGCTCCAAGAATTTGTTTTCATATTCTTCCATGGTCAATTGTCCCTATTTCAGCTCATGGAACTCTTTGATCTTATCATCATAGTACCTATCAGAGAGGTACTTCTGCTTGAAGTATTTCTTGAACTGCTTCCACACAATCTTTCTTTCATTGATCTTCCTCACTTGATGTGATCCCACCATATATATGCTCTTCCATTCAGGTTGAAGATGGCTACCCTTGCTGTTATACCTCAATATTACACAGTAAACCCTAGTGTCACATCCTTACACTAAGAAACCTAAACGAAACTTCCCCTTAATGATCATTTGGACACCCAAGAGTGAAGTCTATTGCCTGAACACTGAAAGCAACATCTTACCTTCCATGTGTCACCCAAACAAATCCAATCTGCAAAAATTATCACGCTCTGCACATCTATGGGGGCACGATAATTAGGGTTACCAAGTTTTGCTCCTACCCTAGGGCGCGGTAATACCTCGTTATGCTTAGACCTGGGGGCATGATAATTAGGGTTACCAAGTTTTTCTCCTACCCTAGGGCGCGGTAATACCTCATTATTCTTAGACCTGGGGGCGCGATAATCCAGTTTTATCCTTTTTCCATGGATCTTGGGATCTTACCTTTCGAGAGATTTTCTTGGGCCACAGCTTTGATTCGATCCCAACCCTTCTCTCTGTTTAGTAGGCCTTATCCACTAAATACTCTTTATATCCATTTTAATCTCCTTATGGTTACCCTTCCCAACACTATAAAGGAGAGGCCTTCCATGGGCCAAAGGGAGGAATTTTGAGGCATCAAACCTATGATCATAAGCCTTTTGCAGAGATAGCTAGACGAAGGAATTGGAGCTGGAGTTGGCTTGGACATCAAGCAACCTTTGTAAGAATCTTCAAGTTGTAATAAAGTTAAATTGCCTTGTTTCCCAACTCATGTGTGTTGATTGCATTTCAATTTCATGGCTTGTATCTATACAGATTTAGATTCTAACTTGTGATTCAGGAATAATGGATAATTGTATATGCTTGTGTTTTGTTTGATCTCAACAGGTTCATCGTGAGGACTTCGGGATCAAAACGATGAGCGGGACGAAACATCAAGAGTGAAGGTGAGTTACTTTCTCTCACTCTCTTCAATACAAGAATTCTGAAATACTTTTTTAATCTAGGGAACAAGGTCACATTTGTTTCATTTTTGTCTTAGTATAGAGTTAGTATTTCTTGCTTTATCCTAAGAGGGCTTCTTCTTATCCGTAGGAAGAAATCTCTACAACACTTGCCTTCATATTTCCAGAGTAGTCTTGGACTTGGAAATACTTTCTCATCCCAAGAAGCCAAGCTTCAGCTTCTTGGCTTGACTTTACCTCTCCATCAAATGTAGGAGCTTTTGCGTTCTTAAATTCCCCATGTGAGTTGTTCTTGTAAGGACTCTTTCTCTTATTCTTGCGAGATGAAGAACTTGAACCTTCAACGGATTCTTCAGAGTCAGATGATCCACTAGAAGAGATTTCTGCAGTATATGTTCTATCTCTAGAAACTCTTCTTGAGCTATTGGATCTTTTGCGTGAATTCCTCCTTGAACTACTCCCAATCCTTTCTGGATTTGATATCTGATGCCCAAATTTTATTTTCCTTTAGATGTACGTAAAACTTTGCAGCATCGATGCATTCAACTGATTTTTTTCTTCCTGAGTTTTAATTATCTTTTCATTATCTTCCCTACAGCTTTGCAACTCCACCCTTAGGATCCTCATGGTGGCTGCAATATCTGGAGTCTCTTGATTTCTTCTCCCATTAGATTATGTTTCCACGTTCTCAACATGTATGTTCTCCCCCATGGCATCTATCTCAGGCTCATAGGGATCTTGTGCATCATCCATAATGTTGATCTTCTTGGCCCAACCAAGATCAAAACTTTCCAACTACATTATCTAGAATGTTGTCTTTGATGTGACTATGATTCTGCAAAATGTGTTCAGAAACACAATTGTTAGTTGCATTATAGTCTCAGAAATTCATAAATTATTTGCATGTGTATGGGAAAATCCTATATTGACAACTTTGTCAAATAATAGACTTTTCTCACAATCAACAACTGTCTTAAGGGGACGACGAGGGTCAAGGGGGATTTCCCCCTTATGGCTGCCACTGCCGGTGGGTCGAGGGAAACACCCTCATTTATATATATATATATATATAAATATTTCAATTTCCCGTAATCTGGCGCATAAGTTCAAGGCCATTTTTTCAATTTTGGGCACCTGAAAATATCACAGAAAAACTACTAAAATTCTCTGTTTCGGTGGACTTGGCAATTCTCCTCTGACCTGTTTCGGAGCAACTCACCGATTTACACCGATCGGAGAACTCATATGTCTCCTCCGACTTGTTTCGGAGCAACTCACTGATTTACGCCGATCAGCGAACTCAGAGTTTTTCTCCGATCCGTTTCAGCGGACTCATCTCTCATCGCTGACCGATCAACGCCAACCAATTCTTACACCGAACGATCACACCGAGATTTTCCTCTCCGGTCGGCGCAACTCAGTGTTCTTCGCCGACTGTGTCACCGTCATCTCGGCTAAACCCACCGAAATTCTTTCTCTAGGCACTTCAGCAAAACTTCGCCAAACTTCGCTGGCGCAACTCAGAGAAATTCGTCGACTGTGTCACCGTAATCTCATCGGCACCACTCAACGAGTTTCCCCGAAACATATCGCAAAAAATCCACAAACTTCGTTGATTCGATGGACTTAACAATTTCATGCCAAAACATGTCAACAACTCTGTCGGTTTCTTGTCGATCCGCGTCACTATGAAATGCATCGCTGGACTCAGCTCAATTCACCGACTGTTTCGTCATTTCTAGTTGATCTTCGCTGACACAGTCTTGGAAAAAAACTCATAAACACAAATCACGTAGAAAAAAATTGAATTTTTTATTCTTTTTGTGATGATCACTGCTCAACAGGAGGTGATATTACCCCTGCAATTTATTCAAATTGTCCCATAGAGGCACAATTCTGCAGCCTATGGCTCTGATACCACACTGTCACGTCCCCTCTCATCAATCTAGTGTGATGGAGAGAATGTGACGCCAAAACCGGTCATCTAGCCCCATGATTATTACATAAAAAATCATTGAATATAAAATACATATGTAGATGTATAAACGTAAGAAACACAGCGGAAGTAAATTAAACTACACATCTATCATGCATTCAACATATTCATGATAGTCATCAAATAAAGACATTGCAGAATCAATACAAGAGAATACTTATCTTGATACGAAGTAGTCCCGAGCAACTGGCTATGCAACTGCAACGTTCCACCCA